>JAGMWG010000002.1:0-1379687 GCA_020744225.1 Paraphoma chrysanthemicola
GTACTATAGAAACTATAGTAGAACTAGGTATAATACGCGAACGTGTAGAAAGAATATAGAAGTATCTTCTAAATTAGATACTAGTATAGTATATACTAGCTTCTTATTTAATAGTAATAAAATTAAAGATTTATAATATGTTAGTCGTACTAAGAAAAAATAGTAAGTTTACTAGTGTAGTGAGTTTACTAGTAGAATACGTTATACTATTCTTAGAGACTACGAAATACTCTACTATACTAGACTATAAAGTTATAGCGTAATTAGATCTATCTTACACTTTAATTAGTAGGTTTTACTCTACGTATCTAATTTAATGTTATATTTTTAGAGTTTCCTAGCTAATTAAATCTCTAAACACTTTAGTTAGGTTACTTATTAGAGATAGAATGTATTATATATAGCAAATTACGTATAGTGTCTACTACTCTTAGTTAGTGTAATAGTAGCGCTATACTAATTTCAGCACGAAATAGGCCTCTTTCGTTACGTCGTCTCGGTTAGGATAGGTTGCGTTTATCTGTTCTGTATCTCTATTTGTATAACTAAGCTATTCTAGCCTGTATTAGGCTACTCTAACCTATCTTTGTACAGGAGCCTAATAAAAATTCCTTCAACTATATTAGGCCTAATAATTACCTAGTAATTCTGAGAACCTGATTGTAAATTGCTCCGGTCGCAAGCTCTCTAGGCAATAACTACAAGATCAAGCTATACTATCTTATTCTCTTTTGCTAACTGTAGTGCCATCTTTGTTAGCATCGCCCGGCAACGCTCGCAAGATTTCCAAAGATCGCTCTCTAAAAGGTGGGAAGAGCGGCGAGGACAACTCTGCTCCGCCTCTTCTTCGGCGATACGAGCAGCTTCAGCCTCTTCCTCGGCAATCCGAGCAGCTTCAGCTTCAGCCTCCTCGGCCTCGATTCGAGCCTGTTCTTCGGCAGCCAGTTGATCTGCTTCTTCCCGCGCTTCTCTCTCTCTTTTCTCGCGGGCCTTCCTCTCCTTTAGCGACTCCTTTTTCTTCGATGGATACCGGATGCTAGCCGCCCATCTCATGCTCTCTAGTGACCCTTGTTCTTTCCTCCTACGCTCCGCCTCTTCTTCCGCGAGACGAGCGTCTTCCTCTTCGGCTGCAATTAGAGCTGCCTCAGCTTCTTCGGCTTCAATTCTTGCTTGGTCAGCTGCGGCGGCTTCATCGGCTTCTTGCGCAAGGCGTTCCTCTTCTTCCGCATGACGAAGGGCTTCCTCTTCGGCTGCAATTAGAGCTGCCTCAGCTTCTTCGGCTTCAATTCTTGCTTGGTCAGCTGCGGCGGCTTCATCGGCTTCTCGCGCAAGGCGTTCTTCTTCTTCCTTATCCGCAGCCTCTTGTTCGAGACGCTCCCGCTCCTCTCTCTCCTTCCTCTCACGCCTCTCACGGACTCTTTTCTCTGTCGTAGTCTCCTTCTTACTGAGCTTTAGTTTCGGCTCGATGATGGGCTCAGGCTCAGACTCTGCGGGTGGTTCGGGTCCTGGCGATGGCACAGGCGGGGGTTCTGAATGTGTGGGAGTGGTTTTGTGCCATGCTGAACTGTCCAGAGATATGACAGCGTCCACGTCTTCACACGATGCATTCAGAAACTCGAAAGACGCCTCATCACTAGCTGTGCACACGCCTGTGTGATGCCTGCCATGATCGTGAGAGCAATAACGGGTTTGTTCAGCTGCTCTTTCAACCCCGCTCAACGCTGCATCAGGAATTTCTTTAATTAAGCTGTGGTTTTCCCGTCCTTGCAGTGTAAGGGTCAGATTTTCGCTAAATGTCTCCAGAAGATGGCGGGTCATGAACGTGTGCAGTGCCCCTTCACCTACACTCTTTCTATAGGCTCCGCTTGTAAAGAACGTATGGTCGACGTCGAATTGCTCTTTGGCTCTAGCCTGCAGGTAATCGTGGAACCAAGACAAAGCCATTTTTGGGAATTCGTTCCTCACGGTGTTCATAACCTCCTCAAGAGCCATGCAACTACCAAATTTTGTGATCTGCTCTTTCGCGAGCCTTCCAAGATCTGATAATTCGTACGCAGAGGCAAGAACAAAGGTCAACAGGGCATGTTCGAAGCCCATATGCGCCGGTGAGGCTGCCTCTTTCCCTTTTGCTCCAAGTGCTTGGTATCTGCCCGTGTAGAGATAATGGACAAGCGTATGTCCCGTAGCT
The DNA here is from genome assembly GCA_020744225.1 of Paraphoma chrysanthemicola. Classification (NCBI taxonomy): domain Eukaryota; kingdom Fungi; phylum Ascomycota; class Dothideomycetes; order Pleosporales; family Phaeosphaeriaceae; genus Paraphoma; species Paraphoma chrysanthemicola. The sequence goes on from JAGMWG010000002.1 coordinate 2,189, forward strand.
GCACTCACGCCCGGGAGGCAGAGTGTTCCTTCGGCATCGGTAGTTGGCCACCTCGGCGAACGCAGAAGATATTCTGGTACCCAATAGGTGGCGAGCCCTGGGCCGCAATCGATTGCGACGGGCTTACCAGCGTAAGGCCTGTAACTGGTCATTAGTGAAAACGTTCAGATTCTAGCGAGCGTCAGGTCTCAGCATACGATATTGTACACCTGTCCAGTTCCAACTCTCTTCTTGCATCTTCAATCTCCACGCTCGTGCTGGGTGTAGTTAAGGGATTGTCCACCACAACAACCTCTTCTCCTGCATGAACATTGTCCTCGCCGGGCTCGTTGAGGAATATAGTTGTCTCGCCTTCACACGTTGCAGCAAGCACTTGTTTACGGACAAAGCTAGACGACTTCTTCTTCGCCATTGTGCTGGATCGATAATTGATGCAATACTATATGAGACCAAAATGATGAGGAGGTAGAGACTTCTCGAGACTGTCGAGTATGTGCGCAATGGTTATTCTAGTGGCATCATTGTTCAGGCAACAGCAACAACGCTGAGCACATGTGCTCTGCGCGACGCTGACCCAACAACAGTGGCCAATTAACGTTCGCCACGACACTTGTGCAACATCGAAGCCGCATTCTCGGCGTCATATCATGTAACAAGCCATACGGAGCTGCAATGGAGCCGTAGAGATCGCAGAACAACCAGCCCCAAAGAAAAAAAAGGCCAACGGCTGGGTGGGATGGCGTGAGAAAGACCGTGAAAATGTTCCATGCCAGCAGCAAACTCTACATGTTGCCTACTATAACGGGCCCTGGCCGCATGCCGTAGATGGACAGTAAACAGCACATGGGCTGAATAGTGATCAAGCTCCGAGATGAGTTAGGCGGTATGATCAATTGAATTATTAGAATTAACTCACTTCTAGCTACTAGTGTACTTAATGCTATCACGAAGTTGTATAATAATTGTCGCACCCGATAGCAGTAGACGTTGTGCGCTTTAGCCGGTTGTATGAGGGAAATCTTAGTCGAGGCCAATCATCGTCACAACAGACCTTCTTTCTAGACATGCATTTGCAGAACTGCTTTCGTCCTAGATTCTGCGACTGGTGCCGATCGGCTCTCTTCCCTGCCAGTTTACCTGCTGGAGTCACCGCTACCACAGCGCATCTTACACTCACCGCGACACGCTCGAATCTCTGCATTCAGTCGCACGCTACCAACGTCTTACTATAACAAAGTCCTTCACTTCCTACGCTGATTACCTATAAGATGTAGTTCAGAATATCATATACTTGCAGGCTTGTAAGGACACCTCCAAACAGGCAAATGACTAGTCTAGGAAGGGGCGCTTTGACTAAACTAACTTTGCTCGCTTCCGCTCGCTTCATGATTGTTTGTAAGTATACCTCACGTCTACAAAGCAATCCTCCAAGTCTGCTGGCATCCCCTTCAACGTTAAAACCCACAGCGTATTCAAGTCAATCTGCTGGCCCGTCAATGCCATCACCGTCATGCCCTGAACCGGCGCTCCGGGCGCGAAATCGTGAAGCGTATCGCGCGGCGGACCCTTCACCAGCACCTGCGCGCTCGCCTGCGCACTCATGGCACCCGCATCAGCTGGAATGACTAAATACACGTCTCTAACAGTGACCTTCGCCCGCGGCGCTCTCGCGAAGATTGGCAGTCTCCCGTGCAAGTCTGGCAGCGGTACTGAACGAATTGCATCGTCGCCGTCGCCGTCGCCTTCCACTGGCAGCGACTGGTGCCACTCGCCACCGTAGTCGCCGCGCAGGCTGAGCGAGAGTGTAAGTCCGTCTGCGCGTCCACGGTCAGCCACGGTGTTGGCCCACGCAGCGACTGAATCCTGGGCGGCGTGACGGAGTCGTGCGCCTCCGTCAAATGAAGTGTATTTCATATGGACAATAACATCAGAAATAGTCCGGTAGTCGAATTGGCGAAATGCAGTTGGGAGCTCGAGACGCCAGCGGGACAGAGCACCGGCGCCCTCAAATGGGAAGTACTCGGTGTTGGTGTCAGCGACGCGGAGCTCCGGGAGGCCATTGTCGTCGACGGCGGAACAGAGTGCGATTTGGTTCTTGAGGACCAGAGCGGTGGAGGAGCGCGATTCGCCGCCTTCGTGGGCCTTTTCGGCGTAGTCGGCGGCGTCGACGGCGAGCGGAGAGTTGCGGTAGCTGTGAGAGAGTGGGCGCAGCGTCGCGTTGACGGTCGCGTAAGGCCCGAGAATGCATGGGATGGTGACGCTGACCGAGGTGATGCGTCGCAGGTAATGGCCAGGGAAGTCCATGTCGAAGGCCAGCTCGGGCATGTCAAACTCGGCCACGCCTGCGTCGCGCAGCTCGAACAGGGCGAAGGGGTTCCACTGGCGCAGGGAAAAGTGCTTCAGCACCCGGAATTCGAATGCGACCGAGGACTGGTAGGCCAGCTCAAGGCGGCGGAGGTCGTGCAGCAGTAACTCGCCGGCCATGAAGTCATTGCGCGCGGGATCCCATGAGCCTGCGCGGATGAAGGCGATCTTCTCGCGAGGCCGCTCGAGCTGCAATGCGCGCTCAGCCTTGGTGGCCATCTCAAATATCAGCTTGTACGTCTCGTGGTACAGCGGCTGCACCGTGTCTCTGATCCACTCGTACAGTTCTTGGTTGGTGCGCTTCTCCTCGATGAATGTGCGCACGTCCGTCGCCATGTCGATTTGCGTCTGCTGGCGCTCCACCTCCGATAGTGCCATTTGTTTGCGCAATGTGTGCACACTCTCTTGCTTGAAAGCACCCTCGAGTTCTGATCCCAACGCGTTGGCTTGCTGGATCCGGTCCAACATTTGACGCTTCAGCCCGCCCCAGCGCCCGTCGACCGTGGCCGACGTCCGGAGGAGGTCCTCGGTGATGCGCATAACGCGCCCAAAGGTCGTGGCTGCCTTCGACAGCTGCGATGGATGCCAGCTAAACAGAGCGCCAAAACCCCACGGACACGCATTAGCATCGATCTTGGGCGGGAGGTTGAGGATGGCTGCGCCCGCCTCGAGCCCGCCCACGATCTTCGACCACAGCTTCGTGCCTGTCAACTTGTCAAGCTCTCCGGATTCTTCAGTCAGCCAAGCCCAGCCACCTTCTTCTCCGCCTTTGCTAGGTGGCGGCTCTAAGCCTTCCGTCTTGATGGGATTGAACCCTTTAGACCCGTCTGGCACGTTACCAGTATCTTGATTGAGCGTTCTGAGCAGACTGCGCAGTCGCGATGCCGTGCCTGCCTTGCTCTGTGATACCGCGCTGAGCGCTTGGTTGGCTTCGTCGAGTTGCTGCGTCCGGTGTCCCATGGCCATATTGCGGAGATTGATCTCGTTGGCGGCGTTCTGCTTGTTATAGTTCTCGCTGTCGTCGCGCTCCGCTCGCGAGAGAAGGATGGCACCCATCGCCTTCAGCTCCTGCGCCATATTGACAGCGGCTTGCAAGAGGACGGTGAAGCGGCAGCGTGGTAGGGGCCCGCTGAGATCGTCAAGCACACTGTTGATGCTGATACCGTTGGCTTTCGCCTTAACCAGCATTGCTGGGTCGATGGGCGGCTCGAACAGCGGCAGCGACCGAACGATGCCATTGATATCCATGCAGTTGCGGATCTTGAACAGTCGGTCGTCGATGGTATCACGCAGCACCTTGAGCTTCGGATTGCCTGGGATGCAGAAGTAGAGTGAAGACGCGAAACCAAACAGATTACCAGACCCGGCAACGCCCGTTTTGACTTTTTGGCCATAATCAGTGGGCGGAACGGGCGCCTGGTTGCTATGGGGTGCCATGAGCTCGAGCTTGGTGAGAGCGTTGCTATTCGCATCCAAACGACTCAAGAGAGACATGTACGTGTGTGGCTGCTTTGTACCTCTTTTTGGAATTGCTTGCGGGCGAGGGCCAAACAAGTGCGAGGCGTAGACGTACATCTGGATGGCGTTCGGGATGGTCTCGAGAGTGTTGCGCATGAAAAAATAGTCACCCCAGGCCACCAGTATCTCGATATATTTGAACACCACGATAAACATGTACGAAACGGGTCGGCCACGTGCAATGACATGCGGCTCAAATGGATGGTCGCGCCAGTCATTCACGCGCGTGTCAGCTTTCCCAGGTTCGAGATCGTTGAAGTACTTGGTGAGATTCACCTCCACACCATCACGGTAGAGCTGGCGGAAGGGCGGGAACTTCCAAACCACGTCACCTGGATTAAGTGGATCGAAGATCTTGCAGATCATCTTCAGCGACATGTCGAACTTCTGCGCCTTAAGTAATTTGTCGGCCGCGTGGAACGGGCAGTGGAAACCGGCCTTTCCTCCCACGGGAACCACGTTTTGGATGCAATGTTGTAAACTCGGTAGTACGTTTTGGGCGGTGCTGATCTGGACTGAGCGAAGACATAATATGCCACGTCGTCTGGCTTGGAGAACTCCCGTCCCTGGAAGATGGCCTCGTTTAGCCAGTCGAATCTACCCCCTTCAACGAAACTGCCTCTACGCTCTTGAGCTTCAGTGTCGACATATAAACCAGTTGGGGTAAAGTTCGAAGACGTCGAGCACATTCACCATGTAGCTGGTCAGCGCACGCATCGTTCCAAGTGTACCCACATCTCCTCGGTCAATCTCCGATTCAAACTCGACGTAAAATTCGCTCATTCTAGTAATTACGCTTTAGTCTGTTGCTTATGCTTATAGTAAAAGATGTAAGTTAAAGCCTAAAGACATCAAACCTCGCTTGTAAGATAACCTGTCGCCAATCTGTTTCAATCTTATTAGCACTCAAACTTGCTCTAGCCTCCCATACTGTAACGACAAGGTCCTCCAAAACCATGAGATTCCGGAATCCGAGCGTACGCTGCGCCCGGAACCAGTCTTTCATTCTTTTGTGTACGTTTGGTGTGCCGCACTCGGCTCCAAGAATAAGCACCGGCCAAAGCATCAAACACCCCAGTGCGCCTTGACCAACACGGTCGATTGACTCTAGTTCGTGCAAGCCTAAATCGACAAGCTCTTGCACCGCCGCGACCGGAATACAACGTACATTTCGCTGAAAGTACACAAGGTTTGCGTAGTAGAACGCTTTGGATGTGTGATGAACAACGATATCGTGAGTTTTGTCGGTTGCCATACTGAACGATGGTAGACTAGGAAAGTCGAGGTACAATTGTAACTCGAATGCGTCAAGCTCTTGCTCCTCGGTTAATGTTCTTGCTGCTGATGGGCTCATCAGCAAGGAATTAATACGATCGTGGGCTAGCAGGAAAGACCTCGAAACGCCATAGTAAGGAAAGGAAAATTCGAGGCGGGGTGGAGATCCACTTTCGTCATACAAGAAAGACTTCAGATTATCAGAAACAGTAAGATCGCACATTATGGCCATCTTGACCATGTGTTGCCGGAAAGCAGAGAAGGCAGCCTCATCCGAGCCATGAGATTGCAGCTTAGTTAGATAAGCAAGACCGCCTGAGACGTGCGTACGCCAGCGTTGAGTCGTGCCGGAGACAGCCTCAACAGCAATACACGCCATGATGGCCATGGCGAAAGACTGGTCTTGGGGCTCGGCAGCTTGTGTCAGGTTGTGCCGAAGATGATGGACAGCTTCGTTATCGTGGTACAGAGCGAGAAGGCGATCCTGTTCATTGGTCTGGCCGGTCAACTCAAACAGGTTGTACGCAGCGGCTGCGCAAATGGCGTGAAATATAGCAACTTCAGCATTGGAGTCTTCCTGTCCAGATACAAGGCCTTTCAATGCCATCGGTAACATCATAGTACGACAGGGGTTGTGTGGCTCATCGATAAGAACCAGTTTGCGGCTGGTGAACGTTATCCAGTGGTGTATAAGTCGTTTCTGCTTAGACGGCATAGACAAGGCATCTAAGTGGCGTGGTAAGGGTGCCTGACCCTGTCGGCTAAAACTTTGGAGAGGGTGAAAAGCATGAATTGTGTTTCCATGGAAATCGTGTATAGACTGATCCCTGGCATCATGTGTGTTGTCTTCATCGTGACTGGTCGTCTCGGTCACGGGGAACGTATAGTGGTCGTCAGGCGAATTTGCAAATACTATAGTCCCAAATGAATCTGGCGATGTTCGAGGCGAACTCTGGATCGTTTCGGACCGATGTGCCACAGATGAGTACACAGGAAATACGCTGAACACCCCTTCTTCCAGTCTAGGGGGGTCCCCAGGATACCACTCGTCGATTGTGGCTAAGGTTGCATCTATTACTGAAGATGGTAGATATGCGAGAGGTGGGAAAGAACTAAGGGACCCCAGAGCTCGTCTTGAAACTTTCTGCTGTGGCCTTTGTGAGGTGTCGTCATCGTCTGCGGTGTCGTGTGGATTGTAAGGTATCCAGTTTAAGCGGAGGCCATACCCTTCGCATGCGATACCCATCTGGCGGCAGCGCCGGCACGACGGAGTCTCCCTGTGTACCAGTAACGTCAGCATGGTGGTAGCATTCTACATCTTCTGCTATTGTGACTTACTCGTCGCATTTGACACGACGCGAACGGCAAGTCCAGCACCCGGTAAAACACTTCGTGCGTTGCCGTTTCATGCTTGGCCCAAGCGTTCGTGCAAATGATGTGTTTCTTCGTCGTTGTCAGAATCATCAAAAGACGACTACACCTAGACTGACGTATCCTATAGGCAACGCTAATCGCAAAACGTTTTGTCGAAAGTCCTTTCCACCCCCCTACTCTTTTCCCCTGTCAGAAGTTATGACCGTGTGAAGGTAGGTTCTATTACCCGCTCTGGTAAGCTGCGAGGACAACAGCCAACCAATGGCGTCCGATTCATGCGAGCTCAACTGTTGACAGGATCTAGATGCGCGAAACCTGGTATGATTTTCAAGGGGTGAGAAAACGATGGTGATGGTCACTCGTCGAATCGCTTTGTTTTGCTGCTTGGTGGTGGGATACGGACTCAAATTTCCGGGGACGGGCTTTGATTGGCTCGCTGTCAATTGCCCTATCCACACCGACCGAGCCTCATAACTAGCGGCTCGCTGTGGCCTTCCCCCACAAACCACCAACAGCATGCACGGCCCAAGTAGTACCTGTGCGACCTGAATCACATGTAGTGATTTAGCTCTTCGCCTTCGAAACTACATCGAAGCTACCAAAGGCGTATTTGCTCTTGCCGCCATCTTGTATTGGCGTGGGACCAGGATGGACCGATGCATACATTTGATTGGTTTGCTTCACTTGCGAGATACGGATCACGTCTTCCTCATTCTTTTCAATCTCTTTCGAGGTTAATCGACGCGAATCTTCATTTCAGTCTCTTCCTTTAAAGAGCCCATGGTACCCCGTCCTTGATCCCCTTCATCACTTCAACAGTCTTTAGCCAACACTTCTCAACTTCAAGTTCGGCAGCTCATTGCATTTGCCATGATGGACGCAACGACCACAACAACCACGATCAGGAATCGGGATGCGACTTCGTTACAGAAGACCGCTGCTACGGAGGTCTTCTCGCTACTTGATGAGCAAAGCCCCAGAATCAATGATGGCGAATGTGATGAGTTCGAGTTTGGTGGCTCCTTTGGCTCATCATTATTGATTTTCGGGTTTCCTCCGCTGATGTGGTACATGTGGATCGGTTCCACTTATTACGATGGCCGGTTGCCTTTGCCCGACACGGATCAGACCTTGGGAGGCTTTGCTCACCACCTCTTCCACCTCGCCTACGAGGGAGCTTTTCCCACTGTCAAAGCCTGGGCTGTTTACTGGTCATTCTTCGTCTGGCAAGCACTCATGTTCGCCGAGCCTTTCACCCCTTCTTAGAAAGGATCTCCCGAGACTGACACCTTCAAGGTATTGCTACATGCCGGGGGTAACAGGCCAGGGCAAACCTCTACTCCACGAGGGCGGAAAACAGCTCCAATACTATTGTTCTGCTTATAGCAGCTGGATTATGACTCTCGCAATTACTGCCGTTTTACACCTTACCGGCATATTTCCTTTAACGACAATCATCGATGAGTTCGGATCTCTAATGTCAGTAGCCATCTTTTCAGGCTTCATAAGCAGTATATTAGTCTACGTCCAGGCCATTTTTCGTGGTCGAACCCACCGGCTAACGGGATATCCCATTTACGACTTCTTCATGGGCGCCGAACTCAACCCTCGTATCGGTATTCTGGACTTCAAGATGTTGTTCGAGGTCCGGATTCCGTGGTTTATTTTGTTCCTCATCACCGCCTCTGCAGCAGTGCGCCAGTATGAGAATTACGGCTACGTCAGTTACGAAGTGGCATTCCTGTTTGGGGCACATTTTGTCTATGCGAACACCTGTGCCAAAGGGGAGCAATTGATCATTACGTCCTGGTGAGTGAACGAACATGACCAAGCACAAACTTCTTCTCCTCCTTTTTATTCCTCAAATTACCAAAATCTTTGATGAGTCCCGGCTGACTACTCATCGTCTTCACGTTAGGGATATGTATTGGGAAAAACTGGGCTTCCTGTTGACTTTTTGGAACATGGCCGGTGTGCCTTTCACATACTGCCACGGCTCACTTTACCTTGCCAACCACGACCCATCCAAGTACCGCTGGAGTCGACCCGCATTAGCAGCTTTTGCCGTTATATATCTCTTCATGTACTGGGTGTGGGACTCCTCTAACGGGCAGAAGAACTCCTTTCGACAGCAGGAGCGTGGTCAGCTCATCAAGCGTAAAACATTCCCTCAGATGCCCTGGACAGTCATTGAGAACCCCCGTGTTATTGAGACAAACACCGGTGACCGAATTCTTCTAGATGGATGGTTCGCGATTGTACGCAAGCCGAGTTACGTGCCTGACATGTGCTTTGCGCTGTCTTGGGGCTTCATCACAGGTTTCAAGTAAGTGGTTCTCTCTTCGTTCCTATGCCGTGTAATATCTGCATTTAAGAGCTGAGGCCTTGTTACTGATACCTTCCCTAGAAGTCCCTTTCCGTATTTCTACCCCATCTTTTTCTTCATCATGATCGCCCACCGTACCCGGAGAGACATTAGAAGGTGCCGCAGGAAGTACGGAGACGCTTGGGTTGAGTACGAGAAGCAGGTGCCCTATTTGTTCATACCAGTAAGTTTGATCGCTACTATCGTGATACAGTAAGAAGTCGCAAGAAAGGCTAATACATCTAAAGTATGTTTTCTAATCATTAGGAACATGTACGGTAGCAGCTAGAGACTAGACGATACTCTATCCTAGAGCAGTAAGTAGGAGTCGGATGCGTCCAAAGTTCCAAACTTGCTCGCGCGAGTGATCTAAGAGAGGGTATAGACTGAACTAGTATTCTTAGAACATAATAATTAGTTCAGGACAGCATGTTAAACAGCTAACGCTATCTACTACATAAGTATAGTAGGAAGAGATTTGAGTCTCTTAGCTACAGCTAATATAAAAGTTAGCTTAGTAATAAAATAAAAGGTTAAAGATAGCTGTGCCTAACTTAAGCCTACTTACAATCTTAGACTACGACTTTGTACCTGTTACTTTTAAAGCTCTCTAGCTTTTTAATTAGCTAAGTCTAACTACGATTCTTTCTTGTTTGTGTTAGGCGGTGGCTCTAGGCCGTCTGTCTTAATAGGGTTGAATTCTTTTGTCCCGTCTAGACCATGCCATGGCGGATCAGACTAAGGCGCCGAAGCGGTACCGGTCCAAAGGTAAGGAGCGAGACTTGGAGAGTGATGTGTACTTATGAAATGAGGTACATAGTGCTTTGGTTAGGAAGATGGATTAGCTGCGATCTTACATTTAGGGTGAAGGAAGAGGAGAGGAAGGACCGGCAGGACCAGCCGCAGCTTCTATCCGATGTCCATTCAACTTTTGCGATCAAAACCCAGCGTACGAATCAATAAAACGGGGCGCGACTGGCTGGACAAAGTGGACAAGTGGATCGGCATGTACACCGGCACCCGCCAACAACAAGGTGAAGTGGAACAGAGACTCGCAGCAAAAACAAATGTTCCGGTGCTAGAGAATGGCGTCGCACAGGTCAAATAACTCGCCTGGCTCGCCTGGAGTTCTATGCGAGCAACTGTAGTTAATAACCCAATTTACCACTCGCCATTGAAGGACAATCCGATTGCAAATCGCCTCTCAGACCGCGTTCTGACGCTCGGCACGCTCGCCATAAATTTCTCCTCAAACGTCTCCGCCAGCCCAGACGCCAGCAAGACAGACAACGGCAGCAATACCAATGCTCTCCGCCACACCATGATCATGGCCCTCATTGGTTCAAAGTTTGGCAGAGATTTTGCTGAGGCGACCGGCCAGTCCCACGAGGCTTCGATTGGTGACATGCCAGAATTCCCGCTGAGCTACGTCTTCGACAACGACGACGCCTCCGATTCCGCTATCGACATCCGCAACAACCACGCCGGCGTCGATATTGGAGCAGCGAACCCTGACGCCACTCCGATGCAGCTGGCCTTCAAAGTACTTGAGTGGGCTGCAACGAAAGGCTTGTACAAAGCGGTCGAGATTGAGGGTGGAAATGGGAAGGTTGTGGAAGCTTGACAACTAAGAAAAGGACAGCAAGGGCATGACTGCGCTGGGCCGCGCGAAGGCGGATCTCGCAAAGTGGGATCAGAACCTCCTCACCCTTGAGCCAAACGGTGGAACCGCAAAGTATCATGCTGATATCATCCGCGAGAAAGACAGTAACTTACAGATTCTAGATGAGGCATGGCAGAGATCGTGGTGGGCTCGCTAGTAATGATTCTAGTGATAGTTGTCTTCCTTGGTATAGCAATGCACGTTACGCATCTTCATCCTGGGTGCTGACACGAGGAGCCGAAGTATGCTGTGCTTGCATTCTGTTTTGAAGGGCCCGTTGTTTCAGAAAGAGGATCTCCTTTCAAGCTACAAAGCTACAAGACATTACTTGATATTCATGTTCAAATTTTATACTACTATACGTAACCCCAACAAGCGAAAAGCTTCTCCTTACACCCTCCTACTCTCCAACGGCCCCAACGCACTAGATTTCAACCCTCCAACATCCAAAACAATCCTTTGTAGTACCACGCCCGGCTCCAACAACCACACCTTGATCTCATGCTCCCCAGCCTTCATGCCTCCGTCAAGGGCAACCTCTGCCGTCCACCCATTCTCAACAACGGCCTTGCGCCATGCGTTGCTCTCCTTGTACACTGGGTTTGCGAGCGCGTACCGTACCTCCTTCGCCTCTGAACCATCGACGGACCACGCGAATTTGAGCGGGCGCGTTGGATCGTGGTTATGGCTTGCTGACATCATGAATACAATTTTCGCCTTTGCCGCGGTCGTCGTAGTGAAGATGTTGTATTTTATTGCGGGGCCGGTCGATGCAGATTGAGAGTCCATGTTGGCGGGCCACGGCTTCATGGCGCTGAGCGTGCGGCCGTAGTTAGGTATCTCGACGTACGAGACGCCATTCGCGGAGTTTGCGGAAGAGAAATGAGATGCTTCGATTGCGACAGCGCCATTTGATTCCACGTGGCCCTTGAACGAGGCTGGGACGGTAACTTTGTCGAGAGGTAGGCGCAAAGTGGCCGTCTCGCTACCGCTAGAGACCGTGAAGAAGGACGAAGACTGTCCCGCTGGAGCTTTGGCCCAATCCACGGTTATGACGATGCGTACGTCGGATTGGTTTCCTGGGCCTTTGAGACTGCCAGAGCGGCTCGAAAGGGAGATGTAGGAAGTATTTGTCGAGATGGTGTACGGGATCGTGCCATTCTTGAGCGCAAAGAGGTCGAAGGATCGGACTTCTGATTTTGGCATGTGCGAGGACATGGTGAGTAGAGTCAGGTTCTTGGTGCGAGGGTAGGACATGGAACTGCCCTGAATGCCAATACCCAGTGAGCCTGGGAGAGCGGAGCTAACCGAGATATAGGTCAGATTGGGCATGATATTTGCCGAAGGCTCTTGCCATGATGTATAGCCAATGTGTTGCTGGTTGACGAAGCCGTTCCACTTGCCGTTGTTTAAGGTATGGTATCGCGTCGTGATCTCTGCATCCTGGCGAAACAGGGCCCGCGCTTGTTCGGCTGCGAAGTTGGCGGAAACACGGCCTTGGTCCGCGTAGAGTTTGTTCATGGCGACCTTCGTGTAAAGGTCTACCATTGTTTTTCCAGCCATGACTGGGTGAAGAACGAGCTGGAAGAAAGAAGTTCGAGTTGCTTGGTCTAATGAATCGTAGGTTGTTTGGGCCGTGTTGAGAAGATCGCCCCATTGTGCTAAGTTGTTATGGGCTTCATCATAGTTGGTGGTGTTAAAAGCGAATGGTGTCTCACTAAGAAGTTCGTACTTGCGACGTGCCGTCAGTATGCCGTAGCGGTTGAGAATGTCGACGGTTGCGTCCGCAATGCGAGCGCCAAACTGCTGGGTGGCCCAACGCTTGATCCAGTCGGTGGTAGAGGCGGGTGTCGTATGCCGGTCGAAGTTGTATGCCATATCCATGAAGTGGGCAAGTGGGATTTCCTGATACAATAAGCTTATAAGCAAGACGGTATGAGGACGCTTACCAATGGCTTGAGATCGCCAACATTGACAAGCCATATCTGTCGCGCATTTTTGCTATATGCTAGATGCATCTGCTCCCAAGTCTTCACTAGCTGGATAGTGTTGATCCACTTGTAGTTGCGTGGTCCGCCTACATAATCGAAATGGTAGTACACGCCGGCCCCACCTGCTCTATTAGTCTCGTTTGCTATCGGGACTCGAATCAGGTTGCCTGAGTTATCGTCTGTCCAAAGAAGCGTGACATCGTCCGGCACCTTCATCCCACTCGCATAGTAATCAATGACCTCCTTCCGCCAATTAGCTTCCGGGTAGAGAGGTGGAAAAATTTAGTACTTGCCTTGTAAAGCACCCATGTCTGAAGAAAATCCGATGAATTTGTGGCGTTGAGGTTCTGGTGGAGGAGTGATTGCTGTGCTGCGATGATTTCCTCTAGATCTGATGCCTTTAGTGTTGGAGATGCAGCATCTCCCTTGCCCCTCATGCCCATTGTCCAGTAAGTGTCCCAGTTCTTGGCCCTTTGGATACCTTGCGTGAAGAACGTCTTGATGTTTTCTTTGTTGGTCGCCCAATCCCAATCACCGTTCAGTGAGTTCTGCTGCTCCTTCTCGGACCTTGCCATCGGTTCATGATGACTAGTTCCCATGACAATTCCGAAATCGTGGGCGAGTTGTCCGTTCTTTGCGTCATCAACATAGAAACTCTTTCCCCACATGGCTGGCCAGATATAGTTGCCCTTGAGCCGAAGACATAGCTCGAAGACAAGGCGGTAGTAGTCGCTGTTGAAGACGCCGTTGGAGTTTCTTTGTACCCAGCTTGACAGCGCGGGCGCCTCATCGTTGATAAAAAATCCGCGATACTTAATTGATGGAGGACCTTGAACTTTTCCCGCATTGGAAACGTAGACAGACGATTTCTTTTGAACGGGAGCATCAGCCCACCTAACGAAGTGAGCGCTTCACTCGAATGAAGGATCATGTTCCTGCACTTACCAGTACCATGGAGAGACACCCATCTGCTCGGACACGTCATAAAGGCCATAGATCGCACCACGTCGATCACTACCAGCTACTACGAGCGCCCATGGAACACTAGCACTTGGGTTCTGGACAACTTGGGATGTGTACGACTCCCATTTGCCTTCCACTGTTGAAACATCGAGCTTGCCGGCAGACACAAGATCTTTCAGGAAAGTGGAGTGTCCGATGGTACCCACAATGATGACGGGACTGGTACTACCATTTTTCAAGCTAGTGGCAACCGTGCCGTTGACCTGTAGAGGTTAGCTTGAGATGATTAAGGGCCAGGTGTGGAGTACTGACACCAACAACACGGCCAAAGTCCCAAGCAAGATCCTGCGCGGCCCTTGCAACTCCGACGCGTTCATTGCTGGCGACAACGATGGTAGGGGCAATACTCTGGTCCGCAAGTTTCAAGTTGCCTGGATTGGGACTGAATTGTACTAGTTGAGCTTGGATGGAACTGGCAGCGGCCAGGAAGCACGACAACTTCAACAGGGACCTCATCTTGACGAGCGAAGTAGGTTGTGGTTGACCCCGGCATTCGCAGCACCATATAACACCTCGTGCACATCGCCCAATTGCGTGGATCACCCTGCACCAGCGGCGAACACCATCCGCCGGGTAAAATGCGTGGCCTTCTGGGAAATTGACGTCTCTTGGCAAAGTTAATTTGTGAGCTTCTCCAAGATATCAAAATTGCCATTGGAAGCTATGCACTGGACCATGTGTGCTGGGCACTATATGTCTAGGGCGTATGCACCTATCTTCGATAACAGCTTCCGGATCGATCATGGAGGACGGTGCGTGTCGTTTCGTGGTAGCAGGACGGGAATGTCAGGGGTGCCATAAGTTGCTCTCCGCAGCAGAGCATGCACGACCGTTAGAACATGGGGAAATCATTAGGGTGCCCCGGTGATGTGTCGTCCGGCATCCGGGGACTAGTGTGAGTATGTGCTGTGCACGAATCGATGCGACAGGGAGGCAAGGATCTTGCACCGCTTTCATGACCCAATTCGGGAATTCTTCTCAAAAACTCGTTACAAAGTAGTGGGTGGAAGTGCGTCAAGAGTATACACCTTGCACGTAGTGAAAGCCCCGTTTCGCAAAGACCGACAGATGCAAAGCCCGACATCACGTGCAAACGCCGACCCAAGCCCGGTGGCATCTCAAAGCTTATTGTTCGTCACCTCTAGCAGAGATCACTGTATATATTCAGCTAAGTTTAGAAGGTCTAACGGTGAATTATTTTTCCATTTTGAAACTTTATCTTATTGATCCAATGGGAAGGAGTAGATGCGAGCTAGGTGCGTTGAAAGGAACCGAAAATGCTACACACGGTTAATGGTCTACCTTCTACTTTGCGACTACGAGCACAGCATTATTTAAAACAAGATTTGCACATATCTGTGGATAGAATCTGAATGTCAACGTCTTGACACCGAAAGCTTTCGTTCCTGAGTAAGTCACGTGCACGCTTAGTGTCCTAGTTCAAATTAACCCGAAAACAGCATATCTTCTATACGTCACGTAGCTGTGTTTCTGCTGCTATGAAGTGATATGGCTTGCGAAGAAGTTGTATTCGTCTTTCTTACACTCCAAGGGCTTCTCCTTGATCCTTGGTATAGATATTCTCACGAGCGACGCGACGCGTCGCACTATACGAAACTGCGTGAACTTGGAGCACGGATGCTGTTGCCTCAACGTTTAGACTATTGGCCTTGTCTTGTCGTACGCACGATCATGCCACCTTTGCGACTTTTGGTCTTGCAGGCACCGTCTTCAAGTTCCCCAAAGAAGGGTATTTCCTTTTTCTCACCACAGCCGATTTTTATTCCTTTGAAATCCGAATAAACACTCATTTCGATTATGTTTGCGCTATTAAACATATCGCAGCTGCACTGATGGGGCGAACTGGTTTTTCTCGTAGCAAACCTTACACACGAATACTACCCGAACTAATCAAGACGTTCCACCACACCCAATCCCATCGCAGCGATATTGCGTGCTACGTTGCATGCATGCCCGCATCGGCAAGCTCCCCACACGCCTCTGCACAACCGTTGATCGTCACCGTCAGCACAAGCTTTGCCATGAAAAGCTTCCGAGTGCCCAGCATGCTTGACGTTCTTCCCACCTCACATTCTGCACGCGTGCAGTCGACGAACCATGGCTACTCTTGACCCGGAAAAAGCGCCCCACGATCACGCGACCTCGCCCGACTCGCTGGACCGCACGCCCTCGCATCGCATCAATGAAGACCGTTTGCGGCGCTCGCTGTCGGCGCGACAGGTGCAGATGATTGCCATCGGCGGCACGATTGGAACTGGACTGTTTCTCGGGACCGGAAAAGCGCTTGCAACGGGCGGCCCCGCTTCGCTGCTCATCTGTTACTCCATTGTGGGAGCCATCGTGTTCGTCACGATGCTGTCGCTTGGCGAGATGGCTGCCTTCGTGCCAGTCGCGGGATCGTTCTGCACGTTCGCTGGGCGGTATGTCGATGATTCGTTCGGATTCGCCTTGACGTGGAATTACTGGTTCAATGATGCGGTTTCGACGGCGGCGGATCTTGTCGCGCTACAACTGCTCGTGCAGTACTGGACTGATACGTTCCCATGGTATGCGCTGGGCATTATCGTCTGGGTCTTGATCGTGTTGGCTAATATCATCGACGTGCGGGCGTACGGCGAGCTGGAGTACTGGCTCAGCTTGCTGAAGGTCGTGACGATCATCATATTCATCATTCTCAGTGTCGCGGTCAATGCAGGCGGCAACACCGGGTATGGCTACATCGGCGGCAAGTTCTGGACGAAAGGCGACGCGCCGTTTGTTGGTGGCATTGGAGGGTTTGCTTCGGTCTTCGTGACAGCGTCTTTCGCGTACGGAGGTACCGAGTCGATTGCCATCACCGCGGGAGAGACGGCCAATCCAGCGCGCGTGCTTCCGCGCGTTGTAAAGAACGTTTTCTGGCGTATTCTGCTCTTCTACATCCTATCGGCGCTCATGATCGGTCTCAACATTCCATACGACTACCCAGGCTTAAGCACCAAGTCGAGCCGCACGTCGCCATTCACCATCGCATTTCAGATGGCAGGCTCGAAGGCCGCAGGATCATTCGTTAATGCTGTCATTCTAACCAGTGTCGTTTCAGCTGGCAACCATGCCACGTACGCCGGATCCAGGCTGCTGTATACCCTAGGCGCAAACGGCCATGCGCCCAAGGTTTTCACGAAGTTGACGCGCTACCAAGTTCCCTGGGTCGCAGTTATGGCAACCAGTCTTGTATCAATTGTGCTCTTCTCCCTCTCTTTTGCGGGATCAGGGCAGGTCTGGACCTGGTTACAGAACATCGTCGGTGTGTCGAACCAGCTGAGCTGGATCTGCATTGGTATATCATCGCTGCGATTCCGCGCTGGACTCAAGGCGCAAGGCAAGACACATCTTCTGCCATTTGTGAATTGGACGTACCCATGGGGTCCGATTCTCTGCATCGTTCTCAACTCCTTCATCGTACTCGTCCAGGGATGGTCGTCGTTTAGCCCCGAGTTCGGCGCGGTCGATTTTGTGAGCTTCTACCTCGAGCTGCCGATTTTTGTGCTCATGATTGTTGGCTGGAAGCTGCTGAAGAGGACAAAGTTGCGCAAAGCGAGCGAGATGGATTTGGAGACGGATGTGTACACGAAGGAGGATATCGAGCCGGACCAGAAGGGCTGGCAGGGCAAGGGAAAGAGGATCGCGACATGGTTCTGCTTCTAGTCTACTCTATGGTCGAATTTATTACAGATTGACATGCGACATCCCGCTGAAATGCTTTGACAAAATTTCAAGTCCGCCCACTCATGCCTCCTTTGGCTGGACAGTGATCGCCGGTACTACCTGTTCCGCGTCGGGTTTCTGCTCACGTAGCAGTTGCTTCTGTCTCTTCCACATCTTGTAAAAGTTGTATGCACCCCACAATTGGGCGCAGCTGAATATAACATGCAGGATTGGTGTCACCACTCTGAAGGCGAGCGTCCACCGGTCCCATGCCCAACCCCAGAGGTACATGACAGCGATAGTCTCAACGATTGTGCCCGTGAAAGTTATGATTCCGGCAAATGCAAACACTTTGCGAAGGTAGTTGTGGTCCTTGGGACGCATGCGATATAGAATGATGGCCACATGTGGCCAGAACTCCGCTAGCACGTCGAACATTCCTAGTCGAATCGTCAGCGAACCATGCGAGTTGTGTTGTGAACTAGAAAAGCGTACCCCACACATAGCAAAGGATGAATTCGAGGGTAGCATCGTGCTGGTGCTTCCAGCCGACACTAATAGCTACCGCACTTGAAGCGATGACTACCGAGCCGATGTGGTGCATGACCGCGACGGGTGACAGTTTCTCGCGGAAGATGAGCTCGAAGATGTACATGGCAACGAAGACCTGATTCAGCACGAGGAGGACTGAACGCAAGTCAGAAACGCCCAAGCCGTGCCACGTGGTACATACCATCTCCCAGAGTGACAATTTTTGAGCCCGCGAACGGGGTGTGAAGTGTTGCTGAGCCGGCAAGAACAGTGAAGAAGGGATATGCGGCGGCGAGAAGCATGATAATTTTTGCCGTCGCTGCAACATGGTGGTTGATGAATCCTCGCCGTTGGTTGTCGTTGAGCTTGAGGTATGTGTCTCCATATACTCGACGGAGCAGGAAGCCTTCAAAGATGTAGTATCGTACAAGGAAGTAGATGACAAGTGATATCGTGAGGATGAGGCCGGCGTATGGTGCCAATATCGAGACTTCTTCGTTAATGATTGTGGTGACATGGGGGCGCCCATGGGGGTGTTGGTGCGCATGATCGCTGTGTTTTGTAGTCGAATTGTCCATGGTGTCAGTGAAGGGAGGGATTAGGTGAGTTTGCGTTGCACCGCCGTTGAGGGAGTAAAGCGATAGCGGCGAGCACACTGTGAGATGGAAGGACGGGCGGAACTTTGCAATCTACCATGGGAGCATCAGACTTATGTACCAACCATTGACAAATGTCGGCAGGTGAAGAGCCAACGGTGAATGTCACGCGCTGATTTGCCTTGAAATCGCTAATTCGATGCGCGGAACATGGTTAGATACTCCCAGTTAGAGCAGATCATGTCCCCTTGACCATGCTTCCGTTGATCCAGACATTTCCAGCCGTTGCGATTACGGGTTCCGAGGCTCGTAGCAGCTAGTCGCGTTAGTGAACCGTCGTCCACAAATGCCTCATAGCGCGGCTGATGCAGGTCAAGACCAGCACGCAATCAAGCTACGTCGAACGACTTGTGCAGGGCCTGGGTTCGAAGGATTTACTAATTGTCACTGATGCGAACGCCATAGCGGAGGATTTGTTTTAGTTCACGCATCGAGAGCTGCATCTCAAGTAAGGTGAATGGTGAACTTGAGGCATCGTGCATTGCTTCAGAAAGTTTCAACGAAACTATATTTAACCAATCTCGCGAGATCTTCACGGCAGTCGGCACAGGAGTCTGGTAGGCGTACGTACTCCCTGCGTTCATTCTGAGAAGCCTCGCCCAGGGGTTGTCCGAAGCTTGAGTAGTGCCGCTCCCGCTGATCGGAGGCAACCCCGACCAATAGCCTTAGCGCACCGCCACGACCCCGGATTGAGATCCCCCGTTGCGCCTCACCTGTCCACGTGCTGGGTCCCATCCGGTTTGTGGAAGGCGCGATCCGCAAGTTGCTTCTTAGTACCGCAAGAGCTTCTGCCATTCAGTCTAGAATCAGCTCTATGTTCGAACGTGTGAAAGCCGCAGAATGACGCACGCGCTCCAGGTCCTCCTGCAGCAGCCACATCAACGGTTGCTTTTGCGACCTTTCGTGCCCAAAGGGGATTTTTCCGGGCTCGCCAACACGTTATGGGAAATCTACGGCGGAACGCGGATTCATTGGTCGAGTTTACGAGGCCGGCGTGGAAACCAAGCTGCATTCGTAAGCCGCGACCGCAACTGGCCTTTTTGCTCTGAAGTGTCATGGCAGAAGCATCGCCAACTGCCCTGGTTTCTCTGCGTGTTGCAATCTCAAGCATCTACAAATGCAGGCGTACCGCGGCAAAACTCCGCAACTAGCGAGCTCATGAATGTTGAACAGTTCTCACGGGTATGAATTGGGGTATCGTATAATATGAACTTGCTTCTGCAACCGAACAATCGACCACGCCGCTTACCCAGCAGCAGGTGTTGGCGCCGTCTTTGGCGTTTCTTTCGGCGTCTCCTTGTCACGCTTCTTGTCGCCCTTTCTCCGCCGTCGCTCCGGCTTGTACACGTCGTTGAAGTTGATGTTAACAGCCAGCATCTTTAGCTCCCCGTCCGGCGAATGCACTAGGTCGCCAAGGAGCACGCAGATGCGGAGGCGGAAATCCTCGATTAGATGTCCTAGGCGCTTCTGTAGCGCAGGAAGAACGTCGTCTTCGCCCGATCCCCCACCTCCAATCTTTAGCAATGGCGGGGGGAAGGGCGAGTCTGGATCGTGCCTCGATGCGGTGCGCGAGTGTGCAAAGGGATTCGGCGAGGAAGCGACATCCTTCTCGGACAAGCCCCAGCGACCAGCGGCGGTGCGTGTCTCTATCTTGGCTACCTGTTCCTGCCGGCGCGTGAACTCCGCAACGGAAAAGGAATATAGGCCGTCCACGGCGTCTTTGTACGCTAGCATCGTCTTGACAAGTTCGTGCAGCTGGCCGGTGAAGTCGATGCTCTGACTACCCAGCAGACCTTTTCGTGTGATATTGTTGAGGTACTTTGCGTGTGCCTCAATCATGTCGTCAAGCGTGCTCTCGGGCTTGTTGAGCGCTTTCTGGAGGTCGATCCAAGAAGACTCGATGACTTCAAAGAGAATGTAGTGCTGGAGTTGGTTCACGAAATGCACCATCTCTGCCATGGCACAGCGCGCCTTCTTCCAGTCGGCACCGAGCTTGTCTGATACAGTGCCTAGCACGCCGCGAGCGCCGGTCATGCATCGTCGCCATGTGGAACCAAGGGCGAACTCAACCCGCTTCACGCGCCAAAGGAAGTTGAACACCTTGAGGTACTGCTTCGAGCCGAACGGTGTGACAATGACATCGACAGGTGCATCGATCTTGTACTCCAGAGTGAAAACATCCCATCCAATCTCGCCGTGCGACAGCTCCAGCATGCGTGAGTCAAGTCGCCGTAGTACGTCGGAAGTGTCGAATTGCGCATTCGAATTGCGGACAGCATGCTCAAGCTGTGCTGTCAGAGTGTGGCGGTACTGTGTGTTTGCTGGTCGGTCGAGGTTGGAAGAGAGCGACTCCATCAGAACAGCGATGAAGTCCCCAGCGCCAAGCAGCATGTACTGCTTCAGCGCCTGCAGATGGTCGAAGAGCTTGAACTTGTTGGCCATGAGGTCGATGAGACGGGCCATGGTTGTCTTGTATGCGTCGCCTATCGAGCGCTCGAGGTTTGCGGTGTCGCCGTACTGTAGCTCCTTTGATGCCTCTTTGGAATATGTGTCGACCCAGGCTGCATCGCCGCATCCGTAGCGGATGAAGTTCAACGTCTTGCCAATCAGGAAGACCTTCCTCGCAAAGTCGTCAGTGACAATAGTTGGCACCATCTTGTCGTTCAGGCGGTACTTGTCCTCCCACACACTCGTCGCGCCGCCCTTGCCTTCATTGCCGTTCGCTTCGATGATCTCGTCCTCGCTCTGCTCGGAGACAAAGAACTCGCCGTAGGGGTCGGACAGCTCGCCGTCGTACACCCACTGCCGCAGCATGTCGTAGAAGGGCCGAGTGACGTCGGACAGAAGACGCTCAGCGAACGCCATGACATACGGGTCGCCGTGGTTGAGCGAGAAGGAGTGAATGAGCGCAATCAGCTCGCCGCCCTTCTTGCTCTTCGACTCCTCGACCATCAAGCTCATCAGACGCAGGCCCATGGTGGGCTCTCGTATCCAAATGACACAGCGCTTGAGTGTGACGCCCGCCTTGATGACGCCCTGGTGCGCTGGTGCCTCGCTCAGCTGGGTCAATGCTCGTCGGATCTGGCCCTCGAGAGTCGCAACCAGCCCCAAGTATGCTCGCAGCTCTTTCGCCAGCGCTGAGCGGAAGCTCTGCCCAATGAGGCCTCCATCGTCGGCTTCAACAAAGTCTGCCAGCCCGCGGTACAGTATGGCCGGCTCGGCGAGGGTGTGGAGCAGGCTGATGATGGGCACGGGCAGGGTTGTGGGGAGCTTGAGGGCGATTGGGGAGGAAAAAACAAGGTTCGTGGAGGAGAGGCCCTGCAGCGTGAAGGGCAGGTCGCGCAGCAGTTCTGCCTCAAAGGGCCCGGGCTTGGGCTTCTCTGCCGGCACTGCGCTGGGCTGTGGCTCCTTGCTCGCCTCGCGTTGGCGCCGTTCCCTCCGCTTCTCGGGCTTCTCAGCAATTGGCGGTGGGCGCGTGCTTGCCTTGGGCGAGCCATCATTGACAGGCAGCTGCGAGAGGCCGCCCTTGGCAAATGCGTCGCGGAAGGCAGGGCTGGTGACGGATGCGCTGGGGTGGTGCCTCGAGGGTGTGGTGGGTTCATGCGACCGGCTCTGCGAGTCTCGTGACCGCGGCTCTGGCGGGTGAGGGAGGTCGGAGAGCTGGTGGAGGAAGTACAGCATGCGCCATTTCTGGTCGAGGACGGGCTGCGACACCAGGCGGGAGAGGAGGTTGTGGAAGCGGGCGCTCTTGGACGGGTCGATGGTAGAGACTGTCGCTGTCAGCACACAAACTGGAATTTCACTATGGCAATGCACGCTTACTTCTCCGTGTTATCAAGTCGGCAATGTGGTCGACATCGGGCACAACAGACGGGTCCCCCGCTGCGCTCAGTGTGTCAATGGCGAGTTCGTAGGCCTCGTCGAAGCGCTCGTTGGCGGCTTCCTCGGTGTCGTTGGGGTCCTCGGGCACGATGCGCACCAGCAGCTCGTTCAACGCGTGTTCGACGCGTTCGCGGTTGAACGAGGCCATGGTGACGCGCTCTCTCGCTGGCGGAGCGTCGTGTTTGGGTTTCGTGGTGGGGTGTTTGGCTGCACGGACTGTCAAAAGTACAACACCAACACCAACACCGTGCTCGTCCACACTTCATCGCACCGTCACCATGTGCACATTCGACCCTTGAATCTCCGTAGACCACCAGCCTCCAGCCAATGGGTTTTGTTATCATCGCGAGGGCGGATTATGACTTCGATTAGCTAATGCCCAGGTCGTGTGAATTCGTCAAAGAGCTACACCTACTTTGTTTGCCGTGCCTGTGTAGACGACAATGTCGGAATTGAAAATGAAAGCAAGGCTCATGTCGATGCTAAGGCAGCAGTAATTAAATGTTCAACACGTCTCTTGTCGGCGTCTCTTGCCACGCCGTCTTACCTTCAGTCTCTGTACCAACGCACCAACAACTGCAGCTGCTTTTACCTGGCGATATGTTGTAACAGAAACCGAAGGTAGGTAAGAGACGCAACAGGGGATACATGATTTAAGCTAAATACTCCTCAACTACTTGCCATCTCTCTTTCTTTCCTCATCCTTTCAATACCTCATCTCGGTGCCTCTCTGGGAGCGTACAACCGACACCATGGCGACGAATCGAGTACCAACCCCGTCCACTTTAGCAGCATCTCGTGCTTCAACCGTCATCCGCGACGGCTCTGAGCGCGCTACGCCTGCCGGAACTCCCGTTCCCGTACAACGACCAGTTGTTGCCACCCCTCCTGCCTCGCAAGCCTCAGACATGGACATGTCTCTCCGAGAAAGCTCACAGCCGATGCCCGAACTGTCTACTATCGACTATACGCAAGTCCTGGGCACGGGTGACTTTCAGCCGTACCAGTAATTATGCTGGCATGCCAATCGAATAATAAAGTTGACGCTTCCTGCAGGCTTCTCATGAACACAGAGATAACACTCGTATTTGGCAAGAAGCTCCAACATAGTCGAACTATCCACAAGGAGATCCTTTGCTGCCATAGCACCGCTGCACAGGCGACGTTCTCGAGAGCTCAGGCCTTGTGCACAGCGTACTCGCTCGCAGACAGCCTGCGCAAGAGATTGAAGATACTCGTCTATCCCCGGATTTCGCTCCAAGACTTTGAGGAAAATCACAAGGAGAACCATGTGAGTGTGGGCATCTTCTCGCGCAGCTGACTTGTTCTGACAACCTGGCCAGGCATTGCCCGTGATCATCAACATCTACGACAAGTACCCTCTTCCAGAATATCGCAAAGACATCCAGAAGACGGTGGATGAGGCCATCATCGAGCAAGTCGCCAAGCATCAAACTGTGGGGCCATCAAAGACCGCGGTGCAGAAGAAAGATTTGAAAGATATGGGTGTGCAAGCTCGTCTCAAGGCCTTAACGTCCAGGGGAGTCTTCAATGTCGCGACGCGCATTTCTACCGAGCTGCGTGGGATTAAACAAAAGGAGCTCGAGGCTTCTGAGGCCAACATCACGAAAGCGGCGGCGCAGCGGCGGATCATACTGCAGGACTTTGAAGAGCCGGCCGTCACATCACTAACTCACTGGATCTACTGCGGCGGTAAACTCATCTACAAGAACGCCGAGCAACTGTGAGTTATTTCTTGTCAACTAGACCTTTTACCAACATGCTAATATTATCTCAGATATGCGCTCCAATGTCTGGCAGCACATCTCGGCATGACGGTCTTGAAGGAGCAATGCCTGAGCAAGATGGCGGAGGAGACCGAAACGATGATCGAATTTGCTCTTGGAGAAGGCTTGAAGCTGCCACATGTACTTGGTTGGGGCAATAGGGTTGAATCCCAGAGCGACGATGATCACGCGGCCCAACAGGAAGATTGCGCCACACTCCCTCCACAGGACAACACCGTTCAGGTCGTCTTTCAGCACGTGCTCAAGGACAAAAACCCTCCGACACGCCTCGTCAACCTGGTTGTCCAGACTTTGGCCGATCACCTCGACCTGGAGCTGTGGGCTCAGCTCGAACACATGATCAATCACCAGATGTCAAAGAACCTCAACAAGGCCATGGTGCTGCGTCGCCAGATCAAGATGGAGGAGGACGACTGTTTCAGCGTCAAGTCGGAGGGCATGTCAGCCCCAAACGGGAAAGCCTAGGCGTGACAGCAGGGAGGACTTTAACATGGTGACTTTCGTTTGCAGTTCACCACGGCTCCTGCGTCTCACTTCGAAACAATACTGCGGACATCCCAAGCACATTCGTGCGCGCATTCTCTGTGGCTCGTCTTAGTGCGGGACCGGTGTCTGCCACTCTGGACGCGCAGAGCTGCCAGCACTAGCGTGGTTTCGATAGCTTTGCATCTTCTGTGCATGCCTCAATCTGATGAGGCCTGCATGGTACCTGCGTGCCGTTTCCATAGCTACATCATTTTACCAAAAGACATTGCTAGCACATATACTTCCACACGTAAAGCAACCTTGACTTCCATCGATGATTCATGCCTAGACTGATGATCACGTTGAGATCAGCCGAGTCGAAGCACAAAACCCCAGATCGACGCGTTGGTCATCTCCTCGGGCGTCAACAAGGTGACTAGCGTTGTACGGCAGCCGTTTTCTGTTGCACAACATACCGACATGTGTTTGCCTCCAACTCCAGACCGGCAAGGTGCCGAAACGTCACAACTGCTCCTGGAAGACTTGCATTGACCTGGTCTTGTCGTGCATCTTGTGCTACGGATCGCCCACCTCCTCGCTGCGCTCTCACGCGCAGAATTCGCAGTGATTCGATGCCACAGTCCCTTGCGTACAACACTTCTGGCTCAGGAGGTCCCGACTACCTGGTCGAGGGTCGAACGCATGCATTCGCACACGCCTCAACACGAAGCAGAGTGTATTCCAGACTTCCTGGCCACCGATGGGGTGAGTTGTCTGCCCTTCTGGATGCTTGGCTAGGGTCATATTTCCAGACATGCAGTGGTCTGCCACGATGGATGCTCATCAACAGCTCATGTTTGTCCAGTTGCCGTCTCAATTCTGCGTCCACCCATACTAGACTGGGCGAAAGGGCGGGGCAAAGTTGCATGTCCCCCAAGTTCCCAACTAGCAACCATGGCGCTCCTTGCAGAACTTCCAAGCCGCACAAAGGTCTCTGCGGCCTTTGCGTACGATACACCAGGTCTGGCGCCTGTACACAAAGTGCGGAGATCGAAGTGCCGAGTCCACTCGCACTCTCAAGCTATTGCTATCGTTGCGTCCAACAATGGTAGCACAGACGGCCGAGTTCGCGTGGGTGTTCAGTATTGCCGACGGTAGTTCGAAGCTGCAGGCCTTCAAGATTGGATGGTCATCGGATCGTTTCGAAAGTGTGCATCGGGAAGTAATGTCGATGATCAGTCCGCAAGCAGAACAGTATGCTCGCGCACGCAGCGATGTAGCTCCAACGGCCTTTTCTGAAGCAAGATGCTTGATCAGACCCGAGATCAGCGGAAATGATCTGTCGTGGAATAACCGGCGCCAAGACCGTTGGAATGCCCATGCACATGGTCGTCACTTTGACAGCGACGGCAAGCTAAACCTTGACTGCAAGAACTAGCATCGGACAGACAGCACAATGGTAGTGCTCATCGACTTGTCACTCGTTACGAACCTTGTCAACTCAATGCGGTCTCTCCATGTATCAACGACTACCGATGCGGCCAGCCATTGCGCACGCTATCTGTCGTGCCTTCCCGAAATGCATTCCACGTGGAAAGCTCAAACCAGCGCCCCTCGATCTGGCATGCCGATGAACCGAAACATCGTGGCGCTGATGCAAAACTCATTTCATCCACTCGTTCTTGTATCCCCTCTCATTTCGTCACCGGCACTCCTTACTGCAGCCCACCATGCAGCTTGTGCTAGTGTTGAGCCGGTTTGCACAAACTGGAGTCGTCCATGTCGAACATGGAAACACAGCCACCGGCATGGGCATATAAATGAAATGCTTGCCCAGATTGGCTTGCACGACACCCAAGCTTTCTTCCCGTCGGCTCAGTGCAGCTTACATGGTCATACCAGGATTCAGGGACTGCAATGCCTTTACGAAAGGAATGCCAATATCAGCACTGGTGGGACGTACGAAGACAGCGATACCACCGACAGGCTCGGCACTTGAATAACGATACATTCGTCCAGCTTCCGCTGCCAATATTCCCACCTGCGCTAGACTTTGATCCAGCCCAGTTCGTGCTACCGCCAGCTTACGAGGATATCGATGATGTCGAAAAGGCCGTATGCCATTCTCGTCTATCACGGAAAATAGTTCGCAATGATTGTCAAAACTCAGAGAGTAGAAAGAGCTACATACACACCAATCACGCGTCGGCTGCTTTACACCGACCAATCCCGCCAGCTACACGTATATTCCGGCATTGTCGCTACACACTCTTCACAGTGTACCGACGTCTCTTCACGGCCGTCTTCGTTCTAAATCTCTTCGGTCTGTACATACTGGTCCGGCAAACCAAATCACAACCTCAAAGATGGACGGAAGTTAGCAACGCTCTTGCGACATTAGCATCTTCCAATTTCCTCCTCGCTATTCTCATGCGACAAGACTATCTTATCAACCTGCTCTACAGGACTGCCTGGCTAGTCCCTTGGTCATGCCCTCTCCGGATCCGAAAGTTCATGGCAAGAGTGTATTGTTATGGCGGGATACACAGCGGCGCAGCAGTTGCCGGGACAATGTGGTGGGCCATTTTCACTGCAGTTCTAAGCTGGACTCTAGTTCGACAAGATACATATACATTGACGACAGTACTGGTAGCATGGATCTCATTAGCCTTCCTCCTCGCCATTCTTATCCTTGCATATCCAACCATGCGGGCGAGATATCACAACACTTTCGAACTGACGCATCGCTTCCTGGGCTGGACCTCAATCTTCCTCTTCTGGGCCCAGCATTTCCTCCTCACCTTCACCACTGCTCCATCAAAATCCTTCATCCAACACCTCATTCGAGCCCCAACCTTCTGGAATCTCGTCACAATCACAGCACTCCTCATCTACCCCTGGCTCCGTCTCCGGCGCTGGACGTTCACAGCAGCCATTCTTTCGTCCCACGCCATTCGCCTATCTTTCCCAAACGCAGTCCACAAGTTTAGTTGTCTATCCATCTCATCGGACCCGCTACGCGAATGGCACCCGTTTGCAACTTTTCCGGCCGTAGACCCAGACCAAGCTGGCGGGAGCATGGTCATATCCGACGCAGGGGATTGGACGCGCGGAGTCATTCGGTCTGCGCACCAGAAGCGCGCGTTCACGAATGCGTACCGCACGGAGAAAGGCCCGATTACAGGTGATGCTGTCGAGATGCATTTCTACGTCAAAAGTCACCCCAAAGCTGGCGTTTTGTCGCTGTCCCTCTTATTCCCGCGCGTGCTCATTTTGACGACCGGGTCGGGCATTGGGCCTGCGCTGTCGTCGTTGCTCGAGCGTCCGGAAGGCCAACACGCGAGGTTGATATGGTCGACGCGATCGCCGCTCAAAACGTACGGTGCAGAGATTCTTGCGCTGGTCGACAAGGCGGACCCAGATGCGATTGTCATAGACACGGACGAGATGGGGCGGCCGGATCTGCTGGATGTAGCGTGGAGAGTGGGTAGGGAGGAAAGGGTGGAAGCGGTGTTTGTGCTCAGTAATGAGAAGGTGGTGAACTGGGTAGTTGGCGGGCTGGAGAGGAGAGGACTGCCGGCATATGGACCGATATGGGACTCATGACAATCCGCAATGACACACTGTACATATTGGCGCCATATTAATGTAATTCTTGTCTTGATTTTACTTTTAGTGTCCATTCCCTGCATCGTCCATATCGTAACACACCACAAACCGCCCTTGACACCTGAGACCGGCGTGTGCGAAGGGAATACTAAAACAAAGCCCGACTCAGCGACCCTAAGGAGCGAGGGGATGAAGTGTAGCAGGGAGAGAAGCCAGAAACGCCGTCGCTAAATGTACATCATTCCATAACATGTTCTTCGTGTTCGCCTCATTCGTTGTCGGGGCCGGTGCGGGCTTTCAGAGGGATTGGTCGCCCGGCAAGAATGGCTTCTCGGTCTTGTCGCATGCCCTCGAGCACGGCCACCAAGCCGCCCTCGCGCATGCGTTCGAGCACCACCTTCATGCCCTCGCGCGCATTCGGCTGGCTACGCTGCGCACGCGTGAGACCGATCTTCTCGATGTTGCGCTGCAGCGCCTGCGTGCCCCAGCTGCGCAAGAAGCCCATCTTCTGCGGCTGCTCGTCATCGGTGGCGCCCTCACGTGCAGCCTCGCGTTTCTTCTTCCACGTCTCACCAATGTGACTATGTAGTGTGACAGAGCTGGCGACGTCGGTGGTCTCACCCGAGTCTTCGACCTTTGCACCTGTGCCAGCACCGCCGAAGTTGATGAAGCCGTGCCGCCGTGCTGCGCCCTCCATGCCCTGCCACACCTTTGCGTCTTCCGGCACGAGCGGGTTCGGCCGCATAAACTTCTGGCGCTCAACCACACTCAGTATGCCGGTCCACTCCAGATTCCTGCTCTCCGTGTCCATCCATCCTTCTTTGATGTCCACCACGCTCTTCTCTAGGATGTAGGTCTGCGATTCGCCGCTCGCCGATGCGCCCAGGACCGACCGAGGCAGAAGCTTGAGCACGGCAGCGGGGAGCTTGGAGCGCTTGAGATGCAATCGGATTGTGGTAAGGCGCTGCAGTTCGGCGTCGTAGTGGCGTGCGATGGTGTCGGTGCTGACCACGTGCGTCGAGTACGGGTTAGGGTAGCGCAGGAAGTAGGCGAGGGTCACTGCGGGGAAGGGATACGGGTATTGTTCGGTAGACGAGTAGAATTTGACCATGTTGAGCTCTTGTGGTGGTGTAGATGCTCGTAGGCGTGAGGTATCAAGGCGGGTGTAGAAGGCTGGTATGGGAGGAGCTCAAGGCAACCTGTATCGCGGGTGACTATCTCGTCGTGTGAACTTGCATGGTCCTGCACGTCCAACTGCGCGAGGTGCCAATTGGAGTGCTAGTGGGCGGTATTGCGGTGGGTGTGGTCACAGTCGTAAGTTGGTGGAGTGACGACAGGACCGAAGCATCTCGAGCTTTTGCCTTGCTGAATGCGGAGCCAATGAGACGGCGCGCGCAAAGTGTGGCTGTGACAGTGCGGGGCAGGAACCACCGATGACCGACGTGGCTGGTAACTTAGATTGATTTGGCGGGGCTGTCACTCGCTAGACTACGTACTGAGTCAAAGCAAGGGTCTCAATAACTAAACTACCTGGCCATACGTTGCCGCCAGTTCTCTTCCCGTCACTCCTTCAGCGTCTTCACTGTTCAATTGCTGCCATGACGGAGCCCGAGCCGCCCTCCGTGGCCGCCCTCAGCGTCGCCGACACCGCGACTGAGCCCGTCTCCAAAGCAGCAGAGCAAGAGATCAATCCCTGGGACGTGCAGGCCGCAGTGGACGCAGACGGCAATGTCCTCGAGTTCGACTACCCGGCCATCTCCGCAAAGTGGGCGACCAAGCTCATCGACGATGCCTTGCTGGGGCGCTTCGAGCGCGTCACAGGCCACAAGCCGCATCGCTGGCTGCGGCGGCGACTCTTCTTCTCGCACCGCGACCTCGAGCTGATACTGGACACGTACGAGCGCGGCGAGGACTTTCTGCTGTACACCGGGCGCGGGCCGAGCAGCGACGCCATGCACATTGGCCACACCATCCCGTTCGAATTCACAAAGTGGCTGCAGGACGTTTTCGACGTGCCGCTGGTCATCATGTTGACTGACGACGAGAAGTTCCTGTTCAAGGAGAAGCTGAAGCAGCCGGAGGTCTACGAGTTTGCGCGGCAGAATGCAAAGGACATCATCTCGATTGGGTTTGATGTAAAGAAGACGTTCATGTACATTGACTCGGAGTTCTTCACTTCTGGCTTCAACCGGCACTTCAACCTTAACGCCACTGAGTTTGAGAAACTTGTTACGAACAATCAAGTCCGCGGCGCTTTTGGCTTCCACGGCTCCACCAACATTGGCAGCAATTCGTTCGCCGCGAAGCAGTGTGTCGCTGCATTTGCCTCATCCTATCCCTTCATCTGGGGCAACGACATCAAGACCTATCACCGGTCGAAGCAACTCGCTGCGATACCGTGTCTCATTCCGTGCGCCATCGACCAAGACCCGTACTTCCGCCTCGTCCGCGACAACTGCAGTCGCATGGATCAGCCCTCACCGAAGCCCGCCCTCATCCACTCCAAGTTCCTCACTGCACTGCAAGGCGCGGGCGGCAAGATGAGCGCGTCGAATCCCAACTCCGCCATCTTCATGAGCGACACCGAAAAGCAGGTCAAGAAGAAGATCAATACCCATGCATTTTCAGGAGGTCAAGAGACGCTTGAGCTTCACAGGGAGAAGGGCGGCAACCCCGACGTGGACGTGCCATATCAGTATCTGTCCTACTTTGAGGACGACGACGAGAAGCTCCTCCGACTGGCGGACGAGTACCGGGCTGGCACGCTGACAACGGGCGACATGAAAAAGGAGTGCATCAACATGATGTCTGCATACGTCAAGAAGTTCCAAGAGGCGCGCGCAAAGGTGACGGACGAGATTCTGGAGGAATTCCTGCGGCCGAGGAAGCTGGAGTGGAAGGGCAACCCGAATCCAACTAAGAAGGTGGAGAAGGAGGCGGCCAAGGACGATGCTGCGGGGCCGACGCTGGACGCAGAAGGCAAGCCGATGACGAAAAATGCCATGAAGAAGGCACAGAAGCTAGCAGAGCTGGAGAAGAAGAAGCGGGCAAAGGAAGAGGCCGCAAAGGCGAAGCAATGAGAGGCGGGATGATACCAAAACAGACACATTCAAACATGTGAAACGAGTTCTCGTCAATGTCGTGATAGTCGTGATAGTCGTGATACATGTGAAATGATGAGGTGATCTTGTGGTGGAGCCTGCATGTACCGTCGATCGACTAGCGTCGGCCCGCAGCGTTCCAGCTCAAAGCTTATCGCGACTTCCCCCTTTTGGGACAACAAGTTCAGGCAGTCCGCAAATTCACTTGAGGGTAGCTCAGTCATATTCGAACGCTGGACCGGCAACTAGAAAGGCCTCAGTATAGTAGCATGAACATCCTCAGCGTCTTATTAAGCCGTCGTTGAAGGTGGATGTGCCACCGGACATATTAAGATGCAGTATCTCTACTCTCACTGTTTATCATTCAACATCCATTCGTGATTGCACCAACGCATCCCAAAAAGTCCGCAACACTCGTCTCCCAGTACCTCAACCTACAGCAGTTTTTTTGGTCGCCGCCGCCAGATTTTCATTGGCCAAAAACAGATCGACGTATTCTTTGCGCCCGAACGACCTTGGTGACTTGCATATCAATTTCAATTGAGCACACCAGGCACAGCCTTCGACGTCTTCGCTTAGATGGAATCGTGGTCGCAGAATACCTTCAATTAAATGCTACTCATCATCATCGTCCTCGTCAAAATCATCGGCAGGCGATTCGCGCTTAGGAAATGCTGGAGCCCCGTGCTGCTTGCGCATGTGCACCCTTAAGCCATCAGACCGAGAATACTCCTTAGTGCAACTATCGATTGGACACGGGTATCGCACCTTGGCTCTACCAGAAGCTGCGCACGCTCTTGTCTTTAAATGCCGAGTTAGATTTCCGACAGCATGCACACCAGTTAAGACGACTCCACAGCGATATGGGCAGGCTACACTATACTCTGCGCTGCTTTGTACCGTGCTAGGTGCTGGCGAATACGTGTTTGGATGGGAACTACTGAGCGAGTACGGGATTAACGAGGGTACGGCAATATTATTGTTGTACTGTGCCGGATAGCTAACATCAACGTCAGTTCCGCTTCGGCAGTGCTCCTCTGATGCGACTTGCCTTTGCTCGACATCCGCAAGATGCTGAGGGTCTATGGGTGTAGCACCATCTGCGTCCATGCCCGAGCTAAGAGCACTCGAAGTGACAGCATTGGGGGTTCTTGGCCTCCTAGCACTTGTTGATGTCTCCGGTATGTTTGATGAAAAACTGTGAGCAGAACTCGTCGATGGCACCTGGACATGGTTCGCAGGGAATGGTGGCATCGTCTGATCAGAGTCCATTGTCGCTGTCCATGGCGCCTCTTGCCCCGACGGTGGTCGCTTACTTTCAAAAGAGAGGTCTGACTTCCTTGACCCCAGGGACATGTGGCCCATTTCGTCCACTAGAGGCACGGCAGATTCAGAATCGCCCGATGAACTTAAATAAGGTGGTATAGCGAACAGGGCTAGTTCCTCAAGGTGCGCGGCCACATGTCGTTTGAACACGGAGGGCGTCACGTGGATCTCATCGGACTGTGCCATAAATATCTCTTGCCTTTCTGCTATGCCCAGCTTGGCTCGCAGCTGGTCTTCCCAGTCGCTGCAGAAAGGACAGGCCGAGGCAGGAAGGTCCCTCAGAACTTTCCGACTGATTTGGATCACCGAATCTTTCGCACCGTTTTTCAGCAAGAGAGGGTGCTGGTGTTCGAGGTGATTGACAAATCGAGATTGCGTGCCAAATTCTTGTCCACTGCAAACAATACAGTGATAGCGAGGGCGATGTTCGCGCATTTCATGCTCAAACCACTCGTTCAAATCCTTGAACAATGGCGCGGAACAGTGCTGAAATGTGCACACGTAAGTCCGAAGATCTGAAAAAACTTGCTGT
Organism: Paraphoma chrysanthemicola; assembly: GCA_020744225.1. Lineage (NCBI taxonomy): Eukaryota > Fungi > Ascomycota > Dothideomycetes > Pleosporales > Phaeosphaeriaceae > Paraphoma > Paraphoma chrysanthemicola. The sequence goes on from JAGMWG010000002.1 coordinate 35,377, forward strand.
CGCCAAGTCTTCTCATTTCTGAATCTGCGTAGGCGATAGCAGAAAGGACATTTGACCTCTCGGGAACCTTCAATAGCTGGCAGGCTATCTAAGTTGGGGATTCTGGACTGTAGTATTGACTCAGCTGGTAGGGCTATCGATCGCGAAACTGTGGTATAAGACTTCGTGTCATCCTCCGACTCGGAAGATTCTTCAACTCTTGTGGTGAAGTTAATGATCGGACCAATAGTCGATGCTTTTGTCCTGAAAGTAGATGGCGGAGCAAGGGTCGAGTTGGTAATCGGGTGATGCGAGGGGGTGAGCGTCGTGTTCGCACTCGAAAAGTTGTTCTCCCGACTGTCGCTGGCCAACTTGTCACCATGATCGCGGACGTAGCTTAGATAGCATCGTCGTTGAGTGATGGCGCGTCCCAGTCGATTACTAAGCCACGTCGTTTGTTCTTTCGAGAGCTTTGGATACTTGTGTTTGACATGCGAAATATCGTACTGATCGTCGAAGTGGTAGCGTTTCCTGCTCAAGGCTTTGATGAAAACATCGCTAGGCGCAGCATCTCGAATCAAGCGCGACACGCGGAATAAGCGTTTGATGCAGGAATCGACTTCTTCAAGCAGCTCAATTCTTTCGTCCCGTCCCGTACTATCGAGGAGTTCACCGGAGTGTTTCACTTCCACAGCCGTTGCAACTCGCGCCTCGCGTTGGCCTGAAGTGATCTGTTCCAACTCGAAGACTACGTCAATTAAGTCGTCCAGAAGAGTATATACATGAGACAGGATCTCGTCATGGTCCATTAATCGTGCCTCAACAGACAAGGGATGGTCGGTTTCATGTAGCGCCCCGATATCAGCAGTCCAGATGCTGAGCCGAGAACAGTCATCTTGTATCGTCTGCGTCGTTGCAATATCGCCTTGGGAAGTTACATCGTCAACGATTCGTCGAAGTAGCGTTGATATCGAGTCACACTTGGTTGCGACTGAGGACATGATGAATTTTGACCAAAGCGCGAGACAGTATGAAGATAGTGAGTTGGTGATGTTTAGACAGCGGGAAAGACCTAATGGGATGTAGTAGATATTCGGGAAGGCTGCGGTGCAGGTGCATATGGGGGCCGCATTTGCGGGGCAAGTAGAATCACCTGTCGATGAAGGACGCTACGCTTGACCTCATTCCGCTCGACTCTACATTATATCTGCTTATCTCTCTATTCTATAAAATTGTTACGGGAACGTCGAAATGAGCGGCCTCGAAATTGCGGGCGCAGTCCTCGCCGCGTTCCCACTGATCATATCTGGACTCGAACACTGGGAGAAGGTTGCCAAAATCCAGGGTTTCTTCTGGCAATTCCGCAAGGCGTACAACAGATGTCGCGCCGATATGATGTACCATGAAACTATTTACCGGGGCAACTTGAAAGAATTACTGCTCCCAATTGTCAGCGAATCAGACATGAACGCGCTCCTCAAGAACGGAGCGGATGCAAGGTGGACCGATAATGTAGCCTTGCAAGGTCGCCTCGAAGAACGATTACACGATTCGTACAAGTCATACGTGGAGACCATATCACGATTGACGGATACGATGGCTGCGCTTCAAGAGGAACTTTGTGTTCAGAACCCGGTCGTTCAAAATGCCATTACGCATCCGAATTCTGTGAAGGCACATATACATCAACAAGCGCCATCGCAGAAAGCATCTTTATCCACTCGCACGAAAACCAACATCAGCTATCAGATATACCGCATAAAGTTCAGTACCAGAGAACACGAACGGAGTTCACTCTTTAGGCAATTGCAAGATTACAATGAGCGCCTGAACTTATTGCTAAGTCAAAGCGACAGGCTCTCCGCTCTACAAGTCCAAACAGGCCATGACTGGAAACAAAATCGCTCGCTAGAAAAGATATTCCGGCGGGTATGGAAATGCTCTAAGGGCCTCTACCAGTCGCTGGAGCAAGCCTGGAATTGTACGTGCTGTCAAAAGCATGCCGCAAATCTACAACTAGAACACCGGACAAAAGATGACATCTATTTCAATTTGATACTCACGTCAATGGAAGAATCTCATCAAGGACAATGCGGTTCCTGGTCGTGGAGAGAGATTCGGTGTAACCAATCAGAAACCACAATCAACACTGCATCACGAGGTGCAGCTCTCCCCACAAGCTTTAAGACTCAGCAGAACCCTGGCTCGTCTGGGGGAAGAAGAAGCGTTTCCTTCGCTCCAGTGACGTCCATACCTTCGCTTCAATCCTCCACTGCTCCTGCTCCAATCTCATCACTTTGCCAACAGTTGGCGGATTCCTCTCGTATACATTGTCTGGGTACTATTGGGTGTGATGAAACCGAATACACTTTGCATCATTCTGAGCAATTTTGCGATCATCGGGATAGTCACGCCAAAAGCCTAGATAATATCCTCGCTGAGAGCCGCATTGGCAGTCAGTACTTCGTTTCACGGCGCAGACGGTATCGTATTGCTCTGCTCATTGCATCTACCGTGGCTCAGCTGAAGGCAACTCCATGGCTGTTTAGCGGATTTGGAAAGAAAGACATCAAGTTCTTTCCTCTCGTGGACGCTGGCGGCTCTGTAATATTCGGTGAGCCATTCATCGAGAAAGGATTTCATGGTACTGCAACATCACGGAACCACAGCACCACAGACTTCAACTTTCAGTCACTCGGTATAATCCTATTAGAATTGTGTTTCGGTCACAGATTGGAAGACCATCCTATTCGGAGAAAGTATGCTCCAGGCAATGACGCCCAATCCGAAGCTGCTTTTGACCTCGTTGCGGCGATTGCGTGGCTTCAAAATGTGGAAGAAGAGGCAGGGGCAGACTATGCCTGGGCGGTACGATGGTGTTTCACGTGTTCGATGCATACAAGCAAGACTTGGCAAATCGAACTTGTCAGGAATGTTGTTCAACCATTGGAAAAGTGTCAGAAACTCTTTGAAGCTATTGTGTGGCGCGTGCTGCGTTTCCGCAGCCACGAGCGGAGATGATACCCGCCCAAACCTCTTCATCTTGAATCGACCTCACCTGACAACGATTTTGCTTTTGATGGCACGATGAGCGCACACAATTACTGCAGAAAGCTCGACGGAGAGAGTTTGTGTTAGCTGGGAGACATACAGAACCGTCTTTCAAAAACTTCTAACCAGCACGCATTTTGGCGGATGGTGATAGTCTTGGTGCGCTGTGGCAGGTTGTGGACGTAGCTCAGGACGTCATGCCACGACATTCGGGTGCGATACTAGCACAAGTTACTTGCAACAGAGAGGAACAACGAATCATAATAGTGCCGAATCGGCATGCGCCAAGATTCTACCGCCATTACGACTGCTATGAGCGTATCTCACTGGTACATGATTCCCAGGTCATCTAGGATAGGATGAAGGATACTGCAGTTTGGACGACCTGCCGCTACCCGCCGCTTCCGACTGAAGCACTCGACACATCCAATGTGGCCTTCGCTACCATACAATGACCATATTATGAGTCACAGCCGCATGTCGTCCGGTCGAGCGCAGGCTTGAGAATGGCCAAACACATTCGGCCGCGTGCTTTTGCTATTTGGCCGTGCACCTGCATGGTCCAAAGCCATCGGTGTACTGCACCCTTAGAGGCCACTATATAGCTTTATTATGCTGGATTTACTCAGGTGCTACTAAGGCTAAATTTGTGTAGCAGTGACGAGGTGATTTTTTACGGAAGCACACTATGTACAATGAAAAAGGTGTTACGGTTTCAAGATGAATCAAGTGCAAATCACAGGCTGTCTATTTTCTGCCGTGAGAATTGCTTCGCTGTAATCTTGTCTCGGTTGGAACTACGGTCTGCAAGTTTGTGCGCGTATACAATCTTCTACACCCGCCTGCGTCAGGTACATTGTCAAGCACGAGGCTTCGCTATAGTCCTTTTCATATAGCACATTTTTTGAAAACTGGTCTAGTCTAGATCACAGTCAAAGAGGAGCTGTGTAGATCTTGGACTGCGGCACGCCAGACATTGGGGCATAATGCGTATGCTCCAAGTAGATCGGCAGCGGGCCGACTACTCTTGCTGAGCGGGGCACAGCGGCTAAGCGATGTTTCTTAGTTTTCAATCACCACTGACTGATGATCATACCAAGCCAATGACAAGTGTCGTGATAGTCAAGAACTTGATCGGCAAGGGTAAGTGCATGTGTAGGCACTCGCCGGAGTAGACTTGCCGATGGCACTTGCCGCAGGCGAGACTAGCCGTACAGGGGTGCGCTCGGCATGATCTCTTTTGCATTGTCCGACAGCGAGCATAAAGTGAACCACAAGTATGAAGCAAGAGGCATTCTTCAGTACTAATTTTTGCGGACTTCAAATTCATCATCCAAGTCGGGTATAATTTTGACCATGTCTGACTTACCATGTCCCGGCAACAGCACCAATTGCCACTCCCATTACCATGTTGAAGATTCAAGGTACTTGGAGAAAACTGATACGCTACGACCCGAAGCCGATCTGGAGTCGGGCACGAACAATACCTCAGAAGGGCCTATAATCAATATTGAAGTAGATCAAGCGCAACAAACGCAGCAAGCGCGGCATTCAATGGACGTGGAGAAAGGTGGCTTTCGAGTCATCATCCGTAATTTCACACCCTCGTAAATTCGCTCGTCTAATGTTATATGACTGAAGTTAACATAGTCAGGTGGTTCATTATCACCATGAGCACTGGGGCCTTATCAATCATGCTTCACCAAATCCCCTTCCACGCTCACTGGCTCGACATTGTGTCGGAGATCGTCTTCGTCCTCAACATCCTTTTGTTTATGCTCTTCACCTTCATTTCGACTCTCCGGTACACCATGTATCCGCAGCTGTTCCCTGCAGTGCTCCGCCATCCACACCAGAGCTTATTCCTTGCAACATTTCCAGTAGGCCTCGCCACCCTTATCAACATGATTGTACTCGTTTGCGTACCTGCCTGGGGCCAAGGGATGGCTATATTCGCCTGGGTGTTGTGGTGGATCGACAGCATCTTAGCAGTGATAACTTGTTTCCACTTGACATGGGTGATGTGGGTGCCGCAATTTATGACATACCTTTCTTCGGTTGCTAACAATGACTGCAGAATGTCAAACCGGCGACATGATCTCGCAGAGATGACAGCACTATATCTCATTCCTATCGTTGCCATTGTCATTGCTGCGACGTCAGGAGCGCTCGTCGCCGGAGCTTTGAAGAACGAGAAACACCAGTTGTGGACCCTAGTTATCAGCTATGTTTTCTGGGGTATTGGAACGCCTTTATCTTGGGTCATTCTGACTGTATATTTTTTACGGATGACAGTGCACAAGCCGCTTCAGCGCGAAGTGATTGTTTCACTCTTGCTGCCCATTGGCCCTCTGGGGCTATCCGGCTTCTCGTAAGTCGGCATCACCACTGCATTCTCTACGTGGCGATAGCTGACAGCTACAGATTGATAGCACTCGGGAAGGTTGCAAGGCACAACTTTCCATTGACGGAAACAATCCCTCGTGTATCCCACGCTGGGGACATGTTCTATCTCATCGGCCTGATGGTTGGCATTGTGCTGTGGGGTTTCGCGGTGGTGTGGTTCATAGTTGCCGTTATCATGATAAGCACAGCATACCCCTTCCCCTTCAACATGGGATGGTGGGGCTTCATATTTCCAGTCGGTAAGTCCTCGTAGTTCTAGTCTCATGATCTCCACACACACTTACATCACTCAAAGGAGTATTCACGCTTTTGACAATTTCGATTGGTGAAGAGTTCGAATTCAAATTCTTCAAAATTCTGGCATGCGTAGGTCACGATATTGTCTGCGCAGAGAAGCTTTGGTTAACACCCACAGGTCTTGACTGGGATATGTGTAGTAATGTGGCTTGTTGTAGCTGCAAGAACTGTAAAGCGTGCTGCTAGTGGTAAGATGTTCTTTGCACCTTGCCTGGGTACAGATCTATTTCTCAAGAGAGCGAAAGAGGATATAAAAACAGGTCAGAAATTGTAATGATAATTGGAAAATTCTCACTTGATTTCCTTCTTCGGTAAACAGTCATGAAGCAGTAGTTGGCTTGTCTTTTCTCTCAATATTTTGATTACATTCTTTATTTCATTATATGACGTTGTTCTTAAATCCTACTATTTAAAAGAATGCTTATTGTAGTAGCTAGGAGGGTTTTAGGGGCTCTTAGAGCTTACCCAGATAGCGCAATGATATATAAGGGCCTTTCAGGTTGTAGGAATGTGATGATTCGAGGCGTATACAGCCTTGGTTCGTGGGCGAAATGTGGCGGCTGCCCTTCACATCGCTGGCGAGATCTATTGTGTAGCGCACCTGTGCCATACAGAAGGCCCTACAATAATCCTGACTTTTCATACACAGTGTCGTGTAATATATACTATATACGCATAACATCATCAGTCCCGCGAGGAGATGACGAGGAAATCTGCAGAGCTCTTTGAGGAATATTCCGATGACCGGACCACACGCAAAGGTGTTTCTTGCTTTTTCGACAACTCGGCGTCAGGGATGCACCTTGATGGCAAGAGAGACATGAAGGGGGTGGCGGTGGTTGTAGAGGGACACAACATGCTGTAGCGGGGATCCTTTGTTCTGCTGAACAAGCGAACTGCGGGGGAACCCTTCTAAATTGTGTCCGGCATCAACCCTTCCGACGACGTTCAGCATCTGCTGAAATTCATTGCACAATTGCCTCTTCTGAGCTTGTGAATTGACAGATTGCGCTATATATAAATATATATGCATTGATATCGAGCATTACCACACAACAAAAGGTTGTGATGGACATCGTCGATCGTGTCGGTGCGCCGCGGTGGAGCGTTTCGAACATTTCGACCAGCATGTTGCTGGCGACTACAGTTGTGTTTGTACCATCTATAGTGGGTGCAAATCTGTCTCCGTCGCTTCCTCGCTGAACTTACCGCAGCTTGTCATCTTCTACGCACTCTACAACGCCTTTGTGCACCCACTACGGCGCTACCCCGGACCACTCCTCTGGCGGTCATTCCGCATCCCCTATGTCATCGCAACACAGCGCGGAGAGCTGCACAAGCGACTGAAGAGCTTCCACACCAAATATGGACCCGTCGTTCGCATCGCGCCCAACGAGCTTTCTTACGCTGACAGCGCAGCATGGAAAGACATCTACCTCAACCGCCCGGGTATCCAACCCTTCGAGCGGAACCAGACGTGGTTCAAGAAGATGACGCCAGATGAGCCAAACTCCATCCTCGGTTTCGATGAAGATGACCATGCGCGCTTTAGACGCGCCTTTGCGAATACCTTCTCAGACAAGAGCGTCAGAGACTATGCACCCGTCGTGGAGAGCTACTTAAACCTCTTCATTGAGAAATTGAATGCGCCATCTCCCAATCAAAACTCAACCGAGAAGACTGTCAACTTGGAGAAATGGCTCAATTTCCTCATCTTCGACATCATGGGCGATCTCGCATTTGGCGAGTCGTTTGACCAGCTCCCAAACTGCAAACTGCATCCATGGGTTGAGATCGCAGCAGACTTCGGCAAAGGGCTCGCACTCATCGCTTCGATCAACCAGTATCCGCCTATCCACAAGCTCCTGAGGTACATCATACCAAAGCACATTCTGCAGCGCACTCGCGACCATCGCGAGATGAGCTGCATCAAGACGAGGAAGAGGCTGGCGCTAAACACTGATCGGCCAGACTTTGTGACGCCGACAAAAAGGTACAACGATCAGAAAGCAGTGATGACGGACCGGGAGTGGGAGATCAACATGATGGTTATTGCGTTTGCAGCCAGCGAGACGGTCGCAAGTGCTTTGACGGCCATTGCGAGAGAACTCGTGCAACATAAAGGCGTCCTGCACCGCCTGGCAGGCGATATCAGAGCCAAATTCACGCAGGAATCCGACATCACTATGTCTTCAACAAGTGACATCCCATACCTCAACGCCGTCATAAATGAAGGCCTCCGCCTGGATCCCCCGGTTGTAATCGGCATACCGCGCGTCGTTCCACCAGGCGGCGCCACGGTCTGCGATCAATACGTGCCGGGCGGGACATACGTGACGTACAATCAGCACGCGTCGAATCACCAGTCGTACAACTTTCGCCATCCCAATTCGTTCATACCGGAGCGTTTTCTGAATCCTGACCCGAAGACTGATAATATGGCTAGTTTCCAGCCGTTCCAGATGGGCAGACATGTGTGTCCGGGGATGAAGCTGGCCTTTGTGGAGATGCGATTGATATTGGCGAGGTTGCTCTGGAACTTTGATCTCACCTTGGCTGATGAGAATGATCGTTGGGATTGGGGGGAGCAGAAGACGTATATCCTCTGGGTGAGTTTTCTTCCTCGCCGATCTGGAATGATTGTTGATTGTTTTGCAGGACAAGAAGCCGCTGGAGGTAAAACTCAGACGTGTGTTAAGATAGACAAGTTGACGTGCCCGGAGCTAAACATCCTCGATATGTATAGCAATGTTTTGAGGATATTCCTACATCGCGAAGACATGCAGGCTACTTTACGTGCATCTCTCAGCACCATCTTCACCTCGGTTTCTTGACTACGCCACCACTCTTCCAAACCCAAAGCCCCTTACTCCACTGCTCACCCACACGCCCTCACCCACCTCGACAGTCTCAATCCCCACCGGCTCCTCCATACAGTACCCCTTGCCCAACGCCCACCTCCTGCTCGTGCCCCTCTGTCCGCCAGCACCAACCTTTGCACTCCTGACCGAATGGCCCCAGCGGCCCGCAAACGGCCTCCTCAACTCCCCTTCGTCTGCATTGCTGCCATCCTTCAGCGTCAACGAGTTGAACTCGCCGCTTGGTACACCAACTGGGGGCGTGACCCACCTCCCGCCGCGGTAGAGATAGAGCGACGTGAAGGTCCCTTCGGTGAGCTCGTTGACTTCATTATACAGCATGACTTCTCTGTAGGCGGGATGCGATGGATTCTCGGGCAGGGCGCGCTCCCTGGACCTGTCATACATTTCGCGCTCGGTCGTCTTCAGCAGCGTGAGTGGTGACGATGGCGTGGGTGCGGTATCAAGCTTGAGGGTCCATGTCGGTGCACTTGGAGGCGATGCAGGCAGGGAGTCGGTGGGACCGAGATTCAGCGCTCCGCCTGTGAGTGGTGACGGCGTGAATGTATTTGCTGGGTGTGGTTGTGGCTTTTGTTCGGGCGCATCAAACGATGTTGGATATAGCGATTGCAGCGAGACTCGTGGAATGGGCATAAACTCTACAGTCATGTTTGCTTCCTTGTCAAACAGCACTCTTAATTTCAACGGCTCGTCTTGACTGTTCTTCGATGTCCAATCTTCCACACTTTTGAGCAGGTCCTCGTGAAGCGCCTTGCCGTCATTTAGTCGCTTTTCGACCGCGTGGAAGTCAAAGTGCTGTGCTGCTTCCAACATGCGACCGCGGTGGTATGCTAGCATATAGAAAGGCGACGGAGTGACAAAGTTCAGATCAGGCCTGGAGTTTTCGTCCGATTCAAGGAGCAGAGCATCGTAGCGAATCGATGTGAAGAGTTGGAAGGTGGATTTAGACGCCATTGCGCTGAAATGCGAGATTGAAGAAAGTAAAGCGTGGATTCTATGCAGTGTATCCAGATGATGTCGTCTTGTGGAAGTGTCGTGTTCCTGAATGACTGCTGCATCCAATCTTTTGCGGGCTATCTCCGATGACGCCGACCGAGCATGCAAGAAGACGTGTCAGTGTGAACATGCAACGCACAACCCGAGTAGTTAGTAGTAAGAAGCCAAGATGTCAGGGATTGGTCGATTCTAGTGCAGCCACAAGAAGATACAAGTCAGGCATCACGTGCAAACATGCAAGAACAGGGTCACTATGAAGACGGGACAGTATTTCCCTTGAGTAAAGTCAAAGCCAGACTACGTAGCTCGAATTCACTGCGCTTTTTTATGGAGTAAACGGCACCGCTCAGCCTTTGTCGAGTCCAAGTGCAGGCTGCCGAGAACCGTGGGTCGCGGGCCGCTGATGACGTTCGCCCTCGCGACCAGAGCTTAGACCGCTAACAGATTTCACAACTCGAGCTTCTGACATCGCCGCCTCGACGCCGCCCACGACCCCATTGCCCACCTTCATCTCCCTTCCTTCCCTTCCGCCTCACATTTTAATACTCCAATTCTCTCCTCCACCATGGCGCCCACAACCCAGGCGCCACTTGGGCCCGGCCCGTTCCCCGTCCAGATCCCACCAACAGGCACAGACTCGCTGTGGGACCGGTTATCGAATTGGGCGTCGGAGAACAAGGGCGTGGTGTACACGATTGCCGGCGTCACATTGGTTGTCGGTGCAGGCGGCGCAATATACTACTTCTCGTCGGATTCGCGGCAAGATGCGAGCACAGCAGCGGGCAACAAGCGCAAGAAGCAGCGCGACCGCAAGCGCGCAAAGGAAAGGGCGGACAAGGACACGCCGGCCAAGGACGAGGCGCCGTCAGTGTCGGAGCCCAAGAAGGCGTCCGTGGCCGCGTCCACCGAGGACGAGCTGCCAGACGTGGACGAGAACAGTGTGGCCGCACTGTCAGACGAGGTGCGCGCCGCGACATACACAAACATAGACACACACCAGACTAACAGCTCACAGGAACGCAAAGACTACGCTGCGAAGCTCAAGGCCGCTGGCAACAAGGCGTACGGCTCCAAGGACTACAACCGCGCCATCGACCTCTACGGCAAGGCCATCCTCTGCAAGCAGGACCCCGTCTTCTACTCGAACCGCGCCGCCTGCTACAATGCCATGTCCGAGTGGGACAAGGTCATCGAGGACACGACCGCCGCCATCAACCTCGACAACGAGTACGTCAAGGCCCTGAACCGCCGCGCCAACGCCTACGAGCAGGTCGAGCGCAACAGCGAGGCCCTGCTCGACTACACGGCGAGCTGCATCATCGACGGCTTCCGCAACGAGAGCAGCGCCCAGAGCGTCGAGCGCCTGCTGAAGAAGGTCGCCGAGACCAAGGGCAAGGCCATCCTCGCCGGCAAGGAGAAGAAGCTGCCCAGCCCGACCTTTGTCACAAACTACCTACAGAGCTTCCGCCCGAAGCCGCCGCCGGAGGGCCTGGGAGACGATGCCGAGCTGGATGAGGAGAGCGGCAAGGGCCAGCTGCGCAAGGGCCTGCAGGCCATGGCGAAGAAGACGGGCGACGGCTACACAGAGGCCGCGGCCGCCTTTGACCGCGCGCTGGAGCTGGGAGACCTCGGCGAGTTCGAGGCCTTTGCGCACAACATGCGCGGCACCTTCAGCTACCTCAAGGGCGACAACGAGGACGCGCTCAAGGACATGGATAAGAGCATCGAGCTGCAGCCCACCCTCACACAGAGCTTTATCAAACGCGCCAGCATGCACCTCGAGCTCGCCAACCCCGACGCCGCCGAGGCAGACTTTGCCGCCGCTCTCGAGCAAAACGCTACAGACCCCGACATCTTCTACCACCGCGCACAGCTGCACTTCATCAAGTCCGAGTTTGGCGAGGCCGCCAAGGACTACCAAAAGTCGATTGATCTCGACAAGGACTTCATCTTCTCGCACATCCAGCTCGGCGTCACGCAGTACAAGATGGGCAGCATCGCCTCGTCCATGGCCACGTTCCGCCGCTGCATGAAGAACTTCTCCCAGGTCCCCGACGTGTACAATTACTACGGCGAGCTGCTCCTCGACCAGCAAAAGTACCAGGAAGCCATTGAGAAGTTTGACACGGCGGTGGAGATGGAGAAGACAGCCAAGCCATTGGGCATGAACGTGCTGCCGCTGATCAACAAGGCGCTTGCCCTGTTCCAGTGGAAGAACGACTTCTCGGACGCCGAGAAGCTGTGCGAAAAGGCGCTGATCATTGACCCCGAGTGCGACATTGCAGTTGCAACCATGGCACAGCTGCTGCTGCAGCAAGGGAAGGTCACAGAGGCGTTGAAGTACTTTGAGCGTGCAGCGGAACTGTCGAGGACCGAGGGCGAGATTGTGAATGCGCTGAGCTACGCCGAGGCGACCAGGACACAACTCGAGGTATGTATACGCGACGTAAATGTATCATCGACGCTAACCATGCACAGGTACAAGAAAAGTATCCCAAGCTCGCATCGAGATTGGGCGCCATGGGCGCGGCAGCAGGAGGTTTTGGCGGCATGCGGTAATCGATTGTGCATAAAAACGTGTTGGATGGGACGGGACACATGTGACATGATTGCCCCAGGCGTTAATAATGGAGACCCTTTCCGCTCATGTATATGTATCGACTCCCCAAGAATGAGACGACATGGTTCGAGTGCAATTATGCGGACATGGTATTCGTGCTAGGCTCAAGGTCTAATTACCGTCATGCGACATGACTCTCGTCCACATAGGAAACGTCCAACTCCTGCATATGCATCCAATTACTCCCCGCTCAATTGCAAAATCAGCGTACTGGCCACGTCCAAGAATGGGAACGGGCTGGTGACGACTTTTTCACCCTCTTTCCGGCCTGCACCTACCTCCTCCGTTCGCTCCCTCAACACGCCCTTGCCCCCCTCGCGCAGCTCCTTGGCCAAGTCGTCCGGCAGCGGCTCGCCTTCGCCCAGCCGTCTCCAGACACCCTGCTCGTCATCCCATCCGTCTTCGTGGTGCTGTGGTTGCGACGACGAAAGCGCGAGATTCGATATCGACGTGTTGGACGTGGACGCGGCTTTGACTTCGCGCACGAGATTCGAGACGAGCCGTTCGTACCCCGCACACTTGAAGTCGACGACGAAGAAATCGCGGTCGATGCTGTAAAGCTGGATGGAGACGTAAATGTACACAGCCTCGTCGGGCTGTGGATAGTCGTCGCCCATGGACGCTGCCTGCTCTGCTGAAGTCATCCCTTCCACATGGTGGTTGAGACTAGATGTACTGGTGTTGGTTGAGCTTCTCCTCCTGAGGCCGGACGGGTCGTTCGCGAGATCAACTCGGGACGAGTGCGTTGACGACGGATGTGCAACGCCTGGTGGGAACATGCCATCTTTGCGGAAGCGGGCGTTGATCACCCACGGGTCTTCTGGAACGTGGTAGCCCCAGTCGTTGGTGTGATTGTAGTGTTTCTTCTCTCGGCCTCGCGGTTCATCAGACTCGCCATTGCGTACAGTAAGCGCCTCGCGGCGGGGCGAATCACTGCCTGTGTTCTTCTCATCAGCAGAGTCGTGCGACGAGACTGACGAGCCGCGTGAGTGGCTCCGCGACCTTGACTTGGACCGCTCATGTGATGCACGCGAACCGCTCCGGCTGCGCGATCCACTTCGCCCACCAGCTTTTCGTATCTTGGGTACCTCCCAGTCAGCGCCCATCGCCTTCAATGCTTTGAAGATTGCAAGCATAGCCTCTGCCGGTTGGTTTCTTGATCGGATACCAAACTGCCATTTGGTCGGCCGAGGCTTCTTCGCAGGCAATGAGGTCATTGGTTCTGGTCGTGACCTGCTTGCGTCGGGATGTGCACGGAAGTTTGGCTTCAGCCGCCGTGCCGAGATCTGCCTTTGCTCCTCTGTCTGCTCTGGCGTTGGAGGCAAGCCGTCGTTTTCGGGCTTTGGCGGTGGTCTTGGGTGGCCCTTCATGTACGCTTTGTGGTACTCGGTCAAACTGCTCGGAAGGATAGCGACTGTGCTGACGGGACTTCGCACGCTGGCGAGTTGGCTGCTAGCGTTCGATCCTTGACGTGCTCTCTCGTGGTCTGTTGGCTGTATGACTTGTGGACGAGAGACACTGCTCAGTCTTTCTGGTATCGATGTGCTTAGGTAGCTTTCCGGGTGTGTCGGCGGTGACTGCGCCAGGAATTGTGTGAGGTGGCTCTCCTGTGTCATGAGTGCTGTTGCTGTCAGTGGAATCCTAGAACATATATCAAAAGACTCACGGTTCTCCTTCATAATCTGGTTCTCCCGAACGATCAGATATGCGTCCTTAATGGCACTGGGCTCATCTCGCGCCAGTGCTTCCTGCACATCGTGCTTTGCGTACCCCATGGTCTTCCCGAGTTTCGTGACAACAGTCTCGTGCAGCTTCTGAACAACTGGCGCAGGGGCAGTGGGTGCAATCGCGTTCGGATCAATGGCCTTGTGCGGATCTACCCCACTGTCGTAGAACTCTTGCGCCGGCGGCTCGAGGTAAGCAGGTATGTCCTTGGTGAACCATGGGTCCTGACGAATCTCGCCTATAGTGATGCGGTGCACGGGATTTACCATTAGCATCTTCTTGATCAACGACACTGCGCCAGGTGACAGGTAGTTGGGTATGCTGTAGTTGCCGGCTGCAATCTTCTTGAACAGCGTCGGGATATACTCGTCGTCGAACGGAAGTCGGCCCACCAGCAGGACGTACAGGATGACACCGCAGCTCCATACATCAACCTCGGGCCCGGCGTACAGCTTTCCAGAAATGACCTCGGGCGCAGCATAGTTTGGGCTGCCACAGCTCGTTTTTAGAAAGTTGCCATCTGTCATGATGTTGCTCAGGCCGAAGTCGGCAATCTTGACGTTGTATTGATCGTCCAAGAGCAAGTTTTCTGGCTTCAAGTCTCGGTGCACAATTTTGTGCCGATGACAGTACTCGACGGCGCACACAATCTGCTGGAAGAACTTGCGCGCCTTGTCCTCTTGCAGCCGTCCGTTGTTGACAATGTAGTCGAACAGCTCTCCGCCCGCATACTCCAGCACCATGATGATCTCGGTGGGCGTCGTTATTACGGTGTAGCTAAGACGTTAGCAGTGATCTGATCATATCAGCACCAACACTCACAGCTTGATAATGTGTGGGTGTCTCAGCAACTGCAGGTACTGAATCTCGCGCTCTATCCGGCCGGCCATGTCCCTCGTTACGAGTCTCTTGCGATTGATAATCTTCAGGGCCACCTTCTGCCCGCTGACCTGGTGCGTCGCCAGCTTGACCTTACCAAACGAGCCCTCGCCCAGCGTCTTCACGATTGTGTACTGGCCCAGGCGCTGGCTCGCCTTGGAGTCCCGGCTCTTACTCTCCTGCATGATGGTCGTTGGCGCAACAGGCGGCGTGGAGAAGTCGACGGTCCTGGTGGTGCTTCCTGCTCCGCGCCGCGGGTGCGGCATGGAGATGGACAGCTCCTCGAGGTCCTCATTGTCTATCGCAGCCGACATGGCGGTGGCAGGGCGCGCAGTAGGCGCGGATGGTCAGTCGGATATATTTTGCAGGAGTGTGGAGAAGCCTGCTGCAGGCGGAGGTGAATGGCGGGGTGTGGAGAGCTGCAGGAGCAGTGTTAGCAGGTGTGCCGACTCACAGGGCTGGCGCAGGGCCCATCTGAACAGGAGGGGTGATTGGCATGTGAAGAAGATCTGCACATCAATTTGTTGGGACGTTTCATTTCCCAGCTGTAGGTTCCCGAGCCAGGTGCAGGCTGTACTTACGTCACGGCAGCGTCCCGAGTGAAGCTGTGCGGTGCGGGTCTCCGGTGAGAGCAACCGTGCTCGACCAACTCACAGCCCCGAATGAGCAGCAGAGGCAACCATCAAGGGGAGAGCGAGGACGAGGGAGACACGGAGGGACCTTCTTGGCTATATGCGTGTCGCTCTTTGCGGCGGCTGGAGTGACTGATCGGTGTGAGCGCGCAGCGAGATCCTGCACGCCGTGATTGATAGTCGTGGACAGCGATTGATGGTCCGCCTGAATAGAGCGCAGTGGGGCTTGCCAGCAATGCACGGGAGACGAAAGCGGTCGAGTGCAGCTGCGTGTGTGGAATGGCCAAAGTCTGTGGGCGTTGGAAGCAGAAGCGGATGGGAGCGGGGCGCAACGCCGACGATGCCACACGTCCAAGCATCGTGAAAGAGCCCCGCCATGCGTCGTTTGTGAAGCACCGCGCGACTCACACACGGCCGATCTTCGGCAGGCCTATCGTGGCAGTCTCCAGACGGAGCAGCCACGGCCCACCCACACGACTACCAAACCGACAGCATCAATGCAATAGATACCAAGTGATGTACTGTATTATTAAGCTTCGCCCATGTACACCTAACACCTGTTCGCAGCATCACGCCGTCAGCCCTAGGATGGTGACTCGCATTGGCTCGCCGAGATCCGACCTCCGACCCTCGTGACCCTCCGGCATGCGAATCCCACATGCGCATCGCAAACACAAACTTTCTGATCGGTAAGTGCTCTCCAATCGGCTTCGTGAGGAACCCATCTCCGCCCGCAGCAGGGTCCAACCTCATCTGAAGCAGAACATGCGGCCCAGACCACGCTGCTGCACCTCACGCCGAGCAGCACCGTCCTCGTAGACAGCCTCGCCCTCGCGCGTCGAGCTCGCGCTGCTCACTTGCTTGGCCCGGTTGTTGCCAAACACCTTGAGTAGCACCACCATGGCGGCCGCACTCACGATACTGCCGCACAGAATGCCAATCATCACCAGGTTGCTCTTGCGGTACCTGCGAGGGCCGGGCTTGGCGTCCTCAGGCCACCCCGAATACAGCGCGTATGTGGTCAGAATGCTGCCCAAGTTCCCAAGGCCAGATACGAGTGCGCTGGCTGCTGCAACGCCGACCTCTCCGTGGCGCGGTTGGAATATCTCGTTCGTCCACGCCATGCAGATGGGCACTGTCGGTCCGAGTCCGAAGCCAACCAGCAGCACTCCACCGTATCGGGTCCAGTTCTTTGCAAAGGTAGCCATCAGAAGCCCCGTGATCTGGATCATGACAGCACCGCTGAAGAACCACGCGCGATAGCGATGGAAGCGGTCAGATAGTGGAGTAACGAGCAGGATAGCAAGCGCGTCCATCTGGTCGAATTAGCGGTGCAAATCTCGCGTGAGGAATACTTACAAGCCAAATCGGCGCTGAGAGTAGACTGAGTTGAATTCCGGTCAACTTCGGGTTGATGCCCCGAATGATGACCGTGGCATACGCCTGCGTGCCGTTGCCGACGCCGACGACGCCAAAGTACATGATGACAAGGGGGTAGATCCTCCAGTCAATCATGATGTGCCAGACATCCTTCATAGTCCACATACCCCGATGGTAGACTCTGGTGAGGTCCTCGTAGTGAATGCGTGCATCTTCGCCAGTCAATGCTGGCTTGCCCTTCGGCAAGAGTCTCTTCCAGCCTGTTCGCTCGCGGACCTCTCCTGGCGGCAGTGGCCTGTCTGGTAGCCACCAGAGTAGCGAGATACCAACTATGAACCCAACGACACCATAGAGCAGGAACATCCACTGAAAGCCGACAAGACCGCCAACGCCATCCATCTTCTGGAAGCCGGCAGACACCAGGCCAACTACAGCCGCGGAGATTTGCGAGGCCGTAAAGTAGCGGCCAATACGCTTGCCGGTTCTTGATGGTGGGTAGAAGAGTGTTAAGTAGTATGACATGCCTGGCCACATGCCTGCGATGACGATACCAAGGAGCAGTCGCAGTAAACTGGCTCATGTCAGAGAAATGCTGTACACAGAGATGAGATGCCTACTAGAGGTTCCACGCTGCATTCATGGCAGTCAAGCACATCCCGATAATACCAACGCAAGTGACGATCCTGCTCATCCAGGCATGCGGGCTGACCCTCGACATGATGAGGTTGGACGGCAAATCAAAGATCACATAGCAGACGTAGAACAGGGCTAGACCAGTAGACACCTGCTTCGGCGTGATTTTGAGCACCGATCCAAGATCGTGGCCCTTGTCAATGTTCATGGTCTGCGCAAGGCCGATATTGGATCGGATGGCAGAGCACATGAAGTATAGTACCCAGAAGGCGGGCAGAATCCGACGATCGAGCTTGCTGTCTGTCATTAGTATAGTCTATGTAGCACATTCATTGTACGTACGCATAGACCTTCTCAATTCTGTCAATGTTGATCATCTCCGGCCCAACTTCGACATCTTGGTGTTGCTCTCCTAGCTTGGGTGCACTCGTCTCTGTAACACCCTTCTCGACAGGGCGTCGCCCAATCTCTTCTGATGCCATATTCACAAACAATTGAAGAGGAGAAGATCAAGAGTCAGAAAGTCAACAGCTCTTCAACATCATGCTAGCCACTAAGCCGACACCGGCCGGCAGCCTGTCCGCCGCGCAGCAATCCATCTCATTCGCCAAAGCAAAGGTTTTGCATCTGGTGGGGTTGCGCTAGCTGTGGTTTGGGGCAAGATGCACTCTAGGCGAGGGCTGCACGCGGGATCCACGCGGGATGCGACTCAGACTGTTGGTAACACTTTGGCCTTGTACCTCGGTTTTGGTGCGGAAAAGAGACGGTCCAGCCGGCGGTCTGGCAAGAGCTCGAGGCTGATCGGATACGAGTGCAAGGATGGTGATCTCCCGCTAGATGGAGCTTGGGTCCTTCGTCATCGTCATGCCATGTTCAGCGAATACAAACAATTTCGATTGTTGCTACAATTAGGTGCAGACACAATATTTCTGTGCACAATCATCCCGCCGCATTAAACCCACGTCAATCATGTTTTCCAACAGCGTCTCGCGCTCAACGCGCAGCATACGGCCTGGATTTAGAGCTTCCACACTTTTTCTGCGAGGCTCAAGAGCAGTTTCAACACTGGAAGAAAACCGTCATATCGTAAGTGCACATCCGCTTCAACCAGCATCGCTGACGGTTCCAGTACGTGCACAAGCACCCAATAGATCCCAAATCCTCGCTCCTCTCGCTCCTCCCCACCGAACCTGCAAATCAGAAACTCGCAATCGGCGCATGCACCACCCTGCCTCCAACCCCGCAAAACTTCACCCCGAATCCCGCATTCTTGCCGATCCTATCCTCTGTCTACGCGAAATACGCAACCTCTGATGCCTCGGTGCAATCCCAAGCCGCTGTGTTTGGCTCTCCCGGGGGCTTCAACCTCTCTCATCCCGGCGACGGCACGGGCGCCGCAACACATCAGGGCGGTGCTGGCGGTGCGGGTCACGGAGGATGGATTCACGTCAGTGATGCGCGGAATCCACCTGATTACGGGCGCATTGCCTGGCCAGAGGACATCATCGGCAGTGTGGAGGTAGATGGCGATGGAAGATTCACCGACGGGACGGGCAGGTGGCAGGACAGCGGGACGTACCGCATCATAACGAGGGAGGGGATTCTGGGGCTGAGTGAATATATGATGGGCAAGCTCAAGGAACGGTTGACGCAATTGGAAAGAGAGAACTAAGATCGTCCACAAGCTGGGCGTGTATGTTTAAGTGTGTATCATATCAGACTCAAAGTTCATTCTCTCAAAGTTTTGGTCTATGGGGTATCTCATGTATCCTCTCGTCGCATCAAGCGCCTTCAGCTCAACTCTCCAGCCTCCAGCTGCTCGATGAAGGCTTTGGAAAATCGAACAGCCTGCTCGTAAGCAATCGTGAACCCATCGTTCCCGCCGTAGTATGGGTCATCTACCTCCTCACCCCGCCCTCCCCTCCTCTTCTTGCCTCCAAAGTCTCCGAACAGTATGACCTTGCCCACGCCCTCTTCGCTTCCCTGCTTTTTGACTTCGCGCTGGCGCAGCCGTAGCAGGTCCTCGAGGTTGTCGTCATCCATGGCTAGTATATATTCAAAGTCGGCAAAGTCTGACGATGGGTGAAACTTTCGCGCTGCGTGGCGATATGACGTTATGCCGTTTGCACGCAAAGTCGACATGGTGCGCGAATCGGGGTCATTGCCGATGTGGTATGCGCCTGTACCGCAGGAATCGATGTTTGAAACGAGAGGATGTGAGGGTTTGCCAGCGGGCTTCGTTATCGACTGGAACACGCCCTCGGACATGGTAGAGCGGCCTGGCGGGGTGTCAGACGTGCTGTGCAGGATGGCGGGGTAGGCACAGACATATGTTTCCCAGACAGACGAATAGGACAGAAACTGGCTTGGGCGAGCTTGTGTCACCCATGTTGACGGTGTGTGCGTCGTAGTATGCGTTCGTGGATTATGTCGATGGTGCAGAGCGGAGCAACTCCTATGTCGGCCAAGCAGCGCTTTTGGCGGCACGGGATCGGCGTCTGCAGGTACAATCTCACATGCGAAGTCGTTGCAGTGTCTTGAATGGCGGAAACAGGTACGCTTGGCTAACGAGTCACCGTCTACGTCCGACTCGCGCGTTCCCAAATCTTGAGCATTTTTTGCGCCAGTTTACCCCCACCGAAACCTCGCCGACCCAGAGTGCTTTAGGAATGAAAAGGCCGCCTGACCCAAGGCCAATCTTCGTCTAGCTTAGTCTACTACACACGCGAGTTTCTCACATAATGACAAGGCTGCAACTTCCCGACAAGGCTATGGCTCCTTGTTGCACCCTCTTTGGCCCATGGCGTCGCTTACTGGGCTCGGATTGGGAAATGCCAGTCAGCCATTTCTTCTCAGCCGCACGAAGCTGAGTCCCGCTACGAGAGGGAAATTGAACACCAAGCAAAGAAGCGATGCGGTATTCGAGCAAGCAAACGGACAATATTCACAATTCTTCAGAAAACAGTACACATCAAATAGATTATCGGGCATTTAATACCCGTGGCGGATGATCTCATACCATGCCGCAAATAGAACAGCTTCGTAACTGCGCGCGGCTGTGCGGCAGATTAGCCACAGCCGCAGGGATCCTGTGCTCGAGTTTCACGCTGCGGGCGTCGTGCTTGGCGTGGCTGCACCTGAAAGAACGCTGAGCAGGGCGACGGCGCTGGGCTGAAAACGCGGACAGCATTTGTAGACGCGGGCCCCAGACGTGAATCCGACTGCTCTCCTGACTTGACCTGTCGCATTCTGACCACACAACTGCACTCCCCGCGACCTGCACGACCACCGTTGCTGTGGTAAACACGGAGACGCTGATTCGGCCCACTACTCGCATCTGAAACCGTGCGCCCGCCGATCAGTCAACGCGCACCTCGACAAAGGCGAACACGCCAGCCGGCCTATCGTCAAGGGTTGTTTGGACAGCGGTCTCAGGATTCAGGAAGAGTAGTGCCGCAAGGATATCCAGGGCGCAGCATTAAAGGCGACCCGATGAGCTACAATCGGCTAGGTTAGTACAAGATGACCTAGCAACGGCTACACATGATTGCGTCGCACCACGCGGGCTGTGCCAAGTCCCCCAGATATTAGGAAGCTTTGTTGCCGTTGCGCGCTCTTCTCTACCACCGACTAACGCTCGTTATTGCGCAGGTTCACAAGGCGGCGCCGACGACTACGAAATGGACCCCCGAAGACCTGCAGGGCGGACGCCCTCTCCTGGCCAGCCACTACGCAGCTATCAGCTCGAGGATCGCTACAACTCGCCTGGGCCGCTGGAGATCCCAATGGGCCCAAATCCGGCTGCCGCGTCGGGCGATCGACTGCCTCTACAACCAAGTGTACGTCCCAAGAATCATTTCATCATGGCCGCGTCTGCATGCGGGGAGGTCCGCAGAGGCATTCGGGCTGTGCTCACGGAAGGCGATCAGGAACAGCATGCTGACAGCCACAGTATTCTGTCGAAAACATACCCTACACCGCAGGGAACTACCACGACGATTACGACCCTCGACCAGGCGCGGTTCGCCATGATACCGACTACTCTCTCGACCCTCAGGCGCATCACGACGCATACTACACCCAGCCCTACGACCCCTCTCCGCACGATGAGAGCCCGCACCGCCCATATGGCACGACCCCTGACCACTACTGGCAAGACGACGACGCCGGGCGACCCATGATCCACGGCCAGAACTCGTATGGGCCGGATCCTCACGAACCAGACCACGACATGGACCAGCACCCAGACAACCCATTTCACGACGAGCCGGCGCCTGCTCCGACGCCTGCGCCAATCAAGCGATGGAAGACGGTCAAGGAGGTGCAGTTGTTCAAGGGCAACTTGGTCCTGGACTGCCCAATCCCGCCGCGGTTACTGAACCAGGTCCCGCATGCACAGCCTCCCGAGCGTGACGAGTTCACCCACATGCGCTACTCGGCCGCCACATGCGATCCTGCCGACTTCGATGCCGAGCGATTCACGCTGCGCCAGAAGCTTTTCGCGAAGCCTAGGCATACAGAGCTGTTCATCGTCGTCACCATGTACAACGAGGAGGACGAGCTGTTTGCGCGGACCATGACTGGTGTAATCAAGAACATCGAGTACATGAACTCGCGAACCAACAGCAAGACGTGGGGCAAGGACGCGTGGAAGAAGATTGTCGTGTGCGTCGTCAGCGACGGCCGTGCTAAAATCAACCCGCGAACGCGAGCAGTCTTGGCTGGCCTTGGTGTCTACCAGGATGGCATCGCTAAGCAGCAAGTCAACGGCAAGGATGTGACTGCGCATATTTACGAGGTATGATCCTGTGGCGGGATTGGACCGGAGTCGTGGCTAATGAACCGTAGTACACCACCCAGATGACGCTCGACATCAAGAAGGGCGTGGTTGGCGTCAAAAAGGGTAACACTCCGGTGCAGATGCTCTTCTGTTTGAAGGAAAAGAATCAGAAGAAGATTAACTCCCATCGATGGTTCTTCCAGGCTTTTGGCCAGGTCTTGGATCCCAACATTTGCGTGCTCATCGATGCGGGAACAAAGCCCGGCAAAGACTCCGTCTACCAGCTGTGGAAGGCCTTTGACCTCGAGCCAATGTGCGCAGGTGCATGCGGCGAGATCAAGGCTATGCTTAATCATGGAAAGACGCTTTTGAACCCTCTGGTTGCTACTCAAAATTTTGAGTACAAGATGAGCAACATTCTGGACAAGCCCCTCGAGTCAGCGTTCGGCTTCATCACTGTGTTACCGGGTGCCTTCTCCGCCTACCGCTATGTTGCCCTTCAGAACGATAAGACTGGCCAAGGCCCGTTGGAGAAGTACTTTGCTGGCGAGAAGATGCACGGTGCTAACGCCGGCATCTTCACCGCCAACATGTACCTCGCCGAGGATCGTATTCTCTGTTTCGAGCTGGTCTCCAAGCGCAACTGCCATTGGATCCTACAATACGTCAAGTCCTCTAATGGGGAGACTGACGTGCCTACTACCATGGCCGAGTTCATCAGCCAACGTCGACGATGGCTGAATGGTTCCTTCTTCGCCGCTGTCTACGCTCTGGCTCACTCCTTTGACATCTTCCGCAGCGACCACTCCTTCTTGCGCAAGACGATGTTCCTCGTGGAGTTCACCTACCAAACCATCAGCATGATCTTCGCCTGGTTTGCCCTCGGTAATTTCTTCCTGGTCTTCCGCATTCTCACTGCCTCGCTCCAGAACGAACTGGGTACCGCTGGTAAAGTTCTCTTCATCGTCTTCGAATGGCTATACATCTCCGTCTTGATATCCTGTTTTATCTTGTCCCTCGGCAATCGACCCCAAGGATCGAACAAGTGGTACATGTCGATGGTGTACTTTTGGTGCGTCATTATGGCATATCTCATGTTCGCGTCCATCTTCATCACCGTTCGGTCTGTCCAGAACCAGATCAAGAAGAACGGGTTCAACGCTGCCGATTTGCTGAAAGATAAGCTCTTTGCGACGCTGATTATATCACTGTTGTCGACGTATGTGATGTACTTTGTCGTTTCCATCTTGTTCCTGGATCCATGGCACATGTTCACGTCGTTCATCCAGTACCTGTTGATGACGCCGACGTACATTAATATCCTCAACGTCTACGCCTTCTGTAACACGCACGACATCACCTGGGGTACAAAGGGTGATGACAAACCGGAAAAACTGCCATCAGTCACCACCAAGGCTGACGGTAAGGCGGACATTCACGCTCCTACCGACGATGCAGATCTGAATACCCAATACGAGACCGAGCTACAGGTCTTCAGCACAAAATGGAAGGAAGAGAAGAAGGTCCCGTCGCCCTCGGAAAAGCAGGAAGATTACTACAGAGGATTCCGATCTGGTGTCGTGCTCTTCTGGATGTTCTGCAATCTTGGTCTTACGGCGCTGGTTCTTCAGGCTGGTGGCCTCGAGCTCACCGTCAGCGATCCAGACGAAGCTCAGGAAAAGCAGACCCAAGCGGCTACAATCTATCTCGCAGTCGTCTTGTACAGCGTGGCTGGTCTCGCTGCTTTCAGGTTCATCGGCGCTATGTGGTTCCTTGTTGTGCGAATGGTAAGTCATACTCTTGCGAATCCCTGCAGCCCTATCGCCGATTTCGTGCTAACGACAATCACAGTTCCGTGGTGTATGAGCGGCCGTCTTCTGCTCCGAATTTACGACTTGCATGCCGGCGTTGCAGCCCCGCATGCGCTTTGAAGCTCTGAGGACATTCAGGCTCATGTTTGGGAAGCTTATGACATGATACCAGCTTTTGCACTTGCATGCTGTTTAAGCGCTTGTAAGGTTAGGAACGATACCTCAATTGTCCATTCTCACTCGATTCCGCTCCTCAGTCTGCCTGTGTGTCCCATGCCTTCTCTTTGTCGTCGGGGCGTCTCACCATCTGCTTGACCCTAGTTTGCGAGCTTGTGTAAACTCCCACATCTACGCCCTTTGACTGTTCCTCATCCTCCCCTCTCACATAGCTGTGTTCGACTCACTCACCACGTGGCTGTCGTCATAAAACTCTTAGCACGGGCCTCCCACCGACTCACCGCGTATATCAACACCAGAGCCTTTGCACCTCCTCTTCTCCCACCGCACACAAACCCCATCCGCGACTTTGCGCTCAGCTACTCGGCAAGCTACAACTTGTCACGCCTGTTAACAGACTCTGTCGCTATTCGGAGTCGCGTATCACCCGGCTCACCTGCATCTGACGTTGAGCTCTTCTTAGGTGAGTGACCACCAGATCGCTCCTGCTGCATCGTGAGGTCTTGGCAAACAGACTACATCTCTACAACCTCACCTCCAACCCGCAACACCCCGCTGACATCGAATCTTCTCCTAGGTCACGTCACCTACAACTTACTCTGCCGCCCTACGCGACCACTACATCATCGAGAAATATCACCATCATGTCTTGGGACACTGGTACTGGCGGTACGTGGCTGCACGCCTTGTCTTTTGTTGCTTAACATTGACACATACAGGCGCCGAGGAGTGGAAGGCCGACGGTGGCAGCGACACAAACGATGCTGGCGCCGGCGAGTCTTGGGGCGGTGATGCTGATGCCGGCGGTGCTGGAGGCGAGGGCGATAAGACATGTCGCGTGTAAGTACACGACCTCCATGATGCTCATGCCCGCCGCACTCTGTGTGCGCTTTGGAATAGCCATGTACTGACTTCTCTGTAGCTGCAACCAGACAGGTCACTTCGCTCGCGAATGCCCTGATAAGCCCGAGGGCGGCGGTCTGACTGGTGAATGCTACAATTGCGGTCAGGTCGGTCACAACAAGGCTGATTGTACCAACCCTCGTGTTGAGCGTCCCTTCACCGGCACCTGCAACGCCTGCAGTGAGGTCGGCCATTCCGCGCGCAACTGTCCCACCAATCCGCAGAAGTGCAAGCTTTGCGACAAGGCAGGCCACGTCGCCGTTGACTGCAAGGAGCGCCGCATCGTCGATTGGACTGGTGTTCCCGAGATCGATGCAGAGACTGCCTGGGCTGCTCTGATTGATGCCGCAAAGGACAAGGATCTCGATGCCTTCCGTCTCGGTCTCCGTGCCTACGCTCGCGCCATTCCTGACCAATTCAGTCTACCCGACATCGAGAAGGCCTTGCGCGATGAGGGCGTCGCCGTGTATCTGATTGCCCAACAACAGGACGTCGACAAGCGCTTCACCATCGTCGACCTCGTCGGTAATCCCGATCGCGAATTTGTTCTCTCAGTCCAGCTTTCAGCCAAGCCTCGTCGTGCAAAGCTCGCGCAGGGTTGGCCCGAGAGCCCCGAGCAGAACCTTGAGCGTCTTGCCTCTGCCGGCTTCGTCCAAGACTGCGGTGTTCCCATCTGCAGCAACTGCGGTGAGAAGGGCCACATCAAGAAGGTACGTGCCACGTGGAGCTTCAAGAATGTACACTGACATCAGTCTAGCGCTGCACACAGGAGGTTCCCGAGTTCGAGTCTACGCAACCTACCGTCCAGTGCGTCAACTGCAAGGAGGAGGGCCACCGCGCTCGTGACTGTACCAAGGAGCGCTACAATCCTTACGCCTGCAAGAACTGCAAGCAGGAGGGTCACAACTCAAAGGAGTGCCCCGAGCCCCGCTCTGCTGAGGGTGTCGAGTGCCGCAAGTGCAATGAGACTGGCCACTTCTCCAAGGACGTAAGTCATGATTCCATCCCGCGAGTTGCCTTTACTGATTATCATAGTGCCCCAACGTTGCCAAGCGCACCTGTCGCAACTGCGGTTCTGAGGACCACATCGCAAAGGAGTGTGATCAGCCTCGTAACCCCGACAACGTTACTTGCCGCAACTGCGACGAGCAGGGCCATTTCTCCAAGGACTGCCCAAAGCCCACTGATTGGTCCAAGGTACAGTGCAAGAATTGTCAGCAATTCGGCCATACTATCAAGGTGCGCCTCCGTCTCGTTTGAGATAACGCATTTTACTGACATCACATAGCGCTGCAAGGAACCCATTGCTGAGGGCGACGCCATGGGTGACGGTGGTGCCGTTGGTGGTGGCGGTGCTTGGGGTGCGGGCGATGATGCCGCCGCTGCCACTGGAGGAGAGTCATCATGGGGTGGCGGTGGCGGTGACGGTGGTGGAAGTGGATGGTAGACGTGCATGCGCAAAGTTGGGCTCACCTGCATGGATGAGTGTTCATCAAACTTCTGAGGGGATGATCATTTGAAGGAGGGACACAGCCTCTTTCGCAGAGCCGTTACAAGTGTCTTACCAGCACGTGCGCTGCATTGACCGCAAGCTTTTCGATTGCATGGCAGTCCTCTGGCTGCTCGGATCTCCATAGCTGTTCCCGAACATGCTAAAAGCATCTGACCTCGACGGACCTGGAATAAGAAGACAACATCGACAGCAAAGAGGTGCTCTCTGAATTAGTTTTCCATTCTGTGGTGTGCTCTCCATTTAGCTGCCTCACGGGGCACCCACTGTCCCTTTTATCTTGTATGAACGAGCGACTTGATGTGACTGGCGCTTGCAGCAACTTGATGGGGGTGACGCGGGCATGCGCTGGTCGATTATATGTCCGTGGCCGAGAACAATGACTGGCTATGGAGCAATCTACGTGAGGTAACTACGAGTCTTGACGATTCCTCTCTTCCTCTAATCATGCGCCGTAGGCTCGTCAATCACTTACTTATCAAGCAGTAAACCCTGAATGCGCTCCGCAAGTGCCCTCATCTCTGTAGCCGTAACGTGCCAGTCCGAACCACGAAGACATGTGGGCATCTGTATGTATGGCGTAAGGATGGAGAGTTGGCTGCCCAAACGCTTATGTCCAAATCAGCTCTCGAAGTTTGGCTGGAAGAGCCAGAAGATATGAAGTTTTGGCAGTGTGGTGTTGGGATTTGTGTCGGCAGATTAGGGTCTCTCTCCCTTTGCCTGCGGTGCATTGTTGCACGTTTTTGCCGGCCCATGTTGACGTTCCGAGGAGATGTGGAGAAGGAAGGAGGACCTTAACCCCACAATCGGTAACGTCGACTTCGGTCCTGTTGCTTATAGTCTAACTTGGTCCAAACTCCCTTCCTCCCATACAACCTGGCAGAGAGGAGCACAGCACGGAAATTTACTGTGCTTCGCAGTCGTTACCCTCTTTCTTGCGGGTCCTTTCGCCATCAGCCAATCAAGTAGATGTCTCATGTAATACAAATGGCGAGGCAGTGGATAGATTATCAGCTCTGCGTGTCTGTGGAACGCAAAGCACCTTGGCAGCTGTAGGCTTGGTCCAAGATGGCCTTGGAAGACGGGCTTGAGCGGCTGCGGAACTCAATCTAGAATACATGCATGTGGCCCACATGTCAAAAGTAACATGAAATATTGAGTGGACCATCGGTCTCTCGACCCGCACCCACCACGAGCTCGTCTCCACGGTCGTGCCCCGAGCTCATCGCGGAGGATGCGCGGAAAGCGAGCTAATGTCACTGCTTTGGTGGCCTTGCAGGACGCTAGGAGGCCAACATTACCCCTCAATCCTTCCTTTTTGGGGCCAGCAGAACAGCTAATGCAGCTCAATTAGCGGTCAAGTCGAGGTCGTGTTGGCCCTCGTCGTGCCCCAGAAGTCATCTCGGCAGTGCAGTCGAAAGTAACATGTTTTGATATCGCCGAAGACCTGGTCCCAGGAAAGTTTTACGATATTCAGAACCCTGCTCTTAAGACGGACGCGAGACTCCTGGACGTGTTCAGGCCTCGCGTTTCTTGCAACTCAGGGCGCCCAAATTCTAGGCATCGCCCAAGCCAGCCTCAAGCTCGATCGCTCTCAATTTTCGACGACACTACACATGCAGCCATCTCACCATACAAAGTGCACATGACTGAGCCCAAGAGTACGCTATAGGTTGCCGCAATTTCCGTTAATATGTAGAGGGCGAGTTAATTTGCTGTCTTTCGGGCCGGATGCGGGGCTTTCGATAGCTTGAAGGCGCTGCTCTAACTCTGTTCGGGCATTTATCAGCCGTCTCATGTATGGCGTCTGCAGTGCACATACGACGGGTGAAGGAGAGAACGCTTTGGCCTCTCCCGGCCCTTCGTTCGTGCCCATCAAGCTACCAACCTTAAGCTTTACCGGTGCGTTAGAGTTGACCAACTCGACAAGGGGGCCTAACGATCAGGGTCCCCTTACGCCGTGATCGCTACGAGGCAGATTCACCGTAAGAAATGAAAGCGCACATGGAGGCGATGCTCACAACCAACATCCACCGAACCTATTGCGCGAATGGAGGCTCAACACGCTGCACGACGCCGTGGCCTTGCGGCTCGGAATACCCTGGTCCACACCCGCAATATTGTACGTATCAGCGCTTACAGCAAGGTCAAGCAGTATTAGCCTACTACCTCTTTAGGCAAGACGTCCTGCGCCCGCAGGAGTACCCTGCGGCGCTACATCTCATCTCCACCCGCATGCATGTCGGCTCCAGGATGCCAGAAGCAATTCGGGTCGAGACATGGTCCGTGGCGACGTACATGCGGATGGCGCGTGGGCTAGCATGGTCGATTCAACGGCCGGCGCAAGGATAGATGATGAATGAAGAAGGTATAAGATCGTCGACGGCCAACAGAAGGCGTTGTGACACCAACCCCGACCTCTTCTTACCAACAAGGAAAGCTGACCGCGAGCTCAATATCGACGGCCTCACGTCAAAATCCTGGGCAGCTCTTCGTTTTTCTGCTCTTCTCGGGTTTTGTACTTTTGCTTCCTTGCCGTAACCGCCTTCCTTGCGCCACCAATTGACGTCTACATAATTGCCGATACCATCTTCCAGGCAACTCGTTCGGTCCTTTCCGCTCAGTCTTAAGCTCGTTGTTTTCTCAACCTTCGTCTGCATTCAGTCCACCCCATAGCAGTCATGTTTGTTGCTACACTTTCCGTCCTTTCTGTAGCTCTTTTCTCGGCCTCTTCGGTTGCGCTGCCATGGCCGGGCAAGCAGACCTACACACCAACCAGCAATCTTAGCAAGCTTGCGAAGCTGGTGCCGGAGAGTGACCTGCCCATACCTGATGGACAACTCAAGTATGTCGTACTCGGCATCGGCACGCAGAACTACACCTGCACTGGCAGCCCAGACGCCGCTCCTGGCACTACGGGCGCGACTGGTAGGTTACAGCAATTACAATCGAATGACACTCATACTGACGATTCCAAGCCACGCTTTACGACATCGGCACGCAGCTCAACAACGACCCCATGGCGAAGTGGAAAATTCCATCCATCTCGCCTCTCGCCTTGTCTCTCAGCGCCTACCCAGTGGCTTTGGATTGGAGTCTCAAGTCTCAAGGATACAACAACCTCCTCGGCCACCATTTCTTCGCAAGTGTCAATGGCGCCAGCACGCCTACCTTTGCGCTCGACCAATTGGTCGCTCCCTACCCAATGGCGCAGGTTGGCAAGCTGAACGACACTGCGGCCCCTGCATCCGCATGTCCAGGCCTGCAAGGCGAGGGCACCGTCAAATGGCTGTACCTCAAGGACACCAAGGGACTCTCGCAAGGCGGAATCGACACGGTATATCGTCTCGAAACTGCTGGAGGCATGGCCCCTGCGACTTGCAAGGGCAAGCCGGCGAGCTTCGAAGTCAAATACACTGCACAGTGTAAGTCTGACGATCTTGCTCGTTCTGATTACTCTACTAACGTGATGTACAGACTGGATCTTTGGTCCTAAGAACTAAGCGCCGTGTTTGAGACTCCGTCGTTGATGACGTTTACTCATTCCTATCGTTTCACTCGCTTCGCACAACCTTCACAAGGATCTTAACGCTCGTTCGCTTCGCATGCACAGCTCTGCCTGTCATTTTGTTTTACTTGATACTGGCCATCCTTGCCGTTCTTCTCGATCATACTTTGTTCCATTCTACCACCTTGGTTTTGCATTAAGATACCCTTCATTTACACGGCGTTTGGCAGGACTGATGGGCGGCACTCTCGTTTGACGCAAAAGACGCATACTAGACTCTCAAATATTTGCAGTAATAAAATAACACTCTCAATCACTGATTGAGCACAATGTACACTCCAAACATGCCTTGTCCTATCTCGTCGTGGGCAGCTGCCAGACTGCATTGCGTGAAGATGTCACTACTACGCCTTCCGCTATTGTTGGCCGGTCTATTCTAACGGACATGCATCCGCACATCGCCAATGTCACGCAGACCAACAACTGCAACCGACATGCTAAGCCAACATGTCAAGCAGTAAGACATCCATTAGTGCTGCACGTCAACTTTACCATCGACGGGGCGGTGTCAGACAGCTACGTGCATCTGCCATGCCACGATGACGCAGTGACAGCTGTCATGGGCTAGAAAGTAGGCTATGCGATGGGGCACTGTACTGGACGCCGTTATCTAGAACCTATGAGTTTTTCTCATAGCCTCGAATTGTTGCTCGCTTGCAAAGATACCAACTATACATTACGTGCCACGAAGACGTGCGAAGTGGAATGCGATCCAAGTGAGACACGACATTGATCGAAGTCATAATTACTACACCATCAAATCGTTCCGTCTGGCCCGTCAAGGCGTACATCAACCTCTGACGCGGCACTGCAGTGGTCACCTCTGACGCCTCCACCAACGCACGCGGTCTACGCCGCAGGAGACTTTTCTTTGATGCATGGCTGATCATATTTGCGGCAAAGTATTTTCCGCTTAGTGCATGCGCCTTCTGGACGCTCGCCGTGTAGGCGCACCCATCCCTTTGCGTAAGGCGCACAGTTGTCTTCGATTGAGTAGTCGTCCTCGAACCCAGCACTTGTCGGATCGGGGGCTTCACAGTACACAGCCTCGTCGTCAGCCCTTAGCACACCAATGGAAACTGTACTTTGGTGGCATACCGCAAGTAGAGTGCTTCCGGCTTCGTACTACTAGCTGGCGTGGGCGGCGGGTATTTAGCTTGGCGGCTGGCGTGGGCGGTTAAGGTGGTCTAGCGATGGCTGCGGCGGCGGCGAGGGTGGAGAAGAGAGACAACGGACATGACTGGTATCTTGCGTTACTCCGACAAGCACCATCCACTAGACGCATGTCGGTTGGTGCACTGTCGTTGGTTGTTGCGTTGGTGAGCCGATTTGGGCCACTTCCTGCGCCCCAAGAATGGCCACACCAAAATAACAGAAACGGCTTCCTTTTCATGCCTGTCGCGTGTGGTTGTGCAAGACCTCAGGCTTGCGTTGCCTCGTGTCTAAATGGGATCCCGACATGGTGGTGGTCATGCCGGCGGCTACGCGCGGACCCATGTCCCATTCATGCACTCTATGCAAGTCATCAGCAGGAAGGGCATGATCACCGATTCTCCGATAACTTTGGAAATTGGTTGAAGACGAAGCAACTTGAGCTTTCATACCAAGACAAATCCCGACCAATTGTGTGACCACGGAAACGTGATAAATTGTATATTCTGAAGTACTCCAAAGCTGCATATGCGAAGCACCACTTTCGCGGAGCTTCCGGTAGCAATTAGACGGTCGAATAGGATGCGGCCAGTGTGATACTGTGCCTTGTTGACTTCAGGAATGGCTGGCATTAATCGGGCCATGTTCGCGATGGCCGTCATGAAAACATTCAAGTGTACGCCACGCCCTTCAGTACCAATCGTCGTCGAGTCAAACTTATGGAGTCCCTGGTGACTTGAGATCCTCCATAGCCAGAGGGAATTGGTTGAGCAAGCAGGCTTCCTTGCATACCACTGCTTCCATTGCATTTGAGCGAACAAGTAAAATTCCTCGCCCTCATGATGCTTCCTTCCTCTTCTCGACTGCTTTCTGATACGCCTCCAAGTCGACGTTGCCCGCATCCCAAATGGCCACGGCCTGCACATAAACTCCCCTCTCCTTGCGCTGCTCGACATGCCCAATCACATTGATCCAAGTGCCAACATCAAGCTCATGAGGCTTCAGTCGCTCAAGCACGTGGTCGACATTCACGTTGACAATAGCGGACGGACCTGTTAAACTCTGGTTGTGCTTGAGGCGCAGGCTCGCGCTCTTGACAATGTACTCATCGACACTGCTGTGATTAGCGACAACAACGGCGGCGACACCAGCAGCAGTACCAGCCCAAGAACCGCACCTTCGTTCCCGGCGCACATTTCTCGATATCGCTCAGCAGGACGAGATTTGATGGCACAGGCCCCGACATGATGGCAGAGAGCAGTTGCAGCATGTAATGCGCCGGCCAAACCTTCAGCCGAGACCGGCAATGCACGTGCCAGTCTTAGCGCGACGACATCATACCCCATGCCCCGATCTTGACTTCCGCCAGGCACCCTTCAAAACACTGAATTCTACCGCCCCCTCGCTGCGCAAACTACTGCAAACCGCCAGCTCCTCTTTCACGGCTCCAACCACTTCCCGCCAAAAGTATGTGAGCATGGCCCACCACCCCGCTGCCCCGCCAACTCGCTATCTGATAGCCGTCTTCGATACTGAATGCTCGACCACGAAGCCCACAGAAACATAGCTGACTGAGGATATTCAGGAACTCCTATCACCATGGCCGGCTGGGGCATGGGCTGGTTTGGCGGTGGCCAGGCCAAGAAGGAAGCGCCGAAGAAGGCCATCCTGCAACTGCGCGGCCAACTTGAGATGCTGAACAAGCGGGAGAAGCACCTGCAGAACCAGATGGACGAACAAGATACTCTGGCACGGAAATATGTCTCATCCAACAAGAACGGTACTTTGATCCTCGTACCTCTGATGCGCCACTGGCTGACACACGACAGCGGCGAAGGCGGCCTTACGGCGGAAGAAGCAGTTCGAACACTCCCTTGAGCAAACAAGTGCACAAATCACAACCCTCGAGCGCGAAATATACAGCATCGAGACGGCGAACATCAACAAGGAGACGCTGGATGCAATGAAGAATGCCGGCACAGCCATGAAGCAGATACACGCCGGCCTCACCATCGACAAGGTGGACAACGTCATGTACGGATATCACATGTATACGGGGTTGCACATGCTAACCATGACACAGGGAGGATCTGCGCGAACAACACGCGATTGGCGAAGAAATCAGCGAGGCAATCACCTCGGGCGTCACCAGCACCGGCA
The DNA here is from genome assembly GCA_020744225.1 of Paraphoma chrysanthemicola. NCBI lineage: Eukaryota > Fungi > Ascomycota > Dothideomycetes > Pleosporales > Phaeosphaeriaceae > Paraphoma > Paraphoma chrysanthemicola. The sequence continues at coordinate 68,915 of JAGMWG010000002.1, forward strand.
TCGACGAGGACGAGCTCGACGAGGAGCTGGCTGAGCTACAACAAGAGAAGCTGGACGAGGAGATGCTCAAGACGGGCAACGTGCCTGTCAGCGACACAGTCGGACGGATGCCCGCAGCGCCGAACCAGAAGCTGCCACAACAACGGGTCGAGGAGGACGACGAAGAAGAGGAGCTGCGGAAGTTGCAGGCTGAAATGGCCATGTGAGCGATATGATACCTGTCGAGCTGGCTTGCGTGAAGCCATTCGAGTATTGCGTGATTTAGACCGCGGCGGAGAGACTAGGGACCGGCGTATGGCGCTTTTGAGCGAGGAAGGTATCTTGAATTGCAGCCTTGTGCGTCGACTGTGGCACTTTTACAGATGGACTTTGGTCCGAGGCTGGGCAGCGGTATGTGACAATTGATATATACACCTTGGCAATCTCATACATTTATACCTTGGCAAACTTTCGTCGCTCTTGTATCTCAAGTGCCGGCGATTAGTCTGAACAGCAACATTTTGCATACCCCATGTCGAACAGTTGCCTGAGTGTAACGAGTCAGCAGAGTGAGAAGGTCCAGTCTCTGGGAAGCTTGATGGGTTGTTGCCAGGGTGTATGACAGGCGTCATGTTACATCGCAAAGGCTGGTCAGTACATTGAAGATGTCCTGCCTGCTTTTTGTATAAATAAGTCGTAGAAAGTATTTACGGATCGATTATTGGGCAAAATGTAGCTGTGAAGATAACTATCGCTGTTGATTTAACACCATAGAGCCCGGCGTGGCTCCTAGGTGCACTCGTCGCAGCAACCGTGACATAGGACTAAGAGTGTATCTGCGCCCATTTTGCTCCTGTTGCGCCTCTTGTCGTCTAAGCTATCTTGTAGTATGCACAAGATGTCGATCCGAACATATTTGAGGCTTAAATGACCTGTCATTTCAATGATCAGCCCTTTTATAGTATCATTTCGGTTGCAGCTCCGGCCTTCGCAGGGTGATGTTCTCAGGCTGGTACATTACATCTCCGGGCCAAGTGATTCAAGGCAAGTGAGCGGCGAGGTTGTTGCCACTTTTACCATCGTTGAGCTTCCACACGCTCGAAACTATTGCTGGAATGAAAAGTGGAATGAAAGGGCCGTTCGTGGCCTCGAAATGGCCCAAGGTGCACGAGATATCAGGTCAAGGGGTGCACTAAATTAGTGTGACTGGCGAGGAGCGAGTGGAGACGTGGATCGAGGGAGACTTGTGCGGAATTTTGAAAGTGAGGACAGCAGGCAAACAATTAGCTTTCGTGGTTGGATTCGCGTTGCGAGGAGCTAAAAGATTTTCCGTGAAGAGGCTGGATCGTGATAAGAAATCGAACTGGCGCTGATATCCTTGGGTGGGTTGAATGATGCATTTATGCAGGAGCTCGGTACGTTGCTAGTGGCGCAAAACTTGACAATGAAAATCGACCTCCAATCTGGTTTGAACTAAGCCAAACATGGGCTGCTGCGCCCTTGACTTCGCAGCGCATCGAGGTGATGATAGTCGGAAGGATGTGAGACGCCTGAGCCGAAAGCCAAGACAGTGGTCCTCGACTGTACTCACGAGGGGAAACAGTGACTTTCACCCTAGTGTGGTAACTCACCTCACAAGTGCAAACCTAGTATGCCACATTCTTCTCAAGCTTTCTCAACCCTCTCTGCTCCAAGTCTCGATCGCGGGCGAACACAAGCTCCAGCTCGTTGTCGTTATTGACTCTGATGCCCACGCCCTGTCTGAAGGTGTCCAGAGAGTCGATGCCAACGCCCGTGTGGCCTTGATTTGGATACTCGGGCTTTTTGGATTGCAGAGCCAGGACCACAAGCTCGATGGCTGAGTTCCATGCTGTAGACGTGTCACCCGAAATGAGGATGTACATAAGGAAGGCGATAATGATTACGCAGTAAGCCAGGATAACTGTAAGAGACAGGCGTGTGGAAGCTGAGTCCGTAGAATAACCGTATCCGTACGCGGTGAACTGCACTCTGGCTGTGGGCAGTTGACTCAATCGATCGGCTGGTATGTCCTTGAACTTCTCCCAGACGCGATTTATCGACGGGACCTCAGATAACGACAATGTAAAGGCAGTCGCAAGATAGACTTCCGATAGTTTGTGTATATCCCTGGCCAAGCTTGGTTGATGCAACATGCCGATGTCACTGACGTCTATTGTGATATTTCTTAAGTCGATTTGCTTGGGGTTGTGTATGTGCTCCGTTTGCGTGGGTAGGACTGTCCCGTGAGCTAAGGTGATAGACGACTCTGCGGTATTCCAATAGGCTTCGATACTACAGGTCATAATGCCTAGTGTGTTTTGCACTTCAGAGGCGGTCGAGTTCTCAATGATCTGGTAAAGTGACTCGTGTTCTTGCGTAGCGTTGCGTTGCAGTAACGTGAAGAATACACCGATCAAAGATTGCGAGCCTGATTCAGGCGAGGCAAGCCATACAGGATCGAAGTATCGGTGCGGCATTGTTGCATTACCGTCGTGGTAGCCAACGATGACCATACCTCCAGTGCGGACTCGTTCAGCCAACGAGCTCATACTTCCAAGAACACCAAGGGACGTCCCATCTCGTTGCACGAAGTAAACGTTCTCACTGGGTCCTTGACGCTTATACCAAGCACGGGAGCATCTAACCGCTGTTATCGGACGAGGCCCCTCAATCGCCCAAGTCCCGTTGGCTCCGTTATTATCGTTCCAGCCGGACGGCATCATTCCCTGAGCTTTGGACCAGAGACCCTGGCTAGTTTCACTCGTGGGTATCGTGGCCCTACCCCAAGTAACATACCAAGAAACATTTTGGTCTTGCACCATACTTGTTATTTCTAACTCACCCCAGCGGAAAGATAACACTCGATCATTTTCGTCGGTGCCAACAGAACTCGGGAGCCGGATCTCAGTATCTTGGCGAAGGTTGGCAATGTTACGCTCAACCTGTCGGGCTGTGTTGTCGAGCATTCGATCCATCGTATCCCAATTCCTGATCAACCTCAGAATATAATCTCATATGATCACACGTCCGCACTCACATTTTTAGACCGTTGCTAGCATTCAAGTGGGTAGGGAATACAGCGTCCATTGGGCCATAATAAGCTTTGTAATCTTTTTGAATCTGTGGACAACCTGGGCCAGGGATCATAAGAACAGCGCTGGATGGCCCAACGAGTGCTGTCGAGACGAGCAAGGCAGGTATTGCGAAAACGATAAACAATTTCCGCCATCCTCGTTCCTGAAAATCTTCTGATGTGAATATGGATAGGAAATCGAGTGACCAGAGATACGACAATTGCGTTCCTTGAATGGCTCCGGACAAGGCACCCAGAGGGACAAAGCCACGAACGGCCTCAGTCCGGATGATGCAAAGCATAATCTCTACAATTGATACTTGCATCAGTAGTTCGTGGAGCTTAGCTAAAAATTGTAGAACCGTCGAATCTGGGGGATTCAGTCCGATCCAGTAGTGTGTCCAGTGGAGAACGAGCAGCGTGATTGCTCCACTTAGAGGTGCAAGATGGAGTAAACAATGAAAAGCTGCCACTCGTCGCCGTCGACACATTGCCACCTTTCGATGCTCTCCACGTGGAGTATACAATCGACTGAAAACCCTGCCTAGGACTTGCAGTCGACTATGGCGTAAAATATCATGGACTTGAGAATCCTTAGAGGTTGCAAAAGTTTGAGATGCGTCGCGCTCATCGCTGTTCAAGAGCGCTGCAGCCATGCCGTCCTGCCTATAAAAATCAGAGATGGAAGATACCTCAAGTGGATTGACGGACGCTATTTCTGTCATCTCGTGCTCAGACTTAGCCTTGCGGGCCATGGTGGAGAATGAATTGAAGTAGGTTCGCGAGATGAGTCTCGTGATTGCAACGACGAGACTGCTCGTGCAAGATTATGATCTTAGGCTTACAAGCAGAGCCTAGAGAACAGAATGGGATGGTCGTAAAAGCGTTAAAGGAAGTTTGTTGCTCGGAGTTGCGTTGAGAAAGACTGTCATGTCGTTCGTCTTGCAGCCAAGCATGACCAGTGACAACTAATGTAGTTTGACGAGGCTGAAACCGTGGCGCTTTGGGGGCCTGACGTCTACCACTCCCGCAAGAAACGTAATATCACGGAATTTTGTGTCTCTAAAGAGCGGCCTGGCTATGTGCAGACGCTGTTACTATCTATCCTATCCTCTTGATGTAGTTGCTAGGGTATTAATACTGCGTGTACATTGCGTTCAGAACAGTAGACCTGTGTAGTGGCCTTTTAAAACATCCTATTCATTAGAGTTGCGACGCCACGCCATACTATGCACAAGCTTAAATGCCGAAGGGGCGGTGCAAGAGGCCACTGCGCACTGCAAGGTTCCACACGATATGCGATCAGACGCACCAACAAAATCGCAGATACCAATACTGGTAAGCTTCGCCATCACGAGTGGCACAATTTGCGAGCTATCTGTCTAAGAGGATATTCATCTACGAGGCTGACCGCATTTCTTCTTCAAGGGCGTACAGGATTAGACTGGTAAATGGGTTCGGGGTACCCATCTGGGGGTATAATTAGATTGGGTTGGGGCGCACTGGCCGTAAGATAGACTTAGAATATCTCTTTAGGCATAGAAATATCCTATCTGCTATGTTCTATAGTGTCTCTAGATATGCATCTGTAAGCTTGAAAATGTTGCTGTTGTTGGGAGGTATGTGTATGCCAAAGTCTCGGATCCCGGGCATTATATTGATTGCTACCTCCTCATAATACTAAGCTAAATCCATGCCTTGCCATTAATCCAGCTTCCAGCCATTGCCCAGGGTGCATAACCATATCCACATGTAAATCGATTGCGCCAGGTTCCCAATTCCACTTTTGTATGCCCAGTCAAACACCACCGGGTATCAATGTTGTTCGCCCATAAAAGCAGGCTATGTAGAACGCCAATCACCAAACAAGAATGACGAACATTATGCATAACGTTTCGTACTAATAAATCACACCACCGTGCTCAGGCTTGCTCACGTAGAAAGCAAGGCGCACGACGCGGATCAATCAGTCGGCGCGGGAGTGTCTTCGGTCTTGATGGCCGCAGAGTCTTTCTGCGCCGACGCTTTTTTATCTGTCTCTGTCGCATCACCGTGCCCATTGGCATCAGCGCTCTCGACTTTCGGTGTCTCCACTGCACTGGCACCTGCGTTTGTAGCAAGCTGAGATATGTCTGTAATCGAGCGCTTCTGTAAGGTTCCGTTCTGCACAGCTGGCGACCCGGGGACCGGCGTCAGAGGCTCCACGCTAGGACGGTGCGAAGATGAGAGCGAGGGTGCATGGGACGCGGGCGCTGGCGCAGTAGACGATGCGCCTGTCATGTTGGGCGTAAACCTTTGCGGTTCACTCTCTGTCTGAGACCCGGCTACCTGCGTTGATGCACTTGGTGCAGCAGTCGCCGGTTGCGATTGCGATTGCGATTGCGAAGGCGAAGGTTGGGCAACGGTGCTAGCCGCAGCATCAGCCGCAATTGCAGCAGCCGTTCCTGCTGAATCGGTGCTTGGTGCTACCGGCACATGTACTGGTGCCGCTGGCTGCGGAGCTGGTTCGCTCGTGTTGTACTTGGCAAGCTCTTTGATCCCTGAGATGGCGTAGAGCAGGGCCGACTCTGCGCTCGTGAGCTTGTCTTTAGGGAACTGGGGATCCACGTATGCTCTGATGGCATTGTCGACCTTTTGATCTTCGCCTGGCTCCGTCCTGGCCTCGAGATACACCTTGCGGAACGCTTCGAGCTGGCGTATTAGGTCAGGGTGCGTCGTGGATAGGTAGCGGCCGGGAACGCCAGCAGATTGCGGTGCCTGGTGTGGCGCATGTGATTGCTGCGAGTAGGGGGACGGTCTTGTTGCTTGCTGGCCTGGTGGCGGATAAGGTGTGTATGGTTGGCCTGGTGCAGGACCATAAGGGCTGGGCCCAGCAGTGGCATAAGGCCCTCCATATGGACTTGCTGCTTGAGGTGGACCACTGTACGACTGCGATGTGTTGGTAGGATACAGAACACCGTATTGGCCACTTGCTCCGCCTGCCGCGGTGACCGGTGGTGTCTGCGAGCTTGCAGGTGGGTACGGGCGTGGCGGGGTTGGCGCAGTCGGGCTGCCGGCAGTGTTTCCTCCCGCCCAAGGAGAAGCGTAAGGCGAAGGGTGGGGCGCGGTCTGTGGAGCTGTCGATGGGGTCGCGTTTGCATCGCGGGCCATGCTAGGTGGCAAGCGTGGCTGGGAGTTGGCCAAGCTGGGAGGCAACCTGGGCGCAGCTGGCGGCATATTGTGCGGAGCCATTCCAGCATGGTAGGGGTAGCCAGGCTGTGGGTAGGGCGGATAGCCGTTCGGTGGCGGGTAGTATGGCTGTCGCTGAGCATGGTTGACAGGAGGACTGACTTGCCTCTTGCGGCGCTCTTTTTCGATGGACACGTCTTGGTTGACTTTCCAATTGAAGCCCTTGCCCTCCTTGTCGCCTTTGACGAAAGCGTCGTGCTGTCCAAGATTGTGGCGCACACTTGACTGCCATCCGCTTGTTGTGGTCTTGAACTTGTACCAGGGATATTTCCTCTCAATGTAGTTGTAAATCTGCTGGAGGTTCATCTGGCCGGTGGGAGAAGACGAGATGGCCTCGTGGATAAGGACAACGTAGTTTGCGGTTGGTCGCTGCAGCTGTTCTTCCGTATAATCTTCCATGCGCGGCTCCGGTGACGGTGTCCGAGGTGGCTTGCTGGGCTTAGACTGCCTCCTCTCGCCTGAGAGGCCATCGCCATTCTCGGTCGACTCCATAACATCGCCGTCCTCACCATCGATTGCATTGGAGTCCTTTCGCTTGACAATTTTCGGCTTCATTGACGGCATAGGTATGTCAGCCGGATCGATGCCAGCCGCCTTGGCTCGCTCAATTTCCTTTGCCTGCTTGATGAGCTGCGATCGCTGCCTCTTGGACATGATACCGTCCTTTGGTGGGCGGCCAGGCCCTTTGCGCTTCTCCACGACCTGACCAATCAAAGTTGCTGGCAGGTTGTGATGCCGGGCCATCTCTTCAGTGATCAGGCCTTCGATCTCTCCACCTGCTTCAAGTTCGCCCTCAAGTGGCTTGCGGAGCAGCGGCGGGCTGTCGTTGACGGGCTTGGGTTCGGGCTTCTTCTCAACCGGAGGCTCCTTTGGCGTCGCTTCGACGGGCGTCTCCTCCTTGACAGGCGTCTTTGTGGACGTCTTGGCTGGAGCCTTACCCTTCTCCTTGGGTTCCTTGAACTCCTTGGGCTCTTTCGACTCTTTCGGTTCCTTGGCGGCTTTCGCCTCCTTGACCGGCTCTCTGTTCGCTTCCTTGTGCTTCGACTTGAGCTTCTTGATAGGCACCTCGTCTGGCGTGATCTCTCGGTGTTTGCGCTTGTGCGCCTTCTTGACTTCTTTCGGCGGAGCAGGTGGCGGAACCTTGAGCTTGATCTTGACGCTTTGTTTCTGCCGTGGTCGCGGCGCAGGCTCCTCATAGTCATCCATGTCGTCGTCATCGCCAAAGGCATCGTCTGACTCAAGCTCGCTGACAGGGTAGTGATATACATGTCGTGGGTTGACGCTGAGCTCGCCTTCACTATCGGAACTTTCCTGTTCTTCGCTCTCGAGCTCGCCATGGCCGTTTTCGAAAGAGAAGCTCATAGGGCGAGATCCGGACTCTTGGCGGTGCCGCTGATCTTCTGTGAGCGCTACGTCTGGAAGATAAAACTGGATGTTGACGGCGCCAATCACAAGACGGTCACCGTGGTCCAGCGGGACGACATCACCGCGATATCTGAAGGCACCTTCGTGATGCAGGCCGTTCGAGCCCAAAACCTCAATGCAGAAGTGCCCTTCATTGAAGTCGTAGAAGATCTTGGCGTGCTCTCGCGAGATGCCCTTTGGGCCGTGTGAGCCTGTTCGGGCTGTGATGTGGTGAGGATGGATGGGCACAATTGGACAGTCATGCGGGTCTTCAGGAACGTGGCCGTCGAATTGGGCAGGTACCTCAGGGAACGCCTGCATGAGCATGGCCTGGGGCGCGCGCTCAGCCGGCTTCTCTTCGCCAGAGTCGCCCGTCGGGTGCGAGGCTGAACTGAGAGAGTGCGAGGCGTTGCTCTGGCGGCGCTGCTGGTACTCCATGGGCATCGAGGCAATGGGCGCGCTGACAATGCCGCCCTTCTCGCTGATGACGCTGCGGGCGGCACGGCGCTTGCGCTTTTTGGACGGCTTGCCATTGAGCAGCTCCTCAGCGGCCTGCGGCTGGCCCTCGGCGTGCAGCTGGTCGACCTTGGCCAGGCGGCGCATGTCGCGGTGGGCGAGCTCAATGTTGCGGCCAAGGATGATCTGGTACGTGTGCATGTAGTACGAGCCGTCGTCGAAGCGCAGACGGGCAAAGGCGGTCAGACGCTCGTCGCTGATGGTGGGCTGGGAGAAGTCCATGCCGGTGAAGTCGGCGCCCAAGCCAGCATCAAACATGTTGGCGGCGGCGACGGGCATCTGAATGGGGTCGCCCAGCGCAGGTAGGCTGGTGTCGAGCGCACTCAGGTCATGGCTCGCAGCGACGTCGGGAAGGGTGGCGGCAGGCGCATCTGGGAGAGCGACGGCAGGCGCGTCGTGCGCATCGGCGGTCGCAGCTTCCATGTTGACGGCCGAGGATGCAGGAGCGGCTGGCGGCGAGTGGGAACCGTCGGCGGGGGCATGGCGGGCGCTGACATGGTGTTCGAGCTCGCGGGAAGAGGCTACGAGCATGCTGCCGGCGCCATCTTCGTCGAGTCTGGAAGTCGAGGGTGCGAAGTCGCCGTTCGAGGTGCCGTCTGCGCGCTGTTAGCCGGCACTCGCGAGACGCTCAGAGGGCGCAGGCAGGGCGTACCGTAGTGCAGAGCAGCAAGCAGCGGGCAGGCCAGTTGCGCAGGCAGAGACGGGCGCGGGCGAGGGCTGGTGGATGGATGCGAAGTCTGCACGTCGCGGAGCCGGTGCGTCTCGCGGTCTTCTCCGCTGCGAGAGCCTTGAGGCGCTAATCGCCAGCCCTCCGCTGCACGTGCGCCTTGCCCAGCCGCCGCCCTCAACGTCGTCGCCAGCCGCTGAGCACCGTCCAGCCCCATCGCCCAGTCGACGCGTGCCAATTGAGACGCCCAACGCGCATCCGCTGCGTGAAGGTAGTCCCTCATCTCTGCCGTTTCGTGTCTGCTGCACAATGTGAGTTGAGTTGAAGTTGAGCGGCCTCACTTTCAAGAGACGTACCCGTAGAGCAGAGAGAAACTGTGAAAGTGAATGCGAGACTCCTAAAGAGTGCGAGGGATTGTGATCAGTCGAAAGAGCGAGAACGGTTTGCTGCAAATCCTGGGTGCAGATTGGGCGCGGACCTCCGAGACTTGCAATGGCTCCCAAGAATAAGGGAAGGAAGGACGTAGCAAAGCCAGCTGCATCCGCTCAACCAGCGGTGCAGACGCCGAACTGGCCGGCCTTCACTCCTCTCAGGCCAGCCTCGGATCTCGCGCTGCACGACGTATTGCCGGGCCAGATTATCACCGTCCCCAGCTTCTGGACTGCATCACTCTGCAAGAACTACGTGTCGTTTCTCTCATCGCTCTCTCTCACCACCACTCCCGGCAAGCCTAAAAAGGGCGAGGCATTGCGCGTAAATGATCGTTTCCAGATCGACGACCCTGCCTTTGCTGAGCGGCTCTGGAGTCAGACTGCTTTGAAGGCATTGGTGACAGAAGCACAGCGGGAAGAACTTTGGGGAGGCACAGTCGTCGGCCTCAATCCAAACATCCGCATCTATCGATACACTCAGGGGCAATTCTTTGATCAGCATTGTACGTCTCCATGCCTGCTGGCTCGGATGGAGCGCTGATGGCACGTGGGTTGTGCTGACCAGACCAGACGATGACTCTAACAACGTGACACTCCCCGGCACAGCGCCCGTGAAAGCGCGGACAACCTGGACGCTCTTGCTCTATCTCACTTCTCCTGCCACTGGCTGCATTGGCGGAGAGACGGTTTTCTACCCGGACCCTCCCAAAAAGAAGAGCAAAGAGCCGCCACCAGAGCCGGTTGTCGTTGACCTCGAGGTCGGACTGGCTTTGCTGCACCGCCACGGTGCCGACTGCATGCTCCATGAGGGACGAGAAGTGATCCAAGGCGAGAAATGGGTCATCAGGAGCGACTTGTGCGTCAAAAGGTGACCACAGCGCAAACCTGAAAACGCACGCCTGCTGAAGGCAAGCCCTCGGCCAATTGAAGAAATTGTTGGTGCCTCTACACATTGATATATGCCGCGATCTTGCGAAGCATGGCGACGATGTGTATATTGCGAGCGGAGAGACCGGTACTGAGGCTGATTCCTATGTGTCACCATCGACAATTACACACTCGAGTCAACTACAAGGAGAGCCATTTTGGTACCACCTTCTGCTGGGCCCGGAACATGTACGCTGATAATCGTACTTACAACTTGATTTGAGGTGGCTGTCATGAGGACCGCATGCTTTGGCATGCTTCAAAGCACGGAAAATCGGGTTCGCCTACCGAAGGCTAAACAACGGAGCGAGACTTTACACGCACACACAACCAGCGAACGTTCTTCCCAAAATGCCACAGCAATTCACATTCACCTGCACTTTCCCAATTGGGTATTATCACAAAGTCCATTACCATTTCTTCGCAATGATCAATGGTTGGTCGAATCTTCTTCCTTGAACGTGTACTCACAAGCACAGAACCCTGCAGGCGACAACAAAACAAGGTTGCGCAATTGCATCACCGGTGCAGCGGGCTATGTATTTATCAATATTCTTCCATTCTCGCATTCTCCCAAGTCGTTTGGATTGGGTTTCATGCCAACCTCGCTAAATGCGGGATGGTGCTAGCTTCTCACTCTTGGCGATTCATCGCCCGTTTCATCCTTGCAACCTAACGATCTCGGGCAATAGGCTCGATACCAGATGCTTGACGTATGGTTTCACACACTGCCATCTTGTCCGTCCAGGGATAAGCGCCCGCGGCATATTGAAAGATGCCCATGTCAAACGATTTCAGTTGGAGAGCACAGAGTGGGCCGTCGACTATGCATACACTTCAAGTGCAGGCGCTGCTGCCTTTGGCTCTCCAGCTGCGCTCAATGTTCTTCCCCTACGCTCTGGCAGCACTTGAATAATTACACACTAGCATCAAGATGGCACAACAGCAGTACTCGCACATCGACACACATGATCAGCATGATGACGACTCGTCAACTGAAGTCGAATCATTGGTTGGAGCAGAGAAGAAATGGGCGTCGGACGACTTCCACCACACATCCCAACGATCCAACAGGCGGATACTCTGTCCTCCACTCGTGGCCGCGCTCCGATGGGTGCTCGTGATAGGCTTGCAGCTCATCATCATTGGACTATTGGCGAGGGATCAAGGCCTTTTGGAATCAACGCGATGGCGGGGACGGGCGACGAGTGCGCACGATGTCGGAGGAGATATCACGGGCTGGGGCAAGCATAGTAAGTCACTGTCACGCCTTCTGTGGCCATGACTGACCAAAACAGTCCCAACGCAGGTGACGACTTTTGCAATCAACCAAACTTTTGCGCCATACAATACGTCCGAGTTCTTCCAGCCCGAAGTGTTGCGTGCTTGGAACGAGCTTATGCCAGGTACTTTTATCGCTGTATCGCTCGTCACCAAAAGCTAATTGCTGTGAAGTTGGCATGGGCTTCCAAGCGATCCCAGATCCAGAGAATTACAACGACCTGCCGACTCCCATCGTATGGCCCAACGCTACAGTCTTCACCACTAGCATGACGCACCAGCTGCACTGCCTGTATGCTGTCGTTGCCGTGTACAGCGGCATGACATCCGGCCACCAGCTCGAGGAGGACCATCACTGGCACATGATTCATTGCTTCGACTACATGCGACAAGCAATCCTGTGCTCAGCAGACATGGCACTGGAAGGACTGGAGACGACATTCCCGGACCACAATGGTGGCAGCGATGGGTGGGACAGCAAGCATGTCTGCAAGGATCCGAAGATCGTTCGGGAGAGGCTTGAGAGTGTGCGGGCGTATGATGACCAGGAGATCTTCTAGGCGGTGACTTCCTCAACTGTAGTATCGGAGAGTCAATAATGTGGGGTCCCGGAGACTACAAAGAATTCTGATCGAGTTTCCAAGCAGATGTCGTGCACGTTTGGCGGTAGCTACAGCATACTCATGACTATGCCAGACATGTGGCAAGAGCCGACATACCCCCTCCGGAACATCGTCGTTGGGACGATGCAAACTCCTGCCTCTTTCCGGCGCCAGGCGATTTCCGGCCACGTTACTGCGTATGAAGACTGCGAGACTGATAAATGCTTGTGGCTGCAAGCAAAATGACACGACATGTAGTATGGTAATAGGAAAGGGAAACTCGCAAGTAATATCTTCAGTCTGGCTCGACTAATCAGCTTGCACTGTGGGAGCAAAATCTTTTGCCCCTCAGACAAGCCTCAAAGTACCTGTTGAGGACTGCAAACGTTCTTAGAGTGCATGTGGGATGTAGAGCAGAGCTGTCCAATCAGAGTCGAATGATTGTGGCTGGACGGAGCGCTGTGAGAGGCTGAGTGGGGATGACGTTTAGTCGGGGGATGATGCATGTTCCAGTTGTGCTTCAGCTGGAAATAGCAGCGCCCAAACGCCATCACTCAGCAACCACATGCGCGGCCCTTGTGAGCCACCCGGATGGCCAGCTGTACGGGCACTTCTTCTTGACTCTACATAACCCATAGACCTATATCTCATGCGATAATATTTTCCCACCATATACCCGTAATAATTGTAATACACATCAGATCACTTCAGCAGCACATCGGTAGCCCCCACTCTCAACACCAACCAACAACACCACAAACGATGAGCGCAAAGCACAATCTGCACACGGCTGCCTCGATCCCTGCGCATATCCCGCCGGCCGTCATCCTCGCTGCGCTGCACGACCACGAGAATGCGCTCACGCTGCAGGCGCTGACGCAGGGCCACAAGAAGCTGCCCACGACGGATGCAACGACGCTCAAAGACACGTACTGGTACCCGACGGACCTGCACCCCGTGACAACGTACGCCGTCACCGAGGTCATCAAGCTGCTGCCGGGCGTCGGCGAGTGGGGCAAGAAGTACATCACCTTTCCGTCATGCTTCCAGGACACGCCAACGGGCATCAAGACGCGCGCCGACGCGAGCGGTGTCATCGTACGGGCCGAGTTCAGGGTGGTGCGTGGCGGGGCGGCAGCCGAGGTCGAGGGCGAGAATGGCGGCGTGGGCGATGCAGAATGGGTGCTAGTCGAGGATGTCGAGGTGAGCTGCGCGTGGTGGCTGATGCCGTTCGTCAAGGGCAAGATGGAGCAGGCGCACCGTGGCATCTGCAGCAAAGTAGTAGAAAAAGTCGAGATGGAGATGAGGCAAAGGGCTGTGGCGGGCGTCGAGTTTGGCGGGCGACATAGTGTGCAGTCGAGCGTCGACAGTCGTAAGGGCAAGGCGCCACTCGACACGGGCAAGGCGCTGCCGGGCGTGCCACCGCAGGAGGGGACATTTGAGGTGGACGCGCTGGATACGCAGAGGACCGAGATGCCCGCCGACGTGCCAGAGAAGATCACATATCGCTAGCACCTGGTCTATCACGTGTGTGTGTGAGGTACTACTTCACGATACACTCCAAGGCGGCTCGCCCGGCCCATCAGCAGTCAGCGCGGCTCTGAGCCTCGCCACCTCATCCGCGCTCAGTCCCACGAGCTGCACAAAGTAACCCTCGGCGCTACCCCACCGCCTGTCAACCTCGTCAAGCAGCGCCTCCATGCTCTCTGCCCGCGCGCCAACCATCCGCTCGCACTTGCGCCTCGCCTCGTCCGGGCCGTACTCGACGAATGCGCCCTTCTTCAGCAGCCGCTCGACGTTGACGTGTCTCGTCGCTGCCAGACCCTGGTCGCTCAGCGTGTACTCGTGCACGACGTGCTCAGCCGGGACGCCCAGTAGGAGCAACAGGAGCGACACGAACACGCCCGTGCGGTTGTTACCCGTCGTGCAGTGTATGAACAGCGCAGCACGTCTTGCGCCGTCCTTTGGACCCGACGCAGCAGCGAGCACGTGTCGCACGACGGTGGCCATCATAGATGCGCCCGACGTCAAGATCTCCACAAACGCCGCGACTGTGTCCTGCGCTGTCGTCAGTATTCTCCTCTACGTTTTCGTCCGAAAGCTGGAAGATGGTGGCACGCACGGCAGGATCCTCGCTAGCATACAACTCATATCTCTGTCTAGCCCTGTCCTCTGTATACTCGTCGTCGCCAAACACCGGAGACCACACCCTCGTGATGCCCCATTCTCCTAGGTCTCTGACACCAAGTTTCTCAATCTGCTGTCGACTGCGAAGGTCAAAGTCTGTTTGAATGTTCAGTCCTTGAAGCTTGGCAATCCCAGCAGCAGTAATGCGTATGCTATCCCCGCCTCGAAAGACAAGACCCTTTCGCACGTGCTTAGGCGTGGACGAGGCGATGGGCCACCCGCCTATGTCGCGGAAGTTGGCAACGCCTTGGACATGGTGAAATGGATATGTGGTCGGTGCTGATTCTTTTTGCGCCGCACATGAGGCTGTATCCATAGCGCTCATCGTAGCGAATCGTTACCATTACAAGTCGCATCGCGCATCTCACAAGTCCCCGCTGAACACTCTGTCCCGTTGTGATGTGTCGTTTCAAAGCGGCATCCTAAATCCACCGAGGCTATTGCACATCCATGCGCTTTACAGGGCTAAATACAAGTGCCGACCCTGTACACCTGCCCCAGACAGACGAGTGCCCATCAATATACTGGCTCGGCGGGCCAATCATGGCCCTGTGTTCATCTACATTGCAATCGCAGTTATGCCCTCCAATCTCGTGAGAGTGGGATTGATTTAGGAGAGTTTACAGCGTTGATGGTTCGGTCGTTCGGCGCAATGGGGCAGGGATAGGTGGGCTGCATTCCTGGCTGCTCGTCCTTCCTGTTCAGGGCGAATGGAAAGTTCGATCTGCAGGTACCAGTGCTTCCTTCTCTTCTGAGAATTGCAACCTTCATTGTCGAGTTTGTACTTTGCACGCGTCGCTGTTTGTTGTAGCATGTTTTGCACTCAATGACACACATCCTTGACCCTTTTTCTCGAGTCAGCGCTGCGGACGGATCCGATGCGGTCCATTGCTTCGACCGAAGAGGAGGAGAAGCTGCTTGGTAAGTTTGCCTATTGTTACTGCAACTTGACATGTCCGGTGGGACACTTCAAGGCCCCTCGCGTGCGTGAAGAGCTTTGCCGCAACAACCTGTAGGACACTGAAGACCTCTTGGTTACTCCATGCGCAGTGACTAGAGCTCTACTCGCACGTGGAAGTATTCGCGCTGCACACATTAGGGTATGGAGTGTAGCGAATGGAGATGTCCCACCGGACTTGTCAACGTGCAGTACAACTAGCGGCCATCAGCTAATTGTATAGGTACTTCTTTACACGAAAAGAGTGTCCTTGAAGAGCAGACTGGGGATGACGAACAAGCAACATGGCAGAACCTCCCGCAAAAAAAGCAGCTCTTCCTCATCGCGCTCTGCCGATTATCCACGCCTCTCTCAAACGCCTGCCTCCTGCCCTATCTGTTCTTCCTAGTCAAGTCAATCATCTCCCAACCAGAGCATCCCACTGCGCCACAGCAAATATCACGCCTCACTGGTTTGCTCGTGGCCGCATTCCCGATCGGACAGATGCTCACCAGCATGCTGTGGGGCCGCCTCTCTGATATGTACGGACGCAAGCCTGCGATCCTCCTTGGGCTGGCCATCAGTGTTGTTGCAAACCTCGGCTTCGGATTTTCGCGCACCATTGGCATGCTCGTGTGCTGGAGAGTCGTCGCGGGCATGGCGAATGGTATTGTTGGTGTCCTGCGGACAATGACAGCTGAAATTGTGCAAGACCGGAAACACCGACCTAGAGCATTTCTCGCGCCGCCCGTGGTCTTCAATTCTGGCCGTGTCATTGCCTTGGCAGTGGGCGGGTGTCTCGCCGACCCTGTGAAGAACCTTCCACGCCTGTTCGGTCCCAGTGGTCTGTTCAACATATACAATCATCCCGAAGGCGTCGAGTGGACTATAGACTATCCGTATGCGTTGCCGGCTCTCTTCAATGGCGTGGTCCTCTCGACTTGTCTTGTTGTAGCCGCTGTATGGCTACGGGAGAGCCATCCAACCACTTCTGGCTTTTGGCATGCTTCCATCATCGAGCGCCTCGATTGCCTCTTCACTCGCTTTCGTTCGCGGAGGTATGAGCTGGTCCAATCTGGAGACTTCCGTCCAGCGAATCATGCAGCATCTGTGGCACCCCAGACTCCAATCTCAACTACAGCAACGCCAAGACTACCTTTTCGCGACATCTGGTCTCGAGACCTTTGCAAAAAATTATGTGCTTTTGCTCTTCTGCCACTCCACAACACCACATTTCTACACATCTTCCCGCTGTTATTAAGCATGCCTGCTATTCTCGAACAGCACCCAACCCTCTTCTCCTTCCAAGGTGGCCTAGGCCTATCGTCGCCCACCGTCGGCCTCATCCTCGCAAGCTTTGGTATTGCTGGCATCATGCTCCAACTCTTAGTCTATCCACGCATCCACGCATCCATCGGAACCCTCGGCGTTTTCCGCCTCGCAAACACAATCTTCCCAATTGCGTACATGGTCGCCCCGTACCTTTCGCTGCTCGCCGGACACGACCTCCTCAAGTGGATTACTCTGGGCGCGATTCTCTTAATGCAAGTCATGGCGCGCACGATGGCTATTCCAAGCAGTGTACTTCTGCTCACCGACGCGGCACCAAGTCGCAACGTTCTTGGTACGGTACATGGAACGGGAAACACTGTAGCTGCTTTTGCTAGCGCGTGTGGTCCTGCTATTGGAGGCGTGCTACTTGCCAAGGGGATTGAGGTGGGGGCAGTTGGCTTGGTGTGGTGGAGCTGGTTGGTTTTAGTGTCTGTGTTTGCGCTGGCGTGGAGTTGGATATTGTCTAGTGCTTCAAAGATGAATGAGAAGAGATAGGTCAATTGGACATCTAGCCAGTTTGGTAAACCAAGGCCGCATCCTATACACGTTGTCACAGATTGTGGTCACATTCTTCATATACGACAATCAGAAAGGCTGCATAAACGCCGAGGCAGATTCCAAACCCTCATACCTTCTATTGTCGCATCATTTAGGATCAAGAGAAGAGCTTAGTTGTACTACAACGAGAAGGCTTGTAGCACGATGCTGAGATGATACATCATGCATGTCCCCATCTCGACGTTGCAATTCCCCGCACATGGTCTTCAAAGGGTCACTAGATCTGGCTCTAGCTTGCGCAAGCGTGCTCTTCGGTTGAGCCACTTCGCCCGGCAACATGTACCTTTGGCGCCATATCCCCGTCTCGCGGCCCCAACGTCGATGTGTCTCAGCAGAACGCACATTCATCTGAAAATCAATCTAAACAATGCAAATCTCGGCGCTGAAGGGCGGGCTGTATCAGCACAAGGGATGAGATACTCTTCGCGTTCGTGCATTCCGAGGCTGACGTATGCGTTCTGCCAAACACCGAAATTGCGTAACTCTAAAGACTTGACATCAATGGCGCTTACGACGTGTCTTCAACTGCAAAGTACCATAGACCATCGTACGCCTAATTCAATAGCCCTTTCCGGAAGTTCGGATGCTCACTACTGGCGGAGGCAGTTCCGAAGCCTCTTTGAACAGCCACTGATGCCGAAAACGCCTGCCTTCGACCAGTCGGCTAGTTTCCAGACATGCCCAGTTTCGTGGGAATGACATTAGAGCAAAATTTAAATTCCAGCGATCTACGCTAAGACTTCTTAAGCTCCGGAAGGGTCTTCGATCAAAGCTTATTCAATCTTGGCTTCGTTGAACGTTCGGTGGGTATGGAAAGAGGATGCAAACATCCGACTTTGGATTCTGGCTACCAAGCGTCAGCGGCTGCTTGTAGGGTGTATGTCCATTGCTAAAGGACCATCTTCTGGAGCCTCCACCAGCGTCACCTCACGCTGTCGATCCCCACGGGCGATGTTGACCAGACCTCAACCATACTGCGGCAGCAAGCACGATTGCGTAGCATGCGAGACAGCCTTCAATAGAGGCGAGATGTGGAAAGATAAATAGAGTCGTCAATGGCATCAATCATGACTCCAGAACAACAAGCTCACAGAACTCGAGTCAAATCCTCACAGCAATATTTGGACCTTTCGTCTTCAAACTACCCTCCAAACTCAATTAGCAATGCCTTCTCCATCAAAACTCATCGTTTCCTTCATCCTCCTCACAACAGCCATCGCCCTCCCAACACCACAGCTTGCCGGAGAGGGCCAAGCCTTTGACAGCATCTTCACCGACACCGACAACGGCGTCGGATACGGCATCGAGAACGCAGAAGACAACATCGCCGGAACTATCGCGTCCTTGAAAGGCAGTAGCGCAACAAATTCTGCCTCCCCACCGCCCCCGACGCGTCGTCAACTCGACAAGATCTCGAATGGCTTCCAGGCCATTGGGAATGCGGCTGGTGTGGGTGATTCCACAGGGCCACTCACGAATGCGTTGGATAATGTTGATGGTGATTTGACCAGTGGGGCTGCGAATGCTGGTGCTGCGCTTGGGCAGACTGAGGAGCAGACTTTGGAGGATGCTGGGAAGGCAGTGCCGAAGATGTGATTTGTTGCGCGTGGTGGGCCTTTTTGCGTACTGCTGGTCCTTTATGTAGCGTTTCCTTCTTATCTGTTTTTTTACAATGTGAGCGAAGTTATTGGGTGGTCGTATGTTACTAATAATCAATTAACGTTTATCTTACATCCAGCGTCTTAAGGAGCAGAAAGTTCTTAGGTGTGTTTCGAACCTCTTGTACAGCTCGACTTGAATCAGCATGAAACTTCCATTTTATTCTGCTTCGTGGAAGTTACTCTACAGGCAACTTCTAATCTTTGTTGGTTCTATCGATCGGCTTCTCGGTCCTCTTTCCATCATTCGACCAACTCCGGTCCAGTCGCAATTCATGGACACCAGTGAGTGAGACATCCTCCATTGCTGGTCTTAGTGAGCATACACAGCCACATCATCCGCACAACTCAATTGCATGCACCAATTGTATGCTTTGATTCTGAGCCCAAATGCACACTACAACCTGCACATTTAGCCGGCCGCACTTCGCCACACTTGCCAGCCACTACCGCCGTCAACCCCGAGTACTGTTGTATCGCGAGCGACAAACCGATTTGGCGACTAGGCTGTGTCCCGGTGAGTAGTCTCAGAATACCATGATAGATTTGCATGCATGATCGAAGAGGGCAACGCAGTAGGCAGGTGGACAGTGCACAGCCTCGCTTCACTTGGCAAGATTGTTGGTGGCGGCAAGACTATATATATTGCATCAGAATCGATCAAATCGTCTCAAAGCCTGCTGAACTATTGTGTCCGATAATGGGGTTCACAAACAACAAATATGTCGCAAAGCTAGTCAACGGCGGCGCTCCCCCTCCATTTCCCAAGGTTCCGTCACAGGATCCAGCAGCTTCCACAGCGCAACAGGCTCCAGTACCGGAAGAGCCCTCCCATCCACCACTTCCACCGGGCTGGGTTCATCAATGGGATCCAAGCACCCAACGCTGGTTTTTCTTCGAGCCTGCCACTGGACGGACGCAGTGGGTGCCTCCCTCAGATACTGCACGCAGTCAGTATGCTACCAATTTAAGCCGCGTTCCTATACTAAAGTCTCCTTAGTATCAACAGCAACAGATTCAGGAGCGCAGGATACAGCTCATGATGGCTTTCCGCAGCAGCTTCCTGCTCGTGACAATCGAGTCTACAATGCGCACAAGTACCTGAACTTGCCAACGGCTTCGGAGAGAGCAGAGATGATGAGAAAGGCTGAAGCTGAACGGGAGAAGAAAGGGTCTAGGGAGGACAAGAAGTGAGTAGTCAAGGTCATGATTTGTCGTCTGTCAACTAACGATATGACAAGTCCTAGTTTTGGTAGGAAACTGTTGAGGTACCCCGGGCAGGCGGTCGAGTTTGCAATGCGCGGAGGAGGGTAAGGTTCTACTGTTTAAATCGAGTCTTACGTGCTGCTTTACGGTGATTGCTACAATGATCTTCGAGACAGACTGTGCTGTAAGTTCGGTCACCTGACAGTTGTCACACTGCCGGAGTTGTTTGCCTCCATCACTCTTTACTTACGTAGCTTGGATGAATGCAGCTTTCACTTTCAGCTAGGTATCAATAAATTCTGCCCACCCTCTATGTAATGGTCATCTTCTGACCCTGTTCCTTCGCTTTCAACTCCCCGAACGACAATCATCAACAACCCCTCAACCAGAGCCACAATCCTTTATTTTCTGAAGACCACTACAAAGCTCACACTGGCTCTCTTCCTACCACTATTTTTCCGTGCGTGCAATCACTCCCAATTGGGCATCGCCATTGCAATCGCAGCTACGATATCCTACCTTGTCCTGCCATCCCTTGGTCACAAGTACACTCCCAGCCACGAAATACGTTCAAAGTCGCTCATTATACCTATTTGGATATTCTTCGCCAGCTGCATCGCCGACTTCGTACTGTATGGTCCTTGGTCACGGCTTATCCTGACGTACTTTATGAGCTGGGATCCCCTATCTCTGCTCTTCACACACAACTTCAAACGAAACCAGGTATTATTTGACCTTACTTGTATCAAAGAACATGCTGACCCCAGACAGGCACGAGTGAGGAAGATCCACATCACACGTCCTTTGGCGCCCGAGATGTTGGTCCCAATGTGCATGTCAGGCTACATCATGTTTCATATTGCTCGGGCTAGCTTGCTTCAAGGACATGACTCCATTAGCATTCGTATACTCAACTCCGGCTTGGCGATATGTGCGCTTGCGGATCCTACACAGCATCTCGCCGTCTTTATAACCAGCTTGTTTGGGGATGGAGAGGAAGATTTGGACGAGCAATCACTGGTGGATGAGAAGCCGGGTAGTGAGCCGAATAAGGAATGGTATACGATGCAAGAACCAATGACGGATGTGGAGGATCTGTCAGAGCTGACTGATCTAGAGAATGTGAGTAGCACTCAGGGTCGACCAAGTACGCGCCGTCGCGCATAAGCATGGAAGAGGCAGATTTGCATCATTTATTATGGCATGTATAAATCATCTTCCGCGATGAACATTCATCTCAAAGTGTAAGTGCCTGTGCACTGTGTCGTGCCTTTGAGAAGGCAATGGACGAAACCAGACTTTGTTTGCGATAATATACTGAGATTGCTGGAGCCAGTGCAAGCAACGTTGCAAGTGAGTTCAGCGGGCAGCCTGTTTATTAAAATCTCTTCAAATGTGAATTGTGGTTGCGGCGAGAACTGATATCGTTGAAAGTAGTAATGTGTCAGCCGCACTCGCCATTGTCTCGGCATTAGAATAGCTGAGAAAAGCGCTCCAAATGCAAGCTATGGCGAAGAAGGCGGTTAGCATTGAGTAACGTCCAGATCTGGTAACGAAAGAAGAAATGTTAGCCTGTCAGGTAAGCTATGTACAGGGCTTCAGCATTGATGCACGTTCTGATCAAAGTTATATCTCAAGCGTCATATTCTCGCTCTTATCTGCGTTCCCCGACTACTCAAACTCTCGTACATAGCCATTGGAAAGGTCTCGTCTTCTTGCACCCAAAAGCCATCTCCGGCTAGAGCCCTTCGCCGAAGTTTCGACAAGCCCAGTTTCATCACATCATTGACTTGCTTGTGCTCTGCACTATGCTTTGGCCACTTCTTTGCGAGAGACATGAAATCGTCTCCAACAATGATTGGGATCGACCGACTTGCGCTTAGTCGCGTCAACTGCTCGTAGATCTCGATGGTCAAAAATGGTGAGTACACCAGGGTGAAGGACGAGACGAATTCTTCTGCTTCTCCGAGCTGTGTGCCGGAGGGTGTCCGTAGTATTGTGAATCCGAGACTGATCAAGAACGCCTCGTCACCGCGGGTGAAGGCCGGGTCTTGAGCATAGAGCTCGATTGCTGTGCCAGATAATCGGGTGCAGTGTTCGTGAATAGAAAGTAGAATCACAAGTTGCTTTATGCGTCTTGACTGATCTCGACTGCCCAAGAGGCTGCCCAGACCGAGCGACAGTATGCGTGTGATAGGAAAGTCCGAGTGCTTCGATAGTGCCTGGAAATTTCTTTGGACTTCCTTTGAGAACTGCGATTGTTCGTAGGCTGCCCTCTGTACTTCCAATGCGGTTACAAGCTGTCGCAGTTCGCGTGGTGATGATTTGCCCTTGGTCCTCCCGTTCGCCAGGGGATGTTTGAACGGTGCTTCACTCCCCAAGACAGCCTGCGACATTTTCGACGGGAGGGTTCAAGAAAGTAGAAGACTCAAAGTAGGTAAAGCGATGGTGAGCAGAGATATTTCTTGTTTCGTGCTATGGCGAATACGATTGTGGTTCGCTTTGACGCTCGAGTGTTGGGACCGTGTGCATACCATTGTGTTGCTTGCGCCATCTCGTTATCCTTATACTATGTTGAGTTCGCATCTTACTCTGCAGAGCACAAGCTGTGTTTGCACATTGGTGTGTCTCGGCATTCATCTCTAAGCATTTGCGCGTCCAGATGTGTAATCTGACTGCTGAGAAATCACACGTCATTGTGCAGTTTCGCAAGCTCCGAGCGCGAGGAAGTGCTTTGTTTAGGTACGACGATTTACGACAATGGTGCAAATTACTATGACAAGAACACGAGAAGGATGCTAGAAAGCAGGGCCTCTGATATGTGAGTCAGACTAATTTGAACTATGCCACATCCATAAGGGCGGGATGCCAAGAGTGGCAGCCACCTCACCGGTCGAAATATCTCGGAAGGTATTCATCTTCGGAGAGATTTTCAATGGGAGGCGCAAAAGATCGCGGGTGCGAACACCGAAAAAGATCAAGGCTATGTGCAAGGGAAGACTTGGACCGCAACAGTAGGGCGACATCTACCACGTCGTGAGGCAGTGCCTAAGCGACGAAAGATGACTAGCAAATCCTTACATACCTCTACTGATCCGGCTTACCGGCATGAGCACTACACAAATGCCCTTCCCGCCAGACTCCTCGAATGTTAAGCGTTGCGCCAATGTCCTCGAGCGGATTCCCCTCCACGAGTAAGATGTCAGCATTCAACCCCGCAGCCAACCTTCCACGATCTTCAAATTTGAAGCATTTCGCGACCAGACTGGTTGCCGAGCGAAGAGCCTCCGTGGGTGTCATGCCGACTTTGTGCACAAAGAGATGGAGTTCGTGGTGCATAGAAAGTCCAAATGCTGTGCCTTTCGCCGGCCCCGCCGCGTCACTGCCGCTGTTGCACATTAGCACGCAGCCCATGCCATATGACATCGGGAGATCCTCTTACCAGAGCACATCGATACCAGCATTCTTCAAAACCCTGACGCTCTCATATGCGTATTCAACCTTCCCGTGCTCGACGGCAAAGGCCATACAAGCACACATGTTTCCCTTCTTCTTTTCATCAATCAAGCCTTCCACTCTGGGGTCATGTGCAAATTGATGTTGCAAGTCTTTGCCTTCGGTCGTCAAGCTTCCCATACAAGCCAATGTCGGATTGACCCAAGCGCCAGTCTTTCGGTACGCATCGATGAGCTCTTGGGTTGGTGGCTGGTCACAAAAGGTATGGGTAAGTCCGTCAACTCCAGCCTCGAGGACGTCCATTGTGTCTTGAAGGGACGTGGCGTGTGCAACCACCAGGTACCCGCGCGCTTTTGCTTCTTCCGTAATTATGCGTTGCAGTTCCACAGTAGGATAGTCTAATTTTGATCCCATGACCTTTCCGCTTTCGTGCATCAGCTTGATGTAGTCGGGTTGCATCTCCCGCTTCGACCACTCGAGATATTCAATGACATTGCTACGATTCGATAGCTTTGGCCACTTGGCAATCTCAGCTCTGACTGCTTCAGAGTCGTCGTATGCCAGGATGACTGGAATTGGCCAGCCATTGTCTATGGTCGCAGCCTGCCCGGCCGTCTTGTACGCTGCCGTGTCGGGCTCCATCGTTTGCTTCTTCAGCTTCAGGACATTATCGAGCTCGTTGGACATTTCGCAGACGGTAGTCACGCCGAATCGCAAGGCTTGCGGTAAGGCCTGCGGATCAGCCATGTCGGCATGTATGTGGCAGTCGATCAAGCCCGGCAGCACAGTGTGTCCTGGTTTGGAGTATGTCTTGGCCGCGGTTGGCGGCACTTCTGTGACTGGACCAACGGATCTGATCTTGCCTTCCTCAACGTGAACAAAGCCATTTTCGATGGATGATTCGCCATCAAAGACGCGTACATCGCGAATAAGAAATGAGGCCATCGTGCAGCGACCTTTCTGGTTCCAATCTTATCAAATCTGGATAGAGACGTGCTCGTCTGATCCTTTCACTGGCCGTAAGTTGTAAATACCGCTTGGGGACGATTCGTAGCTCGGAATCTATCGATGAAAACACCTATGAAACAGAGAATAAAACGGGATGTTTTGAGCAAAAGGTCATGGGCGAGACGGATTCTTCTACCCGTTTCTGGTTAGCCGCGTGGCTTACAGATGAATGCACAAGCGTCGGGCGATCGCTGACCTCGCCTTGAAACTGACCTTGCAATCCTGTGTTCAACTCGATTTGGATGGGCGGCTAATCTCGAACCTGCAGCAGGGGCAGATCTTATATTACAATGCGGATCTTGATGACGAAAAGAGCCTCACTCAGGTTATGTTCCGATAGCTGTCATCGCTCCTCATTTCAGCCTCTAAATTAGTTCGCACGTATGGCGGAGAGCCGAAAGCACAACCTGTGCGAGCTTGAACGCCACGTCCAATGCCGTCCAAGGCCATTGGTGTTACAATCTTCTCGCAAAGTGCCTCCGGAACGGTTTCGGGAATAATGATGTCCCAGCAACATAGGTGGGTGAAGCAGCGCACGGCAAGGCATTGCGAAGCGGAGTGGCCACGGCAATCATTGGCTAACTTACATCGGGTCTTTCCCCACCTGCCTGCTTCCGACGCTCGGCACCACCTTCGCTTCGTGTCGTTGCCGAATACCAATGCACCTACCACGAAGTGCTACAAGATTGTAAGATCGCGAGCGGTATGTTGGTTGTTCTCTCCACTCAGCGGACAATGGACGGCTTCCGACGGTACGGCACCTCAGCCACGCGAATTCAGTCTAAACGTATGAACCCACTGCGAGCATGTGTGTGCGTATATGCTGGTGGAATAGGTCGTGCGTGGCTCCTCCTGATTAGAAACAACGCTTCACATACTAGTATCGAAAGGCACTGACAGGAAATGTATGGGCTTGTCTTCCTTCAATTTTTATTGCTATGGAAGAATAATATGAACAGAAGAAGATTTTGTTGCGCGGACTTCATGTCTCCCAGAGCATTCCCCATTCGATCTGGAGCAATCCAAGCCATGACTCCTCATTCTATCAACCGAAGGTGAACTGTGGAATATTGATGGTCGTGACTTTCCATGTTTTCCCTCCATCACTCGTCGACATGTCTCCCGTGACCCCATTGCCTTTTCCCAGAGTTCGGGAGTAATTTGGGTCGGCAGTATTGAGGGTTATAACTGTATCGATCCAAGAATGCGCGGGTATAGTTCCACAGTCTTCGGCGGCACACTCCACAGCACTGCCAAATCCCTCGGCGTGGCCATCGCTGGTCGAAAGTGTTGACACTTGTTTACCGTTGAGGAGAACAGATTGCGTATAGTTTCCACTCGCATCATTGTACGTGTCTGTTTAAATATGTTAGCGAACGCGCAATAAACTAGAGACTGTCGTAACAAACTCACAATGCATGGTGATCTTGTCTCCTGCTACGGCGTTTGCGCCTTTAGCCTGGATTGGCATCTGCGACGTAGGCGACGTGCTTATCAGAGTATACGCATACACACTCCAATCTTTTTGGTTGTAATTTTCGGCAATCGATTGAATCAGGTCACCCTTCGAGGTTCCCATACCGACCCACAGCGAGGCGTCCCCTCTGTTGTTTGTAGGAACCTTCGGAAGGACTAGAGTTGAAGTTGCTTCACGAATCCAAGAGCCCGATCCAACAGGACCTGTGCTGAAGGCCGGGCCAAAAGCTGCATTGGCGTAACCGGCAAGAGAGATGGTGGCAATGCCAGCGTACATCTGGTGAAGAGTCGGCATTTTGATTGAAGTGAATGGAGGATCGTGTGTGCGAAACTTTGGATACAGTGTAAAAAGAGTATGCAACTATCGCGCAGGCACGTCTACCATTTATAATCGATTCAGATGGTCAACATCTAAGATTTCCAGGGCATCCGCACGGTGTGCATTGTTTTGAGGACTTGCCGTCATTGGTGCGAAAGTTGAAACTATGGGCGGCGGATCATGCCTGCTCGAACCCGCATGCAATGACACGCTTTTTCAAAGGCTTGTACTTCATAGCGGCATCTTGCACCTTCTTGGCGAGATCTTCTTCACGATGTTTCACGCATATAGATTGGAGGTCAGTGCGGCGGGTTGCATTGCCGATAGCACGTTTCATGGCCCTTCCTAGATACACAGCGTCTGTGCGGGGTACCACATCGACCTGCGCATGACACCATCCTCGCCTGATAATTATATTTTAATTTTCCGGTCGCAGATTGCAACGGTCACCCACAACGTTCACCCCTGGACATACTACAGACAGTCTCGCGACATAGACATGAAGCCTCTAGGGCTTCGCCAAAACTGCGGCTATTTTGTACCAAATTCGTTGAAGCAGCAGTCAAATATGAAGATTGACCGTTTTGAACTCTTGCGGATAATCACTGTCTCTGTTTCGAGTCCACCGTGTCCACAAAGCTCTCGATCAAACGCGACCTGACCGCTGCGCTTTCCAGGCCAGCCCAGCCGTCGCCTTCTCCACGGCCGTCCGCAAAAGCATACAAGCAATGAGATACAATTCTTGCCCGAATTGGCAGCTCCTTCTGATGCTCGGTCCAGCCCCAAACTACACTTTCGATAGTGTCATTATCGAAGTGATGCACGTCAATGCTAACAGGCTCGTCATAGGCGGCCGCCTGAAGAGATATTCCGGACGGCGAAACCAGACGAATCTCTCCATACTCGCAATTAATGGACCATGTCAGTGATGGTGTCCCTGGGAAGGGTTGGCCACGACGAAACGAAACCGACAAGGTGGCAGTGGGAGCCGCCAGAGGGGACGTGGCCAGAGTGCCGTGAAGAGAAAGCAGGTCTGGCACATCAGACTTTACACGTCCGACGAACTCCCCCGTCGCTGGGTCACGAATGCGGATGTCAGGTCTCTGAATTTGGGCCACGTGGTGGACGGTCGACTGATCGAGCTCGCCAACGACTGAAAGAACAAAGTCTAGGACTACGTGAAATGTAAGCAGCAGCCACATTGCCAAGGTTATCGAGGACATAGTGTACCATGTCCCAGTCCAATGACTATAGGATTGCCTCCTACTTCTTTGTCGGCAAAGTAAGCAAGGCCTGTTGGGAGGATTTCACGGTCGATAGTGCCTCCGTAGGCTCGCACGTCCGCACTCAAGACTTTGCCCAATGGTCCCGACCCGCCTTGTAGTAACTCTTGCAACTTGAGCACAGGTGGCGCCCACCTACCCTGAAGGCCAACTGCGATGCGGGAGCCAGTCTTTCTTGCGGTTGTGATGAGCTCTGCAATATGCTCTTGCTTCGAAGCTATCGGCCATTCCACGTAGACATCCTTGCCTACACGCACACTGGGAATGATTGTCTCGTAGTGCTTGTCGACGCGTGTATTGCAGATGACAAGGTTGATATCCGCGTCGTTCGCAACGTCTTCGGGGGAGCCAAAGGCCTTCGTGTCTGGCGACAGATTGTATGTCTTAATGGCGGATCTGGCTGCTTCAGCACTGCTGTTCAAGAGTGCTGTGACGGTGATCTTAGAGCGTCCAACAGGACTTAGCAAGGCAGGAAGATGTGCAGTAGAGGCCCAAGAAGTTGCTGCGGTCGATGAGAGCCCAATGAGACACGCTCGCACCGGCAAAGCATTAGGGGCCATTGCGACGTGTGATTGTACGACCTGCTGTATCAAAAGTGCAAGCGTGTCAGGGAAATGCTATAAATTTAGCATAGTACAGACAGTACTTTTACATGCTTTTGATGCTTTGCGAATGGATTTGTCATACGAATTCTGAGGGTATTTGTAAGCTCGTCCGACGTGTAGTCTAGTCTAGTAGGGTGTCGACGGTCATGCTATAGCGCGATAAGCACACAATAGTAAGCTAATAGACGTAGCCAAAGATTGCTCATAAGAATAGGTGTCCCTAGTAGTAAAGTAGTGTTAAGCCTCAAAAGACGTAGTGCGGCCGTCTCCGCTGGTCGAAATTGCGTCATCGCTTATTCCCCATTCCACCCCTCTTATCTAGGCGCCGTTGTTCTAGGAATGAACACTCGACACGCATCTATGAAGCTGGCGACGCCTCATTCTGGGATGCGCCCTCGACTGTTGCGTCCTTCACGATCGGCTTTGCCACTGTGCTGGGAACGCCACGGCCGCCAACGTCTTCCAAGATGCCGTATCTCTTGAGCTTGGCTGGTCGACCGGCGATGAGATCGAGGACGAACTCGAAAGGGAACCCTCGCAGGAGCGTATCGTCGGCGTCTTCTTGGGAAAGATACTCCGCCGCCAGCTCGTTGAGCTCGTCGAAAAACAGTACGCGCTCGTAAGGCAGATCCAAGATGTGGAACAGAACCTCGCCCTTCTCCTCAAGTCTGTCCAACTCCCACTTTTCCTGCACCTCTCTGCTTGGTAGGTGGATTTTACCCGACCACAGGAGCGCGAGCAGGAATGCGGACTTCTCCCAGGTGAGCCATGTAAGAGATGCATTCACAACGCCGACAAAGCCAACCGTGTTCGGGTTGTACATGTCAAAGATGTGCTGGTACAGGCCAGGTACACGGTAGCCCCCAGGACCTGTAGGAGGGCGGACGTTTGCGAGGAAAGGATACGAGTAGAGGTATCCAGTCGCGAACACCACGTGGTCGATGTCGCGCAGCACCGTTCCGTCAGCTAAGTGGATTTCGTTCTCGGTGAAGTGGTCAACTATCGTCACAACCTTGACGCCTGCACGCTCAAAGACGGTCGGGTAACGGGGATGCGGCGATCTCTGAGAGACGTGAATGTCACCCTTGACGTGAGGCAGGGACTGAAGGACAAGATCGATGGCGCTTTCGCTGGTGCCGATGACTAGGACGCTCTTATCTTTGAACTCCTTGCCGGACCTCCATGTTGTGGTGTGCTGCAGACCTCGCTTCCAGGCGTTGAGTCCGGGGATTTTGGGAACGCGAGGGACGCTGTTGTGGCCGGTGGCCACGACGAGATGGTCAAAGTCCTCCTCGTACCAGGTGTCTGAGCCTGCGGCATTCTCCCGACGAAGAAGCAGTCTGACGCCACCTTGCGGGAGGTTCCGGACGTCCTCGACCGAGGTGTTATACTGAATGAGGTAATTGTGCTTCTCGGCAGCCTTGCCTAGGAAGTTTGACACTTCACGGGCGGTCAGATACGGGCCATCACCACTAGCGGGAGGTGGGAGTGTCAATTCTGTGGCGCCTCCCATAACGCTGTAAGGAATGTTTGCTTCCAAGGACTCATAGATTGGAGACGAGAGATAGGGTTGGGGGCTTGCACGCGGCAGGTCTCCGGGCAGACGAAGTTCTGGGCGCGGAAGGGGAGCGTCGACTTCGAGAGAATCTGTAGCAGGAAACTTGGGAACTGTTTTCGACACGGGGTCAATGACCCAGACGCCACCCGGCACGCTTTTTCGTTCGAAGATCTGGAGTTCGAAGCCGCCGAGGCGCTTGAATGCCGCTGCTGTTACCAGGCCGCTAACCCCGGCGCCAATAACAGCAACCCGCCTGGTCTGGGGCTTAGCGTTATTGACAGGTGGGCTTCTCGGTCCGGCCCGGTCCCCATTCGCCACCGGAGTGGTGGTATGATTACTGGGCGTACTAGGCTGGGCTACATTTGACTGGGCATCCTCAAGCTTGCTATATGAGGTGTAGCCCTTGGCACCGTGGGTGTAGAAAGTACTTCGATCGTAGGGAGTTAGAGGTTGACGCAGGCGAAGGCGCTGTACAAGGTCTGGATTTGAGATGAAGCGTCGACCATACGAAACAGCATCCGCCAGGTCTTCTTCTACTGTGACAATTCCTGAAGCAGCGGTGTAGCCTCCGTTACCGAGCAGGATCGTGGGCGTATACTGTGGATTGGTAGGCTTGACCTCAGACAGCAAGCGGCGGAAAGGTCGGAGAGAGACATCTTCCAGCGCGATGCCTTTGGCAGCAAGGCGCGCTAGGTTCTCAGCAATACCCAAGTTGCGAGACACGCGACCCTCGGCAACGTGGAGATACGCAACACCGCGTTGGGCAAGTTCGCGACTGAGATGAAGCAACTGTTCCAGGGGCTGAGAGCCGTCGGTTTCATGGAAGCTGAAGACTGAGTGTCAGTAATTGAATCCTCTAGAAGCTCGGGAACAGAGCCGACAGGCCACAGGCTGAGGACTTACTTTGAGAAGGGGCTCAAGCGAACTCCGATACGCTGATGTCCGACCACGGCCGCAACGGCATCGACCACTTCTAATACGAAGCGGCTTCTATTCTCAACAGAGCCGCCGTATTGGTCTTCTCGTTGGTTGATGTTGTCATGCAAGAACTGATCCAAGAGAAAACCATTTCCAGCGAGAAGCTACATGAGAGAAGATTAGTGAATGCGTCTCAAATTTAAGCACGCGCGGATATTCAAACTTGGAAGAAAGAAATCAATGCTCCTACCCACCTCTATACCATCGGCTCCAGCTTCCTTGGCCAACCTGGCGGCGCGTTGGAAATTGTTCACAATTCCAAGAATCTCGTCAACCGTCAAGGCGTGCGGTACACCGAAGGGCTCCCCTGAGTGCGTGTTGATGCCCGATTCCGCCACGGCAGATGCAGATACCGGGCGGTAGCCATAGTAAGGCGGCTCTTTCAGGCCAACTCGCTTCCGCGCAAGCTTAACCAGTCCTGGGGACGTGCAACGCCCTACGTGGAGAAGCTGTTGGAACCAAAACCCGCCATTCTTGTGAACGACCTGAACAATGTCCGCAATAGCGGCCTTATGCGTCTCAGTCTCTAAAGTCGCTGCCCAAGGCCAGGCCAAGGAATCAAGGGAGACACCTGTCGCTTGGGAAATCATCAGGGCTCCCGGAGTGGTCCGCTGCTCAAAGTACTTGACAGCTAAAGGGCTTTCGGTGGAATTGATACTTCGAGAGCGGCCCAGAGCGGCGTGAACGATGCGGTGCTGCAACGTCAAGTCACCAACCTTGAGAGATGTGAAGATCTTAGCATTATCAAGATCAAAGCTAGACGGGAGCTCTTCTGCCTCATCGTCAACGTCTGTGAAGCCAGAGGTCGGACCACGAGCGTTGGCCTTGGCCACAAGGTTAACAATGTCTTCTGAAGCTGTCATTGTGGTGTTGGAAATGGTTGGAAATCAAAACTCGTCAATCAGAAAGTCCTTGTGTCGTATACCAGTTCCCTCTCCGATGGCGGCCCAGGACTGCTTAGGCATCTTTGTATTTGTGCATCAAGAGGTCCCTATTTCCTGTAGGCATCCAAGAATTTCGCTTGAGTGGCTACAATCTAGATTAGCGTAGGATCTGGGTTTGATGGGTAAAACTCGGTATTCCTGATTGCATCATATCGCCATTCTATAACACCATAGCCTGATCAGTAATCTTTCTTCAACTCTGCCTGTACTTTCCCCAGCTTCAGCTCCTTATCTAAGCTCTGTCCATTCCAACCTCGGTTCAACCTCAGTAGTAATTAACGAGTGGCAGGGTGTAAGACTTTAAACGAGACTAGCCAACCGAAGAACCGTTAACTCTAACCATGACCCAATCATCACCACCAAAATGCCGTTCCGAAGCCGGACAATAGCAATGACGTGCTGAAAGATAGCCCAGCCTACAATCCCAGACTGTCCAAGTGCACCTCGCTAGAGGGTTCAACACGCGTGACATTAGTCGCGATGTGTGTCGGTGTCCACTGCACTAACCACCATGCCCCTAGATATTTTTGATTCTTGAGTTACGATAGGCAACATCCAAAGATGGCGACAGCAGTTCTACAGCATTGCGATATGCTGGAGATTGTGTCTGGACCCTTGTCGGTACGAGACACATCGGCTATCGAATCGTTACGCGAGCATGCAACTCCCGAGTGCTATCTCCAGCATTCCCTGGGCTGGCATTTATAACCGCAGCCAGGTCATACTCATTACTGTTTGCGAGTTATTCCAACCCCTAGTCCAACATTCAAGACGTGTTGAAGCCCTCTTACGATATGGCATCCAAACTCAGTCAACAGAAGGCGGTGGTGTATGCCAAAGCCGACTCCCCTAATGTCATCGAAGCACCTATCGATACCTCCTCGCAGGATGCGGAAAGTACGTGAGAACAATGACATCCTGACCCCTACCTCTGGGTCTTGCTAACTCGAGAACACAGACCTCAAAGCCGTGTCCAGTACGGACGACGTCGGTCGCCAGTACTATCTGGATAACAAGGACGAAGAAATATCTGTCGAGGAAAAGAACCGAGTCCGCTGGAAGATCGACCTGTATCTCCTTCCGTAAGTGCTATTGCATAGCTCTCTGCGTCTCGCTCGACGGGTGTAGCTCGGGACCATATCAAGCGCTGACAGGTCATGGTTTAACAGACTTATGATGGTCACGGCATTCCTGCAATATCTCGACAAATCGACCATCAACTATGCGTCCAACTACAATCTGCGGGAAGATCTGAAGATGAAGGGCAAACAGTACTCCTGGGCCAGCTCTATCTTCTTCTTTGGGTACATGGTGTGGCAGTATCCCTCCTTGCTTCTTTTGCAGAGATTCCCGCTCGGAAAATACTTTTCTAGTCAGGTCATGGGATGGGGTGTCTTCACCTTTTTGATGGCCGCATCTTCTAACTTCGCCGGATTTGCCACACTGCGTTTCTTGCTTGGTGCTGCCGAGTCGATCCAGCTGGCAGCCTTCTTCATCGTCACCAACATGTGGTACACCCGGGCGGAGCAGCCGATACGATTGATGGCCTGGTATGGGATGAGTCCTGTTGCCATCATCGTTGGCTCTCTGTTCGCCTACGGTGTTGGTCACATTGACTCACACATCGGCCTCTGGAGGTTCCCTTTCATCATCTGCGGTGCTCTCTCTGTCGTCTGGGCGGTAGTCCTGTGGTTTGCACTTCCAAACAACCCTGCTTCGGCTTGGTTCCTCTCTGAGCGCGAGCGCGTTGTGGCGCTCAGAAGGCTGCAGGATGATGGAACCGGCGTGGAGTCAAAGACTTTCAAAAAGGAGCAGGCCATCGAGGCATTCCTTGACGTCAAGGTCTGGCTAGCGGCTATTGGTGTAGGAGCGGGTAATGTTCTCAGCGGGATCGTCTTGGTAAGTCTCGCTTCCCGTCGTTTCTCAGCAGCGATGAGTCCAAATTCATCGGATCGCTGAGATACGCGGTGCTCTTGTAGCAAGTTTAGCTGACAGCATTCTTCGCGTTTAGTTCCAAAGCCTTGTGATTCGGGGATTCGGTTTCACTGCCTTGCAGACTACTCTCCTGCAGATTCCCGTGGGCCTGATCGAGATGGTCGGCCTCCTTGTCTTCTGCATTCTTGCAACAATCATCCCAAATTCCAGACTAGCACTTGCTGCGCTGTGCAATGCGTGTTCAATTGCTGGAGCGTCTGTCCTCTACGTATACGAAGTGAATCAACGCTGGGCTTTGATGATTGGGTAAGCATCATGGATTTTCTTTCCATTTCGTCGACCTTGACTAAGATGGCACAGGTTCTGGGTCATGATGGGATTCATTCCCTGCGGTTTTCTGCTAGGCATGGGTACGATCTCTGGCAATATTGCCGGCCATACCAAGAAGGTCACCGCCCAGGGCATCATGTTCGTGACTTATTCAGCTGGATGTAAGTAAACACAACTTGAGAACTCTTTCCGCAGCTCATGAGCTGACCAAATATGAGGCATTGTTGGTCCGCAGCTGTACACGACACCCCCCTATCGACAGGGCTTGAGGGCCAATATCGTCGTTTTGGTGGTCGCTCTGGTTACCAGCCTTGCAAACTTGGCGTACATGATCTGGGAAAATCGAAAGCGAAGACAGTTCTTGGAGGCGAACAGGCACTTACTCAAAGAGGAAGACTACGCTTTCCGTGACCTTACGGATAAGCAGAACCCTTTTGTCTTCAATATAATCTAGGTGACGCGACAGGCACATGTATCGAACTAGGATAGCCGACCGGTCGCACATGGTTCTAGGTCCGCCCAAGCTCTAAAACTATCTATCGTCTCTGAGGAGGCAATCTCCAAGATGCTCATCAACGAATCCCGTTTTTCAAGTGTGTGACATTTGTGATGCTGGAAGTTTATAGATAATGACGTCGTGCGGGGTCACACAGAGCAAGTATACAAAAAGGCTGGGCACCATCATTCTAGAGCCGGGTATGCGGCATTTGTTTTTGCGAGTTCCCACATGGCACCACCAAGCTTTCCCAAGCTTTTGTACACGATTTCTCATTTGTTCTTGAGCCTGGCGTCTATAAACAAGCTTTCTTCATGCGCCACGGCTTCCAAGTTCCGTGGCTTGTGGCATCCGCCTTGGAAGCAGGGTCTCTACCGGTTCAAACGGCATGGCGGCGTCATCTGCTCGCTCTCCAGTGGTGAGCCTTTTAATGGTATCCAACGTCATTTCGAAGGAAGCGTCTGGCGACGCGTGTTCGTAACGGAGAATTCCAGCACTGTTTATGCCCAGCCCCATGTCTTTCACGATGGAAAGTATTTGGCTCTTGGTTTTGCTGGTCATCATCTCATCTACATATTTTTATTTTCGCCTTGCTGGAAGTCCGCCTCCTATCATGGCACTCAGACTCTCTGACAACATACAAGCATTTTGCACTGCACGTTCGAGCGTATCCAATGAGCTTGCCAGGAACCCTGCCCAATCAGCTGGCGACTTCGCCAAAACCTTGTATGGAAGTAACAATGCTTCCACCTCTCCTCTACCCTCCCCTACCGACCGACAACATGTGTCGGCAGAAGAGCTCGATCGCGCACGCACATGCGGGAATTGGGGAAATGCGGAACCAAGCGAACTCTTCCTGCAATGTTTTCACGATGCACTGTGCGCCTTGGAACACGATCCCCTTGCCGGCATGGTTTCGCCCAGTCTGATAGGCACCACTGGCACTATTCCTCTGACCATCATCGCACCCTTACCAGACATTGCCAGACACATGTCGAACCTGATTGTGGGCGCCGAGCATGAGGTCTTCCTAGCAACAAACTTTTGGATCAAGTCCGATGCATCTCGTCTCATCACTGACGCCTTACTCGAGCTTTCGAGGCGTGCCGGCTTACGAAACCAAAGAGTGACCGTGAAGATTATGTACGATCGCGGCAACATCAAACAAGTTCTAGACAACCACCAAATAATGACCGTGGAGCAATATACTGGCCCCATGGTGCAACTTCCTTCGCCGTCTAACATCCCGCACATCGACATGGAGGTACAGAACTTCCATCGTCCGCTACTGGGAACATTTCACGCCAAGTACATGATCGTGGATCGAAAGCTTGCGGTCGTCCAAAGTAACAACATTCAAGATAACGATAATCTGGAAATGATGACGCATCTCGAAGGCCCGATTGTGGACTCATTATATGATACCGCGCTCTTGAGCTGGGAGAAGGAATTCAAACCTGCACTCCCATGCCTTGGAAGTCCAGCGACAACTTCAGCGTTCAGTTCATTTAATGATCCTTCGTTCCAATCGCTGTTTGACCAACGTTGCGATGTCCCTCAGTCTGGAAACACGATTGCCAATGGAAATGCGAAGCTACCAATGCATCTACCGGGCGAGCCGCATTACGACTCGGACATCGCCTCCGAAATTCGACGCCTATCTTCAAATCTGAAAGCCACTCCTGGTGAATCACAGATAGAGCCTATAACCCGGCATCTCAGTAAGCGCGTTTCCTCTTCCGTGGAGCCTACAATTAACTTTGCGCCAGACTTGAGCATGAAGCAAACCACACCCAGCACCGTTCCAGCCGTAGACTCTATTTCTTTCTCACCCTTCATACCACATGCCCCACATGCACCCTTCCCCATAGCACTCGTGAACCGTGCTCCTTACGGCGCCCCAAACAACTCCTCTCTCATCGTGCCGCAGAATCTCGCCTGGCTTTCGGCAATACGGCACGCGAAACACCACATCTTTATCCAAACACCCAACCTCAATGCACGACCCCTCCTCCCCGCCTTACTGGAAGCAGTGCGTCGGGGCGTTGAAGTAAAGTACTACGTGTGCCTAGGCTACAATGATGCCGGCGAACTTCTACCAGGCCAAGGCGGCACCAACGAGACCGTCGCATGCTCCTTGTACACATCCCTCTCGGGCCCCGAAGACGCCGAAGCGCGGAAGCGGCTCAAGGTTTATTATTATGTAGCCAAAGACCAGACGGAGCCGATTCACAACCAATTCCGCAAACGCAGTTGCCACATCAAGCTGCTTGTCGCGGACGGGCATGTCGGTATCCAGGGCAACGGCAACCAGGACACGCAGAGTTGGTGTCATAGCATGGAGGTCAATGTCATGGTTGATAGTAGGGCGATATGTGAGGCGTGGTTGCAAGCCATTGACCAAAACCAGAGTAAGTATTCCTCCTTTTCGCCAGCTATCAGCACGCCCAATCCAAGGGGGAAACGTTGCTAATCACACTTTGTGTTGTAGATACAGCGCTATACGGTCGAGCTTCAGACGTCGACGGTATCTGGCGCTCTCCTACAACAAACCAGGAGGCGGAGGGTGCAATTGGCAAGGATCCGGGGAGATTTTCTTGGGCAAAGGGCGTTGTGGGCGCTGTACAACGCGTGAGAGGTTCGAAGCCTCCTGTAGAAGTTGCATGATGTATGTGTTTAAACGCTGATACTCTGGTATCTAGGGGCGTACGGCGTTTTGAATTAGTGGCGTCAGCAAAGTGCCATTGACTGGATGGCGATAGCGCAAATACTTTTCGCATGTTGGTGTGAGGACATGGTAATGCAGTTGTCGGGCTACCATATGGTTCGGCGGACACTAGATGAAAAGCGTTGTAAGCACAGCATATACAATTCGTCTAGCTCTATCTTATTCTAGAGATGCCTTTGTCAACAATTCCCCCGCGCTCTTGCGGCGCTTGACTTCATGCTTATTCAGCGCTGAAGACGACCGGTCGAGCTGCGGTATGTTTCCCGTAAACCAACCATGTAGTCATAACTCATCATCGCGTTCCTCTCTCCCATGTCTATCCTTGTGAGAACTTTTGCCCCGGAGACTTCCGACATGTCCGTACTCGCCGAGCGCAGACCCGCTCCTGTCCTTGCCAGTGTTGCGGTCGGCACTGCGATCTCGGTCTTTGCCCTTGTCCTTGTCCTTGTCTTTATCCTTGTCCTTCTCCTTGTCCTTCCGTTTCCGTGGAAAGGGTAGCACGCCGCGCAAGCCCCGTTCTCGGCGGTCTTTATCTTTGCTCTCCTTCTCCTTGGAAGACCAGGCAGGGAGCGCGGTGGTATACTCCTCTTCTACAACGCTCCCGTCTTCGGACCCCTCGACACTGAAACCACCTGCACTACGGGGAGGTCGTGAGAGTGGATTCGAAGACTTATTGGTTGCTGTACTGGACATGTTTATGTGGACATTGGGATTCGAGTAGTTGAAGGAACCCTGCGATGCGGAGGGATGGGAGAGTGTTTGTGGATAAGAGGGCGCAGGGGCCATATGAATGCCGTCGCTCGATCCTGGTGGTGTTTCCTCACCCGCAGATACCGAAGCAGACGCACTAGCAGAAGCCGAGGCAGAATGTGAAGCAGACTCATTTGGAGACGGTGCATAGCGTGCTGACCATCCCTTGGACGCATTGGCGCTAAAAGGGTTAGCATAGGAGACTGTGGCTGAGCTATCACTCCTGAGTGAACTAGCAGAGGCCGAAATGCTGGAATTCTGCTGGTGTCTTGATTTGGGCGGTGGTTTCATCGTAATCGGTGTGCTTGCAGACGATGATCCATCGTCTCTGGTCTGTGGCGACGGGGAGAGTGCTTCGGGTTCTTCCTCCCGTATGGCACTGCGATTCCGTGTTGCTGCTCCACGGCCCGTTTCGATGCTTGCGCCTTGTAATTGTTCAACAAGTTCTTCCCATTTGACGCTCAGGGATGACGATGGCCGTTCAGCGGGCTCAGCGCGGTTAAGACAGTCCTTCGTGCGCTCGCTAAGAGACACGCATATGTTGTGAAATCGCAAAAGGTCTCCATCCCCAGCCTGGATATCGTGGGCGCTCTTCGTAGTATTATCAAGCCAGAGGTTGACCAGCATCGCGAAATTGCGGGAATGGTCTATGAGGTACGGCAGCGATGGAAATCCTTCTTTGAAGGTTGGCGGAAGGCGATGCAGGATCGCGATTGGCGTACTATACGATGGCGGTATTGGTGGGGCAGGAGAAGAAGTAGTCGAAATTGCGCATATATCGTCAAGGTACTTTTTGAACTCCTGACGATGCGAAGTAAGGAAAGCATTCATGGGCTCCATCCAGGCTTCTTTGGTGCCAAAGGAAGACATATTAGCAAGACCTTGCAGTGACTTGGCAATCAACGTGAATGTACGTCGCGCCTTCATCTTAGGATGGTCTAAACAGCTCGATTAGCGGCCACTTATTGTGCAAAGAGTGGTGACACTTACCCTTAAGCAAGCCGAAAAGCTTTGGATTGAGCACTGCTGGTACGAAGAAACGTAGAAACAGGAAGCCGGAAACGCTGCTGTACTGGACGGTTCTCAAAAAGTCTCCATAGCGGTCTTCGGCGCATGCTCGGATGTGCCTGAAGATAAGCCGCAGTTCTTGCGGACACCGCGAGACGGAATTGTAAATGGCTCGCCACACCTCTTCTGTGCAATTTATGAGTCTTCTCCAATTGCGATCGAGCTCGTGCTGTGAAGTGACTTTGTTTGGATCGACTTCACATTCGGGGTCTTTCTCGTTGATCTCCTTTAGCTTCTCGCTGAGTGTTTCCTCAAGGTATTCTTTGCCTAGCCGTTTCATGTGTAGGTCTAGCGATTTAGTCAGGAGGGTATTGCCGCGGAAAAGGAGATTGGCCTCCAGCTTCGCGTTATTGCCCATGTCTCTGACGAACAACTCCCGATCGCTTGCGGAGCCAAACGTGCCTAACGACGACTCATTTGAGTCACTCGAACCCAGTCTCTTGCTGAATCGCAGGCGACTGGCGGGCGACTCTTTCAGTGTGCCGTCAATTTCTTCTTCCACGAGAGCACAAAGCCACTCGCCGGCGGCACCTGAGACCTGGAAGATGTTCAAAAGGTACTCGGACAGTTTCTTGAGCTCGTTTGGAATCATCTGCGCGACTTGCAGCGTGAGGCTGTTCGAGAAGCGGTGCAGAAGCTCTGACAGGGGATAATAGTCGCGGGCCATGAGGATGGCGCATTCCTCACTGCTAACTTTGACAAGCACTTCACCAACGCTGTTGCCGTACATATTGACCAAGGGCCACCACTTTTCAAGTTCTTGATTGGGACCCAAATCATCCAAGTAAATATCCGTCTTTCCTGTCATTTGATCAAAGCTAATGCCGGCATAGCCACCTTCGGCTGCGTATGGATCCGCGCCAACTGCGGAGTCGAACGCATTCTTTTCGGTCCGTGAATAGCTTGGTGGGCGCTTCTTCAGCAACAAGGATGCGGTGTGCAGGGCGGGAAGGTCTAGAAACTCAAACTCTTCTCTCCAAAAGGGATTGTTGCCCTCGTTCTTCACTGTGGTCCGGGCACGAGTCTCGCCATCGAGAAGCACTTCTATGAGATATCCTCCAGGGTTGGTTGTGGCGGACGAGGAAGGTCTGATGGGTGTACCGCCCGTCTCAGCAACCTTAGGACTCACTGGCGGTACAAGCCTCGCCTCGATAACCCGCACGAAGAGAGACTTTTCCATCCGAAACATGTCCTGAGTGCCAAACGATGGCGAGAGAGTCCCCTCATCGTTAAGGCCGTCTACTTTTGGCCCATATAATTGAGGCACAGTGAAGGCACGCAGCAGAACTATCCAGACTTCGTATAAAACCCGAGACTCCAAGGACAGAAATATAGGCCGTAATAATGACAACGCAGACGACGAAGCAGTATACTGCGGGTATATGGCAATGCAAAACTCGTTGTCCAAAACCGAAGGAT
The DNA here is from genome assembly GCA_020744225.1 of Paraphoma chrysanthemicola. Taxonomy (NCBI): domain Eukaryota; kingdom Fungi; phylum Ascomycota; class Dothideomycetes; order Pleosporales; family Phaeosphaeriaceae; genus Paraphoma; species Paraphoma chrysanthemicola. Next base: position 109,275 of record JAGMWG010000002.1, read on the forward strand.
CCAGTCGTTGGACGGCACAGCGTGATAGTTGAGAAAGCTGGACAGTGGAGACTAAAGTAACGTCAGTGTCGGCATAGAGCTTGAGCTCGCCGTTCTCGCGCAGGGTGCAAGACACCCGCCTCCACCGTCGGGAGCCATGGCTCTGTAATCGGTAGGCCTGTGGCCGTGATCCCGAGCCGGCTGTCTTGGGGGTTCCGGTGTTGCTGTACGTCACGCTCGTGTCCCAGTATATCATCTTTCCGACTTTGATGATGGGCGCCTCCTTTTTCGGGGCTTCCTTGAGCAGCGAGACCTCGGAATGGCGCCTGCTGTCAGCCAGCCGTCGCTCGATCATGACGGGCGCCTGCGGTTTCGCCATGCGGTTCTGTATGCCCTTGGGACGCATGGGCGACCAGCAGAGGAGCGCAGCGAACCACGAATCAAACTCTTCCTGCGTCGGCGGCCGGAGATGCACCTCGAGCTTGGAGTTGTGCACCGTGACGTGGATGTAGGCTGTGTAGGCCTCGCCATCGTATGCGCTCTTGACGCGGCAGCCACGCAGATCGGGGACGAGCGTGCGCGAGTATGAGGTGTCATTCTTGGGCTCGTAGACCAGGCTGCCGGCCTCGTCGTTGATGTAGCAATACGACAGGGCCCACGGATTCGAGTCGCCGCGGCGGAAGGCGAGCAGGCCCTGCATCTTGCCGCATGTTGCACGCATGAGCGCCTTCAGCTTCCGTGCATCAGATGCCGGCACGGGCGATATCCACGACTCGGGCGGGGCGTTGGGCGGAGAGGCAACAGGCGAGGCGGGGCGCGGGGACGGCTTGGTGAGGCGGCCGCGCGCGCTGCTACTCGTGGTGCGCGGGGGGACCTGTGAGGGCGGCGAGATGGTCGACGGGTGGCCGATGGACGTCACGACGGACTCCTCGAGGCTCTGGAAGGTGGACGAGGTGCTGGCGACGGAGCCGATGCGATGGCGGCCCGTGACGAACGAGTTTGGTGGCGAGCGGTCGCGCGTGCTCTTCTCCTCGAGCGTGCGCCCGCGCGGCCGCACGCTGCCCGCGTCGCGCCCGTTCCTGTAGGCATAGTCGGTGTCGGTCGAGTTTGCGCGCCCGACAAAGTTCCTCGGGTTGGCGGTGCGCGACGACTGGCTGGTGGAGTGGCTGTTGGACTGCTGGCTGTTGTGCGAGCGCGGCGACTGCGGCGGCGACGACGACGCATACACATGCGCCGTGTCGTCTGGCCGGCCCTGGCCGTGGGCCTCGGGCGTGACTGTCCTGATGGTGCCCCGCTTGCGCTCGTCTCCATACACGGCGTGGGTTGCGTCGGCAGCGCTCGTCTCCCGCCGCTGGCGTCGCTGGTGGTCCATGGAGATGGAGCTGGCCGCAGTGAGCCTCTGGCCGCCTCAATGGCGCCGCCGTATCATGGAAGGTGCAAAGGGCTCGCGGCTCGGAGTCGGCGGCGGCGGTCGTGTCTGGCGACGGTGGGCGCGGTCAGCAGTGGTCGCCCGCAGCTCGACACCAGCGCGGCGCTGTCGCTGAGACTACTGGCTAGGGAGACGAGCCGGCCCGCTGCTGCCGATGGGCCAAGAGAAGAACAATGGGCGCTGCGACAGTACTCCAGTGTGCGGCGCATGGCAAGCCTGGAGACACTCGAGCAGGACTGCGGCGGAGGCAGCTTCGTGAAGGTCGCCCTCTGCCCGCCGGACCCTGTGTGCCCTGCAACAATGGCTTGGCGGAAGAGCGATTGCGGAAATAGCGCCGTCTGAATTCCCTTCAATTATAGCAGTGCGTCGACGATTGCTACACAAGAGAACACCTGCGTCAGTCGCAGAAAGCGCGGTGCGTGTCGCTGGTGCTCGCGCTCGGGTCGCTGTGCGCCGTGTTCGCTCGGCTGCTCATCTATCTCAAGATTGCAGAGGGCGATGCGAGCTGAGAGCCTCAGCCATCCTTCCTCTGGCCCCTGCTCACCCTCGGGCTCCTCACGATGCTGCAGTCAGGCCGCGCTCCTAGGCCTGCAGGGCCTGGCGAATCGCTCAATCCGCCCGTGTGCGGTGGTGGCAAACTCTCAACATTCACTGCAAGGCACGCTGCATCGCATGGTGCTCGGGGCAGATCGTCAGCAGCAAGCGAACAGAAAATTTCCGTCTTGCATCTGACCCGCGCCTGCGTCCCAGATGTCGAGCTAGATACAGATAGACAGACTCCGGTTACCCGTGAGGATAATTGCCAAAATGGATATCACGATCGACCAATAAGCACCAACAGCTTCCCCAAAATTGCATGTACCAACAGAAACCCACAGCGACCAATATCTCTCTGGCATTTCCACTCACCGCCGCCGCATGCTAAGACCACACTCACATGCTCCGCTGCTTCCTGACGACCGCTCACTTGAATGGAGGACGGTCGGCAGTGCTGTCCTCTAGGCTGACAGCGCTCAATGGCTGAGACCTGTGGCCACTCAAATCGCCAGAGTGCGTCTTGCGGAGAGCCTGCCGCATTGTCTCGATCTGGAGCGGAAGCTCGCTGACACCCAATGGCGGGCTGCTGGTGCCGTGCGTGGGGGCCATAGGGCTGCCGGGCGAGCGTGTGCGACCATTGTCCGCAAACCTCGGAGACGCAGCACCACTTGTGGGCGGTGATGCGCTCATGCCTCGCGACGAGGCAGGCGATCTGACTGGTGAAGGAGACCGGTTGGCTGCGGTGGACGAAAGGCTCTGAAACTGCAGTGCCTCGCTGGATGCCAACATCTCCCGGTCCTGCTCGACGTGTTCGGCCTGCACCACGTCTGCAAACGAGATGAAGCTCAGGCGACGTGGGTCGGTCATATCCAGTGATCCATAGTTGGACGTGGGCTCGTTCACGTCTGCGTGGCTCGAAGCCAGCGACTCATCGTGTGCCAGCGAAGGCGAGTACACCGAGTCTGCCATGCCTCCGGCGACAGCACTGGAGGCTGGCTGGTGGGCTGAGTGCATGACAATCTCGACATCGTCGGGGTTGAGGTGGTCGTCGGTGATTGCCAGCGAGGACGCGTCCAGCGCCGGTGGTATGTGGTCTTCTGTCTTGATGTGGGCGGGGATGGCAGACGAGTCTTCGGGCTCCTGCACATTGCGCTCAAAAATCGCAGACGACGCTGGCGAGTGTAGTCCAGGCGACGCCGAGCGGTGCATACTGCGGCGGTTGGGCGATGCTCCTATGCCCACTGGACGCATGCGCGGGCTGCCGCGGGGAGACGCGCGATGGTCAGTGAGCGGCGGGGAGGGTAGCAGTGTGGGTGCAGATGTCGGCGACATGGTCCTTTGTGTCGCTCCTGCTCCTGCTCCTGTTCCTGTTCCTGTTGCTGCCACGCCTCCATCCGCTGACTTGTCTGATGCTCCTACATCCTCGGTGCCGTCCTTTTTCTTACCCAGCCCAAGGAGCTTGCGTTTTCCTTTGGCCAGCAGGCTGTCGTCCTCAGCGGGCTTGCTTTCGCGAATGACGGGCGTGCTGGAAGCATTCGGAGCGGGCTGTTGCGATGCGCTCATGGCTGCGCGAGGGCGCTCCGCACTTATTTCGTAGTTGTGGTTCAGGGTCTATTTATGCCGGACGGCGAGCTAGTAGGCGCGGGCTTGCACTGCGAGCGGGCGGCTTTGCTAAATGCGCGAGGGCACTTTAGTCGTCTCTAAGACGTCGTTGGAGTGCAGCTGAAGTTGATCGAGGGGTACTGCGGTTCCAGGATTCCAAGCGGGACGTATCCCAGTTTATGGCCGTACTATGGGCGTATCGACCGAGCTCGTTTGCAGATTGCGGAGCGTCACCAGACTCGGTGCAATGGTCGAATTGCACGTTTGCGCCGTATGTGCTGCGTATCGTGGTCATGAGATGCATGCAATGCCTAGAGCGAGGAGTCGGTCGTCCCTGCTCTCCAAGTATGCAGTGACGTACGCGCTGCCGATCGCTATCGTTCAGGCACAGCCATCGTGCCGTCGGCCTTAATCTCTCCCTGCTTGCACATGTGCACAGTACTCTGCCAATCAACCCCACAGCTGCGATTTAACCTGACGGGGCGTCTGTTTGTTCCTTCACGCTCTCCTGCGTCCTCGTTTCATACTGCCTGTGGCGTTTGTGGACAGCACTAATCGAGCTCCCACACTCTGCCTGTGCCACTGCACCACTTCTGCCGTCCCCTGCAATCTCTCGACAGCAAGTCAAAGAGCTAATCATGGCCAAAAACATCACTGATATTAGAGCACCTGGCAAGATGAATATCACAATACCCGACAGCACACAATAGGCACAAGTGCTGGACAAACAACCTCTCCGCGGCTTCATGCGAGGTTCGGACTCTCGTTCACCATGATTGTTTGTTTGACTGGCACGCGACGAATTTCACTGTGCCGAAGAGTTAACCTTGAATTTCTCCAGCTATGGCTTTGCTAGCATAGGATTATTTGAGGACCGCACCGACGCGCAAAACACGAGGGCGCTTATCACATTGGTGACTTATTCACGCTAGCAAGCATCGAGCTCTCCATATCTACCTGAGCTTCACAGCCCACCAAACTTTTCGAGTAATCGTTCATCCAAGTATGCATCGCACCTGTTGTCACAGCCAGCCTTGCTATGATACTAGTTGTCGCTCTACAACGTCCAAAACACCCTCTCTATGCTGTTTCTCCCGCGATACTGAGATATGGGGGGCCTAAACATTACTTGGACCTCCGGATCGTCTTCTACTCCGTACTGTGTACTGCCAAGCCGCTTTCAATTTCTCTTCAAGTAGTCACATCAATTTGACCAATACCGCTCCTATTTCGCCTCCGTATGCACAAAAGGAAGAGATTGTCCCTGGTCATCGTCTTCTCCGCAAGTGTGGTTTCGACAGCGTCTGGCATTCACTTGTGGGGTCTATGTCTCTAACTCGATAGTTGAATGGAAACATGAGGGATTACCTGGCAGGCCTTCAGATCACTTGACATGCCCCGAGCCGTTGTCTGACACCAGCTCGACATGGGTGTAGCTTGGCTGCTTACAACCACCGCCACGGACAGTCTCCAGATAAGAGCAACATGAGGAGCACTTGGCACGAGTCAGCTCACATGGAACAACACTCATATCGGTAGAGGCACCTTTTGAGTACTAGAGCCTGGATGTTCGAGCCGCATCTTACACTTAGGATTCTCAGCCTCTTTTACTCATAGGTCTTGCGACGGAGATCACGACCAGGGTGTTGCTTATAGCCCGGAATCTATGCCACTACCTAGTCTGGATAAGGCTGTACGGTGGACAGTGTAAGCCGCCTCCTGTGATACACATCTCACTAAGAAGCTGAGACGACTCTAGCAGTAATGTCGAATTTCCTAGTCCAAGTTGGTCTCAAGTAAAGTTTCTAGGCGATGATGCAGGACAGGCGAGCATCGAAGAATTTTTGAAAAGAGCATTAGGAGGATGCCGAAGAGCCAACAATTTTACGATATTGGAGGCTTGAAGCAAAAAAGAGAATCCCCTTCGATGTGGCTGAATGATTCCAGTGTCGTCAGCACAAGGGTCGGAGCCTCGTGTAAGCTGTGCTTGCCCATCCAAACAACGTTGCTCTTGCAGGTCCAGCACGTTTAGTCACGTCATACGGCTTGCATCAGGAAGCGATATATCAGAAAGTGCACGGAGAACTTCTTCCCTCTCATCCCTTCTGACATTTTCCGCCTTTTGTGACAACACCCCCGGACACAATGCGGCCGTCCAACTCCAAACCAGCGCCAAGCTCCTTTGCGTACACCCCAAGCTTGCCTCAACGTGCTCTGATTCAAGCGTACAAATCAGTGAACAAACTTGTACCATGGCACAGGCTCCCCACAATCATCGGCGTCCTGAACCTCAGCGCTTTCCGGTATGAATTGCGGCAGAAGAATCTGCACGATGTGTACCCATCGCCAGAGTATCAAGGTGTGTCAGGCTGTCCTCGAATGGTCGACGATGAGTTTCTACACACCAGGCACTCAGATGGGCTTTTCAACGATCTGGAGGCGCCGAAAATGGGCTGCGCGGGTATGCGGTTTGGTAGGAATGTCGCGCGCGAGTTCACCACCCGGCCATCGAACGAAGAGCTTATGTCGCCAAATCCGAGGCAAATCAGCGAGGAGTTGTTGAAGAGGAACGTGTTCAAGCCCGCCACTACTCTAAACCTACTTGCTGCAGCCTGGATTCAGTTTCAGGTACATGACTGGTTCCAACATTCCAACTCTACCACAGAAAAACACAGCGTGCCACTACCCGAGGGTGACACTTGGTCCTCGCCAGACTCTACAATGAGTGTCGAGCAGACACTTTCCGACGAAGCTTTAAGTGAAACGGATAGGACATCACCAGGCTATAAGAACGAAAACACACACTGGTGGGATGGCAGCCAGATTTACGGCTCTTCTGAAGCTCGCACGGCCGAACTTCGTGGTGCTACGAAGAACGGCAAACTTAGCGTCGACGATCAGGGCTATGCTACATTTCTTCCTCGCGATGCCGACGGTATTCCCCAGACAGGCTTCAGCACGAACTGGTGGTTGGGACTTGAGCTTCTTCACACAGTCTTTGTTCTCGAACACAACGCGATTTGTGATGCACTGTCGGCAGCATATCCCAAATGGTCAAGCGACAAATTGTTCGACACAGCACGGCTTGTCAACTGCGCATTGATGGCGAAGATCCACACAGTTGAGTGGACGCCAGCGATACTGGCGCATCCAGCTCTGAAGATCAGCATGAATGCAAACTGGTGGGGGATATTAGGTGAACGGCTGTACAAACTCATCGGCCGCGTCAGTGGCAGCGAAGCCATATCAGGAATACCAGGAAGCACGGTGGAGCACCATGCTGCACCGTATTCGCTAACCGAGGAATTTGTCTCCGTCTATCGAATGCACAGTCTCATACCCGACACGATAGCCTTCTTTGAATCCAAATCCGGGGCGCACAAGAATACGTATGCTATTCAAGACACTGCTTTCGGACACGCAAGAGATCCGCTGGAGATCAAACAGGGCGGCTTGAGTTTCGAAGACGCGCTGTACAGCTTCGGGATCAACTATCCTGGCGCTATTACTTTGAACAATATGCCTTCGTTTTTGAGGGATCTGCACACTCCTGATGGACGACACATCGATCTGGGCACCCTCGACATCCTGCGAGATCGCGAGCGAGGAGTTCCGCGGTACAATACGTTCCGCCGGCTCTTCCATATGCCTGCTCAACCATCTTTCATCGCCCTCACTGGCGGTGACGTTGACCTCGCGGCTAAGCTATCGAAGCTCTACAACGACGACATTGAGACAGTCGACCTACTTGTGGGATGTTTGTGCGAGCCGTTACCCAAAGGTTTCGGGTTCAGCGACACCGCGTTTCGAGTCTTCATTCTCATGGCGAGCAGGAGGTTGAAGAGTGATAGATTTATTGCTGGGAGTTGGGACGAGAAAACGTACAGTAAGGTCGGGATGGAGTGGGTACAAAACAACGGAATGAAAGACGTACTGGAAAGGCACTTTCCTGGCCTCAAAGGGACTTTAAGCGACAGCAAGAATCGTAAGTGCCTATTCTTTCGTTATCGGTGCGACGGAGAAGGTGTTTTTCTAGTTGACTGCATTGAATCAGGCTGACTAGAACACAGCTTTTGCGCCCTGGACGAAGTTGGCGGCTAGTGAAGAGTATGGGGGTATCGAGACTAATGCTTAGATTGCAAGGCCAGTGTTGACGAGAATTGGTGGGACCATGGAGAGCACAGGCGAAAGCTGATTATTACCTATGGTAGTCAGCCATCGGTGGAAATCCGGCCAGATGGCCACTCCACTAGTTACCTCTGGTGAGAACACTACATACTTCAATATAATAGTCATTGCGCGTTGACTAGGGGCCGTGCAAGCATGCTACGACGTCGTTTGGTGTCCTGTTCTGATTGCGTATGTAAGAGCTGTGTGGCAAAAGTGCGGCAACAGCCGTCGTTCAGCAACTCTGCAACCGGCGACGAAATGACCGAATGTGTACGATCAAAATTGCCGGACGCCTTCTATCGCTACATGTCTTTCTACAGCATTATCTTTTCACAGCGCCTTGGATGTCTCATGTTGGTCGGATGATTGTTGCGACGACAGGTCGTCCTCCGAGTCCCTGTATGACTTCATCAAAAGGGTATAGCGTGTTTTCGAGCCGGCACTTCCATCACCGAACAGTGTTCGCTCCTCATCAACATTCTGCAACAACATTCCCTTTTCCATGCCGACTGCAGTACGCGGCCAGTCTGGTCGTTCCTTTTCTTTATTATACTGTTTTCTCGCCTTATCTCCTAGTCTTGTCGCAATTGGACTGCCAGCGGCGCCACTACTTGCGCTATGGCTCCTAGGCGCGATTGTGAGATGGTACTTTGGGGACCGTAGACTCGTCCTGGATTGCGCACTTTTCGGCGGTCTGACAGCATATTTGGCAAGGATTGAGCTTAGGGAAGCTTTGACGACGGCTTTGGAAGAATTCAGTCAAAGTCACACGGAGGAACTGTGGTTGCCGGTCTTTTGCTTTGCGATTCCACTTGCATTGTTCACGCACGTCTGGCGGCGATACGCAAATACCAAAGGATCGAAACAGCAGCGACATGATGGTTCCATAAAATGGAATCTAGATTATCCGAAGCCAAGGATATTTCCATGTCAGACCAAGCATGCACGCTTATTCCCAAAAAGGCACGCTTTTGATTATTCCTACCTCCAAGTCGGCTTTCCAGTCATTCCAGTTGGTCTCACAGATGGTGGCGAAGCGTTTGGAGATGGAAGCGATCGCCGACTGGGTAGTTGGTGGTTAAGAATCCATGCTGACGACTACCTGGGTCGTGGACATGGGAATGCTGGATTCTATGCCAAACTGAAACAGTATCTGGCTGAGCATGTAAGAATTTAGCCATTGCGGCACTCTTTTTGGCAAAGATGAGAAAGAAGCTGACATATACAGCATGTACAAAGCTCTGACTGGTCGTATGCATATCTCGTCACCGCGCCACGCTTTTTTGGCTATGCGTTCAATCCTGTATCCTTCTGGTACATCTACGATGTTGAACACCAACTCAAGAAGATGATACTTGAAGTCAACAACACTTTCGGCGAGAGGCGCTTATATCTCCTTGACGGCTCTAATGTCGTCAGCGCGAACTCTACTGGTGACTCAGAAATACCCGGAACTGAAGCACCACTGGGTGCAAAGTCACGTTTCACTGATCGATGGGTGAAGGACTTCCATGTTTCCCCCTTCAACTCGAGGAAAGGATCATACGTCTTGAAAGCGCAAAATCCTTTCCCGGTCGTAAACCACGACAACCCGGTTATCGACAACACGATCACTCTCATCTCCTCGAAGGACCATGCAAAACTTGTTGCGCGGTTAAGCTCAACAGGCCCAGCGATTGAGCTGAGTCGCCTGGGTGTCCTTGGCGCAGGCCGCATCATTCTCTCATGGTGGTGGATTGGCTTCATGACGTTTCCAAGGATTGTCAAAGAAGCTTTCAAACTCTTCTTCAAGCGCAAGCTCCACGTATGGTTTCGACCCGAGGTATTGAGTAGCAGCATTGGCCGGGCGCCAACCTCGACAGAAATGTAAGATCACCTCGCCATGAGGCGAACAACGACTGACTGTGGCAGTGAATTGTACAAAGCCTTTAGAGACTACCTGTCCGCTGTTGTCCATAGGTCTTCTGAGCCGTTCTGTGTTTCGTTTGATCCTGCAATTCCAGGCGAGCAAGTGCAGAAGATTGAGACCCCACAGACACCGACTCGTACTCGAAAAGCCAGAGAACTTGAGCTCAGGATCATATCTCCAGCCTTCTACTCTCGCTTTGTCCACTACGCGCATACCTCCGAAGCTTTCGACCGCGAGAGTATTTTCACCGATGAGAAGAACCGGACCGCATGGATCTCCCGACCTGAGCTACTGCCGATACTTTTCCAAAGGCCGTATTCCCCAAAAATGTCTCAGTCGTCCAACGCGCAGAGAACATACCTAGACAGGATTCGATGGAACATCTTGCGAAGGCTCAGATGTGCGCCAGCAGAGCCAGCGTACTCCGTGTCAACTCCAAACAAGGCTGAATACATCCTTGAGGACGTGCGGTCCTTGCCGTATTCCGAGCTAGACCACCATGCGCGGAATACATTCGGTGCCGAGCTCGCAGCGAATTATAGAAGAACAGTCACAAAGCTATTCATGGCGCAGCGCATTGGACTGGGTTTTGCTGAGACTATTGGATTGCTGGATACGCTCATCAGGCTGGTGTTGTGCAGTCTTGCAGCTTTTCCGATAAATGCGTTGCGGACCCGGACCGGGCACACGGGTATTCACGGGTGCGCCGCGAATTCGCTCAGCTATAGACAGTTGGGAGCGTGCTTTACAGGAAACAGTGAACCGCGCGAGAGTTTGTGGAAGCTCGCTGGTAGTGCTGGGTTGCTCTCTGCTTGTCATTTGTATGAGTTGTCGAAGGGCTACAATTAGGCATCACTGAAAGCAGAGTCATTCTTCGTCGTGCCTTTCAACATTGTTCTGAATGACGCAAGCAAGGCTGCTGTGAGCCGGGTCCTGGGCCTGGATGCTCTACAGCCGAGGTTCATATGCTTTTAAGCCTAGCGCCATCGACGAAAATCTGGGGAACGTGCGCCAACTCCGACCTCGCGTCTTCACATGTCGCAGAGCAGATAGAACGAAAGGGCACATGCAACACTAACATGTGAAGCTGCACGCGACCATGACCCACAGAAGATAGCTCGTATGTACGCGCACAAATGCGCACTGCCATTAACAGCGTTGTTATAGACATCGTTCGCTGGTGACGAACAGAAGACGTCGCGCCCAAGCAATTGGCAAACGTCATTCCTCCGCTGGTCCCCTCTCCACCGGATCGACACCAGTCATCCTTGCAAAGCGTGACTCCCATCCCCTTGGGCCGAGGGTTGTTCGCAACGGTCGAGCACTAGCGTGTCTCTCCATCATGTCCTCAGCTTCCTCGGTGCAGTCGTCGGTCCAATGGTGCGCTCAGCCGGGCCTTCCCGAGCTCTGAATGGCACTGGAATGAGCCAGTCGACTATGCCAACCCGGGGCATGGGTGCATCAGCTCTCTCGTAGTTCTACTTAAGACACTTGGCTCTCCGGGAGTTGATCGCGTGAAACTTTGATCTTGGTTCCGAGGCTTGTCCAGTGTCATCATTGCCCGATCATAGCTGATCAAAGAAAACCTTCCCCTCTTCCCTCTTCGTCCTGCTCTTTACGTTCCAGAAATTTACTCTGTCAATTGTTGAGCAACTACGTCGCGTTGATCTAGCCGTCATACTTGTGTATACCAGGCCACTCACATAATGTCGAACGTAGACGCCGAAGATGCGCAGTACCAGCAGGAGGTCGCCGAAGTCAAGAAGTGGTGGACAGACTCAAGATGGAGATTCACAAGGAGACCTTTCACAGCAGAGGAAATAGTTGCGAAGAGAGGCAACCTGAAGATTCAATATCCTAGCAATAGCCAGTCGAAGAAGCTTTGGAACATTGTGGAGCAACGCTTCAAGGTACGTCACATGCGCCATCGCACTGGAAAAAGTGCTAAGATTGTGTAGGATAAGGATGCCAGCTTCACATATGGCTGTCTCGACCCAGTTATGGTGACTCAGATGGCCAAATACTTGGATACTGTATACGTTTCTGGATGGCAAGCATCATCGACAGCTTCTTCGACAGACGAGCCAGGCCCAGATCTAGCAGATTACCCTTACGTGAGTTTCATTGACGATTCTACCGAATGAGATAGCTGATCAATGCAGACCACCGTCCCGAATAAGGTCGGCCACCTTTTCATGGCACAACTGTTCCACGACCGAAAGCAACGCGAAGAACGAATAACCACGCCGAAAGCTGATCGCGCGAAAGTCGCCAACACCGACTTCCTGCGACCCATTGTGGCCGATGCGGATACTGGACATGGCGGCCTGACAGCTATCATGAAGCTTACGAAGCTTTTCATCGAGAAGGGCGCTGCTGGTATCCACATTGAGGATCAAGCTCCTGGAACCAAGAAATGCGGTCACATGGCTGGAAAGGTGCTCGTGCCAATTAGCGAGCACATCAACCGATTGGTCGCTATTCGTGCGCAGGCCGATATCATGGGTGCGTGAAATTCATGCAAAGCTCTACTTTTCTCAGTTCTAATGACTTTGACCAGGTACGGATCTCCTTGCAGTCGCTCGCACGGACTCGGAAGCTGCAACTCTCATCACTTCGACGATCGACCCTCGTGACCACCACTACATCCTGGGTTGCACCAACCCTGCTCTTCAACCACTCGGCGAGCTTATGTATGCCGCTGAACAAGCTGGCAAGAATGGAGCTGAGCTCCAGGCCATCGAGGACTCATGGACAAAGGAGGCCAACATGAAGCTTTATCACGAGGCTGTCATCGACACCATCAATGCTGGCGTGCATGTCAACAAACAAGAACTCATCAATAAATTCCTAGAGAAGAGCAAGGGCAAGAGCAACTCGGAAGCGCGTGCCCTTGCGCAGGGCTTGACAGGAGTTGATGTTTACTTCAACTGGGATGCCGCCAGGACACGGGAGGGATACTACAGGTACAAGGGCGGATGCCAGTGCGCAATCAACCGCGCAGTTGCCTACGCACCGTACTGCGACATGATATGGATGGAATCGAAGCTCCCCGACTATGCACAAGCCAAGGAGTTTGCTGACGGCGTTCATGCCGTTTGGCCAGAGCAGAAGTATGATTTCCCCCATGCACTCTTTACCGCATCCTTGCGCTAACCATCGTTTCTAGACTCTCGTACAATCTTTCTCCCTCGTTCAACTGGAAGGCCGCTATGCCGCGCGACGAGCAAGAAACGTACATTCAGCGCCTCGCCAAGCTGGGCTACTGCTGGCAGTTCATCACGCTCGCAGGTCTGCACCAGAGCGCGCTTATGGCCGATACTTTCTCGAAAGCGTACGCCAAGCAGGGTATGCGTGCGTATGGCGAAATCATCCAAGAGCCTGAGGCGGACAACAAGGTCGATGTCCTTACGCATCAGAAGTGGAGTGGAGCGAATTATGTTGATAACATGCTCAAAATGGTGAGTGGCGGCGTGAGTTCAACGGCCGCCATGGGCAAGGGTGTTACAGAGGATCAATTTAAGTAAATTTTGTAGCGTAGGATGTTTTGTTTGTTCTTGGCTCAAATTCCACAAAATGCGGAATGTATATACACCGTGACCGGAATATGATATAATCTAGCTTGTATGATCTACCCAGTGTGATCGGTGTACGCGATGCGGTAAGTGAACAGATAATCTGAGCCTTCGTGGCCGTAGCTTCTAAGCCATGCTTCTCATCAATGATTTGCATGTTGCAGATGACTGAAACATACGTACACGAAGAAATTCGGTGTACATGTACACTCAATCAGTGGTTGTTATGGAAAACTGTGTTGTTTTCTATAACACCTACCTCGCTTCAGTGTTGCAACTTCTTCCTCGCCGATCGCGACGTTGTGCTGTGGGAAATCGCCGCATGGTAGAGAATGCTGGCGTGTGTGACAAATCTGCAGGCAGCTGGCTTCTCCATACCGGCGCCGTCTTCCAGCAAGCAGCCGAAGACGTCTCCTGAACGCAAATGTAGATGATTCCCTAGTCAGGTGCAATTGGCGACGATCATTACAACTCGGGTTTGTCAATGTCCGGGACCTGAGCAAAACACAGTGAAGGTTTCCATCGTAATCGATCGTGGCGATTGAGCACGAGAACTGCATCACTACGTCGATAACGCCGAAGCAAGAGCATCACGATACGAACTCAACTCGCTTGCAAGTCGGAGGCATGCCGGCTCCAACCGTGCACGTTGCCACCATGGCTGTACTGGAAGAGAAAATAGCTACGTACCCTGTCTGGACTGACATAGATGCTTTGCTTGACTTACTCACCACTAAAGGGAAGACAGACACCATTGTTCGTAAGGCCCTCGGTGATGCTTACATACAATGCAACTAGATCATGTAATGCAAGGCAACATGTCTTTGCGTTTCTGCTTTCCTAGGTTTTTGCTAACAAGCACACCTCGGCCACTCTTGCACCTATCGTGGCTTTGGATTCATACTCTGACGGATATGCCCTGCACCTGTTGAGCCGCCTTTTTCACGATAGTTGTTGTTTTAGATCAATACCAATACCTAAATGTATCCAGCGACGCTTCGCTACCTGGTGTCAAGGGTCCTGCGCGATTTTCCGACTGAACCACGCGCGCATGTCTTTCGGGCGCTGCGTTCATGTCGATGAGACACTTATCATGAAAACTCCTTTCCTTTCCAGCTCTTAGTCTTTACATAGTTTCTGCTATTCTCTTCGAATCCGCTGCCCTGAGACGATTTCATTTCGCTTGCTTCTTCAATCCATCATAGTATAGTGCCTATGGAAATGCAGTTATCGGTGGTACCTACGATCCGAACATCCAGAAAATGCCGCATGAAGCCGCGTCAGCACCTCGGGAATGAAGACTATGTGCCTTCTCGCTTGTAAGGCAAAGACACAGCGTTGGAGTGCGAATTTGCAGAAGCGAGCGCGCAATCAATGGTGTGTTGATCCCCGCACGGCAGATGATGCTCAAAGAGGAAGGTGGTGATGCACCCGAAGAAGCTTGTCGGTGCTTGGCTTTACACTAACTAGCCTTGACTTCGGGTATCCCTAGTCTACCCGTGTGCTAGATGTAGTATGCTTCATCCAGACCTTCCGCTTCACCTGCGATGAGTGAATACAATAAAGCTATGTGCCGTTTTCCCGGCTGTACGAACGCAATCGCTCCAGTGGACTGTATTCTTGAGGGTGGCGCTGCTACTACTATCGCGGCTTCGCGCTCTGCTGTAAATCATTGCGTAACGAAGAAGGATCCCGCGGCACATGGGTTCATATGGGCAGATTTAAGCCAGTCCCGTAACAGCGCGCGAAATGCTGGCCCCTGCTACTGTCGTGACCATTGGATCGGTACATATCGTTATCAGCGGTCTGTGTAGTACTTAATATCGAGGCACCCTGTCGTGTACGTCTCGATTCTGTACCCTTTCAACTCAATTTCTTCACTCTTTCATACAAATAAGAACATTCCATCAAAATGGCCAAAGTTGGTGGCTTGTCTGACGAAGACCCACGACTCGACCATGATCTGGGCGCTCCGATCTTCAGCAGCCAGGTTCGCCCGCAGCATCGCAAGCTCTATGATCCCAAGGTCTCGTTCGAGGAGTACCTCTATTATGCGGAGAGGACGAGGGCCGACCAAGATGCTGCTGAGAGGAGTGGCGCTGGCCGGAAAACTCCGCTGCTGAAGGTCATGTTTCCACCAAAGTCGAACAACGCTGAGCTCGATGACAAAATGGCCAATTTGAACACCAGCATCGCGAGTGAACGGGCTATCGTCACGGATGAAGAATGGACCAACGCATCAAAAGCACTGCGGAACGCCACCGGCATGGCTGTTTTCTATCTCATGACCACGGATGTCTTAGGACCATTTGGCCTGCCGTATGCAGTCGCAACAACTGGATGGGGGTAAAGTTCTGAACGAGCTTCTATTATAGGAATATTGTTCTAAGTACTTCACAGACCTTCTGTTGGCTTGTATACGGTATTTGGAGCTATGGCTGCCATCTCAGGTACATTGCTTTGGCACTGCTTCATGCGTACGTGTCCTACACAACCGCGATGAGTTGGAGACATGTAGCTCACCAGCATCCAGATCTCGATTCCTACGAATACCCTTGTCGTACATTTTCTGATCTCGCTTTCCGCATCTATGGCTCAACAGCACGATACCTGGTACTAGTTTTCCAGGCTATCCAACTGCTATTGAATGTCGCTGTCATTCTCGTCAGTAATGGTGAAGCTCTTTCACAAGCATCCAAGTTCCGCCTCTGTTACGCCGTTTGCGTCGTCGTGTGGGCGATTGCGGGATTCCTGTTTGGTACGTGATATCATTGCGCGAATTGCGTTGTTAGACTTACGCTAACATTATACAACGACATTTAGGCCAGATTCGCACATTACAGAAGTTCGGCTTCTTGGCAAACTTCGCCATCTGGATCAATCTACTCATCATGTTCATCACCATGGGCGTCGCTGCAAATTCTCCTCCACTGTACTCGGCCTACTCCGCATCGGCAGGCTATAGCGTCAACCCTGCTCTGGTGAAGCCCGATGCCGCTGGCAGTTTCCCGGCGGTCACGCACTCCGGCGGCCTCCCGGATGCCTCGAATTTCGGTGCCTCGGTGAATGGATTGATGAACGCTGTTTATGCCTACAGCGGAACCATGATCTTCATTGATTTCATGTCAGAAATGGCGCAACCCCGCAAATTTCTCCGCTCGATGTGGGGATCGCAATTCTTCATCTATTCGTGCTATATGCTTTACGGTCTTTTCATGTATGGATATCAGGGCCAATATGTTCAAAATCCCTCTTACCTGGGCATTTCTCCGTACGCATGGTCCACCGTTGGCAACGCCCTCGCCATGGTTACGGCGCTCATTGCAGCGGCATTATACGGGAACATCGGGCTCAAAGGTAAGTTTAAAACTACTTGAAACATTGAACCAAGATATGCTGACATTGTACTAGTAATCTACAACAGCCTCGGCGTGCAATTGTTCCACGCACCGCCTCTGTATACTAAATCAGGCAAGTGGATTTGGGCCGCTATTGTCCCAATCTATTGGTCCATCGCCTTCGTCGTTGGGGGAGCAATCCCAGCCTTCTCTGGATTCGTGGGTTTCGTATCTGCCCTCTGCGCGATGCAGTTCACGTACTCATTTCCTCCACTTCTACACGTCGGCTTCATGATCCAAAAGAATGCGCTGGGCCTAGACGAGGGCTTCGACCCTGACAAAGGTCCACTTCCTCGAGCCGACTCGGGTTTCAAGCGTATCATCCGGGGGTTCATGGCGAAGAAATGGTACATCAATGTTCTAAATGTTCTCTACTGTCTGGGCGCGCTTGTCTGTGCTGGACTTGGGATGTGGGCATCAATTGAGAATCTTATTCTCATCTATGCTATTCCGGAACTGAACGCGTTCGGTTGCAAGTCTCCGCTAGATGCTGATGCATGAGGGGGATATCGCGTCATACTAGACTTGAACCCGACACTGTATGTATCGTGGCTGCAAGTTATCACCGTCAATAGCACTACCTCTATCTTAGACACGTTTATGTCTGCGTCTTCATACACATAAATTTCATGCAAGCTGTCGAATTTCGTCTACCGATGAGAAATTTAGATACCAAGCACAGTGCGATGATTGAATTGAAAGGCGAGAAGTGAAGAATCAACAGGCTTTGCATAACCAAAGTTGGGCGCTGATAGTATGATGACTTGTTTTCTTGTTTACGGCCTGTTCAAAACAATATGGTGGATACTGCTTTAATTCTTCTCCTTCGCAAAAAGAAGCTTTCATTATGTCCAGTCAGCTTGTGCTTGCTCACTCCGAGGTGGTGGCAATTGACAACGCTTTTAAAGTCTGTTTATGGCTGTAATACTCGTGCAAACGACCCGTGGTTCAGCTTCAATCAAAGTTGAAAGCATTCTTGTACACCTTCTTTTCCTTCTCTTTCCTGGCCGCGACCTTCTTTTTCGCCGCATCCAATTCCTTGGTGATGGCCGCATCACCAGGCGCATATTTGATGGCCTCGTTGAGATCCTTGATGCCCTCATCTTCGCTCTTCTTGCCGATCTTAGCCTGCCCTCGTCTAAAGTAGGCCTTCGCCTTGTCCTTGTCGCTGATGCCCTCGATATCTAATGCCTTTGATGAGCTCTCCAGCGCCTCTGCGAATTGACCAGTCTTGTTCTGGAGAAGTGCGCAGTTCAGGTAGACGGATATCTTCAGCGCATTCAGCTTGGGAAAAAGGTCTGCTGGGTCGTTGTCTAGTGGTGCTGGATACTCGTGAAGATAGCGCAACGATTTTTGGTACTTCTTGATGCCGAGGTCGAGATCCTGCTTCTTGAATGCGGCGTTGCCCATGTCTTTCAGCTCAGTCGCGATCTTGAGAATCTCTTCGCCTTTCCACTCCTCATCAGCGGTCTTCTGGTCCTCGGGAAAGTCCTCGAATGGATCGCCAGTCACGTCTGCCACCTTTTCTGTCGCTTTATCGTAATCATCGCCCGAGAGCTCACCGCAGTCTGCGCAAATTAGCATGTATCATGCAATGTTGAGGGGAGCTCTGACCAATAATGGTTGCATCCTGCAACGGCTTGTCCCCGCTTTGTGTCTTGAGGTTTTCGATCTGTCGGACGATGCTTTTGCCATTGATGACCTCGCCAAAAACGACGTGCTTCTTGTCAAGGTGCGGCGTTGGAACGGTTGTGACGAAGAATTGAGAGCCATTGGTGCCTGTGCCTGCTGTCAATATCCGCAGCAAAGAAGGAGCCTACCGGCCTCAAAGCTTACCTGGTCCAGCATTGGCCATGCTGAGCAAGAAGGGCTTCTCATGCAGCCTCTCGAAGTTCTCATCCTCAAACTTCTCGCCGTAGATGCTCTCACCACCCGTTCCGTTGCCCATGGTAAAGTCACTGCCCTTGTTAGCATAATGCTGGCGCCTCTCAATGCTGCAGGCTGCCTACCCTCCCTGGATCATGAAGCCCTTGATGACGCGGTGGAAGCCCGACCCCTTGTAGTGGAGTGGCTTGCCACTCGTCCCTGCTCCTTTCTCGCCGGTACATAGCGCGCGAAAATTCTCGGCCGTTTTGGGAACGATGTCGTTGTACTAATTCGGGGTTAGATGCGGCCACAGACATGGTGCGAGGGATGGAGCGCATACGAGCTCAAAAGCGACGCGGCCAGCTTTGGCCCCACCGATTGCGATGTCGAAGAAGCAGCGGGAGCGCTCTGGCAGCTGTTAGTAGAAAGCTTCCATGCGTGAAGGCACCTCGAGGCCTGTCATGAGCTCAGAAGGCTCGCGGGAAGCGTACTGGTATCGGCCATGCTTGCTTGCTGGTTTGCTTGCTTGAGGCGTGTGGAGGTGTTACTACTTTGACGCGGAGGTGATATGACTACCAGATGGTGTAGGAAGGCTTCGAGTACTGTGCGCACTATAAAGTATTGCACGTGGTGCGAGGCTGAGGGCAAAGCTCAGGCACGGTAAGCTGCCAGAACTTTCTACGAGGCTACAGCTACCTACATCGTCCCGCGCCAAGCCGCGTCGCACATGCTGCGGTCAATGGCTTTCCATCCTGTTGCTCCAAAATCACATTCAAATGTGCATTAATCGCAGTCAAAAGCCTCTTGCCCTAACGCCGGCGTTGCCCTCGAAGTAAACCAAGCGCGTGTAAACATGGCGCATTGGTTGTGGTGAGGGGCAACGCGGGGCTTCAGGCATTCCTACTGGGCCAGACACCAATGACCGCATCTGGCAGCATGTCAAGTTATCAGATTAGCAGGCACTATTCACGCTTGTAATCTGTGCAAATTCAAGATCCAATACAGTTAATAATGAGGCCATTGCTCTACGGTTCTATTCTCGTCTACATTCTCATGTACGCACAGTTCTATCGCTTCTTCGCCATGGAGAACGGTAGTGCAGTACTCACCATATCGTTCTGATCGTAATGATAGATGAAACCGCCTTGAAGCGTGCGTCTCAAAGCGTTCAACCTCTGTAACTTCCACCATTTGTCAATCTTAACCTCGAGATTTTTGTTGATCCTGACCTTCATCCTGCCTCCGCCGTAGGCTCGCCCGCTTTCTTGATCAATTGCGGTTGAGTAGCTTGGCCCTCGTGTTGGCTTCTCGACTGAATTGCGGATATCAGCGAACGATGAGTGCAGTGTCTTGCGGTCCTTCTTCGATATGCGTCGCGTCGATACATTGGCAAGCTCCTCGAGGGTGTGAAGGAGCTGATCTTGTCGCCGATACACTTGGTAGCGCTTGACCATCTTCTCGCCATTCTTAACCGCTTCGGGATCGTCAGGGTCCTCAGTATCAGACAATTCCTCGTCCTCCTCCTGAATCGTGTACGACTTTTCGTAAAGCAGGGCAATGTTCTCGCCTGCAGCGATCTGAACGCCGGCGTCTGCGCTCTCGAGTTGCTCAACAAAGGCCTCGATGGCGGTTTCCGTTTCCTCCTCCAAATCTTCAATCTCGGTCGCAAGCAGGCCCCATTGCTCAAGCGCTGCAATGACTACGTTGCCTTCGTCCTGGGCCTCCACGGAAGCGCCATCCGACTCGACTATCTCCACGAACATGGCCATGATGTCGAGTATCTCGTCATCGCCCGCACCCCCAAAGAAGGCAGCGATACCGAGGGTGTGTATGGCGTTAACTTTGATTTCGATCGACTCGGACGACTGTATGGAGCGCTTGAGTTGGTCGGCGACATCGTCGTAGATTGAGTCGGAGTCGAGGGTAACAATGGTGACAGCAAGTGCTTCATGTTGTTAGCAATGAGGAACGGGCTGCAGCATACACCAACAACATACCCTTCAGAGCCGAGACGGCTTCGCGTTCGGTAGATTCCTGCCGGATGCTCCTAATCATTGACGGCAACAGATCAGCCATGTGGCTCTCAATCTGGTCTCGCGCGAACCGCGCCATGAGTATGTGTGCATATGCATTCAGGCTTTCGGCACGGCCCTCAGTGCTGCTGCGCTTGAGGTTGCTAATCTGCTCGACGCGCGTATGCAGCTCGGCTTTCCATGCCTCTTCGGAGACGGCGACATCTTCGCCGTTGAGTATTTCGTCGATGGAGTTTGTGCTGCATCTTGTGTGTTAGCGCGCTGTGCGCACGGAGGCCATGACATCATACGACGACTTGAGAAATCAAAACATACCTCCACGCTGTGCCGTCGCTCAGATACTCTTCGTCCTCGTCTGAGACTTGCCGGCTGCGCGTGCGACTGGTCCCTCGCGACGGAGCGGGCGAGTTGACCGCCGAATTCACCTTGGACGATGCGCCCGACGCGACGCGCGAGCGGGCCTTGCGGGACACTGTCTTGTGGCTCTCGAGAGCCTGTCTGCGTAGATCGCGCATGGTGACTACGGCAGGGTTTGATTGTTTTTAATTTTCACTCTTCGTGTAGGTTCGGTATTGTCGCCTCTGCTAGGCAGCGAAAAGGGTGCGCAGTGTGAAATGCGGGGAATGTGCTAAGAATGCAGTTACTGCAGCGGAAGTTCTGTAAATGCGCTTGGTGAAGAATATATGTGAGGTTTGAAAGACATGAGTGAGTCAGAGCTGTTAAGCAGTGGATTTACTGAGCGCGTAGGAGATAACGGCGAGGTGTGTGTGTGGAAGAAGATGGGGAATGGACAACTGTAGAGGAGGACCAAACGAGTTCTCCCGACTGTGTGCGCTAGACAGCAACACGTCATTGCCAGCAGGACCACTTTACTTGAGACGCTGTATGTACAACCATAGAGTTCGGCAAACTTTTCTTCATAATAGCTTCTCATGAGGCAGATTTCTCCTATCATGGATCAGAATTAAATCGGTTCTGGGAATCGTATTGCGCTGAATGCTCTCTTTGTGGCCTTGAAGCGCGAATCGATAACTTAGCAGCCTTCAGCGGTAAGCTCACAACCGCCGATTCTCATTCGTCCCTAGGGGCATTTGGCAGTATTGCGCTCCCCAGTCACCAGTCACCAGAGCTCAGACACCACCCGCTCCCAAATATATCACTCTAACGTCATCCTCCAACGAGGCAGACTCGCCTGTAGTCTAACCTCCAGTCGTACTTTGCATTTCATGATTTCAAATATACTCAGACCACATGCACTCCCACTCCAACGGCCGAGCACGCAGCCGTTGCGACCCCGTCTAACAGGCGATATCGTAAGCCGTCGCACATGTTTCATAGCGAATGTCCGAGACTTGGCTGGAGTACGAAGGACGCGTATTCATGCGTATTGTAGGGAGTGATGCCACTGAGCTTCGTGTGCTTTGCATCGCCCGTGGACTGCCTGTGCTTATCTTCGCTTCCGCCCCTAAGGGCCTGAACCACGCCGCATCCACACCCACGGACCGAGAATCGTGCAAGCTGTGCCACAGGCTCGTCCCGCCCAACTGTGCCACTGCTTCCAAACATGGCCTTTGATAGAAGCACATCTGCATGCGCTATACTTGCGGCGCCCTACAATCCCATATTCTCCGATGCTATGTTTATGCAGCTGCGCTCGCGTGTAGGATCAGGGCCCGCCGTTGCACATTAGGCCTCTGAGCAGCTGTCTGCTGCCGCGCCGCTCGACGCACTTGGCATGGTAAGATCGGAGGGACGATGAGCGGTGCATACGCCACCCTGAGTGTTTTACATCACAAGTAGATCCTGAGGGCTGTTCGCTTGTGTCGGATTCTTCAAGGCTGCAAAGTGCGAGTCTGAATGGTCAGCTCGTATAGGAGGATTCATAGCCGAGTCACGTATACGAACGCCATAATGCGCGCTTAGAGTATATTGACCGCATCTCTAGACTTCAAGGATTGGCCGTCGTAATGCTCTTTGCACATTATTTCCGGGTCGATGCGATGTTCTTGTTCCCGAGCATTAGCTGCCCTGTCATGCCTCGAAAAATTGTAGACTTCCCTGAATGATGACCGTTATCAAGTGTGATCGGGTGCAAAAAAAAACTTAGACAACACAAGTCAAATGGGAATACGTGTCTGTTGTTTATTGTGACCCAGAATTGAGTACTCGAAAACCATGTTGTAACTAAGGTCAGCAGCACTGCCGTATCAATATGCTATGCTACGCCGCGCTATGCTTGTCACCCATCACTTTATCTCCAAAGACAAGAAAGAAGACATTTAAATGTAAGCGACTGTTAGTCAAGGCTCCAGGCCTCCGTCTGTGTCCCTGTAGGTGTATCCGCGTCCAACACATCCAGTATGTCTTCCTGAACTCCGTGTGAGAAGTCACCAAGTTCAAAGACTGGCGATGTTGTGGCTGCGAAATGCATTCCAAGACTATCCAAAACGATCGAAGAAGGCCTCAACGTAGATGCTTCGCTCTCATATTCGTGCTCAGTATGGTGTACTTGCCTCGAACCAGCATCTGAACCAGTACCCAAGTCCACTCCCCTTCTTTCCTTTCGTACAACTTTACGAATCCTGCCTCTGCCGTCCGTCCTACTACCATCTCTTCCACTAGCGACACCTCTACAAGCCCATCAGCCCTCCTCTTCCTCGTCGATTCAATCTCACGCCTACTTACTGGCTCTGGAATCCTTCAGGCCAGCCAAATGGAAATGCTGAGCGCTCTCCAGGTCGTCGCTTGGGGATGTCAATGTGGTGAAAGTTCCGAAGATGTTCGACAAGATGGTCGCGGCGCGTGAAGCCCTTGTCACCGATGCGATTGCAGCGTGGGACCGTGCACGGGAACTCAGGAGTACCGACACCATGGACAGTGGATTGATGTCGTTGTAAGTCGGCGAGGCGTGTAAAGTTTGCCGAGGAGGTGCAAGAGGGAATATCGCATGTCCAATTCCTGGAGAGCTCGTTAGTATGGTGGTGCGGACTGATGATAGAAGCGCCCGGCCGGTTTGTGGCCAAAAGCAATCGATGTCACGTACTTTGTTCGGCTGTTGCTTCTGTGAGGTGTCAGAACGGATGAAACACAATAGCCAGTCGCTGAACATTACTTGCCTTGAAGGTGTTTGGGATGTGGTCACGGCAACATCAAGATTCTCGCCATGTCCCACCCACTGGGGATCATATGCTGCCCCAGGGCTGGCTTGCTGGAAAACAGTATGGGCAGCCGGTACTGGCTGCGCGTAATAGTCTGGAATGATCTGGTACGGCTGCGGAGGGTAGCATTGATACTGGGCGTAATATTGATTGACCTGCGCTTGCGTGTACTGCGGTATGCTTGTCTGATAAGAAGCAGTGGCGTAGTTGTAGTTGCCTTGGTCGGGCGAGGAATACTGATGTGGTCTAAGTCCTTGTACCGCAATTGTCAGTGTCAAGAACTTACATTGTACCCAGACATGATAGGCGAGACAGGTTCTTGCTTAGGGCGTAAGCTCTTTCGATTGCGGGTAGTGCCTGAGCCAGAAAGCGGGCGATATGCGGACGCTGATGGCGGCACGATGCGAAACTTATTATATCTGGCAGATTTCCGCGAGCTGATTTGATGCTTTCCGGATGGTTCGATCTCTTGTAAAGAGCTAGAAGCTTAGTTAGTGACAGAGCGCTTTGTTGATGATGATGTAGATCTGTGAGGCCTTGTTTCCACCTTATAAGGAGGCCTCATCTTCGTCTCTTTGCTCACATTCTCACTGCCACCCCAGGTCTCAAACCTGATCTGCTCTTGACTTACAGGAACTTTGGAGGAGAACAGGCATCGCTACGCCCCAATGAGCCGAACGTATCGTGAGTTGCCAACATCATCTTCAGCTACGGGCGGTATCGCACTCAGACGCAGACTTCGCAAGGCCGGTAATACCGATGCTATGACAGGAGTAGGAGGCGAAGGGGGCTCGTCTGGCCGTGCCACAGGTCGGAGCAGCGTCGAAGAAGACTAAAAGCTGAGCAGCCCGTGGGATCGAGGCTATGGTAGGAATCCCGATGAGTTGGTACCCCACAGATTTATCGGTATAGGGCTGACGTTTGTGATCTGGGCGGGCGTGGGTGACCAGGTCTCTGCGGCACAGTCATTACCAATGTTCGGCTTCGAGTAGAGGACGAAGTAAAGTCAAGGCGGTGACAATGAGACGCCAATTCGGGAAGGATCTATGTCTATAGATCTGTCGTTCCATGCACATCACGCTCTTCCCGTCTTATGCAACAGGCGTTACTCGAGCCAAATGCAGCTGGTGGGGGGTACTTCATTAGTACAGGGCGTTCTCACAAGGCAGAAAGGTTC
This sequence comes from Paraphoma chrysanthemicola, assembly GCA_020744225.1. Lineage (NCBI taxonomy): Eukaryota > Fungi > Ascomycota > Dothideomycetes > Pleosporales > Phaeosphaeriaceae > Paraphoma > Paraphoma chrysanthemicola. The sequence goes on from JAGMWG010000002.1 coordinate 134,108, forward strand.
GATACATCCGACTTTTGTAAGGTAAAATGATCGCTTCCAGGTCCTTGTAACCAACCAGACCTCTCAGTCGTCTGCTGACTATCGGTGGAAGACGTGTGCGTTCAAGGGCCATGGCTGCATGCTAAGATATCGCGTCAGGCTAGTTGCATCATATCACAACAGCCCTGCCTTCTTTAGAGGTATGGCATTGCGCTGGCAGTGCCCCTGAGTAGACTGGAGCGCATTCTTCTTGTCCAAGCGGGTTTCGGGAGACGCTAAAAGCCGTTTGCCCGTTCCGCGCGGCGGTGAACGCAGCACGCCTAACTCTATAAACATGCTTGGCTACGAGCTGCGCACCGCATTTGGATCGCGTAGGACGTGGTCGGACTTTGTCGGTGCTTGCCATGCTCGGTTTTCCTGCAACTTGGTTGTCGTCATCAAACGCCCACGCAAGCGCGGATGGTAATTCAATCGATCTTTCCTTCAATTAGCTCGCCCCTCAAGCACAACAGAAGCGAGCCTGCACATTAGCATATGATTGACTCTGTAACCGCTGAGGTTTTTGGTTGTTCTAGCAGGTAGTACCGTCGGGCGTAAGTGATTATGCCTAAGGAAGTTACAGTCGGGCGTAAAATGACACCCATGCGAGTGCCTGTCGGGCGTAGTGCTGGACGTTGCGGAAAGGATTCTCGCTAAGGCGGCCATTGGGAAGAGACACAAGGACCCTCTAGCCCTGCCTCGTGTAACGCGGTAGGGGTCGAGGTTGGTTCAGGCTGCAGTCTGACCAATAATGGGAGATTGGTGGGCTTCAGCCACATCATGTCAGATTACGCCCGGCGCTTCATCTGCTGTAATTCGCAGACGCGTCGATAGCGGGAAATAGGCTGGGACTTGATGAGGCTCATATTAGGTGCCGCGGGTCTCACCGTAACTTGCTCAGTGCATACTCCTAATAGTTGGCGTTCTGTACAGCTCAGCACATTGTGATGTGAAGTCGTGTTGAGGCGCACAAGATCTCCCCACATGGGGACCATTCCAGGACTACCTAATATTTGATACATAGTAAGACTATCTCCACTAGCGGTTGGATGCCAGGGCTCGATGGTCGTTGTAGAGCTCACAGCTCATCCTCCAGGAATTTGTAAGCAAATCGGAAGTCGGCCTTCCTCCGGTTCATCCTGTTTACGTTAGCAACGGATTGGATGACGTTCAGATTGTGGCACAACTGGGCCGAGGCTGTCTTGTGCGTAAAGCTAAAAGGATAGTCTGAGTGCTTACCATGTGCTCTCGTAGTCAAAGAACCTGTATGTCCCTTGCTCATAGTCCTCAGTAATTGCTTTTGGCTCTTCGTGCCTTTGGAACCATGTTTGGTACTGCTTGTGAAACCTCCAACTTTGCGATTTCAAGGCTTTCGCCGCGAGATATTGTTGGTAAGTGCCCTGACGGTAGTAGAAGGCATAGAAGAGCGCGTCAGTTTCTATCCGGGAATAAAGGCGAGGGTCATCGAAGATGGGGAGCGGCTCTTGGGGATAATGAGCAGGCGTAAAGGGGTAAGGATTCTGCGGGCGGTAATGACGTGGTGCTTCCGTGTCAGCAGAGTCTGGCATGGTGGCCATAGACGACATGAGCATGCGTTCATCTGGTGGTTTCGACGCAGAAGCACTGATATCGTTCTTCGTGGCCTCGAAGGAGTCGAGAAGATCCTGCAAGCTCGAGGGCAGGTGATAGACGGACTCTTCTTCTTCATCTTCTGCGTGTGATTCACCATTTGTTAGTGGTGGCGTCGCTGCCTGCGACTCTTCCTCCTCTACTGTTTCGGGTGCAGGTGTTCTCCTGCTCGACTTGTTGGCATCGTCTGCAGATGCCGCACGCGATAAGCCCTCTTTTTCAACAGCGGGTGTTGCAGGTATGCTTGGGGTTGCTGCAGGAGACCTGGAGATCTGTGACTGTTGCGCCGCGTCCGCTGCCGGCTGTGCCAGTTTGGGATGCGTGGTAGCCGGCGAGGACGTTGCGCTTGCCCGCGCACCCGCTGGAGCGAGACCTGACAGTGCCACGCCCGGTGGTGGTGGTAGCGGGGCGATGCCCACTCCATTCTTATCGCTTGCGGCCGCTGCTGCAGCGGCTGAGGCGTACTTGAGCGGCTCTCCTGGTACTCGTGTCGGTAGTGGGGCTGGTTTCATAGATGTCGTTGTCGAGCTTGAGACTCCAGGTAACGGAGTGTGTAATGTTGCCAGGGCAGGCAGCGGCGACTTCAGTTGTGTTGATGGGCGCCGCGCGCCTGTCTGTGATGGTTCTACAGGTTTTGCTTTTGGTGCCGGTGGTTTCCCTTCCAGCTCTGGTGTCTCGTCCTGTATCGACTGTGTGTCTTGTGACGAGACGCGGTCCATCTCTCCACCCATGCCAAAGATGGCCTCCTCTTCCTGCAGATTGAGTTCATCGTATATTGTGTCGTCTTCCATGAAGTCCGGGCTTTGGTTCTCCTCGACGTAGTATTTGATGCCATCCTCGATCTCCTTGACCTGCTCCGTCTCTATGCTGCTGTTCTCGAGCGCCCGTTGCAGCAGGTCGAGCTTGTTCTGATGCCATTTGTGCCGCTCTGTTGTGTCTTCCAGCTCCGCTATCCGCTCCGCCTTGGTTTCGGCGGCCTTCTTGCTCTTCTTGGTGGTGACATTCATCGACTCGATCTCGGCCTCGATGGTCTCTATCTGGCGCTCTAGCTCCTCGTTCATGTGCTGCAGGAACTCGACCATCTCGATGCGCTCCCTGTCTTTGGGGTCGACCTTGGTGGCTAACTGGAGGCCCTCTTTCGAATATGCTTTGGTCTTCATTTCCTTCTCGACAGCCTTGAAGCGCTCCATTTGCTGTGCATGGTTAGTCGGCGAACACGCGAGGGCGCGGCAGGCGGCCTACTGTCTCAATGAGCTTCCGGTGGTCGAGCAGCGGCTTCTTGTCCTTGATCTCGCTCATGGCGGCCCATGTCTTGATCTGGTCGCGCGAGCGCTGCAGCTTCTTGATCTCCTTCTTCAGCTGATCCTCCAGCTTCTCTTTCTGCGAGGGATTCGATGTCTGCATAATCTTCTCGTAGATGCTCTCGAAGGTCGCGACGCCCTCGGCGACCTTCTTGAAGCACTTGTCGATCTCCTGCTGGAGCTTGCGGGCGGCCATTTCGGTGGTGCAGCCTCGTGCGGCGGTGGTGTTGGTGTGTGGTGCGGGTCTCGAGGCGCGCGGGTGAGGGAGACAGCCCAACGGTCGGCGGGGCACGCGCGTGTATGGGCGGAGCGGCGGGAAGGGCGAGAGTGTTTGCAGACGGCCGTCTATGTACGTCGATTCACGAACACGGAGGTGGACATGCGCACGGCAGGCGCGATGCGCTCAAACTTGGCACGCTAGACAGGTCCGGCGTAGCTGTCGATCACCATCCCCACGACGCGTCCACCCCCAGGTCCTCAACGCGTGCGCCGCCTCAACGAACGCCCAGCCACCACACAAGCAGCTTCGATGGCGACAGCTGCTGCTCAGTCTTGATCGAAACTCTCGTCACACAGGTGTTGAGCACAATTGGTCCTCGAGGGCTGCCATCACTGCTGCAGCTACCCCGCCAACACCCAAGATGAGGAGTACGTCCGCCGCCATCGCACGTATGACCGATGGTTCCAGACTCACCCCGTCTAGCGGTTCTGCAGAGAGTGAAGTCAGCATCCGTCACCGTCGATGGTCAGCTGATCTCGTCGATCGGCAGGGGCCTGCTGGTTCTGGCTGCCGTCTCCAAAGACGATACCGAAAAGGACATTGAGTCCATGGCGAACAAGATCCTGAAGACGAAGCTGTGGGACGATGATTCCAAAGACCCTCCAGCTCGCGTATGGCCTTGCTTCGACGGCGCTTGGGTTCTGCTGACACGTGCCAGTGGAAATCTAGCGTCCGAGATATCGGCGGAGAAGTCCTTTGTGGTATGTTCATGAGCAGACGTTGCACTATGGAGAACTCGTTGTTTTCAAATCAGTCTACGTGTTGACCAAGATAAGTATCTCAATTCACGCTCCTTGCCTCGGTCAAGAAGGGCAACAAGCCAGACTTTCACCAATCAGCGAGCGGTGAAAAAGCGAAAACTCTCTATGACAACTTCTACACCCGAGTGGGCGAGCTGTACGAGGCCGATAAGGTCAAAGACGGCCTGTTCGCAGCCATGATGGATGTTGCTCTCGTGAATGATGGCCCTGTACGTGCATCGCATTTCTGTCTATGTGACATGCGCAATGGCACTTGGCAAGTGCTCTTGTATCAATTCTTTCGTACTCATGCTTCCACTAGGTCACCATACAAATCGATACGAATCCTCCAAAATTGGACAAAAATACTCAGCTCGATCCTGAGCTCGCGACATGAAGCAGCAAATGTTCGTTGCATTTTCCAGGTGTCGAGATAAACGCACAACCTCATATTAGCCACACTAGACTTCGAGAACATCTTCAGCGAATGATGACACCAAGCCTAGAGCCGTCCTTACGACACTGAACAGCTAGGACGGAATGAGTGCCTTTATTCCAACCGAGCCCGACAATCACCATTCCACTGGTAATTCCGTGATGCCTACGTCCTTCTTTGCTGGCGTCCACTGGATTGATTCGAAAGGCACCGCAAGCTTCAAGTTTGGCAGTTTTTGGAATAGTGTACCTGGCAGGCAAGTCAGCAGAAGTAGCTTTTGCATCCCAAAACTGCATTGGCGCTCACCAAACACTATCTCCAGCTCACACCTTGCCAATGGCTCAGCAACACATCTGTGTTGCCCCCAGCCAAAACCCATACCCTGGACCCAATCTTCGCCCTTGCCACCATTGTCCTTACTCACGAATCGTAGAATGTCGAAAGTCTCGGGCGACGAGAACACCTCTTCGTCCCGACTCGCAGACTGCGTGGCTGCAATAATTCCATCGCCGGCCTTGATGTGGTGCCCGCCCAAAGTGATGTCAACTTTGGCAACACGTCGCGTTGCCATAGCAGATCCAGTATGATACCGGCACAACTCAGAAACAAACGCCGACGCCAACGAAGGGTCAAGCTTCATCTTTGCGAGCTGTTCGGGGTGCTGCAGTAGCGTTACTACACCAAGCAGGATCATATTGACCATCGTGGCGTTACCAGCTACTAGCATCAGAAATGCTATAGCCACGGCATCGGAGTGCTCGATATGTCCCGGCACCACCTGCTCAAGCACAAGCTTACTGATTAAATCGTTCCTGGGTTCTTGCGTGCGCTTCTTCACCAGGTCGCCAATGTACGTGAGCAATACCTGGTTGGCTTTTGATGCTTCGCTTGCCGTTCCGCTGCCGTTGCTCCGTACTGCAGCTTGTGTTGTTAAGAACTCGAGGTCCTCGGATGGCACACCCAGAATGTCGTAGATGATGTAAGATGGCACGGGGAGCGCCAGCCCCTCCACAAGGTTCACCGGCTCCTCACATCCCTTAACAAGCATTTCATCGAGCAGCTTGTCGACTGTTGCTTGGATTTTTGGACGCAGCCCATTGACAGCTCCCGAGGTGAACATCGATTCCACCATGCTGCGCTGCTGCATATGCGCTGGTGGGTCCATATCTACAAACGTGGGTTTGTTTTTGGCAGCCTCCCGGCCACCCGCGGACATTTCGGGGAAGCCAGGACGTGTGCGTTCCTAAAGGGGTTGTTAATTCAGCAGAACGGTGACGACTATTGTGGATGCATGAGTTTACTTTCGAGAGTCGATCATCAGTCAGCACGGCAACAACATCTTTGTGCTTGACGACCAGCCATGCATGACTTCCATCCCATAGCGTCACTTTCGAAATGGGATTGTTCTTGCGCAGTTGTGCGTACTCTGCAGGCGGATCCCAAGCCTGAGGACGAGCGAAGGGAAAGGAGGGTGGGTATGTGGCGACCATGATGCTGGTAATGAGGAGCTTCAGGGATGAGTATAGCGGAGGGAAGATATGCTGCCCTCGTTGTAGTGTCTTGAGAGTCGAACGATGAACCCGATGACGCTCATGTTACGGGGCCTAGCATGCACTCTTATATGCAACATGAAGTACTTGTTGGGTCTCGCCATGTATGCAACGTGGTACGATATCCTAAAATTGGCATTCTGACGAAGCATCTCACGTCCTCGGTTCTACATGATCAATGGGCTTTACAACCCGCCGAGGCTGCCTTTCGCACTTCGAGGATGCTCGGTCACTCGGCGAATAAACTGCGCGGACACGATTCGCTCATCATCAGACGAGTGGAAATTGTCAGCGAACCCGAGCATTTACTTGTGCTTGTAATCCATGGCGTTGATTGGTCAATTTCAGAGCATGCCATGGGTCGATGGTCAGCTGCCGCCAATTATGGCGTGTTCTTTGGTTAGATAATCACGACGTGCATGGAAACAGCTGCAAATATACTCCGCGCTGTAGAAATAGTAGACTTCTCCGCGGCTACTTTGACGACATTTACTTTAGCTATGAAAAGAGACACTTCATGTTGACCGAAATGAGGATCCTCAACTCATCATGCGAAACGTACAGTAGTTACTCGTTACAAGTGCTCTGAGATTGGACACAGCATTTGAAGCGAGACTCACACTCACCTCGGACATGTCGTTTCAGGCGCGCTCTTTATAGTCCACCCTACGTTATAGCGTCTTTCTACGTCGGCTAAGATAGCGGCCAAAAGTTGACCAACGAAAGGTCCAAACATCCATCTGCACGTAGCGTTTATTCGTCAGACTTGGACAGAGACCTCAGCCGACCTAGGAAGACGCTGTACACGCTGTATGCACAATGATCTGCGCCCAGATGTTGTGACTGGCAAGTAGCCACAGAACAGCCCCACTGCAAGCTGCCATGAACGTTCTCGCTTCTCGGCTGTACCTCCCGCAAACGGCAAAACAACCAGACCTTCACGACGCCTTGCCGTACGCTTATCACAACATCAATACTAGAGCGATAAGGCAAGAGAACACTTGCGCTGAAGAAAGGCATAAAGAAAGGCGCGAGTACCCTCAAATTACTGTATCCGATGGTCGCCATGGCTGAAGGAATCTATCCGAAGACCGCATCGAACACAGTGAATCGCTACAAACACCAAGGTAAGTCGACATTAAGCTGAATGATGTGTGATCTGACCATTGTCTAGCTACATATGATGTCGAGACAATTCACAGTATTGTCAACACCACAGCAGTCCTGCATGTTTCCTTTGTGCCTGATCCCAGCGACCCGACACCCATCATCCTTCCCATGATCGGCCAGATGGGCGCATACCCCGGCGATGAAGCTAGCGGCGACTCCACGTGGAAGTGTTACCTCCATGGCTACGTCTCCTCTCGACTTATGAATTTGACTCGCTCCAACGAGCAAGGCATTCCGCTCTGCGTGGCTGCAACTAAAGTCGACGGTTTCGTGTTGACACTTACGCCCAATAGCCACAACTACAATTATCGCTCTGCCATACTACAGGGGCACGGTACCATTGTCGAAGACGTCGATGAGAAACTTTGGGCCATGAAACTCATCACCAATTCTGTTGTCCCAGACCGTTACGACAACACACGTGTGCCACCAGACAGTGCGGAGATGCAATCGACTAGGATCCTGAAAATGAGCATCAGCAGTGCAAGTGGAAAGGTGCGCGAAGGATGCCCAGAAGATGAACGAAAAGATATGAAAAGAGATGAAGTGCTCGACAGCGTTTGGACTGGCGTCGTCCCCGTGTATGAAAAACTGGCGGACCCAATTGAAGGACCGTATAATCGGTTGAAGAATGTTCCGGATCATGTAGGCAGATGGGTGAATGAGGAAAACGAGAGAAGAGAAACGTACGCGCGTGAAGCAGCTAAGAAACCTGCGCCGTTGAAGAGGCCCAAGCCTTCTTCATGACGCAGACTTCAGAATCATGTCAGAAGAGCAAGTAGACGCGACCAGATTGAATTTCAACCCGCGAACGTTGTGTCAATATTTGTCTTACATTGCGTGCCCCGACGCGGGTGGCAATACGAGATAATGCGCTAGGGGATATGCAGCATAGCTACCACAGTAGGGTCTACTAGAAGCAGACCAAAACCAGTACGCTAAGAAGCTTGATGTCGGAGATGTTTATTGGGCAGTGACGTCTCTCTCGTACTTTGCGGTAGTACAGTCAAATACGGCTATTTACCCGAAGTTCGTCACCATACTAACGTCGGCATTTCGGGGTAGTGGAAGGGATTCACTCGGCGCCACTTCCGCTTTCGTACACTTTTAGCCTAGTGCGATCCCCACCGACCCCAGTTTCCCCGGACTACTCGCGTCATGAACCCTCCGGCGCAAAACAGCGTTCATAGATTCGTGGAGATTCCTTCCTAGCTTGCGATCATCAGGGCAGGACTCAGTAGAAGGTCCGACCGTCAAACCACTTCTGGGAAGGATGTCCTACGCTTTACGCGTGTAGCGCAATAGTGACACTCTCGGGCCTAGTGGCAACGAAGCGCGAAATCCCGTTGACTGTGTATAATACCGTCACGATGGACGTTGCTGGGACTGCTCTCCAGTCGGAGCGAACCGAACGTCTTCTACCATGTACTTACTCTCATTGCTCGTTTCAACCCACGTTCTGTGGTCTGCTGTGGCAGCCGATACAGCAGCAGATGCGCAAGTACAGAAGGCAGTCGACGATCTCAGCATTACAAATATCGAGGATGTTCATAGCAATCTCTTTCTGCCTGAAACATCCAATGGTCTGAGCATTAAATGGTCAAGCAGCAATTCAACCATCATTGCTCCAGATGGAATTGTCCAACGTCAGCATACCGCGACCGAGGTCAATTTGACGGCGACAATCGAGTCAAATGGTTCCACCTCGGAACGCACGTTTTCGGCCAATGTGCGTCCGGCAGTTCAGCTTGATCCACTCGAAGGGTATGCCTTCGCCTACTTCACCAACAACACCCTTGCGGGCGAGAAGATCTATTTGGCAGCTAGCGATGGTAACAACGCGTTAAGCTGGACCGAATTGAACAACAAGCAACCCATCTTGACATCCACAGAGGGCACCAAGGGTCTGCGGGATCCTTTCGTGATCCGATCTCCGGAAGGCGACGTATTCTATTTGCTCGCCACCGATCTCTCAATCGGATCTGGTACCTCGTGGGGCGATGCTGTGCGCAAAGGAAGCCGTTACTTAGAGGTCTGGGAATCTGGAGATCTAATCAATTGGTCGAAGCAGCGACATGTTCAGGTATCCCCACCTTCTGTTGGCAATACGTGGGCACCCGAGGCATACTACGACACAGATATTGGGTCTTATGTGGTATTCTGGGCGTCTTCTCTGTATGAGGACAGCGATGTCAACCGGACAGGTACGACATACCACAGGATGTTATATGTAACAACGCGCGACTTCGTCACCTTCAGCGACCCGGTTGTTTGGCAGGATGCGGGCATGTCACGAATTGATTCAACAGTCATTCAAGAAGGTACAGCCTTCTACCGCTTCACAAAAGACGAAGGAGGCACTGGGACAGGGTGTACAGATATCATTCAGGAGCGCTCAAGCTCACTTCTCGCCACCCTGCAATCTTGGACCCAGGTCACCGCATGCATTGGCAAGAATGCTGGCACCAGCGCCGTTGAAGGCCCCACGGTCTTCAAGTCAAACCCTAATGATGTACACGGCGACAAATTTTACCTCTTCGTCGACGAGTATACGGGCCGTGGCTATATCCCACTAGAAACCGCCGATATCGCAAATCCAGACTGGAAAGTATCAGCTTCGTACAAGCTCCCTGCAAGCCCTCGCCATGGCACTGTGATTCCAGTCACTGCCAAAGAACTCGCAGCCCTTACATCTGCCTCTACGACGTCCATCTCTAAAACGAAGAAGAAGACTCGCACTCTCGAAAAGCGATCCAGCCCCGTCCTTCCAGGCCTGTATGCCGACCCAAACATCGCCATTTTCGGCAACCAATACTACATATACCCAACCACCGATGGCTTCCCTGGCTGGGGCGGCCAAGTTTTCTATGTCTGGAAGTCACCCGATCTTGTCTCTTGGACACGATCCACGGAGCCCTTCCTCACTCTCAACGGTACGAGTGGCAACGTCCCCTGGGCGATAGGAAATGCATGGGCACCCACCATCATCGAACGAGACTCAAAGTACTACTTTTACTTCTCCGGTCATAATCCAACGTACAATAGGAAGACCATAGGTGTTGCCATTGCAAATGCACCAGAGGGTCCCTTCGTTGCGGAACCAGAGGCATTCATTCTGAACAACGAAGCCATCATCACAGGACAAGCTATCGATTCGGCCGCTTTCAAGGACCCACAAACTGGACGCTACTATTTGTTCTGGGGCAATGGCAATCCACCGCTGTACGCCGAACTCGAAGACAACATGACCGCCCTCAAACCCAATACCACTACAGCCATCTCCGGCCTCGTTGATTTTCGAGAAGGCCTGTTCCTGAACTACCGTGAAGGAACATACCACCTGACCTACAGTATCGACGACACGCGCTCTGAGGACTATCGGGTCGGATATGCGACGGCGAGCTCTGTGCACGGCCCGTGGACGTACCACGGCGTGGTGTTGCAAAAGGACGTCGAGAAAGGCATCTTGGGTACTGGGCATAACAGTGTTGTCCATGTGCCAGGGACGGACGATTGGTACATGGCCTACCATCGATTTGCGCTACAAGGTGGGAACGGGACTCGGAGGGAAACAACGATTGACAAAGTCTTCTTTGACAGCAACGGGTTGATGGTTCCTGTCGTGCCGACTTTGGAGAGTGTAGGTCCGCAAAGAATTGCCTGAAGCGAACCTCTGGCTGCTTGAGACGCATGGTCACACAAGAATGAATGGCTTGCGGACTTTGCTGCGCAATTGTGAAAGCATTTAGAGCATCACGTAGCCTCAGAGTGACTTGTAGTAAAATCATTATTAAGTTTAAAGAACAATCCCGTTATGAAAGGGCCGAGGCCAATGAGAGCCGCTGAACTATAGTGCCAGCGAATGCAATGGGTATCAAACAGAAAGAAACCCTGAGTCGAAACAAACCCCCACATGCTTCAAGTCCTGTCCTGCTCAATAGCCATGGAGAATGCCATGCGCCTAGTCCTCCCAGAGGCCCAGACTCGCCCCGCTCTGCCATGTGAATTGCCATAAAACCCAATGCATCAAGGTTTTGTCGCCCTCGCCTTGCTGTCCCCGCCCCTTGCCTGGCTGTCTTGGACCATACCGTGGGAGCCAGCCCTTGCGGGCGGCTGCAACGCAACGGCAATCACCTCAAGCCTCGAGAAGGGGGTGTAGGTAGGTGTGGCTGCAGACGAGTCAATGTTGAAACATGAGTCGTAGTCAATTGTCTTTTGCCTGGCCAGAGTCGCCAGAAGATGAATGGGAGATCTCCAATGGTGGTGTGACGCTTAGTGAATCTTACAGGCCATAATCGCCAGAGGAGAAAGAACAGAAAGGCTGCTGCATCGTGTTCAAAAGAATCTTCAAGGCCAAAGTCGCCCGAAGAGAAGGGAGCAATCGCTGAGTGCCGTCTGTAGCACGATATTACTTCTAGGCCAGAGTCGCCGGAAGTGGAAACGAGAATCGCTGTTTGCCGTTTGTTGTACAATGATTCTCCTAGGCTAAAGTTGCCAGAAGACAAGAAATGAAATTCGTTGGTCGTCATTCGTCGTACAATGCTTCTAAGAACGCCAGTGAGAAATGCAATGCAATGCAGTCGTGATCGTGGATTTAGGCAGGACTAAGACCCTCCTCGTCGGATTCGTAGCTGATGATCGGGTCAGGCCACTCTCTAGCTGCCTCTGCCTTCCACTCCTCGGTATTGCCTAGGCGTTTGACTTCAGCCAAAATGTCATCGTCGAGTTCCAGGTCTACAGCATCCGGCATATCGTCGAAGAGGTTCGTAATTGGGGCTGGAGACGCAATGAACAGAGACTCGTTGCCGGCATCGGACATGAGACTCGGCGACGGGACGAAAGCTTCACGAAGACGGCTCGGCTTGGCAGGAGTGTGCTTCATGAGCTTCTGGCGTTGGCGTTCGACCTCATCCACCGGCTGCTGCGTGGTGGCAACGGCGACAGAGTCCGTAGCAGAGGCACCAGGAAGGGGAGCATGAGCTGGTACAGGGGCCGGCGGCGGAGGCTGCGTCCATAGTGGAGCAGAAGCGGTGCCATCGCTCTCGGCATCAATGATCTCGCTGATAGTAGTGTCTCCCTCATCGGAGTCGTAGTCAAGACCAAAAGAGCCTTGAGTCGGGTCATGGTGGGGGACAACCTGCTTAGTGGCCTCAAGAAGTGCGTTGTGATCTTCGGCGCGGAGCTGCTCTATAGCCTCTTGTCCTTGGCGCTCACGGAAGATGTTGCCGCCTTGCTTATGAGCGAGAGGGGAGCCGAACATGGGAGAAGGCTCGACTGAGCGACGGGGATGGAGGTCAAGGTAGGACGCGGAATGGCCGTGACTGTCATGCAGATCGGGCGAGGCTGCTGTACTGGTGCTAGGAGAAAACATGTCGTTGAGGGACTGTGTGTCGTCGACATCCATAGTCTCGTTGTGGCTAGTCTTGGTCTTCTTCTTCCTCGGCTCATCGGCTTCAGCGAGGATGTCCAGGTACACGGCCCAGACTGGAACGACCTCATCATCGTCCAGGTCGCCAAGTGGATCACCGAAGCCGCTCTCCCAAGGCTTGCTCGATGGAAAGTTGTTCAGGTCCTTTACGAGGACAGGTGTCTCAAGACGGGTGCGCTTTGCCTCGAAGTCGGCGTCGTTCTTCAGAGTCGGAATGACGTGCTTGGCCCACTCTTCAGCATCCTTGATATCGCTGGAGTCAACACCCTTGGTGAGCAGTCTCATCATCGCACTCTGCCTCTTCTTCTTATGTGTAGCTTGTTTGCGCTCGCCAACGGGCGTGGGTGGGGCAGAAAGGGCCTCGGTAATGGTATTCGGTGGTGGGGCCTTGGACGGCGTAGGTGCAGGCTCTGGGTTCGTAGTCGAGAAGCCGAGCCTGGACTTGATGGCAGAGAAGGAGCGACTGAAGAAACCGCTGGGTTGGCTGAAAGCGCGGAGTGATGGAGATGGGGTGACGGCCTTGATGAGCTCTTGAGCTGGTGGCTCGGCTTGAGGTGAAGGCGGCGCAGGCTCTGGTTCAGCTACCTGTTCTTCTGTGTCACTCGGCGCGATGGTGCGAGGCTCGCGTGCTGCACTCTCGATGTGGTGGAGGAGCGCCAATGCTGACTCGCTGCCGGTAATAAACTCGGCCTGAGCAGGAGTTGGCTCGATAGCATTGCCCATGAAGGAATCGTAGTCTGCGGTGGGTTGTGGTTGATTAGCGTCATGTTCATTCGCCTGTCCGGCAAGATGAGCATCGCGGCGTTCACGGGTAAGTTCACGGGCAATATGAACATCAAGCCGTTCACGGAGAAACGCATTCTCGTTGCGGAGGTCAAGAATCTCGTAGCGGAGTCGCTGAACTTCAGCACTGAGCTGCTCGTTATTGCGATACACCTCTTCGGAGCTTCTGAGCTCCGGTGGAATGCGTTGTACATCTTCTTGGGGTGCTATGAGGACATCTTTCTGGCAAGGATTGGGAGTTGAGGAAATCTGGGGCATACTCTGCTTGAAGAAAAGGCCCTCCTCGTCGCTCTCGTCTGCGACAGGCTCTGGTGTGGCAGCGTTGCGCTTGCGCTTGCCTTTGACGGACTTGGGCGCTGGCTGGCTAGTCTCGAGCGCCTTCAGCGGCGAGGCCGCAGCCTTTGAGCGCGTGCGGCGCGTCGTCTTGGTGGTTTGAAGAGGCTGTGCCTCGTTCAGCGCCGCTGCCTTGCGACGCGTTGTCACCATGTTGCTGCACATTTGGTCAGTGATTGGCACGCGCGATGAGCCGGAGCCGGAGTGACTTACGCGGCAAGGGCAAGTGACTTGCCGGGGCAGGCGGTGTGAATTGTTGTGTTGCAAGGGAAAATGGCAGCTGCCGTCGGAGTGAATTGCTGTCGTGGTGGGAGTGAGAGGGAAAGAGGATCGCGCTCTCGAGGCCATTGTCCTTCGCGAAGGCTTGGCAGTCGCTCGAATCGCGTAGATCCACCGTTTGCGCGCTTGGACCATCATCCGAAAATGGAAGTCCACAACACCAGCCACATATGGCGCATTACCCTGACCACAGTCGCACATGATGACAGGCACCAGATGCGTTTGATAGTACCTTGAAGATCGCTAGGATACCTCGTTACAGTTACGTTTGATGCTGCACTCAGAGGTGGAGTTATCCAGCAGTCATTTTGATGTATAAAATGAAAAGGCCTGTGATTGGCCAGCGTTGCGGGCCGGGGTTTAGCCGATCCCAGCCATGACGACCGAACTGGAGCTCTTGCCTGCCTCGAACAGCAACTTGCACTATACATCATGGAGGGCCTCTACTACAACGTGAAATACGGGTGAGTTGCATCGCGACACGACTGCTACCGCCGCTGACACAGCCTACAGCTACATTGAAGGCATCGTACGCGGTTACCGCAATGCGCTGCTCACAAGCCAGAACTACAGCAACCTGACACAATGCGAGAACATAGACGGTACAACAACGCCACGCGCCAGCCTTGCTTCATGTCCTTACTAAGTGGCCTAGATGTCAAGCTACAGCTGTCGCCCGCTTACGGCGACTTTCTCTCGTCGCTGCCTCCCAATCCCTCGACTTCTGCTCTCGCCGCTAAGACAACGGACAAGCTTGTGGCCGAATTCCGCTACCTCCAGGCCAACGCGACTGGTTCGCTTTCCAAATTCATGGAATACCTCACGTATGGTTACATGATCGACAACGTCGCGCTGCTCATCACTGGCACGCTGCACGAGAGGGACACACGAGAACTGTTGGAGAGATGCCATCCGTTGGGCTGGTTCGAGACGATGCCGGTGCTCTGTGTTGCCACCAACATTGAGGAGCTCTACAACTCGGTTCTGATCGAAACACCCCTGGCGCCCTATTTCAAAGGCTCGCTCAGCCATCAGGACTTGGACGAATTGAACATCGAGATCATCCGCAACACCCTATACAAGAACTATCTCGAGGACTTCCACAACTGGGTCAACACGGCTCCAGAGGTCGCCGGGACACCTACTGCAGAGGTCATGTCAGAGACGCTCGAATTCGAGGCTGACCGCAGGAGCATAAACATCACTCTAAACTCGTTTGGCACGGAGCTCTCAAAGGCAGACAGGAAGAAGCTGTATCCCAACTTTGGCCGGCTGTATCCAGAGGGCACGCTGATGCTCTCAAGAGCTGATGACGTTGAGGGCGTTCGCATCGCTGTCGAAGGCGTAGCTGACTACAAGACCTTCTTCGACCAGACCGGTCTCAGCCAAGGTGGTGGCGGAGGTGTCGGCAATATGTCGGGTGGCGTGGGTGGAGAGTCGCGAAGTCTAGAGGACTTGTTCTACCAAAAGGAGATGGAAATCTCCAAGATAGCATTCACACAGCAATTCACACACGCTATAGTGTACGCGTGGGTGAAGCTGCGAGAACAGGTATGCAGTATCTGAACCACGACAATCTTTTGCTGACACACTGTTGCAGGAAATCCGGAATATCACCTGGATAGCTGAGTGCATCGCTCAGAACCAGAAGGAGCGTATCGGCAACTACATCAGTGTCTTCTGATCGCTGCCTGTAACATATGTAGTCATAGCATGTTTGTTTCGTCATGGAGCGTCTTGGAGGGCGTAAAGGATCGGTAGGTATACATGTCATTCGATTGCAGACTGCAAAGGTCATTTCTGCTCGCTACTGTTGTCGGTTCGCGCCTTTTTTATTGCTGTCACACCCCTTTGATGAAACCGTACACTCACTTTGGTTCATCACGTCTCATCTCACTTCACTGCAGTCGCGGCGCGTCGCATCAGCGACGCGTGCCTTCCTCCTTCTCACTGCCAAGACACCATACCATTTCTTTTACTCACCTCATTGACCCCATCTGGTGCAAACCTCACCTGGCTTCCCAGTATTTTCCTTTCTGTCGCGCAATACCCTCGTTCAACGGTAGGTCAATGGGCAACAACATGTCTCATGAGTGCGGCGAAGGCGTAGCTTCCCGTCGAGAGCACAATGCCAGAGCAATGCCAGAGCCATACGATCCCCGCATGCCCCGTCTCCGTGGCGGAGATGGCGCCTACTACCAAAGCAATCGCATTCGCAGCTACCATGGTTTGTCACCTGATCGAGCTCGTACTGGCCTTGCTTCTAGCTGACTCTGTTTACATACTCTGACAACGACGTCTGTGAGGTCCCACCAGAGGGATTTTACGCCCCAAGAAGCTCGTACCGAAGCAGCGGACAAGATGCTGCAGCACCAACTGGCGCTCCCTTCGACTTCAATGACAACCAACATCCAAACCCTTGGCACACCACCGAGTCTCATGAGCGCCGTCGCTCCGAACGCAGTCACTACGCCGAAGTGGCCACGGAGGAAGTTGTTCCAGTAACCGCAGTCCTTACTGCGACGAACAAAATGCTAACGGGCTACAGCTTCGCCGTTTCGCCGATTGCCACGATGGCGAACTGGAAGAATACTTAGCTTCGCGTGCGATCTCGTACGGCTTTCTAGCCGAGATAGATCTGTTCTTGCAGGGTCATCCGGAGATTGCGACGTGCGTTGAAGGTCGTAACATGCTCCGCCAGCTTGCAACACTGCCTCCGCTTGAGGCATACAAGTGCTTCCTGAAAGGATATACGCTGCCGGCCAGGTTTGTTCCTCCGAATCCGCTTGCTCCTCAACCCAGCGCACTGTCGCTGGCCGCGTTCCCTATGCCGTCCATGAAGTGCATCTGAGGTGTCGTACACTAGATTAGCCACAGTTACGAGGAGCACAACTGGGGCATATACTGACTGCCGGCAGATATCTAGATGGCATCATCCGATCTGAATACTTCCGTCTCCCACTTGACTTTCCGTATCAGCCACTGAGCACCAAGCGCGACTCTGAGCTTGACGAATTCTTCGACGGCTTCGAGTACCGTCATGATATCATTGCCCGCATCGATCGCGAAGTGCGCCAGGGCATACAGGATTTGGCATATGGCCGCGCTGTACCATTGGCACTGCGCAAGCTTGTGTGCTATGCTCTGTGGGGCAACCCGGTGGATGCATACAAGTGGTTTGAATACTCTTATCAGGACGAGTTCATGCCGCACCGGTACCTGCCTGAGCATGTGATTTTGGGTCATCTTCCGAAGCCGGTCGACAGTGGAGCACCACGGCCCTCCATACTTACTGGTTACAGGAAACATGGAGACGTCCGGGCGCGTATGGCTCGTGCAAACGATCAAGGCGTGGGTAAGTGCACATGCTACTGGACAGCTCTCCCGCGCTGCGTTTTGAATACTAATCAAGTGCGAATAGACGTCCTTGATGTCCTCATCGCCGAGTATCGATTAGCTCTGGTCCGAAAAGCCCATCGACGACTCGAGATTGACAGGCTTGTCTCCGAGGCCAAAGAACGTCTAGAGAATGAACGTCAAAGCCCAACAGGTTAGCATAGAATGCCTCGTCGATACGGATATTCTGTATTAACACGGCTAGGCGTGGACATCGTTGACTTGGTTATGAATGATGCCGTAGCGCGTGAGCACACAGGTCGTCGCCATGGTCCCCATCACGTGTACTCTCGAATCCGCAAGATGTACTATTCAGGATCGTCCGGCGGCGTGTCCCATCGAGCTAGGACAAAGAGGGCCAGATACACCTACAACAGTACCACTGAGCGGCGAGCGCCAGGTTTCCTTCAAACGCAGGCTGCTGAGCTGCGCCATGCGAAAGCGACTTTACTCAGATTATACAATCAGGAACATACCGCGCTTGCAAAAAGAGGGAGCAACGTTCGCGACTCTAGTCTGAACATGATCCGCGCCAGCCGTGCCTTGAGCGAGCGTCGCTATGTGAATTGCTTGATTCGCTACATGCGAGACGCTGGCCGCATGACATCTTTCGAGGCAACGCAGCTTCAGAAAGACTTCACACGGGAGAGGATGGCTGATCTAAGCGTTTCACACAACGCTTACTTGTTGGGCATGTATCCGCGAGAGCTGTATTGAAAGCATTGGTATGTGTACCAGCAGTTCAGCCAGGTCGATGCGACTTGAGCGTGTTATGCTCGACTACCGATTACTTACGGAGGCGACGCAAAGTGCGTCTCGCCTGTTGCGCTATCTGTGCGACGCCTTTGCTGGGTCAGTAGGATAATCAACTTCCTCTCAAATAACGACTCGATGACCTCTTCAAGTGTCACGCTAAATAAGCTAAACAAGAAATGAAGATGACAACGACAGAGCTCCATGTTCCACTATGTGATGATCGGGATTACTTCTACCTCCAAATTGAAAGCACGGTTCACTAGCTACATGTGTTGCACAGCATCAAGCATACCAAAATCTGACGCGCAGATGCCGCTATTCCGCCAGTATCGCTTGTCGCGGCAAAGGCCCTAAAGTTTGTACTATAGTCGCTGATGCCGAGTGTCTGGTAGTGAAGGTGTTCAACCTTGATAAAAATGGCGTGTACATGAATTGAGCGAAGGTGTGAGTAGGGTGAGCGGTGCGAACTAGATGCAACGCATCATTCGAAGAGCTGCATGCTTGTCGAAGTGCTGAGAACCTGCGCTAATCTTGGAGCTGATTCCGGAGTGAGGTCAGTGTCCATATGTCCGTAACGTCCGTGGAGTCGAGGCTGCAGATGGCGGCGAAGGTTGCTATCTACGAAGCTTGGTATCTACTCCCTGCCAGGACGGAGTGTCCCATACTCCGCTAAACCGAAGCACTACCCAATTCGTTTCTATCCGGCTCCTTCCCTTAGCTGCCATCATTCAGCTCCTCTCGCTCGTATGCATGTCGTCAAGCTAGCATATGCTTTGTGCCTGATATGATATGAGCCAATACACGTCTCGACAACACCACAATATGATACAATGCATTAGCAGCCTGCCTCGGCGCGACCGCTCCGCGGTGCTTCTCAAGTGTCGGTGTCCGGATTTAGGGCTGCAGGGATAGCACGTCGGCTCCAGCGAAGGATCGACATCCATGTCAGCCCTAGCCGCGTGGGAAACTCTAACCGACTCGGCCCATCGACCTGTGGCTAGTGAAGATATGAGTAATGGTGTTCCAGTGCGTTGGGTACCAATTGACAAGTAGAACGTGTTCGATGCGTCATGAGCCATGTGGCTGGTGTCACGCCTAGTGGTGTGACTCTGTGATGTAGTCAGGTAGGGTCCTGCATAGTATTAGATATACAGGGTGAAAGTACGGTGAGCAGAGTGATTGGGCATTTGAGTGGGAATGCATTGCTCCGTCTGACGGGCTGCTATCATGTTCCGCGGGTTGTGGTTGGCTGTGGTGGGACTTGCGGACTGAGCCACAGCTTGCTCACTCGAGGTGGAAAATTACAGGCCATGTAAGTATTGTAATACATGCGCTGTGTAGCTTTCTATTGTCAGCATTGCCAGGAGGCGATGCTGATGATGATGATGACGATGATTCTTGGCAATGCAATGCTGTCCGCAGGGTTCTGTATTGGACGATATCTGGAGATGAGATGATGTTGTATAGCTGCTATAGAATAAGATTTGTAGCTTTATATAGTCCCAGTGGTAGGAGCGTTAGGGACTAGAAGTCTGAATCGAAGGTGATGAATATTATCCCTTGGATTACTCCTATTGAGATCCATCAGTGGAACACACGGAAGATGTTTTCCGAGAAACCAAGGGCGATCATGACAAGCAGCAGTTTGTGAGCACTTTCAAGTTTCTGAAGCAGCACTTGAGGAGAATTCGGGCCGAAGAGAAGTCGATGATGTCAGCTCAATCGAGAGTCCTAGAGACTTGGAGCAAGGACATGACACTTGGTGAGTATACTAGAAGATTATGATTCCCTGTCCTGTGCTCTTGTGTCGATGTCCAACCAATGCCGGACATGGAGCATTAATCGCAATGCCTCTATCGTTGTGCCTGCTTGCTCGAAAGGGACGGACAACGCGGCTCGTATAGCGTGTAATGCGAATGATTTCCTCATATAGATCTGTGCTGAGATGCCTGAAGCGTTCTGTTCGATAGTGGAGATACGCGATGGTGGTGGTGAAGCTGCAGCACCGCCGGTAAGGCAAACGAAGAGAAACATGCCGCGCAGGTAGCCCCAGCAGCCTCGCGGGCCCGAATTAAGGACCGCATTGTGTAAGGAAGAGAGAAGAGTCGTGTCTGGTATGGTAGAATCGGCTCCCCTGACATGCATGATTCTGGCTGACTCTGCGAGTGACGTGCTGTGAACGATCGATCGGCAGTATATCAAGGCAGCCAGTTGACAGCTTTGGTATATCCAGTCCTTGTCTGTTAACTGTCGGCGGTAGACGCGGGCATATATCCCTTGGATTTTTGCATCCAGAGTAACCACCTGCGAACGTGCTGTGACATCCGAGTCGCCTATGCATGCGCAACGCGCAAGGTATAATTGTGTGATCGTTCGTATGTCTTGGATGATTTCGCGAGTCTCTTCAGAACACGAATCTTCTAGACCCGGCTGGTCGTGCTCGAGGTTGCACAATGGAGAGACCAAGCCTATATGTTCGGCTGAAACGGACGTGGATGAGCGTCGCGTGTAGTTTTGAAGCATTAGTGGTTCTGGAGTACCACGTAATACTGCAAAGCTCAGCATTGTACTGCAAGATGTCAGCATCCCAGAAGAGACATGTTTCGAGTCTTGTGAAGATGTTCGGGTAGGCTTACAGCGTTGTGTTGGTGGCGACATTCGGCAGCAGCTGGCGAATGCCGCCTCTCTGAGATATTATCCTGATCAAACCCTCAGAGTGTACGTCAAATATATCGTCATCAAACCCGCCGATCTCGCTTATGAGTAGCTGGACTATGCTGAGAATGGTCGCTTTGAACGAGTTAGGGCGCCCAGGAAGTCATTTTGGAATTAGAAGCGACTCACCATCATCAGTATCAAGTCGATCGCTAATTGCACTCAGAACTTCTGTTTTGGCGTATACTGTAAGGGCGGAATCGTGAAGTAGGCGTTGCTCCAGGTCGCGATAGACACATGATACGCTAATGTGACTAAGAAGCGGAAGCTTACTGTCGCATACAAAATGCATCCATGGTAGGTCTGTATGATCAGCAACTAGTTCAGAGTATTGATGCCAATAACATACCATGGCAGAAAAAGTTTGTCTGGCTGATGTATTCCTGCTTGAGGCTATTAAGTGACTCATGGCTGAATAGATCATGCCTTGAGAAGGGGAACTCGGATGTTTCTTCCATCATTGGAGGCGCACTTCGAGCTGGAGCTGCGGTTGTTGTGGAGAGGAGTCGCGCTGCGAGGATACCCAAGGGATCCTCGAGAGCACCTGAGGTATAATCGTAGAAATCTCTTGTCCAGGTAGGATGAGAGAGAACTGTGTGTGAGGGTGTTAGGAAATCATCGTCTTCCAAGACGCCGTCCGAGGTGGTCGTCATCGGGCTTGGGGTGCGTGCCGTCCTAGGCGTCCTACTTCTTTCTCCTTTCTTTCCTCTATCTCCTGGCGATGGGCCCCGCTGTTCGCGATGCTTATACATGACATGAGAGCGAACGTATCTCATCGTGTTGCCGGTCTTGAACTCGTCTGGATGGCCAGCTACAACAAATTGTATTGCTGGCCCAGGGGCAAGGGGTGGTAATCGCTTCCTTCCGATGCGCTTTTTTAACGACTTCGGCGCGGATGCCGCCATGCTGAACAGGTCGCAGAACAGATGAGCAAAGTGTGAAGCTTGATCGGATATCGTATTGCCGTTCAAGCGTAAATGAAAAGGTATGAAGACCACAGGTTGCTTGCTGTGGTCGAAGCAGAGCGTCACAAGCTAATATATAAGAGACTGTTTAAAACATGATGAGGTAAGAGGCAAGTGTGTAAGATACCTCCACATGTTGCTTGCTGTCGCGCAGCCACAATTCATGAGCCACACGCAAAGGACTTGTCGACAGACAGCGATGTGGGGCTACTTCTGAGATGAAGGGCGGCTGAATGGGGGCGAGTATCGTAGATTGCCGGACATCGTACGGTCGGCAAGCCGTAGCAGGGTAGTGGTAAGGTCTGTGGTGTAGTAGCCTTGGTTAATACGCTCCCCGTGAGGGCTGTGTGCTGTGCTCGTCGGGCATACCGAAGATTATGCACAACGAGGCGAGGGTTTGCACAGAGCGCGGAGCATCTTGCAGAACTACACCCGGCAGCTGGTAGGTTTAAGTTCGTCATAGCTAATTGAGCTTCGCTGTGAGAGTCTACCGGCCGCCTGCTGCAAGTACACTAAAGCCGGCCGCATGCGCTTCGACCAAGGGCCTGGTGAATGCAGGTTGTAAGCTGCCTGGCTGGCGCGGGAAGCGAGTGATCACCGTACCGATGTAAGAAGATGTCAGACGTAGGCCGATGCACCAAACCTTTGCAAGAAGCGTGCCGCGGTAGGCTTCCCGTAGCTGTTTCGTTCAAGTTCTCCAATGGCAGACGCTGAGAGCGGCAGCTATTCCTAGATCCAAGTGTGTCGGCCCAGGAACGTCTCTACTCGAGGCTGACGTACACTAACCCAGGGAGGCAGGCCGAAAATCAAATTCGGGACCAGTGCTTCACAGAATTTCCAAAGACGTCAAAGCAGCCTGCTGATGAAGCCTGAGGAAGACCGGAGCCTCTCGAAGCACACTTCTGCTGCATAGTTTGCGACACATGTGGGAAAAAACCAGGTTGGATAATCGTTGGTTGACATATATGGAAGAGCGTTCTTTCGAAAAGTTCCTCAAGTTCTCAGCTTGGGTTCCAGCACTAAAGGCCGTCCTGAGTGCAGGCAGCGCCGAAGATTGGTGACTTGAAGAACCCATTGTCCGAAAATGGCTCTAGCTTCAGCCTTGCCCTGGTAGAATGCAGGTAAGCCGCATGTGCCAATGCTGAGTATGCCGTCATATCATTGGACAATTCGAAAGTTTCGAATTCGCTTGCGACTTGTCATCCGTACACAATCAGCTGAGAAGCATCACTTCCCATGGGGACCTTCCGCCCGCTGCGTCATCGACTATATTAATTAGCGCGATCTCGCTGCCTCCTCTCTTCCTCCCGCCAGCTTTGTGTAAGGTATAACCAGGGGTTCGATGCACGCCACGCTTGAATGCAGGTCAATGTCCATGTGGCTGTGCAATTCCGCTAGCGATCGCTTGACGCGGACTATCACAATGTTCGCCAGCACGGTGACGTCGGCCGTACTGAATAGTCTCGTGGTTCAAAGTGTCCCTCTCGGACAAAGCCGTGCGACGGTTGATGACCCGAGGAACGCAAGCACCGACGGAGGCGGAGACACCATCGTGGGGCACCTTGACAGCTAGGTCTAACAGTTGTGCGTCTTTGCCGGTGTTGTTGACAGCTGAGGACAAGGCAGCAACATGTGCTGGCGCGTTGCTCTTGTCTTGCAGTCAAACTAGTCAGTTGTGATGTACTGGGCGTGCGCAAGTATGTGTGCACCTTATTGAAGTCATTAATAAGTCTTAGATCATCTGGCGTGGCATTAGTGAAGGCTGCATCGTCAAGGAGGTAAGAACTAGCTACACGAAAATGTCCGTCATACTTCCGGGAGTCCAGATTTGTCGGAAATTAAAGGTACAGGCGCGACAGCTGCAATGCGTGTCAAATCTTCAGCACGATTTTGTTCGCAAACACGAAAGTTCGGAGTGGCCATGGAATTGTGTATATCTAGGTACAGTGCAGCCGTCTTCATCGACGCACTATTGACACCGCGAAGTAGCATACGCACAGACCATGACTGCCGTTCTTGTCACTCTGCAACACGCTCATGGCTGGAAAGTGGTGGACTGGAAAGATTTATATCTATTTCGGGCATCATACGACTCTGGAGTATAGGTGACAAACCGGCTCACACGGCTCAATCTCCTCGTGAGCAAGCCAGCTCCTGGCATGGGGAGCAAGCGACGTTTAGTGACAGTAGGAAGTGTAGAAATACACGCGAAAACGCCAGGAGTGATCCATACAAGAGGTCACCATGTCCGCGTTGTGATTCATTACGTGACTGGTTCCGTCAATCGTGCTTGGAGGTGCGCATTATTCTATGCAGCTTTCGATAGCGGGTCAACATGATCTCCCTCAAATCCAGCCTTGCTCGGATCATTCCGCCTCATGATACCCTCGACTGGTCCGAGAAGGCGCTGGAAGCCGTGCTTGCCGAGCGTTGCAAGCTTCACTTCTGACTTGCTGACCACCGACGCGGCGCGTGGTGCGTCGTTGAGCAGAGCCAACTCTCCAAAGTAATCGCCCTTGTTGTATCGCTTCACAGGCTGATCTACGCCGCGCTTGAAGACCTCCGCATCGCCAGACTCAAGAATGTAGAAAGACTCGCCCACATCGCCTTCCTGGATAATGGTTGTACCGGGTGGGTACTTCCTAGTCTCGAGAGCATCTGCGATTTTGGACCGCTCGTAAGGCGTCAGACTTGACAGCAACGGGACTTCCTCTAGGAAGCCTTCGTACAAGCGGCGTCGCTGGAAGGCGCTGTCCATGAGAATGCGGCGGAAAGTTACACGGTCAAGCGCCCACAGTGTAGACGGCTCGCTCGACATGACCGTCGCAGCACGCGGGGCATTGTACATCAGGGCGAGTTCACCAAAAGAGCCACCAGGACCGACGGTGCCCACCTTGTTGCCAAGGCCGTCTGGACCAGCTTCTAGCTTGCCTGACTGGTTGACATAGATGTCGAAGGCGCCCTTCTCGACGACGTAGAAGTAGTCGCCAACGTCACCTTGCTGGATGACCTTTATGTCCTTGGACGGTATCGGCTTCTCGTGCAGCGCGCCGAGTACCTGTGAGGACTGGTCGTCGTCGAGGTGCGAGAATAGGAAGTTGCCAGACACGGCCGACTTGAGGCGCGCCAGCTGGTCGGGCGTCTTCTGGTGGAAGGGTGGGGTGAAGCTCTCGCTGTCGGAGGTGGCGGGGTTGAGCGACTCGGCGGAGACAGAGGTGCGCCTGTTTGTGTTGTAGTTGCTGGGGAAGTTTTGGCCGTCGCCTGCAATGGGTGGCATCTGCGTGATCTGGTTCTTGGACGAGCCACCGAAGCCACCGAAATTGCCAAAGGCGCTCTCGCCGGCGTCGCTGTTGCTGCTGCGGGGCTTGCCAAAGTCGACGGCGGCAAAGGACGAGGCTGTGGGCGAGGTCATGGTGTCGTTCTCTTCCTCTTCCTCGAGACGCTGCATAGGGCTCTTTGCGAAGCCACCGCCGCTGGGTGACGTGCCGAAGGGATTGTTGCCGGGAAAGCTACTCTCAGCACGGCCTTGGGGGCTGGAATGCTGCTGCGACAGCAGGGCCTCGGTGCGCTGCGACTCGAGACGGCGGTTGAAGAAATTGGCGCAGAACTGCAGGATGTCCTGGGGCTTTTGCTTCAGGATCTCGCGGTCGAGGGCGGAGATCTCATTGGAGTAGTCGGGAGGGAGGGACATTGGGAGCTGCGTGGTGAGGGGTCGAGCGCAGCTCTTTGACGTCGGCTTCGCGAGCGGTGCAGGGATAGCGGCGGTTGTGCTGCGTGGGTCCGAAACGTAGCGTCAGCGCGCAGGTGAGGGGTGGCGAGGGCGGCAGGTAGCGGTGCTGGAGGAATGCGGAGCTGCGCAGTGCAGAGACGGACAGATGTGAATGGCGCCGCCGAATTGGGGGAGCAGCGAGGACGGGGAGCGTGCAGCGGGGGTGACGCGCCTGGGAGGAGCAGCTGGGGATGCAAGAAGAGGGGAGTGCAGGTGCGATCACGGGCGGGATGAATGCGGGCAGGGCAGGGCAGCGGGCGGAGATCAAGGCAAGCTTTCTGGGGCTTGATATCTTTCCAGAAGACGTCTAGAAGTGCTTCCGGCGCTGCTGGAGGCACCCCGTGAGACCGCCCAGCATCGGTGCGCAGCCGTGGTTCGCGCGGAGGGCTGCCACCGCGTCACACAGCACCGCATCGGCGCACGCCCTGCTGTGCCGTCTGCTTGCGCGCAGAGACACGGCCATGGGGAGCTGCCAGAGCTACCAGAGCTGCCCGTAGCTCTGATAGCTCGGCCTGCATGCTGCGATTCAGGACAGCATGCCAATCGACATGCGCCCTAGCTCCCGCGGTCACGGACTGCGCGGGGGCCAGAGCTGCAGTCGCTAGAGACTGGGGCGGGCGGCATCGTCGACTTCAATGCATGCAACGAGCAGCATCGCAGAGGACGATTGTGTCTCATTGTGCTGGAGGACGCGGCCGGATGCTGCATGCCTGCACTGGATGCGAGATGGCTGCCGCCACCTGGCTAGCATCGACTGTCTCGCGCAGCATTACGTCCTGAGACCGTCGCATGCATGACTCAGTCGGAATATGTGCATACATACAAAGTCCCAATTGTGCCAGATTCTGACCATGCATCCAGCAATATGTCACAACAGATTCACTGCACTCCAGGATCAATTGCTATGTTGCTGCCTCGGAGCATAGTGGTATTAGTGCGCAGCCGCACCGTTCAGCAGATGCTCAATAGTGGCTAGTGCCAGGTGCGCACGAGATCACGGCTGCAATGGCGGTGAGCCCTCCGCAAAGGCGAGCGCGGCACGAGTGTTGAGATGCGCCGTCCAGGAGGCTGAAGAGTTTTTCTCACCAGTGTGCCCTCTCCAGTCCGTTTGCAATGACAGCCGTGTCTGTGTTGCGAGTGCGACGTGTTGTGGCGCCCAACAAAGCTCGTGGTCCAAGACGAATGCATGCATTGCAGCCCTGGACCAAGCTGGGCCGATGACGCATGGCTCGCGGAGCACGAGCACGAGGCGAGGACTGGGGCAGAGCTGGAGGGGCACCGCGAAGCACAAAGCCAGCAGCGCCGGCGACGCATTGAGGCCGCCGCGTGACACGACGATGCCCGTTGGCAGACGGAATTGCATGTGGAGCAGCGATTGAGCAAGGTACCAGCCGCTGTTTCGTCATTGTACATGAAAGTGCCCCATTGCAGAGTCTGAAGGGGTTCGGCGCCGCTAGAGCCGTGGGCTGCCTCTAGAATCGCAAGGCCAAGTTGCAGACCGCCAGCCTCGCCAAACTCTGCACCGCTGCGCTCTTCCACTCTCCTCGTTCCCCAAGCGTGCGCATAAACTGTCGCAGAGCCTCCTCCGCCGCCGTCGCAGCAGCTGCACGTCTTATCGTCGCCAATTAACCGAGCCGCCGTGCGCGAACCAAGTTAGCTCCTTCCGCAGCTCCTGATCCGTAGCTTCCCAACCACGCCAACCTCCTGCCACCCACATCTCTGCGCATAAGACAGGTCTCAGTCATCCTCCGAACCTCTGCCATCCCTGACTGCACCGCTATTCTTCCGCCGACATGGGCAAATATACCTTTTCATGGTGCGTCGCCCGCTTGCGCCTGCGCGCCTCCACGCCCGCGCGCCTGCTAACAGAAGCCTAGGGAACATGCCGCCAACGACGTGCTCGTCACGGGTACCTTTGACAACTGGCAAAAAACTGTCACCCTAGAAAAGGAGGACGGCGTCTTCAAGAAGACAGTCGAGCTGCCCAAGGTCCACACACAATACAAGGTGCGCATACCTCCAAGTCGCCTGCGCGGCTGTCGCCTAGCTTCGGCTGCAGACGTTGATTGCGCAAAGCTTGCTAACATGCCCTGCAGTTTGTCGTCAACGGCGAGTGGGTCGTCAATGACACCGCGCGCAAGGAGACCGACTCCAATGGCATCGTCAACAACGTGCTGGAGCCTAGTGACATTGTCGACGAGCCCGTCAGCACGCTCTCGTCTGCTGCTCCTACATCGACCACTGCTGCCCTCGCCGGTGCTGTGCCTAAGGAAAGCGAGAAGACCAAGTCGCAAGACTCGCTGGTCCCTGGCGCATTCCCCATGACGCCTCCCGTTGAGACTCCATCGAGCGAGCCCAAGACCTTCAACGTCAACCCCATCCCAGCTACTGAAGGCTTGGGCAATCCAATCAAGCTTGCGCCTGGCGAGCCTGTGCCCGACCCGAGCACCCTCACCAAGAACACGGTCGAGTCCACTGTCAGCCATGACAAGGAGAAGGAACCCGAAGCGCAATCCTTCGGTGTTGCGCCTCTTCCGGCCACGGCTGGCGCTGGCAACCCCATCCACCTAGCGCCCGGCGAGAAGGTCCCAGACCCCAGCACCTTCACCTCCAACACTGTCCAGAGCACCGCCAAGACTGATCCTACCTCGTATGAGAAGTCCGACGCACTGCCTGCCCTGCCCGATCTGGGCCTAACTCCTCAAGCCGAGCGAGATGCCAAGGGTGGTATGTTTGGCCTACCCCCCGTCATGGGTACTATGATCCCAGAGTCCAGCTTGCCTATGGGTGTAGATGCTGTGACTGAGAAAGACACAGGTGTCACGGTTCAATCCGCCGCCCCGACCAGCACGACCGCCGCTCTGGCCGGTGAGGTTCCCAAGGAGCCAAGGGGTGTCCCCGAGATCGTCAGCGAGAGCCGCAAGGAGGCCGGCTTTGCCCCAGAAGCGACCAGCAACCCCATCGCTGTCCTGGAGAAGAAGGAGGTCGAGCAGGAGCTCAAGGACGAGGTGCCAGAAGCGCCCGCTGCTGCCGACAACTCCTACACCTCTCAAATCAGCTCGAACGCGGGCGCTGCTGCTGCAACCGTTGCTGCTGGTGCTGCGGCCGGTGCAGGTTTGTTCACTGCTGCCGTTTACAATGCAAAGGACAAGGCCGCAGAGGCCACTGGATTGAATGGTTCTACCACTGGCAACTTGAATGGTTCAGCCTCTGGAGACGTTCCTATCGTTGTCGCTGAGAGCCAGAAGGAAGCACATGCAAGCCCCGAGGCGTCTGCCAACGCTGAAGCCGTAAAGGAGAAGAGTCAAGTCGAGCAAGAATTGCTCAGCGAGATTCCAAAGACAACTGAGACAGGTGCTTCTGCTCCCGCTGTCGCAATTCCTGCAGTCGTCTCCGAGAGCCAAAAGGAGGCCCATGTCAGCCCCGAAGCCGCCGCTAACAGCGAAGCCGTTGCAGAGAAGAAGGCGGTTGAGTCTGAGCTTCTCAAGGAAATTCCCAAGACAAACGAGGCTGGAGAGCCTGCTCCGGTCACCAGCGCAGTTACTAGCGCCACCGCTCCAGGAACTAGCACTACTGGCACCTTCCTCGCATATGGCGCCGGCGGGTCCAAGACGGAGGCGGCACCCAACGTTCCGGACGTTGTGGCCGAGAGCCAAAAGGAGGCTCATACCAGCCCGGAGGCCGCTGCCGATGTCGAGGCGGTTGGCGAGAAGAAGGCTGTTGAGGCCCAACTTCTCGAGGAAGTCAAGAAGACTGACGCCACCGGAGAGCCTGCCCCAGTCGTAGCCGCAGCTCCGAGCACGAAGGCCGATCCTTCGCAATCGTCTGCGCTCAACGCTCCTGCTTCTCAGCCAGCCACGACCGCTTCGTCCAAGCCCATCGACTCAAACACGAATGTCTCCTTCGCGCCCAAGGAGCCTACCACGACCGAACAGACCAAGCCGACCGTCACCACAGGTACAGAGACCAGCACAACTGAAGCAACATCTGGCACCGCCGCTGCAGCTACAACCGAAGCTACAAGCAGCACTGCCCCGGTTACCCCTAGGAAGGACCCAAGGAAAGACTCCGACGTGTCTCCTAAAGGCACTCCCGCCAGCCAGAGCATTGCCTCTGGAGCTGACGACAAGAAGAAGAAGAGGCGATCAATCTTCGGAAAGATCAAGGACAAGCTTTCGAGCAAGCACTAGACGAGCCGCTATCGGCCCCGATACGTTTCGGCATCCTTCACATGTTGCCATCTCGAGCTTGCTATACCCGGATCTGATCGATGTTTTCACTGTTCATGCTCTCGGAGTTGCTGTCTTGGTCTATACCATTTTCCTTCCATGTATCTCGATTTAAGTCCGTTTCCGCCCGTCTTTGCGCTCTGCCTTGCATCATCGCGACGATGGGACGTATATGTCGAAATTATACCTTGAAGGCCTTGTTTGTCAGGGTGTAGACATCTAATTCGCTAATAGGAGATACAATAGAGTGGTTATAATGTTCATGTCCCCACCACTCGTCTGAAGTTGTAGCATGTGATATGGCTGACATTGTGCAACAAGGACGTCGCTAGGTCTTCACATGGTCTTCAGCATGTTGCGCACACAATGCCAACTTCTCGACTATGTTCGCCTACACGCATCGGCTCACACGCAACTCCCCTGGATATACCAACGATTTCTTCTTCTTTCCGGTAGTCAACTGAATCTCTTTGACCCATTACTCAACCAACACGCTCGAGCAATTAGCTAAATCCGCCCCGAGCAATCTTACCAGTCTCACACGAATATAGTCATCAAAGCGCGAGTGGCGACGAAAGAGATCGTGGTTGGCGATATGACGCAAGATTATTTATCTCGACATGGTGCAAGCCGCCATAACGTCAAAGAGCTCTTGCTCATGCTGGATGAGCACCTTGCCTGGTCGGCTGAAGCCGAGGAACGTAGCCCTGCTCTGAACCGACGTGGCTCTGCAGGGACCTTGGTTGTAGACTGGGACGGAGTAGGCGAGCCTCAGATCTCATACCGGGGCCAACGTCGATCACGTTCATCCCAAGCTGGAAACCTAGACCCGACTATTCATGCTAATGAGCCGCCAAAGCCAACAGCTCAAATCGAGGAGCGCCATTATCAGGAACTGACGAAGGCGCCGAGGGCGAAGATGCAGCATTCTGATCGTTCCCTTGATCAATCGGATGTACCTGAAGGCCCTCCACCGCCTCTCCTCAAGCGTTCTGCTCCTCGTCCTCAAAAGGTAAAGTCCCATGGACACCACAACTCTACACAACCCCATCCATCCACAATACGACAACCATCTTCAACCAAACCCCTCAGCTCGACAGGCACACACCATCGGTCCCGCGACGCCCATTACGGCCGCGTTCCCTCGAACCACAAATCCGCCCACACATCAGCGTACAATTCGACGAACCCCAGCATCAACAAGAAACACTCTCGGCCCCGTAGCGACTCGACTATCGCCCAATATCACCGCGACCACGAAGCTGACCACTTATACGTCCATTACAACCCCTCCACAAACCGCGTCCACGGCCACGACCCCAATACAGGGTACGCATACGACTACAATGGACGCATCGTCCACATTCACCATTCCCCCACTAGCTCCGTAGCGTCGCGCACATCAGAATATTATATCGCCGATGTTCGCGCCTACAAGCCTAAAGCGCCGATGAAAGTACTGGATAAGCCGTTGCCGCCGGCGCCGTCGCTGCAGGTCCAGAAGAGCGATAAGATCGAGCGGTTTGTGGAGAAGGTGTTGCGGAAATTGGATGGGATGGGAATTTTGGGGCGGATGCGTCAGCAGCGTGAAGAGCGGCGGAGGAGTAGGGAGTCGGTTGGACGGGGGTATGGCGCTTGAAGGGATGGTGGATAGTGTGTGGGGAGATTGATGATTAGGGTGGAAGAGAGTCGTCATGTTGTGTCTGTCCGTTCATGAGGCTAGAGGCTGCCAGAGTGGACGTTTCAGAAATGCCTATGTCAAGTCTTGACGATCTCAGCACTAAAAGTGTATAATCAAACAGTTGATCTGCATATTTAAGCGTCATACAAGGAACACATGGAGAATAAAAGCCATTGATATCATTGAGATTCGTAAACATGTAACGTGATGTGAGCGGTATAGTAAAGACCAAAGCAAAACGCCGCCCACCACTTCGGTCTGCGAAGCACCCAAATAATCCCTATCCTCTCGTAGAGTCCGTGCAACGCCTCGACCCAGATGTCAGAGTTGGATATAAGATGTGGTCCCTGCCTCTCTGTACTCTCCACTGTGTGTACTCCTTACTGGAATGTTATAACGCCTAAATGCTGGTGAAGAAGGAACCGAGAGATTTGACGGAATCTCTTAGTTAACTTGAAAGAAAGCGTCAGGCAGGCAGGTGAGTAAAGCGACAGCGCCGGCTGCACCCATCGCGCCATATCCAACGTACGCAGCGGTGTTCCGGATCCTGCTGACGATAGATCGAGGTTGCTTCTTTGGCCGTTGCGCGATGATGGCGGCCACTTGGGCAGATTCGTCGGTAGCATGGACGCTCTCAGGCAGGACCAAGGCAGCCAGTGACCGTACTTCGTCTTCATGCACAGTCTGATCAGGGCGAATGATATCTTCCGCGTCGAGGACTTCGGCCTTACGCTTCATGCTGTTGATGGATTCAGGCGTTGGAGGTTGTTCCTCAACTATCTCGTCGATGGACAACATGGTTCTCCGGCCTGGCTGTGGCGGCGTGGAAGATGTAACGTCCGATGTAGGCATCAACGGGGGCGTCTGGATGCGATTAACAGTAGCAGCAGGTTCTACTAGGTGACCGTCAAAGAAGGCCCTGCTCTCTGCTTCCTGCGCATGCACCATATCCTGGAGAGATGCGGGACTAAAGAGCGAGGGTCGGTCTCCATGGTTCGTGCCAAGATAGTTTGGGTAGGATGGGGTGTCGCTCGTGAAATTCGATCGAAGCTCACTGTGTTCGAACCAAGATGTGGTGGATGCTGATGGTCTGGGTGGCAGTGGTGGAGGAAACGAGTTGAGGGGCTCGTTATCGAAGGTCTGTCTAAGCATCTTCATGGGTGGCAGCTCCGATGTAGACGTGGGTGGTCGCTGCGTCACTGTGCTTTCATACGGGTTGTTATCGAAATTGAAATCGCGAATTGCCCACGGCGGTATGCTGGAGACCTCTGCTTGAGCCGGGACTGGTAGGGTCTGGCTCGGCTCCGGCTCCGGCTCCGGCTCGACAGCATCTTGGTTCTCTGCGATATCTGAGGAGCCATCGACGGCCAAGTCTGAGCCGTCAATATCGGAGTTGTAACTTTGGGAATCACCCATAAGCGAAGCCACGCTGTCAAGATCTTCCTCTGAATCGAATCCTTCTTCTGGGCTCCTGCTAAGGAAACGAGGACGAACCTCGTCTCCAGAAAGGTCGACGTCAATAGAAATGTCGCGCCTTGGTGGCTCTGAGGGTATTACATCGTCCGAAGAAGCACCAATGTCATAATCAATCACTTCAGCGACAGTGAAGCCTTCCGCAATCATTGTCGTCTCGTTCTCGATATCAGACGCATCTGAATCGGAGTCTGACTCGTCGATAGTGACAGGGTTGTCTTGGCTGCCGCGCCGGGATGAGTCTGCGAGCGGTTCGGGAGCGATGAGCTCGTCGTCACTGTCTGGCACAGTGAAGCCCTGGGAGAAGGCAGGTAGGGGTTCGTTGAGATGTGCCTCGAAGATGTATTTGCGGGCAACAAAGAACTCTGTCAGCGAGTTAGCATGAGAATGCAGTGGGTGGTACATTGCATCATCATATGCATACGTACCCTCATTCCGGTTCACGTCAACGCCGAACTGCAGCAGGTCACCCGCCGACAGCCGTGTTGGAACATGAGGGATGAGTCGTTGTCCGTTCACCATAGTGCCGTGCATGGAGCGGCAGTCGGTGACATAGACGTGCGGCGTGCCTGATTCTGCATGGGCCGACAACTTGGCGTGTTCGCGAGAGATGACCGGGCTGTCGATGTAGGCGTTGTTGGCAGCGGGGGCCAGGTCCTGCTTGGTGGAGTTCTTGGAGGCCCGGCCGATGGGAAACGTAGAGCCTACAGGCAGGTGAATGGTGCGAGAGTCCAGTCCCTCGTAACCCTCAGCGTCCCTCAAGACAACTCGGAAGACTAGGCGGTTAGACTGAAGTGAAGACGCAGTGGCGGCAGCAAAGGGGAACTCACTCTCTGCCATGTTTCGTAGAGCGTAGTTTCCAGCCTTGGTGGCCTTGTTGTAGGTATGAGTGAGGGAGTAGAAGGGAGGGTCGGTCTGGACGTCGAGGTGCTGGTTGGAGGTCAGTCACGCTGGCGGGGCGGAGCTGCGGGGATGCGTGGTCGTACCGTAGAACGAGCGAGGCGGGCGCTGCTCTTGAAAGTTGTAGGAGAGAGGGGGTTTTGCTGGAGTAAAGAAGACAAAAGACTGTAGCAGGCTGAAGGACTCGACGGCCGCCCAAGAAGCAAGGGTCCAAATGGGCGGGGCAGAGAGTGAAGGGGGAGGTGCTGTCGGTCGCGGCTGCCTTCCCCAGGCGTCCGTGCTCCGTCCTTCACCACGGTGCTATCAGCTTATCATACCGCAGCAGCTCCACCAGGGGCTGCGACAGTGGGTGCACGTTCGTCACCAGGCCTCTGCCGCGCTGTCTTGCGAAAGACATTCGTCTAGAGCCTCAATATGCTTCTTTCTGCGTATTGTGATTGCAGTCAGGTGATGCTGGAGGAAGTGGGGGTGTTTCCGAGGCTTCATGAGCTCCTTACCATCAAGTGACCCTGGCCTAGATGTATGCATGGTGTGAGCGCATGAAGACCGGCAGCGCGGCGCCCTGCCTAGCTCACGGCGGCGTTAGCTGCAGCGGCCGGGGACAGCTTTCTTAGTGCAGTGGCCCGTGGTGCCCCACCAAAATCTTCAATCTTCGCGACTGAAGCGCCCTGGGAAGACACTTGCTGTGAATGCGCCTCGGATCATGACTCACGGCGCCACGACCATGCTCGCAACCTCTGAAGACTTCCGGTAGCACGCCACGACTCACACCTGCCCCACGCAACCATGGAGGCCCCGCGCACCTCGGCGAAGCAGCAGGTCGTCGACCGCATCCCCGCGCGCATCAAGCACATCCAGTTCGGCATCTACTCCAACCAGGACATCGTGAACCAGGCCGTCCTCGAGGTCTCCGACCGCAATGTCTACGACCTCACCCCCGCCGCCGACAACACGCGCACCCTCACCACCAATGGGCCCATGGACCCGCACATGGGCATATCGAGCAAGACGGGCGAATGCAAGACATGCGGCGAGAAGCTGGACAAGTGCAATGGCCACTTTGGCCACATCAAGCTGGCGTTGCCCGCCTTCCACGTGGGATACCTCAAGCACATCATCGAGGTGCTGAACTGCATCTGCAAGGACTGCTCGCGTGTGCTGCTGGATGAGGTGGAGCGGCGGAGATATCTGCGGAGCATGCGCCGGCCGGATATGGACACCCTGCGGAGAAGCGCCGTCTCGAAAAAGATACTGGAGGACTGCCGCAAGAAGAAGACGTGCCCCTACTGCGACGCGCTACAGGGCACTGTACGGAAGGTCCCCGGCCACCCGCTCAAGATCATCCACAACCGCTACGATGCCTTCAACCGCTCCACCGCCAAGACGAAGAAGGCGCCCGCGGGCAAGATTGAGTTTGACCAGTCCTTTGAAACGGCAAAGGCCGCCAATCCCGACCTGGACAAGCACCTGAAAAAGGCTGTCGACGACATGCACCCGCTGCGGACCCTCAATCTCTTCAAGAAGATCTCGCCCGAGGACTGCGAGCTGCTCGCCATGATACCCGAAGACGCCCGACCCGAGATGCTGATCTGGGAGTACATGCCAGTGCCGCCCGTAGCCCTGCGACCCTCAGTCATGCAGGAGGGCGGAGCGACCGAGGACGATGTCACGAACAAGATTGGAGACATCTGCCAGATCAGCAGTATCATCCGTGCGGGGCTGGCTCGGGGCTTCCCACTTCAGATTCTAATGGAGCAGTGGGATTTCCTGCAATTGCAGATCGCCATGTACATCAACAGCGATGCGCCGGGTCTCAAGCAACAAGGTCTACAGAAGACGATGCGTGGTTTCTCCCAGAGACTCAAGGGAAAGGGCGGTCGATTCCGTCAGAACCTGTCTGGAAAGCGTGTCGATTTCTCCGGTCGTACTGTCATTGGTCCAGACCCGAACCTGAGCAT
Organism: Paraphoma chrysanthemicola; assembly: GCA_020744225.1. Taxonomy (NCBI): domain Eukaryota; kingdom Fungi; phylum Ascomycota; class Dothideomycetes; order Pleosporales; family Phaeosphaeriaceae; genus Paraphoma; species Paraphoma chrysanthemicola. Next base: position 169,897 of record JAGMWG010000002.1, read on the forward strand.
CGACGAGGTTGCTGTTCCACAACGCGTGGCCAAGATCCTTACATACCCTGAGAAAGTGACTCGATACAATATCGAGAAGCTCCGCAAGCTCGTCTGCAATGGCGCCAACAAATACCCTGGCGCCAACGTCATCTTGAAAGACCTGGGTCCCAATCAAGATCCCCGAAAAATCTCGCTAATCGCTCTCTCGCGTCATGACAAACGCGGCGACAAGCTCAAGAAGCCCGCCGACAATCTCAGAATTGGTGATGTCGTCGAACGTCACATTGAAGACGGCGACATTGTGCTTTTCAACCGGCAGCCCTCTCTACACAAGCTCAGTATCTTGAGTCACAGAGCAAAGATACGTCCATGGAGAACGTTTCGGTTGAACGAGTGCGTCTGCAATCCTTACAATGCCGATTTCGATGGTGACGAGATGAATCTACACGTTCCGCAGACCGAAGAGGCGCGTACTGAAGCCACCGAGCTTATGGGCGTCAAGTACAATCTGGCAACACCGAAGAACGGAACTCCTATCATTGCAGCGATTCAGGACTTCATCACCGCAGCATACATTCTGAGCAACAAGAGTAATTTCTACGATCGACGCACGTTTTGCCAGATTGTAAATTACATGTTCTGTGGTGAAGGTGCTTTCGATCCAGATACGGGCAAGTATCTGCCCATCGAGATACCACCACCGGTCGTTTGGAAGCCGCAAGCACTCTGGACAGGAAAACAAGTGTTTAATCTGCTAATGCGTCCCAACAAACAGTCCCGAGTGCTCGTGAACCTCGAAGCATCGGGCAAGCAATTCAAACCGGTTAACGGCCGGCCCCACGACTTGGATGAAAATGACGCTTATCTTGTCATCCGGAACTCTGAAGTCATGTGCGGTGTCATGGACAAGTCCACAGTGGGTGACGGCAAGAAAGACTCAGTTTTCTATGTCATGATGCGAGATTTTGGACCGGAACATGCGGTACAAGGCATGAACAGACTGGCTAGGCTCTCCGCGCGCTGGCTAACTAACAATGGCTTTTCGCTCGGTATTAGTGATGTTACGCCCGGCGACATCTTGAATCAGAAGAAGCAAGCTTTGATTGATGAGGCGTACGCCAAGTGCGACAAGCTCATTCAAGACTTTCAAGAAGGCAAGCTTCAGCGAGATGCGGGTTGTAACGAAGAGCAGACAATGGAGGTGCGCATTGGTGGTATCCTCTCTGGAGTGCGTCAAGCTGCTGGTGACATCTGTTTCGAAGAACTAAGCAGATGGAACTCTCCACTTCTTATGGCCAAGTGCGGTTCCAAGGGTTCCAACATCAACGTCTCTCAGATGGTGGCCTCAGTGGGACAGCAAATGATCGGTGGTGCGCGTGTCGCCGACGGCTTCCATCATCGCACCCTCCCTCATTTTCCCAAAGCAGCTCGGCAGCCAGCCTCGAAGGGTTTCGTTAGCAACAGCTTCTTCTCGGGTCTGACTCCATCCGAATTCATCTTTCACGCTATGAGTGGTCGTGAAGGCCTGGTTGATACCGCTGTCAAAACCGCAGAAACTGGCTACATGAGTAGGCGCCTAATGAAGTCTTTGGAAGATCTCTCCGCACAATACGACGACACGGTCCGGAATTCGTCAGGAACTGTTGTGCAGTTCCAGTACGGTGACGACAATCTCGATCCTGTAGACATGGAGGGCAAAGCGCAGCCCGTCCATTTCGACCGAACCTTTTCGCACTCGATCACATCAACGTGGAACAACGACGAGCCTAGTTTGACGCCCGAGGAGATCCGTGTGCATGCCAAAAGTATGCTTGAGACCGAGCGAGCGAAGTACCCACGTTTCAAACTTGATGGTGTCACTTCGCTTGACTACAATGACAAGAGCGATGCTGCGATTGATCAACGAGAGTCCATGCGCGATTTTCTAGACACCGTGCAAGCGTATGTCTTCGACAAAGCGAAAAAGCTTGAGATCACACTCACGCATCTCGGCGTAGAGCAAGCAAGCGCTGAGGAGCAGTCTGCGAAGAACGACATCAAAAAGTACAGCCTTTCAGACGGTATCGCCAAGATCTCGCAACGAGCGCTAGACTCCTTCGTCGGTCTCTGTCTCACCAAATACCATCGCTCACGGGTACAACCAGGCCATGCGGTAGGCGCCATCGGTGCTCAGTCTATTGGTGAACCCGGTACGCAGATGACGCTGAAAACATTCCATTTTGCTGGTGTGGCTGGTATGTCCATCACGCAAGGTGTTCCTCGTATCAAGGAAATCATCAACGCATCTTCTACGATTTCGACTCCTGTTATTACCTGCGTATTGTCGAATAAGGTCAACGAGTCTGCAGCGCGGATGGTGAAGGCCCGTGTCGAGAAGACGTACCTCCGTGACATCATCTCATACGTTGAGGACGTTTGGCATCCGAATGGCGCATACATTGCAATGCGTATCGACTGGGACACAGTCAACGCGCTCTTCGTCGACGTCACGCCACACGAAATTGTGCAAGCCATCAACAAGCACAAGCCTCTGAAGTGGGGTAAGGCTGGCACAAAGGTCCGCATTTCGCACTCCCTGATCCGCGTGGAAGTCGCCGACCCCAATGCCGCCAAGAAGCGACCCGTCAAAGTCTCCAAGAACCAGAAGGAGTTCTTCGAGCGAGTTCAGCAAGTCAAAGCCCTTATACCTGATGTAGTCATCAAAGGTTATTCCGATTGTACGCGCGCCATCATACGCAAGGAAACCAAACCCAACGACAAGGGCGAATACGAGTGCGAACTTCTCGTCGAAGGTTACGGCCTCAAGGACTGTCTCACGACCCCCGGTATCGAGCCGTACAAGACCATGTCTAACCATGTCATGGAGGTGCGTACAGTGTTGGGCATCGAAGCAGCGCGCGCCACCATCATGCGCGAGATCAAAGCCGTCATGAGCAACATGGACATTGATCCTCGTCATATGGCTCTGCTCGCGGACGTCATGACATTCAAAGGCGACGTGTACGGCATCACCCGTTTCGGTCTGCAAAAGACGCGCGACTCGGTCCTGCAACTTGCGTCCTTTGAGAAGACGCCGGATCACCTGTTTGAAGCAGCAGCGCGAGGCAAGACGGATACCATCGACGGTGTATCGGAGAGCATCATCATGGGTCAAAGCATGAAGCTGGGTACCGGTGCGCTGCAGGTCATCAGGCCGTTGGAGTTGGTTGCTAAGGATCTGACGGCGAAGCGGACAATGTTCGAGGATGGGTGGGAAGCTTTGTAGCGTTGGCAAACGAAAAGTGGGAGCGGATATGCATGGTTTGGCGTTATATAGGCGGGATCTTGTGATGCATTTTCGTTGCAAGGTGCATAGCGATGTGAAGATACTGAATACAAAACTTTATATACTCGAGACGTTCCTTCGGCTTTAGCGCACCTCAGGCATACGTGATCTCGACTGCAATTCACTTCATGGCCGCGATATGAGCCTTCTGAGATCCTTGCATGTTCTGCTCATGATGCTCAGGAAATTGTACACAGGTGGAGTAATGGTTCACGGATCCCGCTATTCTAAAAGCCGCGATAGTGCGGGAAGTCTAACATCACTCCAGGAGACTTGACAACGTCCCAGCGTTCCTACACACCACGCACAGCACCACTTCTATCGCGCCCGAATTTCAACCACGCAGTTGTTGAGTCTCTGAATGCAAAACATGCGCTTTACGTATCGTCAGATGCGTTCTGCCCGGCACGTATCCTATATTGATGTTTCTGGCGCGATGAGCGCGCATGTTCATCCCTCCCGCATCCCAGTCACGCATTTCTCAAGTTTTTGATTGCGAAGCGTAGAATCTGTGTATCGTCAGATGCGGTGCATAAGGTCACTATGTACCTACTCATTCTTGCGATAGCTCTGAGATTCGAAGATTTAGATGTTGCCGACACAGTTGTAGAGCTCCATATCGCTGCTTTTCGAGGCTTCTGGGGTTGTAAATAATCATCCCGGAGCAGTATGTACGGCAAGATCGGGCGCTGACCAACTGCATTAACAAATCTCGTCATGTGTGTGCTTTTTCATTCGGGAGAATAATAGCATACAACCTCGTCGGTGCATTGGTCCTAGGTTGTTACTAGTATGCTAGCGAGCAGTACCTTTGTGGGTGTCGTTTGCTGTAGCACTGGCTTATCGATTCGTTTCAGAAGCGGCGCATGGCCTCACTCTAACCATTGCACTTTGCGTCTCACAAAGTAAACATGTTGCCATCCGTCATCGCCATAGTCCACAGCCAGTCGTCTAGAGGCAGCTGTGGCATTGTTTCCGGATCAATCGAGGTATAGTCATCGATGTAAGCAAAATTAAGTGGCTCAACGGACGGCAACTGATACATCGATGGAACGTATTGCGAGGCCACTTCTGGTCTTGATGTTTGACCTTGCTCAGATCCAGATGATACTTTAGAATTCGTTGTTGTGGTAGAGTCGTTATGTGGTGCAAACGATATGGTTGTCGCGCTCTGAGATGAAGAGTCGGCGGAAGTTCCTTCTATGAGCTTTTTTATGCCAGCCAATAAGCCTGTCTGTAGCGTGGCCACCTTGTGAAGGAACGGCTTGCTTGCCGAGGCACAGGATATTTCCTCGCTGCTTGGCACTGCTGCCTTCAGCTTTATGATGAAAGAACCGAAAATGGAAATGAGTTCTGCTTCTTCAGCCAGTGCCGTACCGTCTTTAATAGTGGCTTGCGACAGTGTTGCCGTCATCTGACATATGTCCTGTGTGGCACTTCCACCAAACTCTCGTGGCAAGAAATCTCCTACAGCGTGTGGCACGCTACCGACACGTAAAGAGCTCGTACTTCCATTTTGTCGAAGGATGGTAATTTTGACGACCAGCATGGTGGAGTAAAACCAGCTTGACCATGCTGGAAAGGCCAGACGGTGGAGTGAAGAGGGAGAAATGCCGAGTAATGTAGCAGCAAACCTTTGAGAAGCTACTAATGAGCGCTGAAGCATACGTGTGCGGACTTCCGAAAGTGGAATACCGCTCGTTGATGAAGGCGACTGCCATAGACTTCCATGGAATGAACACTCGTAGATCAATACATCGATCATGTCACAGGCAAGCTGTAAAGTGACTGTATCCAATTAACACAAGTCTTTCGAAAATGAAGATGTGCTTACGGTTTCGTTTCGTTGAATCAGCCAGTGAGTCTCGAAAACGTTCAAGCTCGACGCGGAAATTGCCTGTCGAGAGTTCGACTAGTCTTTCGCCATGCACCTCCGAATCTTCTACACTATCATAGGAGAAGTAATCACTGATACGACACATCAATTCTGCCGACTGCACAAGAGGTGAGATGAGGAGATCCGAGGGGCTTTCTGGAGATTGGGAGATTGATTGACAGGCACGCGCGATCGCACGCGTGTATGGAACGGAGGTGCGTTTCCGCCATGCTTGGGCGAAACTGGCAACAATCAGCAACGAGATCAAGCCAAATGAGCAGTAGAGTAGCAAAACGCACACAGCAGCGACATAGTAGGTTCCAAGAAGAGCTCGATTCTCGGCGAGAGAAAATTGAAGGGATGAAGTAGTTATGTCGCGGTCTCTGCACTTGATGGCTAGGCCCAGGTCTTGTGTAGTTGCAACGCACATCTGCACGATGAGCGCAAGCTGTTGCTTGCCAGGCCTATAGAAATATTGATAATATGCAGCGTGGACTAAAAGCGCTTGTACCGCTTCCAGGCCCTTAAGCGAACACTCCGTGAATCTGAGGGCTACTTGCTCTTTGAAGGCGTTGGCGATTGCATCCTGAATACTTGGTGTTCTGTATGCCATAACAGCCATGATGGAAAGGAAGAGGAAAGGCTGCTGATGACGGAACTCATTGGCGCTGATGGATTGATCGACCAGCACGAAAGGAAAGAATTGTGCGTTTTCTGCACGAAACTCTTCTAACAGCATAAATGCGTCTTCATCTTGCAACAATCCTGCCTCCACAGGGTCGTACTCGGCAAAGGCGCTTGTCGAAGGCGCACTAGCGGTGTTCTCGGGCGTGATGTATGGCTGTGCTACAGGATGGGGGCTACCAGCGCTCTGAGGCGTGTTTTGAGTGGCTGCAAGGTGGCTGTCAGAGGTCTTGTTGGTGGACGACAGCATACCCATCAGAGTCTCTACTCTTTGCTCTAGTAATTTCATACGACTGCAGTATTGTGTCAGCATTCAGTACTGATGGCGGATCGCTCACTCAAGAAACGACCGTTCAAGTTCATTGCAAAGATGATTTCCTACTCACGAGCGCGTTCTCGGGCCACGTTGCCTTCTCGAATACCCATAGATACACTCTTTTCCCAAGCGTTCACACCTATGGCAGGCGCTAGTCTCAAAGCTAGATGGCGAGCATTTTGCTTTGGCTTTGGTACAAGCATTGCACGCTTTCCTCTTTTGGACTTCTTGGGGCGTCATCTAGTAAAAGTGCGGTGGGTTGTTTGGAGGAACTCTATTATTGGATGAGCCTAAGAGTGCGTCGAAGAGCAGAAACAATTGAGGCATTGAGACGCGACGGGTGTGGAACGAGAAAGTGGTGATACTTTCGCAGGCAACGGGTTTGATTAAGCCCGTCGGGTCGGGTCTCAGTTATGCGCCGAAGCCCGTTCACCCCAGATCATCTTAATTGCTTACCTTGCGATCCAACGTGACCAACGACGGCTGTGAGCATGCAACATTGCTCTTCTATTAAGCTTATAACTAGCTTCTACAATCACCCAGCCTGGCTACTTCATCAATTTGCGTCTTGACTTCGTCTAGTCACCTTCCTGGCCGGCCGGTGCAATTTCCCAAGCGATGGCCCGAATCTCACGGGATTTGGTCGTGTGCACGACCGCGAGTACGACAAAGCCATTTACGAACAGGAGTTCGTGGCGCCTTGTTTTCATCCTGCACCAACCAGAATGCACGAGCTTCAGGCTGCACCATTGAGCCCCGCGGAGCAATCAGGCCCCCAATAGCATGCGCGTTGACTCTTATTTCCGTGATCTCAGACGGCGACCAATATCGTGGTACTAGTTTATCCAGCTCAAGAGAGGCTTTGCTGTGGTCCTGAATGTCCAACTGCGTCATAGAAGTGTCGAAGTTGAGTTCAACGCGACTTTACAAAGAGATCTTGATTATCGCTTTGCAGCAAATTGTCGTATTTGTTTCATGGCATGTTCTAGACAGCGACGAGGTTGTTGGATGGCGGATCTCGACTAAAGTCTGACATTCACCTACTAGACCCCACAAGGCAATTACAGGGCATCCTGCGAGACGCGGACTTAACGTCGAGATGTGGGAGGCTTACATAAAGTACAAGCCTTGCGATATTAACACAAGAGGCGGACGGATGTTGTGCCGGTGGAAGAGTTTGAGGTATGATTTTAGACCAGTCACGAATATTCCCCGGGCTTTACCGCTGTGTCGGCGCAAATGCAGGTATGATCCAGACAAGGTTAGAAGGTATTGAGAAGGTGGAGCGCACGGGCTTACGACGTCATGACCTTTTGGACTTCGGCGAAATTTTTTAGATCCTACCACAGTACAGTACCTCCGCGCTATGTACCCACTTCCTCGTGAAAGGACTGAAGGTTTTGGCCAGCATCGAAAGTCCATGCTCACTGCGTCAGATCTGGGCTGCGTCAAACTTGACCTCATCGTTCCTGGACTCCCTGGACTTCTGGCGTAAGCTTAATTGGCCGAACCTGCCCGGCCACTTCAACATTTTTCCCAAAGCAGTCGCATCCTGACGAGCATCTACCGCATAGTTAGTAAGGGGACTGGCTGAATAATGGGCATTGCTGCAATTACCAAGCGACGTAAGTCTCCTGAAACGCCTTCAATCAAGTGCGTGAACTGCAGCCGGACGTCTACGCTGCGGAGCGGTGCTCCACAAGAATCCTTTCGGTGGCGGCCGATTCGCCAAAAGCGTATCTACGGCGATACTCGTCGATTAGACCCGCAAGACCCTGCGCATTAGCAATGCAACGTCATTGAGAGAAATTTTGAGTATGGGGGACAAGCGTGTGGTAGTGATGTCCACAACGTGTGGGTACGTACATGAGAAGAGTATATAGTGGTAGGCGCTCACATTCTTTTCTGTATCATCACTTTCCAAACGCTCAATCCTCTCACAAAGAACACTCATCTTTTTGCAACATCTCAAAATCAAACCAATCCCCAATCCAAACTTACACCTTATCACAATGCCCAGCTTCACCGTCTTCAAGGGCTCTAAGGAGGGCAAGATTGTCAAAGGTCAAACCACGCGCCCTGATCTAGAGAACGATCAGGTCCTCGTCAAAGTCACCGCCTCCGGACTATGCGGTACAGATGAGCATTACAAGGGCGCCGACATGGCTCTCGGCCACGAGGGCGCAGGTGTTGTCGAGCAAATCGGTCCCAATGTTAGGGACTTGAAGAAGGGCGACCGCGTAGGCTGGGGCTACGAGCACGACTGCTGCGGATCCTGCGAGTACTGTCTGACCGGCCGCGAAACCTACTGCCCTCAGCGTCAGATGTACGGCTCGGCCAACCTCGACCAGGGCAGCTTTGCTTCCCACGGCGTTTGGCGCGAGTCTTTCTTGTTCAAGATTCCAGACAACATGACCGACGCTGATGCTGCACCCCTCATGTGCGGTGGCGCCACAGTTTTCAACGCTCTGCACACATACGGCATCAAGCCTACCGACCGCGTCGGTGTCATCGGTGTTGGTGGCCTCGGTCATCTCGCCATTCAGTTTGCGGCCAAGATGGGATGCGATGTCGTCGTATTTTCTGGTTCCGACAGCAAGAAAGACGAGGCCTTGAAGCTCGGCGCCACAGAATTCGTCTCTATGAAGGGCAAGACTGAGCTCGACATTGGACGTAAGCTCAACGCTCTGGTCGTTACCACGTCATTCAACCCGGACTGGAACCTTATGCTCCCCGTCTTGGCACCAACTGCGACCATCTTCCCGCTCACCGTCACAGACGGCAACTTCGAGATCCCTCAAATGGGTCTCATTTCAGGCGGTATCACAGTACAAGGCAGTGTGGTGGCGGCGCGTGCGGTCCATCGCCACATGCTGGCGTTTGCCGCGCTTCACAACATCAAGCCGATCACAATGGAATTCCCCATGACCACAGAGGGCATTGAGGATGCGATGAGCACGCTCAGGGACGGCAAGATGAGGTACCGCGGAGTATTGAAGCCTCAGTAGATGTGTGGGTTTTCTGACGCTTCTGGATGAAGGTGTATCGGTTTAGCGTTCATAGTTTTAATGACCTCATGACCCATATCTCAACTGTCGACAATTGTCCCAAGTTACATGCTGATCCCAAAACGCTTTGTAAAACGAGTTGCTAATATCTACCGTTCTAGTCTGGCTCTTACATCAGCAGGAAAAGCTGTGGATAGGCAGATCACTTAGTGTCTCAGTAAGAGCATTAGTAACAGTTAGACGGCATGAACCACCCTTTTGGATGCCATAAGCAAGTTTTCAAGATTGAGTCTTGCTCTTCCGATCACTGACAAATTGCCATCTTCCCGCGATCTTGTGTTGAAAGGACCTTAGCTCAACCAGGTGAGCTTGAATCCGCAACTTCCTCTGCGATATTAAAGACTAGCACATCTCGGTGGCCGCTATGGTGTTGGATTTCCTCATTATGCCACCGACTGACCCTTCCCATTCACATCCTCTGCAGCGCCAAGGATGGCCATCAGACACGATAACATACCCTTAGGCCTGCTATTCTTGACACACGAAAGCGCGAAGCTTAGGTCCACCGGCGTCACCCCAGGTTCTTCATGGACCGCATCCTTTTGCCATTGTGCTTCTTCGAGAGGCACACGTAGTGCATCCAGTAACTCATTTTGCTCATCCTTGACCTGGTTCATCATTTCTATTGCGGCCTCGTCCGGGGCGGAAGAGCTTGAGTATTCGAAGTGAGCGTCGAGCAGTGTGGTCGGTAGCTGTTGATTCTTGCGGCCCGGGACAATGCACCCAACAAACGGCGCGACTCGTTTGTTGTACTCTGCGTGCCCTATCTCTCGCATCACACAATCCAGCTCGTGCTCCCACTCCCGGTTCAGGATCTGCATTTGTTTCGCCATGAACTTCTTCTGTGCCGCCTTAAGATCTAGAAACAGGTCGTATACACCGGACTTCCACCTCCAAATGAAGTCTTCGCGTGCGGTGAATAGGCCGGGTGTGTTGTGGTGCTCTAGGACGGCTGCGAGATACGAGACCATGAAACGTCGCGCAGCAGGCGTGACTTGCTCGGGGCGGCGTGTTGGGGACGAGGTAGCGTGCAGCACTGCAGTGAAAAGAGTGAAGTTCCAGCGCAATGTATCATGGAAGCGTCTGAACTGGTGAGTCTCGCTGAGCTGGTAGTAGAAGATCAGCCTTGTAGTATGGAGAGACTGGACGCGCTCGCCCTTGATCGGGCGATCGTTGTCGCGGTTGATGAGTTGCCGATTGCCTAGGAAGACGGCCAGCTGGAGATCCGGCGGAATGGCTCGTAGATGCCGCGCGCGAGGGGTCTGATGTACGATGTCGTTGACTGTCAGGCTAGGGATCACATACTGCGGTATGTTCGTGAGTTTGCGGGCAAGTAGAATTTCAAGTTTGGCCAGATCGTCGATTTCGAGACTTGATCCCATGTTGGTGATTATATTCATAGCCGGCATATCTGGCTGTTTCGAAGTGCGACTTGAGAGGTGTAGAGGCAAGATTCAGCGGATCGTGTATTGCTGTTGAGCGCTTCCAGGTGAGGGACGGGCCCGCATGCCTTCACCTTGGAGCAAACACTGGCTCGAAGCAAACGAACGCGCTGCCTCACACACTCAGACTGTTGTATCATTTGAACGTGATACAGTAACAGCCCGCCCGTCTGCGCTACTTTACCTTGAGACGATGGTCCATACCGACTTATTCCGAAGTCGCAAAAGGCAGAGGTGTTGTCCGAGTAGGACCTTGAAGAAAGAGACAGAGTTTCGAGCAGCTATTTCGACGGCGACTCTATCAAACCAATTTCTTCTACCATTGAGCATCCATGTATAGCACGGTAATGCTAGACGTGTATGGACACGACCTCGCATCGCTTCAATCTAGTATTCAATATGGAAGCGCACTGCTAGACGTGACTGAATATTTTCAAAAGGAACGTGTACAACAGTATGGCAAGTGGCGGTAGACGTGACGAAGAGATTGGAAAAAGATGTTCATGTGTCCCACATAACATATACTCTGGAAGACAAGGCATCAGAGACGCATCGCGAACTATTATGCTTTCCGACAAAGCCGAGAACTTCACAGGCGGCCGTCCTCACTGTGTTAATCTGGTCCTAGGATGAAATCTCATATAACTCGGCCAGGCAGTAGTTCATGCGGAATGTTGGGGTTCGCGTGAGAAGTCACTGCGAATTCTAAGAGTAGACCACACGACTAAGTCAACATTGACTTCACTCGACTGTTATCTTTTACTCAAGACGCTAAAATGAAGTCCTAAGCTACCAAGTCCCAAGTTCGTCAATCCAAACTGGCACTGCCACATCGCCCAAGAGGCTTTACGCGTCGTTCATTTCGCGATCTCGTATGTGTGGGGCTGTGCAAACCATGAGATGATGATCGTCAGGAACAAACTCCGCCACAACGTCAGCAGCCGTTGAAGTCCGAGATCTACGGGGTTAGCGGGAGCTATGTTTCAGATTCTGTATCCATCGCGGGCCAATTGTGGGGAAGTATGCGCAAATAATATGCAGCTCATTGTGGTTACGCTAGAACGATACATAAAGTCTAAGCTCGAAAGTATCTTGATGCGCGCGAAGTTCATCGCCTTGCTAACCTGCGACTATAAAGCACAACTACTTAGTTGAAGCTAACATGCACATGATCCCTGTGAAATGTTAGTACCTCTTGTAACTTCGCGAAAGTATAACCTACCAATGGTTCTGTGTGATACTATTGCGATCCTCCATCGGCTTCCACCCAGTCCAGGGCTCGACCTTGTTCCCAGACTGCCAAATGCGCTGACCCCAGATGATATACTTCACACTGTGTCCAGCGCGATTGTTCATGATCCATTCCGCGATTTCACGCCCTGAGGATGTGGGTGCCTATGCTCACGTCAATTTGGATGAAGGTGGACAAAAGAAACTGCAGAAGACTTACGCTGCCGGCATCCGAACACATAAAGTCGATAGCTTCTCCACAGCAATGATCGCTCTTCGCACAATCGCAATTCGGTCGGAAGCATCCCAAGCTCTTGATCCTGCCCGGGAACTGATTGACTACCCACTTCGCTCCGTTCTTCGAAACAGCATCGCACTTCGAATCTGTGATGGCGCCGGGATCCTTGTATCCGCCAAAGCCTTGAGCAGCGGATTGGCAGCACTTGAACGTTCCCGGTCCGGGGCATTGGTTGGAAATAGACTCGCCAGCGCAATCGCTGACCCAGCGACAGTTTCCGGGACTCGCACCGCACTTGGGTTTGCTACAGCACTTGACGTCAGCCGGATCAGATGGACAGCCTCCATCAATGGTGGTGCCGCCGGAGGCGGTGCAGTCAGATTTCTTGACACAGACGCCTGGAGGGTTAATTAGTATTACTTCCAAATGATGTATGGGTAAGTTGACGGACCCGCAACGCTGTTAGGGCCATAGCAGGGCTCGTTGAGAGCGGCGAGGACGCCCTGTGTCGCTAGAAGCGTTGCTAGCAGAGAAGTGATGGTGAATTGCATGTTGATGGTTGTAGTGCTCGGTGGAGTTATACTGCAATCTGGTGGAAAGCTCGATGACTTATATACTCCTACTTACGGCTTCTAGGTCCTTTAATATGCTACACATGAAGTCAATGGCTGAACAAACACATGATGTTTTTGCGAACACGACATCCAATGCGAGCCCGTCGTGGTACGAATTGTTGCGATGGAGCGAGACATTTTTAGATCAGGTACAAGACGAGTCCTGGTAATGGGGCCAGAATTCGTGAATCCGGGGAATGTCCCTTGCATGCGGCTGAAGATCTCTTGGCTCAAGCACCCAAAATTTCGCACCATGTCGAGTCAAAAGGCACTTTCTCTTTGCAGATCTACGCCGCTTGAACTTGATGTGTATTCGATTCGACGACATCGCATTGCAATACTTACACAATCCACACGAGATCGCGCTAGCTCTTCGGATTACTCGCATATGTACTTGACTGTGCTAGACCGTGGGTTTATGAAGGGCTCGGTATTCGAAACATGTCCGTACTCAGCCTCATCGTACTCATCGTACTACTTCCCGGCGTACACGTGACGTCATTCGCTGCTACGCTTCGCTTGTCCTGTACTCAATGAGAGCGATATACATACCATGATTCACATACAGATCATGCAAGAGGCTGATAGCGTGAATGCTGCGGCCGGACATACACACGAACCAACCGCCAAATCGAGGTCGTTGGTCCTTCTGTCTCTCATGGATGCATGTACAAGTGGACGATACTTGCCGGTCAAGGTGCCCGAAATTGCGGTCTCATACCTCGATCATAAGTACCCCATAGCCTAGTCGAATGTAGACGCGGTGCTCTCTGAGTCGTCGATCAAGAGATTGCATGGCTAAGTGTAAAACCGCCCAATCAAGTCCATGCCACTCGATCCCCGGCCATGATTCGCTCCCGACCAAACACCGTCCTCAGTCCGCACTCAACTGTTGCGCATGTGCCCATGTACGTGCCTGCATTCCCTCAGCCCAAGACGCCGATACCCGATCTCGAAGTGAAGTCATGGCAGCTACATGCCAACAAGGCTTCACCATACAAGAACACTCTACAACACGTGCCCGCCCCCGGTGTCCGAAAATAAGTAGTTTCCCTGCCCGTAGCCGAAGGGGCACCGAAGGGCAACCGTGATCGACGGACTGCACCAAACCTGCCTGATGCGGAAGGTTCGGGGCTTCGTGGCGCTGGCTAGCGTGCGCCCCATCACCACCACGATTCTAGGCTGACGATGGGGCGGGTGTTTATTTTGGTCGAATGGGATCGTTACTTGCGATCATCAGGAAGTGCGCGCGAGAAACGAAGCTCGGGCCGATGGACGTATGCTTGCTGAACGCGAGGCTGGTGGTCTGAAGGGGTTTGGGGGCCGGGAGAGTGCTATTTGTGTGGTGACGCGGGATGCGAGATACGAGGATAGATTGCGGCCTCGTTTTCGTCGCTGCGTAGTAAGTTTTTGCGTCTTGGGAGGGACAGAGGGAGAGGATGGATGGAGGGAAGCGTAGGTTGAGACTGACTATAAGAACGTGTGAGAGACGCGATGATTGTTCTTCAGACAACAGTCCGTCTTCAACTTTGACCTCTTGATCAGATCTCGAACAGTAATCGGTCCGAACTATCATCATGCAATTGTCCTACTTATCCCTCCTGCTCATCTCTTCTACCACTCTGGTTACCGCAGCACCGACAACTCAGACATTCACCATTGCTGTCGAGAAGCGCCAGAGCGATACCACAAAGCTGATCAAATCCTGTCTTGCTGAGCGCGGTGGTAGTGCGAGGATATGGGATTGTTCGAAGAGCAGAGTGCGTCGTCATGGTACCACCAACACGCAGGTTAGACACTAACAGAAGTACAGTACATATGTGATAGTTCAGGGATGTGTTGGGGTGTGTGTAAATGCAAGGAAAAAATTCCTAGTCGTCTCAAATAATCTATGCCGTCATTATCGATTCAAAGGAGGCTCATTGTCCAAGTCCAGCATGAACGCAGTCAAGAGATCAATCATACTCGTCTTCCCAACCTCCCCCATACTTCCAACTCCCGTTCGATCCTTCCGCTACCTCTTTGATCCCTTTGCCATCACCCATGGGATAGTACATCCTGATTACGGTATCGTTGTATGCAACAACACCGAAGGGCCCGTTCGCCAGACTTGGTTTAGGGACACTGCCGCTCAGGTCACCTGTGGTCCACTTGCTCCTGGCGTACTGTACTTGCTGCATCTTGGCACCATCGAAGAAGAAAACTTGGACTGTTTGGCCGCTGTCCGAGGTGGCTATGCCAAGGTTGCGGGGGAGCTCGGTTGGAGTGGTGTATGTGGATAGGGATGTAGCTATGGCACAAAGTCAGACTCGCATAGCTTTTGTGGCTGTGGTTTTCAGCGGAACGTACGTTGACTCCAAGTTGAGCTTTTCCATACGGATGTGGCCATCTTGAGCTTCTTTTCTTCGTCAAACCAGAATAGCCAGATCTCGCCGTTCGCGATGCCAGCAGCAAGAGGGGACGCTTTGTGGGCCTTGGCTTTGTCACCAACAGGTTTTGCGGCACTCCAAGTGTTGCTCTTGGAGTCGTACGAGGCTCCGGACATTAGGCCATCGTTGCTCACGGTGTACTTGTGCAGCAGGCCTGCGGCTGGTGATAGCATGAAGGATGCTACCCCTGGAGAATTTGTAGTGGATTCGGAGACTAATGCAGTGCGCGGCGATTGGCATGATGTTCCGTTCACATTGCAGTGAAACACGAGGGACGATTGCGACTGCTGAGCTTGTGCCATGTAGTGTATGTGGATTTCCTGATCGAGGTTCAGCCACAGTACTCACGCTCTATGCGACAATCCTTACGAAAGTGTCGTTGGACTGAAAAGCAGCAGCAGCAATGGATGTGTTGTTTATTGCAGCTTGAGTCGTCTCGAGCTTCATTGGGTCCACCCACTTTATCTGCCCTTTGACATAGTCGGCTTTCTCGGGGTAGTAGGCACGCATCCAGAGGTCACCGTTCGCCTTCTGCCATATATTGAACATGGTGCCTTTAGACCTAAGTATGATTTTAGACGAACGTATGGAACTTAATTCACAAGTGGACATACTGGGTAGTGACAATCTTCCGCATCGGCTCCGGTGCCGGGGCAGGAGTCAAGGTATTCGTGCTTTCAGTCAAATTCGAGTTAGGACTGACGCTAGGTGAGGGCGACGGAGCCTGATGGTCCTGAACATTCTGTGTTGTAACGTTGTCTAGCTATGCGCACGTCAGTTGATATTACGACAAAACGTGTAGTAGTTATACCGATTTCCTCTTCGACACTGCAAGGCCTCCTGCAACACCCCCGACAATTGCAGCAACAATCAAAGCCAAGACAATGGCTGCGATAACGATATTTCTCCGAGAACCGCAAAATCTCTTCTCACTGGGTGGCAGTGTCGTCTTGTCTTCGTCCACATCGCGAGTTGATGAGTTCGAGTCGCTCAGCTCATAGTAGTCTTTCTGAGGGTAAGTCTCAGCTGGCAGATATACAGGATACTTGTCGGATGCTGAGTTGCGGGATGTGTTTGATCGGGAAGTGATTTCGAATCGTGCTCTAACGGCACAGCATTCTTAGCGACATGCAACTGTGGAAGGGACTTTGGATCGTGCTCCAGTGGCTAGGTTTATTAGATGTCCGCCTATGCCACAGAATCATACACTAAAACTGGACTTACGGTTCTCTGTAGGTCTGCCATCGTAAACACCCAAATAATAATTAGTAGTATAGTATAGAGATAGAAAGAATGCACGCAAAGAAGCGAATGAACTGCCGATTGCTATGTACGAGCAGGAGTAAAACGAACGACACGCTTCATACCGGCGTGAGATACCTAGCAAAGAGAAATCATAGAAGTCTATAGGGGTGGTTGAAGGTGCTTGGCCCCCAGTTTGGAGGACGTAGTAAATCTCGGTTCCTGCAGCCTTGTGCGCCTCTCAGCTACACAACCAACCAGCGAAGAGCTGCACGACGCAGGAGTGATCCTAGACCCGGATATATGGCGAAAGAGGGTAGAATAATCATATACAGCCTGCCTCTATTTCAGACAATGGTTGTGCAGTGATAAGCTCCACCGGTGACGTGGGATGAAGCTGTCATGTATTAGGTGGCGAGAAGGCTCACCAATGGAGGGCATACCGCAACCGCCATGCCCAGAAGAAGTCGGTACCTGTGTTGAGCGTATCGTGAATAGATATAAGTGCTTTGAGGTTCTGGGCTGCGCAATATGAACTGCAGCTGGGAGATCTCCACGACCCTGTGGAGCGGAAGCTGGGGTCGTAGGTATGAAGAGACTCCAGAAACATGCCCATGGATATTGTAAGGCGCAGTGTTTCTAAGGAACCTGCCTCCATCTCTTCTACGCAAAGGGAGTAAAGGGCAATCGTTACCTGCTCCGCGCATGAGGCTACGGAGGTGATGCAGGAGGCTAACTGGGGTTGTGGAGGTGCGTGGACAGCATTTGATGGTACAGTGCAATTTCTGGACATCCAAGAACTGGCTATAGCCCCAAAACTTATGAGCTCTCGGCGGAAAGTTTGGCAAAGTACTTGGGGGTTACCAATCCACAAGCATTCTGAGATCTGTGTTGGTCCTTCACGTGGTCTGGCATCCGGTGCCCTGGCCGATCTCTAGGCAGGCAGGGTCGGCAATACTTGGAGTACCAAGACATGAGTCAGTGGATATTGCTGCTGCTCTTTGACAAGGCTTTCAGCAACAAAGAGAGCACAATCTCTCGGTCCGGCGAGGGCGCAATCGATTGGGTCTCGGTCTTTGGCTTGGCGTCGGTGCACGGATGGGGATGTCGAATGAGGCTCTCAAACCTCAGGTGCAGCAGCAGCCCTGGCAGACGTCTGACAGCCCGAATACGTGCAGGGTTCGTTATATATGCACGAATATAGCCCCGCGATGCTGGCGGTTGACAGGTGCGCGACCCGCCAACATCGAGCTGGGAGGACGACGCAGCGCAGTCCGACGGCTGCGAACTTGCGGATACGAAGACGAGGACGGCGCGCTCGGCAGCTCAGGTACGAGAAACTAGTGAAAGCCATCAGTCAGCGTGAGCACACCAACGGGCGCACTGGCAAGCTGGGCGGCCATTGGCTGCCGGGCGACTACGCGAAATTGAGCTGCGTATGGACGAGGATTTTGCTGGGGTTGAGTGTGGCGGAGCACCTTTGGTGCTGGCCCCCCTGCTCTTTCCGCATCTGGCTGCCGGATGCAGTCGCGGCCGTTGCCCACGCCGTGCCTGCGTGAAAGAAAGCAGTCCTGTTTTTAGCAGCCGTCGCACAAAGGCTGGCTTCAACAGAACCGTCGAGGCGGTCGCCGCATGCAACGAGCAGGGTGGCATCTGACCGCGCAGCGAGTGCAGCCAGTGCAGCAGTCATCGATCTTGCAGCAGCTGGACGAGCGCCTCTTAAGCCTGGGCGCTGAGCGTGAAGCCGCGCGTAATCCACCGGCCCACCTGCGACTGCGACCGTCTCGCACACCCCTAGATCCGCTGTAGTGCATAGACCTGAGCGCCGCCCGCTGGGATCTCACCTCCATCTGCCTCACACTCGCTCTCCTCAGGCACTCCCAAAACCCTCGACGCGTCCCTGTGACGACATCTTAATTCACTTGGCTGCGTTGGAGCGGGACATCTCGCTGATCGCGCCTGACGCTCGTTACCCATTCAACCCCTTCTTTTAGCCTCCCCCAGCACAACGCCCAGCCCACTCCCGCCAGCGCCCGCCTCGCCGCTGCCCGGTTTCCCACCTGCGCGCACCTCCCTGTCTTCGACATCATCACACCACGCCCGTCGCCTCGACATCCACTCGCTCACCACCACGCGCCTCTACCACTGAATCGCCCTGCACCCCGTCGCTCGCTGAGGAGGAAACTTGCCGCCGCTGGTTTGGCTGTCGCCCCTTCGCCGTACTCGCCAGGAGTACCACTGCCTCCCGCCTGAGGCACCCTGCGACTCTCGCACCTAATACACACGACCACCGCCCACCATGCGTCTCTCGCTATCCCAATCGCTCCTCTGCCTGGCCGCCGTTGCTGCGCCGCTGGCCTCCGCTGAGCGCCTCCTCGAGTCCAAGTCGCTCAACCCGTGCATGTCCAACTCCAGCTTCTCAGCCACCCTCTTCAATGTCGCCCTCACGCCCAACAACCGCAGTCTCGACTTCAACCTGGACGGTATCTCCAACATCGCCGGCAGGATCGAGGCCGAGCTGGAGCTGCTCGTCTATGGCTACTCGGCCATGAACCAGAAGCTCGACCCTTGTGGCAGCAAGGAGCTCGAGGGCATGTGCCCTATGAACGCTGGGCCGCTGCAAATCAAGTCCAATCTCGAAATCACAGAGGACATCATGAACCAGATTCCAGGTATGAGCTGCACACTGCCGCCATTGGACTCTCACTAACCTTCACAGGCATCGCTTACACCATCCCCGATCTGGATCTGCTCGTGCGCATCAAGATCAAGGACCAGGACACCCACGTGCAACTTGCCTGTGTCGAAGCTGAACTGTCCAACGGCCACTCTGTTGACCAGAAGGCTGTCGCATGGGTCACCGCCGTCATCTCTGGCCTGGGTCTTGTTGCATCTGCCATTACCTCAGGCCTCGGACACTCCAACACCGCCGCCCACGTTGCTGCAAACGCCATGTCGCTGTTTGGCTACTTCCAGGCTCAGGCCTTCATCGGCTTGTGCGCTGTTCCACTGCCGCCCATTGTCGCTGCATGGACGCAGAACTTCCAGTGGTCCATGGGCCTCATCCGCGTCGAGTTCCTTCAGAAGATGGCAACCTGGTACCAGCGTGCTACCGGTGGCACACCCACCACACATCTTTCTCAGCTATCCGAGGTCTCCGTTGAGGTCCAGAAGCGCGTGGTCAGGCGTGGCATCGACATGACCACTCGCGCAATAGCGCCTCTGCTAGCCCGCAGCAACTCGGCTGCCACCGAAGCTCAAGCTGGTGGTGGGCGTCTCGTGCTTCACGGTATCGAACGTGTCGGATTCAAGGCCCGCATTGAAACAACCAACATCTTCTTCACTGGCTATACCTTTTTCATCATCTTCGTCCTCTTCACCGTCATTGGCGTGGTTGCTTTCAAGTACATCTGCGAAGGTCTCGTCAAGGCCGGTAAGATGAAGAGCGACAAGTTCGTCGACTTCCGCAACGGCTGGCAAACAGTGTTGAAGGGCATCTTGTTCCGTGTCGTCCTCATTGGCTTCCCACAGATGATGGTCCTCAGCTTCTGGGAACTCACTCAGCGCGACTCAGCCGGTCTTGTCGTCCTCGCAATCCTGACCATGCTCACCATGATCGGTATCCTCGCCTGGGCCTCGTCCAAGGTTGTCCGCATTGCGCAGCGCTCCATTGCCATGCACAAGAACCCTGCCTATATCCTCTACTCGGACCCTGTCGCGCTCAACAAGTGGGGCTTCTTGTACGTCCAATTCAAGGCCGCAGCTTACTGGTTCATCATCCCATGGCTCGCCTACATCCTGATCAAGGCCATGTTCGTCGGTCTTGCCCAGACCAGTGGAAAGGCCCAAGCCATCGCTCTGGTACTGATCGAAGCTGCTCTTTTAATCGGTGTATCTGTCCTCCGCCCGTGGATGGATAAGAAGACCAATGGTTTCAACATTGCCATCGCCGCTGTCAACTTCCTCAGCGCAGTCTTCTTGTTGATGTTCACTGAGATCTTTAAGCAGCCCGTGAGTCAGATCCTTCCGACCGTCGATTTCGTACTAACATGTATAGGCCATCGTCACCGGTGTTATGGGTGTTATTTTCTTTGTGTATAACGCCGCTTTCGCCCTGGTTCTGCTCATCATGCTCCTTGTCTCTTCTGGATTTGCAGTCTTCACCAAGAACCCCGACACCCGCTACCAGCCAATGCGCGATGACCGCGGCTCTTTCATCAAGTCGCAGACTCAGCTCACTACCGAGCTCGATGCGTTGGGTGCAACTGCTCGTGGTGAGGGCAAGGGAACGCACTCTCAATCGCGATCACGGATCGATGATGACGATGATATCCGATCTTCCGAGGAAAACCGACAAATCGCTGCGAAGGAAGGCGGTTTTAGCGAGCACTACCAGCCAGCGCCGCCACGCAGCCCTGCGACGTCGAACTTCTCACAACCTCACAACCCGCCGTCTTTCTACGACCGCGCCAGCCCCGTCCCTTCGTATAACCAGGGCCATGGCACAAGAAACGACGTGCAGTACCGGACAGCCAACTCAGCGAGCCCGTGGCAACGAGGAGCAGGCTATGATGGCCATTGACGCCAGGAGGAGCACGAGGAACAGGTGGAGAAGATCATAGCGTCCTATGATCGTTCCTCTGTGCCCAACAAATTCTGAGCATCAACACGTGTGCATACAATAGTATAATTCCACGATCAAGATTTGTCGCATGGGCCTGGACATGGCACCTTTTACGAAAGGCGGCGTTACCTCATTTTCATCATACCTTCTGCATCCGGTGGGAAAGAGAGTCTGCTTCGGTTCATAGAGATCGGGCGACATTACATGTATAATCTCCTCCATCTTTATCTCGTTGAATCTCTGGGTCTCATATGTTGAACAGGGCGCATTTTGGATATGTGCAGCATTCTTTTCTTTCCGTCATTGCAGGCTTACACTGCGCAGCCCGTTGAGGAGGCAAGAAGGCTTGAGGAGATGTCTATCTAGGCATTGTGTATAGAAGAATCCAACAAGTACAAATCCTCGATCCTCGCATAACTTTCCGCGGTGACTTACTCTTATGAAACGGTGCATCCTGGCTGATCATGAGCACAGATAGCGGTTAGCACGACGTCAAATTTCGGACACATCCCAAACCATTTCCAACGACGAGCCGCACTTCACATTTTCCCACGCGAGGGCTTGCACGTGGACACTTTAGTCGCGCTAAATGTCCTCGAGTAGCATGCAAGGGCTCCTAAGCAGCGTCAATGAGGCGATTATTGTAGGAGCTCATGGTTCGCATCGTAAGCTGCAGCCTTATCATGCACTGCTAGTCGTATGCGGAAAGTAGGAAAACTCGCGCTGGTTTCCTTTCGGATATGAAAACGTCAAGATGCAGCGCCTCGGGTGCCGTGATTGGCTGCTCGGCACCGCGCGGCGGCAAGACTTCACGATCGTTGCTCAAAGGAGCGATTTGATCGGACCTGTTTGAATTGCGCTTCAATCTCTGCTTGCGCAAACAGCGCGATCAGCTTGTTGGCAGACATGAAGCTGTCGATCGGTGTGATGCTGAATCATGGCATTCAGCAGAACCCAAGCATGCGCGTGGTGAGCTGCGCGTCTTCACGTAAGTCAGCGTCATGCTCAGTCTTTTGGTAGCCTACCGATAGCTCACGATAGCTCCACATGGTTCCGCCGCCTCCAGCACCAACCACACGCAATGGTCACTAACGACGTCACACAGGCCGCCGATTACCCCAGACTATGCGCTTGTCGCAGTCACAACCATCCACAGAGAAGACGTTTCGTGGCACGCAGTGCATCGGCGTTGAACACAGACATCACTGGAATGTTCGACAAGGGTCGCATGAAGGGGTTGCGAGGCCAATCAAACGGCGCACGAGACGCGGTGATTGGAGATCCGGCGCCAAGTCCATGGTCGGGCGTGCACGGCGCCATTACAGATAACCGGGCCACGAGAGACCAGTGAACTGCGCTCTGAAATCACAGGGCTCGTCCGACTTGTCTTTTTCCATGCGAATCATCTCCCACCAGCGTCCCGCCTAAAGATTAGGCGGGTGGCACACGATGACTTCCCCGGAGGAGTTACCGGGGCGCAGCCGTCCTTTATCATGGCCTGCCAGTCCGAATGCCTCGAGGTTGCTTTCGTCTTTCCAACCCTTCTGCTGCGGGCCCTCCGCGCGCGCCGCATTCCGCTACGATATGTTTTCGGCTTGCTGACTATTCGCATCCGTTATTCGAAACGACTGGTTCGCTGTATCACTATCTGTAACAGTTCCCCGTTTTTTCCTAGTTTGGTCGCATAGGGTTTGCATCTCCGATACCTGCATTACCGGTGAAGTCTATCAGATTGCGGCCTCTTTTCGCGCCACGGTCCTCGCATATTCTTTCCCTCCTTCCAGACTCCTGTCACTGTTTCGCCTTGTTGCTCCTTTCATTGTAAAGCCGATCGCGCACTGTGTTTCAACCCCAAGGATACCCCATCGTCAAACCGCGACGTTGTACCTGCACACCAAGTTCGGTCCGACCAGAAACACTGTTGGGGAACACAGCACCTAAAACCAAAATGGCGACACTCCCGCGCTTCGTCTTTCCCTCGTCACAACAGTCCGAAGTTTTCGAGTCGACGCAAAGGGCCAAGAAGGATAGGCCACAGATCCAGGTCAACACCAGCTCTGAAGTAAGAGAAACATACGCACTCGTCGTCCCCGAACGCCACCTCTCAAGACCTTTCCTTTCGAGGACCATCACACCACCAGATTCGCCAATGCGAAGGCGATCATCAACCATGAGCTCCGAGAGCCCAATGAAGATGCATGATGACACCACTTTCACACCACCCACCACACCTTCCCACTCAAAGAGCAACTCGGCTTCATCAGACTACCTGGCCTCATTATCAAGCCTGCGACGTGGCGACTCGACGGCGTCACGGACGAGCCGGCCATCGCTAGATGAGTCATGTCGGCCAGGCAGCACCGAGCTTATGGAGTTTCCTCACGATTTACTCGACTATGAAATTCAGCTGGACGGAAAAGGAAGAAAGAAGCCCATTGGGTCAGGTGCCTGGAGCGATGTGTACCTCGCTGTGCCGACTACAAAGCGTGCTGCGTTTGTGCCAGTGGCACCTCCAATGTCGCCACCACTGACGCCTGTGCACTCTCGCGCCTCAAGCGCAACTAAGGACGGTCTACTGGCCATACCACCACTCTATGCTATCAAGGTCCCCGCTTCAACCAGTGCAAAGAAAGTCCTCAACGCCGAGGCACGAATCTTGTCGCACCTGTCACAATACACAGACGGCGCGGAACACATTATCCCCTTCTTCGGCCAGGACAATCGCACAGGGGCGCTCGTTCTTCAAGCCATGGACGGCACACTGGAGGACTGGATCCAAACTACCCTTAGCACTCTCGACGACTCATACCGCGCAACCAAACTGGCCTCGACCTTCCCCGCCCTTGCGCTCTCCCTTATCGACAGCCTCATCTGGATGCAAGACAAAAACTGCATCCACGCTGATATCAAACCATCCAACATCTTGTACTCTACCTCTCCCTCATCTTCATCGCCAACCCCACACCTCGTCTTCTCCGACTTTTCGTCCACGGTCCTCACAATCCAGGGTACCACCACGTCCACACCAGCACCCATGGGCGCCGGAACTTGGGAATTCCTCGACCCCTCGCTTCTCAGCTCCTTCAACCCCGCTACGCCCTCTGCCTCGACAGACCTGTACTCCCTCGCCATCACGCTGCTCTTCGTCATCCTCGGCGCCTCGCCGTTTGACGGGTTCAAGCACAACAAGTTCCAGCAGCGCGAGATGATCAAATCGGGCGCCCCGCTGCAGTGCTTGGGGTATGACGACGAAGGGATCAGGAATTTGAAGAAATTGGCTGCGTTGTCGAGGGATTTGGGGTTTGATGTCAAGAAGTGGTTTGCTAAAGTGCTTGTCAAGGACCATGCGAAGAGGGTTGACGTGAGGGAGTGGAGAGAGGAGTTGGTGGAGGGATTGAAGGGGAAGGCGAGACTTTGAGTATTGTGTGGACTGGTTTCGTGGACGGAAGTCCTTTGTATTACTACTACTGCTGCTACCACTTTTCTTGTTCTGTTGTACTTTCTTTTAGCGTTTACTAGACTCGGAATGTCGCTGGACATTCGCTAGATACCCCCTTAGGCAAGTTATGAGTTTGTATTATAATTACAAGAAGATTTACTCGAACCTCATCCCGGCATTCATATTTTCATCCTATCATTGGGACTTTATCAAACAGAATGTCGATCGTATTCTGCCAAGTTCCCAGTCGAGGTTTACTTGAAGAAATGCATGGCGAAGCGAGATATGCGACTTGTGGCTCACGATTTAAACGGCTTTACTTGTCCTGCGCCATTATTAATCTCTGTGTATATAGACCGGTTTACTCTTTCGCCACATAACAGACCCTCTACCCTGCGATATACCCGCAAACAAATACTCCGCCGCTCCCTGATTCTTCACAACCCTAGCTGCAGCCTTCATCTCTTTCAGCCTCTGGCCCTCCCGCGGTGCCGGTCCGATCGTTTCCACGTGATACCCTGTCAAAGGTGTACAACCCCTTAAGCATAAGGGGTACATGCGGTGGAGTGAAAAGCGATGAGTCTTGGTTTATTCATCGCTGAATCAAGATTGAATGCGGGATGTGAAGCCATACTTTGGCATCTGCTCTTGTCGTGGCTGTTGGGCCTGAGCCTATGTCCTTGATGTTGAAAGGGAGGCATACTAGAGTACTTTGTTATGAGTTTGACGAAATGATATCGTGTATCGCGTCCTATATCTGCTTGAAGTGACATGTAACCGATCTGGCACTTCGGCGTAGAATGACCCCTGCAACTAAGCATTGTAAGCTTTGGCATATGTCGTAAAAAGGATTCACATAATCATAGTGCTGAGATTTGGGAGGCCTCGCTGCGTTTGTGTCTATCCGTATGCCAAATATTCGGGCTAACATGAACGGTTTGACAACATGATATTGTCCATGTATAATGGCGCACACTCGTTGCGTGAGTAGATGGGTTAGGTTAGATAGATAAAGGAGGATGAGGGCTAAGAGACTTCAGTAGTGATAAAGATCACTTCGACATGTTGATTAGAGCAGGGGTCGGCCCGCTGCGGAATCTGGACTTCGACGGAGTCACTGCCTAGGTGCTGGGCACGATGTGACGGCTGGGCCAGCCTCGAAGGTACTGTTTATGCGGACGTAGCAGAAGGTATTTCTTTTCAACACCTCGTGATAACGGCAAGTCTTCTTCACGCTGTAGCTTTCCAGAATGTAGCGGATGGTATACTCCAGCTTCGCAGACGTACCTCAAGCTTCGTGAATTTCATGTGAATGAAAATTGCGATGTTGACATCCAGGACGAGCGCCCGAACTGCGTCTGGCAAGGATAGGCTGATGCCCGTTCATCAATTGCACGCGACTCGGCTCTTCCGGCGCCATACTGTGCGAAGCGAAGCCCACAATAATTAGCGAATCAGCTGCATAGAATCCGCTTACAAAGGTATGTGAGTCCAATCGCAAATTGTCCGCGGAGTGCACATTTGTGGAGAAGGGCTTGTACTTAGGAGGTACCACAGTATGGACAAATACTAGCGCCGCATACCCCTAACGACCACGCCGCATGCGAGCGAGGCACCGCCGAAGAATAGGTGACGGTAGTTACATTTGGCTCTACGGACAGATACTATTGTGCCAACAACTCACGGTGAATGTCCAAAAATGACAGACGTATGGCGGCATCGTTGAAAGTGACGTGTGATGGCGTTACGAAGCAGACTGGGTTGCCGTCGCTCAGGCACCGAGCCATGTAGGATGCAGAGAATGTGGGCGATCAATATCATCGCAACGATCATCCGCATCCCAGTCGTGCCAGGACGAGGCTCACATCGCCATGCTAAGCTTTCGGAAACTATCCAAATAGAGTTTAGCTTCGCGCCACATCTATGCTACGCATGCGGCTGCACCCTAGCCGCGTCGTTCATTTCCACGTTTTGTTGTTCGTGCTTCCCTTTCTGAGTCGTCCAGCCTTGCACTGCAAGGACGTGCCCGATTTCAGTCTAGGTACTACCGCTCGTGGCTGATTTTAGGGCAGCTGAGGCTGCGTTAGGCGCCTTAGGGCCCTCGCAAATGCCGTGTCCGGCCTCACCGTCTCGCCTCGCCCAGGCTCATGTATTGTCATGGCGGTAAGTGGGAAGAAAATGCGTACCATGTGCCCCTGGATGGTCTTTCGAGAGTCCTTGGGTTCTTTTTATAAGATGGGTCTGCTCTTCTCACGAATGGTCCAGCCTTACACTCGTTAACAATTTGTGTTCATATACACATACCACAGTCATTACACCTAATATCATAATGCCTAATATCGCTATCTGGATTCTCGCGGCCTTGGCTGCTGTCCAAGTAGCACACGCTGCCCCTCAAGGCGTAAGCCAGTCGGCTCGTTGTGGTGAAAAGTATGGCCTCACTTGCAAGGGCAGCTCCTTCGGAAACTGCTGCTCGAAGAATGGATGGTGTGGTTCCGGCAATGACTACTGCGGTACCGGTTGCCAGTCTGGCTGGGGTACATGCACCTCAGGCAATAGCAATACTGCGCCAGCGCCTGCTAAAGTTTCCAAAAACGGCTCATGTGCCCAAAATGGTGGAACCACTTGTCTTGGATCCTCCTTCGGTGACTGTTGCAGGTAAGCTTCACAACAGGTTGCAACACCGCTTATATACTGACCAAGAGCTAGTCAATACGGCTACTGTGGTTCCAGCAGCGGCTATTGTGGCAACGGCTGCAATCCGTTGTTTGGAAAGTGTGATGTAACACAGTCCACCTCTTGGCAAGCTTCCACGCCCGTGCGGTCCTCTTCGACATCTGTCCGGCCCTCTTCTACGCCTATCGCTGCCTCTTCAACTATCGCGGCGGCACCATCGTCCACTCCGCCGGTATCCCGAAACGCACGCTGTGGAAACAAGGAGAATGCTTCGCCGCAAGGGCAGACTTGCCAGGGTTCAACGTTTGGGAACTGCTGCAGCAAGTGGGGATATTGCGGCTCTTCCAAGGACTACTGTGGAACTGGATGCCAGCCAGGATTTGGCAGCTGTGATGCTCAACCGGCATCTTCGGCCATCTCGTCGTCTGTCAAGTCCTCCGTGCTTTCGGTCTCGGCTGCATCTTCGCCCATGAGCTCGTCCGCCGCGGTCTCATCCCAATCCCCAACTCCCAGCGCGCCTTCGACACCCGTTGTCAGCTCCATTATCGTGGTTTCTTCGTCCACAGCCGTCTCATCAGATGCTACATCTTCCATTGTGCAGTCGTCTTCCGTTGATGTCAGCTCTACCGCCGTCCCTTCGTCTTCTGCTAGCCCGGTCGTGTCATCAGACCCCGTTGTATCCCCAAGCTGCACCCCTGCTCCTACTTTCCAGCCTACTGGATCATGTAATTTGCAGGGATTCCCAACCATTGCTAATGCTAATGCCGCTTATCAAGTCATTACCGGAACAAACGTGGATAATTGCAAGCAGACTTGCTTCAGCTCAGCACCATGCCAATACTTTATTGTTCAGTATGGGGTGGACTG
This sequence comes from Paraphoma chrysanthemicola, assembly GCA_020744225.1. Taxonomy (NCBI): domain Eukaryota; kingdom Fungi; phylum Ascomycota; class Dothideomycetes; order Pleosporales; family Phaeosphaeriaceae; genus Paraphoma; species Paraphoma chrysanthemicola. The sequence goes on from JAGMWG010000002.1 coordinate 197,949, forward strand.
CTACCTTTATGACAAGCCACTATCTCAACAGGGTGCAATTCAGCCTGACAGCTCCCTTGGCTTGTACGAGAGGACTTGCTTCCCACCGACTGGAGCGTGCTTTAGCGAAGGTGCTGCTTCACCCAGCCCCGTACCTTCTGTGGCCTCATCGTCTGCGGTATCTTCGTCGTCTGTTGCTATCACTTCATCTCCTGTTTCTACCCCAGAAACTGCGAGCTCAACGCTGATGCCATCTCCAAGCTCCACCCATATCGTCGTTACAAGCTCTAGCCCGGAGGCTGGGAGTTCTACCCCGATTCCCTCTCCAAGCTCCACGCCCGTTGTCATATCAAGCTCTACCCCGGAGGCCGTTAGCTCAACGCCCGCCGCCATGTCATCCAGCGTGGCCAACCCAACACCATCCTCGACACCTCTTCCACCTGCTTGTGGATTGGCGGCATTCGTTCCGGGAGATGAAACCAACTTTTATGAAGCGGTCCCTGTTGCAAATGCAGCAGCATGTGGCCAACGCTGTCTTGCCGACACTCAGTGCCAGTTTGTCATCGTCTCTGAAGATTCGTATTGTTTTCTCTACAGCTATGCTTTCAACCGTGCGGCACCGCGCACTCCACTCAACTACATCACGCTATCCGAGAGGAGCTGTTTTGCACCTGCGGCCTCCAGCTCTGCCCCAGTTGATGCATCAACGCCCCCTCCCGTGTAAACATGTAAACATGCATAACGTGCATCCACGCGTAACGGAACAACCACCGTGGCGGAATAAACTGCAGGCACTTTGACTTCAATGCAATAGAAAGCCTGCGCACGTCTTCCTTTTTACAATGCTTCTCTTAATACTATGCTACAGCTTCTTCTAAGACCCTAATACCCTACTAATGCAAAAGTTACGTGCATGTCAACGCCTGTCCGCTTAATGCGCAAAGAGCCTGTCATTACGGCGGAAACAAGCCTTGCCTACTCCATGGCTGCTACACAACTTATACTAACGTCGCAAGCTACACAACTCTCTTATCTAAGCCTAAGAACCTAATAGAATCGCTTAGGATTTATATTTACCGCAAGGCTGTAGGTAGGCTCTAATTTTGCAGGGCTACCATCCTAGTTAGTACAGCTAGTAGAAGCGATCGCCGACTTAACTAGTGCAAAGGCGGTCATATTTACGCTGTAAGTTATGTGTACTAACTATTAGATCTGCGGTTGTCGCTGTGTCGCTGTGTCGTTGTATAACGCCTTTGCTAAGCGCTCTGCGACACCTGAAAACGACCTTTCATTATGAGTAAGGCTAGCTTTAAAAGCTCTAGCGTATAGCTCATGTTAATAAACACACCTAGCATCGAAACCGCAAACTTCTTTTAATACACTGTCGTGCAATTGTGAGACGTAGCGCAATAGACAACTGTACGTCCCGCGAAAGCTTGCTTGCCATAGAGATAAACCATCGCGCCGCCCTACAGCTCCTCAAGCCTGCCGTGGATATCTCGTCTGAGCTGCTACGTCTACGTTCTCGAGCGCCTCGCAACTATACACACACACATAACACAATCTACAAAGGCCTATGTCTAGACTTCGGCAGGCGAGCTGACTGTTCCCGGAATATCACCGTCTTTGCAAGCACGTACGGTTCTCGTACGACGGTCACACAACGAACGGCTCTTCGCATGAGCACTGCAGTTATTAGGCTGGAGAGGAAAGAGGCTCCAATGGGATCTCTGAGGGTGATAAGGAGTTCGGCTCCTTGATGCTCTTGAGTACTGGTAAGGCTTAGAGATCTGATGGTAGCTATGCTAAGTACGGCACTACACTACTTAAGGCTACATGCCATCCTATCGTCAATGATGACCTTTCAATCTCTTCGCAATGCCATCCAGTGTGGAAAGTTCATGTCAAGATCATGGCGGGTGCGGTTCGGCCGTCCTCTATTGTCCATGAAGGAAATCCCTAAACGGCAACGCCCAAGCAAAAATGCGACTATGCTGTCTGCCTTGATTGTAGCTCTTGGCATCTTCATGCCCTATGCATCTCCATTTGTTTCAATGTGCCTCTGCTCGTGATCACCTTCCCAGTGTCATCTCTGAAACCGGTATATTACATTTGTTCGGAGTCAAGGTACCTTGTTCATTTTCTGTTTAAAGATCCCCTAGCCTAAAAATAGATGTCAGACATTCGTTTCGCTCTCAGACTTACTAAATTCATGAAGGAAATTCGAATCGAGCTCTTTGCTCAGATATTCGAGTGACGTCATGTCACGTGCACATATAGCGCACCTCGGTTGACGAGAGAATCTGTTACGCTTACTTTCAACGCTGCACAAAGACATCATAGCAACTCTTAAGAAGATGAGTTCCACACTCCCAGAGCAGTCTACTACCGATGCTTTCGAGCTTAGTGCAGCCCTTGCTCGACTTGGGCTTAGTCAGTACGAGGAGCGTCTACGATCAAACGGCTTTGAGGATTGGGAGACTGTGACAGCAATGACGGAAACCGACATGGCGGCACTTCACTTTACGAGGGGTCACCGCCGGAAACTCCAACGTGCAATATGCGAGCACACTAGTTCAAGCGCATCTCTCAGAGAGTTCGTGCCTGACTACGCTCCTCTACTCTCTGGATGGCAGGCCGCTGTCAGAGAACGTGCCGAAGCAACACCAGAGTCCTCCCAGCAGACAGAGCGCACGGCCAGGCCGTACCGGCGGCACCCGCGACCGGACCTTAATGCTCCGCAGAAGCCTAAGACCGCTTATGTACTCTTTGGCGAGCATGTCCGACAGAATCCAGCACTCAGCAGTTCGTCCTTCACACAAATTGCCAAGGAGACAGGGAGGCATTGGAGGGAGTTACATGATGAAGAACGAGTAAACACTTGGGAAGCACCTGCTGCTAATAGACTTGAGAAGTATAAGGACGAGCTAGTGTGTTACAAGGAAACAGAGGAGTACTGGAACTACCAAAGGTACCTTGAGGAATTCAAGCAACAACAGCACCATTCGGAGTCAATAAAACCATCGGACAAGAAATCCTCGTCCATCCGAAAAAGGGCGGCCTCTGACCAGCGACCAGACTCGCTTGAAGGACTTGAAGCTACTCACTGGGAGAGGATGGACGTGGAAAGTCAAGATCTGCGAAGTCAGTCGCCTGATATGGCATCGTTCACCAAGGATAGCATGGACGAAGTACGCTCTATCTCGAAAGCTCTCGGTGTTAATACCTACATGATCAGAGTTACTCTTTTTCCACCAAAAGACATGACAGCCAGAGCCGTGAAGACATTCCTTGATGGCACAGGCTCACTTCTGTTCCTTTGGAACCGCGAGGAAGCCGAAGACCTCGTGACATCCGTTTACAACCCGCAACACGACTCTAAACCAACAAACGCGACTGAAGTTTTTGCAATGTCTGCAGTAGGGGCCTACTGCGATGCAGAAGCACACACGCCGTTAGCCCGGGAAAAGTTTCTACACTTCTTTCTGTATATGCTGTCCTCATCATTAAAGATGTGCGACCTCTACTATATGCGGCTTCTAATGTGCCTAGCGATATGCCGTTTCTCTAAATGTGTAGATAGCGCCAGGCGACTTATGTGTAAGCGCCTGATGCCTAGTGTTTTGGACAAATGGACTAATATGTAGCAGTATCAGCGCTCAATCTTGGGAGGCAGGCAATTGCGTCCCCGTCGTTCCAGACCGAAACATCCAAAGTGAGAAGAGACTATTGGCGGAATGTGTTTCGGAGTCTCGTCTTTCTGGAAAGGTGTGTGGGCTCTACATCTTACGATGGCTGTTCTTGAAGTCTGACAAACAAAAAGTTGGTTCGCTTACAACAGCACTCACGAATCGCGGGTTACCAAGGAAGACATGGCTGTAAGCGCAACTTTTTCTAATCCATTGATTCATTAAGCGCGCACGATCTACTATCGTGTCTTTTTGGCATCTACTAACACTGCGCAGTTGTATCATTCCGATTGGTCGCACGCTAAACATGAACGGGGGTCCTTGCATGACAGTGTCGGCGAACTTGGCCAGCTAGCCGCATACATAGCGCTTGACCTGAAGACTGCAACTCAACCAAAGGCTGCCCTGGCTGCAGTTCATTTCGAGTCTCTCAACCAGTGGCACCGCACCCTTCCACCGCCAATGCAATTAAGTCGACTCAGTCTTACAGATCCACTGAATATGAACTGGAGCACCAAAAGATCGCTTCTCCAGCTGCATATACTCTTCCTGGGCTTGTTCGTTGAGCCCTTTCGGGATCATCTGATCGATATAGCGAGGTTCCGCTTAGGCGGAGCCGCCTTAATCGACTCAAAAGACGTAGAATCTCTGATTTACATCGAGGAGCAATGCGTCTTGGCGGCACGACAGTCCTCTCGAGTGACTTCGCTACTACAGATCGACAACCTGATCAGATCGCACTGTTGGGTTTCTGTGTATGTCCACACCAAATGCACCAACTCTTAGCCTTGACGAGCTAACATATCTGGCGAATTTAGTTACACTAGCTTCACGGCGTGTAGTGTACTTCTCTTGAGCGCTTCGCAGAAGCTACTCCAGCTTCGTGGAGAAGAAGCCAGTCAAGAACTGTGTTACGCAGCCCCACATTTGAATACTCTTACCTTCTGCGGCTACGACAATGCCTTAGCGAGAAAGCTTGCTGGACAACTTCAAATCATTTTCAATGATATCAGAGAAACCACAGTATCGTCGGTTTATCGTGAACTACGCGAGAAGAAAGTTGTCATCAAAGACAGAGCGTTGGGGCCGCACTTGGATTACGACGCAATCGAGGGAGCTGAGGTGGTTAGTCAGGCAATTTTGGACATAACGAGAAGTTGCATGGATATGCTTCGCGAAGCTTCGGTTTTCAAGGACCATGACTGTGCACCATCGGCCTAACCTCCCACTCCGTGCGGTAGACACCCGTGACCATAATGTTTCTTTCGGAGCACCACTCGGGGCTTGAGCAGCCGTCTGCCTCTCCCAATGTGGGTAGGGAGTTTCAAGAAATTCACTTGTAACGTCGGTCCCTGCGTAGCGAGACCCTGCTTGACGAGACACCACAGACACTCCCCAACATAACAAACTCAAAAACAGGTTAGAAGACTAGAAGCTTTAGAGATAGGAGCCTTGAGCTATGAAGTCTATTCTCTCGTGACTTCTTTTAGAGATACGCTCGACTTCCTGTGCAATACTACATTTTGGTTTAAATGTCACGTGACCGACTCGCTTTGGCTACCAGTAGGTGCGTCAACAGCTTATGCATCATGTCGAAAGACCGTTTGCTTACAGTTTCCTATATCGTTGTCCTTCCTGAACATTGCGCTTTGAGCTCGAGAGGCTGTCGTGCTTTTGTGCAATCCCAAGTCCGCTTGCTAGAAGTGGTAGATACAGAGGACCCGCACACCTAGCTTAGCTGCAATCTATTGCTGCTGACGCTCGATCTCTGGCCATGTTGCTGTGTGGCTGTGCCGCACTTTTGCTAAGTGCTCCATAACACTCCAACACTGGCTGAAGGAGGCTCTGGCGCATAGCTCGATGTTGCTGAATCACGTGACGTTGAATGATATCGGGTGGCATCCAAGGCTGCGCCTTGCCTTAGAATACCGAATTACAATTTTCGTCGGCCCAGAGCGTAAATAAGGTGAGTAATTTAAAAGGCGTCCGCTAAGTGCACTGGTCACTATGTGCAACTGACAAGTTGTGACCAGCCTTCTGTTTGCATGATTCGAGGCGGGTCGGATGTCAACGTCGTGAGACATCTTGCCAAGAGGTTCTGTCAAGGTGAGCAACTCCGATCCTCGCTGTTTGGTTGTGGACGCATTTCCGGCCAATGAGGAGCCGAGCTACCATCCTTACGGCTGAGACGATTGCTCTGCGCTGCAGGACCAATGCCGATCTTTCCATCACGATCAGCTATATGATGAGACGGAATACTTGTCCGCGGGAAACTACACTGCACACACACCTGCCTGCTTAGAGAAGTTGAAGTGGTTTCGAACGTATCGCTTGTACGAGTGCGTGACACCAGTTAGTGACGAGTCTTTGGGAGGCTGGGAAGACCTAGCCCTTGCAGTGGCTGATTGACGCGGCTCGGTCATTATCCCCTTACAATGAGGTTGGTGATGCAAATACCGACCTCTCTTCCACGTAGACTTTCCATGTCAGCTTCCTCCGTGTCCCGGTCATGGCAAGTCCTGGCTCCTTGGGAGCAAATTCCTTCTCCATCTCCAGGAGCAAGTTTCAGACAAAAGTTAGTGATGGAACAGCCGCACGGTCCACGATTGAGAAAGAGCAGCAGTGTACGACCGATCGTCAACGGCCTCCTCGGACGGGCCCGGGAGGATTCAGGTGCGCATACGGGAGCATAGTATCACAGATGACGATGGGTGGGTATATAAGCGTAGAGCACAACGAAGCAAGTGGAAATACATAACAAGTCACGACGCTGGATATGCAGAGAAGGCACATAGCGTTGCTACATACTTGGTAGGGCTTTGCGATGGACAGCACTTTTGTGCAACAGCATGGCGCATCAGAACGCAAGAGAACCACAAATGCATTTGCTTGATAGCAGATTGCTGTCGCCACAGGTTGTGCGGATAGGCAATGGGGCAGGTACCACACGAGTGAATTCAACACGCCAGACACAATAAAGCTAAGTACCGACTTGAGAAAATAGGAAAGGTACTACAAAATCCGACTATGCAGCTGAGCTTCTGAATTTATGGTATAAGTAGAGTAGTAATTTCTACTAACAAGCTAGAATCCTTTTGTTCCACAAAGGGAGATGCGTAGAACCGCGTCTAATTACGGCGAGACGGCAGTTCGACAGAAGCCTGTCGTTCGGTATTGCAGGGATAAGAGAGAAGCGTTGCGAAGGGAGGCAAACCAGGATAGCACAATTCTCTTTCTATTAGACTTTCAGCATCTTGTCCAGGATGAGTAGATGATGTCTTGATTGAACGTTGTATTTGCGTAGCCGCGGACCGTGGACATGCGGAATCAGGAAGAGAAAATCCATGCGTAGGAGTGAATGTAACGTCAAAGGGCGGAATTATACGAGACAAAGTAGGTTGCGAAGAACATGGATCTGTAGACAAACATGCGTGGTCCATCGATAGACTGATGACGGTTCTTTGATCTCCCATCGTAGCCGTCTCTGGCTGTCCTGGGCTTGAACTGCTATCCACAGCCTGCTTGTGTGGATCGCGATGGGCGATGCGAGTGATTGAATTCGTTATCTCTTTTAGCTTAGAACATTCATAACCTAGAATGGTGAGTGTGCTATCATAGGTAGAACTAGGTGTCGAATAATACCTTTTGGGAGTTCAACATTCTCTGCCTCGAGGTACCTTTGATAGGCTTCAAAATGCGGTGTCTTCTTGTACTCAGCCATTTCTGCAGAGTACTTTTGCGTCGCATCATCTGATAGTCGTCTATAATTATCGCGTTCTTTCAATGGCAAGGCTTGCCATTTTACACCTGTTACCTTAGCGGTTTCGGCGAAAGACAGATTTTGTTCTTTCAACATCTCTCTCGTTTCTATTACTGGTCAATTGTACTCGTAATAAGTAAGGAAATACGAACGCTTAGAGAAGATGACATAAGCTGAGGGCGACTGTCGCGGTGCGTGCGTATCTGGCTTAGGGCGTTTAGAAGAGGCGCAAGCAATGACATCGACGAAGCACACTTACTTTAGGATGTCGCCGGGCTTTGCACTTCACCCTAGTATCACCGCCTCTAGATGTGGATAGATTTCCCGGTGCACTCGCTAATGGTCGGCCAAAGGATTTTTTGTGCGACTCTGCTATAGCACGCTGCAGTTTCTGTTCTTGCTCCTTAGCTACTAGATCGGCGGAGGTAATGAGGCGAAAAACCCTTCGGTGCCCGAGCTTAACGCCAAGATGGCTCCTATAAAATGTAAGTAGGTGAATTCTGATGTGAGATGCTAATAGCTTACAGATCCCGTTCGGTGATATCCATTAAAACTTCCCAGGCATTAAAGCCCTCTTCTTGGAATATCTCGTAGTATTGGACCAACCCCAATCTCGCAAGCCGATCTTCTAAGTCGCACATGGTTATCGAAATAAGCACTAAAAGGGAATAGATAAGAAGGGATGGTACCAGCTTTACTGATGGAACTTGGGACTAATTTACTTCTTGTACTTGCGGCACAATTTCACGGGCTTGGCGACTACACAATTGCTCTGTCACAATTATCACTCTCGTATGGCGTAAGCTCTATGTGATAGGTCACAAGCCGTTACCTGTACTAGATTAAGAATAGGCTGGCGCATCGATGCCATTTGATTCGTTCGGCAGCGTGCACCGCCCAGGTCTGATTATGGTAAATCTGCGCAAAGGATTGATCACTGCGGCACAGTCTTCCGTTGCATGGAGTCACCACTTCAAGGCTCCTCCGATTTCCTTTGGCTGGCCCGGCAGATGACTGATGCGTCACGATGACTTCATTCTGCTGCGCTCCTCTTCAGTCTTGAAGGATATCCATGTGGTTCAATAACTAACTTTGGGGCGAGACTGAAGGGAGCGCAACATAGTTATGCTGCGTTATATTCGCTTGAGGTATGGTGGGCTCTGGGCTTTGGCTTCACGCGCGCGTCGTCCAAGGGCACGATGATTGAGAGTAAAGGTGGGTAGATCGCGTTGTGCAGCTCGAGCAGCATATATTTAATATGCCCTAGAAGAGGTCTGTGGCTAGTACTTATCTGGCCCTATCTATATTAGCTTCCTGTCGAGAGAGATGGATAGGGTGCAGCTCAGCGCGTGCAAGCGCTGCCAGTACAGTTGGTGCCAAGCAACGATGAACGTGGCCAAGACAAAGAATCTGAAGATTAGAACATGGCCAAAATCTGAGTTGGCCGCTTCGCCGCATGGCGCTTCACGAGCCGACGACCGTCACGTGGCCATACAGGATTGGTGCACACGAGTCAGTTATTTCGAAATCAGCGCAATCCGAATACGGTTAGGCCGCTTTAGCACAGCAAGGATGGTTGCTCAGCCATGTTGCTCGATAATGCAACAATATACTACTGCAGTGCAACGAGCTTGTCAAATATAGTTTTTATTTGGTATACAATGTTTTCATAATGATCTATAGCCTGGCATACTTGTAGATGAATAGATGAAAGTTTGAGGAAGTCCGAGTTATTCCTAGACTGCAACGCTGTGCAGCTTGGCAGCGAATTGTGGTACTATGAGGTTAAGGACGACGTCTACAAGAAGTATTCGCAGTAGACAAGAATTCTAGAGGTAGAAGTACCCATCGCGATAGCATCTGAGCCATGCGACAATTTTTGGTGTTGTTATAAGATAGAATACTTTTCGTGTTCCGCTACGGCGGATTTCCGTTACGCAGGCACACAGGGACGGACGTTAGGCCTGAGGACAGGCGCTGCGACGCACTGCCAGCACCCTCACTGGTAGATCTGATTAGCATCATCAGAGCTTAGACGAACGCTAGCTTCTTCATTCATTACTGTGAAGATGCGCTTGACGGGCACTCGCGGACGAGGCCCCAGCGCGGCGACCACAGCTCCCCGCGAAAGATCTTTCTACAACTCAGGCTGTTCAGCATCTACCTACAAATCCAAGACAAGAGCGACGTACTGCCAACGACTCCCTGCGTGCATCTCCTGCATTGAAACTCCTTCGTCGTCCTACGCCTCCGGTCGCGACAACGAGGTCGTCGATAATGACGCCGATGATGCGAACGACAACGGAGGCATTACAAAGTATGACTAGGAGACAACACACACGATGGAAGCAGGCATAACGGATAAGACAAGATGCGTTCGCGATGAAAAGCAGAGTTAGACTTGTAATGTTCAATATCTCAACATTTGAGATGTATGGAACTTCGCACCATTCAGGTGTTTCTACCTGTCCGTTCCCGCCTAGATATGGAACAAAACCCTCCAGCCCAGAACTTCTTTGCGCGTTCAATCCTTATTTGACTATTCCCCTAGGTTGTAATGCATCTCCAGCGCGACACACAGCTGCAGCATAGAATTAATGCCCACAAATACCTGGACTTCGCTTTGTCACATTAACAAGCAAGATAAACACAATGTTTATTGAAGATGCTCTGCACATCTAAGAGTAGGAAATGTCCCGCCCCAAGCACCAGCGCCAGTCCACAGCAAGGGATCAAACACCCAAGCATTAGGTCAATAGTACAAGTGTGGGCTTGGAGTGGATGCTAGTATACCTCTATTGACAAACGAGTTTCTCATTGGGAAGGAGAGACGACGTATACTGAAGAGGATGCGGACAAAATGTTGTCCAAAGCCACGAACAGACTGGGCTCAAACTCGGTGCAAACGAGAGGCAGCTACTGCTCTGCACCACAAGTGCATTCATCTGGACTGCTGCGACACTCTCGGCCGTAGCGGCGACGTCGCCAATCGAATGTAAACTCCTCGTGAGCCTGGACCAGACGAGTGGTTTTGAGCATAAGGCACAAAGAGGCTCCGACACGACAAGCTTCGTACTTGAGATTGGGGTTGCACGAATGATTAGCAAAGGCGAGTGGCCCACACTGCTCAGACATGTCTAGACAAACCGAGTATCGTGCTGGTAATGGAACTCCCGCAGCGGAATCTAGCTTAAATCTAATCATGAGCTGGGCTTTGTATGGTGCTGTTGACGGATTGTAAGGACGCATGACACCTGTCAGCTCTCCAACTGGGGTACCACTTCGGAATGCGCGATGGGCAAAGAGACCACAGCCTTGACCGCCTGCGTTCAAGGACCGGAGGTCGAGATTGAAAGCCCAGTTCGCTCGAGAGGAGCGGAAGTCCTCGATAGAGCATGAGCAGTCATCTTCGCGGCAGGTGATGCAGCGTAGGTTTCCTTCATCATGTTGGGTTGCTCGCAAGAGATCAATGTGCGGTTGCGGGGGCGGCCAATGCTTCTTGACAGGCCAGCCAGCAGGAACAGGAGCGTCTGTCCATTCGAGTGGATTTGAGATCAATTGTTGGAGCTGAATCGGATAGATATTGACGCCGTGGTGGTAAGTCTTCCTATGTCTGACAGGGTTAGTAGCATCCGGATTGCCGGGCGTCTTGAAGTAGTAAGCACCTTCGATATTGCGGCCTGCGACGGCTTCGAAGGTGATTGCTGACATATTTTGAGTTGGTTTGGTGTAACTTGGACCGACTTTGTGGGAAGTGGACGCTGCTTAAGAAGGTACTATTAGGTCGATCCACCATGAGTATAGTGAGAGCATAGAGGCTAAATGTGATCCTACACTATGTTGTGAACATAGTTCCACCATGTGTCGGCATCGAAAGCCAGCATCGGATGGTCGAATGAAGTCATTGTTCATACAGACCACCTAAATAGATGGGAAGCAGGATCGTGACCTTCCTCATGGAAAGTCATTGCGGACCTTTGCAACTCGCAAATGAAAGGAAACAACGTGCACGACTTGGTAGAAATCGGGCTACTGGACCTTCAGCATCAGTAGATCCAGCGAGGCAAAAAGTGAGATGACGCTCTGAACAGTCTCTAGCAGGACATAAACATGTGCAGGAGCAGCCAGAGTGGTGTATGTAACGCGTATTGCTCAAAGGCACGGGGCATTTGAGTTCCGCTCATTATTGGACTTGCGGCATCGTCTCGAGGAGCTCCATCAGAGATTTTAATGTCTGGGAATGTGATTAGCAGGGTTCTCCTTTGTATTAACTTTGCGTACCTTCAGAAATGGCTGTTCGTCTTTACATTGACAAAGCCATCACGAGAAGCTCCGATACGAAGGCTGAGCGACTGAGCCACAGCAGTTATTGCTCGGTGGGTGAGAGAAGGGCGGAAGGGCTGCTGAGCTGATGGAATCTTCGAGAGCCGCTGGCCGAAGCGAGGCTAGCGCGTGGCGGTGACCTCACCTGGGCCGCTCCGACTCATTGTCGCCTTGCATCGTTGACCCAAAGGCCTCAATAAATTCCAGAGCCCAACAACGTCACGTTTCTTCACCCATACCCAGCAACTACCATCTCCTCCGCCGTCTGACTGACAAATCCACGAGCAAACGGTCTCCGGTCGATATATAAGAGCGAACACCCCGCCTCCGCACGACAGCTCACCACTCCGCCCTCCACGTCAACCCTACAAACACCTTCGCATAACCATCCCCACACACACCCTCCAATATGTCTGGAACTCAGGAATGGGACGCCGTCACCAAGATTGGTAGCCGTGCTCGCGGCGGCGCGGCCGGACCCCGCGAGACCGTTGTCAAGGGCAAGTCCGCCCTCAACGCCGCCCAGCGCTCGGGCGCCGTCATCGCAACGGAGAAGAAGTTCGCCTCAGCCAACGCCGTAAGTATAAACAATCCAGCTTTGCATCTCCAGCCTCGCCATCACGCGCAGGCATTTTGCTTACCACGCTACTAATACTCAGGCGCAGGTCGGCAGCGGATCCTCAGAGGGCCAGCGCCTCACCAAGGTCGATCGCTCAGACGACATTGTGAAGCCCAAGACGGTGGGCACGGTTGTTGGCCAGGCCATCTCAAAGGCACGGTCAGAGGCCAAGAACGACAAGGGCACGACCATGACACAGAAGGATTTGGCTCAAAAGTGCAACACTACACCGGCGATTGTAGCGGACTTTGAGCGCGGCACTGCAACACCGGATCAGGGTCTGTTGGGCAAGATGGAGCGCACACTCAATGTCATTCTCCGGGGTGACAAGATTGGCCAGCCAAAGTTCCCGAACAAGAAATAGAGGCTGTGTGTGGGCTGAGATCTGAAACGACTCTGGCAAGATACATCCTTTGGGACTTGACGAAGGGCTTCGGCTGCGTGGGATATTGTCTTCTGGATGATTAGCGGGTGTGGTTTCATGGGCGTTATCAATGGGATATCATCATGGCAGATTGACGAAAATGGCCTTGGGCAGGGGAGCGGCAGCTTTCGTCCCAGGTAGAATCAGACAAAGTCAATGATTCACGACAAGACTTCATTCCCACATTTGGTGTCATTCTTCCCGAAATCTCTAAAATTTTTGGCTGCATGACGGCTGAATGCAATATATGAAGACTTTGAATACAATCGCGATGCGCTGCACCCGGAATCGTACATCACCTCACCCTGTCGTGAGGAGCAGCCCCGAACAACCCATAGCCCACGTGCAATCCTGACCCTCCACATCCTCAAACCTGTGGTGGCCCATCACACATTGGCGGCGCATCACTCGGCTCCTTCGGCGGCACCTCCCTCTTCCCTGGTACTCTCTCCGCCTTAACAAACACCGGAATCACACCCCCCGTCTCAAGCGCGAAGCGCCTATGCCCAAAAACCTCCAGCATACTCGCAATCGCACCCGAATGGCTCGTCAGACTCACAAACACATTCTCATCGCTACTAAACACGTCGTCCAGAAACGTGGCGAGCCGGTACCGTCGCGCGGATGCTGGTTCGCGGTAATCGGATTCCCAGAGCGGATCGGCGTCGACGAAGCCCGGTTCAAAGGTGATGTGGGGGAATGTGGCTTCGAGATGGGTTTTTGTGCTGCGGCGGTCGCAGGTGTGGATGCCGAGGGCTTCGCGGAGGAGTTCTTTGATGAAGGGCTTGTAGGGCTTGTCCTTTGGTAAAGGCAAGTTATTGAAAGAGTGGTCTGCTGTTTCGATGGTCCGGGTGAGGGGGGAGACGTAGTATGTTTCCGGAGCCGGGATGCCGAGTGGGAGTTGCTGGGACCAGAGGGCGTGGGCGTCGAGGGCTTGGTTTTGGCCTACGGTGGTGAGGTTGGCGTCGGCCCAGGTTATGCCGTCAGCGCCATCGAGGGCGGACCAGTAGCACTGAGGATGTTATTAGTAAGGTGAGATTGGAGGGTTGCCATCTCATGTGTAATTAAAGATGAATGGCTGTGATACTTACGTCCCATGCATGCGTGCCATATTTTGACTCGGCGACATTGTGCCAGCCTTGACCGTGACGTCCCAGCCATAGTACTTTGACCCTTTCATGCTCTTTCACGCCGTTTGCGAAATGCCTGACGAACTTCTCAAAACGTTTCCATTGCTCTTGCTTGTCATCTGGACGATCTGTATCATAGTTTCTCTCAATCAGACCGAAATTACTGTTTCGCTATTTTTAATTAGACAAGCCTACACGAATAGGACGGTACATACGTAGTCGAACTTGGTATCATCAGTCGAGTCCTCTGACTGCTGGAAGAAGCCCTTCTGCACAGTGTACTTGAAGTGAAAGTCTCGTGGCGGCTCAGCCGGAACGGGAATTGTCTCCGAGGTACTCATTGAGAAATGGAAGAGCGAGATCAAGAGCACTGATGCAAAGAAGATAGGACTGCGGACGCATCAGCTGTGAAAATGGGAAATGGGAGGGCAACGTGCATAGGTATTCCGACGCCGCAGAGTCGTGATTGGTAATTAGCAAAGGATAAGAGCATAACGGGGGCTCAAATTTGTGATATCATGTTTGCAGGTTGACAAGGAAGCCACTGGATGCGAATTGCAGTGTCCAAGAGATGAAGTTGCCATCGCTAAAGGATGAGCCAATCACGCCGGGCTTGCCGATCACGATGCAGGTTTGCCAATGCTCGCTCTGACATTTTGATGCTGTTCAATGATTTATTCTCGTACTGCTCGCGTATAACGTCATCGGCGCATTGCACATAACCGCTGCCCTCCAACGCGTGCAATCGCCCTCGAGTTCGTACAAACATTGTGTGACTTCAACGACACTTGCTTGAATCTACTAGCGAGCTGATGCTGAGGAACATGGCCCTCATTTGAGACGTCTAGATGGGCCTCGCGCTCCCGTGAGCTTTTGATCAGCCAGACCACCCGCCGGAACGCCTTTACATGCATGAGCTATCTCGAACAAATCCACCTGGCTCGTGCAAACAGATCACAAGTTTGACTGCTCTCTCGCTGCCTCCCGCTCGACCTCGTACATAAAATCGAAGTATGGCTTGTCGAAGTGATGTACGCGCACATATCCGTCCTCTCCGCCGCTGCAGTATCCGGTGCCTTGTGGGTGTACGGCGACGTAGTTGAGGGGACCGAAATGACCACGGACACGGCCAATCTCCTCCATGAAAATCTTGTGGTAGAACCGAGCTTCGAATTTTCCTTGGCGAGCGGACGTTGTGGTGACATCCATGGCGGCTTGACCACCTCCTAGAATAACGTAATCTTTGACGGGTGTGATAGCGGCGCTGTTGAGGGGCGTGTCGGCGACATATGACTTCAGCACATCGAGAGTCTCGACGTCAACGAGCTGATACTGGTTAGCGCATGATACGAGCTGTCTCATTTTTGGAAGCCTACCTTCGCGGTCTTGTCTTTTGAAGCAGTGATGAAGTATGATCGGTCGGGTGCCCACTGAAGGTCAGTCACTGTGCAGTGTCAGTTTACCCCTCCCGAATATATTGACTATACGCACCCTGCATATCTGGCTCATGCACGTCGTAGTTGCTGCTGAGCAGCTCTCCGGTCTTGCCGTCCCACTGTGTAATCGAACCGTCCTCGTGTCCTGAGATGATGTACTTGGCCAAGTAGCTGAAGCCCGCAACAGTCGCCTTGCTCTCATCGCACACGATTCTCAGCGCATGCTCCTCCGATTGTTGTGCCTCTGGGTCCGGGTTGATCTCGTATACAACAATGGTGGAGAGATGGCCGGACCGCTTCTCTGTAACACCGAGCAGTTGCCTGCCATCCGCCGAAAACTCGCAGCGCTTGATCGATGTGTTGAACTCCCATGTGTGAAGCAGCTTGCCGGTCTGGACCTCCCATAACCGCATCGTGTTGTCTGCGCCACCAGTCGCAAGGAGTGTCGAGTCGGGGTTCACGTCAACCGTCCAGAGCGCGCCCTGGTGGCCGTGGTAGGTTCCGAGTCGCTCGCCATTATGTGAATCTGCCTCCTATCAGCTTCTGTTCCGCGTACTGCATGCAAAAGACGGCACTAACACCACGCGCACACAACGTGATCCTTTGACACAGAGAAGATGATGTCGCCGTCGGCGTTGTATTTGACCTGCGTGAGCGCACGCTCGTGACCGGAGAGTAGGATCGGCCTCATGATTACGGTGTGTGTGTGAGGTAAAGGTGGACGGGTGTTTGTATGCGGGGAGGCGGCGCTGGTAAATTTCGTGACTCTTGTGAAATCGATAGTTTGGTGTTGGAAGTGGGCTGTCGTGCGCTAGCGCCAAAGCGGGGCGCCACATAAACTGCCCGCCGTGCCAACCGACATCATCTCTCCCACCAGCTTGACTCCAGCATCATTCACCACCATCGTCATGCTACCCGGTCAGGATGCGGGCTACATGGCTTGGAGGGTTGTCTTGCTTATGCGCGTCTTGCCTGAAAGATGAATCAGTGTACATACTCCATATCCTTCGCGACCTGTTGCCCAGGAGCCACGGGATCTGGATGACTGCAGAGCAGGCTACAGATGGTCCTTCCAGCGGAGTAAAGCCTAAGCAGACTGCAGTCAAGCACTTTCTGTGAAGGTCTTCCGGGTAAGTTGAGTTACTGCATCTGGAGCGGACCCTGTATATCTCTACTATCTCTACCTCAAAAGCACAGTGCCTCGATCAAGCTTGAGACCTGACGTCCACATTCTTTTTCTCTGCGCCGAGACAATCTCCTACTTCGTCTTTCATTTTTGGCTCCTCAGTCTTCTTCGTTCCCTGTTACCAATTCTCTGTCGACAAATCCAGGATCGCAATGCGGTACCTTCACTTGGCTGTTGCATGTCTCTACACTCCTTTCCTCAAGCTTTGTCACTTCATTACTAGTATGCGTGAGCTTGGACACCCTGTCTATTTCACACTTGCTGCTTCTGCCCACAATACACATGCACGGGCCTGACAAGTCACCCAGGTTCGAAGGACACCCGCGGTGTCCACCAGTATGACTCGTCGATATCGCTGGTACACGGCTGCTCTGATTGCACGCGACGTACACTGCCCACTCTATGAAGATTCTTGGTAGACATGTGGGCCGTCCATCTTGATGTTGTCGAGCAGCTTCGTGGCCCACCTACCAGTCCCTGGTCGCTGGCTGTAGTATCACCCACAGCTTGCCTCCATCACTTCGGATTCACAGCTCAGGCCAGCTCTCAGGTCGAAGGTATGCCAAAGTGCTCGTACACAACATCTGCTTCGCTATTGGCCAGTATGCGCACCTTCACCGTCGCTGCCCCCGCCGCTCTAAAATTGTAGGCTTGGCGCAAACGCGCCTGCCTTTTTTAATTCAACCCACACGTACCTTGCAACACTTCGAGAGCAGCACCTCGACAGCAGCACTGAGCAGGACGCGACGTTCTGATCAGCTGTAGCTAACACATTCGCAGGTACCCGTCTCAGCTGAAGCAACGATACGCATCACCAGTACCATGTCCGACATCAACACGAATGCAGAGCTCATATCAAGTATCCTTGAGCCACTCCAAAAGCTCCAGAATGACGAGTACTTCATCGCATTCGGGCCCCGTGGCAAGCAGTTCATCGGCACTCCGAATGGATATTCCGCGTAAGTAGTTCTTCGGGTGAAATCTCACAATCTTTGTACAGGCTGACTAATTACCACAGGACTTACTTACCTCCAAAGATCGTGGCAGAGCTTGCGGGCTGCGATATCTTGAAGGTGCTCTGGGCTTCGTTTGGCGATAATGCAGACTCCTGGTTCATTGTGTACCAATTCAAGAACAACGCCATCAGGTGCCGCCTAGGAGACGGAGCACCCAAAGCTCTGCATGATTACATCGACCGTATCAGCAACTCGTCCAAGCGCCTTCTCGGTACACTGCGTGCCCAGCTTGGTCAGGGGAACTCTTTCGTGGTGTGGAGCCAATCCATTTGGGCTTGTTCGAATGTCCCTGAGCCTGTCCTCTATCGCTTGCGCCAGTTGAGCTCCGGTACTCGAGGAGACCAAGGACTCACGATGGGTTCTCTCAAGCAGGGCGTACTGTTCAACGTTCTATGGCACCCCGATGGATCGTACTACATTCGAAATGGCGCTTTCCACGTATACGACTTCAAGGCAAACATTACACGCGGCGCATGGGA
Organism: Paraphoma chrysanthemicola; assembly: GCA_020744225.1. NCBI lineage: Eukaryota > Fungi > Ascomycota > Dothideomycetes > Pleosporales > Phaeosphaeriaceae > Paraphoma > Paraphoma chrysanthemicola. Next base: position 215,990 of record JAGMWG010000002.1, read on the forward strand.
GCAACTCGGAGCGCGTGTGACCGATCTGGCGCAGGTCGCGCTCGATGGCTATGGAGACTCAAGCGACACTTTCGCCTTCTTCAGGAGACAGAGGTTGGGCGAAGAGGTATCTTTCATCTGCCACTTCCCCAACGAGCCAGTGCAGGCTAGGTTGTATCCGAACGAGGACCGTCTGGAGCGAGTATCAAATCCATCAGATCAACCGGTAACGTTTCAATGGGCCACGTGCAAGCGATCTGGCAGCCCCCACAAGGATGACCCATGGGAGGCTGAGCTCAAGGCGGGCGTGAAGGTCAAAGTTTTGCAGGACATGGGCAACAACTGGTACCTTGTGGAATGCAAGAAGGGTATGAAGGGCTGGGCGCACGGGTCATGGTTGGACTTCAACAACTGTCAGCAACAACAGGATGCCAAGATGGCGTACGAACAGTTCATGGGCGATCTTCAGAAGATGCTGGTGCCTGGTCAGCTGCAAGACTTTCCAAAGATGGCCAACTACATGGACGTGTGCGCCAGAGAAGAGTGCAAGCCGTTGAAGGATGACAGCTGCTCGGTGGGCATCTGTGCGCACGATCTGCAGGCGCTTCTAGAGGGCTCTGAGGCCTATGGCCTTCAGCAAGTCAAGGAGGGCAGGAACCTGTGGCATCCGGACCGATTCGCTCGGTTCTGCCACCCAGCAGCTGCTGACCAGCTCAAGGTCAAGGCGGAGCAGATGTTTGTGCTGTACGGCCGCCTCATGGAGGCCTTCTAGGCAGTCCCCGGGGTTGCTTCGGTGCGTCTGAGAAGTATCGCGGTGTTTTGATAGTAAATCGAAGCGTTACAAGCTACTGTGTGATTTCGTCAATGGCCTCTCTTTCCATCGGTGTATTTGGCAAATGCATCCCTGGGAATACGTAATGGGACGGTGCGGGCGGCCGTTTGGCGTCGGCGGGCCATGGTCTTTTTCCGGTCTTTGAGTGTTTTTCGCACGCGTCTTGACTCACGATAAGAAAGCCAAAATGCCTGCCACATTCCGCCTAGACTTGGAAAGAATTCGCTGACCGGCGTCCGTCCTGGATCAGCATGAATTTGCATCCGATGTGCGGACGCGCTCTGGCTCCCGCCCGATGTTTTCCGCAAGCTACAGCTACCCCGCCGACAAAATATTGTCGACTGCGAAGGCCCCGCTGTCTATATATCGGACCCGCGACTGTCAACAGCACCAGACAGTTCTCTGGCACCGCATTCAGGATGACGGCCACCAAGATCGATGGCACCGCCATTGCGAAGACGATCCGCGAGCGGCTGGGCGCGAAGATCAAGGAGAGGCAGAGCGCGAACCCGCGATACAGGCCTAGTCTGAAGATTGTGCAGGGTGAGTCGCAGAGCCATTGAGACGCATCATGAGGGCATAAATGCTAATCCACGGCAGTCGGCGACCGGTCTGACTCGAGCACGTATGTGCGCATGAAGCTCAAGGCCGCCGAGGAGGCCAACATCGACTGCGAGCTCGTCCACCTGCCCGAAGACACGAGCGAAGCCGACCTGCTGCACCTCGTCTACGACTACAACAACAACCCTTCCGTCCATGGCATCCTTGTCCAGCTGCCCCTCCCGAAGCACATCTCCGAGCACGCCATCACCTCGGCCGTCGCCGACGAGAAGGACGTCGATGGCTTCGGCATCTCGAGCATCGGCGAGCTGGCGAAGCGCGGAGGCAAGCCGCTGTTCACGCCATGCACACCCAAGGGTGTCATGGTGCTGCTGCAAGAGGCGGGCGTAGACATCAGCGGCAAGAATGCCGTCGTGCTCGGACGGAGTGATATCGTCGGCAGCCCTGTCAGCTACCTGCTCAAGAACGCCGACGCGACCGTGACTGTGTGCCACTCGAGGACGGCTGACCTGCCGGAAGTTGTGCGGCGAGCGGACATCGTGGTTGCTGCCATTGGCAAGGCGCAATTCGTCAAGGGAGACTGGCTCAAGCCTGGCGCCGTCGTCATCGATGTCGGTACCAACTTTGTGCCAGACGACACCAAGAAGAGCGGACAGCGACTTGTCGGAGACGTCGACTTTGACTCTGCAGTCGAGGTTGCTTCCCAGATCACGCCAGTGCCCGGCGGCGTAGGACCCATGACCATTGCCATGCTGCTACAGAATCTTGTCGACTCTGCCGATGCCACTTTCGACCGCGAGAAGAAGCGCAAGATCAGCCCCTTGCCTCTAAAGCTCGAGGACCCGATCCCCGCAGACCACGTCATCTCAAGAAAGCAACACCCCAAGCAGATCACAACCATCGCGAAGGAGGTTGGAATCTTGCCGCACGAGTTGGAGCCGTATGGCGCTACAAAGGCCAAGGTCGATCTGTCGCTGCTTAAGCGACTTGAGCATCGCCGTAACGGACGCTACGTCCTCATTGCTGGCATCACACCGACACCACTGGGAGAGGGCAAGTCGACGACCACCATTGGTGTCGCACAAGCTCTGGGCGCACAGCTAGGCAGGATATGCTTCGCCAATGTGCGACAACCCAGCATGGGGCCGACGTTCGGCATCAAAGGTGGTGCTGCTGGTGGAGGATACAGCCAGGTCATCCCTATGGACCAATTCAACCTGCATCTTACAGGTGACATCCACGCCATTACTGCTGCGAACAACCTTCTCGCCGCTGCTATCGACACGCGCATGTTCCACGAGAGCACACAGAAAGACGCTGCTCTCTACAAGCGCTTAGTACCAGCAAAGAAGGGCAAGCGCGAGTTCGTGCCCGTCATGTTCCGCCGCCTCAAGAAGCTCGGCATCGACAAGACCAACCCCGATGACCTGACCGAAGACGAGATCAGACGATTTGCCCGACTAGACATCGACCCCGAGACCATCACATGGAGACGAGTGCTGGACGTGAACGACAGGCATCTACGACAAATTACGATTGGCCAAGCGCCAACAGAGAAGGGCCACACCCGCGTGACTGGCTTTGACATCTCCGTAGCTAGCGAGTGTATGGCCATCCTTGCCCTCAGCAACGACCTCGAAGACCTCAGGGAGCGTCTTGGTCGCATGGTGGTTGCCAGCTCTCGCAGTGGTGACCCTGTGACTTGCGACGACATCGGTGCTGGTGGTGCTTTGACTGCTCTACTTGTCGATGCCATCAAGCCGAACATGATGCAGACACTTGAAGGCACACCTGTCTTTGTCCATGCTGGCCCATTTGCCAACATCAGCATTGGCGCATCGTCTGTTCTTGCAGACAAGCTTGCCCTCAAGCTGGCTGGTACTGAGCCAGACGAGAATCACGACGAACAGACAGGTTTCGTGGTAACAGAAGCCGGCTTTGACTTCACCATGGGTGGTGAGCGCTTCTTCAACATCAAGTGCCGCTCCTCCGGTCTTGTGCCAGACACCGTCGTCATTGTCGCTACCGTCCGCGCGCTTAAGGTCCACGGTGGTGGTCCAGACATCAGCCCAGGTGCTCAGCTTCAAGAAGTCTACCGCACCGAGAATGTCGAGCTACTCCGCAAGGGCTGCGTCAACCTCAAGAAACACATCGAGAATGCCAGGCAATACGGTGTTCCGGTCGTAGTAGCTATCAACAAATTCGCAACTGATACTCAGGCTGAGATTGATATCATCCGCGAGGAAGCCATCGCGGCTGGTGCTGAGGATGCGATCCCTGCCAACCACTTTGCTGAAGGTGGTAAGGGCGCTGTCGACCTCGCCAACGGCATCATCGCTGCGTCTGCTAAGCCAAAGCCTGACTTTAAGCTCTTGTACGATGTCAACGTTGGCACCGTCCAGGAACGCATGGAGACGATCGCCAAGAAGATGTATGGTGCCGACAAGGTCGAGTTCTCAGAGCTTGCACAGAAGAAGGTCGACACATATGTCAAGCAAGGATTCGGCAACCTCCCTATCTGTGTGGCCAAGACACAGTACTCACTATCGCACGACCCGGCGCTCAAGGGCGCACCTACCGGCTTCACCGTCCCGATCAGGGATGTCCGTATGGCCGCTGGCGCAGGATACTTGTATGCCCTCGCTGCAGACATCCAAACCATCCCAGGTCTACCGACCGCGCCGGGATATCTCAACATTGACGTTGACGTCGAGAACGGCGAAATCAGCGGCATGTTCTAGATGGCTCGTCATTCGCCAATGCAGGATGATGGAAAAAGCATGTGTCACGATCACGACGGAACGATGTATTGCATTCAACAGCAAAACACTTTGATCACGGGGTTTCTGGCGTTTTCTTGGATCGGCATGGGAAACAGCAAGATATCATATTCATTCAACACGGAAAGCATAGCGTTTTGGTATCAAGGTCGACTCAACTTAGACGGCCATGGAAGGTTATGTGCGGAGAATAGAAAGTATCATGCAACCAAGTGCTAAGGTTCAACAAGCACCTGGTAATAATCATAACACAATTGACAAGATTTGAGGTTGTCTCTGTCTCTACAATCCGAATAATCACGGCCGTGCTGAGCGATGTAAACCCCTTGCATAAAGTGGAGATGGACAAACTGACCCAAAGCGAGAGCAGAACCGAGACATGTAGCACGTTATTTGAACTAACAATACCGTTCGTTGATTCAGCACCTCATACTCAATCCTACACTACCCATCCCAACCCAAACCACACCACACTACAAACCACCAGGGAAACCGAAAAAAAAGTCTTTTCCCTAGCGCCGCTACGCAAGACGCACAATCCGCGCTTAAGCCAAAATCACTCGCAGTTCTAACATCTAACGCACATGCGAATCATCAAGTCGTAATGCCGATAAAGAGAAATGCAGAGTCAGGACTAAACCAAGCCGAGATCGGAAATGGCCTTTTCGTAGCTATCATAGTCTGTCAGAGCGCCGAGCGCACGACGCATATGCGCGCTCAGGAGCGTGAGGCCGTAGATGTAGCTGGCATTGACCCAGCCAAAACTATCACATATTAGTCTGTGGTCTTGAAAAGAAATGTAAGAAGAACATACCCTTCACGAGGCACGCCCTTGAAGTCGCTGCCCTGGTTACCGTATTCTGCTTCGACCTTGTGCGGATCGATTTTCCGCGTGACATCGTACTTCTCGACTACCACGCCGTTGAAGTCGACAAACGCCTTGGTGACCATGAAGAGCCACCTGTATGCCAGCCTCTGTGCCTCAGCGTCATATCCGTAGCGTTGCATGCCAACCCAGGCAAGAATCTGTTGCGGGGCCCAACCAAAAGGATAATCCCACTGTCGGTTGGGACGATCGAGACCGACTTTGCCACGCGACTTCTCCGTACCTGAAACAAGACCGCCAAAGACTTCCAGCTTTGGCAGCGCCTTCTCGACGAGGATACTAGCCTGGCGAGGAGTGGCCAGGCCGGACCACATGGGCCAGAAAGTGGTGGCGCTCTCGTAGCCGGTGCGCTCTTGCTTGACCGTGTTATAGTCAAAGTACATTCCAGCCTCCTCATCCCAGAGATACTTGTCGACCTGAGCGCGGCGTTTCCTAGCACGACGCTCCCATGTAGCAGAAGTCTCAATCTGGCCAGGCTTCATGTTGCCCGCACAGAATTCTGCGGGGACTTCGAGTCGGTCGCCAAAGTGCGCGCGAATGCAGCGTCCAATGTCGACTTCGTACTTATAGAGAAGTGCATTGATATCGACCACGGCAAGATCTGCTGCGACATTTTCCAGTCGATAAGATGTGTCGTGGCCGGACTCTCGCACCGCGCGGTCGTGGAGGAAGTACTTGTCTAGCTCTGGCTCGCTCACACGTTGGTGGTTGTACGCGTCTACGAACTCGTCGAAGGTCAACCCGTGCTTTTCCGCATATGGTGTCAAAATATGTTCAAAGTGGGTTGCCTCCGTTTCTGGTGGCACTCCAAGACCACCCGGTCGGTACCGCGACAAGCCGGTGACGGGGTCTAGACGCGGAGCGCTCATCCAGACTGAGTGGTATTCCTTGATGGCAGCGAGGATGGCTTCGCGCAGAAACTCGAGCGCACCTGGCTCGTGCTTGATGCGTTCGTAGACGCGCAGAGCCATGTCGGTGAGGAAGGGTGGCTGTGAGCGGCAGAGATAATAGGTGCGGTTGGCGTTCAGAATCTTGTTGTAGTGCTTGATGCAGAAGCAAAAGTGCTGCACCATGGGCTTGACGAGATCGACGCGGTCATTGATAAGCAGGCCGAGCGACTCCATGTAGCTGTCCCAGCCGTACAGCTCATTGAAGCGGCCGCCAGGCACGACGAAAGGCAGTCCTCGCAGATCCTTCTTCTTCGTCACAGGATCAATCCATTCCTCCATGGCGATTGCGAGGAGACCAGGCGCTTTGTTCAAGTCGCGTACGTATGCATCGTCGTCGCAGTTCTTTTGCAGCCAGACTACGTCTAGGCGCATCTCGGGGTGCTCGCGCGCAATGCGGCTATAGTACTCGTGTTGCTCGGGAGCGCCTTGTGGGATGTATATGCGGGGCCGCGGGTCGTCAGTCCAGTCCTTGGGGTCGCGGCCAACCTTCTCGATGTTGGAGCCATCAATGCGACGAGTGAGTCCGTCCCAGAACGAGTACTGAATCAAGCGTTGCAGACGGTTGACCGGGTTCTCGTTCAAACGCGCCTCATCGAGGACAATGGTCTTGCGGCCGTAGTCTTGGGCCAGGGTGAGCTCTTGGAGGAGGTTCGAGAGCATGTACGTGCCACGGACGTCAAATTTGTTGTAGGCATTGGAGCCCAGGGTACCGAGAGAAATGACCTGTCACATGTCAGCTATGCTTTGTGCATGCAATTGGCACGCCATACCTTGGGTCCCTTGTCGTCTATGGTGATCTGGTAGTTGTCGTCTGAATCCTCACGAGACAAGAGCGTCTTCAGGGTCGGCTCAACCTGGATGAGAAAGCGGCGCGGCTGCAGGGAGATCTCATCTGCGGCAATCAGCATGTGCGCCTCGCATGTACCTGACGCGTGAAGCACGTACCGTGGCTGATGCGGCGCCCGGCAGACACGCCCTCTGTGATGGGAGCATTGCGGCCAGAGCGGTCTACATTCTGCGCCGTGTTAGCATTGCACGTGCAGCCGTCGCGTTCCTGCACATACCGCCGAGTACGTGCGCGCGCGGGCGTGTTTGCGTGTGTGGCTCTCGCCGTAGTAGACGTGCGGGTGGGCGTAGGGGTCGAACACAGTCGAGGTTCGGCGGGGCTTGGAATATTGCGAGCTCATGCTACGGGGGGGACGGCAGAGGGCAGCAGTCGAGCAGTGCTGGCCGGGACGAGTGTTTGTGTTGTGTTGGGAAGAAGTGAGTGCAAAAAGATAGGGCTCGCAGCTATGGCGGCTGCACGTCCTGCTCCGGAGTTAGTCGTCGCAGTACAGAAGAACCCGCAGCTGGTGGGGGCGGGGCCCACGCTTTGAAGATGCGTTTAGGAACAGATCAGGGTTCACACGACGATAATGTTGAACGGCTAGGAAGGCGGCGAAGAGGATGCGAGCGGTTAGGCTGTGGCCAAGGGACGATGATTCGCAGCACGAGAGGAAAAAGTGCGCCTACTCAAGACGCGCAGGCAGGCCTGGCGATGCTTCTCTCCTCAACAACTGGCAGTGTCAGAGGCAGCAACAAGAGGCGGTGAGCCGCTGCATTGTCGAAGCAGATGCAGGCAGGCGACGATGCTGCGAGGGAAGGTCTTGTGCTCGTTCTCGCCAATGCTCCCGCGCGCCTCCTCTTCTCACTCATCGTGACTTTGCTGCCGTCGCCTCCCGCGCGTTGCCTGACCCGCCAGCGACGTCATTCTCCGGGCCTTCCCAAGTGGCCCCAGTAGACCATCCTCAATGCAACCAGGACACCTCGCTGGCACTCAATGGCACAAAACACCGATCCTCATTTTTTTGCGGTGACCCCAACTCTGAAGCTTACCTTGCTCATCCCACGCCCTGTGAGTGGTTCGCTGATCGGTCATGCGCATGCCTTCGTCACACTGCAGCTATCCCCCACTGAGCTGAGAGCCGCCCGCCCAACACCATCGTGACTCTGGACAACACCTTACCCGTGACCAATCTGCTGACGATAGCCTAATGCCGCCAGTTGGCAGCGTGCCCGAGCTGGACGAAGGTTTGAATTATCGTCGCGTCGTCCGGCGTCGGCTATTCTGCATCAAGCTGCCTGTGTCAGACCTGGCGTCGATACCACATGCCCGGTCCCGGCTCTCCATGGCTCCGGCTTGGGCAAGGCTACCCGCTGGACGTGCAGACATGGGAAGTGTGGAAGTGCAGATGGGAACATATAGCTGAGGATGAACAAAGAGCTTGCGTGGCCATTGCTGCTAATATACATTATACCGGATATCATAAGAAAACATGCCGTCGTGGAGGTCGTAACATAAGAAAGAGTACCGTAGTGCTGTCTGATCCGACAAGCAGTCCCAACGCCTTCGCTAAAGAAACAGTTGACTGAAAGAACAAATTGAATCCGCATAAGAGGCGGTCACTTTAGCTTGCGTCCCGCAATTCTCAGCCGTGTCAGACTCCTCCAGCTACGCTTGCGCTCGACTGTGGCATCTCGGCTATCCGTATGGCTGAGCGTGTCGGAGTCGGGTCGTGGACTGCCGGAACTTGCAATGGAGCGGTTCGATGTGCTTTGTGTGGTTGCTGTCGACATCCATGGGAGGGGTTCTTGCATGGCGAGGAAGCCGGAAACGAAGCAGCCTCCGTATGCTTGAAGTGCTTCCAGCGAGGCAGCTCTTCGGAGAGCAATGTCACGCATGGCGTCAAAGTCTCCATCTTCGGAAAGTGCAACGTCGTGGCTGGCTTCGGTAATGTTGGAAGGCTGCAGAGGGTTAGTCAAGAAGCACTTCATGTTGTGTACTTTGAGACGCACCTTCAGAGTTGCACTGTGTAGTCGTAGATTCTCCTCTGTGAGAAGCGTGCCAGTGGGCTTAGCCATACCAACGTCGATGTGACGGCACATCATTGCTGTGGTGTGATAGATGATGAGGATTGTGGTCGAGATATCCGTGTCGATGACCGTGTATTGTGCTCACAGATCTAGGACGAGTAATTGCGTGTTCAAAGGCCCAAGTTGTAGTGATAGGTGGTGAATCTGCTTGTATGTAATTACCCTACGAGGCTGTGGACAAGAGCTATATATCAACAGAGCAGTCAACATCCTGGCCCGCCAGCGGGACTTCTCCACCAGGATTTGCATCGTGGCGCCGCCCCCATCCGAACGCGCCAGGATGTTCTTCGCAAAAGACACCGAAACCATGGTACCAGCCATGTCCAGAGTTGCCCTTTCTGGCCCGCAACGCCAGCCAGACGAGCCATCCTGTCAAATGTAGTTCGCAATTGCGCAGGGGTATATACTAGGTCCAAGCGCTGAGGCTTGGGGCTGACTGTTTGATCCCCGCTTTAACCTTTATGCTGGCCCATCTGGCCAATGGAAACTGTGAATTGAGCGAGCTAGTGGTTCTCGATCATGCTACCTTGTGCAGCTTTCAAAGAAACGTGGCCGCGCATGCCGAATTTGCAAGCACTTGCTTTTGACATCGAACGCCTCAGCCGGATCGTTGCGATGCCAACTCTCCTCGCACTGAACAGTTCCGTCCGTGCCCCATTGCGTTTCGTGGGACCCGAAGAAGACCGTTTCCTGTGTCTAAGTCAGCGGCACTCTCTACCTCAAACTGTGAAACGCCAGGCCATGTAACATGCAGATTGATGACGATATTGAACATATAGTGCTGCCATTTCACAGCAATTGGGCTGTTTCAATAGATCTGGAATCCTGCTCGCCAATCTCTCCTTCCCCGACCGTACGTACGGCGATGTCCGTGATCCTGTCGGATGCTTGCAATCCGCGCTGAGGAGACGGCGAGCAATTGCCCAGGTGCAGTCGCCTAGCCCTGCTCCATGCTGGTCATTTGACAGCGGGAAGCAAAAGAAATCTCAGCTTGGCGCTGCGCAGCACTTTACTGTACGGCGGGCGAGATCAAAGAATCCTAAAAAGAGACGCCTTAGTCCTGCCAAGCATCAAGTTCGCGTCCCGTTCCTGAATCTGTGCAGGGATCTTCCAGCCAGAGGGGCATGAATGAGTCTGTGCACAAATCCACCATCTCATTCGTCGTAGCACAAATCGCAGCGTTTTGGTACAGAGGCTATTCCTGCAGTACCCCTTTACAACCAGATTGTGCCAAATACTCGCAAGATGACTTAAAATCACAGTCAGCTCTAACAGAATGCACTTGCACATGTACGCGTCACACAACCACCCCTCTATCTGGTGGCATGCCTGCAAGCCTAGCCAGCGCCACAATTTCGGTGAGCACGACGACGACATCCAGCTGGCCCCAAAATGTGACCCCTGCGTCAAGCGTTGCTTTTTCAGTCTTGCCGCGTTCCTGATCGTCGCTACGCCAGAAAGCTTAATCTGCGTTCCTCTACATACCGACGCTGTGGGCTGCGGACACCAACAGCCAGCCAGTTGCGTGCAGCGCTGCGTTGCTGGCGGCGTCACACGCGCTCACGCCTCGTTGAGGGGGTGTTCAGGTGTTAGCCAACCAGGTGGAAGGAATTATGTAGCTTTGGGCCAATGATATGGTGGTGTCAGGCTGGCTTTTTAGAAGAGGGTGTGCTGGCCGTCGGGCAGCAGTCCGTCCATTGCGGTGAGCATGTGCCCATTGTGCTTGCCCGTACAGTAGAAAAGCTTATGCCCCGCACACAAAGAAAGCACCATTCGTCTCCGAAACTATGACGGTGACTCTTTTCGGAGCATGACAAAACATAGCGCGGTCGCACCACGGAGATGAATAGACATGAGTGTGCAGACACTTTGCGTGTCCAGAGCAATACATGTTTCCCTCGTCAACATGCCCTTGCTACTCACCTTCTATTTCTGTGACCTAAAACATGCATCATCAGCCTCGCACAAGGATTTACATATCTATCCCAGGAACAATTCGGCGTCCAATACTTTTTCCTCGTATCCCCGCTAACCCCTGCTGCCTACCCCAGTCATCGTCGAATTCTCATCGCACATCACAGACCGCGGGTATCGATGCAAGCGCGCCAGGACCGATGTGAGCGAACGTCATTGTTACAATTAGATCCTCAATTATGACAATTCCATGTGTGACCGAATCATGGCCAATATGTCATGGGCAGCGAAAAGGTTCACCCAAAGCAAAACTCGGCGTATATGCCACGCTCATTGGGTGGTAATCCAATCCCGAGCCCAAGGAGTTCACCCGGGAGCCTGGGTACCTTAAGATGTTGTGCCGCGGGATCGTGGTTGTGTCACATTGATGCTTGGGAAGGGCGAGGCGGGGAATCCCATTGGGAGGGTGGAGATGAAGAGATCGAATTGTGCGACATGTTGGCCCGGGTAATTGGGTTGCTGGGTTCGGCGAAGGGATGCGCTTTTAGGCCATCAGCCACCAGTATCATTTCAGGCAATCTTTCGGGCCTCATCATCTCCGTGACACCACAGAGCGGACGATCTTGATGTGGGGTGTTTTGTGTTGCTGCTGTGTTACTGGAATGTATCGTTACCAGGCGCGAGAAGGCGGGTCAGATCAACGATTGTTTCGCTGACCACAAGATCAGAATGTTGGGATGATTGTGAGGCCATCCGGATAAACAGGTTACTAAGTCGGCGATGTGGCTTCGCCAACCACTTGGAGGCTAAGTGGCATACCTATTGAATAGCATATTGTTGTGGACTTCCGCCGGATTCAAGGCCTGACTATTGAAAGTGATGCTGAGGGCCGCCCGTGTTAGACTCATTGCTGTGTCGGTGAATTGCCCTTGCGGTTTACAGCTTCCAGCCACATGGCCTCGTCCTGGACTGAGCGTCATCCTGTCGTCCAGATTGTGGCGGCGTTGAAGTCGAAAAGTGATGCTATGCGGCCATATCTGCCTGTTGAAGGTAGAGTGCTTGACCGGTGCGCTGACTAACGAGGAAAGTGCCAATCAGTGCCCGGAGGTTTCATCGCCCCTGCATCGGAACTGCGAAGATGCAACTGTTGCAGCTTTCGCCTCATATTTTCGCCATCTTGTCCACGCTTTTTTCTTACATGCATCTCGCAAAGTTCGTCTTTTCGACGCTTCGGTCGTCGAGACTCTCCGTGCTGACTTGGAAGGCAATCCTCAGCAATGCCCCTCGTTCCGACGTGAGGCGGAAATCTACCTTCGTGGTAGGCACGATCAGTATCTTAACCTTTATTGATTGAGCTCCATTCTCAATTCTCCATGCGGCTTGGTGTCAGGCGGAAGGTGCGCAGCAGACACGCAGATTGCGATGCCAGGATGGGCCTCAACAGAACTGCCACACCGGTCGACTCCCGAGTGCCTCATGGCAGTTGGTATTTACACTCTATTGTCGATGCCGCATGCAGATTCCTCGCGGCAGGTCCGGCCATGAAAGTTCGTGAGCATTGCCTCGCACAAATGGGAAATAGACGGGATCGGAAAACCCACCAAGTACATTGCGTGCAAGCAATGTCTCCATCAACCCTGCGAACCCTGCGAGTGATGACAACACTGCCTGGTTTAGTTTGAGCACAGCCGAAGCCATCTCAACACCCAGCTTTGTGGAGGCTGCCAATCTGGTCTAAGTCCAAAAAAGGCAACATTTAGCAGGCTCCATGAGATTGTGCCTCGTTCTTCACTCCACCAGGCAGCAGAAGGAATCGTTCGTGCAATTGAGCGGCTTTTGAAAGGTGTGATAGGAGTATATTCGACACAACTAAAATCCTTACGAGCGCCTGGACAATGGCGACGGAAACGCTCCGCTCGCCGAGCAATAGCAAAACATGCACGAAAATGTTCGAATACACCTCCAAAGTCCAATCAACGCCGCCCTGGTTCCAAATGCCGAAATGTGATCTGATGATTACAATCAAGCTCCAGTCCAAGTCTCGACAAGTCGACATATGGCATGGAACTACCACCATAAAAGAGAAGGTCGCCGGAGAACGTATTTCGCTATCGATGTGCACGCGGGATATATGGCAAAACTCCAAGAACTCCATTGGCCCGCTGAATTGCATTTAAAAAGATGCATGGGATTGCATCTGTCCTGATGGACGTGAGAAGTCATTGGCTTCGACGTATTCGTTGGTTGATTGGAATAGGTGCGTTGACGAAGACGGCGGATTCGTTGGCAATGCGCGACTGCTTCTCTTCATATTCTCGAGAAGAGTCTTTCAGGTCGTCGATTTGGGCCTACAGGAGTCAGCGTGGATGCTCTACAATTGAGGGCTTCCGACTTACCTTGGTCAGAGGAGGACCAATCGTTGTGATGAGGAAGCCATCGCGACCCTGCAACTCGTTAGTCAAACTGCACATACAAACGCCGGCGTTGGATGCTGCGCGACATACCTGAAATGTGTATGGCCTCACGATAGCGTCCGGGCCACAGTGGTAGCGGATCTCGTTCTGGATGACAGCTCTTGAGATGCCGTAGCCTGGCACGAAGTATGAATTTGCAGAAGCCATGGTGAGAAGAGAAGACTGGCGCGAAAGCTGTGCAGTTTGACAGATGAAGATCAAGACTAAGTGGGGAAGGAGTTATGGCGATGATGAATCGAAGATGAGCATTGGGCGCTGCCGAACCTTATATCTGCCGCATTTAAAGTGTAAGTCGACACCACCTCGAAACACTTCAAGTACACCGGCATGTAACGATTGGAAGAGCACCGGTTCCAGGAGACTCAGCTGCGGAGGTTCCTGGTTGGGCCGGCATGCACTGATGCCGCTCGCCTCATTCTCGCCCTATCGGCCCAACCACGATTATTGGGCAGCGAGTAAGACCCTCACCGCGCGACGCCCTGCCTACCGCACGTTTACGAGGCACGCCATGAAATCACCTGTATATCTGGAAACCGCCGCGGTATATCTCCGCATTTGTCTGTGCTTGGTGTCGGAAGTTGGCGCGTCGGCGCGAACAACGCATCGGCCACGTCTACAGTCTGCAGGTTTGTATAAATGATTAGGGAAGCTCAAGTCGATCTCTTCGCCACCACAAACTCAACTCTGAGGAAGCTACAAAACTCCCGTCGTCCATCGTCCCGGATTCCAGTCAGGCCGCCGTGCGCTTGGCTCAAATCGAGAAGAGCATGCGGACCAGACAGCCACTTGGCAGCTCAAAACTGTCGCCGATCTTTACCTCGACTACAGCACGATCACAAACGCCGTACTACACCTGTCTCCACCCTTTCCAGAAAACAGAACTGACAGAACACCGGCGCATTCGGGCGCGTCTACTCGCGTTCACCGCCTTTTAGCGCCCTCATCCCTGGCGCAGCGAAGGATTCTGTGAATGGCAGGGACATCCCTTCTAGGTTATCACAATCTCACGGCAACTGGGCCCATTTGCATGGTCCTGTCAAACAAAGCAAGCTGTCACTTCCATCCCGGCTGATACTTCTCAATTCTCATCCACTATGATCTGAAACGAGACATGGATGCTGTGCCTGTGGTCAAACCCTAGATAATTAACGACAACGCATCTGGATGATCATGAACTGAGAATGAACCCTATCAGTGGCGACACAAGTTGCATAGACTACGCGGTTTAACGGCAAGCGGCACCCGGAGCGCAGGACGGTTCGGCTGCGTCGTGGTATTCACAAATGCATCTACTCGCCTGTGACCGCAGCAATTTGTAAGGCCATGGAGCGAGCAGTCTGACATCTCGCACTTGAATGACCATGCCAGTCTACTCTGTACCTCAGTTCCGCCTACTACTTTCGGCCTAATTACCGTCGCAAGCTGCTGAGTCTGGCTGGCCACTTGGCTGTTACGGTCTCAGGAAATGATGCTGACAATTCAATCGCTGGCCCGCCGAGTTGACGTGGATTGCCACCGATGTGCAAGCGCCCGTGAACGTCTGCTCAGTGCCCAAAGTTCCGAGCCACTGGTCCCGATTCGTAGCATGCTCGGCACTCAGTGGTGCAGCCCGTCCATGCTTAACATATCGTACCCCGCACAATCACGATTCGCTACGGGGGTTATACACGTCAAGTACAGGCCCTGAATGCTCGAAATGGACACCGCGTGGCCATGTCGCCATCAGGTACAAGTTTCTCAGCGCTTGAGTCGGGCACTACGGTTGCTAAGGCATCATTTCGGCGATTTAATCATCGAGTCAGGGGTCCCTAGTAGAGAGCTACAAAGCACGGAAAAGAGGCAATAACACCTGTCAAGTCCGCCATATTGTACCGACACTGAGGCAAGGCAAGGCCCGTACCGAGCTACCCGCCATCGATACCAGAGAAAGCCGGCCAGGCGCGAGGACAATGACGAGCAACATTTCGATCTGGTCGGCTATTGGGGTTCAACTCAGCACCGAGTGTGGACAAACGCTTAATACGATTCGCCGTAGTGAAGAGGTGGACCACATAGCAACAAGCGAAGATGTGCCAACCCTGCAAAGGGCCGTCCGATTACAACAGCTACGTCATATCACGCTGCACTTCTCAGCTGTTTTCCGCCACAACTGCAGGCACGCAGATAAAGGCAGCTTTGCAGGTTATGGAGCTAGGGGTGCATAAATCACGGCGTGGACTGTGGGCTAAGGGATGTCTCTCGGCGACCAAGGCGTCGCTCACCGGCTGTATCTCGCTGATCAGAGCATGTCCGTGTCTGTGTTGTCACCTCAGATCGAATGCATAGGTGAACACGGACTAGCTTCGGCAGAGCAACCGAAATCTTGCAACGCACCACAGCACGCACGAGACCAGCGCCATGGACTTGCTGTGACCAGTGTGAAGGACTATACGTTTTCCTTCCATCACACTGAGTCGCACAAGTGGCTGATTTCGAACATGCTTTTCATCCAGCCCTGTCGAGGGATAACACCAGTCATGAGTTCTACAGCACGACCATGCGCATCACGGTCCATTCCGGGACGATACGCTGGAGTCTACCTTTGAGACAAACTGGCTTCATTTTGACATTCCTTTGTGCTCTAGTCGCCCTACTTTCCGCCGCCTGACGTTCAATTTAGGATTTCCGCAGAGCCGTCAATGCCTCAACGAAACCTCCCATGCCTCCGCGAGCCACGCATGCCTGCGATCAAAAGTGTTCCACATAGACAAGCTGGTCAGGGTATTACCTGCACTCACATGTTCAAGAAGGTTTTAACAAGGCAGCAAAGCCGCGTCGTGTTCGATATGCATGTTCGAGGAACAGATAAGCTTCGCGTTCACGCACTTGGTCGGAATGCCTGCTCATGGTCACCACACCCTCAAGCATTCGGCCCGCTTCACGCTCCTACTGGCCTACAATGCTACAACCGAAACCGGGCATGTCATGAGAGTCGTACGACATATGAATTTGGATGAAAAGTTGTGCTCGCCGCACGCATACAGAATACCGGAAGGTCCCAAGACAGGGCGGCCAGTGCGATGCGAGGGCACAACAAGAAGCATACCTCCACGTGTAAGTCTCGCATAGTAATTTCCGTGCGGGCTCGTGATAGAGAAAAGCAACTTCACGCGATCTCGTTACCATGTCGCGGCCAGTAGTGGCACTACTTGAGCCAAGTAGCGCGTCCAGCCAATCAACCGCCTGTACTCTACACTCGGACCCATCTCTGAAGGTAATCCCACTGTTTAATTTTCGCAGAGATGGACTTTTGAGACAAGTGTGCATACTGTAGAAGTGAGGCGAACACCAGTGGCGGTCCGTATTTACCGCTTCAAGCTATCTCCTTGTCGATCGGAGATGTTACGCAAAAACACCACATCTCCGCATTTCACCTTTTGTACCGCTCTGACCGTAATACATACAACGCCGAAACTGATGGCCACGGCATGCGTAGGAGCGTGCTTCCGGCGAGCATAGGACGGGGCGGCCAATGGGTGTAGAGATTATCCGAATGACTTGCTCAGATGCATGTCGATCATCCCGCTTAGATGCTAAGCTTTATGTAAGTCTAATACGAGAGGTCAGGAATGGCAAGTGAACGAGGGAGTGCAAGTGGGAGGGGTGAAACCATGCGGGTAATGGAGAGCTTCACTTTGAAGATGTTGCTGATGAGAGTTGACCCGAATCCTTCTTGCTGCCAACCTCCACACCCTGATCCGCTATGGCCCGGGCTCCGCCGTCAGGTTTACCGGTATCCCACCATCGCTTACAACAGAAGCCTTACGTTTCGTGCCCTTCGTGCAGGTCGTGTCTGCATCAGTGATGTTCGTACGCCGAGAAAGACGTACCAGGTGGTGGGAGAAGGTGACACCCGGTAAGATCTGGCAACGTTTGCTAAAGTCGTCGAGGCAGAAGGACTTACCGTAGCTGAACACTGAACCAAAGCAAAAGCTCTGCCCCACGGAAAGACCCAAATTACAGAGAAAACAGGCGAGCACGCACCGTCAAGGCAGAACCCACACCAGCAACATGCCACTGCGGTTCTGCTCCTACCATGCAGACTACCGGGCAATATCATGGAACATTCTGCATTCTTACCGCGCGGTCCAGCTGTGCCGAAGCTCTCTTTTCACACCAGGCTCCCAAAGCAACGACTCTTGTATGAAAGCACTCACGATGCTAATGACCTCTCGTCAACCTGCAGCACGGCCAATATTCCTTCTTCTAGCAGAGCGGCCCCGAATCGCCTTCCCATCTACACTAACATACGTAGGGTCAGCCTCCTTAACGTAAACCTCGTTATAAGGCAATACTATGGTGTAGCGTGTTAGCCTTCGGTGACTTGTCCAAGGGAAAAGAAAGGTGGTGGGCACAATGAGGGTGGCTAGGTGGGACATGGAGTTTAGTGCAAAGGTGAGGTATGGATGACAGTCCATGTCGAGGGTGAATGAATGGGTGGCTGGAAACCCTCGATATCGCTTCTGTACTCTGCTAGGTAGTATGCAGATATGACCGCCACGCAGATTTCCGACAGGCTGCTGGCGCTGACGGTAAGACTTGCACAGCTTGTACATTTTGATTGAAAGGAGAGACATAAAGGAAACAAATATCTAATCAAACATCAGAACGAAATGATAACAATACTCCACAGCCGCTTCAAATCCACACCCCATCTACTCAGCAATCTCACTCCTCCACATTCGTCGTCCCAAACAACCGATCTCCCGTATCCGTCACCCATTTCCCAACATACATATTCTCCGACACTCGCAACGCAACAACACTCAACCGAACATCCCCCTCCATCATGCGCCCCAAATCCATAGCCCGCATGGAATCAGCCTGCACCACGCCGGCCACAACAACGACACGTACTAGTGGATATTCTCGCCGCAGGGGATTGAGGAACTCGACGATTGCCTTTCCGGAATTGATCACAGAGTCCACGAGGATGACTGTGCGTTTGCCGCATAGCACGCCGGGTCGGAGATCGGCGTACGTTCTTGCATGCGCAAACGAGGCATGGGGCAAGACACTGTTGATTCTGAAAGCCATGGGTTCGCCGTCGCGCATGAGCGGGATAATGAGTGTGTGCGCGACATCCTGGATGCGGTACCCGTCTGTCATGCCGCCGGTTGTATGTGGAATGGGGTATTCTTCCACGCGGAGTAATGCGCTGAGATACTCTGTTGCAAGGTAGCGGCCGACATCTTCGTGGACTTTGCGGAGCGCGAGGCCGGCGAGAGTGGCGTCGCGGGTGGATGTTTGGAGGATAGGCCTGGCGGGACGGGATGTGGCGTGAACAAAAGGGCAGTGGAAGATGCGGTTGAGATTGTCTGGTGTGAGGTCGTGATGGGGGAGTTGGGCACGGGTGAGACGGGGCGGAGTGGTTGCTGGGAGGAGGATTTGCTTCGCCTGGAGACCTTTGGATAAAGCGTTTCAGAGAACTGCGTCCATGGATATACTCCTGACTTCCGTGTCGCCGACGATAATGTATGGGCGTGGTCGGTTACGGTGAGCATCGCTATGTCAAGTGGACTATCGCCGAATGCATCGACGCGGAGCTTCTTCGAATGCAATTCGTCGACAATGTTCCCCTTGGTAGTTTCAGTAACGATATACCCATCGTCCACTCGCCCGCTGCCAATGACCTGGACATGTGATAGCCCGTAACGTCGCAGTACCTTCTTCCAAACCTTGCTCTGGCCGCAAGTCACAACGATAGCGCGAGTGTGTGGCTCGTAGGCGGCGCGAACAAGTAAGTTCTGCATATCTGGACACAAGACGACCTTGTCCACAATATAGTTGCACACTGTATCAAACACCGCAGCAGCACTCTCGTGAAGCAGCGCTGCTTGTCGAAACGACGCGTACGAGTATCCTTGCCGACTGAACAATTTCTTCAAAGGATCGTCCGCAAAGTCAGTGTGAGCAGCCATCTCTTTCCAGAACATCGCCCCCGTGTCCTGCGGTGCTAGCGTCCGATCTGCATCAAGCAGCATGATCTTGTCCAACGGTTCTTGATCACCAAGCGCAAGGTCCAAAGCATTCAGAACAGCTCGCTCGTTCGTCGTTTCGGTATGTCCCTGAAAGTCCTGGAGTAGTCTCGCCAACCTCATAATCGTCACGTTTCCAACCGACGAAGCATCTTCGTTCACCGTCGTAAACAAGATACCGCGCTCCTGGCATATTCGGCTTAGCACGGTCCCTTCTCGATCTTGCCACTCGCGCAAATCGGCGACGGGAAGCACATTTCGATCCCCTTTTGTGTCCGCTTTGAGTCTTTCCGCTATCAGATGCGGGCCCGTGTTGAGGTAGATCATGTGTGTATAAGTCTCCCAGTCCTTGTCGATGCCGACGACAATATCCTTGGGGCTCCGCCTCGTGTCCCAGAATATGTAGTGACCTGCAATCACGGCGGTTTCATTGCGCTCCCGACACGTGCTCGATATAGCTTTTCTACATGTCGCGGTCCATTTGCTTGAATTCGTCCAAGCCTCCGGGTACGACTTGACTGATCATTTCCGAGCCGTCGTAGAAGGCGAAAGGTAAGTCCCGGAACCCAGTACTGGATTTGAGTTGGTTGAGCAGGTGTGTTTTGCCGGAGTCAGAAATGCCGTAGAGGCCGATGATGGTAGGCTTCGAAGAGCTGGGAATGGTAATGGGGTCAAGATCTGTCATCTTGAGAGGTAGTTCTACGCAGGCGTAATCTAGGTGTTGCAGGAAGCGATGCTTCTACTATGGCAGCCGCGGGCTTGTTATACACCATAGTAGAGAATGCTTGCTCCATGTCATGCGACTAGATCACAAACGGTGGTTCAACATGTGATGTACCTGGAAACATGGAGAGTTTTCTGGTTGAGAACGGATTTAGCAGTTCCCAATTGCAGTTTACAATTGTACGCAAACATGAGAGGAGACAAGACGTCACACAAGGGATCAGTGAAGTAGAACTCGACAACTCAATTCATACATCTCCCAATCCTTAGATCCTCATCCCATTCCACCAACACCACGCATTACCGTCCCATCAAACAACATCAAATTCCCCACTCAGCCCCTCAAACGCCGTAATCGTTCCCCCAACTGCCTTGGCATCCCCATAATACCTAATCCTGTACCTGCCCTTCTGCGCCGTGAGCGCTGTGTCCCACGTAATCGTCACGTCACTCGTGCCCGTCAGGCCATTGACTCTCTTCCACTCGTACACGAGTTCCCAATCCTCGTCATTGCGATACTGCGTCCAAATCCCATCATCTCCGCGCTTCTCAACCGCCGCAAAGGTGCCTTCCAAGCGCAGATTATTGCGCGGATTTGCGCCCACAAAGATGACACGGACGGGTAGGCCGAGCGTATATGGGGACGAGACGTCGGATGTGACTTGGCCGTACTTTCTGCCTATGCCAGCGCCGTCGTATACGACGCCCGTGATGAGAGAGATTGATTTGTCGCGGTTGTCTGGGGGACTTGGGCCGGGGGAGATGGTTCCTTGGACGTTGTCGGCTAGGTATTTCAGGTTGGTGATGGTGGCGTTGATGTATGCGTTCAGAGTGTGTGGGCCGTAGAGGGTACTGGCGCCTTCGTAGCGCTGGACACTGTATTCTTCTTCTGTCGTGATGTAATGCGTGTAACTATTTGCCGGGCCGCCGAGCACGACCATGGGGTCGGTTGCGATGCCCGACGAGGTAATGGATGTGTGCACGGCTTCACGCCAGCGACGGCCGGACATGGTTGTTGCTTCGCCGGGCGAGACGACGATGACGAGTTGGCCGACGCGGAGAACTTGGATGTCAACAATGTTGGGAGACCACGGGTAGGGAGTCTTTGCCTCGCCAACATTGAGGAGGACAGGCTTGGGATACTGGCATCGGATTTGCTCTGGGCCGGGTGGTGCGATGGCGCTGCCGACGATGTTCCAGAAGGGGTTCTGCGGAGCGCCGGGGTCGTTTTGAACAAAGTCAAATGCACCAGGGCCATCAGAGGTGCCTGCAGCGAAGGAGTTACCCATTGCCGCTGGGCAGGTGCGGACCGTGGTGCCATTCTTGAGGGTGAAGGTGTAGTTGGAGAAGTCGACGAATGTGTGGAACGAGCGGACTTTGCCGGAGATGGACTTGAAGCTTCCGCTGTCGTCGTAGAGACTTCGAGCGCCCTGGAACTGACGCTTGCCAATCTCGTAGCAGGACTTTGCGCCTCCGTCATTCAGGCCAAAGTATGGTCCGCGACCATGGCAGTCTTGACTCTTCCCTCCGCAAGTGCTGTCATTGAGTCTGCATTGGCTGCCAGTTCCATCCTCGCAGTATGCACCGAGGACGTTGGGAGTTGTGTCACCAACGTTGGCCTGCGAGAAGCCAGCTACGAAGCCATCTGCAGCATTCGCAATTCCGGCAGCGTCTTGTTCGAAGAGATACGCAGCCACGCCCTTGTTGTCGCCTGCGACTAGTGTTTGATTGCCGAGCAAGCTGGTGCCGTGTACTGGGAACCAGTTCAAGACACCAAGACTTTTACCGTCGCTCGCTCTTGTGACCTTCATCAAGGTCATCGTCTTGTCCACATCGTCTCCATAGCGATCACGCTCTGCTTTCGGGTTGGCCAGATAAGCAAACAGACTGCGGTTGATGTTCGCGTTGGCAATTTTGGCACTCCCAACACTAATGGTTCCGAGGGCCAGGCTCTCGTGTGCTCGTTTGACGGACAGGACTGCTCCATCTACGATGGCCTGGTAGCTCTGCTTGTCAAAGCCCAGGCTGGTGATCTGCGGGAGAAGGTAGTTAAGCCAGGCCGCAGGGCCGGCATGACTGTGTGTGCCTGTCACAGCGACGTTGTTCTTGCCATAAATTGAGTACGCAGGTCCTAGCGCCTTGAGTCCTTCCAGGATGCCATTGCGAATGGCTGTGTCTCCCGATTGGGTGTCCAGGACCATGTACACGATGCGCTCGCTAGTGGAGCTGGGGTTGCCTACAATAAAGGCACGGGAGTAGAGGCGCTGGCGCAGTCCGGTTCCGACTTGGGATGAGTTCGCATAGCCCATGAGGTTGAGCTCTACAACTGGTCTGCATGACATCAGTTCTGCTCTCCGACTATGGATCTGTCAAGCCTACCCCGTGATGTCCGCCTTCCCTACGCCCACGAGATACGACGCCGGGTCATCGACCAGCTCGCCACTCTGCTTCTCGCTGATGAGGTGCGTCTGCTGCGCGCCATTGTACGTCTGGTCCAGTCGCCAGTGCCAGAATTCGGCGGTAGGAAAGCCCAAGTTAATCACGAGCTGTGCAATGATCAGGGAAGCAACGATGGCCGCGCCCAAGGCAACGGCGATATGTGAGCGCGCCATATGCGCAGCCAGATGTCGAAGGCGGAAGTGTGCGGCAACTCGGTGCGGCGCATTGGAGAGGCGATTGTCACTGATATATCCTCGCGACACCAACACCAAACAGCTCGGTCAGCTTCAGGGACAGTCAAGGGCCACTGCAGCGACTCGACAGGCACAGGACAGGCTGTAGCAGCGGACGCGTCGTATGTGGAAGGCGATTTGCTCGGATGCTGTGACTGGCCGTGACACCTGCGGACAACCTGGCGGCGAGGCGCATGACGTCCACTAGTGGGGAGCTGGCGGCTGGCCCGTTGGTTGGCGGGGACGGGGCGCCAGGGGTGCGTGCTCTAATTTTCCCAAGCGATGCGCAGAGGAAAGCTAGTTGCGACCTCACTCGACGGCGATTCCAAACCTAGCAATCTCCTATCACCTCGAACAGGACACAATGCCGCTCATTCACGAATCCTACGACAGTCTCCCTTGTACGTCCAATCTGGGCACCCTGCGCATCTGGCATTGGCCGCGTGCGCGTGATAGCATTTAGGCGCATGGGCTAATCGCTGCAGATGTCGATACCCCGCTGGACGATACGAGTCTGGCAGCTGCGAGGGCGGTCGTCGACGCCGAAATCAGAAGCGCCGGCGTCGACACCTCTGACCTCCACCCCGCCCTGATTCCGGCCGCCCAGTACCAGCCGCGCTTTTCCAACTTCGTCGAGCGCGAGCATGCGCGGCTGGACGGCGACGCGACGTCGAAGCTGTCCGGCATCGACATGAAGCGCTACGAGGACCTCGACGCGCCCGAGAACACAAACCCCACCAGCGACGAGGACCGCCCGGAGTTACTAGAGCAGTGGAACAAGGCGCTGAAGCAGGCCTACACAAGCTCCGAGTATGTGGAGAGCAGGCTGACCCAGCTCGGGCTGCTGGAGAAGTTTGGCAAGAACGCGTGGCTGGTCGGCAACTCGCAGCTCGAGGACATCCTGAAAGGCATTGAAGCGGAGCTCGCAGACGTGCGAAAGCAGCAGGAGGAGGTCGAGAGCGCAAGACGATCCCACCAGGAGAGCGTGCATGGCGAGATCCAGACGCTCGAAGACACATGGAAGAAGGGCGTGGGAAGAGTGCTGGAGACAGAGGTGGCTGCAGAGGGCCTGAAGCAGCAGATTCTGGAGAAGCGACGCGCTGGAGCTGTTTGAGCAGAAACGGGACCTTTCCTTCTGGCGCACTGGACACAAGATGTAGTTTGATACCCCATGAATCGCAAGAATGCCGGCCCCGATGTTGACAGGAGATCAAGACGCGGAACGCAGGACCTTGAAAACATGTTCTCACTTTCACCTGGCGCACGGTTGGCGCACTTCACCAACATTCGCGTAACATCTCCAACATCTTTCGCAAACCCTTTCCCCAGTGCGCTGTCTCGATCGACCACAGCCATGTCCAGTCAGCAAGACACGACCGAAGAAGCACTCCTCGCTCTCCACAAGAAAACCTCCGCCAATCTCGCCGCAAAATTAGAGCGCGTTCGCTTACCTCGCCATATCGTCCGCGATCTGTCCATCGACGATATCTATAGCGGCGCATCAAGTCTCCACATCCCACTCGTTCCCGCCGATGTTCGGCTCCCATGCATCTTCTCCAACCATAACGCCTTGTACGCTAACAGGCGCATTCTCCCACGCCCTACCACCCCTGCTCAGCTCCAACTCATTCGCGCACAATGGTTTTGGGGCTTCGACAGGAGACACCAGTTCTGCGCCGCCAATCTTGGAAGCCTTGAGAAAAATGACTGTAGCATTGAGACTATGTTTATTAAGCTCAGCATCGCTACCCTTCGACCCAGGATCTAGAGCTCGTTGATTGGGAGGATGAGCTCGTCAAAGATGTGCTTGTGGATATCGATGAGGATCTAGAACCACGATCGGGCAGGCCGGGATCTCAGACAAGCTCTAAGATGCCATGGATGGATGTGAAAACAGCGATGAGCTTGTTCTCGGGCAACTACGAGAAAATCGGACTGCAACTCGGAGACGAACAGGAAGCGGAGCAGGAACTAGAGCATGAGGAGGGCTTCATCCAAATGTAGAGCCTGACCTAGCCAAGATGTGGGCCGGGTACAGCTATGGAGTTGGACAGTGTCATGACTTTACTTAAATGCCAAATCAAAAAAAATTACGTGTATAAGATCTGGAGTGATGCCATCCAAATAGTATGCCCAGTTCCTTGACCTCAAAGACGCACCACCCTACCTTTCGCTAGCCCAGGTGACGAGTCTGAGACGATCGCTTTTTGAGGTTCCTAATTTCCTTCTTGTGTTACATTTCAATAAGCACTTTGAGTGACTTTTCTGTCCGTGCCGCCTGGAACGTCTGGTATGCCTGTTCCGTGTCTCCAAACTTGAAGCGATGCGTAATCATCTTGTCCGCAGACAACTTGCCTGATGCCAGAAGATTGATCAGCATAGGCGTTGATGTCGTGTCGACGAGTTTCGTAGTAATTGCTATATTACGTCAGCCATCCATTATGCCTTATCTTGTACTGCTTAAAAACGTCTGACCAGCAGAGTAGATGGCGCACTTACCAATATTCTTATCCCACAGATTCTCAAGATGCAAATCCGCCTTGACTCCATGGACACCAACATTTGCAATAGTACCGCCGGGCGCAACCAGTTCCTGGCACTGATGAAACGTCGCCGGAATACCAACTGCTTCCATCACCGTGTCACATCCTTTCCCCGAAGTGGCCTTCTTGACAGTATCGACCGCATTCTCGGGTGTGGCGGTATGCGTTGCTCCAAACGTCTTCGCAACGCTAAGCCTATTCTCATCGCTATCAATCATAACGATTACACTCGGCGAATACAGTTGCGCGGTGATAAGCGCAGCAAGACCAACTGGTCCAGCACCAACAATAACCACAGACGAGCCCGGCGAAACTTTACCATTCAGCACGCCACACTCAAAGCCCGTTGGGAAGATATCAGACAGCATGACCAAGGACTTCTCATCCACACCAGCGGGGATCTTGTGCAGGCTGTTATCCGCATATGGGATGCGTACAGCCTCGGCTTGTGTCCCGTCGATAGTATTTCCCAATATCCATCCACCTGTCGTACAGTGTGAGAACATGCCTCTCCGACAATATTCACATGCGCCGCAGTTCGTGATGCACGAGATCAGGACTTTATCCCCTTTTTTAAACGAGCGCACTCCAGTACCGGTCGATTCGACTACGCCGACGCCTTCGTGGCCAAGGACGCGGCCTGTTGGGATGGTCGGCACATCGCCTTTGAGGATGTGCAGGTCCGTGCCGCAGATTGTGGAGTACTTGAGCTTGACGATTGCATCTGTCTGTTCTTGAATTTCTGGATTGGGGACGTCGGAGAGTTTGGGGGGGTTGTTCGGGCCTTGGTACGTGAGTGCCTTCATGGTGATGAAGCGGGACAGCTTGAAGGGGACGTTATGTGCAAGACCAGTTTTGAGTCCGCGACGAAGAAGAAGATTTCTTGTTGTTTGCATTTCTAGATGCAGCGAGTCTACATCCTATATGGTGGGCATGTGGATGAAATATGTAAGGATTGAATCGAGCTAGTCATCACTTCAGCAGTCATGTCTTCCGATGGCGTGGTGGATCGAGAGAGGGGAAGGGCATCGAGATCCTTCTGCCGTGACTTCGCTTTCGGGCTTGACTCGCTCTATTTGGAGACTTGGAAGGCGATTGAACATGCGATGTTCGCGCTGTGCCCGGGTGGCGTGATTTCACAACTCAGGGCTGCGAGGGCACGCGACTATGCAAACACAATCACATCCGAGCCTCCGGCTTTCGAGAATCGCATTAGAGGTTTGGCAGTGAGTCCAAAAATTGAAATTGAGTCAGGGTACTAGAAAATCCATGGACTGGAGACCTTAGGACGGAAGGGAACCAGGATACAGGTTGCATATGATTGGTCAATGGCGGTTTGCGAAGTGGGGTTGCGGTGCCGCCGGACAGGAACTCGATTCCGCATACACAATGGCGGATCCGAAATATGTAAATGCGGCGGCTATGAGAATCTCAAATCAAGTAGAGATGCAAGAAGAGCGCCGTCATTTGCGTTTGGTAGTCAACACTCCGCGCAGCAACAACGTAGACTCTGACTGCGCCAACAAGAGCATGACCCGAGATGTGGAAAGACTTTCTCGAGCCATTCGATTTCTATAATCAGTACGCAATAACACAAACGCAGTCTTGTAAAGTAGTTACAGTATCGTCGGAAGGCGAGGTTCGGTTCATTTTAAGCAGCAAGCTCTGGCTCTGTTTCGCCCACCAACTGCTGCTCTATTTAGCTCGAAATGGTTCGAATTCGTTACCTCCAATCGACCGATGTCTCTCCTCATTACACTGTTCGCCTCCGTAGATTGGCTTGCCGAATCTGCGCTTTAGCGGTGAACAAGGAACATTTTGATATTATCTTAAGCGTAAGTTGCTAACAGAATTCTAGCTCGGAACCATAAACGCCTGGCATAATGTACAATTAAAAAAACCCGCCATCGATCATGCAACCAACGTCGCATGCCCACCCTGAGTGATCTCCTTGAACCCACCATCCAGATTTACC
Organism: Paraphoma chrysanthemicola; assembly: GCA_020744225.1. NCBI lineage: Eukaryota > Fungi > Ascomycota > Dothideomycetes > Pleosporales > Phaeosphaeriaceae > Paraphoma > Paraphoma chrysanthemicola. The sequence continues at coordinate 243,209 of JAGMWG010000002.1, forward strand.
ACGTGCTCGAACCCATTTTGCTTCAAAATCCTATATCCCAAATATCCGCGATATCCATCTTGACAGTACACCAGCGTCTTCCTGCTCTTATCAAGCATACCCATGTTTTCTCTCAGCTCTTCCAAAGAAATACGTAAAGCACCCTTCACAAGACCATATTTGAACTCATCTTCGCTCCGGACATCAACAACCTGCCAATGCTCAAGAAGGTCCGAGGTAAGGTCCTCTGGGTGAACAATCTCAGTATCGCCGCGAAGGACATTGCAAGCGACGAAGCCAGCTATATTCACGGGATCCTTTGCGGATCCGAACGGAGGGGCGTAGGCAAGCTCGAGATGCTCCAGATCGAATACCGTCATCCCTGCTTGCATGCAGGTTGCGATCACATCAATCCGCTTGTCTACACCTTCCTTGCCTAGGATTTGTGCCCCGAGGATCCTACCATCTGGTCTGGAGAAGGCGAGCTTGAGTGTCATGGTATAGCTGCTGGGATAGTAGGAATCATGATTCGGAGGATGGACCGTGATGTACTTTGGTGTCAAACCTTGGCCTCGCAGACTCCTGATGGATGAACCGACGATGGCGACGTTCAAGTCAAAAACTTGACACACTGTCGTCCCTACGCTGCCTCTGTATGCGACCTTTCGACCGAACATGTGGTCTGCCACAAGCCGACCTTGGCGATTCGCTGGACCGGCGAGGGCCAGATTGTGTTGTGTCTTGGTGACCGTGTTCATTGTGCATGCCATATCACCGATCGCGTAAATGTCTGGATCCGTTGTTTGCAAATACTCGTTCGTGATGACGCCGAAACGATTGCAACCCAGGCCGGCTCGCTGGGCAAGTTCGATCCGTGGGCGCACACCAGCCACAAGAAGGATGATGTGAGCTTCAATCTTCTCGCCGGATTCCAGAACGATCTCGCTCGCGCTCTTGGGCCCGGGTGCGTGTCTGATCTCTTTGATACGCGCGCTTAAGTATAGATCTACTCCTTTACTCTTAATCTCCGCATGCAGCGGCGCCGCAATGTCCTGGTCGATGGGTGGAAATACATGGGGCATGTACTCAATGATTGAAATCTGCGCACCCGAGGCATGCAGCGATTCTGCTGCTTCCAATCCAATACAGCCGCCCCCAATTATGGCTACTGATCGACTATTGTGCGTAGCTAGGTAGCATTTGATGTATTCCATGTCTGGGATTGTCTGCAGCGTGAAGACATTGTCGGCATCTGCTCCAGGAATTGCGGGTCTGTTTGGCTCTGCACCCTGCGCGAGAACCAGTTTGTCGTACTTTGTAAACTGTGTTTCTCCATCCTCGGTCGTATATTCCAATATCCTTTTTGCGCGGTTGATGCTGACGACCTCGTTCCCCAGGCGAACGTCAACATTGTATCGAGCCTTGACCGACTCGGGAGTCTGCGGAACGAGTGCTTCGTCAGACTGTAGCAGACCGCCTAGAGCATAAGGTATGCCGCAGTTTGCGAGACCCACGAAAGGACCATTCTCGAATATGGTGATGTCGGCACTCTCGCAAAGACGTCGCGCTCTCGTTACAAAAGACATGCCACCGGCAACACCGCCAACCACGACGATCTTTGTGGGAAAGAGAGGTGACGAGGCTTCTTCGACTGTCGTATCCTTGTGGTGTAGATGAGGCAAGCTGAGGTGAGGCGAATTGAGATGAGGCGCCATGAGATGTGATATCAGAGTCATTTTGGACGGTAGTTGCGATTGTAGCTGTGAATTCGATCAAAACGTGTTGTCCAACAACAATCCGTCTGCGATCGGTCCATGGTTATAAGAGCGCAAACTTGGGTCATCATGCGATGATCGCAGTTGTGAGATTCGAAGTCAGGTGGAACGATGAGGTGATGTCTTCCAGCGAGGAGTTCATGCCCTGAGCTCGGACATTTTAGTCGCCGACATCTCACGAATTATCTCCTGATACTCAATAAGTCCGCCTAGCCAACGGCGGTTCCGAATATCAGTATTCTACGATTACAGACAAATCATCTGACTGAGGAATCCTGGATGCCAAAATTGTCGGCTCCCTGCTGCGTAGGAACCTGGTTTGACTACGTTATCACACGTTAGAGTTTTGTGACAATGGTGATATTATCCATATCTAAGCATGCTTTGTTAATCACTTGAGGTAATCATGAGACTCTTGATTAATCCATAACCAATCCTCCTCATTGCATCTCCTGAGGTGAAAGCCACATCCAGAAATGCAACAGTCTAGTCATTATGCTTTAACCACCGTAATAGATTCGTAAGTAGCTTTTCGCTCAGATGCACCGTGTTGGTGGTATGTCTACCAACCTTGGCCCTAAAGATTGGGTTTGTGATTCCTCATTGTAAGCGGGAAAGAGGGTTGATCGACGAGAGTGCAAGGGCCAAACGAAGGTGTGTGGACGGCAGGTCACCGATAGAGTACAGACATCGGAGTCATGTGCAAGAATTTGCGCCCAGGGCTCTATCTCAAGAGGTTGGCATTCTGTTGCAAGGATCCCGGTGTTGAGCGACAAGAACTTTGTCGGCATGCACTGTTATCAGTGCCGCAGATGGCACAGCAGTACGCCAAGCTCGTTGGACTTCCAGCGATCGACACGTTCTTTTATGTTGTGGAGTGTTTGCAGTGTTAATATAGGTGATACTGTCTGGCTGCCTGACGGTGGAGACGTGAGCTGCGGAGAGGTTTCTTCGAGAAGGTTGAGGGGTTGGTGAAGTGAGAGCAGTTTGGCAGGCAAAAGCGAATGTCTGCCCTTCAACTCACATACCCATAACACGTCACGATCATCTCTCCTCTAGACGATTGCGGAGATACCACTATGTAGACAGAAAATGGAGCAACTAGAAGGTTTTTTAAATGCAGAGTAAGGTTTCGAATTCTTACAGATACTCGAACCTACAACTTCGCGCTCACCACACTACCTCCGTCCAACGCGATGGTGGCGCCATTAACAAAGGCACCGGCCCGACTGCTCAACCAGATGCATGTGCCAGCGACGTCTTCTGGACTCCCGATTCTTCCCAGCGGGATTGCAGACTCAATCTCATCCTTGAATTTCTCCAGTGTTGCCTTCATCATCTTACTCTGAAACGGACCACATGCGATTGTGTTACTTGTGATCCCCCTCTTACCCAAATGGCTAGCCAACACGCGGCTCAGGTGGTGCAGTCCCGCCTTTGATGCCGAGTACGCGAAGGTCTCGAGCGAGGGGACGCGAAGACCGTCGATGCTGCCGATGTTGATGACTCGCGCGGGCGAGGACGGTGTGCTGGCAGCTTCGAGTAACGGTGTGACGGCTTGTGTGATTTGGAAGACGCGTTTGAGGTTCAAGTTCAGGACACGGTCCCATGCATTGGAAGGGTATGTGTCGTATGATTCGCCCCAATTGGAGCCGCTGTTGTTGACGATGACGTCGAGCTCTGCCTCAACGTCAGCACAGCTTTTCTCAATGCCGGACACCAGACTGTAAGGGATGAGTCCAATACGTACTACCAGCCCGTTTCTTCAGCTCGTCAGCAACCTTCTGGAGCTCCTCCTCCTTGTAGAAGTCCGCGGCAATGAAGTCTGCCTTGCCCTTCCCAAGGGCATTGAGCTCTTTGCATGCTTGTTCACAGGCTTTGGCGTCCCGGGAGGAGATGTAGACGTTCGCGTAGTTTCGAATAAAGCCTTCACTAATCATACGTCCGATGCCTTTGGCGCCGCCTGTGACGAGGACGACTTTGCCCTGAAAGTGTGGTAAGCATACGGCCCCGGAGGAATGTAGTTGGGAGGTATGCGTTAGGGGTAAGGCCTACTTGAACATCAAAAAGAGTCGAGTTATCCATGGTCGCTGTATCTTTTACTCCGGTATGCGAGTAGAATTCGATGTAGGTGCCTTGTTAAGTTCATGATGCGAAGGACTGACTGTTTTGTGATCAACCGGACCGCCGAAAGCTGGGGAAGAACCGAGGCTCGGCACATAGTTTTTCCGTCCCCGTTGCGCCCTATCAGACAGGAGACTTTTGTGTCAGGTAGCCTACCCCATTCCGATTACACTATCAATCATCTTGCCAACGGGCGAACTACTCGGCGACCGGGTTGATTTCTTGGTCCTGAGCATGATCTCGAGACTGTCACATTGTCAAAGCATCCAGGAGCACTGACGACATACATTCGAACGTACGATGCACGCGCAGCAAATTGCTCATATGAATAGATGTGGCACATCCACGTCGATTTGTCTCTGTATTACATTATTGTTCCTTTGTATCGACATACCACGTACTTGGGCGCTCTTGTCACTTCTTTCCCGTACCCTAAGACGCTTATTACCATTTCTTTAGCTTGAAGCATTAATGCCTCTCGCAACGTTAGGAAGATCGCGTCTCTGCTACGAACGTACAAGTGAGACTCACAATTCAACGTCACAGTGGCTGAATGAAAGGCTTGCGCCAACATTCAACACGCACCTCTCTTTGAGTTCTGCAAAAATATTAGCGGACATCACTAGACCCCTTCTTCGATCGGGTTATACACCTGACGATTTCTAGACGGCGTACTGGGTCGATGGTGATGGCTAGCGCCGAGAAATTGTCAACGGGCTGCGACTGCCAGTGCAACTGCCGGCATATCGCAGAGACGTAAGCGAAGGACAAGTATGGCCGAAGGATGGGACGAGCCGGGAAGAGCTTCTTTGGACCTTTAATTGACGCATGTAACTCAGGAGTCTTTGGAGATTCATTCACATGTCAACTACCGGTTTAGGATTACACAGCATTTCTCGAGGAGAGGTGATGAACTCTTGAGCGTTGCCAGTTATGATCATGTCATAATCATGGTGTAATCATGATTGTGGCATGAGTCAAAGAGGATACACGGCGACAGCAGTTGCTATGATCATTCGCGTGTGTTTCATTTCCTACATACTGCAGTCGCTTTACATATCTTCTCCAGGCAATTTTGACTCAGCCTGATGATCGCAGCAAGGTGTGCTAAGATACTTTCGCCTGTACAGAAGCGCTTTCAGTTCTGACCTACCGAGTATGCGCGAGTCAATGTAGCATTCGCGGTCAAGAAACTAGCTTAATTGTCTTCAAAGTTTGTTCCGTTCTCATACCTATTCTGTTCTGACCTGCAGCGCATAGACCGGTGCATCGTACCTGGACCTGAGCTGCCCACATGAAACCCAAGACATTGGCATCGCCCTTTAATTCGCCCTTTCATCCTTTGATGCTCTTGAAAAGCATCTGTAAGTCTGCCGAGCTGACCGATTCTGCAATATAGCTGCGCCCCTTCCACCCGACTCCACAACCCACATCTTCGTATCGGACCGTCGCAAATCTGTCACATGTGCGCTTCACAAGCAAAACATTGTCGACGACGGCATTTCCCATGATTCATAGTACAGTGTCTGCGTGGGCGAACTGTGAAATCAGGTTGGTCGTTCTTCAAGAATCCTCTTTTACATGGCGTGACATCAGGTCTGCTAGTTGAATGGGTAAGTCCAGTCCAATTTCTACCAGTCCGTGAAATAATGCCTCAGAGACACTATTGATTTTGATATTGTTTCTTTGACTTTCTCAAGCATGTCTAAACGGTAGAGTAACAATGGAAATTCCTTGGTAGGTTCATCGAAATCGGATCCGCGCTAGTCACGAGCATGAGCTGAGATGATTTCGCTCGATTGCACGATAAAGCGGTGTGGCCCTGAGTACTCGATACCTCGGTACCATTCTCGGACGATCCACAGATCCACGAAAGATCCCGATGTCCGAGTGTGGGGGAGGTAAGATACATCTCCGATCTTGCAACGATGACGCGAGGTCGTGACGGAAGCGACATGTGTCTGTAGAGAATGACCATGGAAGCGCTGTTTCACAAAACGAGCTTGACACCATGCTACTTTAGACTGGGGCCGATTGAGTGGAGGAAAACAAGATTGAGGGCGAACATGATCTCCAAATCGCGATACCTTAGTGTGATCGAGGTAGACTACGGTGTTCACGATGCCCGCGAAACCGAACTTACGTGCGTTAACAGGGACGAGGACCGGAATGATGGCCCGACCAATTAAAGTAAGAATATTCTGTTGCGTCCATCGACGCTTTGTTAGTTGATTCACGCTACTTTAGCCTCCCGTAAACTATGGGGTAGATAGAGGAAGTGGACGGAGGAAGAAAGGCACTCTTAAACGCAATTCTTGCACGACTCCATGTTAGACGGACGGCCACGGGACACTCTACGATTCAAACATGTAGATAACAGGCACGGCTTGCCGGGTCACCTCTGGTACTGTACCCAGGGTGGCGATATTAGAAGCTGCGCAAGGCGAAAAGTTTGAGTCCCTGCGCGGAGAGTACACCTGGGTCGAGACTCGTGTAGCTGCATCAGTAATCGCATTGTTCAGCTCGTATGGGATTTGGTAAACGGCCCGTGGCCTTGCCCAAATCGTTCGATGTGATGACCGGCTGCAGCTAAAGGTTCATTGTTGCTTAGCTCTGCAACTCTGACGGGTGGTCCGAAGAGGTGGGTGCTAATATGAGACGTATGGCCAAGTACCAAAGCCCATGTTTGTTGGAAATGGCTTAGCGCCTTGCTTGGACCTCTCAGAACTCGACGTTCGGAGACACGGCGGCGAGCGAAAATGCCGGCACATGCAGATCGAGATCTGAAGTTGAGTTGGCCTGAGGCTGGTACTGCGTTGTGTGAGGGTCCAGACTCCAGACCGTTGCCGCAAACGTGGTCTCTGAGCGATCCACGATTTATGAGGCTTGTCAGCCGTTGCGCTGATCGGATTGGATTTCTCGTCATCAAATGGCAACAGTCATCGTGTCCTCTCAGACTGCGAGCATTTACAGAGTGGATGCGCATCATACCGGGAATGGCTGATCCCCTCGTTCTGAAGTGAAAAAATCGCGATGGTCATGATTGACCCATCGCCGATGCGTTCACCGGAGGCAGGCTCCGTGCGAGTAGTAACAGGCCAATTCGCGGGAGTTTCCTGCTCGTAATTGCTTGGCCGCGCAGAATATTGATCTCATGGCCCAGCGTTGGCAGCACCGCATAGTGTTTGACCGGGTTCACTTCGCCTCCACGTTGACAAGTCATCGGACGCAGGCGCAGGCTGACTATGACTTCGTCAAACATTAGCAAAATGTAGATGACGGAGCGTGAAGACGGGAAAGGCCGCGGAGAACGCAGAGAACGCGATGACCAAGATGCGAGGGGTGCGTGGCATCGTAGATTTTTGGACAGGCTCGGCGACAGCTGCCGGCTAGCGCGTGTCAAAGCTCGCCGGGCAGGGCTGTGCGGCCGGTGAGGGTCTCGAACACGTCCACTTTGGACAGCCACCCCAGAGCATCAGACCACCGCCGTATCCATGCTAAATGCCATTCAGCTACCAATCCCTGCAGGGACCCTCCTGCGGGAATTGCCATGCTCCAGTAACAGATACAGTCCTCAAATAATCGTATTCTCCCATTACCATCCCCTCTGCCTCTGGACAACACCTACGTAATGTCGATCACTAACCCTTGCAGTCCTACTGTACCTGAGTTGAGTGAGGTGCTTGAACGCCTGGGTTTGAGCGAATATCTTCAGGTCCTTTCCGAGAATGGGTTCCACAACTGGGAGACGGTGGTGGACATTACCGAAGAAGATCTAACGGCCCTCGACTTCAAGCTCGGACATCGTCGAGCACTGCAGCGAGAAATAGCCACATCCAGGGGACTGCCCTCGTCCTTGTCACTGGATCCTGAAAGCGCTCCACCTGAACCAACAGCCCTTTCGACATCCGCCTTGGAAACACTGTCAAGGCAGACATCTACCCCGCCGCCGCGAGAAAAGAGGAGGTACCGACGGCATCCGCGGCCGGATTCTAATGCACCAAAGAAGCCGAAGACAGCATGTACGGTTTGAAGTTGCAGACTGGTTATCCACCGAAATCTAACAAGTGCCAGATGTCAACTTTGCTGACCAGCTCCGCACGGACCCGGATGTCAGCCAGCTGAGCTTTGTGAACATCGCAAGGGAGGTTGGCCGAAGATGGCAAGAACTGCCGGCGGAGCAGAAACGCATCTGGGAGAGCAATGCCGCGCGTGCCATGCAAGAGTTTGAAGCACAGATGGATAATTACAAGAAGACAGATAGCTGGCGAAGGTACCAAACATATCTCAACGACTTCAAAGCACAGCAAACCCAGGGCTCGGGGGCAAAGCGCCCAGTGGCTAGCCGATCCACAACAGACAGCTCGAACAACACTCGGTTGCTCTCACGTGCTAGTCCAAGCTCATCAGATAGTCCCACCTCTGCCTCCGTCGCGCCTTCAGTGCCATCGGTGGGCACAGAGGCAGAAGTGTGTCACAACGCCCTTACACTGGCTTTTAGCGAAATGGTCACTCTCAGGGGCGAGATTCTCAACCAAGGCACGCAGGCATACGACGAAAACAATTTGCCCCCTGAAGAACTCACTAGGCGGTCGATGTATGCTTTCATTCGTGGCACCGGATCACTGGTCTTTATGTGGACATATAAACAGGCCGATGAGCTACTGGATCGCATCTACCGCCCGCAGGAAAGAATTGACGCGATGAGTCTCGCAGAATGTTTCACAGTCGCTGCTATGGGTGCCCACTACGATATGGATTGCTTTCCAGATAGGATTCGGAAGGTGCTCTACGCTTCTGGCAGCCTGCACTTTCATGAGCACACCGCACGACAAGACTACTTTCGCACCATGCGCTTGCTCTTGGCTATGTCATTCTACGCTTTGCTCGAGAAACACATGAGTGCGAGATATCTCATTGGTGAGTGGAATGACGCGGACAAGTCAAGGGTAGGCACTAATTTAGTTGCAGCTGCAGGACTACAGATAGGGCGCTGGAAGTGTCCGACATTGAACACAACCATCAGGATGGAAGACGACGACAACTGGCGGAAGGTTTTCAGGAGCTTGATATTTATGGATTGTTGGCTCTCATACACGCTTGGCTACACATCCGAGGTATCAAGCAAAGATGTTCAGGTATGAATCATGATCGACCAAAGCGACATTATTCTGACCAGCATAGTTGGTTTCAATCCTAGCCCACCCTGCCTCGATGAGCATCGACGAGCTTATTCATACTCAGACGAGTAAGATCGGACTTCTAGCTGCCGAGATTGCGAGGATACTCGCGGCACCTGAGCGTGCTACACGCGAGAATGTCAATATGCTTACTCAGAAACTGGAAGCCTGGCGCACGGAGGTGCCATTGATGCTGCAGATACCGACTCTTACATCGAGCAATCCACCAGATCTGACATTGTACCAACGCAGAGCGATCCTCATGGTTCACGTAAGCAGCTCCACTTGAACTTGACGATAACACTACTGACTCACCGATCAGATCATGTATCTAGGAGCTTTGGTATTGTTGTACCGTCAACTACTGGTCGCTACTGCAGAGACTCAGCTCACGGATGGGGCCTCTTGGAACTCCAACATTTCGGTCCTCGACGCGAACCGATATCGCGACGAATGCGCCATTGCAGCACAGCAGATGGCACGCATACTCGGCTTGATCTCTTTCGATGGCACGCTGACAAAACGGTGCTGGTTGATTATGTGAGTGGTTTTCCCGATTACCTCCAAGGAACCTGTCTAACAAGACTGATCAGCTACTGGGCCTTCACGGCGTCAATCGTACTTCTTTTCAGCGCCACTACGAAACTCCTAGATGGCGAACTCGAGGGCGCTGAGGCAGACCTCGACTACGCCAAGCGCTCCATGGACATGCTAGAGCCATGTCGCAGCTTCGAACCCATCGCCGCACGCTACCTTGACACCCTCTGGCCTCTCTACGACTCTTTGCGCGATAAGCACCATCGCATGATTGGGCGTTCCAAGACCAGCATCTTTGCGCTCATTCAACCCGACCCCGCCCTCATGAGTCCTCCACTCGCAGTGTCGAAAGAAGAAATGGGCCCGATCTGCGAAAAGCTATCTGAGCTGCTCACAGATCCATTTGGCAGGAAACAAGGCCTTGCTGACGATGGTAGCATGCGGCGGCTGCTTAATGCCGATGGATCGTGCTCGGTATTTTGGTGGAAGTGAGTAGTGCACAAAACACTACGTGCGAGACTGAAGTTGCTGACGTAGCGTGGTGATGCATCGCGGGCGTTGGCGCGTTTGATTAGATACCCACATTTCTTTCCAAGGTCGGATAAAAGCAGTGAAGAGGGGATGTAGATGATGACGATACGATGAATTACGAGACGTGCGTTCAGCGATCAAAGATCGACGATATACCTACACGGCTTCGACATTAGCATTTCACTCGCTGCAGCCGTGACCAAATGGCATGATGCGAACCGAGAATTGGTCCGAGAGAATGGCGACATCAGCCATACACCATCTGTACTCCCTCGTGTTTATCCTAGCAAACACGTCACAGCTAGCGTCCCAGTACAACTTGCAGCACTCGGTGCCTCAACCTATCCACAAAAAGGAGGTCCAACCCCAAGCACCTGAGCAGAACCATGCAAGGAACACAATGTCGATCTCTCGGGAAGCCCCGTTGTGTAGATCCGCAGGTCCACTGTGCAGGATCTACGTGCGTTCACAGGAGCGAGTCAACGTGGCGTACATGGAGAATAGAGATACACCCTGACGCGGGTGCCTGTTCCACCGGGCATCATGGCCGGATGATCGGCGTTCATACAGCGATTGACTAGTCGGTGTAATAGCACGCCGTCTGCCGACAAAGAGTCATTTTTGTGCTACATTGTGGGAGAACGCAGACTACTGTCAGACTAGTCCTATCAGCGAATCTTGAGTGCACGCCCAAGGCTACACAACAGATAGGAGCATACACATGCGCCTCCTCTACATGTACACATTATCCGATACGTGGGGGTACCGTGGCTTTGACTACGTACATCCGCATCTTTCATGTTCGTGTATTCCCTTCCATACCCCATCTCCTTCACGAGTCCGCGCAAACCAATTCTCGTGCTGCATTTGCGGAGCGCATTTATCGTGCCAGCAAGCCCAACACATGGCAGTATGCCCAACGCACTCTGCGCAATCACGAAAACACAGCGCTGCACCGTGAGGTGGACGTTGTGCTGGTGTGGTTCGCTGTCCTCATGTCTGATAAGCTCAGTTTAGCCAGCGCTTGCGCCGAAAAGGGGAAAGGGGTTTGCAGTGCGGGGCTCGAATTGGTTCTCGATCGACTAGGCTGCGGGTCCCCTGTGCCGCAGCAGTGCTCGGGTTGGTGGTCAGGGAAGCACGAGCTTGGGGCGCGCGTCATTTCGTTGAAATGGGCAATCGAAACCACCCTTCTTTACTTGAACACTTGCCAACTGCGTCGCTCGCTGCTTCTTTCCTTTGCAACCTGACTGGACTTTTCTTGTTCACGCGCGTCACATTTGCTACTTGATTACTGAACTTGGACGGGACTTGTGCTGCCGGATTTCAATGAGCACGTCGAATCGGGATATTGTTGCGCAATCAGAGAACGAGATAAGGGATGGAACAGCTACAGAGTCCTTTTGCGATCCCACGTGAGGATGTGGATGCGCTGCAGAGAAGTGAGGGCTTTAGCATGTTGAGGAGCTATCTGGCCAGGAATGCAGAGTACGTTTTCCCCTCTTGCGACCCTTATCCGCATGGCGGAATGGCAGTGATTGGAATCATAGCTAATGCACCAACAGCTTCTGCACCCACCATGATCAATGCGATGATCAGGCGAGAGAGACATGGCTTCTGCACCGCGACATGCTCCATGCGCTCATCATGCCCGTCGTTGCCCTCTTCCGACGTGCCTCGGCACTCGCTGAGGCCGCGCTATGTACCCAGCGGAGCGAGGACCTTGAGCTCGCTTTTGCAGGAGAAGCTAGAGGAGCTTTCCTATGCCTGCAGTGCTTTCTGACAGAGGAAGAGGAGTGGTGCAGAGGCATGGGCTGTCCAGGTACATGCACACAACCTCACGATCCATAGAACGGATACTAACATCAAGACAGCATGCGTCGTCTCCGCAACTCTTTCCACAGAATCCCACATCCGCCTCACAATCGCCGCCTCCCTCCTCTCCACCGCGCCTATAACCTCTCCCGCCAACTCGCCCATGAACGAAGACCCTCCCAATCCCCGCGCCCTCCCTCCTCTTCCACACATCCTCCCTGCGCTCCGCGACGCCGTCACATCCGACCCCTTCTGGAGCGACGTTGCCGACCTGTGGCCCTACCTGCTCTCGCGCGCCACCCAGCTGTCTGCCGGCATACAGGCCCTTATAGCCGAATGCATCAATCTCGAGAGCCTCGTGTCGTCCCCCATCGCCAATAGACGCACACACGCACTCGAGAAGCGCGGACAAACATACCCGTACCTGCCATTTGCGAATGCCACGCAGGTGGAGGAGAAGGGCGTCAAGTTACGCAAGAGCAAGCTTGCGAAACGACAACTTCGACTCAAGGACGAGGAGATGGATCTCATGAGACGTGTGGCGCTGCAGTGTTGGGCCCAGGCGCGAGTGCCGAAGCAACTCAGAGGAGAGATATTGGGAACGGGAAAGGCGAGTCGTGTGAGGAGTTTGACGTGTCCGTAAGGCACTGAGCATTTGCAGGAGATGGGAGTTTGGGAATTGGGGGTCGGGATTGCATATGATACCCACTGCATCACTATCCTTTGTTAGCTTTTGATTTGGCTTCGCTGTCTGTAAGAGGTCGCACATACGAGCTGGATGCTTGAATTTTCTTTTGTATCCTTTTAGCGTCATTACTTGCTGCGCGTCTTCCTGCATAATCCTAATTCGAGTACAACCTTATCATGGCTACTGCTATGAATATTCCAGATGTTCATTATCCTTCCAGCTTAAGCAAGGGATTGATTCTTCCACATGAAGGAAGCATAGACAGGCTGTCTCTAGGAGCTTTCGCTGTACTGGTCAACAAGTGAAAGGGAATGGGCCAATGACGGAGGAAATTGAGATGGCATCAGGCTTTAATCACATTTCTCGAGACAGAGATGCAGAGCGAGGACACATGCAGGATGCTAGAGACGGAGAGGAGATATGAACTAGGCACTTCTAGCAGAAACAGCGTAGCACTTGATGCAGCCAAGGGCATCTCACGACATATACTACCCGCTGACAACTCAAATAGGATACTCCTGGAAGTCTTCGCGTGCGTATCAGACTTAAGTCTAAAATCCATAATGCACTGTAGAAATTGCAGCTACTACATGCAGAGCGTGCGTAGATCTATAGCCAGGGTCTATGGAGATCTTCCATTGTACTCACCACAGCCCTCATCTACACGCAAATTATCCCTCTCAATCTCACTCGTTGGATTCACACGCTCTCACTCACTCCAACCATCATGACGCGCACATGCACACATGCACACATGCACACATGCACACACTTAAACAGGCCATATCACTCTAAGAACACTTACCACAAACAATACTATATATTCCACAGCAATCCCAACCGTGCTATTATCTTCAAACTCTCAATGGTATAGTCGCCTCTTCGCCCGCACTGAGCTATACTACCCGACCGCACCCACCGTACCCAGTCGCTCGGAATAATACAAGACCGCGTGTTCGAATCCCAGAGATCCTTGTTGTCGAATTCCACCGCACCGGCTCTGTGGTTCGAATGCTCGGATACCGCGCAATTGGGGGACTACACCCTGTCTCTTTTACTTTCTGTCAGAAGTTCAGAAATTACATTTTGTGTTCTTTCTGCTTCATGAGTCAGTGTCCGCGTGGCTGGATTGGTGGGCTGACGGTAGGTGAATGAATGCATATGAGCTTCTTGAGAGTTACATATCAAGACGAACGGAAGTGGTAGAGAAGCGGTCAGTGGATGAAGAATTTCTGTGGGCTTGGAAGCAAGTACGACGGTTTTCTTGCCGAGGAATTAGATTATGGTGACCTTCACGCCCCAGCCAAGAAATGCAAATCATGTCCCGCCATCCCACCACAATCTCTCTCCATCCTGATCCCAGCCTTATTCACAGCGCAATCCAACATACTCTTATTCCTTAGCTGCCGCACCTTTTCAACGCGCTCCTTTACTGCCTCCAATCTACCCACACTCAACACAAAATCTCCTCCCAGCTTCTCCACCACCCTTTTCAACCGTTCCGTATACGCGCGCACAAATTGCGCATCCAGCAATGCGCCGTGCGTCGAGACCCATTGGTCTTGGTACAGTGTACCATGCCACGGGAGATTCTTGAGCAATTCTTCTTCTGCAGTTTCCGGCATGTCGAGGACAGTGTTGAAAGGATCCCACGGACATAGTACCTTGCCTACGTGCGCATAATCGCCATAGAACGAGTCAAGAAATGATCTCCATTCAAACGAGCATTCGAGATTCTCAAGATCGACTTGACATCCCGGGAACGCGTTGTCGCTTGCGTAGAAGCCGAGCACGGCGGAGGATTGGACATGATCGTCTGAGATGGTGCTTGACGCGAAGTCAATATCCGCATTCTGTAAGGCTTGAGATATTGCAGCGCTTGCGAGTTTGGAAGTTTGTGCGAGGTCCTGTGCGGTAGGTGCGAGATAGAGATCACTCTTCTTGCGTACGTTATTGACTGTCGCGACACGAAAGCGCGCACGCGTGCCGTCTGGCGATAGACCTATCAGTCGTGTAGGCCCATTTGTCGAGCACTCATATGTCAGGTGCCATGGAGCGATGCTTTTGAGCTGGCATGAATATGTGATTTGGAGGTTTGGAAGACGATTTGTGGCGAATTCGCGCTCGGCTTCTGGACGGATGGTTCTGGAGATTTGACGGAAGACGATCCAGAGAGTGAAGTCGTCCATGTAGCTGCAGATTTGAGCCCATAGCTCGGCTGGCAATTGTGGTGAGGTGTTGATGGCCATGTTGAGGTGGTTTGTCGGGGGCAAGCGCAAGTCCAATGCTCCAGAGCAACGTTTTCTTCGGGACTTTTGGTTGATGAATCGAGTTGGATGATGGAACACGTTTCATGGGAGTGTAGAAAATTCTTGAAGTGCAAGGCTATTATATGCATGGATTTCCGGTGAGATGGTAGCCTGCTTGTTGGTTGTGGCGCAGTCTCACTCCCTCATAACTGCGAAGAGTGCCCGCCCTTGGCTGAGTGAGCACCGGAATTTCATGACCGTTTGAACATCGACATCAGGATATTACAAAACTGTAAAAGAATGTTGCATTAGATGATCGCAAGAATCAAGTCTATCCCGAAAAACACCGCGCTGGTAAATGCTATACTTGTAACGCCATACTATGCCATGTCCAGCTCAGACCACAGAGCCTATACGTGGGTCCTTTGGCCCGCCATTATGTTCATCTCCTTCATAGGCATTGAGCATAGGATCGGCGCCGGCATCGACCCTCATGCTGTCTTGTCGGAGAATCTGCCTCTGCTGCTCTCGCACCAACCGCATGGGACCACGAACGAAGGCTGATAATAGATCGCTAATGTTCAATGCATCGAAAATAGCGGAAAGTGGACCAGCTGCAGGACCGCTGCTCCGGTAGGGTGAAGAGGGGAAAGCGAGAAGCATGAGAATGCTGAAGATGGGCATCTCGCAGGCGAGTATGAGACTGGCCAAGCCGGTGTCGACATCATGGTAGGTCATGTACTTCGAAGGCTTTAGGACATTATGACCGCTGAGGATCGAAATGACAAACTGATAAATAGTCAGACATAGTGCCCATTGAGCCCTGTGGTCATGCACTTACAGTTTGAAGTACGTTCAGGCCGATGATGCTTTTGAATGTGAACAGCTTCAGCAAGATTCTGTGCTGCTGCAGCTTCGCCTTGTTCTTGCCGTAGAATTTCAGCGCTGACAAGATAGCAACAGTAGTGACGATGAGCTTCAGCGCAGTGATCCAGATATGGGCGAAATGGATGTTGTTGCTCTGTTTGCAATACGTCCCTACGGCGAGAGAGACAATTGTTGCGATCCAGATGATAATCGATGTGGGGATGAATTGGAGCACACCGTACCACATGCGCTGGAGGCATCTGTCAGGAATGCGAGTCTTCCCACATAGACGAAGGGCCACAAACCTTGAGCCACTGTGGACTTGATCCGGCAAATGCGCCTTTGGACCACGCTCCCTGGCCGAAAAGATCATCAAAGCCGCCGCGATGCGAAAGTACAAAGTCGCACATCAGAAGGAGGAATGACGAGAGGGCGATCGCGCAGCCAAAGTCGAGTGACTCCACTAAGTAGTCTCCTGCACCTTCTTGCCAGACGATCAAGAAAGAGAATAGCGCTACCCAAGGAATGAGGAGCATGACGCGAATGATCTGGCGTTGCTGCACAGGATTTGAGTAGTTCAAGGCATGTGTTGCAATGAGCACACCAACTACGAGCGCGCTGAGCAGCGCACATGCACCGGCGAGGATCACCGAGAATTGGTGGTAGGTTAGGTCACCGACGAACGGCACAATGGAAGGTCCAGTAGTGTCTTTGACTGGGCAGATATGTTTGGATGTGGAATTCGAGTCATCATCTTTACCGCCGAAAAGGCCTCGAGTTGAGAGGGCGATAGAGTGCATGATGGATCGTGCGTGAAAATTCAGAAGCTGTCGCACAGCGGACGGCGAGGTGTCCGTGTTGATTGAGATGTGGGATGTAGACGATCGAGCTGGTGAGAGCTGGTCTCAGCCAGGACGTCCAGCGCTATATACCGCTCCAACCTCAGAATCCACGCACTTGCCATCACTTTGCTTAGGCGTGCTCTGCTGCACGCACATCCAATCGCAAATTGCCGCTGTGAATACCACAAATGGCAAAGCGGAGCGAAGTAAGCTTCGAAATCAGCGCTTGGCGAGGCTTGTACCGTCTTGACGTGGCCTCGGTGTGAATGGAGGAAGGATTAAGCCAATGAAGGACTAGAACGGGTGCATTGCCTGCTTCTCCAGTTCGGCGCTTCGGAGCTTTCGCAGTGTTGCGATTGCGTGGATTTTGCTGTGCTGTGCAGTTGAGTGGCTGACAGACGGTGTCTGACTGAAGAAGGGTCGCGGCGCAGCCGACTCGAGTGGCTATGCCAGGCGCACGGGCGATCTCCAGACTTTGCACACCTCGCTCAGGCTTCTACAAACGGGGTTTTCAGACTGAGCCTCATGGAGATCTGCATAATTGCGCACCATCAAAGCTGAGACTTCAACAGGGAATTCATTTTGGCCTGCGAGGAAGCTGTGTGACATTTTTGTGATGGAACCGCTGGTGGTCTCCTGGCACCATCGGACGCGCTCCGTAGCCGGGAACTATGGGATGAGATGCTTCCCGGGAGATACCGAAACCTTGCTGATCAAACAGCCTACAATGGGCTCTTGCTGAAGCCTGTCCTCGGGGTTGCTTGTTGCAGAAGGCTTGCCTGCGGGCAGAAATATGTATCCGCCCAGGATGTAAAGTCAGTGCTGCCACTGGAAGAACAGACTTTTCGACGCGTGTAGCATGATTACCCTGCCAGGAACACTTCGCGAGAGTCGCGATGACATGCGAAGTGTTGTGCTGAGTGCATCTGTTTCCTGGGTTGCTAAAGTCATTCCAGAGCTGTTTTCGCGGTTTGAGTCCGGTCACCAGCTCAAAATGTCCACAACGCCTGCAGGAGTTGATGTCCCTTCAGATGTCGTGTGAAGGTTTTTCAATAAATGGCATTGACCTGATGTTCGCGCACACCTGCTACGTACTACACCGGTGTATAGGCTTGCGTGCCGTCAGTGGTGGCTTGGTGGACCAATGCTAGCAGCCCATCGGCGTGACAGTTTCGCGTCTCCAAGATCCAGGCACGTGACCAGCCTTTGCGCGTTGACGCAGATTTACTTGCACAACTAAAGCGTAGGAACAAAGCGTAGGAATGCAACAGGAAAGGTTTGGTAGAGATGCAGATGTTTCATTGTTTGATTGCCTAATTGATTAATCGTCAAGGAGCTTACGCGATGCGATCGATGGTGGTCGATCAAGCTGTCGCAGCACGGGCATAGTAATACAGCAAAAGATGTCAGAGTGCCTCCTTCAGTGGGCACATCCAAACCCACTACCAAACGCCGAGTTGCCGAAGAGAGAAAACCATAAGATCGAGACGCACAATCCGTGCTATCGCGAAGAGAAACCGGAAATGATTGTTGCCCATGAGAGACGTGAAGAGTAGATCGAGATGAAAGGAGACCACGCGAAGACAGTGACTACATCTCCATTGCGTCAACCTCTTGTGAGGCCATGTGCCAGGACACACCAGCAGGTTGAACTGGCGGTGTTGATGGTTCTGAAGGGGTAAGCTGGCGAGCGTTGATGCGTTCGCCCTCCACGCGAGGCACCGGACCAGACATGAGATTGCTAATGGTGCGTTCGAGAGACCAGCCAACAAGCTGGCACCATTGCAGACTATCCGAGAACAGCCAATAGCCCTGCACACCGTGTTGTTTGGCGCGCACCAGGTAGGCGGACAAAGACTCCTTCTCGAGCATGACAAGCGCGTCGGTAAGGTCGAAATGGCGCTCAATAACACGCGAGTACGCGCGTGCAGCATCGCGCAGGTTCGGATTCGTCATGACGTTCTTCCAGCCGATGCCGAGCTTCGTGATGAGGGCATTAACTGTGATGCCGTTCTCATCGATGACACCTTCAGTTGCTTGGACGCTCATATCATTCAGCGATGGGACGGTGACATTTGCTGACGGGCTCATCCTCGCTGACTTGCGTGATACGGCGACGGGCCGGACAGGCTCAGCCTTCTCTTCCTTCTCGATCTTCTCTTCACACCATGTACCGGATTGCGATTCGGCAGCGATGCTGAAACCGGGTTCACCAGGATAGATGAGGGTCATGCCAGGGCCGTATATAGGTTCTGGCTTCGGCTTCGCAGGCAATTGGGTGACGATCGATCCGACAGGTTGGTTCTCCTCGGGGTCGTCGACGTCGGCAATGGATCGTTTGCGCCCAGCTGAAGAGTTGGAGACGGCAGCTAGATAGTTGAGCGATGGTGGAGTAGGGTATTTGGGACGGAAATTACCCATTGCTGAAGGTGAGTGGGCGCGTTGATGGGGCGAAAAGTAGCCTTGCGGTTGCTGAGGCGGTAGGACGACAGTTGGCGATGAAGCATAGTAGTTAAGACCCATGGTGACTGCTTGTTTAGTAGATCAGAAGTAAAAGAGATTAAATGATACAAGAGTCTGTTAAGACTGAACAGACGATAGGAGCGCAATTGGCGACAGCCTTGGTCACAAGACGACGACGACGATGGATGATAGCGACGACGATATAGTGAGGCGCGATGGTGATGATGGTGGGTGAGATGAAGTATGCGATAGTTTAGAAGTGCTTCGAAGTCAAGGTAAGCACGGTATGAGACGGAGTCGGAGGGCTGGGCGCGACGACGTGTGGGCGCAACAAAAGTGAGTGAAGGAAGGATGGTTTGGAGGGCACCAGAGCCGTCTTGTAAGCTCCGTCCGGTCCACGTGAGAGGCTGGACTGCGGGCGGTGGATTGAGGCAGAATGCAGGTAACGGCCAGGATCCATGGTCCGACAAGCAGATCTACAGGGCTCGGCTGGCGCGGATTGGCCGTGACTGGCGAAGTGTAACAAGCCGCATTCGGCGAGTGGGTGGGTCTGCCAAGTGCGACCAGCCTTGTGTAAGCAGAGCACGTGATGACATACTAGCGGTGGCTGGAAATGTGGCTCAGAGCTCATCGGAACCGGAGAATCGCATCGGAGTGGTGGGACGCGTTTTTTGTTTGAGAGCGGGAGCTGCGAGGCATCGCAGGACAGATACCCCACACCTGTCACTCTTAGAGCCCTCCATTTTCCCCTGCGTAGCATTTCCGAGCCGTTCGTCAAGATGCAGGCGCCAGTAGTAGTCATGAGTATGTTCCGCTCACCTTTGTGCGGTCGCGACAGGCCGCTAATATATCACCCCAGACACGCAAACCCCCGGCGGGGAGCGGCAATTTGGCCGCAAAGCTCAGCTCTCGAACATCACAGCAGCCAAGACAGTCGCCGACATCATCAGATCATGTCTGGGTCCGAAAGCCATGCTGAAGATGCTGCTCGATCCCATGGGCGGCATCGTCCTCACCAACGACGGTCATGCCATCCTCCGAGAGATCGAAGTCGCACATCCCGCAGCCAAGAGCATGATCGAACTCAGCAGGACGCAGGACGAGGAGGTTGGCGACGGCACAACCACGGTCATCATATTAGGTACGGGCGGTCACCCCCTCGCGCCTTCGATTAGCTAATCCCGTATAGCTGGAGAGATTCTCGCACAAGCACTGCCACAGCTCGAGCGCAACATTCACCCTGTCGTCATTATTCAAGCCTTCAAGAAGGCTTTGGCGGACGCCCTTCAGATTATCGACGAAGTCTCCGTTCAGGTTGATGTGGACAATGACGAGGAGATGTACAAGATCATCAGTTCCTCGATCGGCACAAAGTTCGTCAACAGGTGGTCACAGCTGATGTGCAGTCTCGCCCTCAAGGCGGTACGGACCGTTTCACTTGAGATTGGCTCAGGCAAGAAGGAGGTTGATATCAAGCGCTATGCTCGTATTGAGAAGATTCCCGGGGGCGAGATCGAGGACAGCGAGGTACTGGACGGCGTCATGCTGAATAAGGACATCACACACCCCAAGATGAGGCGGAGAATCGAGAACCCACGTGTCATGCTTCTCGATTGCACGCTGGAGTACAAAAAGGGCGAAAGCCAGACGAACATCGAGGTTAGCAAAGAGGAAGACTGGAACCGGATACTGCAGATCGAGGAGGAGCAGGTTAAGGCCATGTGCGATGCCATCATTGCTCTGAAGCCTGACCTGGTGATTACCGAGAAAGGTGTCAGCGGTAAGCAGTGCCCCCGTTGCCCATGTGAATTCTGCTGACAAAGTCTAGATTTGGCGCAGCATTTCCTCGTCAAGGCTGATATCACCGCGATTCGCCGAGTACGGAAGACTGATAACAACCGCGTGGCACGAGCGACTGGCGCGACCATCGTCAACTCTCCGTTCGCTGCAACTGCTTCCGACATTGGTACACAGTGTGGTCTCTTTGAGATCTCCAAAATCGGCGATGAATATTTCACTTTCCTCACAAAGTGCAAGGACCCCAAAGCTTGCACAATCTTGCTACGTGGACCTTCGAAAGACATCTTGAATGAGATTGAGCGGAACCTGCACGATGCCATGGGTGTTGCGAGGAATGTTATATGGAATCCCAAGTTGTGCCCAGGTGGCGGTGCAACCGAAATGGCTGTCGCAGTCGGACTGGACCGGAGAGGCAAGCTGATTGAGGGTGTTGCGCAGTGGCCGTACAAGGCGGTCGCTGAAGCTATGGAAGTCATCCCACGCACGCTCATCCAGAACTCAGGAAACAGCCCCATCAAGGTGCTTACACAATTACGAGCAAAGCATGCAGAGGGCTATGAGGATGGCAAGCAGACAGGGAGCACGTGGGGCATAGATGGAGATGCCGGCAAGGTTGTCGACATGAAAACCTATAACGTCTGGGAGCCTATTGCAGTCAAGGAGCAGAGCGTCAAGACCGCCATAGAAAGCGCTTGTCTGCTCCTGAGAGTCGACGACATCGTCGCTGCGAAGGCAGGAAAGCAAGGCGGCGGCCCAAGTGGCGGCGGCGATGATTAAGTATCAGAAACCGAACTCGCATTTCTTGCTAGCAGGTTGAAACAAACAAAATAATCAGATACCCAAAATTAACTCCCGAAGTTCGGGGGGGTCCCTGCACCGTGCTTTCCCAGCGGCGTAGTCTGTATTTCAACGACAGCAGCGCGGTTTCCACGCTTAGCGCTGCTGCACTCAACCTCCAACGGCTATCGTCATCATATCAACTGCCATTGACTCTTGCAACATGATAAGATGCATCAGCCAAGAATAGCACAACATACTGCTTTTCTCAATGATCCTGCGTGCCTGAAGCCAGATGGTGCATATCGGCCCCCAATGCCTGTGCGCGCGCCACTGTTCCGGTACCCATGTCGCAGCACTGTCGATCTGAAATCTGACGAATTCAGGCCCCCAATAACTTCTGTGCACATAATCAAAGCTTCTCGCTCGTTGTTTTCGCCAATGCATTTCCCATACCTTTCCCATGCTTAAACGCGTAGTCGACGCGGGGAAGCATCTTCGGAAGCAACAACCAGTATATCAGCCATGGACTCATGGCGATAGCACAGAGCTGCGGAATCTCACCGCCTTATCTACCAAAAGCGACCTCGATGTTAACACAGAATATGGCCCACATGTATTCAGCTCGGACACGCAATCCCTCAGGAGTTTGAAAAAGACAAGAGTGCAAAGAGTTATTGGCGATCAGTTCGCTGGCTGGAGATTTGGCGCGCTACAATTTGGTGTCTGGGCCACAATTGTGTTTTTAATCAACTTCATCGTCACGATTTGGGGCTCCACAGCAAGATCAAATGGAGTCCTACTTGAAGGCGATTGCGGACGCGTGAAGCGCCTGAATACAGGTCTTCACGTTTTCATCAACATTTTGAGCACAATCCTCCTAAGTGGAAGCAACTACTGCATGCAATGCTTGTCCGGTCCTACACGGAGCGAAGTTGACCAGGCCCATGCCCAAGGGATTTGGCTTGACATTGGAATTCCAAGCATCCGCAATGTCAAGCACCTCGGGCGGCAAAGAATTATCTTGTGGGCGCTACTGGCGATTACGTCGCTCCCTCTGCATCTGTTGTGAGTATGTCCGAGTCACTGAGATTGAAATGAGCTCACCATGAATAGCTACAACTCCGCCGTGTTCGGGAGTCTATCCTCAAACGATTATTTTGCATTTTCCGTAAGCAATACATTTCTGGAGGATGCAGATTGTCGCAACTGCTCGACGTTTCCCAATAGGAACATGACGCGAATTAGTACAAATGGGTATGCGTATTCCTATTCCTCCTATTCTTTCCTGATACCCGACATCCCAAATATTCTCTCCAACCTTCACAAGGACTACAAATCAGGCAAGCTAGAAAGGTTTGAGGCGGCGCAGTGTTTAGACCGTTACGCAACATCCATACAATCCGAACGTCGTCACTTGCTTTTGGTGGCTGGCGAGGCGAACTTCCCCGCGCCTGCGGACAACAAGTATATCCCAGGTTCTCACGTCTACTGGGCGAACCCATTCTTTGCATCCGCTGCCGACGAGGCGCGTAAGGCTTCGGGCGCATACGCTTGGATCTGTTCGGGACTAGATCTTGGTCGCGACGACGTTTGCTCGAATCGATTCAATGATGTACGTTCCAATTCAAGTGCATGGCGTGTCGGTCCTTATTGCATGAATGCAACTAGCCCGTATAACGGCTGTGGAGATGGGGGATCCATAACTCTACCCGTTGAGTACTGCCTGTAAGTGCAACCAAGTGACTACAAAATCGATCAAAACTGAACCTAACTTTTCGTCTTGCAGGAGTCAGCGCGCTGAACCGCATTGCAGACTTCAATTTAACACGACAATTGCAATCATCGTGACCATCTTGAACTTCGGTACGTATATGGCATGAGCTCGGAGGCCACGATGTATGCCACGTGGCCGCGGCAAAAGGACGGACGCATTTGCGATGCTCGTGCCTACCAGTGCTTACATCACCATGTTTATATTGAGTCATGCTAACTCTATATGCAGTCAAGGCCGTTCTCATGTTTTCGGTAGCTTTCCGTGTCAAAGACGAACCTCTCATTACAATGGGCGATGCCGTTGCCACTTTCCTGGAGAAACCCGATCCCACATCAAAGAACATGTGTCTTCTCTCGATCCACGATATAAGACATTCTGGCTATCAGACCGGAGCACGAGAATGGCGAGACCTCCGCCTCAGATGGAAAGACGTAGCCAGCAAGAAGCGGCGAGCAACAACCCTCGCAATGTGAGTTTCAGCCCGTCATTCAAGTATACCTCTAACAACTCCACAGCTTCGCCTGCGCACTAATAATCGTAATCTGCCTACTGGCCTGGGGCGTCTCCTCTCTCCCCACAGGTACGCCCCGCTCTCTCGCAGCCCTCGCAAAATTGGGCTATGGCACCGTGGATCCTCGCACCGCCATCACCGGCCTCCCAAACAATCTTGTCCTAAACGCCATCGTGGCCAACAGCCCCCAAGTCATTCTCTCCATGCTTTACTTCAGCTACAACGCGCTATTCACATCCTTCCTCCTTTCGTACGAATGGACAACCTACGCGCAGAAGAAAGCTGGACTACGCGTCTCGCGGCAACCAGTTGGTTCCCAACGAACAGAATACTTCCTGCAGTTGCCATATCGCTTCGGGATACCGCTCATGGCGCTGAGTGGAACACTACACTGGCTCGTTTCGCAGGCTATCTTCCTCGTCTCGATTGATTTCTATGATATCCAAGGCATACCGGGGAGTTCGGACGGCATTTCGAACAACATGATGACATGTGGATTCAGTCCTATTGCTATCATCTCCGTCATCATTCTCGGCGTGTTCATGATAGTGGGGATAGTTGGGTTTGGATATATCCCGTATCGGCGAGGCATGCCACTTGCGGGGAGCTGTAGTATGGCGATGAGCGCGGCGTGCCATGTGGATAAGAGGGAGTGTGTGGGAGAGATGGCGGCGGTAGAGAAGGTACAGTGGGGTGTTGTGGGGGTGACGGAGAATGGAGTCGGGCATTGTTCGTTTTCAACGGGAGTGGTGGGCGTGCCGGTTGTAGGAGAGGTGTACGCGGGGGAAAAGGAAGATATTCAGCATTCATAATGAGGTCATGATGGCAATAGAAGCGGTGAAGCTTCGGCGTGGTGTTAGGCATCACGGAAATATGGAACTTGTAGATGTACGAAACGCACGCCTAATGTACCACGCAAGGAACGGCTTGGAAATGATTACTTGGCCGTGCTGACTGCACGAGTCTTTCACGTTGTAGGAGTGAGTGCATGATCATTGAGATGACTGAGCTGGTATGATTCAGAAGTCAATTCCTTTATATGTCCCGAAGGTACTGCAAGCGTGTGTCCTGAGGGAGCAAAAGGCTAGACCTGTGTCTGGTCGTTTCGGCGTGGTGGCAGGCCAGCATACCAGTCCGAGAAAACACAGCCACCTCCAAGTGCTGTAGTGAGAACATCGACGAGACTAATAAGTCAAGAATATACGTCCATGCAAGCCCTCTAGGTCAACACCCGTATCATGTTTCCAAGCCTCGTACTCTAGCTTCTCGTCAGAGTCGACTTTGCCGGACTCAATATCCTGCATCCATGGTCGCATCTGTCCGAGATTCATCTCAAAGTACAAGCAGTCTGGATATTCCAATTCGACTGCAAACACAGCTTCCTTCAGCCACTTGACCAATTTCGGACGCCTAGCCACATCAAACAGAGCATCGAAGACCTTTTTGAGTCCTGACCAGTCGGGTCGACAGCACTCGCAGTCATTGAATCCACCCTGCACTCGAAGGTCTGGATTGTTACTGCAATACGTCAGGAAGAAAGATATATCGAAATCTGGCTCAGTAGGAGTAGGTTCACCATACAGGCCGTGGCGTACCACAGAGCGGCAGTCGACGAACATGTTCCCGTAGGTCCTTCCGTCGTTATCGCGAGGTAGAAATGGGCAGCCGGCGTCTATGAACTCATCAACATCAACGTGACATACGTGAAGCTCTAGCTGTCCAACGTATAGCGGCAGATACTCCTTCCGTAGCTGGCGACATGACTGGGTAAGGTTTTGGTACAGTGGCTTCTGCTCAGTGATGCCGGAGCTTTCTAGCTCTGTCGCTGACCATGTCTGCAGGCGGCGCGAGAAGTAGGTGATGGGCTCCTCGACAGCAAAGTCATAGATGCGATTGCGCAGTTCTTACGGTATATCAGCTTTGCGTCGTGATATGCTAGGCGCTACAGGACTCACCTCCGGGAAGTTCAAGTAGATAGCATCTCTTGAGAGCAATGCTGCCAAACATGCTGGTCATGGGTCCGCCGGTATCGAAAGTCTCAGGCATGGTAGCTGCTCGCAGTAGAATTGCAGAAGGAGTTGGTAAGCGGAGTATTGTGGTGCGCTGACGGTCGTGCGTCCAGGTGAGAGACTAGAAGTGAGTATCTGGTGCTGTTTGTTTGTATCACGCTAGCGCAGATTACGGATAGGCACGACCACGGGGCTCTAAGTTGCAGCGAATTGTCTCTATCAGGGCTCCGTAAATGCGTGCGCCTTGTCATGTCTAATGTTATGCGCACTCTGTGATTTGCTGTACATACATCCATACCCGCTTGCTCATCCATCTACACTATGAGAGCTTCGATCTCGCTCCTTGTACTTCGTCGTTACTCCAAGTCCTCACTTGTAAAGTGCCAGTCAATTCAAAGTCACCCATCACTCCGTAATGGTCTGTCACCCATCCGCCGTCAATCTCTTTCTCCACCTCTGCTCTCACGTCCTCTGCAACTTTGATGCCCATGCCAATTCTCTCGAACTTTTTGGGCAGAACATTACCGTGGTAGAGGATCTTGTCCATTCGACTACATCCGAATCTGTCTTTCATCCACTGCGGCACTTGTTGACCCCATGTGTAGCCATCATCGCTGTCTTCTTTTCCGCCAAGGATCAGGTAGGTGTCATTTAGGCCGTTTTCCCTGTGCAGTGTACGATCGAACGGCTGGATAGCGTTCAGGTCGCCCGCAAGCAGCGCGCATGATACCTCAACCTTATTTAGATATTCAGCTGCTGCCGCGAGCTGTAGTGGGCGAACGGGCGGATCCGCGACGAGGCTCTCTAGATGTGTGTTGCACAGTCTCAGTACCTTCGCTTCATCGCCAGAAGACTTCGCATCTGACAACGCGATATCGACAAACAGCCCGTCACGATCGAACTTGGTTATCCATGGCACGCGAAAGACGCTCTGTATTCTAAGTCGCCGGTCCACGAGTGTAGTCGTACCATAGAGTGGGCTAAGCCAATTATCGTTATCAATATCAGTGATGTTGAAGCGCTGCTTGATCCACTGCGACTCGTGTATTTGCTGCAGGTCAGATTGTCCCATCTCTTGCAGGAACACTACAACTGCGACGTCGGGCGGACTGGCCGAGACCACTTGATCTAGATGTTGCAATGCAGCACACATGCGTTCTTCTGCAAAAGGAACTAGAACATCGATGTTCCACGATATCAATCGGATTGCCCTGGTATTGATAACCGATTCCAACGATGAGATCGTTGGTGCCCCTGGCGGCGATATAGACTGCCACGATCCATTTGCACCGGCAGCCCAGTAGCTCTGCTGTCTTGGTACATAGTGCGCACCTTCGCGCTTTTGAGCTGGGCCTGAGTTGAGTGAGGCTGTGAGGGCTTGTTGTATGGGCGCAAGTGTTGATTTTGAGGCGGCCATTCTAGGGGCAGGCGGATGTAAGAAGAGCGGAGCTAATGGTAAACTGCAGAATGGATGCGATTTTAGGATACAAAGCGACGAAGAAGATGCTGTTCGAGGTCTAGAGAGATGAGGAAGAAATCTTACACCATGCTTGCGCAATTGCATGGTTGCTGAGAGGAGAAGACAAGTGCTGATGCGGGGCGCTCTTCTCAACCGAGGCCATGGCGGTAAGACTGTAGAACTTTCGTACGCCTAATTGAACACTGGGCAGAGCTACATTATCTAGTACAGAAGTATAGATCATAGATCAATGGAAGCATGCGACCTTGACAAGAGTGTTGTGGAGACGGGGAAGCCAGGGTTGGCACGTGATACGACAAGGATCCCCTGTCTAATCAAGCTCACAACCGAGTCGCGTCGTGAACTTTCGCGACTCGGAGCTTGAAGTCGAGATGCAACCAAGCCCACATAGCTCCTTTCCTCGCCCGACACGCCGCTTCCGCTTTCAGGCACTGTAGACCCGGAGCTGTTCTTTGCTTGAGCTTCCGAACCGACTCACCTTCACCCCCGCAATGGGCTCACGACTCCACAATGCGCCCATAGTCATCGACAATGGCAGCGGCACAATCAGAGCGGGGTTCGCTGGCGAGGACGTACCGAAATGCTACTTCCCATCCTACGTCGGGCGGCCGAAGCATGTACGGACAATGGCAGGAGCATTGGAGGGAGATGTGTTTATAGGACCACAAGCACAGCAATATAGGGGGCTCTTCAAAATAAACTATCCACTGGAGCACGGCATAGTCACGGACTGGGACGACATGGAGCGAATATGGCAGTATGTCTACCAGGAAGGACTGAAGACTGTCAGCGAAGACGTGAGTGAGGTCATCGCATGGCGGCATGCACCGGCGGGGTTGGCAACAGAAGCTAATATGCAATGTTTAGCACCCAGTACTCCTTACAGAACCGCCGCTGAACCCGCGAGAAAACCGCGATGTTGCCGCTCAAATCCTCTTCGAGACATTCAACGTGCCCGCGCTATACACATCGGTTCAGGCCGTCCTCTCACTATACGCATCAGGAAAGACAACAGGACTAGTACTGGACTCTGGAGACGGCGTGTCACATGCAGTCCCCGTCTTCCAAGGCTTTGCGATACCCAACAGTATTCGACGGATTGATGTGGCTGGGCGGGACGTCACAGAGCACTTCCAGCAGCTACTACGGAAGAGTGGTCGGATATTCCACACCAGCGCAGAGAAGGAGACAGTGAAGAATATCAAGGAGGCAACAGGCTACGTCGCACTGGATCCTGCAAAGGAAGAGAAGGAGTGGTCTGGAGCTGCAAGATCGGATGGCAAAAGCGCCGAGTACACATTGCCAGACGGGCAGAAACTCAAGGTAAGGCTTGGACGCTGTGCAACACCGAACACGGAGCAGGAGCTGACAAGGACTAGGTCGGCGCTGAACGATTCCGGGCACCAGAGATTCTGTTCAATCCCGAGATCATCGGCCTGGAGTATCCTGGCGTGCACCAGATCGTGGTCGAGGCCATACATCGGACCGACATGGATCTGCGAAAAGCCCTCTACGGCAACATTGTGCTCTCGGGAGGTTCCACACTGACAAAGGGGTTCGGCAACAGACTGCTGCACGAGGTGCAACGACTGGCGGTGAAGGACATGAGGATCAAGATTCTGGCACCGCCAGAGCGGATATACACCACGTGGACGGGCGGCAGTATCCTCGCGGGTTTGAGTACCTTCAAGAA
Organism: Paraphoma chrysanthemicola; assembly: GCA_020744225.1. Classification (NCBI taxonomy): domain Eukaryota; kingdom Fungi; phylum Ascomycota; class Dothideomycetes; order Pleosporales; family Phaeosphaeriaceae; genus Paraphoma; species Paraphoma chrysanthemicola. The sequence goes on from JAGMWG010000002.1 coordinate 272,303, forward strand.
GGTAAGTTTCGCCTGGCGTCACGATGTCCGCTGGCAGATGCTGACACGTGTGTGCAGATGTGGGTGGAAAAGGACGAATGGCAAGAAAACCCGGACATCATTCACACCAAATTCGCCTAAACGGTCACGTTGTCGCATCGCAGACTTGCGACTCGACCGCACCAGTCTCCACAGCCGCCTACCCGCCTCCGCACTTGTTCGAGAAGGCCATGCATGACGCTTGTGCAGCCGTTAGTCATGGAATCGGGCTCGGGTCACGAACCAACAGCGCAGGCCCATGCACGCCTTGTTCCCGCGGCCAGCGTGCGAGATCTGCATACGTGGTCGGTTGGCAGACGCCGGGAGTGCTAAGGAGAGGTAGTTTATTTCCCCGCATTTTCTGGTGTGCGAGATTCCTATTTGGGGCTGTTTCTGTTACTTGAGAAGATGCATCGTTGCGGAGAGCGGTACGTAAAGTGCAAGGAGAGAGAGGGGACAGGAGTGCATGGATGGCGTTTGTGCGCGCAATACCCCCAATGATTTTGAGCATGGCCAATGGAACAAGTACCTCAAGTCACGATGGCAACGTGTCGTGATGAAACGACCAGAACTTCGCTCGCAGAGTGCCAAGCATCGTGAAGTCTTTGTCGGAGTCAGCTGTGGTGCGACCGATCAAGGTGCGCAAGCCGTCGCGATGTGCAACACCAATTGCAGAAGATTGCGACATGTCATGCACGCATTTGTGACAAAGGAGCGGTAAATGAGCTGGCTGAATTAGCTCATTTGACGAGTAATCTACCAAGACCACGGCGTAAGAGACGTGTAAGCGCTGCACTGTGCAGGTCCGGTGACAGGTACTGAGTACCTGAGCGCTCGCGACTATTGCGCCTGGACTTCACGATGCTCGACGTCATGCGGACCAGCCGGACGGAGACCGAGGGAAAGGAGCAGGATTGCTCAGCTTGACCCAAGCGTCGCACGAGGTCAGGCGGTGCTGAAAGAAGGCAGGAAAACAGGTGGCGAAGCTGGGGCGCAGAGCGTGTGCAGCGTGTGTACTTGGTACCTGCAGACGCGTGGTCGAGAATAGCAACGCGAACATGAGAATCAGAATTTGCAACACCGGATCCCCTCCAGGATCCAGGCACCACGATGCAAATTGCGAAGACATGACGCCAAAGTGCTGAAAACTCTGTCGGCGGGCCGCCTCCACAGGCTGCGTTGTGGGTGCCGTCGCAGCGCAGAGTTCCAAGGAAGGGGGCGCCCTCCGGCAGGTCAGGCTCATCGATCACGCATTCGCGCGCAATTCCCAGGTGCAAATTTTCTCATCGTACTGTTTAACGCATCGTGAGTTTCTGTTACCCCCAGGAAACCAATGTTTGGAAATTCTAGCCAGTCGCCGTCGAGGACGACCGTGCGTGCAGGTCATGCGTGTCGCAGACAAGGCACGTCTGAGTTTTCGATAGCGTAATAGCCTCCTGGGCCAAGGCGGCGTCGCGTACCACCGATCGCTCTTTGTTTGCGGGCGACGAAGGGGCTGCTGGCCGCATGATCTTGCCATTGCCGTTAACTGGAAAGCGGGTGCCGTTAACTGCAAGGCGCGTTGCTTGGATCATGATGTGCTTGTGTTTGATGGCGTCGAAATTTCTGGCCAGGGCTTGCGTGAGCACTGCGGAGTCAGGGCTGCTGGACCTGCCTGGCTGACTTGGTATGCACATTCCTGTCTGCTATATAAGATGACCCCCGGTAGGTGAGAGTGACTTTGATCATCACACCAAGTCTGTTTACCATTCCCGAGCCTACTTACTTGCCACTACTACCCCGGATTTTCGAGTTCGACATAGTCGCCACTCACATCAACCTCAGCCACACCACCACTATCAACAACTTCTCAACCACACAACAACCACCAAACAAAATGCCTTCCTACCACATCACCGAGCCCCACCCCACTGTTGGCTCTTCCTACATCTACTCTGGTCGCGGCGGTGCCGGAAATGTAACTCGCGTCTCTCCCAAATCCCTCACCCACGGCCAGAGCGCCTCAGGACCAGCATCTCGCGTCAAGCTCACCCCGCCTCCATCCAATGCCTACTTCGCCTCTGGCCGTGGTGGTGCTGGAAACATGCACCGCGAGAAGGAACGAGCTATCTTCTCCTTCGATGAGGAGCTCGCCCAGCAGGAGCGCCTGCGATCTCAGCAAGCTCCCGTTTACCACGTCGGCCGCGGTGGTGCCGGCAACCTTGTCGACGAGATGAAGCCTCGCTCTCAGCGACAGAACAGCCACAGCTCCCAATCCAGCGTCGAGAGCGACAAGGACGGTGTCAGGCGCAGTGTCGAGTCTGCGTGGCAGCGATTGAGCAGGCAGTTCTCGCACTAAGCCTGTCTCGTTCCAGCCAGCATTCAACATCTTCACTTCACCACAACTTTATTAAGGGCATGAGAGCTGGTTCTTGATTCTCTCTACCCAACCATCAAGCATTTACACCATCATCATCATCAGCACGGCGTTTCCGGATCAATCACATCCAACCATCTCCATTGTACCATCAAGCCAACATCAACAATAAAAGTTTTCGAATTTTCCTTTACATAGCGACATACCACACAACCATCGAGGAGCTCAGGAGCACTCTCCGGGAAAAAGTACTTTGATATGATACCCGGAACAGCACCTGATCTCGCGAGAGAGGGCATTTTTTCTTTATATACCCCGGCCCTCTGTGGCAGATGGGAATGAACGAGTAGTTAATACCAATACCAATCAACACTTCAAACAAACATATTTTCCACAATTCTTGTGCGTGCCTTGCCTGGTGACTTTGTGAGACTTTACGGGAGCTGTTTAGCCTCTCCTGGGCATTGTGTCACGCTAGTGAACGGCTCCCGTGAGAAAATCAAGTTCTGGCCAATCCATCATCGTGCTTCGGTCCGCCGCAGATTTCATCTGTCCGTTGTTGCCGCTCTTCTGATCGATCCATGACGGTACCTGAATGCTATGCAGGCGACCATTGGGAACCTCACACATCCAAGTTTTCGTTCAATGCGCTAAGTCGTTCTCTTGTGTTCGAGCACGCTTGATGATTTACTCACCAGCGCATCCACAAGCCTCCCATGGCAGCTGCTTGCAAATATCCGACATCACAGGGTTGCGCCTCACAATTTTGAACCTCACGATGTTGAAAACTTGAGTACAATAAGCGTACGAGGCTAATGAAGGCGGGGCGCTGCGCTATCTCGAAGCGCGATCGTCTTCGGGTAGCTTCCTAAAGATGACGTCGCAGATCAACATCGCAAGTCGGCTATGAAGATAAATAATGCTTGCGAAAGACATCAAAGTTCGTCAGATGTACCATTCGTCCTTTTTCCTACATTCAAGCCGAAGATGCGACTATCAAATTTACTGCTCCCAGCTTTCGCCTGCCTTCACCTCACCTCCGCCCAAAATGCATCCATGTCAATGCCCTCCGGCGGAACCCTAATTCCAGCCGGGCAAACCAACTACTCCGGTAATATCCAGCCCATACCATGGAGTACACGTCCAGAAGTCTACGACAACAACGGCAACGCCGTGCGCCACGGACGTGCACGCCTAAACAACATTCGCATGCACTATTACACGACAGGATCTGGTCCGCCATTACTCCTGGTCCACGGCACGCCCAAGACGAATTACTATTGGTACAAGCTTGTCCCGCTGCTCTCTCCATACTTCACCATTGTAGCGCCTGATTTGAGAGGATTTGGCTACACAGACAAGCCAGGTGCCGAAATAGGATACAACAGTTCTGCAAACGCACAAGATTTGGCAAACCTGATGACCATGTTAGGATATGAGCAGTTTCATGTCCATGGGGAAGATCGTAAGTCTATCCGCATCATCTTCCGCGCGGAATGCAATTTATCAAGCACACCCCACTGAAGCGAGCAGGCGGAGCTGAATTTGCATACGTCCTCGCAGCATCGTACCGATCACGCGTGTTGACCCTATCATTTGGTGAAATGCTCCTGTCTGGGTTCGGCTTGGACAAGTATGCGCAGTTCACCGAGTCGAACGTCATGGCGCAGTACAAAGGCACAGGAGTGTGGCTTTGGCATATTCCTTTCTTCTACATGGCCAATGTTCCCGAGATGTTGATCCAAGGTAAAGAGACAGAGTTCTGGTCGTTCTTCATGGAAAGCGAATGCTATAACCCCATCGCACTGAGCCGCGAGGCAGTCACGGAATGGACCGATGTGGCGAAGAGTCCTGGTGGGTTGCGAGGTATATTGGAGACGTATCGGGCGGGCTTGGTGAATGGTATGTTCAGGTCAACTGTGCGCTCGCGGAGTCGTGCTGAAGTCGTTCTAGGACAAATCAATCGCATGCTCATGCAGCAAAAGCTCACATTACCCGTCATGACCATTGGATCGCCGGAGTTCTTTGGCGCTCTTGTGCGACCAGAGATGCTCTTGGTGGCAAACAGCGTGGAGCGCAGTTATATCTTCGAGGAGTGCGGGCATAGTCTTGCTTTGGAGGCCGAAGTACGTCTTGCAGATGCGCTGAAGGGGTTTATGCTCGGGCGTAACAGTACGACTACTCGCAAGTAGCTTTAAGTGTTTGAAAGAGAAAGTCCTCTACGTTGACTTGAGATGATAGGGCATATTGCAGTCGTAATACCCATTCACAGGAGGAATAAAACCTCTCAGGGGTTTCACCCTCCGAGAACCGTGATGTATCGACCTTCAATCCCATTCGACTTTTTGGAGCACGACCTCAACTCGTAAAAGAGGGCAATTATCTAACTTGATATATCCCGGGTCATGATGTGACAGATATGGATGAACGATAGCTAGTAGAAATACCAAACAATATCTCCACAATACTCATGGCCCTTGTGCTTGCCTTAAAACTAGTGACTTCCCATGACTTCACCATACTTGAATGACCAAGTTCCTCTCCGACCGCACCCACCGCTCAATGAAACTTCCCATCCCATCCTTGCAACCCCCAACCCACCTTCAAAACAACTTGGCTAAAAGTTTCATCCTCCTCCCCACCCCCTGATGCTCGGACACTCAGATCCAGATCTCCGCCCTAGACCATGCCAAGCCAATGCAGCAGACTTGGCGCGCAGTATTGATCCGCGCGCTTGGCTGGCGATCGTGTTTGATGAGATGTGGGCGATCGGGCTTGGCTTTGTCTGGGGTGATCGACGTGCAATGTGAAATGATATTGGGTTTGACGAGGGTTTGGGCAAAGGGGTGTGGGGGAAGATGAATCGGTGGTCCATGTATTGAAGTGAAGGAAGCGTGCAATTTGATTTTGAAGTCAAACACTATCATGAGAAACAGGTTGCTTTGAAGAGTGGTAAGATGACATTGCGGATTTTTCAAGCTATCATTATTCCCTCAAACACCGACAGAGTGTCAGCAGGCGCGTGTTTGCGTCATTGGTGTTGTTGGTCGTGGGTTTTGGTGCGGCTGTCGATATAGTCCAGGTGGGAGTGCCTTTTGGTACGGGCCATCGTGATACTGACTGGGTATAGCCGAGTCGCGAAAGGTGGTTGCCAGATATTTGAGTTTCTGATGAGACCGTCATCATCCTCACATGGCAGATATCCTAATCTCTGCTACAGAAGGAATCGACGTTGCCCTCGGACGCGCTCTGCCCCCTCCATCGCCACCCAGATAGCGACTCCCTTGCTGCTTTTTTCTCACCAACCTTGAGGGTGCGCTCCTGTGTGGTAGCTCCATCATCTCTCTCTCCAAAGCTCACATTCTCGACCAGGATACACCGCAAACACATTGTCTACGCTACACGATCATTCGGACAGCTCATCACCATGTACACGTACAGATGGTGATTCACCCGTTTATTCGCATGGCATCAAACTTTCTTGACCAGGATGCTAATCCGTCGTTGCAGCGACTTGTGCATGACACCAGCCATCATATACCCGTCATCGAGACGAATGTTGATGAGTTCCCAGACCACGATGTGAACGAAATAGTAGCATTTGCCGCACACGCGACTCGCGAACAGGCTTTTACAGGCTCAACCTGTACGTGAGACAGCTCGTTTATCGGGACCACAGTGTTGCCCACCGATCTTGAAGATGCTGCCTGGTACGTAAAGCAGGACGTTGCGAAGTACGTGAAGCCGGATGCTGCCAATCATAACAACACTGACGCACTTCTGATCAAAGACTTATCGATCCTCGTCTATTACAGCCTTCCGCCCATACTTAGCTTTTCTCCGACCGCCTTACCATCGATCTATGGGCTGAGTATGTCGCAACATATCTTGTCGCCCAGCAAGTAGTAGCAGAGTGCCCAGAGAGTTCACGCGCGACTCCGGTCACCTTGACAATCAGCGCCACATCCAGAGAACTTCATCGGAATTATGCGCTTTCCTCTGAGATGCAGCTTTGCCAATAACCACTGGGTGTAGGTGTTACTTTCGGAGCGAGATGTATTCCTTTACGCAACCTTCGACTGAGTGTATTCATCTCCTCGGCACGCAGTGCGAAAAGCAACAATCGGCTTCTACGTAAAGACAACAAGTTTTCAAAAGGCGCGTACATACGTAAGCAGTGCTTGTTGCTAATACTTGCCGCTCATTTTAGTGGCGCAAGAACTCGGTTGATAACAGGCCCGAGTATACCTGAAACCAGCTGGCACACATAGAGCCATATATCCTCTGCGTAGTATTGTGATAGAAACACAATGTAGGAAAATCTCCTGAAGATCTCCAGGCCTCTGTAATTATAGGAGTTCGCATTCATTAGTTTGCAATCGATGAGCTCGAACGCGGACGAATTGTTATGGCACCTAGTGACGATATTTGGTTCTATATACAGCAGATGCAAGTGGGAGCAATATGTAGCGGCTGACCATGAAATGCTCTAGATTGCAGACGGTAAACCTGCCCCGACGTTGCTGCCTTCTGGTACCAATGTCGAAACCCTGATTACGGCTTGATTCTAGTTTACTTCCAGATTCAATTGGGTTTGGTATTGTGTCAGACCATGCTTTCTTTCTTGTCACAAGAGAACAATTCCAGTGAAATAAGATACATATCAATGACTTTTTGCAATTCACACTGTCTACGGTATCAAGCCTCCAAAAGACCAATCTTGCTTGTATGATGTGCCAAGTCCATGCGCCAATCGCAGATGCAGGCTATGAAAGCAGCCGTGAGCTCAAGCGAGAAAAAGTAACTATCAATACACATGCTGAACACGAACGCTCACGCTTTACGCAGCAGTACTTCGTTTTTGTCTTACCGCCGTGGAATCGCACCGCCTCCTGCCGCCCTGGCAGCCGCACCACTCTGTATGAACATCTTGAATCCGTTCTTCAGCGTCATCATGTCGCCGTACTTGGAACCGCGCATCTCAAAATTGCCGGGCTGGACCTTGAATGGCCAAGCTCCCTTGGGCTTCTCGTGGCCGAGCTGGAAGCAGAGCCAGAAGTGGCCGGGGTAGCGGGGCATACTGCAGAAGGCGTACATGGATCGGTTGGGGTTGGCTTTGCAGTATGTTTCGAGCCATTGTTCTGGTGGATACATTAGTGCTTGATACGAGAGTGACGGGAGGTGAGGAACTTACCTGTTTCTTCCTTTGTGCCGGTCTGGAAGCGCTCGTCTCGGGTTAGTTCTGTGACTTTGCGCGCCATGGCCTCGATGTGGTTGACGATCAGCTCGTCGAGATCGGTGTATGTTGTTTTGCCAATCTTCAACTGCTTGCCGAGCGAGAACTGGTTGGGCTTGTTCATCTCGAGAATATCGAGATGCTGGTATGCGTTGTTGCCGACCTTCCAGGTGACGACCAAATGGTCGAAACCCTTTGATGATGGACGAATAACAAGCTCGCCAACTTCTTTGCTGCCAAGGTACTCCTCAGCTTGTATCGCGCTGAAGGAGAAGAAGAGTGGGTGATTGACGACACGATTGGGACGACCGGACGCGACTTCTTTTTCTTTCTCAGCAGCCTTCTTATCTGCCGCCTCCTGCGCATCATCCCATTCGCCAGCGACTCTACTGTTGGGTCGAGGTACTTGCTTTCGAATGAGATCTTCTCGGAATGTGAGCTGTGCAGTGAAGGCCTTGCGGTTGAGGAAAAGAATGCGACCACGAACGACCTGATGCGGCTGGTACACATGGCGAGGCTCTTGTCCGCCGCTTCCAACGCCTTCAGGGAATTCCGACTCAGAGACACCACCTTCGACGCCGCACTCGAGCTTGCACTCGATGTGATCGGGGAAGGTACGCCTGATCGTGGTTGGCACAACCATATTCTCGTACAGTGTCTCTTCGGTCTCTCCTGTAAGCATAGTGAAGATTTCGTTGGTGCTCATCTGAAGGAAGAGTTGTCGGATCTCTTCGTACGGGTTCTCCAGCTCAGCTCGAATCGTTTCAAGAGTCGCACGCTTGCGTTGGCCAAAGTTCCTCTCGATTTCGACCGCGTAGTCTTCGAGAGCCAGGTCGTTGACCAGATCTGTAGTGTCCTCTCGGACCATCTTTCGAATGACTGCACTGGGACCGCCTTCATCAACCTCAGCCTTGACGTCTTCCTCATCCATATTCAGCGCATCTGCCACCATCTTGCGCGCCAGATCGTAGTCCTCGGGATGCACACGAGTGAAGTCGAGATAATCCGAAGATTCTTCGCTAGAGTCGTACGGAATGTATAGGAAGCTGGCGCAGTTCTGATGTACCTTGGGGCCCATAGCCGCCTTGAGGTCACGCGAGCTATTTTCTGATACACCGAGAAGGTCGAAGCGGGACAAGATCTCGTCGCCGTTGGCCTGGATGGCCTTGACAAGCCTGTCTGCCTTACGCGGCCCAAGACCGCACACATAAGGCAGTAGCTTGCCCATGTATTTGTCGTCATACGACTCTGGCAAATCTATACCTACCAAGTTTACCATGTCGACCATGGCAGTCTCCAGACGGTCGTAGAGCTTCTCTTGGGGAATGAGGGTTTGATTCGGAATGAACGGCAGCGAGACGATATCTTTCCCGAGTGATGCGTACTCGGCCAGCGGGTTTTGCAGGTACCTTGCGAGAGCTACGCAGTAACGCGTAAGTGGGGGATACTTGGGAAACTCTGCTGCTGCTCGACCACTGTTGTAGTAGAGGCGCGCAACTTCATCGTTGACCATGATGACTTCCAGCGGATCGCTCCGCTCCATATCGGAAGCCTCGTCTTCGAAAGCAGGACCAGTCAAGCCGTTTTGTTGGATGATCTCTTGCACGTCTTTGTAGAGTTTTCGCGTCTCCACAGACCATCCACTGATACCGATCACGTCGGGTCGCCGGCGCTGTGCAACCTCGACGAACTTGGCAATGTCTTGACCATCTGGGATTCCTCGATCTTGATTCCCTAGTCTGAATTCCACCAATTTGCCGTGTTCCAGCACACGACCATCGTTCTCCACGTATGCCCAAAGGATAGCATCGCCGCGCTGGCCCTGTCCATTGGACAAGCAAAGTACGTTGGGTACCGAGCCAAGTGGAGCGGATTTCAGCTTGAACGGCGCTTGATCAAGCCTGTTGTAGTAATTCTCCCTGGCGCGGCTAGCAAGTTCGTCTTCGCATCGTCCACGTAAGGTTTCCTTCACGCCGTTTGCGATAATTTTCTGAAGCTTGTCCAACGCTTCGTCCAGCATCTCTCGACGTAAACTGTTCCAAGAGTCCGAGACCTCGCTGACATTGTCGGAGACAATCTTTTCATGTAGTCGCCTTCTGAAGTCCGCAAAATTTGCCATCGAGATCCGGACGTGGACGAGACCTTCGTGTTCGGCTTTGAGCATCTTGAGAAAGAGATCAGGCCGTCCACTGAGATCCATGAAAGTCTGACGCCGGAGGTACTTGAATTCGTAGTATGGATGATCCTCGGTAATCTTCCGCGCGCCCTTGTCTGTACGAATGCAGTCAATTTGCGCATTCTGGTAGAAACTCCCTCGCATGAATCTTCGTAGTCGAGGGCTCATGTGTAGATCTTGCACGAAGAGAAGCTTGGCAGACCGAAGTAGAGTAACGCCGGTTTCGGGTGGATCAGCTAACTGCTCAGCGAACTCCTGTACCTGGAATGGTGGATCCTCTACCACCTGGGCGCCTCTACTTGTACCTTCAGCTTTTTTCGCAAAGTCGTCCGGTGTGATGCCAATGGCCTGGACGAATTGGAGCGCCCTTCCAGTTCGGAGTTTATCGTAGAAGCTTCGAGCGTTGTTTGCGCGCTTTTGTGTCCCATTTGTTTCTTGTCGCACTTCATTGATCTCTTGCGAGTAGCGATAATGCAAGTAGTCTTGCAATTCCTGAATCTCTTCAATAGTAATGGCCTTGGATGTAAGGTCTTCGATCTCAGCGTCGATAATTTCAGGATGTACGGCTCGCATGTTGTCATAGTTTTGTCGCAGCGCGTCTCGCTTTTCGGCGAAAGCCCTGAATTTGAGGTCCAGCTCGAACACCTCCCACAGATCACTCTGGTTCAAAAGACGCTCAGGGCGCGCATCCAAGGGAGGCGGATTGTCGGGATCGTCTTCTTGGTCATTATCTCCAGGGGCATGGATGAGATAATCTTTCCGGTGGTTGAAGATGAAGGGGACTTCGTAGTCTTCGATGTTCAAGAACTCTAGGACCTTGTGCACCGCCTTCTGGAATGGTCCATGGAAGTAGCCTTGCAGACCTTTCTTCGGCCAGAGCAGCGTGGTGATCCATTGGGCCTCCTCACCCAGTCGTTCTTGCATGTCTTCGGGGGTTAGTTCCAGCTCCTTGAAGGGCTTGCGAGCCAGCTGGAGACGCTCGGGAACGTCGGTCTCGCGAATGATGTTATCCTCATCTGTCAACATGCGCTCCTGTAGCTGCGATGGCTCGAAGACGTCCTTGAGTTGAAGCTCCCGACCTTCACCAGCCTGCTCCTCCTCTTCCGCCTCTTGCATGTCCAGTGCCCAGTCATAGTCTGTGCCGTCGCCGAAAGCAGCCCGGTAGTCTTCCTCGGCTCCCTCGTCAAGGCCTGCAGCCTGCAATCCCTGTGTGATCAAGTTTATGCCTGGCTGCGTGACGTCGCGGTCGTCTTCGATCTCGTCCTCGAATTGCTCGTCCTCGATGAAGTCGTCGAATTCGTTCATGCCAACTCTTCGCGGTTCGTCGATGTCCTCGTTCGCTTCATCGTCGGAGAAGATGTCGTCGACGCCGCGAGCCCGCACGCGCTCCTTATGGCCGCGCTTTAGTCGTTTGAACCTGGACTTAGGAGTCGTCAGCATGAAGGTGAATCAGCTTCAGCTTGAAAGTTGTTACCTGTGTCTCATCGGGGCGCTCGACTTCGACACCGATCAAATCCAAGTCTTCGTCGTCGAGCGCCTCATCGACTTCGCGATTCTTGCGCTTCTTCCTGCGGCGTCGCTTGCGCTCTGCCTCCTCATCTTCCTCTTCTTCATCGACAACAAATCCTGCGCCTTCCTGTTGTATCGTTAGCGACTAGTCGCGCCTGGCCAGAAATTATTAAGCTTGCCTGTGCCAGGAGCTCATCATCGTCCTCGTCTTCCTCCTCGCTGGAGTCCTCGATTCCATTGGCGCCATTTGTCTTCTTGGGCCGAGCCTCGCCCGTCTCGTCATCAAAGTCCTCGTCCTCCTCCTCGCTGCCGAGCTCGGCGGCTGTGTCAAAGAAGTCTCTCGTAGACATATTTTGTTGGACAAAGGAAACGCGTGTCGCGCTCAGCTCTGGTCGACGGGGCGGTCGCGCGGAGCTCGGGGCGGCGATGGCGCGGATGGGAATTCGATCGGGAGGCGCTGACAAGTAAGAGAGAAGAAGAGAAAACAAGGAGAGAGTAGAAAAAGTGAAGGCCTCCCAAGGCTTCATGAACGATCGGACCCTACGGGCGTACGTTTGGCCGACCCGCAAACACGTGACTCGGCGCGCTGTGACGGGAGATCCCTGCAGCCATGCTTCACAAGCACGGGTGGACCTGCAATGAACTAGCGTTCCTCAGCAACCTCATGGCAAGATAAGTTATATGCACATATGCTGGAGGCCTCAAGAATCGAGATACTTGATAATACTTTCGCTTATGTATGTCTACGGGCGGACAGCACGTCCTTGCAAATATGCGGTTGTGTAGTGAAGCATAGTGCGATGGCTATGCAAGCCTGAAACCTCCTGAGCGCGGCAACAATCTTTCGTCCTCTTCACTGTGAAAGAGACAATTGATTGCCACGACACTCAAGTCACCGTCTCCCGCACGCCAGTCAGCTCGCCTATTCTTAGCCGGCGTGCAGCCTTGCAGAGTCTGTTTGGACGCCGCTGCATGCGCACCCCACCAACCCTGAACGCGCCCCACTAGAAGTGCCCGACTTCACGCTGCACTCCTGAGCTGTCTTGCTCGCAACTCACACCCAAGACACCGCCCTTTGTACCCTATCGCGTGTACCCCAATCAAGCCCTGCTGTCTTCGACGTCGAGCACCGACTACTGTACGCTCCCCAAACAGGCAGTCCAATAGACGCTGTCCTCTTTTAGGAGTCCTGCCGTGATTGGCGTGCCATCGTCGACCCATCTTCGGGCGGCAAACTCGAAACGAAGGGCAGCGCTGCCTTGCGCTCGTCACCATCTCTCACCCAGCAGGGCAGCTTGCTTTTGCACTTTGCACCACCCGTCCACGTAGAGCCCTCCCTATACACGACGTCTGACAGCACCGAGCGCATACCGCAACCATGGGTGACCTTATGAAGCCGAAGACGATGAAGCGCAAGAACCTCAAGGGGCTTGCGCTTAGCGCACCACCACCAAAGCCCGCGCCTTCCGCCGGAGATTCACAGGTACCAGGAGGAAACGGCAACGACGAGAGGCAGGACACGCTGGAGATTGGCGTCGAGTTCCAGTTGGATCTCAAGGCAGAGGACCTGATTGTGCTGCGAGAACTGGGCTCAGGCAACGGCGGAACAGTCAGCAAAGTGCAGCATGCCGCGACCAAAGTCGTCATGGCAAGGAAGGTGCGTCAGACGCTGGCGGGGTTTTCATGAAGGAAGGACTGACGAGGCAGGTCATACACGTCGAGGCGAAAAACGAAGTCCGCAAGCGCATAGTGCGCGAGCTGCGCATCATGCACGACTGCAACTCGGAATACATTGTCGACTTCTACGGCGCTTTCCAGAACGAGAGCGGTGACGTGATAATGTGCATGGAGTACATGGATGTGGGGTACGAGTCTTCCGCTCCACCACTTGATGAGGCAGTAGCTAACCGCCACGCCAGATCCCTGGATTGGGTATCCCGAACATTTGGTCCTGTGCGCGTCGACGTCCTCGGAAAAATTGCAGAAGCCGTGCTCGGTGGTCTCGCATATCTCTACAGTGCACATCGCATCATGCATCGAGATCTGAAACCGTCCAACATCCTCGTGAACTCCAAAGGCTCCATCAAGCTGTGTGACTTTGGTGTGTCAAGTGAGCTGGAAGGATCAATTGCAGAGACGTTCGTCGGCACGGGAACATACATGGCACCAGAGCGAATACAGGGATCGCCGTATACTGTCAAGTCAGATGTCTGGAGTGTGGGTCTGACATTGATGGAGCTGGCCATTGGAAAATTCCCCTTTTCAGGCAGTGCCGATGATGACGAACCGGGCGGTCCTCAGGGTATCCTCGATCTCTTGCAGCAAATTGTTCTGGAGCCAGCGCCGAAGCTGCCCAAGAGCGATGCTTTCCCGTCCATTCTGGAGGATATGATCGCGAAGTGTCTGATGAAGGATCCTGCAGAGCGACCAACGCCGAGAGAGCTTTATGTAAGTTTGACCCAACATCGCCATGAATGTATGCTGATAGGCACCAGGACCACGACGCCTTCTTGCAGGCGGCCAAACGTACTCCAGTTGATCTCGAAGCGTGGGCAGTCAGTATGATGGAACACAACAAGCGCAAATCCTACCTCGCCCCAACAGCACCAGCAGCAACCATCAAAGAGAAGCTGCGCGAGACACCGCCGGCTGAAAGGAGAGGCTCCGCTTCACAGGCCGCCAATGGCTCGGTAACAGCACCTGCACCTCCACGACCCTCGTACCCGGTACGGACATCCAGCAGTAACAGCCAGAATATGATGAATCTCCCCATACGTCCTGCACCCGCTCCATCAGATGGGTCGAATTCAAGGCCCAGCTCAAGGGGTCCTACGAATGGTGGTATGCCACCGCCAGCCAGGAGATGGAACAATGAAGTACAATAGCTGAGCGCGCAATAAGGGACGATTTTCGCTGGACGATCTTTCTTCTTAGACTGGGAAGTACTGGAGCATGTTTGGGACTGTTTGTTGTACCGCTGTACAATCTTGTTCCATCTTTCGCTTGGCAGAAGCGGAGCAGGTCTGCTTTTCAAATCTGATGCATCAAATCAAGAAGAATTACTAATTTCTGAGTCCGTTGTTGTTGTTGCCTGACATTGCGCAGTTCTTGATATGGATGACAGTACCTACAATAACGGCTCGCTGCATTAGCGCAAAGAAGTGCCTGAACCACGGTCAACTCAATACGTCTAGAACATGACACAATGTCTGAGGTGAAACCTGGTACCGAACGCACGAACGTCACGCAAAACAGTGAAATTCGTCTTTGTGAGGTTGCCTCAGCGTCCCCCGCACCTTACATTCTAAAGCACTCAAGCCTACTTCCTTGTTCTCTATCCACTCCAGCTTCCTCCACCTTCAACGACTGCTACATTTTGCATCACTGCTCAACCCCAAGAGTGACTCACAGACGATACCAACGATGACACTTCAGGAGTCACAAAACGGCGCCGACTACAGGGTTCAGTCAACTGGTCGGCTTTTCCTGACCTTGCCCGGAGGTAAGCACAGCCACTCTACCACAGACATAGATCAAGCTGACTTGTAAATCCAGAGGTGCGCAACAACATCTACGCATTCGCATGCGAAGCCAACGAATCCCCACTGCAGCATCTGCCGTCGTTTCGTTGCCCGAATAAACTCTCCAAAGGACGGCAATTCTACAACCTCACGCAGGTGTGTCGTCAGATCCGCACAGAGTTCTTGCCCATCTACACGCGCATGAACGCCGTCCGTCTTCCTTACCCGGCTCTCGACTCTTACCTGAAGGATTTCGTCCGCCCGCTCTACAAGGACAATGCAAGCATCGGTAACATCATGGTTGATGTCGTGCGGCAAGGTGCACGCTACGCCGACCACAACGATGGAAACGACGATGAGTACGATCTTGACGATGAGGGCGATGAGGGAGACGAGGTCGAAGACGTATCCGATGCCGCATACGCCGATATCGACATCCTCCCATACATCAACCTCTGCCGCAACGCACCGAACCTCCGTATCCGCTTCGACAAGATCGCGTGCAAATACTGCGGGGCATCTCACCATGGCTCCTACTTCAACGAGACGCTCAACGCCTTCTTTGAGCTCAATAAACATCCCAACCTGGCGAAATATCTGGATGAGGCGATTGCGGGCATCAAGGTGCAGTATCCTACGCGGATGACCTTTCAGCTTCGAAAGGACAACTGGCAGGAGTGGATGGACGAGTGGAAGCATCGGGGCGGTCACGCGAATCGGTGGGACGAGATGTGCGCGTGGTGTGAGGAGCTTGGGCTCGATGGTGCCGCCCTGCGTGGGGCATCGTGCTTTGAGCGGGTGGATTGTGATGGAGGTGTGTAGGAGTATTTTGCCATTCTAGGTTGAGGTGGTATGAATTATGACACGAGCCGGTTGATAGTGGCGCGTGGTAGCATGGTTCATACAGTGAACTTGACAGGGTCAAACTGTGTGTTGGAGTTGAAGTTGTTTGCCATGACGTTGCTCTCACTTGTTTGTGCCCACCTAACGTGACTATACTTCGGCTGTTCTCCCTAGCGTACAAATTGACCATCTTCGGCATCCCACTTGCACTTCTCTCACCTCGACAAGTGACCGTCACGTCAAGCCAATCTCCTTCCCCAAGCTGCTGTGCCATGCCGTGCACAGAGACAACACCCGGGGCTCGCGATACAACCTTGACGAATACTAGCATGCCTTGCGATGCTGCG
Organism: Paraphoma chrysanthemicola; assembly: GCA_020744225.1. Lineage (NCBI taxonomy): Eukaryota > Fungi > Ascomycota > Dothideomycetes > Pleosporales > Phaeosphaeriaceae > Paraphoma > Paraphoma chrysanthemicola. The sequence continues at coordinate 288,309 of JAGMWG010000002.1, forward strand.
CAAGAAAATTGCTACCTGCTCGATCTCCCAGGAGGTGAATGCATTGTCACATTTCTAGTCCGCGATCTAACACACGAATAGAAATCCGCAATCGCACCTACGACTACACCTACGAGGAGCCAATCATGTACTTTCCGCAACGTCTGAGAGGTCATGCAGATGCTGAGCTTAGAGACTACGGCGTCACGAGACAAAAACCACTATACTGGAGTCTTACACAGACATGTCAACAGCTGAGGGCGGAGTATCTGCCAGTACATGCCGCACGAGCAACGATCCACGTTTGTCACGTCGACTTGGACGAGTTCATGGCTGCGGGACTTCCCCTCATATCCCGTGGCGATAACAACAAGATGTTTGGGATCCTTCGTGTCGACTGCCGTGCTGCCGACGTCGAATATCCGAAGCTGATGAGCAATGGTGAAGATAGGAGTGAGGAGGAGGGAATCGACATTCTTCCCTTTCTCCTTCTTTGTGCTACCAACCCGGGACTCCAAGTGCAGACAGGCTTGCATGGCTGCGAATGCTGTTCAGCTCATTGGCCCTTGAGGGAGACTTTGGACCAGCTTCTCAATATCGCTAGGTGGCCGAATCTACTGAAATGGTTGAAGGAAGCTGTGTGTTTTGTCAGGCTTGAGTTTGAGGACTCCCTGCACTTTGGTATGAAAGATGGCTACCTGAGCGGTTGGATGTCTGACTTCACGAATCTCCACGAATTCCCTGAGAATGTCTTAGAATATGAGGATTGGAAACGGGCCACTTGCGTGGACCTGGAGGGTTTGCAAGGAAAGGTCATGTTTGAACCTGCCATCAAAGTTCAGGGAGGATATTCACTAATGTGACAAGCAATTGCGACACGCCACCATGCTATTACCGCATACCGAGCTGGCTCAGCTATTCGCTGCTTTCCATAGTGTTCTAAATTGGTTCACATTCCTCCCAATTCGAGACTCGCATTGGCAATTTCCCACACTTTCTGTGCGTCTACCATGCGCTTTCACTCTCGTCTAGACAGGGAACGTGCACCTTCCCGAATCATACTTGCTGAACCATCTTACGGACGCGTTGCTCTCACCTCTTCTCACAGCTCGCTCTCGAAACTATACACCCCTTCTTGCCTTCCAAACCCCGCTTCCTTCTGCCTCCACTCAACTATCCCAGACGACCATTTTTCGGTGGGGTTCTGCCGTTGCCCTAAAGCATCAAGATGCCCACAACCAAACATGGAGACTTGGAGAGATCTCATTTACTCGATCTACCAGGAGGTGAGTCTTCGCCAATTGCTGTGTTGACTTTTATATGCTAATTCTTCGTCGTATAGAGCTACGGAACCGCATCTACGACTGCACCACTGGTGATTCGATAAAATACTTCCCAAACATGCCGACCAAGTTCAGGCAGCACCCACTATTTCTCGGTCTCGCTCACGCATGCAAGCAAACAGCTCCGTGCCGAGTACAGCATAATATATGCTGCGCAGACTGTGATTGAGGTCCGCCACTCCGACCTACAGGATTTCTTAGAGGCAGGCCTACCTTACATGGGTCGTGACAGGCATGGCAATGTAGTCGGCAAAGTCCAGGTCCACTCGTCAAACTCTGCGAAAGTATACCGACACTCAAAGTCCGATGGATACTACACGGAGATGATCGCTCAAAAGCCGCCCGAAATGCCACTACCAAATCCCTTGACACCATATTCGAAATTGCGAGACGGCCTAGCTTGCGAACGTGGATCGATGAGACGGTGCTGGCTGTTAGATACCGCTACCCCACGCATTTGGAGTTCTGCATGAACCCTGACCAGCGCAGAGATTGGATGAACTTATGGACGATTCATCCCGCAGTGGTGGCTAGAAGTCGAGAGAGCCGGAAAGTGATGCAGCAGTGGATGATAAGCACGGGCTTGAGGCTGAGAAATGATGATGGGTTGTGTTTTAGCTGATCAGGCGCTGCATTTCCTCCAGGGTCTAAGATGGACGATACATATGCGCACCTAGGTGAGACTCAACCAATGGAGCAGTATCTTAACCACTGGAATTAATGCGACAATTACAAGCACGTGTTACACAAACTCCAATGGTCTCGGTCGGCCCCAATGATCACATGGATTGAATCTCCAACATCCCTTGTGCCTCCTCGCAAACCAATACGCGTTCAGCCACGGTACAACGAAAGGAACGGGTGGGAAGCTCTCGCCGCCTGGGTAGGACTTGTCGACGCATCCGAGAACCTGCGGAATGACCAAATACTGCTGGCAGCATCAGCAGCAGTCTAAACAGATCGTACCCTCAGGCAGAACGAAGGAAGCTTGCATTACTCACCGGATCTGCTGACTTGGCTCCTTCCTGGGCTGTTTTCGCCATAACCTTTCTTATCGCTTCACCGTCACATTTCTCCAAAGCGAACAGCGTCTCAATCTCATCATGCAAATGCTGCGTCAAGATGCTTGCGAACCCATCTAACAGTCCCACCAATACTCCCGAATCCCACACCCTATCCCCTTTTCTCACCGCTGCTACCCAAGCTAACATCTCCTGCAACTTCGGCTCAAACACATGATGCTGCTCAACATTCCCTTCCATAACGTCCGCAGCAATGCCTGCCGCAAGTGCTAGGTCTTTTATCACAGGAAAAAACAGCTGCTCTTCTAGACTGTGATGGTGATGCACCGTGTCTGCCCAGGCTTGCGTGTAGAGCAGGAAGTCGGCGATATCGGTCGGCTGGGTGATGTGCGGCGCCTGCAGGTATATACTATTCAATCCGCGCAAAAGGGCGTTGTGCACGTTTGCCATTTCGATGCATACGGAGAGAACGCCCGGATTGGTGCTAGTGCGAGCGCCGGGTTGGCCGGGGATGGGAAGCAGGGAGAAGGGGGTGTCGGCCCATGGCTTAGACATTTTTGTAAATCTGAATGTGAAAGTCTCTGTTGTGGGAAAAGAGCGATGACTAGCATTTTGATATTCAAGAAGGGCATTGCAGCCTTGTCGTTGAGTATTAGCTGGCTTATCTCGGGGCGTGAATCCTACCATTGTAGCGAGGCTGACATGACCAATGAGACGACTCGAGTTCCGCAGCAATGTAAGCAGTAAAGCTACATCGAGGTAGCTAATAAGCTCAGCGTACCGTAGGTAATAGTGTCATTGGCGCGCGTACAATTGGGCTGACGACTGTCTATGTTTGGGCTTGCTGACTGGATACACGGTGGAGTCGAGCTGGTGGTAGGGCAAGCTGAGGCTGAGAAGGATCCGTAGGATTCACATCTCGCTGGTAGTCGATCACAACAGGGCGACTTTGCAGTATTGATCTCAATCGCCGTCGCACTCGTTCTTGAGTGAAGACCGATACTGCGAGGTCGCCCCAGTGTACGCGAGACAACCTTGGAATCGTCCTTCGTGCTGTTCCACGCAACCCCCTGTGGAGGTTCAACAGTTCATGTTGTAAAGTTTAGTGTTATGCGACAGGTATCGTATATGTCTCGGCATGATATCGTAGCCATGATGAAAATCGATTTAGTCGGACTCACGCATGTTGAAGGTGTGAAGTGATTGACGGAAAACGCCTTGGCCATATTGGGAGAGCACAGGCCTGACTGAGGTGTGACGGCGTCTTGGCAGTTCAACTCATCAAACCTTGGAAGCGTCGGTCTTCATCACGGACTTTTCTCACTTTCATAATTTGAACATAGCGTGCTCATGTCAAGGACAGCACGTTCGAAATAACGAAAAGATGCGAAAGACCGGAACGGTGGTGATAATTATGTAGTGCATGATTATCTGACGATCGCATTTCCGATACCCAGCTGGCCCCGCATTCCAACCACCTGGACACCCTCATCTCGAAACCGGCAAGTGACCTCATTCCAATGGCAGGGCTGTTCGTTATGCGTTCGGTCCAAGAGATGTTTCGAAACGGGCCGCGGGGTCCCGGACACACCCTCGCACCGAAACATCCCAACGCCGCACTCGCATCCTCGCCTCATCTCCACCACGACGAGGTCGAATCTGACTTGCTTGCTTGACAGTGACCAGACAGTGAATGCCGTATAGATGAAGCACGCGCAGGGCTGCGCCTTCCTCGCCTCAAAATCGGGTACCGACAACTTCTGGCACAGTACCTTCGGCCCCACTAAGAGCACAGTCGCGCCGCCAAAGGTAATACAACGTGGACAATGCTGGACGGCGCAACTATGGGGATGAAGAGCTCTTGGTTTTTCTTATTATATCTATCCAGTCCTCGATTTGCGGTACTGTGACGTCGGTCCCTTCACTCGCTGCATATTCTCACTCGTTCCAACTGGCTGTGTCTCGCTCCCTTGCTTTCCCACTTCATTTATTCACTCTCGCAACGTCACGCAGTGAGCTTCGCATCCCTACCACACATCACCTACAAACCCGCCAGTTCTGCACTCACTCATCTATTACCTTCCGCTGTGTTCCGCTACGACATATCAACCGCATCATTTCGACTACCATGTACGCAAGATTGCTTCTTTGCAGCTTATTCGCATCCTCCCTTGCGGCACCACTTGCGAAGCAAGACGGAAGCCAGCGCCAAACATGGGAGCCTGCAACTGGTAGCAAGACGACATGCGACAAGCAGTCCGACAAGATCATGGGCTTCTATGCCGGGCCACAGATGGATACTGTTATCAACGACGCATGCGCTGCGATGATGCCGGGCTGTGCGTATCAGGAACGTCTTGACCCAGACATTATGTGTATTCAGACCGTCACATGGCCGCTTAAAGGGCCTGTGAGAAGCGTACAGTCCGCAAATGTTGAAACTAGCGAAGGAAATAAGATCAGCGGTTGGGACGTTGAATGTAAGTATCTCCACCCACCCATATACACCGTCTGGCCACGCTTACAGGGTGGTATAGTCTCCGTCACACCAGCTCCACAGCCTGCCGACTCCGCCGGCGTCTTCTGGACGAAGAAGGACTGCTATGGCTACTTTGCGCATATGCTTGAGAAGTGGGAACCAGAGGGTTGCCACACAAACAAGGGCTTCGGTGTCGGAAAGATTACAGTGGGTGGCGAGGATACACTCAAGGACACGGTGTTTGAGGTTACGATCGTGCCAGAGAAATAGTCACTTTCTTTCCTCGCAATATTCTCTTCGGTTTGGTAGCATCATACTTGGATATCGGAAGCTTGGAGTTAGGATTGAGGAGTTGCTGTTTTCGTTCGTAAAGGTATCCGACACACGCTGCGCGTGTGAACATGATCTCGGTTTCCCAAACAGACTCAGGTGTTTCGCGTGTATTCCTAATATGTGTATTTGCATTGAACTCCCTATGGACTGACGACGACACGACAACTTGTATGTCCTCGGGATATCCTGAACTCTAATTTTACTGATGTAGAGGAGCAAAATTCATTAGTACCAGAAATATCTAAGCTTCTGTATTAATGCATTGGCATATCGTGATCTGATGAAAGATTATACTGGCATAAGATGTAATAGAACTTAGCAACAGGGTTTGCCCAAGATCACAAAGTGGCAGACCAGATACGAGTCAAAAGTATTTTGAAAATGGCGACGCCTGTAGGGAACACCATCTGATATTCTTTACGGCATGCTCCGTGCTAATCTCGAACGATTGAAATGGTGTTGTTGTTCAACATGTAGACATCCAAGGTTGCTCAACCTGTATATCAAGAATCTGTTGCAGGAAGAGTCAATAACCTTGAGAGCTCTTGAGCGAGAGAGAGAACTGACTGCATATTGACGGAGCTCAGTAGGCCATTGTCGCACGATAGGCTGCCTTTAGGTAGCCATATTAAAGTAGTATTGTTCTGAGATTTGCAATTGAAGCACAATCATCGGAGACCAACTGCAGCGCGTGTGCTTATTGCAACGACAGTAGGACATTGACGTTGCTATTGAAGGCAGCTCCTCAGAGCTGCCTGAATCTCCATGTACTTCCAACATAAAAGCTGAAGCCAACTACGTCTACTCTGCTTCAATCCCTTCGACAAACATCTTCTCAAACAGCACTTCTATGTACACACTAAGAACATACATCATGATCGTTCCACCTCCAACCCTCCTCGAGTGCTTCGATGAAGAGCATCCTCACTACCCGACCGAGCTCCGGTTCCTTAGGTGCATTGAATATGTTGTCTGGAGCTTTCTCAACTTCGACATACCTCCCTTCACACCCATCAGCCCACACCCTCCACATCCATTCCATTCTCTCCTCATCAGCTGGCAACCATCCCCACACGCTCCACAGATCCGCAGAAGTCCAGTGGAACCAAGGGTTGTTGTATGCTGGTATTGCGGGACCATCATACAGGATGTCAAATACCGTCGAAAATCAAAAATATACAAGTGGAAGGCGAAGATCTGGACTCGAGAATGCTGTCGTTGTGGTTATGATGATGTTTCTTGGCGAGATATCATGATCATGCTGAAAGCCTGCGTATCGCAGCGTATAGTCTGCTTCAATAACTTTGCGCATGATGTTCTCCCGCTCTTCCTTCAACAAATCCTCGGGGTCTAAATCCAACATCTGCACGCCAGGCACAAAATGCATTAATATGATCTGGATTTCTCGCGTCTTGAGCTTATCGCCGATGAGAGTCTCAATATCGATAGTCCACGAGCCATAATAATTGGGTATAATACCGTCTGGTAAGGTGGAATGCTGTAGCTTGTTGTATGCGGCCGCTTCAATCACATAACCGGAGTCTGCCTTTGCTGTGACATCGATCTTGAGCCCGGCCGGCCCGTCAGTGTCATAGAACACATAGTAGAGAGGATCAAATATCTTAGCAACTTGATTGCTCTCTAGCAGGACAATCTGAGCACCGCAGTCACTGCCTGTGCGAATTGTGTTGACGATGCGGATGCGGATCGTGTCCTCGCGCTGTGCGACTCCTGGTGCGGGAGGGTGCGCTATGCACCATTCCAGCTGAGCGCTACTTGGCAGCCGCTCAAGGTCACAGCTCTTGTCTTCGCCATAATACCCGCCGAAGGGTGCTGGCGGGATATGTGACTTGGCGATGAACGTAGCATTCACAACGTAGGGACTGTGCGGTTTTCGTGGTGGCATGCGTGGCGGTGACGGAAGTCCACTGGACATATCACTCGAGCGCCTTGACATGATGTAGTGGTAGATGAGAGCTATCTAGTTGAGTGCAGTGTGATACAGTGGGGTAGATCTAGCGCTTCGATGGATCGCCAAACAAACTCGCGACCGATGAGGTGAGAGTCATAGCGTAGAAATAGTGAAAGAGCGAAAGTGTCGGTAGAAGGTCGGCTATTCCTTTACCATTTATTTGGAAGTTGCAACAAGATCCTATGTGGGACGACAATGCTGTCGATGGAATTCTGGTGCGGGAAAGGGCCAAGCCCTTCACTAAATCAAGCGTTTGCCTCCATTCACCAAAATGGATTGTTATAACATGCTGCCGTGTGACACCAACAGCTGCGCGATAAGAGCGAGAAGCAGTGAGCTCATAAATTCAAGCAGGAGCGCTCAATATGGGAGTCGACAGGATCTCGTGAAGAACTTGAGGGTGTCTCAAGATTGACTGCAACGAGCCGGAACAGATCGAAGGCTTGGCTTCGGTAGGATTCACCAGGGGTTCGATATGAAGAGCAGACCCAGCAGAACGCTAGATTAGAGATGAGATCGCAAACAGATTCGTTTCTATGGGACGAATATGTGCCTTGAAGAGTCGTTAAAGATGCAAAAGGCTCCATGACTGATGCGGCTCTTCCGCCAAGCCGGCACATACGTCACCACCTCTATCCGCGCATCGCGTACCTGAACGCGCCATCATTGACCTCCCTTCCCAACAACGGCTGCAAGCACGCGAATTTTCTCGTAACATAGATTCAGCCGAGGCCCCCTCATTACCACAGATTGACGCGGGAGTCGTGTCCGCAGCTTGGCGAACGCTTCCAGGCCATTTCCTGCCTCGCTTCCACTGTCATTCGCTCGGGCAGGAAACCGGCGAATTGCATGTAGCACCGTGGCAGTGGCTTCGAAAAGTTCTTGTGGAGGTGGCTTGTGTGGAGAATGACGTTGTTGCTTGGGAGACGCGAAAGCTGGGAGGAGGTCGTGCATGGAGGTATAACTTCGGTCGGTCCCGGAGGATTGGGAGGGTAGCAGAAATTTGTACATTCGGACCTACTACAGCCTCCACGATACCCATAATTCACGAAGGATCAACTGAGCAGATATCTTAACTATGCGTGTTACGACTACCCTTACCGCTTTGACATCTGTCGCATCGGGCATGATCTTGCCCCGTCAAGAATCGAACGAATCCACAAGCACACCTAACGTCGTTGCCTCACAATATGATGGGTATGCTTTGTTCACCCAAAATCAAGATTTGACAATGATTAACACCACGCAGCTCATGCTTTTACCCCGTCCCAGACCAGAAATTCGACCTCGAATCATATCTAGGAACATGGTACCAAGTGGCCGGTACACCATTCGGTCCAACCGCCGGTGCGCGATGCGTGACGGCAAACTATGCGCTCAATGTATGCTTGTCAATGTATCTCCCTGAAAGTACAAGATTAACAATCTGCTTAGGACAATGGAACCGTGCGTGTTCTGAACACCGCGACACAGGGCAATTTCTCCATTGACATTGTCGGGACTGCGACGCCGGTGGACTCCGCATACGGCGCTGGCGGTGCATTCGTAGTCAGCTTTCCTGGTACACCAAGCGCTGTGTGCCCGGGACCAAACTACATCGTGCAAGGTATGTCGATGGTCAAAGCTAGAATTCAAAACTAAATGCTGATGATTGTAGATTATGCGGTTGACTGGGCGATTGTACAAACACAAAACTGGAGCACTTTGTACATATTGAGCAGGGAACGACAACCTGCTCCGGCTAGCATTGATGTAAGTCCTATATGGGCGGTTCATGTGGACATATGACTAATGTGGTTTCAGGCATGGATCGATCGCGCGGTCGCTTTTGGCTCAGATGCCTCGGCGATCTCGAAATTCAATCAGACAGGGTGTGATGACGAATGAGAGAAGAATGTATGATAGTCACGTTGAAAATTATGCCGCGATGATGTATAACGTAAGTCTCGCAATTCAAAGCATGTACCTTCTACATAATGGTACGCCTCCCAGGGGTATATTGCGCGATGATTCATGACCGATCGTTCCGAAAATGGACTTTGACGTAAATCCGTAAATGAACCCTGTATTGCTCCTTTAAGCTACTGCAGCTTTGTCGTTGCTGTTCGCCTGGCCTGCCCTCTCTTTGTCCATGCTGGTTCCGGAATCTGTGCTGCAACTGTCATCTTGGCCTTCATCCGCATAACGAGGTTCGGTGTCAGAAGCGCTGGGGCCCCAAACAACAGGCCGGTATCGTTCGCTATCATGGAATTGCTGCCATAGCCAACGATCCGCATCCTCGAGCGACACCCACCCACGGAAGCCATCCAGTTCCTCAGAGTACCGTACGACAGGTGATGGCAATTTGACCCGAGCGCTAGTTCCAAGATGACATTCTCGGTACTCATACAAAGGGTGCGTGAGAACCTCCGCAATGTTGAAGTCGATGACCTTGACTTTTAGACACTTCTCAATGGTTTCAGACGTCAACTCTGTATCTGCCGGGTCAATGTCCGAGAGGATGATGTTACGCGGATTGTAATCGCCATGTCGTATGTTTTCGTGGGAGATGACACATTCGGCGTCGATAACCTTCGAGGATGGTCGATCGAACGCACACAGGCAAGGTATACGGGTCGATATGGGACATGGTGATGCCAGGTACATATGCCTTGACAATCAGCGGCACTTTCCTCAAACAAGTCTGTAAATGATCGGAGACTTCCATTGGTGTTTCGATATCCAAAGTATAGGTACCATACCATGCTGGCGTGACCTCCTTTGCGGCTGCTGACTTCTGAAGCTCGGCGTAGGCGACGGCTTCGCGGCAACAGTCTCCGTCAGCATCGCAGATCACATCTTGCTTATAGCCGCATTCGCCGATAAAGCCATAGTAGAGCGGGTCGTAGATTTTGGCGACCATGTCATTGTTGACAACGACCAGCTGTGCTCCTAGGTCATGTCCGGACCTGATTATCGAGGTAATCGTAAGAGTTCTGAAAGAGTGCGGTAACGATAGGCCTTCTAACGGAGCTCTAGAAGTACAGAGCTGTATTTGAGACAGCTCCTCCCACACGTCGGCTACCCTGGGCCGCAGCCCTGTGTATCCTCGCCCAAAAGGCGGTGCGGGCTGGTGGGATGTTGCCGTAAATTTGATGCCTACCGCGTAAGGCAATGAGGGTTTGTGACTGAAACTATGCTCGCTTGTCTTCCGTGTGACCCATAGTGCTGTCGATATGATGCTCGTTTGAACGTCGGTAAGCCCGCGAAGATGTGCTTGCATCGGGCACAGTTTCTGCGAACGTGGAAGTCAAAGACAGGCTCTTCAACAGCGCTTGTGATTCATATAATCCCCTCATGCTTGATGACGATATTTGAGTTGAGGTTATCGCTCCAAGAAGAGTGGAAGAGAATGAAAGGGCTTCATGAAGTAGTAGATAGTGCCAAGACCTGCTTATGTACTAGAATTGCAGTCAAGTGAACAGCCTCTTACCTCTTTGTCTGACCGGGGAAAAGGGATTTGTGCCTGGGTACAGAGCCAATTATGTCCTCGGCGTGGTGAAATTTGGCGGTCGTCTAACTGTAGGAGCCAAGGATAAACTGCTGCCGATGGTGGTTTCCACCTTGCTGGTGAAGCAGTGTACTAGAGACATGCAGCATTGCTCGAACTGAAATATGAAAGATGCTTCATCTAAATACAACTTGCTCAGTGCTCTTCGCGGGTGGCTGCTGTACCGGAAGCATTGGTGGCTGTTGTGCCTGTTGGTATATTTGCTGAGGCCAAGGCTGGACTTGATGCGGTTGCCACTGGTAAGTCGGTTGTGCTGGCCAATAAGCCGGTTGAGGTGCGTATTGCGGCACGGCTGGGGCGGTTCTCTGCGCTCCAGGGGATGTTGGTCGTAGTTCATACACGTTCTGGAATCCACCGTAGCGACCCTTGCCTCCTACCAGCCATTTGAGGCCGCCGCGGTCGCGCACAAGGACCCAAAGGCTCGCTAGGACGAGGGCTGATGAGACAGCCATTGGGATGAGCATATATCTTGTCGCCTTCGCGGTGCCACACGCTATACCAGCCCAGCTCTGATCCGGATAGAATTTGTCGATCTGGCACGCCCACGTCTCTCGTGTGAACTCCTGGTCGCCTTTTCCGACATCTTCATATCGCTCCCACCCCTTCGTATTGCTTTGTACGGAGCTAGCATACCCAAGTACGCCTGCGCTTGCCCCTATCATGATCAAGTTACTGACAAAGATGAGCCAGGTCCAGACTCTCTGATGTCTTGATGTGCCTTCCACCCTGCGCAACTCCCATATCCCAAACACCCCTATTGCGCTCACAATGTACACCAAAATACATATGCCTAGTATAGCGAGAGTGGGCGCGTTGTCTATACGCAGATTAAAGTCCTTGTTCGTGAAATCGTTCGAGCCGGTTGAGGTCGGTCCGTAAACTGTGATGTCGTAGCTGCCGCTTCGCCAGTCGCGCTGGGTTTGTGCAAGAATGAGGCTGTTCGTGATGCGCTCGAGCACAAGGGCAATTACGCCTGCTGGTAGGAGCAGGAATAGCGGCGGTATTAAGAGGAGGACTACGCGGAATCCATTAAGGTTACGCATCGCAACGAAGTGACCGTTGCGTGGGGTTCGATATGCCGTGGAGCAGCTCTACCGGCGGAGGGAGCGACTTTAATTACGAGCGAAAGAAGGGGCTGGAGGAGAAATGCGCGAGCGCTCCATTGCCCATTCGCCTCATATCGGTCCCTTGGTCATGATGGTTGTGTTGACGCTAGGAGCGGGAGACGTGATCGAGAAGGCCGCCTAAAATCTAATTATAAACCGGCAAAAATCTTGGCAAGAACTAGCCATTGTCTGTTGAACACTCTTCGGAGATATGTCTGCTGGGAACACAATGGTTGACGCAGGCATGAGGGTGTGGGACTACATCATTCGAACGAGGATGAGATCACACGCGTCGTGGTCGGTGTCTCTTTCGTCGCGCCGAAGCCGCGCTGTCACATGTCTGATGACGTAAGACGCCATTTGCACACACCAACTGCATGCCAATTTTTACATCTGCTTCCCCCGCGATTGCGATCGACGCCATCGGGTGGAGTGAAGATGTGTGCCGCGTAAAATAGAGGCCAAGGATGAGCTCCAGGGAAACAAAAACCAGAATTACACAGGCCCAAAGGCACAAGAGGTTACATATCAGCCATCCAATCTCACAGACCGAAGACTTTCACTATCAGCTTCTTCTTCCATATTCCCCACGCTCTTCCATGCTCGTCCAGAAGTTTTACTCACGGCAGCCAGTCATACAGCCCCGGCACAAATCTCACAACCAACCCCTTCCCCAGATACCATGGCGCCCACCACTCCACCTTCCCTTTTTGCCCGGCCTTTAATACAAGACTAACATTCTTGCCCTCCCACCTCTCGCCATCTTCATCTGCAACCTCAATCATCGCGGCCGCTACGTCTAAGAAACCCACAAATGTCTGCTGCTCCGTCAAACTCAGCTCGTGGCCCCTTTGCGCGTCATGCGATATCCCGCCCGGCATTACGAATGTACAGCTTAACCAGTTTTCTTGCGAGCGTAAGAACTTTTCTGCCTTCTCGAGATCGGTGTACACAAAGTACATTGCGTTGTGTAAGATCTTATGTATGATGGCGGGCGTAGTGGTCCAGAATTTATTGTCTGTGGATGCGGAACTCAGAATGATGAGGCGTGGTGGTTTAAATTGTTCATTTTTCTCCTTGAGTCTGGTCAAAGCCTCTACGACTGCGCATGCAGTGTCTTGGGCGATGGTCGTGTTGGGTACGTTGTCGACGACTGCGACAGTGAGGAAGACGGCCTTGGTGTTTTTGAGACATGCTGCGAGGGTGGATATATCTGAGATATTGCTTTCGAAGATGGAGATGTTGGGGTCGGATGTTGAGCCGGGAACAACTTTTTCGAGTTTGGCTTTTGAGCGGACAAGGACGTTAATTTTGGCAGTGGGCGAATTTTGTGTGAGAAGTTTGAGGATGCTCGAGCCGGTGCTGCCTGTTGCACCTAGGATGGCGTATGCAGACATGATGAAAGTTCAGGTTGATCGGGATGTGCTGTTCAAAAGTGTCTGTGATTTGTGACTTCAACGATTGCATCGGAACGTCTTCATATACTGCATAATAATCCTACAATCAATTTGCGGCTTACTTTGCCATGTTCGCAGTTGTACGCCATCATTGCACATCTGGCGTCTATCACGGACTGCGTGGGTTGCGAAAGTGGCGCATACGTAACATGTGCAAATCCCGATGGCGTGGGAAAACGCGCTATACGGATTTTCATGATCGGAGGTCGTTCGATTGTGACCGACTGTAGATGCTTGACAGCCTTGCGGTGAGGGCGCGCCTCCGCCAATCTGCACTCGGCGCGGTTGACCTCCGTGACGCGATCCTTAGCGCTTTTGCACGGTGTTGTACGAGTGGTTGTGCGAATCAAGGCCCCTAGACATGGTGGGTGTTAGTCTTACACAGACGTCATCCCGCCAGAGTTAGCTCGAAAAAGCGCCATTCACAGCACTTCAAAGCGATTCTTCCTTGAGCTTATGTCAGATAAAAAAACGCATATAAACCACGGTGTTGCAAGATTAAGACCAACGTACGAGCAACGAACAAAAAATACGCGTAATAATGGACGCCGAGACATTCTCTAAGCTAGTTTACGGTCTACAAGTGACGGTTGCCACAAGTTGCATTTTCATCGGAGGTACAACACTTCACAGAATTATTGAGCACATATCAGAGCTGAATTTACATCAAGGCCTCTCCTCATGTCTTTCTCTCTGGGTGGTTCCTCTCACCAAGCTCCTTCCGCCTAAACTCGCAGTCAAGCAGTTTAAGCAGACCTTCACTTGGGGCGGTCAATACCTGCTCCCGTCCTCGCGCATGCTGGGCGCTTCATTACTCCTCACGACATATCTTACATCTCGTCTTCCTGAGCCTGCGCAAGCGGCGAAGTGGAAAGCGTGGGCTGCTTGCTTCGGCACGTTGATTACCGTTGCACCATATGAGATTTACTACATATTCCCGATCAATGACCGTGTGGAGGAGATCGGTGAAGAGATGGAGAGCGGAGCCGGGAACGAGGAAGAACAGAAACGAGAACTTCAAGAGTTGTTAGGGAAGTGGCAATTCAGGAATTTTGGAAGAGTCGGACTTCCCGCGTTTGTGGGCGTGGCGGCGATGATGAACATCATCTGCAGATAGAACATGTTGGGAACAATGACAAGATGCTTCAAGATGTTCGTTCGGAAGGCAGAATTGATTCGGACACGTGCTTTTTAACATTCGATCGGTCCCTTCAACTCAACTCTTGCATGCCTTCGCACCTTTCTACAACCGCGCCACAATGAGGACAAGGTTTTGAATGCCTCCAAGGGACCACAAAAGCCGCCGATCAAGAGAGTCTAAACAAATTCAGCCTACCAAATCGAAAGTGTCTAGTGATTATCTAGCGCAACATTATACTGGAGAATGAGGTTTCCTCGAGCACGACTGATCAGCAAAGGCACGCGGTCGAATGTATCTTGCCAGTGTGAATTCCAATCGGTACCTTACGATCCAATCTCTCTGCACTTTTCCATTCCGTCGCACGCGAATACGCGCAAATCCGCGACCGGTTCTCCAGCAGCGTACTCCTTCAAGAACGATACATGCGCAGAGTTTGATGAATGGGAGGCTACCCTTGCTCGTGAACCTGAGGCTGTAAGGCCAGGAAACTCCATGGGGGTTATATATAATACAGAGAAAACTTCTAAGTTTGAAGGACGCTTACCAGCATCTACAGCGTCAGCCAGATCAGCCGCGTCCGCACGTCCCAACATCGGAACGGTACGAATGGTATTTCCAAGAGGACAACGATCCTTCTCACAGTACTCGCAGTGATACGAGCTTGCCTGCTTTATACAAACAAGACCACGGGACTTCACGGACCACCTGGAACCGGGAAACTCAGCCTCGGCCTTTCCATTGCAGGAAACTTCGAGTTGGACGTTTACGTCCTCACCATGTCCAGTTTGGACAATCATATCCTAGATCGCTTTTCGCCAGCTCCCGCAACTGCATTGTCCTCCTCGAGGATGTCGACTCAAACGCTATGAATCGAAATTCTAACGGTAAAGCGCATGCAAGCGGGCAAGTTGACCAAAATGACCGGGCCGACAATAAGGTGTCTCTGTCGAGCCTTTCTAATGTTCTGGAGAGCCTAGAATCATCTGAAGGTAGACTGTTGGTCATGACAACCAACTATATTGAATGCCTAGATTCGGCACTCAATTGTCCTGGCCACGTAGACATGAAGATGGAGCTCTACCTGGCTGGCGAAGACATTATCAACTAGCTGTTCTGATTCGTCTACAGCTACCCCTCGAAGACCAACAGTTCCGAAGACGAATCGAAGCGGATCCTCCATCGATATGGGGGAATGGGGGCCGTAGATGACTGTGAATTGCTCCATGTAGGGCAAAAGTTCGGGGCGAAGGTGCCGAAGCTAGAATTTAGTCCGGCTATGATCTTGTCTTTTTCGCTAGGACACAAGCATACCTCACCATTGCTAATGTAGTGGCATGAATGGAGAAGCTAAAAGAGGAAAGGACAAAATTGATTGGAATAACATCGTGGATGCTGGAAGAGAATGATAGAATCCTTGATGAAGTTGATATAACTTAGCCTCACTCACAGATGATGATGATCCCCCTGTGCGACGCCACTGATCAATTCCGCACTCCCAAACATGCGATGAAACTCATCCGACATCTTATAAGGTACATGGTCCGCGGGCTTCTGTATCTTCAAGAAACCTGCCATATCAGTGATCATGTTCTCCTCGTGCCATTCAAGCAGAGCATCGAAATTTCTGCATTTTTTGTTCACATTGAAGTCCGGAAAAGGATGACTTTGTCCTTCAACCCAAGGTTGCGTAATGATATCCGCGGTTGCGCTGCACATGAGATTCTGTAAGACGATATGTATGCAGTGGTCAGTGTGCACCCGATGAAGTTCCGGAAATGTTCCATTCGGGTAGATGTCCCCAAAGTAGTGCTGCCAATGCACGTCACGTCGGATAGCATTCAAGCAGTGTATTGTGTGCAGAACATCAAGCTCCGCAATGTGTGCGTCGGGGCCAAACCCCCAGCTTTCTGGCCAACGAGCCGTTCGAGATGGATCCTTGCCTAATTTGATGACATCTTCGGTGCTGATAGCATGCGGCATGAGGCTGGAGACTCGTTCCCAAGCCTCGTCCACTGCTGGTGATGGTGGAGATCGGAAGATTGATTGGCCCATGTCTAAGAGACTTCCTTTGATGGTTACATCCATGATAGATATGTCGATTTGATCGTGAACCGGCGCTGTTGCTGACTGTTAGGATCTGTGCAGCCACGAGTACCTTGGGCCCATAAATGTACTCACAGAACGCATCACTTTGTCTGATCAAGGCATTTCCTTTATTTCGGCGCATCGAATTGTCGCGAGTCCAGGTGAAGGAGGCCAAAGCTAGCGTGATGCAGAAGAGTACGACGTTGAATATGGAGACGAGCCACGGTAAAATTCCGTGACCTTTCGGTACATCGCGATGTGTAGAGCAGAGAAATTGCTCTGTCTCATCCTTGCTCAAAGCTTGGCTGTTATTGTTGAAGAAGGTCCTGTGTCTTTTGAGAGGGAAATACATTGCAGTGTACCAGTGCGGGATCGATTCGGAAACAATGTGAACGAAGCTCTTATGGCAATCATCACAACGTGAGCTGCCGAACGGTACTCTTAGATTTCACGGCATTGCCCTCAGCCCCAGCACTGCAGCTGATAATACTTAGCGTGCATGCTAGTTGTACAGCGATCATTGGAATGCTTGGCGTGCCCATTAAGTGCACTACGCATGAAAGCTAAGGTGTAACCATAAGCTAATAGACGGTGAACAACCTTGCTGAAGCGTAAGGTGCGCATAGCTACAGCGATTGTCAGCCCTCAGTAGCATACTGTTACACCAGCGCTATGGAGCATTTGCTTAGCGCCTGTCTCGACCTTATAGTGGACTTTGTCAACTCTTACACCGGAATGTGTTGCTGATAATAATCTCAATCAGGCGGTGAGAAATCTCATAGTGCTACAGTACCAGGCCTCACAAGCCTTCATACGGTGAATCATGGCTGTAATCCATTCTCCACCAGGCGGTGAGCGGGCTCCGAGAACAGAGCGACGGCGATGCGGAAGAGATGGTAGACGGAATCTGCTACCGAGCACCAATGATTATGAATTATAAAGGGTGATGAGTTCGCCATTAGTGGAAATATCATCAGCAAGTCCTTCACACTCTTCTGCACTCTTGACCACTCCTCAATACTTATCAAAACTCCTCAGCGAGAACAATTCGCCTCAATCAACGTGTTCTAAGGCAAAGACACAAACACCCACCACTATGCATATTTCAAAGCAGATCGCTCTCTTCGTGACCCTTCCTGTGGTTACCTCCGCTGCGCCAACCGCTAAGACTTTGCTCGAAGCTCTGGACAAGCGCACACCAGAGGCTGCTAAGGAGTACATCCATTTTAGCAACGACGTCTTGGACAAGCGTGAGGCGGCCAAGGAGTACATTCATTTCGACAACGACGTTTTGGACAAGCGAGCAGCGGCCAAAGAGTACATCCATTTCAGCAACGACGTCTTAGACAAGCGTGAGGCGGCCAAGGAGTATATCCATTTCGACAACGACGTCTTGGACAAGCGTGAGGCAGCCAAAGAGTACATCCATTTTAGCAACGACGTCTTGGACAAGCGTGAGGCAGCCAAGGAGTACATTCATTTCGACAACGACGTTTTGGACAAGCGAGCAGCGGCCAAAGAGTACATCCATTTCAGCAACGACGTCTTAGACAAGCGTGCGGCGGCCAAGGAGTACATTCACTTTAACGGTGCCGTTTTGGAGAACGCCAAGTAATGATACCTTCCTCGCACGAGAACTATTCTTGACAAGCGCGCTGCCCACAAGATCACCTCTCAAACCGAATCTGAGAGCTCATCGCGCGTCTCGCATCTTCTTGTAGCAGTCGGCAGTATTTGTGGCGAACTCTAATGTCTTGTTCGAGAATTTTGGAATTTTGGATCGATTAATGCCCATCCCTGAGTCACAGGACGCACCATGAGATTGGATGATTTTGCACTTCGGACCTTTGGACTGTCCTTTCCGCAAGCTTATAGAGCTGCAATTCATACTCAAAGATCTATAGCTACTATTACTTCAAGGGGCAGTCCCTGAATAGAATCTTTGCAATGTCGCTCATGTTATTCATCCTTTCCTTGAGTAAAGGCTATTAGTTGCTCCATCTCTTCCTTCATCACCTCCGCGACCTCGTTTGCTTTTCTCTTCCGCCCCAGCACTGATGTGCGACACTCGCTTGCCGATTATCCGTCTGTAGTCGCCAGCTCTGGTTGCTAGTCTCAAGCCCGCATCACATGTTTACTGCCCTGCGCTGATTGTAGCCTCGCTAGGCACCTGACGCAAGTACTCTTCTGGTCCTGCCGTTGATTGCGCGAACACGGACATCGTCTGCGCCCTCGATCAGATGAGCGCGAAGGCAGCCTTGTATCTGCGCGAGTTCGAACCTCTAACTGCTTCGCGCATGTGCCTCGAACATCGCACTGTGGCAAAGAGCGCACTGGTCGTCTTGACCATATGCCGGTCAAGGGCTAGGCAGCGCATCTGAATTGGTGTGCCGTAAACGTCGACTAGTCTCGCACATCTTCTTTCCGCACAGGTGGCATTTGCACGATGTTGGCAGTCTCAATATCTAGGTATCAACTAGAGCAGGCACTAGCTTATTATGACAACTACGACGGTGGCATGTCATTATTAAATCATGTTCTTACGTCTTGCTGGCCTTGAGAGCCCACTACTCTGCTATTCTCGTTACAGGGATCGATGGCATACTGAAGCTAGCGAGCAGAGTGGTGTAAGCGTCGTTCATGTTGCGGCGTACTTGGTAGATCTCATTCTAGGTTATTCTAATGTTATGGTGAAGACCTCGGTATAGAAGAACCCCTCAAATATACCTTCCTAATACCACAAGGTGCGCGAACGCGCGGGCTTTAGCTTGGATATTTGCACGTGCGCAAACCTCTGGCTCGCTAACTCATCAAGCAATGATCAACAAGCAGGTCATGTGTACATACTATCAGCATATTTCAGACGAGGTTCCACAACAATGATGGGACAGTAAACTTAAGGCAGTCTCGAGAGCGCCATGGATGAGAGTGCAGCTTGAGCTGTGCGGATCAAACGCTGGATTTCAATGTTTCCTACTACACACGCTACTTCTTCTTCTTGAAACAACTAAACCAGTCCATACTCTGCTTCACACCTGATTTGGTCTTGCCTGGAGGATCCCTTGGTGCATTATGGGTGGATTTAGGAGCTGGGATTTTTGGAGAAGCAGATTTGGCAGTTGTCGTGATGGTCGGCGGAATGTGATTATCATGACGATTTGTCGAAGAACGCGCGTTTGTAGGCCTGCTAGACAGTGACAGCCTCTCTTGGGTAGTCATCGTCGGGTGAGTAGGTGGTTTCTTCAAAGATGCGTTCTTAGCCTTATTTTCCCTCTCCTGTTCAAGCGTAACTGTAACATTCAGTCTCAGTTCGCTAGCGAGAGATGAAAAATCTTACCGTGTGAACGCTCGAGCTGTGTACGGCCACCAGTTTTCGGAACCTGATGTGAGCCAGTAGCTGTTGGCCCAATTTCACCACTTGAACTCATGGATGCACAAGTCTGAATAAAGAAGATATTGCTAGTTCGAGCATCGTGAATTAGCGGCTTAAGTATGTCTTCGTTCTGAGATCGTGCTTGCTACCATATAGGTAGTGACCACATGCGCGGAATAACTCATCCGCACTCTGGCACTCATCACGCTCATGGGGACGTTGCTTGCTACTCTAGCTTAACAATCCGTAAACTGGCATTGACACAATGCTCATTCAGTTGTTGTCTGATATTTGTTGGCACGTGGCTGGCGTGACGAAGCCGCCACTTGTTTGGTAGTGTCATCGAAAGCCGATGAAAACTTTGAGGTGAACATGAAAGGTTGCGATCATGGATGATTTCACTTTGCGCACGTCTTTATACTTTCGTGACTAGATTTCCCACCTTTTTGTGACCCAAGCAAATCCTGGAAGGTCTATATATGCGCCTGGCTAACTCTGACGAAATCATCGTCACGTCGCTCGTCTCCAAGTCAAATTAATGGCAGTGGCCAACCTTCAACCTTGTCCTCCCTAGTACTGCCAATACGGATGACTTAATAATTCAGCGAAGCACCAATACTCAACAGAGGAACCCAAGCCTGATTAAAGAGCATGCTAACATTTATCAAATGCCTAGCCGGCTTAAGTACCTAGCCACCGCGATCATGGAAGCCTTCTCATCGGCTCTTCTTGTCTAATCTCACATCGGCAGAGTATCATTGTATTTTATATGTTTCATGATTGTACGCGATGTAAGCTCTCTAGATGTGATAGAGCAATGCGTCGAGAAGCTTCGGTTCCAAGCGCTCTATCGTTTCAGCCTTTCATCAATAATAATGACTATTGTGAGAGGCCTCTTATCATTTAGTAGAAGGTCAAACATCCAAGAAGAATTGTTGTGTATTAGGCCGTCGCGTGAGTGACCAGTTTAGGTCGTGAAACATTGCACGGAAGCACTGCCTCACGGATGTGACCTTGCTTGAGTTCTCATTTGCTGCCCCATAACCACTGCATTCTACATCAGCGAAACCTACGAACGCATATTGGCGGATTGATCTACTATAAGAACCTGTGTTCCTCGGAAGTCCGCCCTTGAAGTCCTGATCCCACAAACCTGGCCAGGGTCCCGCAGTTCACACATGCTCCACCATGTCTTGTTGGCCATCTCTACCTCCTGCCGAGAAGGCACCTCATCCAGAAGATCCTTTAGCTTGTTACCCCCAAGGGTATCCCAAACTCGCCGTCCGAATGGCCCTAAAGCCAGAAACTACTATGCTACGACAATTCAGTGCATTGAGCATACGGAATCTACTGTACATGCAGGCAGAGCTAGCGACCCTGGAAAGGGAACTTAACGAATACACCAAAGAAGATAGTCTCAAGGGTAAAGGGAACGAGATGCACTATGCTACACACTGGGGATTTTTGGCGAATTCGGATCAAGATGGGAACATGGCGCAACTCCAAACGGCACTGAAAATCCGGCGATTGTTGCAAGATTATCGTGCGTGGATCTGTCAAAATCTCCAAGGCACTGCTGATACGCTAAGAAGACAAAGCGTTACTGAGACACGTTGCACTGAACAGCATGACTGGCCCCGACGAGTACGACATCAAAGATCTGCAGCACTTCCTCGGCTCGGAAAAAATGGGGCCATTATGCATGGAAGGAGACGACGCCTATATCTGGGGCTCAGTGCCATCACCCAAGTCGTATGAGCGAGATCTGATCGCACTGAAACCGCGCGTAAACGAGGATACGTTCTCTCGCTGGATTGCCGAGCGCGCTTTGCTCCTGATCCGTGTATTCGGCCGATGTCTCAAGCCAAGGACCAAGTTGGGAACGGTGGTGATCTATGATTCGGTTATCGTGAGAGTAACATTCTGGATCACAAGCATGATCGCAAGCATTATACCTATTGCGAGTATCGTGGTGTTGATACATTTGGACAGCCAGGCTTCTAAACTCGGGGCGATTGCTGGGTTCAATGTGTTGATTACATTGTGCTTGAACATCTTTACAGAAGCAAAACGAACTGATTGCTTCGCTGTTACCGCAGCGTAGGTCTAAGTACACACTAATTAGACAATGGTAGTAATTGATTCCTTGCAGATTCACCGCCGTTCAGATCGTATTTCTCGGGGTTGATAATGTTTCTCGTGCATAAGTGTAGAATGGCAGTGTCGAGTATATATTCATGGACCTTGCAAAGTCGCCAAGCAAGGGTAATTCATATTTGTTGCAGTTCCTGTAGACTTGACTGTTTCTGGTAACTCGTTCATGCCTGCAACCTGAGTGTGAAAAGAACTTCATTGACTTCCAGCATAACACAAGATTCTCGTATGACTGTGTCATCATAGTGTGTGTCAAGAAAGGATGAGCTGAATTTAGTGCGAGAGAATTGCGCAATGACAACGAGCCATGCGGCCTGCAATGTCCGGGGAGCCAAGGACGAGATCGAGAGGATGGTGGGGCTTGGGCTTGGGGTTGAGAACGGGATTAGTGGTGTCAGCTGGGATTAACTTTGGGTTTGGACGGGAGTGGTGTGAGTTGTTGTCGTTGGACATGGTGATGACTAGATGATGTGGCGTGGAAGACCTAAAGGGTCAGTATGAAAGGGTGTTGGCAGGAGAAAAGAAGAAGGTGCGCAAGGTATATAGATGGTATGGTTTGCATTGAATATAGACTTGGAAGACGAAGAGGGGGTATCAACGAACAGAAATTTTCACGCTCGAACGCTCATATGAGACCACGCTTCAGGCCCAGACGCCCAAAGTCCAGCTCGCTCGTTCGCCGGCTCCCTTGGCTAATCCTGGTCCCATGCTCTGCCTCTGCTGTTCAACGGACACCTCTTTCTCTCTGCTTGCGCCTTGCAGTCCGTGCTGGAGGTAGCGATCCCGGTCGATCTCGACGATGCCTTTGATGCGCTGTTGCGCCACAAGACTTGCGCCCACCCATGCGCCCAGACTCTCTACGCCTCTGACGACTCCGCCAATTGAGCATATTGGCGGGGGTCCGTTGCGAAGAGTAAGGTGATTCATCTTGACATCGATGTTGTCGACCTCGGGCTCTTGTAGACCTGCTGGTACGGCTTTCGGCAAGCCATCAGAGGCTGGCGATTCGGGGAACTTATCTTCACCCTCTTCTCTTCTCGTCTCCGCGTCGTCTCGTTGAGTACGTATGCGCTCCTCATGGCGTGCACTTGCCTTGCCGTAACTCCTGACCGGATCCCAGCCTTTGATCTGCGCTAGAACTTCGACTTCCTTCAAGATGCGCGTCTTGAGCCCAGGCATGTTCGACACGCCACCTGTGATGACCATGCGTGCCATGCACAAGCGGCGAACGTCGACCGGAAGATGCACAAGGGCGCGATAGATGAGCTGATGCAACGGAAGGTCCTCGTCATCAAACTCGCTCAGAGTCATGTCCGAGGCAAACAAGGCAGTCTCGGCAGGCTTCGCAAGCGAGGCGAATGGCACCCTGAGCTGAGTCGGAGGATCATGTTTGGGGAAAGGTATGGTGATGGTCGGTGGCGGCGACTCGACAGCATCCTCGAACTCTTCGAGCACGGGAGCTTCACGTGCAGGGAAATAGACAGTCCGTCGATTTGAACGTGCGTTCTGCTTACACCATCCAACACGCGTGAGCACCTCCTCTGCTTCCTCGAAGGACACTTCGGCTTTTGGCGCGCCTGACTCTGCATCGTCGTCCAATTCTGCATTTAGGATCCTGGCCATGTCTTCACTGAGCATCTTCCCAGCGCGGATGCTCCGCCTCTCTTGTACTTCACGGTACTCGTACACTGCTGTGACGACCGTCTCTGCCCAACCAATGTCGATGACCAGAGCCGATCGCAGGCCAGCAGCAGCTGTGCAAAGCACAGGATTCGACATGAGCGTGATGCTGGGGGCCTGAAAGTGGGCGAAGAGAACGTCGAGCAATGTCGACATGAGCGGGTGGGGCATGCGTGGTGGCATGGCCAGCAGGATGCGCCGGGGCTTGGAGTCGAGCAGGAAGTATTTGTTGTATGTCTCCCGCATGGCTCGCTCAAATTTGTCTTCGACCAGCCCCAGGTCGACCTTGGTCAAGTCCATGCGATACAGCTCGTGCTCCTGCCCCCATTCGTGGCCCCTCTTCCGCTTCCGTCTCTTCTGGCAATAGTCATGGTCCCACTGCCGGTAGTCGCCCACTCTGCGCTGCTCATCTGGCCCGAGGTGAAGCGTGCATCGCGGGGCACTTTCGCCAGGGAAGCCGCTGCGCACGAACCGAGCTCCGACCTCAATCACCACATACTCGTCCTCGGTGCGGAAGCTGCCTCCAGGCGAGCCAAAGCCGTAAGACGTGGAGCGGCCCAGCGGTGTGCGCGGCGATTCGGGAGTCGAGGCGAGGTCTGCGATGCGCGGGGTCGTGCCGCGGACGGAGCGGTTGAGGGACGCGGACACTTTGCGCTCGGTGGTGGACATTGTGTCTTCGCACCTGCAGCGTTGGTGTGCTAACTCATGGTGAGTCTACAAAATGCGAGCCAATGGTTTGCCGGCATATGCGTGGAGTTAACGAAGAAGGGCGCTTGTCCAGTCTGGGAGCTAGCCTGCAGCCCGGGCTTGGCAACTCGAACTTTTTTCGCGAGGAAGCTGCGACCGCACAATTGCACTCAGGACCAGCAACCACCCACCTCCCGCGCATACACTTTCCCCCGGGGCAGCAGCGACCGACCACCCCACACGGAGAGCAGATACAGCAGGAATCATGGGGCTTTTCATCCTCACCGAGACGAGGTATGTCTGCCCTCTGCGCCGAGCCTTCCATGCGCGAGCGATAGCTAACGGGATGATGCAGCGCGGGTTATGCCCTGCTCAAGTCCAAGGACAAGAAGCTCTTTGGCAAGAGCGACGAGCCAAAGGATGTGTCCGAGCTCGTCGACGCATTGAAGCTCAAGAAGTTCCAGAAATTCGAGAATGCCGTCACTGCGCTCAACGAAGCCGCGGCCCTGACCGACGGCAAGGTCAGCTCCATGCTGTCCAATCTGCTGCAGGAGCTCAAGGACGAGACCAAGGCTTCATGTACGGTTGTGCGATGCGTAGGGAGAGACTCTAGGTGCTAACATTTCCCAGTGGCCGTTGCTGACCCCAAGCTTGCCAACGCCATTGCGCAAGTACCCGGCCTCTCGCTGAAGCTCATCTCGGACTCTTCTACCCAAGATGTCTACCGCGCCATCCGCGAGCACATGACCTCGCTCATCCCTGACCTGATCCCCGCCGAGATGGACTCGACCCGCCTCGGTCTGGCGCATTCGCTCTCCCGACACAAGCTCAAGTTCTCGCCCGATAAGGTGGATACCATGATCATCCAGAGTATCGCGAGTCTGGATGTGCTCGACAAGCAGCTCAACACATATGCCATGAGAGTCAAGGAGTGGTACGGCTGGCACTTCCCCGAGCTGGCCAAGATCCTGAACGACAACCTCGCATTCTCCAAGGTGGTCCTCAAGATGGGCTTCCGAACAAATGCGCGCGAAACCGACCTGTCGGGCATCCTGCCCGAAGAGATTGAGGCCGCGGTCAAGGCTGCTGCTGAGATCAGTATGGGTACTGAGATTACCGACGAGGATTTGGAAGCCACCAGCGCACTTGCCGAGCAGGTCGTTGACCTCACCGAGTATGCGCGCCACCCGCAACATTCAATTGAGACGTGCTAACACAAAATCAGACATCGTCAAAACCTCGGCACCTACCTCTCCACCCGCATGCAGGCCCTCGCACCTAACCTGACTGCGCTCGTCGGTGAGCTGGTCGGCGCGCGTCTCATTGCACACGCCGGCTCTCTCATGAACCTGGCCAAATCGCCCGGTTCTACCATCCAGATTCTCGGTGCCGAGAAGGCCCTTTTCCGCGCTCTCAAGACCAAGCACGACACTCCCAAGTATGGTGTAAGTAGAACAGCTGCGCAGTTTCAAAATCCAGCCACTGACATCCCACAGCTCATCTACCATGCCTCCCTCATCGGCCAAGCCACCGGCAAGAACAAGGGTAAGATTGCCCGTATGCTCGCTGCGAAATCCGCTCTCGGTCTACGCGTCGACGCACTTAGCACCTGGGGTATTTCATCCGAAGATGCTGCCGCAGAACCCACCGAGGAGGAGAAATCGCAACTTGGTCGCGATGCTCGTCTTGGTATCGAGCGAAGGCTGCGCGCACTCGAAGGCAAGCCATTGAAGACGTTGAAGGACAATGCCAACCAGACCGCACTGGGCCAGAAGAAGTGGGACGTCAAGGAGGCACGAAAGTACAACCCGGACGCCGACGGTCTAACCGGCGAGGAACCCGCAGCGAAGAAGGCAAAGAGCACAAAGGTCAATGGCACCACACCAAAGAAGCTCGTCGAAGAAGTCGGAAGCGACGAGGAAATGGCCGACGCCGGTACCGATGCCTCAGACTCGGACTCGGACGAGGAGGAGGTAGCAGCCAAGGACGGCAAGCAAGACAAAAAGGCCGCAAAGGAAGCCAAGAAGGCGCGAAAAGCACAACGCGACGCCAAGCGAGAAGCCAAAAAGGCAAAGAAGGCTGCAAAGGAAGCCAAGAAGGCCGCCAAAGACAAAGACAGCAAAAAGAGGAAAGCCGAGAGCGGTGACGGCGAAAGCAAGTACAACAAGAAGAAGAAGAGCAAGGATTAGAAGTCCTCTGTTCCGACACTTGTTCTCGTTTGAGTCGCAAAGGGGACTGGATGATATGTATGTTTGGCCCCCTTGTTCATGTCATGTCAAAATGGGACGGCGTTATATGGGCAACATGGCGCAGCATTTTGGGTTCGAGATTTATTGTTTGTACTATCTGAGCAGATGATGTCGGGTCGCATTCTTCCTTTTTGGTATGATGTGCATGTTGCGGATGGATACCCGCTAGTCGCAATAACCTTTTTCAAAAACTTCAACTCACGTGCCCTTTTGTACTGTCGTGATGATCTTTCCAACACTTGCCTACTCAACAATTGTACCCATGCATGCCAGGCCTGTGATTTGCTGACACACATACCAACCTCATTTCGGTTCTTGCTTACCCCGGTCCCGTTTGTCCTCGACGTGCGCCCTTCAAGCCTTCTTCTTCGCAACCCTCCGCTTCGCCTTCCGCGCTCCAAGCAATTTATTCGGAATCTTTTCCATTTCTACATTTTCCACGCCCGCTGGGATGGCTGCTTCTTCCTCGTCGAAGACTTGTTGACATATTCCCAATATGTCGTGTAGATCTTCTTCTGAGAATCTTGATCCAGCCTGTCACCATGTCAGTCATTACCACCGCCACATACTCCGAACGATAGCTAGTCGTTGTACTGTGTGACAGGTTTGAGCAAAAGGCACCCCCAGCAAAGGAAAGAAAGAGTTCAAGTATTGTGCGAAAGGGGGTAACAAGTGGCAACGTACCTCTTCAATCACCAATTCCAGCATCACCTGCGTCGTCGGACGCAAGTTGTACAATTGCAAGTACTCAGCCTTGTTGAGGCGGTACTTTGGCGCCAGGGCGCGGAACAGCGAGTGCGGGCCTTTGTAGAGTGTCATGGGCCGGTCCGGGTGTGTGGTTTGGAGGGTGGAGACGGTGTAGTCCGGGGTGCGGAGGTAGGTTAGGCCCTGGCGTGGGTGTTAGGTTGCTTCGGTAGAGGATTGAATAAGGGTGGAGAATAGGGAGAGGGGATGGAGGATGTTGAGTTCGTTTGGCGGGGGAGATACTTGAGAGCGGTAAGGTGGGTTGAAGTGAAGAGATTCATGTTACTGAGAGGTTGAAAAGACTGATTTAGTCCATGAAAAGTACAATCAAAGGAAGTGAATGCAATGGCTGTCGCACGTAGGCAAATAATGGATATCCAGTCATCGGAAAGACGATGATGAGAAAAACAGTGGGAAAAAAAATCCATGAGGATGCCGAGGCTGGAAAGATGTGTTGCGCGATAAATTGTAGATAGGATGCTCAGAATGCGTGAAACATGGTCGGAGTGAGTACTGGCTGCAATACATTTGTGACTTACATCTCGTAACATGTGGCCAAGACCAGATGGTGGTTTTCGCTTCCTGTCACTGCCATCTTTGCCGTTGTATTCTGCCTCCTCTTTCTCAAGGTGTAGCAGGACCTCGTGATTCGAGAGCAGTGCTGACTGGGGATTCTTGATCTTGACCTTGTTAGCTGATGCTGCAAAATGACGACTCTCTTTCCTGTCGCAGCTTCTCCAACGCTGATCAGGTCTCCTCCAGAGTCTAGACCGTGTGTGGACCTTGCCTAATCTTGGCAGGTACATAGACACACTGCGTCGCGATCCACGCGTTGGCTTGGTGAGGACGGTGATCGAAAAAGAAACTGCTGTCACCTACATGCATCTCGATGCCTACGCTGTTAAAGCCTCAGAACTGTTCTCGCTGACCTAAATAAGGCTCAGAACTTTCAAGTTGACACTTGTTTGAGCCGTCCTGGTCACTGCATGGTGGTTGTGTTAAGCGTAAGCAAAAAGATTGGCCAAAGCCAAAGGGACTTTTTGACGCTAGTTGGCTTGGCGTGCGTAGTTGTGGCTCCCGCGAGGGAAAGAACAACTCAAGAAGGGGAAGAGCGTCCATTCTTTTCTACAAAACGTCCAAAGTCTAGTAACCAAAGTCTATTATACTATTCAAACCGCTTCAACTATACAGAACATCACAATGCTACTCTCTAGCGTGAGCGCCACAAACTTTCACGTCTAGTCTCTCAGCCATAACCATGTGCGCCTGTCGCAAACCCCACAAATAGACTAGTATGTCACGCTGTAGGCGCAGTACCCGGTGGAATGAAAGGAATCTACTACATCCGAATTACGCGAGGTGTTCCGAGGACTGCGCATGCAGCGTTTTTCCGACAAGCTACGAGCGTACTACGAGTTGAGCAAGGTCAGTTGGTTAGTCCGGTATCAGAGCCTTGACTGACCCAGACTGCAGGTGCAGGTATATCCGTTGCAGCATCTGGTATGGACGAACTCCATCAAACACCCGCCGAACCGTAGATCTGCCGTTTACCGACCATCAGGCCACAGTCTCACCATGACCTTGGGGCTGTAACAAGTATCCCACTGCTTATCAAGAACGGTCCGACGGGAACAGCCTGTGAGCACTAACATCGGGATCGGTCCTTCACCTGCAGCATGACTGGAGCCCAAACACCGTACTGGATAGCGTTCGCTACCGTACCCAAGTGGGATACGAGTCTTGGCGGAAGTCGTGTGAAGAATCTCTCTGCACACCATGGGACCGGCGCTGACACACGCCCGGACGTCGCGCCCTTGGCCAATAACAGCATTGCTACTGTCAAGAGAGACCCGCTCCCAAGCCTAAACGGTAGTTCAACCCACACAATGCGTGTTGTGCTGGGCAATATTTCCTGGCCTCAAGTAGCAGTTGACGGGACACGTTCACATTTAAGCACGAGCAAACCGGAAATTATGCATCCCGCAGATAAGGATGGCAATGCAAAAAAGCCGCATCTGGACCAAACCAAATGCTGATGATCGAGGTCAAATGCCAGTCAATGCTGCAGCAGATACACTAGGCAGCACAAAGTCACGGTCGATTGGGTCCAGACTCACATGGCCCTTTCCTGAAGGGCACCAAGTGCTTGCGGGAGATGCATTGGGCAGGGCTTGGTAACGCAAGCCGAACCAGTTTGGATACACTAGCATCGCAGGCTTGAGAGGACATCTTGAACAACGTACGATCACAAGGATTCAAGGTACGTTGTGCGAATGTGCCGGTGACTGTCACTGAACGGAGAGGAGATGCGGAGAGTTGGCCGGCGAGGTTTCCCGAGGGAAGCGCTGATTGCCGCAGGCTATGTAGACGGACTATGATTAATGACTCCTGGAGGTGGTGGCCAATGAGGGGCATGCTACGAAGACTCTTCTGGGGAGAATGAGGCGCGCGATGTCGGGACGTTGCAGCTGCAGGTCGTGTTTGGTGCGCAAAAAAAGCTCACAGGTCCGTGGACGTGTCGTGCTGATGGAAGAAGGACCGCCCGCGCTCCGCAGAGCGAGCGGGGACCCCAAGTACATGGCCTCAAGGCAGCTTACTTGGGCCCTTTGATGGTTGACGCGAGCTGACACACGCGGCCAGCAGGAAGCAAGTCAGGCCATTTGTTTGCTGGAGACGTGAGGGTGGGAGAGTCTGGACCAGTTCGATGCGCACGGACCCGAACTTATTGGCGCAATGCCCTTCACGGCCTCATGCACCACCATAACCACTTTGCGCGGCGCGCTGGGTACCGCTGCATCTGTGCAGGAGACCACCACAACGCCAATTGCTTGCAGCTGCAACACCACGACCGGGTAGTCCATTTGTCTGTCTCAGTACGCTCCATCCAAGCACTCTCAATCTTTTCTCCGCCGCCGTAGCTGCCGCGCCCCGCCCACTGCAAAAGGCTTGGCTCTCCCACTCCCCACCCTCTCTTCACCTCCGATCTTCGATCAGGCTGGGTACGAGCGGAGCCACAAATTCTGCAGGCACGGTGTCAGATCTTTCAGCCACGTTTCGTGCTTTGGACCGTCCCGTCACCTTATCACCAGCAGAGCGAGACCGCCTCGGCCCCAGGCATCTCGCGTTCTGCTTCGTGGCCTGCGCTCTTTGACCGTGCATCTCTGCTCTGAGATGTTCCATCCTCACTCCTCGTCATCTGGTGCGAATCTCGTTGACGCCCAGCAATTTGTCCCAGAGGCTATCCGCTATTCAGCGATCCCAGCAACGCCCGACGAGGACGCGCATCCTCCCTGCCCTGGCAGCGTGGTCCCTCGTGGCCTTGCCGATGCAGCAGCCATAAACGACTTGCCTTCCCTTCTCGACGCTTCTCTCCCGCAACCCCAGCCCTTCCCGCTTCCTTCCGCCGAGACTCCGTTTCGCGAAGATCAACCTCAGTTCGACTTGAATTTTGCTGGCGTCCTCCCTCCCACTAATGTATCGCTACCGACATCCACGGTTGTAAAAACAGCGCACAACCTGCGTCTTCCCTCGTTTGACGTGTTAGGCATCGCTGCGCCCCACCCTGACCGCTTTCCTCTAACACCCACTCATTCATTTTCTTCTACTGCTTTGGGTGCAGGACCTTTGTCGAAGCCCGAAGACCCTCTCCATGCCCTCAGCCCGCCGCTGGATCATTGTCAACCGGCTGATACGGCCACCCATCCTTTCGACTCATACCCTAAAGCAGCCAGAGCACAAGTGGAACGTATCGTGCCCACGTATACCCCGCCGTCGGAGCCGGGGACGATCAGCTGGGGTGCCCTCATGAGCGTAAGACCTGCCGGTCTGGGCTCACCTCCAAGTTCCGACCCCGGACGATCACCAGGCCTTGATCTGCCTGCAAGCACGACAACTCCAGGTCAGGCTCCGATTATCGTGCCGACCACCGTCGACTACAGCGACGCTGGGAGAATGGCTATCTGGGTGGAGGAGGCTAAGAACATTATCAGTAAGCATAGACTATGTAGTGTGCGATGACAATTTGCTAAGTTGTACAGTCACTGAGTCCAGTTGCCTGGATCTGAATTCGGTGAAGGTCCTCTCCCATGCCCTACCCTGCCCTTCACTGACGGGCCATCTCTTTGGCCAACTGATTGCGACCATCCACGACAGGACTGCAACGAACACCGCGTGGATCAATGTTTTTCACGCTTTGCCGGGACGTTATACGCTGTCCGACCTGCCCAAGTCTCCACCGTCCACTCCCGGCCCCGCCGTAGGAGGAGATGAGTACTTTACAAGCAAAGTGTTTGATAGCGCTGTCGCCATTCCAGATTACCAGCTCGACTCGAAACTTCTCCCACCCTCGCCGAGACCGATTGTGCCGCCTGGCAGTATCAACATTTCCGTCGTTGAGCGATACATCCCACCCACCAACATGAATGAGTACGCGGAAATGTTCACTCTGCGAGGACGATCTCTACTTTACGACCGACTCGTAGAGCTTTCCTCGGACAACGGCATACTTTTCTTCATTTATCCTACGAGAACTGGTGCAAAGACGTTCATGCAACATTACTTGGGGCCGATCATCGAACCGCTCCTCCGGACTGTAACTGTGGTACACGATTTACACTCGGAACTCGGTCGAAGTTTGGGCCAAATGGTGGCAGTCAATTACCTGGACGAATTTGAGCAATTGGAGGCACATGTCAAGTCGTTCTGTACCAAGGTCGGCGATAATGGCAACGGTCAACTGGGCAATGTTGGGGGTAGAAGCACGTACGAGGTCATTCATTCCGCAAAAGAGGAGATGGTTCTCAACAGATCAGTCTGGGCAGATGATTGGTGGATCAAGCAAGAAAAGCCACGCATCAGAGACGCAGTGACCAAATACTTCCGTAAGTCGAAAAAGCTGCCGACTGGCGAGATGACTGGACCCCACTTGATCCAGGAAGTTCTCGAAGGCGTTTCGACGCGAGAGTACCAGGATGGTTCGCCAACCAAGGGCGTCGAAGTCGGTGTTTTCATCGTCAAAAAGACAAGGCGTGCATAGGCTGCACACCTGCCAGCACGACGGCTCTTCCCAGAGCTATGCCCGACTCTATAAGTGGGAAATGGAACCGGTGACGAGGATATGATTACCGCAGCATGGCGTTTGCGAGAAGGCTCTTTTCATGTACAGCAACGCGAATACCCAGACATCGCATGGCATGGCACGGCGTTTATGTATGGGTTGGCACGGCATGATGTGAAAATACACGGACAGGAAGAGATGGAAGTAATGATAATACCCTGAATGAATAAGCAATACACGATACGTTCTCCTCTCACCAGTTGCGTGTGTCAACAACTCTACGCGCCGTACTTTGAAATGCACATCAACTTCAGTGTTGATTTGCAATCGTGGCGAAGAGCAACATGAAGGCGAAATTGATGCTAAAAGGCCTCGCATGGGTTTAGCGTCAGAGCTCTGACCACGAGTTGATGCTGTCGGCCAGCTGTGACGTGCCTCTAAGCTTCCACCAACGTTTTGAGAATTGCTTCTTTCAGTCACGGACCCAAATGAGCTTGATTTCGACACTGGATGCCAAGTCACCTTGAAGTGAATGCACCTACGACTCCTGATCAACGTACAGCGCATACCGCGCCCCTCAAAGATCCCGGAAGTATGCATATTCGCGGGTAAAGGAAACATCTCACTCTAGCTTTGTGGCTATATTGATGTATTTGAGAGATTTGTCGCTCATGGCCAAATCCATAGAGTTGAGATGGGACGTTCAACAGCTGGTCTTCCTTCGACATTAAATTTAACTAGTCGACGCTGGGCAGCATTATTTTAGGCGCAAAATTCTTCCCTGCAACAAGTCTGCTCAGGCATAGTGTGCTGTTATTCATTTCATTATGCCGAGATTTGGCTTTCACTAAGACCTCGGATCCAGGTCGTGCAAACGAGAGGTACTTAATTGGCGCACAATAGCTGTATTCACTCGATGGCACGGCAGCCTTTTCTGCACTATGTCACGTACACCGCTCGCGTTTCACCATGACTTCGCTCCTCTGCATACAAAATTCCACGATCCCGATCATTTCTGTGTCTCGCCCGCCGACAGTCATCGTCAACCTCAACTCCTTCTTCCAACGTTGGAAGCTCGCCGCAGATTTATCGATCAAATTGAGCCAGCTATGGCGGACCGCAACAACAGAGCTGATGACAGTCAAGAACAACGCGACACACAACCTCATCTAGAACAGACAGCAATTGCACCTTACTCCGACCCGAGCGAAGTGGAATACCTGGTGCGTGGCGTAGGGCAAAGCTTTGGACAAATCTTAGGGCCCAACAGCGTTCTCGGTATGGAGCCCTACCTCGCTAGACAGAGCCCAGCTATATCACCGGCCTATACCGAGAGCTTTTCGCGGACCACTTACCATGGTCCTCGGAGTGAACATCGTGCTCAACCTCCAATGCTCGGCATGACCTCTCCAAGCATGCCTCTATACCCGCCGCCCCGCCAACCTGCGCCAGGTCCTACGCGTGATACTCATTCACGATACTCACGCCCGTATGCCGACGCCGCACCGACGTCAGGTGTCAATGGTGCGTATTTCGACCAGTTGAACCACATGCCACGAGAACATGGACGAACAGTCACCCAGCGTTCCTTACGGGTGGCTAGAGCTATTGAGGAGGCAGGATACTCAATTCCTAGGATTCTAGATCGGACGACTTCTCGTTTACAATCAACGCAGAACAATGTACGAGCCTCGTCTGGAAGTCTCTCAACACAGGGCGCTATTCCGCAAGGCTTTGCACCTCACCCTTCCCCAGGCATGTCGAACCCTATGCCTCAAGCTATGGCAGCCGATACTGGGTCGCAACTTGATCCAACACGACGCCAAGAGTCACTCAGTAGAGCCAACCGCGGACAAGTCGTGCCAGATGTCTTTTCAATCGCCATGCGTGGGCAACATATTGCGTTGCCCTCTCTTACTGGCGGATCGTCTACGCAGGCGAACGAACGAGTAGTTGGCGAAGAATGGTCGCGGTCTAGGGAACGAGCGACATATGATCATGGCTCATCCCGTGTATTGTCATGTACCGAGGGCACTGTTGCATCTGAGAACACTGGTGGTGCAACTCGGTCCAACGCGACAGCGGAATACAGTCCATTCACGGCCACTCGAGAACGAATCATGCTCCAACATCTTGCCCGGATGCAGTCATATAGGGAGATGGCAAACATAGGTCTTCAAGATCAATACCCGGAGGCCCCACGACTGAATCGACCGGCTCGTCTACCTCCTCCACGAGCGCAGGTTGAGCACTACACTGTGCTTACACCTGCCGAAGTCTCTGAAGATCCAGGGTGTTCGATTTGCCAGAACTTATACGATACGGAACACACTGCTATCCGCCTGCAGAATGTGTCTTGCACACACGTATTCTGTCTTGATTGCTTGCAAAAGTGGATCAACAGTGGTATGGCGAATGCTCACCATTGTCCCTCCTGCCGTCAGAGCATATCCGGTGCGCTTGCGAGACAGGAGCCACGGCGTGTCGCTTTACCAGCAGAAATGTCTGGATGGGTACCTCCTAGGCTCGTCCCGGAGCTCACTCCAAGCCGCCCCCTGGCTGGTGTTCTTGCTCCCACCTCTCGTGCCAGAGCAGAAACAATGGGACGCCAGCTTGGAGACACAACACGAGATAGCCTTCGCCAACGAGCGACTGATAGGCGGTACGGTCAGCAGGGCGCTCCGCTCGGTCTGCCCTGGACTCCCCGTCCGGCATCCCCACCTCTTTTTGGACGGCACCAGTCTCTTTTCGATCCCGGTGAAGAAGAGTCCGCCATGCGACGGTCCCGGCAAGCTCCTAGCATAACGCCAAACAGCACTCACGACACTCTTAGTGTACTGTTCACAGCTCACGCGCAACAGAGGGCCGAGTTCAATAGTGAGGCGTCTCATAGGCTAGACGTAGCTCTAGCACTGGGAGCAGACGAATACATTGCCACATCTGCTCGAATTGGGAGAGAGCGGACTGCGATGATGGCACGACAAGAGGGCGAGACTAGGATGGCCTTACCGTCCTTACCGTACCCTGCGGGAATGCCCGGACCACGGCTGAGGCGTGAATGAAGTCACGGAACGGCATGAGGGTCTATAAGTAGACGTAGAAGGAGGTCTTAAGGCAATCTCGCAATGGTAGAGAATGGGGACATGGCAAGGCGGTCCTTACCTGTGCATGATTGGATGACACGACAGTTGTGTAGAACAACAACCAAGATAGACTGCTTACTTACACCGTCCTTTTGCACGATGATTCATCAGCTTTCAATGTGACTCTGGTTTAGTACGATATCAAAAGCCTTACGATTATGCCCGTGTTCATGACGGTGGAGTTGTTCAAGGCAGGCAAATTCCGCTAACTATCCCATTTCAGATATACTCCTGGCCAAACATACTGCATCAACATCGCTAACGAACTCAGAATCTCCGCGATCAAGCACTCTTGTTGGAATGACCCCTTGCAACCAAGTCAACCTGTGATGTGCGCACTACACAAGTGCCCAATTTGGAGATGCGTCCAGCGCTATGCTGTCACCTCCCCAACAATCTTGACCTTGACGCCCTCACTCTTCAAATCCGGCATCCCAATGAAACAATCGTGTGTCGTCAGCACATCTGTCTCCTCCAGCGTATCGTATATCTCCAAATCGAGTCTGCGCCACACCATCGCGATGGCGAAATACAGTTCCGAAATCGCAAGACTACCACGCGTTAGCTATGCCAATGCTATCGTAAAGCCTGAGGCAAGAATCGTAGGGCAATTGTGTACTTACTTCATCCCCAAGCAACCCCTACTGCCGCGACTAAACGCAAACAAATACTTCTTCAACTCCGGATTGTCCAACCAGCGCTGCGGCTTGAACGCAAACGGATCAGGGTATACATTCGGATCCATATGCAGAAGATACGCCGACTGCATACACGGCGTCCCACGCGGGATAACCCACTGCTTATACACCAGTTCTTCTTCCGTCGCTATGCGGGGCTGGCGCTGACTTACTCCGTGCGCGACTCTCAAGCCCTCGCTGATCACGGCAGAGAGGTAAGGCAGGGCTTCTAGTTGCGGGAGACTAGCGATACTATTGGGTTGCGGTAGTACAGTCTCGAGTTCTTCGCGCAACTTGTCACCGATGTCGCGATGCTTCATCAGATAAAACGTCGTGACAGCGAGTGTCCGCGCAGTCGTTTCGGTCCCCGCACCCAAGAAAACATGGCTTTCGCCCATAAGTCTCATTGGGCTTTTTTCTTCCGGACTCAATTTCGCATCGCGAATCTCATGGAATATTGTTCGGCTAATCTGCCCGTTTTTGTCCTCCTGACGCACATCGCCATCGCCATCGGCCATGATCGCTTCGATCTTCGGCTGCATTTGATGCATCCACGTCGCGATCCGCGCCATGTCTGTGTTCACGCGGGCCGTTATGTGCGGTGGGATATCGAGCATTGTGTTTATTAGCCAGGGGAATTGCCTACCCAGTGGGCGCATCTGTATGCCAGAGTGCAGCATGTCGAGCCACTCTTTGCCGTATTCGGGACGAGCAATTGAGGCCATCGATGATCCGAAACAATACGCAGATATAATATCCATAGTCATTGCTGCGTATGCATTGTTCAAGTTCACGATTTTCTCGCCTGACTCGGATATCAGGCGGAGGATGAGTTGCTCGACAGTGCTGACAACGAGTGGCTCGAGTGCTTGAACACTGCGCTTGCTGAAGAAATTTGCAACAGCGCTGCGGCGCGACTTGTGTAGATCGTGGTCCATGGCTTCGAGCATGCTGCCGGCCATGGTTTTAGCGCCGGTGTGGTGCATCCATGCGCATCTGTTGCGTTTGTGGGCCGTACCGGAGGCGTAGATGGTATCGAAGTAGGCGTGGTCGTGGATATGAATGTGTATTGGGTTGATACGGATAATGGGGCCGTATTGCTCGTGGAGTTGTTTGATTTTCCAGAGGTATTGGAATCTGTGTGGGAAGACGTCGTAGTAGAATTCGTACCAAAATGTTAGGGCGGCGAGCTGGAATCAAAATTAGAGGAATCAGAGTAGTCAGGCACGCCGTGTCGTCACCTTTGGGCCCGGAAATTTGGATAGAGGGTGGAAGTAGATACGATGGATGCCCACTGCAATGTAGTACGCACACCATGCGCCGAACAGACATACGACAGCACTTCTCCATGATGGAAGTGCTAAGAGATCAAGGATTGCAATCCTATCCGTCATCGTCACCAAGGGGTAGCGCGTGGCCGCAATGCAAGGAATTTGAAGAAATGAATCGTGGGCATGTTAAAAGTAAGCATAAATAAGACACCACCTCACCCATATGCCGCATTGTCTACTATAGTCTTAGTTGGCCAAGTCAAGTCAGCTACAAGATGTGTCCGGTTTCCTAAGTGCACAAGACGGTTCGGAGACTTTTGATGTTGTTTCGAGGCGATATCTGAGTAAGCGGAGACTTTTGCGCATGCTCGTCAAGCCCACAACTGGACTACAATTTGAAGCTAGGATGCAGTAACATGATAAGTCTTCTGTATCTCGCTGGTATTTCTCCGGATATCGTTTGGACTACAACCCGGTTTGCGGTATCGCTTCCATACAGATGCTGAGTTACGTTGCACGATGAGATGGGGTGTACGAAGGTATCGCGGGGTACGTTGTACAGTTTCATCAGGACCCGGAGATGCAAATATAAACGCTCAAGGAAACAAAAGCTGCATCCAATGCAGATGTGGTGTTGCATGGCTGGACCTGATCGGACGCGCCGGTGCTCAGGCTTGTCGAAATTGGTGCTGTGGTGCAGTTGAAAAAGAGGGAAAGAGGTAACCTAGGCTATAAGCAGTATTAGTAAGCAAGAACAGCTGGATGTCCCAACTTGTCGAAGCTGCCTATAATGATTAGAATCGGCGGATTGGCCTGGAGATTGAAGCTTGCGCGCTTCCAAGGATGATGCTGCAGAAGTCGTCAGGCTTTATCGTCTTCGCACCGAGCTAAATCGAAAAGCACGAGAAGCTGCACGGAACTTCTCTGGCGTACTCTTCATTCCGGCGCTCGATAATATGGTGAGGTACTTGTGACGTTTGGTTTTGGTGCAGCGACAATCCTAATACATGCTTTACATTTTGAAGTCGACTTCTGCATTCTCGTCGTGCATGCTTCGTTCGGCTCCGCATCTGCGCGCGCGTACATTTCCTGCAACGAGGCAAGAGAATGAAGGAGCGATGCAGACAATGGCGAGGCACGAATGAGATGCTCGAAAAGGCCGGAAGCGATGGGCTTGCCGAGAGCGCACAGGCCAAGGGGCAGGGGGAACTCTGGAAATGAGTCCACGTGGAGAAAAGGACCGCAGTCATACCGAGAAAACGTCGTCTTCTTCCTTGCAACAACAGGGGTCATATTCTCCGCACCCGCGCAGCCGGCATTTGTTGAGATGCTCTCGACTTATCGATCGTTTGTTTATCGATACCCATTCGTCTAAGGCTGGTGGCTGAAACACTGGCGAGAGGCGGCACTGCGGAAGATCCGCCGTAACCCTGTCGCCGAGCTACCAGTCCCGAAAGGTGATCCGTTCACCAGCACACGTCAAAATCATTACAAACGTAAAGGCAACTGCCATCACATGGTCGTGATTCGCTGCCGATGCCGTGACAGTACTCTCGGCAAGCCCCGGATCCACACTCACTCTTGACTCGAATTGGCTTTCGGCTTCCAGGCACTGGCAGGATCCGCGAGTTTGCTCCATCAGGGAGATGACAGACCAAACGGCGTGAGACTCAACTTCGGTCCGGAATGAGGTGCAGGTGGTTGAAACATGGAAAGACGTTGTGACCCTCATGGCGTTCTCCTTTGTTGGGCAGATACAGAAGTTAGGCCTTCAGCGCGTCGGCATGGCTTCCGTGGCGCGAGCTAGGCTCGGTGTACCTACATTAGCGCCTTGAGTTTCCTCGTCATCACGGCGCTGGCTTCCTTCAGGAACAGATCTCGGGGCGGGGCATGGCAGGGCTGAGCTCATCACAAGCGCCTCACCAAGATCGGCCATATACAAAAGCTTGCCATCTCCCTTTTCGCCATTCTCCAGGCTTCATACGCTGAACCGCGCAGTCACTCTTTCTACTGTCACTCTTTGACCAGTCACTCTTTTCACATAGCTCTGGAGCTACCTGCCAATCACTATCATTTACTCTTCACAAACGCACTCCCTTTTGCACCTAACGCACTGTTGGTTTGAAATCAATCCCATCACCATGTCTAGGATCTTCCAAACCATCGGCCTCTTGGCTGCTCTCGCCACCAGCGTGTCCGGACACACCTCGGTTGAGAAGTTCGAAGCAGGTGGAAAGACATACGAAGGTTTCCGTCAAGCATCCAAGCAGGACCCAGGCAACCAGTCACCTGCGTGGTGGACCAACCAGGGCTGGGGATACCAACCCGTCTTTGGCGACAAGCTCGCTCATCCTGGTATGTTCTTTTCCTCACTTGCATGCTTTTTCATGCCACATCACATCATGCCAAGGACTTCTGTTCAGTCCCGCGAAGTTCCCATGGATTGAAGTAGTCCTTGCTAACATTCGAAAAGACATCATTGCGCACAAGGATGCCAGTCCTTCACCATACACCGCACCCGTCTCGGCCGGATCGAAAGTTACCTTCCATTGGCACCATGAAGGAACCTGCGGCGGCGGCGAGGATGGCTGGGACTGCTCCCACCACGGCTGGACTGCTACGTACCTCGCGCCATGCAACGGCGACTGCAAGAATGTCGACAAGACCAAGCTTCAGTTCTTCAAGATCCACGAGAGCGGCCTAATCGACTACCGCCCCGGCCGCTTTTCGCAGGGCTCCAAACAAGGCCAAGTCGGCTACTGGGGCACTGACGCTATCTTCTACGATAACAATAACGCTCAGAGCGTCACCATCCCCAAGAAGATCCCCAGCGGCAACTACGTCCTCCGTACAGAGGTCATGTCGATCCACAATAACGGCGACGTTAGCCAGAGGCAGTTCTGGCCTCAGGCTTTCAACATCAAGGTCACTGGTGGTGATGACAGCGCATCTGTCCCAGCCGGCAAGAAGGGCACTGAGCTTTACAACGCCAACGATGCACTCCTCAAGTGGGACTTGTACTGGCACGATGCCGGAAAGACCGTCCCTACTGCTCCTGGTCCCGCCCTCGCGGCCATTGCATCTGTCGTCACTCGCAGGCACGCCAGGGACTTCTCTTCTTAGACATATTTTGGGTTTTTGGTTGGGCATACGGTTCGGTTTGGGAAAAAGGACAAGGGCAAACTTGGTGTTGATATCACTTTTCACTTCTTATGACGGGATCTTTTCGGTTAAGATCTGGGATATACCTCTTTATGATTCACTTCGTGCTGGCTTTGGCCTGGCTCTTCTTCAATTAGATACCTGAGAACGGTTTACATACACATGAATCGATACACCACTTGCTTGATCAAGTGGGTCATTTTTCTCCATCTTCCGTCATCTTCTCAATAGTCTTCATCTGAATCATATGCTCCTGGCAAGTGTCGCCTCATCTTCTGGCTCTGAGCTAAATGTGTAGGGGCGTTTGTCTGCTATTGTTGCCGCTGATTATGTTCTCGCATTTGTACACGTTGCTCCCTTGTTGAGTTGCTTTTGAGTGGCTGTTCTAGCTGTACATCGCGTGGTCGAGATGAGTCAAGTTCTAGTTGCATATCTGCAAGCTCAATTTCCAATTCATGCACATGCGCATCGACAGGTTTTGTCGCTATGCGTCCACTCAACGCGTCGTTGCTGACACACACCTGAGGGTAGAATTGCCGCTCCTCGTCACGTAAAGCTGACTCGCGAGCATCAACCTCCGCAAGACGTCTTCGCAGAGCCGTCTCTCGATCAGCAAGATATCTCTGTTGGCTCTCTGCTTGCTGCTGCGTCTGCGCCTCTTTGACTCGAAGAAGATATTCAACGTCATGTACGGCTGTCTCGCATGTGCTTACTTCAGCCACACGCCGTTCCAATTGAAATTCCCGTTCAAGACAATCAGCATGCTAGCTCTGCAATTGCTGTTGAATTTGAGCTTCCTTAGCTAGAATTTTGCGCTCGTCAGCGTTCACTGCCGCTTCACGTTCACGCAGAGCTGTGTCACGGAGCTTCAGGTTGAGCAGCCCGCTCGCATGATGCTCGACTTCAGCTTCGCGGCGCACCAGAGCTGTCTCGCGTCGCTGTAGATTCATGTCACGGCGTTCATGACCTCCATAGATAGCTT
This sequence comes from Paraphoma chrysanthemicola, assembly GCA_020744225.1. NCBI lineage: Eukaryota > Fungi > Ascomycota > Dothideomycetes > Pleosporales > Phaeosphaeriaceae > Paraphoma > Paraphoma chrysanthemicola. The sequence goes on from JAGMWG010000002.1 coordinate 329,954, forward strand.
CGCGATTATTGAGCCTGGCTTCTCGAGCGTTAAGATGTTGACACACCCGGTTCAGCTTTTCTGTGCCAGCTTCAAGTCGACTCATCTGCAACGTTCGGCTTTGAAAAATCGCATCACGTATGTCAAGTTGTTCTTGTCGCCGAGCGACAGCCAGCTCGTGGTCGACGACGTCTTGATTTCTTGATTTCGAAACGCTTGAAGTTAGCGAGACGATTGTAGTGAAGCAGACACATTGAGGGGAACGTTGTGGCTGCGCGAGCTCGTGCAACGTTTCTAAGCGTCCGTGCTGGATCCGTGATACTCTGATTTCATCGGTGCCACCATGAGATCAATTCATTCCTGAAAACCATATATGTCAGATGGGAGGAGTTCGGAAGCATAAATACTCCTTTATGGACTACTTTAGGGCGAAGGGTCAAATACTTCTTGGGTCCACCTGGGCATGCTTGAAACCGGAATGCTGGAAGCATTTTACCTGGCCTGTGTACTTCGACCTTCAAGTCCGGCCGCGGCAACGACCCATGATACGACGAGGTAGAAACATCTGTACTAGGCCGCTGGGATTCGCAAACAACCCGGGGTCAGAGATGTGAGCAGCTGGAAAGCCAGCAGAGTCCATCACGTGTGGTGTGAGCGTGAGCGCGAGTTGTTCGCCAGCTGGAGAGCTGCGTGTCGGAAATGGTCATCTGGAACGTGTTAATAGCAAATAAAATACCAGACTTAGGGTGCAAGTCCTCCTATACAGTCCACTCCTGACTTCGCTCATGAGCGCTTCCTCTGGTCATCTCAAGCACTATCACACGACGACAATGCAATCGGTGCAAAGTATGCTAGATATACTAACCAGGAAAGCGAACCCAAGAAGCAATGACCATGTGAAGGAGGGCCGCAACGAACGTCCTCATCGCAAGGATGATAAGCAAGCGACGACAAAGATGAAATCGAAGCCCGATGAGCAAGGTCCAGTCAACGGTGGGTCCACTAGGTTCATATCTTGGTCCGCTGAACCCAACGCTCAGCAGCGCGAAGAAGACGCTCAGGCAAGGAACGACGCAGTAGATAGCGCTCTGATCCAAGAACAGAACCCGCATGCGTCTCCCAGCCACGCCCACACAGGATCATCCTCCACAACAAAGAAGTAAAGGCTTTACTACCCAATTTGTGCTAGTCCGTCATTAGAGTATGACCATTGTGCAGCTTGGCAAGCCGCGCATTATTACGACGGGGACTCTGACTCCATTTGAACCCGCCTTTGATGCACAGTGAGCTGATAACCAACAAGTAGCCAGAATGTCCATCCTAGATAGATCGGATGGTAAGGAAACAAAGGTAGCGTTAACCAACTTTCTCAAAGCCGATGATTCTTTTCTGCAAGCGAGTCTGATTGCATGCCTCGATGATAGAGCGCCTTCCAACCGCGGTGGCCATTTGGAGAGTGACCCCAAGCCAGTGAAGATTTGAGATAGCTGGAAAGATCAACAAGTATGTGTTGGAAGCTTCAAGGATACGGACGTCACCAAAGTCTTGCCTTGGCGCTCGGATACTTGATGCAGGTGTTCTTCAACATAGCACAACCTTGCAGACTTCTTCGCCACCTGCTTCTGTTTGCCTTTGGTGACGAATTGCGGCTACCAACTCCTGAAGCGTCGTGTTGTGAGAGTCTAAGCAATGATTTTGGAGGGTTAAAGTCATTTAGACTTATCGAAGTACCTGAGAGGCAATGTTTGAGTGCGCAGTAGTTTTGCTATTGGGCGTTGCAGCGGCGATACGCGCCCAAATATGTTGGACAGTTCGATGTCCGCTCTGCGCAAATGGTAGATTTGAACTTCCCTGCTGACTCGGCCACTTCTCGACGCCTGCGGGTGGCTACACCCGCAGCAAACACGAGAGCATGCGCATCTGGCGACACGGTCAAACAAGACAGGCACTGCCGACAACAATCTGGACGGGATCATCTGCGTCTGGTTGGTAGTAATGTTCTCCGGGCGCTTGATGCCGTCGCTTAACTAGTGTGTGCATCAGGAGCAGTTTGTGGCGGGCTGAAAGCCTCGTTTTGGTCGCGCTAAACATTCTAGGCTCCCGGTCTTCGTCGACACCGAACGCCAATAGCGGGATAGAATCGCAACGGACCGCTCCTTGGATAGCTTACCACAATATGGAATGCGACGTGCGATTTTCACAATAATGTCTACCATTTCAGTATGCTCATCATTGATGGCAGCAGAGATAGAAGTCGAGAAACTCGGCCCGTGGAGGGTGAGGCGTCAACAAGCAATGTCGCATCCCGAAAAGGGACAAGTCATACGTCGTGGCGTATGCCACACTTCCTCTTTCGTCTATCATCGCCTATGCCGCCATGTTGTCGTGCACCTGTGGCTCTCAGCCTCGCCCGACTAACTCTCAGCCTTGGGCTTGGCCAAAGCCACGGCCAGACCGAGGACCCTAAACAAAAGTATGCCACTTCCTCACTTCCCTCCTCCGTTGAGTATTGCACTCGAACAGTAGCCAACATGGCTTCAGCTGGCTACCCCGAAAAACTCGAAAGCGACGTCCACGAGACTGAACGCAATGACACACCTCCACCTCCAATACAGAAACCAAGGCACTTTTGGGAGAAGCTAGGTGCCTACAACCTCGCGGTGCTCACGCTCGGCACTATCGCTATTGCACTCGCCCTGGGTTTTCTGGCCTTCCTTTGGGGATCTGCTGCACATGCTCGACATTTTGGGACCTTCCCCGAAGTATGGTACGAGATCGCTTTGGCTGATTGGATGAAATCCACGGTCACATTGAGTTCCGTCTTGATCCGTGTCGCTACTGCTGCACAGCTCGGTGTTTTTGCCGCAATCGTCGCAGCGCTCATCCTCGAAAGAGTCGGTGTTCCAACTGAGGACCTTCCCCTGATCTCCATGATTCGTTGCTTAAATTCCGGGCCTCACTCACTCGCGTTGAGCATTTTCAATTCAATCTTCACTGGCGCATTACTACCATACTCGGCACTCATCATCATTGCGATTCTCAATGCATTCGCGCTGCAATTCACCTCGACCATTCTCCTGCAAGACTTCAACGACACAAGTGTGGTCAGACCACAGCAACCCGCGCCCATAGCTTTCGGAATTACTGAAAATGCTGAATTTGGCTCGACGGCGAACCCCTACGGTGGAACAGACTATTGGAAGAACGCTCCCAGCAGCTACCCGCGTTTCGCGGAATACAAAGAGGCTGGTTCAACCGGAGTGAACTGGCTGGATACGGGGAAGACGTACCGAGGGTTCTTGCCATTCAGGGAGGCCGCCGCTCGGAATGATTTGCGCTCTTACACAGGCCCAATGATGATTTCGGATGTTCGCGTTGTTTGCGTCAAACCTACAGTGTCCAACATCAGTGTCGACTTTAGAGATCCAGATGTGCCTACACTCTTGGCCACGTACGACTGGAACAATACCCATCCAGACCTCAGACCGGCATCAGCAGACGAGAATGATCCAAATAATATCAATTGCACGTTACCAGTCCCGGACTGGTTCTTAGGAGGTCAGCTTTGGGCATCATCGCTCTGTAGCATGGGCAGCCCAGCGCGCCTGCTAGGAGGCATTAGACTGGACGATACTGAGCCGTCCAAGCCAACCGGTCACACCAGTGCGCATCTCGTGTTCAACGTCACAGGAAAAAGCGACGACTGGCAAGTCAACTTGGCGGAGGATACTGGATTGGAAGTCGTTCAATCAACTCATCCACTGTGGACAACTATAGCGCGCGGCAACATCAGTCTTGACATAAGCATGTGCTTTTTCAATCCACAGCCCGCGGACTACAACGCTTCAGCATCGACCGAAACGGCAGGGCAGGATTTCGAGCTTGGCTACTCAAGGACCAACGGTATTTACGACACCAAAACTATTCGAGAGGCTTTTGGCGCTACGGAGAAATCACGTACTCCTGCTGAGCGTGGCCTGTTTCAACTCCATTCAGTATCCAACTGGACAGCATATCAAGCCCAGGTTGTCTACAACAAGACAAGCCTAGACTTCTTGTGGGATAGCATTCAGCGAGAGGCGATTGGGACGGAGACTAGTTTCTTCAACGCATATGCACCCCCGGCCCATTCCATGCATCGGTCTCATGCAGCAATCGTGCAGCAAATTCTACAGACCACCCGAAACCCCGCCGCAGCGCTTCAAACTCTGTGGACCATTCTACTGCAAATGGCGTACTACGATTTTCTTCCCGAGTACGACCTGAGGGAAACAGCACACTACGACATGGCTGTGAAAGTCAATGTACCAGTTGGCTTTACAGCATTTGGGGTGGTCATGGGCTTGCTCTTCGTCCACTGCGTCTTGATGGTTTCCGCCGTTGCGCTCTTCCTGACGCGAACCGAAATGTCGCTGCTGGGTAACTCGTGGCAGGTCGTGTCGCAAGTCATGTCGACGGATACTGCGAATGTGGTGCAACATGGAGCAACGGCTTCCGATAAGGAAGTGAAGCAGTCAATGAAGGAGACGGGAATTGTAGAAGGCAGGATTCGGATCACGAAGTCGCTGCACAGTGGGCGGACAGAGGCAACGGCGGTTCGCCGACGTCATGGCGCTACGTACAGCACACCTGCTGGGCACGTCTAGTTTCTCTTTCTTATTGATGGGTTCTTCATTGCATTCTGTTGGTCGTGCGCCGTATCACGTAGCATAGCGGGGAGTCTCCGTCACTTTCCTACTAATGCTTTATACATGTTATATCGTCAAGTCATCTTTTGATCCTACTTGTTAGTGATGCAATTATCTACACTGACACCACTGTGATTCTGAAATGTCTTAAGTATACAGTCAGCATAACTCGTCCCTTGCGCTCCTTGCGTGTCAAAATCTTCGATCTCCACAGACACCAAAGTCAAATGTTGAATACTGCTACGTTGCTCGATCCCGTGCCTCTCGATCTAAAGGCAATGGACCGATCGCAAAAGACCTACTCCGATCCTGGCAGTGTGTAGACTGATAAGGACTGAGGAATAAGTTCACGACAGCAAATTGTACACCACGGACCAAAAGATAAATTATGAGCCCGGCGCAGTGGGCTCACCAAGGTGCGTTACGAAGAGCGTCAATGGCTTTCGTCTCACTAATTTCACGGTAATGTCACCTGGACCGCTCAAATGTGCTTGCGCGAGCAAAGGCTATTCTTTGCTCTGGTACCCAAATGGAAAGATGGAAAAGTAAAGATATACCTGTGATGGCGAGGCCGAAGCTAAGGCCTCTGGCGCCTTGGCATGAAGCTTTCCGAAGTCGTCCGTCCGCCTTCCAGACTGCTTCTACCTTAGGCGACGCCGGACGACCACTCACAGGCATCCAAGCTAGCTGCAAGCTGTGAAACTACGCCATTTTCCATGTCTAGACGATATTGATATCTACGACTCGTCTAATCGCTCTGCATTGAGTGTTGAGGCGTCAAGGATGGGCAGCCTGACACTTCTGAAGGTCCAGCCTCACGGGCGGGGCAGAGGATTCATAATGGACGCACAAGGCTGTTCTCAGTGGAATTCGCAACACACAGCAAAGCTATCGCAAAGGATCCGCAACTGTGCACAGTGCAGCACGGACTTATTGAGTATTTCCTGGCTCGGCAATCGACATTTAACATGAACTACAACTCGGCCATACCAAGTCCTGTTACACCAGGTAATCTGGTGCTGCCGAATGGGTGGAAAGCGGAATGGAGCGCGCAGTATGCGAGATAGTAAGATAGTCCATGTACCATGAGCAGAAGCCTTTGGGTCTGAGGACCTTGCTGACTACTGCGTGTTCAGTTTCTACGTGAATATCCACACCAAGGAGAGTACATGGGCTATGCCAGCTCTACCAGAACCGCAGCAAGCTCTTCCGCCACTGCAAAGAAAGCCAGTGCCAACCCAGTCGATGCAAGCACAATCGCAGAGCCAAAGTTTACCGACGGTTGCCCAGAGGTCGTACGTTGAGAGCTACCCAACGCCACCGCCACAAGTTACGACTGGGTACTTTCCTGCACCTAATCAGCAGCCTCAATACAGCATAAACCAGGTTCCCAGTTCTCAGCAGCCATACATTCAAGCGGCAATTCCTGTCTCCAGCCAGGGAAACCCACAGCAGCAGTTTCCATCCGCCCAACCGTATACACCTCAGATCGCACAGCATCCATCAACCCCTCAGCATCAAGGACCAGCACACCAACAATTTCCCAGTGGCCAACCAGCTCAGTATCAGCAACAGAGCTATCCTACACCGGCCGCGACACCTGTCAGTATTTATACCCCACAAAGTGCACCAGGCGCCCCGCAGTTCCAACAGATGAGCCCACAGATTACACCGAATAGCATGAACTCCCCACAGCATAACGGCTACGTGCCTGGATCGTACAACCAGCCCAGCAAAAGCAATCATACTAGCACGAATCATCCATTCAACAGTGGAGCTACTCCTATCAATCCTATCTACCCTCCACAAGCCAACAATATCATTCAGTCATCCCAACAACGTCCAAACACAAACGTATACCAAGCTCCGCAGCAACTACCCGCGCAACAGTATCAACAGAAAGCCTATGTCAATCAGACATACTCCCAGCCTCCGCATCAATCAAGCAATCCGCATCGTACTTCGATGATGGGTGGTAATTTTCGTGGGGGCGGCATGATGAGCAAGATGTCCTCGAAGTTCACACAATTACAAACACGCGCTACTGGTCCGCCAGCTCATGGCCAAACAATTGCAAAACCTGCTTCCGACTGGAAGAAGTGGGCCAAGAGAGGCGCTATTGGTGTCGCAGGGATTGGAGCACTGGCTCTTGGCGTTGATGCTGCCGGCGACATGCTGTCAGGAGCGGCCGGCATGGACGCTGCAGTCGGCGCTGACTTCAGTGGGGGTGGCGGAGACTTTACTGGGGGAGCTGGCGATTTCAGTGGCGGTGGTTTCGAAGGCGGCGATACTGCTGCGGCGATGGATGCGCAGACCGCTGTGGATGCTAATGCCGCACAGCATGCGATGGAAGGAATTGGCCAGGATAATGCACAGATGCTGCTTGATCCAGTTGGGACGGAATGTGAGTTCATGTTTTCCATTGTGGTCTGCTTTTCTATTCTGCATATGAAGCTGCTGGCCAGCTCTAAACCTCCGAAAGCATATGCAGGACAATCACTAACTACTCATGCTGCAGATACAATGGTTAATGATGCAACGGCTGCAGGCAGTGCTTCAATCGGCTACGGACTGATCTAGATCTGACAATCATTCAAAGAGCGATTTTTCATGCTGGATTTGGCGGAATCATCGTAGCAGTCGTCTCAGGGTGGGTTGACTTGCTGCCTTTCGTACCTTCCCCATAGTATTGCGTAAAGTCGTGCCCTAAGGCTCTCATACCCTACCGATTCTGGTCAGCTCCTCGCACGACATGAAGTCTTTCAGCCTTTGTCACAAGAACTTACTCTTTGCAATTGTCTCTTGAGGTCCGGATCCGTCTCTGCCTTGTTCAGCAATTGTAAGAATTGGTCATCCTCCAACGCCCTGTCCGGGTCGAGTTCGAACATTCGCCGAAACCAAGCACTCGAGTTGACATCAACAAATTCGGTGTATGCTTTTCTGCGCACTTCGTTGTACTTGTCGAGGATGGTCTCATCGGCTTTATTGTCATATATTCCACGGAGACAATCGTGCAAGCCGCCAACATCGACGATGCCGCCCGTCAGACCGAGGCCGCCACTGGAAGTATCGAATCAGTATTTGCTCAGGTGCTGCCAAAAGGAAGGATACATACAAGGGGTTGCACAGATGCGCTGCATCCCCAGCAAGCAAAAAGCGACCAACACGCATTGCCTTCGCAAGTCGTTGATGTACCTTGTATGGAGCAAAGTTCACGACTTCATATTCGCTGGGCTCCGGATGACCCGGAAGCATGGATTTGAATTTCCACGGCAATCGCTCTTGCAGTTGCTCATTTGTCAGACCTGGCTTTTCGCCGTATGTGATCCTGTAGAGGCCGTCTTTGCCAATTTTAGCTGCCATATACCAATGCTCTGGATCAATAATGAAGTTGGAATCCATCCAGTTGTACGGCTCGAAATTGTAGTAAGTCTATTTTTCAGTCAGCACACCTATATCCTTTGACGTTATGTGCCGCAGTACTCACATTTGTTGCGACAATCTGCTCGTTCCACGTATGGCCGGGAAACTCCCAATCTCCGAATAATGAGCGCCGTACTTGACTGTTCGCACCATCACACCCAACGATGTAGTCCGCTTCGAGCTTCTTCTTCCCGTCTGGGCTCTCGACATCGACCCAAGCTCTCTCGTCGCTCTGACCCAGCCCAACGACATTGTAGTTGAAGATGATCTTCGCGCAGTCATACTTCTCCAGATGATTCCTCAAGATTTTCTGTAATGGCGCTAGAGGTAAACAGACCATATCATCCGGATCACCCCTAGTTGCCGTTCCATCGATTCTAGCGATTGGTGTGCCGTCCAATTTCCGCCAGCATACTCCGTCAGGGTGGAAGCCCTGAGTTCGCAAGTCGTCGCCAACACCTGCGCGATTCAACTCGGCCATTGCTGGCGGGCCATAATGTGTTGCCCGTGCGCGGTTGTCGAGTTCCGGGCTTTGGTCAATTATGGTTACTGGTATGTTGCTTCGTGCGAGTAAGAGCGCTAGCAGAAGTCCGGCTGGGCCGGCGCCGACAACGATAACCTGTCGCTTGTTAGACATGCCCAATTTCGACGTGGTCCATATGCGAAGCTCACATCACGGAAGCCGGGTGCTTGGGTCGCCATCTTGTTCGCTGAAGTTGTGAAAACGATTTTGGAAGTTCGGGCTGATTGTGGAAGAGTGTTGAAGGGTCTCAGCCTTGTAAATGTCGCAACACGATCTGGGTCTTGGAAGCTATGTACATGGATCGTGTCCGCATGTCTACAACACGCGTGTGGTTTCAGCCTCCAGTGTGGGGAAGCTGCCTGTGTGGGGTATGCTGTTGGTTCCAACCCCAACCTAGCGCTCCTCACAAATTTCCTCCACATGAGATGGGAACGTCAATCGAAACCAAGGATTTCCTCTTCTACTTCATGTCCTCGAGAGGAAGTCACACACGGTAAGAATCATGCTCAGTAATTTAACATCAGAAGGCGTAAACATACGTTTTGTCCTATTCGCCAGCGCGATCTTCATCGTCCTCTACATTTTCATTGCCACCTTTCAAAATCGGGATCGGAAGGCGCTCGCTACAATTCCAGGACCGCGTGGCCTCCCCATAATTGGCAATACCTTGCAATTCGGACAGAATCCTCATAGACGATGCCAGGAGTGGGCAGCGCAATATGGCGAATTGTTCAAGATCCGACTCGGGTGGGACAACTGGGTCTTTCTCAATAGCCCTGAAGCAGTCAAGGAAATTTTGGACAAGCAATCAGCCATCACATCAGGTCGCCAGCCAATGCCGGTGCTGTCCGACTTAGTTTCCGGTGGGAAGCGCTTCCTCTTTATGACATACTCGCCACAATGGAGAAAGCTGCGCACTATTGTGCATAAGTTGCTTACGCCAAAGGTGTCGAGTCTGTTCAAGCCTAGTCAAGAGTTTGAAGCGAAACAGCTGCTTTTCGACATTTTGACGGACAATAAAGATCAAGAGAGCTTTTACATGCATGTGCGGCGGTACACTACTTCTGTGGTCATGACTAGCACATATGGTCGGCGTGTACCGAAATGGGTAAGTCATTCTGTCGCGGCCAAATATTCTGACTTATTTGTTTCCAGGACTGTGAAGACACACGGGAAATTTACGGCTTGATGCAAGAATTCTCGGAGTGCGCTCCACCGAATGGCTACCTCGCCGATCTGCTCCCACCACTCAGTCGTCTCCCAACGGCACTACAATGGTGGCGGCCGTCTGCAAATAGAAAGTACGAGCGCCAGCGCAACATCTGGATGAAGTACTGGAACACTCTTACAAGTCAGATGGCGGCAGGGAACGCACCAGAATGCTTTGTCAAGCAATTTGCCGAAGGAGATTACAAGAAGCAAGATATCAGCGAAGCACAAGCCGCCTTTGTAGCCGGAAGTAAGTAAACTCATGCATTCAAGCGGTGTGACGTGTTGAGTGTGATATTCTAACGTGTCTAGCGATGATCGAAGCAGGATCTGAGACCACATCCTCGGCGCTGAACTCCGCTATTAAATGTCTTGCGAAATTCCCTGAAGCACAAACGAAAGCACACGAAGAGCTCAGCCGCGTGATTGGCGATAGCCGTGTACCAACATACGATGACGAGGATCACTTGCCTTTCATTCGCGCTACAGTCAAAGAAGTCCTCCGCATTCGACCCGTAACTAACATTGGCTCTCCGCACTACACCACCGCCGACGTTGTGTATAAAGGCTACGTGATCCCCAAGAACACCATCGTCAGTCTGTGTCAATATTCGATCCATTTCGACCCAAAGAAGTGGCAGCGTCCCGACGACTTCGATCCGACTCGATACCTGAGCTATCCGCTCAAAGCAGGCGCATATGCCGCAGCAGCCGACCCGAACGAGCGTGATCATTTTGATTTCGGCGCGGGTAGAAGGATTTGTCCTGGGTTGCATTTAGCGGAGAACAGCTTGTTCATCACAATTGCATGTATTCTCTGGTTATTTGAAATCAAGCCGGCGATCGATGAAAACGGTGCAGAGGAAGAGGTCGACGTGTCGGATGCAGCGTATGACGAAGGTGTGAATACATTGCCAAAGCCGTACAAAATTCGCTTTGTGCCGCGGAACGAGAAACGCGTTCAAACACTTCAGCAGGCGTGGACAAATGCTCAGAGGGATGGATTTCATTTGGGTAGTGTTAAGGTGAATGTGGATGGTATGGTTCGATAGATTAACCTATGGTGGATGTTGAGCTTTGATGAATGTTTCAAATGGGAGGCCATTACAGTGCGACCGATCCACTCTCATGTCCTGTAACCACTTCTGCGGAAAGAGAACGTCAGATGGACGAACCAAGGCGTAGCTATAGTGTTTCATTGAGTAGAGGAGCAATGAATCTAGACTTCGTTCAAAAAGCATACGAAGGCTAGTGCAGGTCACAAGTTGAGCAGTACATCGAAGCTCCATCACATCAGAACTAGTACTCAGAAAGTAGAATTCTTAATTTGAAAGCGAGCTAGGCCCCAAGACTCTCATGGCACATATGCGGTGCAATATTTTGTCCGAACTCCACAAATATGATGTTCATGAAGCCACACTACTGCGGGGTTATGGGGAATGTGGGGTAGAAATTCGCACCACATGGGTCCCAAGTCGCGCGTATCAACACCAAAAAAAAATACCTAGCTTTAGCAATAGCACCATGTCTGTTGGTTTTGTTGTCCACAAGTGCTGACTTCATGGAGATGCTTTGCAGTCATGGGCACGTAGTGTACGTATCTTAGCTTAGCCATCCATGAACGGGTCAGAGTCGGTGGCCTATTGGGTCATGCGTATCCGCGTAAACTCCTGTTCATAGAACTTTGCAAGACGCTCCAATCCGTATCCCATCTTGGGAGTAATGCCCCATACCCAAACCTAGCCATGAGTTAGTGAATTTCTGGACCAGCACGTTGCGAGTGCGGCTTACATCTGTGAGAAAAGGTGCCCAAGCTCTAGAAACAGCTGCTGCAAGGGATGTACCCTCTCTATACGGAAAGTCCATCTCATTCAAAGATGTCTTCAATTGAGTCAATATTTCTGTCTCTTCGATCGTCGGCGGTATAATACTGGACTCAATGTCTATGGTGTGAAGCCACTTAGTCAGGAATAGAGCTGAAGACCATTAGCTCGGTCAAAATAAGGCATGTGTGGTATATAAATTGCACTTACCACTATCCCAAGCTGCGCATGCATGTTCCACGCTCCAGGAAAATGCAGCAGTCTTTCGCACAAGAAGATGGCCGATGCGCACAGGTGAGAGAAAGCCCTGACAGGCTTTAGCAGCTGCCTTGGTGAACAAATCACTCCTTTCCAGTGGACAAGCCACGTATGCAGAAGCAGCTTCGTTCATCTCGTCCTCAGTTCCGGTTAGGATGACAATGCGCTGGATCGGGAATTCCGGTAGAAAGAGGCGTACACAGGCAATACGCAGGATAGCTTGACAATTGAACGAGAGCGGTCCGTCGGAAGCATCCCACGGAGGCTCGAAAGGCTTTCCTTCTTTTTCGTTCCAGAATAGCGATTTCTGACATCTAGAAAGCGCGGCAATGCCATTGGAAAGCACGATGGCCCGAAGGTTAAAGTTGCCGACCATTCCCACGTTCGAATAGAGTCCGACAGCCCTGGAGAACTGCAACGATGTCCACATGTGGATGCATACTGCGTGCATAAGAACCAATCCGGCAAAGGTCGAAAGCTGATATGTCTGTTCGCCGGTGGACTCGAAATCTGTGTGATCGCCAGATATTATATCCGTCAATACGCTTCTCAAAGATCTGCTACACGGACTTCCGCGCGCTATCCAATGCTGACGCCACTCTTCCTCATTTTTAGCATTCCAAAGGTGCTCATCGTCCGGCATTTCGAAGTCCAGATTTTCAGGACTGACGAAACCTAAAATCGTTCAGATTAGCATATGTGCTAAAGCGCAGTCATGGCTCATCTTGACCTACCGGGAGTCACGTCATAAAGGACCGTGGCCAAGTTGCTCATGATGTTTAAACCACATAGCGCTCTCTTGTGAGACTCGCGTTGCACATAGCCGGCCCAGGTCAACTTTTCGGCCGGTACGGATTTTCTGGATATCAAAGCTCTGCGCAGCCTATAGTCCTATAATAAAAGTCAGCAGCTGGTATAGTAACAGATGAGGCTAGGTATTTACAGTGAGGTAAAATCCAAGTCGGGAAAACTCCAGAACAATGAGATCCGCATCCCCAGTCAGCAAGGCATAATAGGAGAGCAGAATCCGTGTTTGGATCGCCCAAAGTGCAATGGGTAGCCTCGTCTGCGTCGGACAGCATTGATCCTCAAACTAGCAATAGTGTCAGTCTGTTTGCTCACCGGAGACAGCATACACATCACAACCTTTTGAAGAAGTCTTAGTGACAATTGGTAAGACAAGGCTGCGCGCCGCCTGTCTAGCTGATATAGTGCGCCGATACACGTGAGAGCAAGGACAAGTGGACTCGGCGTGTCCGCAATATCCAGGGAAGGAAGGTGTATGATTGGTAAGTGCCGATGGAAACAATCCAGGTAGCCACTGATGAAGCGTCGGACGTCTTGAATGGTAGGTAGCATCTCGCTAGCGTCATCTCCGCTCAAACGGTCGGCGACATCAGCACAAATACTTACGTAGGCAGCTTGGTCAATTTCGATTCGAGGTGGACTACCAGATTTGTCTTTCAGAACTTGAGGCAGTCGGCGAAAGAGCTTCTGAGAGTGCTCTAAGCTTGGATTGTGGTAATTGCGGTCATTGCCAAGGACACCGTGCGAGAAGACGCTGTGCTGTTCGGGCGATATACCCTCGCTGTTCGATGGTGAGTATGGTAGATTTGGCATCATGAAGGTGTCGTCCATAGCGAAGAAATCGCTGAATAAAGAAGCATCGAAGGTCTCTGGTAGAGGATGCTGGCTTAATCCTCTCCCGGTAAGGCCGTTGGGCGTCGCTTGAGGAGCAATAGCATCTTGCATATAGTCAAGGCGGGGCCGCTTCAATCGTCTACCTGCATCTTCTTCCACAGCCATGGTGTCCAGAAAGTCGAGTCCATCAAGGTCGAAGACATCTCTGCCATTTTGGGAGTCCTTCTGTTGCTGGCTGGATAGTGGAGGACTTTCCGTTGGCAATGGCGAGGGAAGATTATACATGTGTTTATAGAGCTCTGGATCTATTGGAATTTCATGTGTCTGTTGCTCAATGAAACCAAGACCAAGGTCCAAATCGGTGTTCTCATGACTTAGAGTTGGTGCAACATTTTCTGACTCGATCAAGTCGGTGTTGCTGTCCGTGCGAGGTAAAGCGGCCGAATTAATGCCACCGGTCCTTCCTTGTCCGGACTTTGGCTTCTTCACGTCCTTGGAGCTCTCTTGAAGTGCCTCGTATTCGACGGCATGTATGGTTTTCTCGTGTCGCTTCACAAGATCTCTGTCCCAACGCGATTAGCCTCTCACTATCATCGATGGGCGACAACATACTTTCGGGCATAGGTTTTGTGGCAAAATTGGCATTCGAACGGCCTTTCTTGAGTGTGCCCTCTTTCATGACGGATGCAGTGCTCGGATCTATTGAATATCCGGCTGCAGCTCGAGCATTTGTACAGCTTGCGCACACGGCCGCCAGGTGCAAGTGTTACAGAAGTGGTGGTGACAACCATGGTGGATGGATCGGAAGTTGGATGTGCATGATAGGAACAGCGTCGGAGGACAATGACTGGCAAGCTTCGGAAGCACACGTGACAAATACATGGTTGGAGAGGCAAATGTCGGGGCGCTGGAGCCGAAAATGCGGGGAAGGTCTACAGGCGCGATTGGATCCGATACCCGTTGCTGCTGATTGGCTACTTTTAAGTTACATAAATTACATCACTAGCGTCGTTCTTCCCATGCGCCCCGTTACTGTCCACGTCCATCGTAATCTTGTTGTAATATGAGGTCTCAGAGACAGCGACGCCTGATAGATCAGACGACATAGCAGGTACCACACGGCTATCGACCCTTCTTCCTGATGGAACGGTTCCCGGCTTATCTGGTCGCGCGGGTTTACAGTTTGCCTACTTGACATATCAGGTTCATCTGCTTAACGAACCAGACATTTTGACTTTCCAGTTTCGCCTTCTCGTCTGACAAGCGCAAGTCAAACTTGGTGACCAGTCGCGGAATCAATTTGCTCATTTCAAGGAGGCTGATGTTCTTGCCGATGCACGTCCTAGATCCGTGGCCGAATGGCAGGTAGTACTCCTCCATCCTTGACAGTTGCTCTTTGCTTGCCTCTAACCAACGCTCCGGACGGAACTGTTCCGCATCATGTCCAAACACGGTGGTATTTCGATGTGCAACCCACGTGTTGACGCCAACAATTGCCTAGGAGTGGCTCAGGATTAGACTTCTGCAGAGAAAAAATGTACTCACCCCATCGGGGAAGGTTTGTCCAGCAATGAAAGCACCTTGCTTGGGAACAACACGACTCAGCGGAAGACCTGTTGCGGGATGTAGTCGCATAGCTTCCTTGATGCATGCCTGTAAATAAGGCATCTTCTGGGCAGTCTGATAGTCGATGAACTCATCACCACCAACTGCTTTCACTTCGTTTCTCAATTTAGCCAAGGCATGTGGAGAGATCATCAGCGAGTATAGAACAGCGCACAGCGAGATAGAGGTCGTATCCGATCCTACTGAGCATCAGCTTTTTGCAGCTGGCAATAGTTTCCCGCGCTATCGATCATACCTGCGCCGAAGTTGGAGATTGCGGTCATGAACAGATCTCGATCTGTGAATCCTTCCGGATTATCGTTATTCATCTTTATCATGCGCGAGAGAAAATCCCCATGGGTCTGCTTGCCGTCTCGCTGAAACCTGACCTTGGCTTTAGAAATCTGTTCCTGCGTGAACTTCCTCATGTGGACCACTGCAGGTGGCATTGGGCCAAAAGTCAGTGTGATTCTCCCACGCAAGTTGCACATGCACACTTACGGCCACCCGAGCCGGCCATGAGAAATATTGGAAACAATACTCTGTGAAGCTCGTGCATGATGCCGACACTGGCTGCGTACGCAAGGTACCTATGCAGGTTTGCAAACAAACCCGCTTGGTCTTCTCCAGTATCCAGGAAGCCAAATCGTTCACCGCACTATCAAGTCGGTCAGCGTCTGCATCATGAATTGACAGAAGGTCCTACTGTTATAGACCCGATAACATCAAAGGCATAGCACTGCATCCAGAACTGCAAGTCGATTCGACGGCCCTCCGCCGCAATCTCCGAGAACCGATCGAAAAGAAGACTAATGCATTCATCGACATGACTCTCAAGCTTGACGAGAGTCGATGTGGAGTAGAGGTTTGCAACCTTCCGTCGAAGGCTGGCGTGTATCTTGGTATCTTTCTCAGTGAACAGGTCGTGTACCCTTGGATCGGCGCTACCGGACGCCTTGTACCAGTCGGACTCCCAAAGTATTAGATGAATGCCTGACAAATATGCTATCAGATTAATCACCTTTGTGAATTGCGTCCCATGTCCATATATCGTGCGTATGGCTTCCGGGTCGTCAATAGAGTACTGGCCTGGTGCGATTCTCACAATCGGGCCTATATGAAAGTCAATATATCAGCTTGGTGGACGCAAACGAGGCTTTTGCTTACCATATTTGCGATGTAACACGATGTTGTCCTCGTGGAACTGTCCCAATCTGGTTCTTCGCAAGTACCACAAACGAGTGAACCGGGCCAAGAAGGGGCCTGGAATACTTCGCAATGGTGATACGATTGCGGGGATGACAAAAAGAAGCAAACATATCACAAGCCCGATGGCCAAAAGGAGCCATAAGAACGACCAAGTGAGCTTCGACACGAGTGCGGAGACGAAGGACATTGTATTGGACGCTATTTTGATGCAGAAAATATGTTGACTTGGTGGTTGAACTGCAAGCGTTCATAGAGCAGTAACTACCGCGACATACGTTTTACTAACATTTTAAAGTTTAGTGTACTAGAGGACCGCGCTTGACGATTGGTGGTTACACTTTCTTACCCCACACAGGATCTCCCGGTACTTCCCCACGACAAGCCTTACCCCAGATCTTCGTTTCTTGCCAGTGCACATACGCGATTGCACACCGTGGTGTGGAGTGCTCAAGGTTCAGATTGAATATAAAAATCGGGGATTCCACGCACGATGACAAACACCTCCCCACGGTATCGATCTGCCACATACACTACTCTATCTCTATTTGAAGCACACCCTTGTTATCTTTGAAGCAATGGGGCTCGGAGTTCTAGGTGCCAGTGATGCTAACGCCATTGTTCCAGGCACAGTCATCCTCGCTCAAGCCACCACCGAAACCAACGCAGATACCGTCAACTTCAAACACGGCAGCGGTAAACAACGCGACATTCTTCTTATCCCACAGCCTTCGGACGACCCTAATGACCCGCTGAACTGGCCCTACCACCGAAAGCTTGTCATTGTCTGCGTGATCGTTCTCGGATCGTCGCTCTGCGCGTCAGTGTGTGGACCACTTCTCAATGCAAGCTTGTTCCTACTAGCGACGGAGTTTGAACGACCCATTTCGGACTTCACTGTGCTGTCGGGGTATCAACTACTTGTTGGAGGAGCCTCGGGTCCGTTTGTATCTGCATTTACAAGGAAATATGGAAAGCGGCCGTCGTTCCTCTTCGCGACTTTGTTCTGCTTGATCGGAACCATCGTTGGGTCCGCTAGTACGACGTACAACACCCTCCTGGCCGGCAGAATTATTCAGGGACTGGCAATTGCGGCATACGAGTCCCTGCCGTACACTCTTGTTGGCGACCTGTTCTTCGTTCATGAACGAGGCTTGTACAGCGCGGTCATGTCGTTCACCCTGACTTGCGTGTCAAACCTATCCTCCGTGGTTGCAGGACGCATCACTAATGACTTGGGCTGGCACTACCTATTCCACATCCTGAATGCATGTCTCGGTCTCCAACTCATTCTCGCATTCTTGTTTGTGCCAGAGACAACTTACATCCGCGATCCCACGATGAGTGCCGCGCTACAAGTTACCGACCACGGCGAGAAGAACGTTATGCAGCCCGGTGAAGTCCAACATATCGAAACCGTCTCTCCTACCACGAAGAAGTCGTTCTGGCAAAATCTAGCAATCTTCAACGGCACGTTTACTGATGAGAGTTTACTTCGTCTCGTTGTCGCTCCATTCGTATCATGTCTCAACATCGCCGCCTTGTGGACTGTCGTCATTACAGGCGCTGCCGTTTCCTTTTACGTCGCAGTAGCATACACAATTGCGCAGCTATTCTCACCACCCCCGTACTTACTCACAGTTGCGGAAGTTGGTTACGTCTCCCTTGGGCCCTTCATTGGCGGAGTCTTAGGCTGCGTACTTGTCGCGCTCCTTCTCGATCCACTCACCGTCTGGCTTTCGAAGCGCAATAGCGGTGTCTACGAGCCTGAGTTCAGACTTCCGCTCGTCGCCGTCGGCGTCCTTTGCGGTGCTGGGCTTTTCGGTTTTGGTGGTCTGGCTGGTGCACAGGGCAGTATCTACGCAATCGCCTTTATGTGGGGTCTGTTGCTTTTTGGCGTTTCATTCGTCGTAGGACCATGCTCTGCGTATGCAATCGACGCGTATCGAAGTATTAGCGACGAGATTTTCATCGCCAATATTATGTTCAAGAACTTCTTGTTCTATGGTTACAGCTACTTTATCAACGACTGGACGGCGAGGTCTGGGCCAGAACCTGTGTTTTACACTTTTGGCGGCATTAGTTTTGGCCTCGTTGCGACGACAGGGGTTGTGTATGTCTTTGGCAAGCGGTACAGGGCGTTTTGGAATAGGCATAATGTTATGGAAAAGTTGGGCATGGAAGGGCGGCTTGGTACGTGAGGGTCGAGTAATCAGGGGCTTCGCCTAAAATGAGGTGCTTTCGGTCTCCGTTTGAGTGCTTAGCACACACCCGCTGCTTCCCAGCAACTTCACAACCGTTCATGAGTGCATGTCATTTCAATACTCACTCATTTAAATGATGCACAAAGTATGTTCGAAAAAGTCCATTCGTCATGTGAATGTTACATGGATATATGTACACAAAAAGGTAACCAGCTGATCTCGCAGCGTAAAAAAAGGTTCTAGCCCCAAAGAATATACTCATATACAACCAAAAAGGTGTCCAGACGCCTTGCTATGCAGGCGTATCATTGTTCATCGTCGTGTGACTTTACAAGTTGAAAGCACGGGCATGGCGACGAGCCTTGGCCGACCCAGCCTGGGTCTTGAGCCATGCAATGAACTGGGGGATGGTGAAGGTCTCGGGAAGAGTTGAGCCGCTGCCGGAGCCAGCTGATGGGGCAGGGGCAGCAGGGGTAGGTGTAGCGACGGGCTCGCTGTCCTCGACGGGCGAGGCGACAGGGGAAGCAGATGCGACGGGTGTAGCGGTCTTGGAGGGCGAGGCAGATGCGACAGGGGCGGTAGACGGGGCTGGTGTAGTGGGTGTGGTGCCGCTGCTGGCGCCGTCCCAGACAGCTGGGCCGGGGATCTTGTAGCTGGTGAGGCCGCCGTAGATGCTGACGAGGACACCGGGGTCGGTGGCAGAGTAGGCCTTGGTCAGGTCGGTGCCAGTGGCAGGCAGAGTGGCGGATCCGCCACTGACCTTCAACTGACCGCAGCCGTTGTAGAACTGGGCTCCGCCTTGCCTGTCACCCTCGTGGAGACCGATGATCTCAGGGCGAATGAGGTATTCGCCGTCGGCAAGATTGGGCAGGGTGACGGTGATGGCGCCCTTGTTGGCAATGACTGATGATTGAGGTCAGTTTGTGCCCACCAATTTCCAGCATATGTGTACTTACAGTTGTCTACACCCCACTTGCCGCCGCTGTAACCATCTTCGTAGATCTTGGTCCAGACAGCACCCTTTCCGTTGCTTGCGTCGGCCTTCGCAATGTAGACCATGACGGGGCCCTTGTGAGAAGCAGCAATGGGCCTATCAAAAGTCAGTATATGGCTGAGTATGATCAAGTGGCGGTCTTACTCATCGTTGTCACCAGCAGTGCTGGCGCCGTCGTTGTGATGCCATTGCATGGTGACCTCTGAGCCAGCAGCGACTTCGACGAATTCGGTCTTAGGAGTTCCGCCGTTGCACACCATCGCAGTGGAGGTGACATCCTTGATAGGGTTGTTGCCATCAGAAGGAGTCTGGACAGCGAAGTGCTGTCCCTGATCCTTTCCATCGACGATGATAGACTGGAAAGTGGCGTGTCCAGCAACGAGCTTGGCAGCGGCCAGAGCGAAAGCAATGGAAGTCCTCATTTTGATATGGAGTGTTGTTTGGTTGGTTGGTCTTGAAATTGGGGTTGTATGAGTATATTCGAAGGTGTGAATGAACCTGAAAGTGAGTGAATGATGAACGAATGGATAATCGACGAAAGTGAGTGGATGCTAAAGAGCGTATGAAAATGAATGTCAGCTTCAAGCTTGATGCTCTTCACCCAGGGCCGCCCCAAACCTCTTATACTCATCCCGCGTAGGCGGCACACTCCCGCCCTGACAGCAGCACTGACAAGTACACCGACATCGTGAAACCCAGGGACCGGGTCTAATGCCAAGTCGTTCCTGGGACCTTTCATCTATCCAGCGGGCGCTAGACGCCACAGTTTAGCTTACTATGCACTGATGTGGTTTGGTGGCTGCGTCTAGCGGCCACAGATGGTTGGATCGAGGTAAGCATCGATCCTACGACCCAAAATTATTCATGACATTATTACCAGAGGGAGATTTGTAGGAACTCGCTTCGATGCATGTCCCGCGATTAGCCTGTGCGCTATACTGGGCGTCGAATCATGAAGGAGGATTTTGCGAAACCTCAAACGGTGGAGAAGACAAGGCGGAAGAATTGCTATCGATTGCCTCGGCGTTTCGCGAAACGTCATGCTGGCGGCAACGTGATGGCGTGGAGTTCATGCGATTTCAACCGTCATTGCTTCATTTCTCAACGATGATGCTTGCCGTTCGACCTGTCGCCTGAAGGATTCGATCACTTTGATGCCCCGCGTTACGCAATAACACCTGCTGCTTGCAATGCAGACTGGCCCACCCCGTTTCCGTGCCAATTCCTGTGCAGGCGGCTATACGACTCAAGCGCGCTGTACAGCGACATGAGAGCCTGATGGAGGCGCCCTGATGGTCTGTCGGTGGGGCGGTTTTTCCGCAGATGCAAAATGCAGGAGTATTGAAACGAGGTGGCGGAGATTGCTGGCCCGTGTCCGCTAGTTGTTTCAACTTCCCCGAATCCTTCGCAGTCTCGCCAAACGGGCGGTTTTTTCTTTATGTTTGTATTCCGCGTTTATAAACAGTCGTTCATGTCGTTGTGGTTGTCGGACCGAATTGTTGTGCTTGGACACATCGACAACGGTGCTTATGCTGCTGGGCACGGTACTTCGAAACACACGCGCATCGTCCACACCACAACAAGACTTACAACGGCCACGCATTCTTCATTGCGCGACATCTGTAAAAATACTCTGATCATAAACGCAGCGTTATGTACCTTGTTGGTTCGAAGTGCCTTCGCTTCTGCGAACTCCTTGCGGTGGTGACAAGCAGAGGTGTCTCACCTCTCCGGGAGTGGGCGACATCGCGATGATCCCCCTGTGATGTAGAGTCTCGCCCACAGAAGCATCCACTGCAAAAAATATTTGGCATAAGCCGGTAGCCTTCTTGTCGGAATGAAGCTGGTTTATCCTGTAATATCAATTGGGACGGTTGATACTGCTTTATAACTCCTCGCTGCCAGTTTGCACATGATGCTAGCATGGCTCCAGCCCCAATCTGCGCAATTTTGAGCGAATTCAGCTATGGAGACTATGCTGACTCGTACCCTAACCATACATGGACATCAGCCAGAAGGAAGTGGGATGCGATTTTGCTATTCCGCATACTGTTAGGTATGCGATCTGCCACTCAATTCACAGCGGCACGCTGACCCATTCCGAATATCTCGACTCACTGCATAAGTGATCTTCCATGTGGAAGTGCTGTGAGGTGCCAAGCGGCGAAATGCTTCGAGCGATGGGCAGTGATGGCTCGACAGTTCACCACATCATCGTAAGCTTATCCATATGTGTTTAGGACAGCTTCGAATTTGAGTTGGTTATTCGAGGGGTGCATGGTCGAATTTTGAACTGCAATTATCATGCAATCTGATTCATCAGACGGACACCTAGCACGCTTGCGCGCCGGACAATCGCGAGGGTGTGAATATTGAGAGTATCATTCAGATGGAAGTCCTCTGGCTCAACATAACATTTGCTACCATTTCAGGAGAGTGATTAAGTGTCAACTTGACGGATGGACTGGAAGAGCTGAGATGCCACCAAATGTGCTGTTGAATGTGGTTAGAAGAAGACAAAAGATGCTCCGATCAAATATACAAGGTAAAGCCGGCGGCTGTATTGCGCTTCGCGTGGATTTGCTCGTAGAGCCGCATAATTCGAGCCATCGTTTTCGTTCGTGGGGTTTCGTTCATGTTCAGGCGTGCAGGAGTGTGACAATATCGCGAAAGAAGAGCTTGATGAGGTGCGTTTCAATGCGTGTGACCTGATGACAGTCCAGTGATGCCGTGCCCTCTTGATTATTCTGTGTGCATCAGGCAAGGGTCCGATGGACTTGAGTCTAGACGCAACGTGTTTGATTGCAATCGAAATCTCACCAGCCCCAATGCGCTAGCGCAACAAGTCGCCGGTGGCTGTGCGGCGCCTCAGCGAAAAATTTGTAAAAACCCCAGGCGTTGCACACGACGACGTGCATCGAAGACATGGGATGCAAGCTGAAGCCACGCAAGAGCGTACCATGTGCTACTTGCGGCTGCAGTAACATAGACTAGGGCAACGGGCTCTGATGGGTGGAAGGTCGAGGGCGCGCGAAAAGATCGAATGAGGTCATGTGTGGCTGGAAGTCTAGAACCTCAGGACGCGACGAAACCGCTGCATTGCCCCGCTAAGGAGAGGCTGAGCGCAGCAATTCGACATGGAAAGGGAATTGCTCGAGTAGGTACGGCGATCTCGTGAAGATGAATCTGGTGTTGCACTTTCGAGGATTGCAAACCACGTCGCCATCGCCGTCGTCGATCAAGCCACCATGCACTAGCACTGACATCCAGCACTGACGTCCAGCGCACAACATCCCGCTTCGTGCACATGTCACACCTATTCGGCTACACGCGTGGCCGTGATGATCGCTGCGGCAACAGCAGCCTTGCTTGCGTCCTCGAGATTTGGTGACCCAGAAGGGAGATCGGACATCGGGTGGTGGGCCGCCTGCCCAATTGTGATCGTCTACGTAACCAGTCCACCGCTTGTGTGCGATCAACAACAGGCTATGGCTAGGCAATAGACAATCTCCCGAATCTGGCGTTTCTCGCTTGCTTCTGCCACCATTCGCCTATCGACACATGCACTCCTCCAAGACACTCGCTTCACGTGAAGAGACACAGCCTGCCAACGGGCATACCGAGTTGCAGTCGTGTGGTCGAGCAGGATTGCGCCGCAATTGAGGCTGGTGTCGCGTCCTGCGTTTCGATCGTAGGCCCAGGCCGGAGAGCAAATCCGAAGACAGCTGAAAGGTTGCTTTAAGCTTAACCCGATTGCATGATAGCGCCGCAGTAGCGCCATCGCGCGTCGCGCTAACCCCTTGTTCTTGAGATGCGCGCCTATGTCATAGGTTGTACTTAGAGCTCCCCCGTCCTTGTTATTTTGCGACAGGAGCCTCGCAGTTCCAACCCCACGACGCCAACTCACCAAGTTTTATCATCCTTTTGCGCTTGAGGTTATTCGCGACTGCGCACTTCGGCAATCATGTCGTCCACCGGCGGAGAGCAGGGCAAGGTAATTGGTTCCCATTAGAGTCGCATGTGACACACGCAGCTAACCGCGAATCACATCACAGGCCCGTGGCGGCTCCAATTCACTGTCGTCCATGGTGTCGGTTCTCGTGCCCACCTCAATCATTGCTGCAGCCTTCACCGTTGCCTTCATCATTGCGCGCAAATACTTCCGACGCGTATATGCTCCCAGGACATATCTCAACCACCTGGGCGAGCAGCGCCAGACGCCAGCGCCGAGCGGGGGCTACTTTGGCTGGATAAAGGACTTCAAGAGCCTCAAGGACGAATACATCCTCGATCACCAGTCCATCGATGGCTACTTGTTCGTGCGCTTCTTCAAGGTGCTCATCATCATCAGCTTCTTGGGATGCTGCATAACGTGGCCGGTCCTCTTCCCTGTGAACGCTACTGGTGGTGCTGGACAGGAGCAGCTCGACTTGCTTTCCATGAGTAACGTCTCGCAAGAACCTCCGAAAAATGTGAACCGATACTACGCACACGCAATCATCTCAGTCATCTTCATCAGCATGATCCTGGGAATCATCGCGCGCGAGTCCTTCTACGTGGTCAACATCCGCCAGGCCTATCGCCGCTCTCCATGGGGTGCCAGCCGGCTGTCTGCGCGCACCATTCTCTTCACCAATGTGCCTACGACGCTCTCTCAGTCTGCTCTCTTCGAAATGTTCCCCGGTGTCAAGCACGCTTGGGTCGCATCCAATACGAAGGAGCTGGACAAGATGGTCGAGGATCGCAACGACACCGTGATGAAGCTCGAGGCTGGCGAAGTCCAGCTTTCGACTGATGCCAACAAGGAAAGGTTGAAGGCCGAGAAAGGCAAGAAGCACTACGTCAACAGTGAGGTCACAGACGGCACGAAATGGATCAACCCGAAGAAGCGCCCAACTCACAAGCTCAAATTCCTCATCGGCAAGAAAGTTGACACCATCGAGTATGGTCGCTCGCACCTAGCAGAGGTCCTTCCTAAGATCACTCAAGAACAAGATAAACACTGGAACGGTCAGGGCGAGCTGGTCGGCGCGGTCTTCCTTGAATTCGACACACAGGTACATGCACAGGATGCTTGGCAGATGATGCAGAATCGGAAGACAAAGCCCAACTCCAAGCTACAAGCTCGCCAGCTCGGTGTGCTTCCACAAGAAGTCGTCTGGAACAATTTGCGCATCAAGCCAGCTGAGCACCTTGCTCGATTGGCTGCTGCGACAGCCTTCATCACCGTCATGATCATCTTCTTCGCTATCCCAGTTGCCTTCGTTGGTCTTATCTCAAACATCAATTACCTCGCCGATCGCTTCACATGGCTCGAGTGGATTCTGGATATTCCCCAAGTTATTCTTGGCGTTATCACTGGTCTTCTGCCAACTATCATGCTTGCTGTTTTGATGGCACTAGTTCCAATCTTTTGCCGCTTGCTGGCCAAGCTTGCTGGTTATGGTGAGTATTTACCTGATTCAAGTAGCTTTACAAACCTCATCTAACAATGCCTAGTCACATACAGTCAGGTCGAATTGAAGTGTCAGTCTTGGTACTTCGCATTCCAAGTTGTCCAGGTCTTCCTCATCACTACCTTGTCCGGTGCTGTCACATCCGTCATCAACGATGTCCTCAAGAACCCGGGCTCCGTCCTTACTCTGCTTGCGGAAAATCTGCCAAAGGCCTCCAACTTCTACATCAGCTACTTCATTCTCTTAGGTCTTTCTGCTGCTACTGGTACCCTTTTGAACATTGGTGGTTTCGTTGTTGTCGTCCTTCTCGGTCGCATCCTTCCAGGCAAGACTCCCCGCAAGATCTTCGACAAGCTCACCAAGCTTTCTGCACCTGCATGGGGCTCCGAATTTCCCAAATGGACCAACCTGGCGGTCATTGCCATCACATATTCTGGTATCGCGCCATTGATCCTTGGCTTCGCAGTTGTTGGGTTCTCTCTCATCTACATCGCTTTCAGGTACAACTTCCTCTACGTGTACGAGACTCATATCGATACAAAGGGTGCTGCATACCAGAAGGCGCTCAAGCAAATTCTCACTGGATGCTACTTGTCCGAGATCTGCTTGATTGGCCTGTTCGCCATCGCTACTGCCGATAACATCCAGGCTATTGGGCCTTTGATCATCATGGCTGTTCTACTCGTCATCACCATTCTCTTTCAGCTCAGCCTCGGCAAGGCTCTCACTCATGAGGAGGCTCGATTGGCCTACACAGACCCCGTCCCGGCCATTGGCCACCACGAGAATGGTCTTCAGGGAACGAACGGCGCCCACGCCACCAACGGTACCAACGGCACCGAGGGAGCTCACGACACCAATGGAGAGAAGGCCGCGGCCGCCCAGAATGGGTTTGAACCCCAGCACGCTCCCAAGGCAACCCGCATCCCACTGTTCCTTCGCAAGCTCATCAACCCCGAGCGCAACTCGATCGCCAATTTGTCCGCACGCCTCGATCAGTTCTACCACCGCCCACAAGAGCCGCTGCCTGTCGAGATCCAGAAACGCGCGTTCTTCAACCCGTCTGTCACTTCCCCGACTCCTGTCATCTGGATCGTCCATGATGACATGGGCATCAGCCAGCGTGAAATCCAAGATACCAGGAAAGCCGTTCCCGGACTTGAAATCACCGACGAGCAGGCCATTTTCAATGAGAAGGGCAAGGTCTACTGGAAGGGTGTTGATGATGGCAAGGCTCGTGAAGCGCCTGTCTTTGACGAGGAAATTGTCTACTAAAGGTAGATGTTGATCTTACTTGGTTTGGACGTGATAAGCTGGTCGTTTTAGCGACGGCGAAGAGTCGGATGGATGCTGGAGTTTGATACCCTATGGGATGATCACGACTTCTCTTTCTAAGTGAAATCATACATACATACCCTTTTTTTCCTTTCTGTTCGAGCGTATGGTTTATCGGTATATGAGGTATGACGATGAGGAGAGCGATTCGGCCTATCTCAAAGTTGAAACGAGGGGTTTGGAAAAGTTGGAGAACGGTAGTAAATAATAATCCCATAGTAATTCTTCTACCATTCCATTTTCTCCTGGTCATCTCAACTTGTCGTAGCGGAAGGATATGTACACTAAAGAACTTTAGATCCTCAAAAGATCGCCACACAGACAGGATACCCAGCACACGAGCACGCAATCGCCACGGGACCGATACAGCAGCTGAATTCGATCTCCACGCTACATGGGTGCACTCCCCTATCACACACATGGATTCTGAGTACGTTCGTCGATGTCTCGATGCTTCGCTAACATGAGGTAGTCTTGACATCATCAGGGTCCACAATTGTATAATCATCATACAAAAAGTTCGAAACCACAGCACGCACCGAACTTCAGAAATCGACTTCATTACACGATTAATCCAGATACTTCAACTCTTTCTCGCACCACAAAACAGGCTCAAGAAAAAGATACAAAATGTCGGCAAACTTCGAAAACACAACACCACTCAAGGTCGCAGAGCAGGCTGAGCGTGACCTGAACTCTGATGCTGCGAAGAAAGGTCATGCTGGAAGTGCTTCAAGTACGTTTTCACTATACTTCACTTCCCTATGCCACCCTTTCCTCCTTCCTTACTCCTCCTACTTCCTCCCTGCTACCTTCCCCAATTCCTACCCTATATCACCCACTGATCCTCTCCGTCCTCTTCTCATACTGCACCCACCCACCCTTACTCGACTACCTCAACCCAACACAACCCAGCCCAATCAACTAATCCACACCCACAGCAACCGAATCCGGCATCGATGAATCCGCAACCACAAAATTCCCCGGCAGCACCGTCTCCTACGGCACCGGCGGTTCCTTGAATCGCGAAATCCCTGAATCAGAAGGCGGCAGCATCAACCCCGCGACAGGCAAATTGTACAAGGCTGGCGACTTTGCCAAGGGAGGTGTGGGCGCGCCGGAGGCGGCGAGGGAGGGGTATGCGAAGAATCATGGCGGGGAGGATGATGTACGTGGGAATACGGTTGGTGGGGCGACGTTGAGGCAGAGCGGGGCGAAGTAAATGTTTGGTGAATGATGGGATGGATGGGGTGGTATGCATGTAGTTTGTTGTCATGCTACTCGATTAACATTCTGGGCGAAGTATTTTTCCTTATGTGATGTGTCGAAGTGGCAACACAACGAGTCAGTATGTGAGAATGCGGATTGCAGTTTGCGCCTCTCCTGCTGGGGCGGAACACTCCCAAAATGTCCTTCGCGCATGCCTACACCTTCAGCGGCTATCTCGTAATGTATTGAAGACCTCTAAGCTAGTATATCAAGGTCGTTGTAATTGCGTCACAGCGTTCAAATATCTCCGCGCCAGGTTTAACGTAAACGCCATTATATAGTTACACGTCGTCCTGCAAGAGGTGTGAAGGGAGAGCAGAAAGATTTATCAAGACGACTGTAACGTGTACTTACGTTGGGTATGAATTCTGCGATCAAGTCAGCAGAAAAAGATGACAACTGCACTGTATGTCAAGATGAGAACATTTTGAATGAGTAAATATGTCTATTGAAGAAGAAACAATATGCACGCTAAACGCTAATAGCAATAATCAAATCTCACATATACACTCCCTCTCTATGTCAATCACCTACCTCCTGTTGACCACCATGCCTAAACCCCTTCTACTCAAACTCGACAAATCGTCCACCAACGGCTTTCCGTCCGTCTCACACACGGTGCCATCCTTGGGCACTTTACCGGTCTCCAGATAGCTCCGCACATGTCCAATCGTGCACTTGCTCGGGATATTGGTGTACGAATGGCCGCCTGAGTTCTGGATGAGTACTGCGCTACCTTCGAAGAAAGTGGACATGTGTTTTGCGCTGGAGAGCGGGGTGATTGGGTCCGCATTTGTGTTGACGAACAAGACTGGGACACGTGTTTTGGTCTTCTTGAAGCCTGCAGGACGGGTTAGTGATGTGCTTTTAGATATGCATGGAAGACAGGAGGAACGTACCAGTGAAGAGCTGCGATTTGGGTGGAATAATTTCCATTCCGGCGTTGATGAGAGGGTTGAGGCCGGCGTAACCTTCCCCGAACCATTGGCTCGTCTTCTCGATCTCGTCGACGGCTTTGACGTAGTCATCTACGCTGTCGATGGGATAGCGGCCTGCGGCGTCGATTGCGGTGACGAGACTAAGAACCTCGCCCTGGGCGTTAATGGTGTAGTTGAACGGGCCCGGATTAATCTCTGGGACAGCAGCTGCTTCGATGGCAAGATACTTCGTGGCGTTACCTGTCTCGAGGGCATCGAGAGCGGATGCCATGTCCTTGAAGTAGTATGATGGAGCGTATAGGGCGCTGAAGAGTATTTGCAGAACGCGATCCTTGGTGATAATGCCTGGGCCACCAAAACTGGGATCAATGGACTGCAGAGGATTCTTTTCTAGCTTGGCAAGGAGGTCGTTGAAGCGCTTTTCGATGTCCTTTGCACTTCCAGACTTGCCGGCGAATGCGCACTTCTTTGGACCAGCTTCGTAGCAGACTTTGAAGAAGTACAGCATGCCATCGTCGGCGTCCTCGACTGCAGTGTCAGTCACCCCGTCGTAATGATCTTGACCGTTGACATTGGCATCGAGGATGACGCGGCCGAGGCGATTAGGATAGAGCGCAGCCAGCGTCTGCCCAATGACCGTGCCATATGAAACGCCATAGTACCAGATGAGAGCATCTTCGGGCTTCTTGCCATTGAGCGCAGCCTGGAGTTCCGTGTAGTGAATCATGTCTTGCACGACCGCAACTGTTCCAGCGTAGCGGACGGCTGTCTTGTTGTTCGCAGCCGTGCACCATCTCCCGTAGGCAACCGCCTCGGCGTACTTCTCCTGATCTGTACTAAAGGTGCCACTCGATGCGGCAAAAGCGTCGCGAGCTTCTGGATGCCCAGGGAAGCATGTCAAGTCTATTCCACTGGCGTTGACTCCTCTTGGGTCGAAGCTGACCACGTTGTACTTGCCGCCGGTTCCTTTTATAATGCCGTCGCCGCCACCCGAGAGGATGTAGTCGATGCCAGAGCCACCAGGCCCTCCAGGGTTGAACAGCAGGTCGATGGCTGTGCCATTACCCGCTTCTTGTCGGATCCAGGCAACGACAGTCGTTCCAGCAGCCTTGTTCTCGTAGTCGAGAGGAACTTCTAGGTTTGCACAGTGGAAGCGGTTGTAGCAAGGAGTCCAACGCAGATTAGCGCTTGAAGGTATGTCTGCGAAGTTTGAGATCCGTCCAGCCTTTCCGATATCTCTTGCTCGTAGGGTCGAATCTGAGGTTGGGAGGGCAGTCGCGGCCGTGAACAGCCCAGCGACTGCGGCGTATGATATAGGATGCATGGCGATAGGTTAAACAGGAGTAGGAAAGAAGCAATAACTGGTGAGGATGTGGTGCTTTACATCGTGACGCGCCATCGACCTTATAATGGTGTTCCAACCTCAAGCTGACTGCCATGGCACGAGCTTCTGTGGAGGTTCTGAAAATAGGAAGCGTAATTAGCGAGTGGTGATCCTGCCACTCTTGCTGGAAGGTGCACCCCTGGGGCTGAAGCTTGCGAGGCTCTGCGGTTTGGCGGGCACGCTCCGCCCCTGGCGACAGTCCATCCTCCACAAAGTCAGGCCAGGCGCACCAATAGCGCAACAGGGCGATTCTCGCAAAGTGTTCTGCTTGGAGAAGTCTAATGGTCGTGGTCCAATCAGACGAGCGCGTTAAGGTCAGGCCAGCCACGCGACACAGCCGCAACTGCGGCCTTGAAGCTGACTGCTTGGCGGCACGCCTCTTCTCCACGCTTTGTTCATCTCGCTACCGTGCCGCCTCTGTACAGTTCGAAAGTCTATCCGTGCTGACGATGCGCATCGTGAGTCTGGTGAGAGTGGTTCAGCACTGGGCCTGTCGCGAGCTGCGAAGCCAACCTCGGGACCATGCCTTAGTCTTCATGTCCAACGTGTCTTGCAGCGCCCACATCCTTGTAGAGTTGTATCATTGACCATTCGAAAGTGTCAGATCTTGCGAAGACAATAGTTTAGGACTGTTGGCTCAAACGTCAATCAGTACTCAGCCGGAAAATTGGCTTCGTTACTAGCCCGCGTTGTCTGAAGTAGATTCACGGCGCCGATGTTCGCTTGGCAGCAGGCGGTGCTTCTGTGGCTCATACAGCTGAAATCTAATGAGGAGGCGCAAACCCATGTTCCAAACAAAGCGATATTGCGCCACGGGTAATGGCAGAAAAACGATCGCAGAAACCCAAATGAGACGAGTCGAGATGGGTTGGATGGGCAGGAAGTGCTTGTTTTGTTTCTGATTGATGTAAGTTCCAACGCGAGGTCCTGCGGAGCGACTCCACCAAATCCAATTCACGCTAGCCACTTTAGGACTTCCTCAACATGCTCACAGGGACTTCCTGATGCCAGCAAATGCCTCACTCCATTCACATAGAAAAGGCTTGAAGATGAACGCTCCGCTTGTTCAGCGATCCGAACTCGCGCATGCATTTCCACTGCCCGCACTGCGGATTCTAGAGCACAAACGAAGGCAAATACGACGCGCATATCCTACAACGCCGTCGTGGTCTTCGAATGATGATAGAGCAGCCGGGTGGCTCGAGAGACCTAATGTTGTCGCCCTACTTGTGATTGTAATTGTTTTCAGTATCCCACAAGCGCGCATCCGACCGAAAGCAGTACAAAATTGTTACGTCTTGTTTGTCCCTAATGATACATTGAATTAACAGCCGTGAAAGTGTAATTTCCGGATCTATGGGTGCAGTAGAAGTATGCCCAGTTATACTAGCAACCAACTGCGCAAGCAATGCCTCAACCAGAGAGTCTTGCGAGATAAAACCGCGAAATACAGATCACGGAAGGATACAAGACATGCGCTAGACCTACATCTGGATGATCGGTAGCGACGGCGTTGGCGAGATGAAGGCTCGACCCGCATCGCAGCAAGGCTTCTTTGCACTTGCTTCGCAGCGTTCCTTGAAGGCATTCTTCATGCCATCTAAGTCTGTAGCTTGAAGCTTGTCGATGCGATCGGTAGTAACATGGAAAGGTAGTGGCATAGCAGGATACGATGCAGCGAGGCGTGCTTGGCTGTGTTCGAAGCCGATGGCGTCCAGTATCAGAGGGGCAACATGCGCAGATGAGAGCAGGATTCGGGGCATTCCTGTGGGAATCAATTGACATGTTACATCCAAAGCACCATCGGCCACATACCATGTCCGGAGAATCCTGCGTTGATAAATTGTCCTTCACGGCCTGGTACTGGCCCCACGAATGGGAAACCGTCTGCGCTTGATGTTTCAACTGTGGTAAAGTCAATCGATCACATGTTGGTCAACATCATTGTCCGGCCTTGTACTTACTCCCTGTCCAACATCCGCCTTCATCCGCTGGCTTGCCGAGCTCTGCCGTAATCGGTCCCGGCCAGTCCTTGATGTCGGATGCAGGCCACGATTTACAGAACTCGGGCACCCCGACGAATTGTTTGTCTTCTTCATCGTTCATCATAACGATATCTGGCGTATGGATGATGATCGGCCTTGCACCGCCCAACATGATAGTGTTATAGGGTTCAGGCAACTGCAGATGATAATTCTGTTCTCAGCGTTAGGTATGAACAATATAGAGCGCAAGTGGATACACTGCTTACATTCACTGTGCTGTCCCAGTGCTGAGCACCCGTGTGCTTGATAAATCCTGGTGGTGCTTTGATTGCATTTACACTCGCTCTTGCAGGTACGATGAGTTTCTCGAATTCGGGTAGCAGATGTGATGCCCATCTGTTCGTTGTGTGAACGACTGTCCTTGCACGAATAGTGCCTCTTGTAGTTGCAACATGGATCCATCCATCAGCATCTCGTTCTGAAACATTGGTGACCGGCGTGTTAGCATGAATGCTCAGGTTATTAGCTCGTAGGATGATGCGTAAGAGCGCATGCACAAATTTGTATGCCCATCTACGACTTGTTAGAGAGTAATGACGCTGGAGGGAATAATGGAGTCTGACATTTGTCCACTAGGATGCACTACGGCTGCAAGTGCTCCCTTCATTTGCGTGAACTCCTCTGCTTCAGCGGCGTTCTCAATGGCTCTGCATACTTTGACAACGTCATCATCGTCACCATGGTCATCTCGCATAGCGTCCAATGCGCCTTTGAGACGTACCCATGCTTCGTCAGTCATGGCTGCATCGAAAGTCTCGCCAAACTTGAGACAAACTTCTTCGGTGATTCCTTCTTCTTCTGCCAATTCTTTGAAAGCCTGTAAATGCGCCATCTCGTGTACGATCAATTTCATTGCACCATCAGGTCCGAAGCGTTCACGCCAGATTGGATAGCGAGAGTACGCGTGTGGTCTCAGCTGTCCTCCTTTTCTCTGTCAGCTTCATGTTTCGATTTCTCGCGTGTTCTCTGTACCATTGCGTCCAGTAGCAGAACCGCAGATGTCTCGCGCTTCCAGAATGGTCACCTGAGGCTGCCGGGAGCGCTCCTCTGTGCACTGAATCTTTGTCAAACTTGAACGAATGCTCATGCATTGTGCTTCCAAACCTTATGAATCCAGTACGCTGTCGATGCACCGGCATATCCACTGCCAATGATTGCGACATCGGTTTGCTCTTGCAATTGCTCGCTGGAACGGTAGTTTCTCAGGGGCGATTCGGCAGCCTCGATCCAATAGGACTTTGTGGGATCAGCAACTGGCAAGACCATCTTCAAGGGTGCAGAATGAGTGTAGCTTGGTACTACAGTGACTAAGGATGAGGTACTTTAATAGTCACTCAAGACGAGTGGAGTGATTCAATCGCCTAGTCCGGTGCGCGATCCGGCCGTGATAGAGCCTTTCCTTCTTTGGAACAGGCGCAATGACCGGCCCGGTTCGCTTAAGCGAGACCGTCGGCGACGCGACTTTACATCCAGCACGTAACATACTATCCCAACAGTTGACAGATTCAAGATAATTTTGTGTTACTTCTGTCGCACAAGTCCCAAAGTTCACATTCTGAGGTTGCCTCATCACAATCGGCAGTCGACAATATGCCCGAGTCACAAAAGCATGTCGTCTTTGACGTTGTCGGCACCTGTGTATCTTTTGATGCCTACTACGAACGGATCGAGTCGGTCCTGGGTGAAAAGCTTCGCAAGCACACGATCAATGCACAACACTTTGGCTTCACCTGGCAAACCGCTGCAGAACTGGAATTTACATTTCTATCGATCCAAGGCAGTTACAAAGCGTACAAGGACGTGCTTCGAGGACTATTTTACCGAACTCTTAGCCTCTGCGGCGTCACAAATCCACGAGAGTTGGCAACAGAAGAAGAGCGGGAACGATGCATCGAGGGTTACTCAGCTTTGGAAATCCGACCTGGCTGTCAAGAGGCCTTTCAATTATTACAAGATAATGGCTTCACTGTCTGGTGCTTAACTACAGGCGACATTAAGCGCGTCGCGGGCTATTTTGAGCGTGCTGGCATGGATATGCCACTTGGAAACATCGTGAGCTGTGATGCGGGCGGCTCAGCGAAACCAGCTCTCCCGGTATATCAGGCTATGTGGGATCGACTGGGTGCGAACGACGTGAAATGGTTTGCAGCTGCTCATATGTGGGACGTTGCTGCCGCGACGAAGGTTGGGTTCCGCGGGGCTTGGACAGCAGTGTACGAGAAGGAGGCTTGCCTCGATGTATTTAGTGAAGCAAAACTGGAAGTCGTGGCTGGCGGACTTGTCGAGATGGCTCAACAGATTATCGAGAAGGCATAATACGACGCAATGGTCCAAGGTGGCATCAAGACGTATTCGACATTTCTCCAAGAAAACGGACATCAGAAATTCTTGCGCAAACCCTCCATGATTCAAACACCACCAGGATGCCTCCACATTACTAACTCATAACCGGTTTTAGTGCATACGCTAAGGTAAAGACCTCGGCTATATTTTTCCCGACAATAGGGTGTTGTTGCTGAACGTGAGGCAGACGGACTTCGCAATTACTTTCGAGCGGGTCGTCCTACCTCATCGGATCGTATCAAGAGGTAGAAAATTGGTGGGGCTGTCCTCAGGAACAACAACGTTGATCAAACTTAGATAGGGCCGCTTGCAAAAGTGGCGGTAGTTAAGCTCAGCCGAGGCCGACGTTTAACCTATCGCGGGACGAACTACCTAGTTAAGCACTTGCCTGACTACTATCACGATAAGATGGCACCGGGGTAGTCGTGGCGACTTTTGATAACCGGCCCGGTCTTTATTCTGGCTCATGCCGGCTGCAGAGAGCAACCAACTCTCGCGACGTCTCGCATAGACGAGGACATCCGGTCTATCATGGACCTTGAGAGTCCCAGACCCACTAAAAAGCGTTACCTAGCGGGAGAAGAGCGACAACGAGCGGTTCGTGCGTAAGACACCACCACCTGGGCAATGTCACACCACCCAGTGCTTAGTCTGCGTATCCCAGATAGAATCAGACTGACGGTTTATGCGCAGTTGTCGCGAATGTCGACGTCTAAAAGAGAAGTGTGAAGGCGGAGCGCCATGCAAACGCTGTCGCCATCTCCGCCGGACGTGTGAATTCAATGCGGCGCCTGCTCGAGAAGAGAGGCGTGAACTCCGTCACGGACACTCAAATGAAGAGCTAAAAGATCGATCAGTATACATGGAGCGTGTTCTTCGACACCACTTGCCCAATCTCGCCCTGGATATTGACACCCTGCGACGCACATGCGAACGCCTCCCCTCTTCGAGAGCTGGGATTGATCAGCTTGAGACAAGCGTCCAGCCACCAGAACTCATTGCGAGTGCGCCCACGTCTGAGAGTCCTGGCATTGAAGATGAAAATTGCACGCTTGATTATGTAGATGGTGCAACAGTCCGTACGTGACAGCCCCAGCTTGAAGCAAGCATTGCACAGGCTAATAAAAAGCTTGTGTTGCGGTGCAGACTACTCTGGTGAATTTTCACACTGGAATTTTTCCATGCACATCAAGCGCAACATCGACAATCTCATGGCTAAATCTCCTGGAAAGGTAGGTGCCTGTACTGGTCTAGGATTGGATCGTCTGCAAGCTCACTATCTCTTACAGGAATCCGAGAGTGTCAAGCAAGTGCCGGACTTCATTCGTGTTGGCGAGCCTGACCCAGGTTCGACGTCCATCTTAGACATTGTTGCTCTTCTTCCGCCCCAGCCGTTGAGCTCGTTCCTGGTCAACATATTCTTCAAACATGCTACCAGCAACTACTACTATGTCGACAGGAACTGGGTCACAATGCTCCTTGAAACACTCCATACCCACCCAAACAGTTTGAGCTCAAAAGACGTTACTGCCGCATGCGTGGTTCTGATGGTACTCGCGGTGGCAACTCAGTACGTACACTTAGAGTCGCCAAAGCGTGATACCAGGGCCGGAGGTCAAGGCTCAGGGAGTCTCAACGCTCCAGCGAACTGGGAGTCCGATATTGGCTCTGCCTTTTATCGACAAGTTGCAAGATCGCTATCGGACGTCATACATGCTGGCACTATGTTGAGTGTTCAGGTGTTCTTGCTCATGGGCCTCTATTCTTTGCCCATCGATGCATCTGGATTAGGCTACATCTACCTCAACCTAGCCATCAAGGTGGCTATACAGAACGGCATGCATCGAAAGCTCTCCCGTGGCTATTCTGATGAGACTACCAAAGAAATCAGGCGTTGCATATGGTGGACGGCATACTGTATGGAAAGGTTCGTTGTTCTCGGTGGACGATTACGGCTATTATACTGACAATCACGAACTTTAAGGAAGATTAGCATATATCACGGCCGCCCAACATCAATTGTACGTTCCGAAATTGATACCGATCTTCCTGGAAATCCTGGCGCGAATTGTACAGACAGTTTTCACTTTGATGCAACCGGCTTGCTAGAATGCATTGATACAACTTGTCAGGCAGAAGCCTTCCTTCACCAAATGTAAGTAGATATTACGATATCTTTGGCACAAATTCGGGATAGCTTGTTGACGCAGTGCTTCCAGCTCGCGACTTCGAAGTTGCCCGAGATCTGAGGTTCGCGCGATCTTGTTCCGTATCAAGGAAATGAAGAACAGCCTTAGGGGCCAGTGGACACCTCCCCCAGACAATGCACCACCATCAACTACGAGAGGAGACAGAAATCGCGTGGAATCCCGTGCGAAGTCACATGCGCGTTTAGAGTGTTGCCTCTTGCATATGTTCATTGGAAGACCTTTCATCCTGGCCCACCGACAACTGCAGGCGAACACACAATGCAGGCATACCGATGCTGTACAAGTGGGGTCATCGCCAGCTTCAGCCACATCGCATCGGCAGTGGGACTTCTTGATACGTGACTGCGTTTCAGCTGCCGATGAGGTAATTGACATCTGCCATGGTATGCGGATGGGCGGTATCGGCCTTGCGAAGTCGTCTTACATTGAGTACAGTTCCTGTCGCGCGTCACTATTAGTCTTGATTGCTCACAGCATATGTTGTCGCACGAATGAGCATTCATCCAACTTACACAAAGGACTCGACGCGATCAAAGAGATGGCCTCTGTTGGCGAGTCGGCGCAATCAGAGGTCTCCCTTCTCGTGACACTAGAAGAAGCCCTTCACCGCCTACAAGCCTTCAACGAACCTTGCGGACAGGAAAAAACAAATCTCGAAACTCTCTCGACCCAGGACGGCTACGAAGGTTTGCTCAGCTGGTACACGAACGTAGCAGGCTCCGACAAACATCGCACCAACACATCGACTTGGGATGTACTTGACACTCACGTCCCGAGACTGCGAGACACAGGACCTGCACAAGCTGGACTCAGTAACAACATCTCGTCTTCTCATATTCCGAATATTCCATCTATGGATGATTACCCCTTCGATCTAGATCTGCTTAATGCGAGTGGAAGCACGGCTTTCTTTACATCTGACCTCCATGAAGTTGGCAATACTCAGAATGATTTTTGCGAGAGTCTCCTGTGGCCGCCGACATAACACCACTCCGGTCCAATAACACTACTGTTCGATACGAGAATGATTCAAGCCCAAGTTGTTCTTCGCATCCTGCACGGCCAATCGTGTCGCTTTTGTGACGCCGCTACGCGGATGACCTCTCACGACATGTCATACCAGCTCGAAATCCTCTTCACAGCCTTGCTTGGACTGACTGGCTCTCGGTGACCTTACGCCACATTTTCAAAGCGGCGTGACCCCTCTCCTCATACCATCTCTCCTTCGTGGTTCGGTACGGCGCAGGCAAATCCACGTTTTCAGAATCTCCAGTAATAATCATCGAGGCCATCGCTTTGGCCGAGAGAAAGATTTGCGGCATGCCGTGGCCCGTGAACCCTGCGCATATGTATTGGCCAGGTTTTGCTGGAATGGGACCAACATAGGGGAATTCGTCATTGGAGTAGCCCATGACTAGCACGAGGTTCAAGTCAGTTCGACGCAATCACTCCGCAGCACTGCTGCTATGCAATAATACGTACTCCCAGTCCAGATCTCCTCTGTGCGGGAACCGCTATTTTCCCAACCACGGAAATGTCGTTGCATATACCCGTCGAAATACCCTCGCGCGCCCTCAATCAGTTCGCTGTCGTCTGAGACATCAAACCAGTTGGCCAAATCTTTGTAGTAGTCTCGCCTGGCTCCGCCCAAGATTAAGCTGCCGTCGGGTCGAGGGATCATGTAGTCATATTCAAAGTCGGAGAATCGCATCATATAGCTGTCCTTGATTCTCGGCGCTTTCGAACCCGCGAGGCGCGCAACCATGCCTCTGACTGGAACGATCTTGTCTTTCATCTCCGGTACTAGAGTAGCCGTGTAGCCGTTCGTAGCGTGTACAACGACTTTGGTCTTGATCGAGCCGCGTGGCGTGTCAATAAGCCAGCAGTGACTTTTGGAGTCTGGTCCCAATGCTCGGACTTCGGTGGCTGGCGTGAATGTTTGCAAGTTGACGCCGTGATCAAGCGCCTTCTCCAGAAGACGCATCACGAGCCGATATGGCGACAGACGAGCAGCGTTGTATACATGGCAGGACAACGCGCCTCGAACACCAGAAGCCTCTTCTGCTTGTAAGCCAGAAACGTACTTGATGGTCTTAGCTGTCGAGATACCCGCGTTGGCGATTTTCTCGATATTGTTTCGCATCTTATCTCGGCCTTCAGGGTACAGACAGACATCCACGACTCTGGTCTCTTCGAAATCGCAGTCGATGTGCTCGCGCGCAACCAGCTCTTTTATCGCGTCGACTTGACGTGCCTCAAACGAGGCCACATGTTCCGCCACCGCTCCTCCGTGAGTGTCGAGCAAACTGGCTGCTCTTAACAATGGGTCTGGCTTCAAGTGTCCACCTGGAGATTCAAGATTAATTTCGCACCACTCAAAGATGATCGTATATCTCATTTAAACACATACCATTACGACCAGTAGCACCAGAGCATGCCTCGCGAGCCTCGAGAATGAGTATGGATGGAACAGGGCGGTTTGCACTCAAGCTCTCCTCGATCAAGTGGTGCATAACCGAAGCTCCAACATATCCCGCGCCAATAACAACAATGTCAGCTTCTGTGGGAAGGTCTGTAGTACTGCGATGGGTGTCAATTGACCCTGTTTGCTTCCTCCAATATGAGGGGACGGCATTTGCCACCGGAAATGGTTTGGAAGCACCCAGGTAAGAAGACATAACGACGCGTACACCGGACATTTGCAGCCTTCCTTGGTTTTGGTCCAACACATTTCATGCAAGGCCATTAGGGTACTGATCATCGTGATCTACAATGTGGGCTCGATATGCAAGGCGATGCCCTTTTCAGCTATGCGACCGGGCCGGTCGGGGTCTAATGTACTCGAAGCCGGTAACCGGTGCGATATAGTCAACACTATCTCAGATGCTTCAAGTAAAGTGATAATGGAGGAAGACTTCTAGATAATGGCAATCGCGATAACGCAGATTGTTCAGGATTGTCCCACATTAGTCAGGACTACATGGCCGCTCCCCGCACTCTCCGCTACCTCGCTCCCGGTCCCGTGTCATGGTCCGGGTCTCAAGCTTTCAAATGATACCCTTTAATTATGACTACAATCAGGACGGATTAAGCGTACACTTACTCGGTCGACTCTTCTCAAGCCTAATGTTTAGCGACTATCTCCAGATTTAACTGAAAGTGAGCGCAAACTGCCTGCCGACAAGCTACATAATCCTCCACTAAAGCATCAGCTTGCTAAAAAGATTCGATGGATTATGTAGTATGCAAGAGATGAATTACGGCTTGCAGCTCGGGCAAACCCTCAAGCTTGTCTATACCTCCGATCAAAGTGGAGGCTGCTTCCCATCCGGCAACACTCCGGAGCTGCAGATTTCAGAGATACGATAATCAATATAACAGTTCCATTTTTGTTAAAGGGAACATGCGAACATACATGCATGTTCTACATGCAGCATACAAGTCACCCACTCATAGACACCTTAGCCAATAACAAACCCTTGAACTCAATCACAAGATTAGTCCTATCATAAGTGGTCGTAACCCAGACGTTGCAACCCACCATCAACCGGGCCGGCCCCCTCTTATCTTCGGGCTACCCCACAATATCCAGCATGGGTGGGCCAATCTCAAAAGCCAGGACCATCAGTCTCGAGAAGAGACATATAGTGTCTGTATTTGCGACCATTCGTTTGCTCAGCACGGTACTCCCGAGTACATCGGCATGGCTACTTCTTCCTCTGACATGAAAGACACTAAAGTTGTGAGCGCGACTACCGACGATGGTGCAGCCGCCGATGTGGGGATTGGCGCGGTGGAAGAACATCGACCATATACGTTTCCAACATTCTATCGCAGTGTGTTGTTTCAGATGATACTGTTTGGATTGTGAGCAACCCTACCCAACATGTCAAACATGTACCTACCGCATAAAGTCACAACTAACCACCACGCATAGACTCTCGCTCGTCGGACCCGCCATGTCCGATGCGATCTCCAATCTCGGCGGCGGCGGACTATCCACACCATGGCTAGCCAATCTCGCAAACTCGCTGAGTTACGCCATGAGTTTTCTGAGCACCATTCTCGGCGGACCGATTATCAACAAAATCGGGATCAAATGGTCGTGCATGATTGCTGCTGTGGCGATGCCGTTGAAAGGGTCGGCGTACTACGTGAGCGCGAGAACGGATAATCAGTGGTATCTCCTGCTGGCGAATGTAAGCTGAAAGCCAAGTTCTTGTTGGGACATTCATGGGAAGACGGGACTAATGCAAATAGGTCATCAATGGGATCGCCTCGGGCTTTCTGTACGTCGGCGAGACGACGGCGATGTTGTCGTATCCTAAGCCAGAAGATAGAGGCATGTACCTTGGTCAGTCGCAATCTTCTAGCATAACAATGGTTGATTATACTAACATGATATAAAGGTACATGGTCTGCGATGCGAAGCAGTGGCAGTGTGATTGGCGGCGCGATCAACTTCTCTACAAATTACAGCCGGGCTGGAGGTGGTGGAGTCGCGTGGGCAACATATCTGATCTTTGTTGGCTTTGGTAAGTCCGACTCGACTAATGTTGTAGACTACCTTCGCTAATAGAATTCTAGAATGTTCCGGATTCATTTGGGCGCTGCTCTTGTCGCCGACGCGGAAAGTACGGCGCCGCGATAACTCACCCGTCTCCATGTCCGTGGAAGTTTCGTGGAAGCAAGAATTCATTGCCCTCTGGTGCTACTTGAAAGATAGGAAGGTAAGTGATATTCACTCCTGATATACGCTACAAACTGATGCTCGTTCAGACATGGCTCGTTTTTGTGCCGTCTTTCTATTCCTTCTTCTATGGTGGTACGATGGGCACATACCTGTCTCTACACTTTTCAGTGCGAGCCCGTGCCCTTTCATCCTTGTTAGTCCGTAAGTAGTGCTTTCCGGATCTCGATATATGTTGATTAACTCGAGCAGCGGTGATTACTGTTCCATCCGTCATCGTCTTCGGAAAGCTACTGGATGGAAAAGGATGGTCGCAGCCGCGTCGAGCATGGATTGCAACGATGTCCTGGTTACTGCCTCAGATGGCGTGCTTTATTTGGGTAGCATACGAATATCATGTGCTACCAAGCAAGGTTGCTCTGGATCCCGAGTTGTAAGTTAAGCTGTTCCTCAATACTGTGTCGACAAAGTCTGACATATTCCAGGCATTCTAGCAAATGGGCTAAGGCTTATGTGCCGTACCTTGTCATCTTCGTTACCGGATACTGGACTCAGCTTACACTCTACTGGATCTTGAGCACGTTTTCGGATAAAGTGGATGTTGCTTCGCGCGCTGGAGGTGTATTCCGCGCTTTCGAGACCGCTGGACAAGCAGTTTCGTATGGTCTGAGTTCAGCGAGCCAGATCGACCACGTCATTCCGCTCTACGTCAATTGCGCCGTGTTGGTCCTCACGATTCCAAGTATGGTTCTCCTGATCAACAAAGTACCGAAGGTTCGCGCAGACGTTGTGTATGTCGACCAAGACGCAATGCCGTCAGAGGACGTTGCAAAGAAGGATTGAACGCACACACAAGTCTTGCATGACGTTGATCAAGCGAATACAATCTGAAATTTGAGTTTATACATCCACATCTTCCGATTAATATGTGAATGTGCTGTCTTCTAATGCACAAATTGCAACGCTTGATGGTTCTTCGCGTGATGCTGCGAGGACTCTAAGTTGTGGAAATGTGCGAAACCGATTTGGTGCTTCGTCGCAATCTAGCGACCAGAACAGCAACCAGGCTGAGGCGACAAGATTTGACTGGAAAGGCGGTTCTCTGCTGCTCGCTCCGCAGATGACACCCTCCGCAGCGAGAAAGCTGGAAGCCCTGGCAAGGCAAGATATCAGCGTGAACGAGAAGAGGGACGCGGAAGAGAGAGACGACGAAGGATCACAGCTGGGCGTTCCAACGACCTCGTGCAGACCTCATGAATCCAAGATTGTTCGCATTCAGACTCTGCAGTGCCTTGAAGAAGCCACGACTATGCCCGACATATCCCATACACTCCCAAAACGCCATGCTCATGATCCCACAACCACATATTCTCTCCCACCTCACCTCGCTTTGACATTAAACGCACTCTCCTCCGCGGCCTTGTACCCGTTGAACGCAAACAAACTAATCACATACAACGCCACAAACCGCACCACGATGTCGCCGAACCCGCCATTCCCCACAATCAGCCTTTGCAAGCCGCCAAACGCACCCTCATTGACTGGCCGACTAGGTTCCGATGCTGACCCGAGTGTGCGACCCTTGGACGAGAATACAGCGGACGAAGCACCGGCGCCAGATGTATCGTTCGCGGCTTTGCGCACGGCGGCTGTGAGGGCAGACGGGTTTGCGCCGCGGATGGTATCGACGACGGAGGAGGACTTTATGACGAGGAAAGTGGGCATACTGGAGGGCTATTAGTAATGCGCCTGGAAGTTTAAGTGTAGAGAGACACGTACGCCGAGACGCCATATTTCCGCGCGACTTCTTGTTGTGAGTCTACGTCGACCTTGACGAATTGTAGCTTGCCCGGCTTGGACTCTTTCTCGGCGAGGCTCTGGAAGACGGGCGCAATGGCTTTACATGGGCCGCACCAGTCGGCGTAGAAGTCGACGACGGTGTATGTGGATTGTGAGAGGAGTTGCGAGAAGTGGGAGGACGATGTGACGGAGGTGATTTTGCCTGGCATATTGGCGATTGATCTGTATGACTGCGATAAAGAGCTTCGGTCAGTGTTTCGTGTATGGGGACGTGGGCCAGGCAAGTGGGGTGGCACGGGTGGTTGTGGACAGCTTGCTGGTGACAAGGATGGCGCAACGAGGTTTGGCGGGTCGTGCTTGCTGGAAATTCTCCGATTGGCTAGCCAGCCTTACAAACCTCACCGCGTCGCGTCTGTCCATGATGATCATTCACGTGAGAGACGTCGAAAAAGCTGCTGTACGATATTGTATGAAAATACCTCAGATAATCAGATCGCGCGTGATCTCCTCGACCCGGTGTCATCTAGCAACATGCACACCACCATTTGCCAGGGTCTCATCACTTCGCAGCCTCCTCCCGCATTTTCTCTGTCATGGCTTGAATGCGGGCAACAACTGGGTCGACGGGCTCTTCGACCTTGGCAACCCTGCTCCTCGTCTTCTTTGGGATGTACTCTGCCTCGCTGGCATCGTCGTCCTCCATTTCATCCGACACTCGTTTCTTGCCCTTGCGCTTCGGCTTCGGGGTATCCACCTCATCGTCTGAAGCCACCTTCTTGCCTTT
The DNA here is from genome assembly GCA_020744225.1 of Paraphoma chrysanthemicola. NCBI lineage: Eukaryota > Fungi > Ascomycota > Dothideomycetes > Pleosporales > Phaeosphaeriaceae > Paraphoma > Paraphoma chrysanthemicola. The sequence continues at coordinate 373,761 of JAGMWG010000002.1, forward strand.
ACCTTTGCCTTTGCCTGACGCACGCTTGGGCTTGATGACCGGAGGTTCGGGCTCGGGGACTGCCAGGATCTTGCCCGTCTCAAAGCTCTCCTTGACCACGTCCTGATGTTCTTCGGGCAAGGTGTCGATGCCGTCCACGCAAGCATCGCTAAGATGAAGCTTCTGGGCGCTGTCAAAGTCGAACTGCGACATGCACTTCCAGTGCTTATACAGCCACGATGAATGGTCGCCGTCGAATGGTACGCATATGCCAAGCCGCACCTCGCCCTTGAGGATCTTGCTTCCCTCGCTGGGACACTGTGCATTGCGGCATCCAGTAGCTCTCTTTGCGATATCGACCTTGTAGCTGTGGTACTTCCTGTCAGCCAAGTCCTCATGATAGCGCGATTGCCTCTGCTCACCCTTCGGCGTTCATGATGTCGTTGTAGCGAGGGGAAGCTTTTGCAAGATCGGCACGTTTGCCTTTGAAGTCCTTGTCTACGACGCCTTCATTCTCGAATGCTTGTCGTACCTCCTCCTGTGCTTCTTCACTCAGTCCTTCGTAGCCTGGAGCTTGCGTGGCGTCATTGCCCGTCACTTCGATGAGGCCTTTGATCTGATGCTTCGTCGCACATCCCCTAGCACGAATCAGCATGATCTCATTAGTCAAACGTCGCTTGATGAAGACTGACCAGTGTCGCCAGGCAATGTACCACCTCGCCTCGCTCTCAAAGAAGGTGTTGGTGCCGATGCGAAGCTCGCCTCGCTCAATCTTGGTCTTCGCCCGCTTGCAGGCAGCTTGTTGACACACAGCTTGGCCAGTCTGCGAGTGTTCTAATGGTAGCAGCATCAGTCTCTGTGTGCATATGATGCTGAGTGAATTGGCTTACCGAGTCGCCACTTTGGACCTTCACCGTCGTAGTTCTCCAATACAGATGGAGTCGCGGTCGGGGTGACTGTCGCCATCTTGTACTGTGGTTCAAGTAGGTGGCGGTTCAATCAAAGGCGATGCAGTGGGCATTAGAATGAGTGCAGGTGGTGAGAGATGAGGATATCGTTGATACATCAGCTGGTCTTGGCGGGATGAAAGGGAAGGAGCGACAAACAACAAACACGAAGCCAGGGCCACTTCCAACTTACCTGCATCAATCATCACAACAGCAACAAACTAACACGAAAGAAATCATAATCTATTTTTGGTATGGACAAGTCTACTGAAACATGCAGTGCCTGTGACCTTTACTCACATTCACTGTCGCTCCGCATGAAGATGAAGGCATTGTCCACGTGGCTAGCGACTACAGGAGCCATCATATCTTCGAAAAGTAGCAGGATGTCCCGTCTACTACTCGTCTTCAACGTCTTCAACGATATTGGAGAATAATGCCTCGATGTGTCCTGCTCCTTGTTGTCCGGGGTCGGGGAGTCGCACCGTTCGACAATACCCACAAATCCTTTGGCGACATTCGGGACAGCGGTTGCGATTCACTGCAACACTATTCATCCAAGCACCGATACACTCGTGATGATAATAATGCCCACAGGCTTTCAGTTTCACGCAGGGGTTGATGTCGCTCACTTCTGTGAAGTCCTTTACTCCAATCTTTTTGGAAAATCTCGCATCTCAACCTATCCATCTCAACATTCACACTCTAGCGTATTGCTGCATTTCCTTCTTTCCCCACCGCCCACCACAATCCTCATCCATAGAGCTCATCATCTTCGTCATCGCTTCCATAGCCCACTTCGCCATCCTTGTCATGACCTTCTGCTTTGTCCCAAGTCCCCTCTTCCTCGGCCGGCTCATACACATCTTCGCCTTCGTTGAGGTAACAGAGTGCCTTCTCCCAAGTTTCCACCATTTTGTAGCCCTTTTCGATATTGTAACGGTACAGTGCACTCAGGAGAGCGTAGCGAATTTCGCGTGCAAGTTCTTCGGCAGACATTTCTGGTTCTGTGAACTCACTTCTTACAGCGTCGGATGCCTCAGGCGATGCTGATTGTGACGTACTGTCACCGACTCTGCACTCTGTGTGACTGGATATTGAAGGTAGGAGGTGTGTCGAGCCTTGTGCGACGTTGGCGGTTCTAGGCAAAGATACCACAGATTTTTGGAAAGGTTGCTGCGATGACGACTTTCTCAGCGATTGGTCAGGGTTTGCGTTTTGATGTGCTGGGATGTGGTCTTGATTGAATCCAGTACGCTCCATGCAATGTCGCTGCAATCGGTCAACCATCTCCGCCAGTCTTTCCACATTCACTTCCAGCCTTCGATTGACATCATCTACTCGATGGCAGTGAGTGTTATGACCTTCATTCTGTTCTCGAGCCGTGGTCCAGCTTTCATCCGAGTTGGAGACATTCGATTGTGTGCCCAAATCGTCAATATGTGATAGTGAGCGTTGACGATGTTAGAAGTTTTGTTGGTCTCGATTCCGATTGGTGACGAGCGCGGCGGTCGACAGATTCGAGCTCTCCGATGTATCGTAAGGGCCAAAAAGAACAAACCTCTCGTCCCAATACCCTTCGAGAGGCATGTCCTGGTCTTCGACAGTGGTTTGGCTCTCGACACCTTCGCGAAATAACTCAGCAAGACCGTTAATCAGAGCTCCATGATAGCCAGCACCACGCAAAGAGTGAAGAAGCACTTCGGTATGTGGGCCGATTTCCATCGGCGATGGGGAAGTAGGTAATGGTACATCCTCTGGGGGCGAAGTTGTGCTGTAGTTGAATGTCATGTCCTGGATCTAATCAGTAGATCGTTCGTGTATGAGCCCGACCGAATCCTAAGACAGAAACGTACCCCTGATCGTGAATCTGAAAGCATTGCTTCCGCATTGAGATTGCCCAATATCTCCGTATCATCATCCATGATTCTGTCAGGAGAGACCATAAAGTGGAGTAAGACTACGTTCGCAATTTGGCCAGTCAACAAAGTGTTATAACTGGTCTGGCAAACAAATCACGGAGATTGTTTGCGATCGGGATCATGCGAGAACGGTCTAAAAAGATCCATGAAGCATCTCAAGAACTCGTCATCTTGATATTGCTGTAGCACTTGCATCACGGACATACACAATTCACAGTCACGTAAGCTTATTAAGTCACAGTCTCTTTCTTAAATTGCTTCACAAACGACATCTTCCGATACCCTCCATCATGCCAGCCCACAACAACATAGCTCAGAACCTGCGAATCGTCTTCAAACCCTCTTCGGTGATATGTGGCCTCGCGTGGCCGTCCTCATTGAACCAATCCATGGTGTTCTCCTCGACGTTGACGACAATGTCATTTCCTCGCCGACAGCTCTCAACAAGATCACGCTCGACCTCTAGCATATGTCGTGCAGTCGGTCCATCGAATACATGTGGAATGGCCGCAATCTCCTCCGCGTGAGTGATCTGATCTCGGCGATAGTGATCGAGCATTCGACGCTTTCCCTCCTGCCAGTCGATCGGCTGGCCGTTGATGTCGCTGCCACGGGGCGAGGAAAGCATGGTGTAAGCATCCTTGTGGAGGCCAGGAGTACGGCAACGGCAGAGAGTGCAGAGAATTTGGCCAGTGGAGCGGTCGGTGGTGGAGCCGAAGTGGTGAGGCTCGCCAGGGTAGACGATGATAGACTTACCACTCGTGCGTGGAGCGACAATGTGGGTTGCTATAGGATTGCCAGATTGCGGAACATCTCGCACAAACCGTCGAGACGTGGAGCCTGTGTATGTTGATCGATTTGACTGTGAGGGCGGACTGACGAAGATTGACGGCGCAGGCTGGTCATATCGAGAAGACGGCGCTACAGAATTTGGCGGAGCGTACCTCGATGTTCCACCGCCATAGCTAGAGCCGTCCTCGTTGATGCTCGGCAAACCTTCTTGCGGTCGCACACTGCGACCTGCGTCGTACCTGGAAGTTGGTGCGCTTGATGATCGGGATGGCTCTGTAAAGTTCTGGCCATAAATCTCGATTTGCGTTTGAGATGATGTACCAGAAGAATTGGCAGATTGCGGCTCCACGCGATGGGTTGCGAGAGGTGCTTGCATTTGCGAAGCGCGACCTGTAGTCGATCGCTGCGAAGGAGTCCTTGAGCTCCGGCTAAACTGCATTTCTTGGGTAATGTACTCGACTTTTAATGTAGTAGTAAGGATGAGCTCTTGGTGTTATGGAGATTAAAGTGGATCTGGAGCTTTCGCGGGAGTCTTATACTGGCTGCGGGTGAACGAAGACACACATGAAGTCGGAAGTTCTTGACGAGAGGGGGAAAGTAAGAGCACACCATGATTGATTGAAGTCGTAAAAAAGGACAGTAAAACGACGCGATTAGACTCGGGTGCTAAGTGAACATCCAGTCGTGACGTACGCATCATCAATTTTGTGAGCCAACGTTAATGGCAGCCACGCCCATTATTACACCATCGAGAAAATCATAACCGTGACCGCGTATATTGGTGTAAATAAAGTAGATATGAAGGAAGCTTTACGGAGCATCTTCTTGATTTCCGCGTTTATTGTTAGCTAGATCTTGAGCAGCTGTGAGGTTTCTTGATTATGGAGACTTAATGATGGTGACGGCTGAACAACGCGATACGTGTAGGTTGATTTGCAAGAAGACATGCGTTGCAAAGACCAGGAGGTGATTGTAAAAGACACGAGATCTGCATTGTTGTAGCAATTATAGCCCATTCAAAGACGCCAACTTGAATTCGGAAATCCTGTCAGTACAATTTCAAGAAAAGAATACTCTTATGAGTAACGACACACACATGTAGCGTAGCGAGCATGGCTTCCTACTGACCGATTGAACGTTAATTATTTGCAGTTCACACGAACCTAGTGCTTGACTTGTTCCTTACCCGTCACGACGTGCCAGTATTAAGCTCACGATTTCAGTCCGCCTTCCTCTTCCTCTAAAACTCATTTTACAGCCAACAACAAATAATGTCTCGTCTGAAACAAAAAATCTGACTTCTAGATACTTTCAGATACAATCTGCTAAATTCTCACAGATCACGCCACACAGCTTCCAACATGTACCCAGGTCGCAACCCACACGCAGACTCTCAGCGTGGTTCTCCCGCCAACTTCAGACCTACTTTTGTCAACCGCAGCGTATCCCACCACTCTTCGCGCGGAGGTCCTTCTCGTGGCCCACAGTCAAGCCGCGGGCCTCAGAGTGGCCAGTCAACGGTAGTCCGCCCAGGTCAACCACACTATTTCAACACACACGTCGACCGCCAGCTCAATCAAATTATCAGCCCTATATGCCGCTGCCAAAATCCCAACAGCCACGGCGATGCATGGACGTTGAACAGAATCAAAGGTCTGGATCGCAACTACAACATGATTACCTGGGAGCAGTTGGCGAACAAGATTTTGGATCATGTTGGTACGGCGACGGTGTCGCACGCCCAGGCAAGAGCTCTCTGGCCAATTTTCCTGTGTGAGAGGGATGCGTACTTGAGGGAAATGCATGAACGTGACGTTGAGCGTGACATTGGCCGCGGCATTACTATTGTCCTTGGGCCTCCCGCGCATCAAATCACGCATTTCAACGGTGATGGGCACGCGCAACGCGTGATTGGGGAAGCTGGATTGCAGACGGATGTCATGGGTAGAGGACGGGGTCGATAGCCAGCAACATATGAGCGATGCTGCAGAGAGTGAGGCATTGGAGAGCAACTTTATTGAAGTCGTGAGTCCAGAAAATAGTCACTTTCACGAAACAATATATTCCATTGTACAGCTGATGATACTTTTCAACCCTTCCCACCATATCAGCTTCACGACTTACGCGTGAATTTGAAGCTGAGACAGCATCCAGGAACACGAGCGACAACACGTTCTATATCTTCAACTAGCCAAATTCTCATATCTCGTCATGGTGTCTCAATCGCTTGAAGTCGTGCGCACAGCCTGAAAATGCAGTCGACCTTTAGTGAATCCTGTGAACCATGGAACAACCGCCCCTTCCTACATCCTAGCTTAGACCCTTTCCTCGGAAGCATCACAAAATCGATAAACACACACCTGGAAGCGAAGAACGTATCTTCCATCGCTACCATACTTTCCTTACCTTGCACACTTGCATTATCCTCACACGCTAACACCTTAAAACCCCATGTCAACCATGGTTCAACTTCATCCCCAGTCTACAGCACAAAACCACAGCACCCCAACAAGCCACTTGATTGCCTTCCTCACCACTTCCGAAACATTCTCAAAACTTCACAAGCAAAATCACACCTCGTCCTCTTCAACTTTCAAACAAAATCCACTGTCCAGAACCTCCATCAAACAGACAAACCAAACCCACCTCCAAGCGACTCATCTGACAATGTCCCTCCCCACAATCCCCCTCAACAGCCCCCTCGCCCTCCCTTTCGCCTCGCTCACATACGCAATGCACAACGCCCCCCTCCGCGCCTGCACAATCGCCATAAAGTCCCTCTCCACCTTCGCCATCGCAGCATGGCACATCCAGCGCATTGGGTCGCACGTACCTGGTCTCGCGGCAGAATACGCAGAATGTATTCGGGATTTACACAAAGATGCAAGGTCATCAGGTACGTAATCCCCGCCTACACTTTCATCAAGGGGTTGAATAATGGGTAAAGAATCAGGAGCTAATTCATGCCTCCCTTTCGGAGAATATAGATCCTTCCTACACCGTTCTAGCAACGCTCCTAGCAACACCAACCGACTCTGACGCCGTGCTGGACTGGATTGCTAGACACATCGAACTAGTTTGGTTCCCCGGCGTCGTGGTGCCTGGGCCGGGTTTGGACGGTTACGGAGATGTGATGACGAGGGCGGAGGAATGGCTTGTTCAGTGTGCGATGCATCCTGCTGTGGATGTGGATGGACATGTGGGGAGGATTTTTGGGGAGGAGTGTGGGATTGGGCAGGGGCGGGTGAGTAGGGCATCGGTTTAAAGCTGGTTGATTGTGTTTTAAAAGCATTTCGAGGGTGGCGTAGCGGCAACTTGACTTGGGGAAATACCGTGGTGATGGGGATTTGACTATGGGTTTGGGTGCGGATCTTGTGTGCTTTATTATGTGGCTAAACGTCTGAATGGGAGCGTGATAGGGCTAAAAGCTGAACGGTCAACGACACTCTACTCTTCTTCACTCTCTTCGCTGCTGTCTCCACCGGCCAAGCCCGCCATCATCTCTTGATACAACGGGTCTTCTTCGTCTTCATCGGCAGCAACGCCAGCCATGCTCGGCTTCCGATCGTGGCCGCTCGTGCTCTGTCGAGCTGGCGGACCAATGTCCACGACATCCACATCTGCGTCGTCTTCGTCTTCTACTTCCACGCCGCCATCGTCCTCTTCATCCTCCTCACCCTCTTCGTCATCTGCACCGCCTAGGTCATCAAAGTCAATCACATCTGCATCTGGTACTGCGCGGTTCTTCCGTGGCGTAAATGTGTGTGGGTTTGGCGAGCCTTGTACGCTGCTTGTTGCGCTTGCGAGCGAAATGGGCCCGTTGTAAGGTGAGTTGAAGCCCCCACCGACTCCTAGATTGGAGCCTAGACCAAGCGATGCCAGAGCGCCGCCATTGCGCGGTCGTGACGGACGTGCGTCGGGGACCTCGATCTCAAGACCGCCGTCATCATCCGAATCGCCCTCGGCGTCTTCCTCTTCAGGCTCCGAAATTGCGTGATACTGGGGTGATGGCGATCGTTGTGTTGGCCGAGGTGGTGATGGCGAGCGCTGTGCAGGCCTTTGTGGAGATGGCGCGGCGTCGCCCTCCAGGTCAATATCGGAGTCGTCGGACGAATGTACAAGCTCTGCTGACTTGATCTTGGAGGCTGGCGGCGCGGCGGCTTTGCTCTTGGGCTTCGGTGCGGCATCGGGTGTGGGGCGCTCCGAAGCGCGACGCTCAAGATGAATGGCTGGTGGTGGTTGCGCCTTCTTCGCGGTATCTTTCTTCTTCTTAAGAAATAGTCCAGAGTCGGCCGGCTTGCGCTTCTTCGGTGCAGGTTCTGCAGGTTTCGGCCGGGCTGGCGCAGCTGCAGCTGGCTTGCGCGCGCCGAGCTGTGGTGTGTTCACGGCGCTGCCTGTCCCTGTGCGGTAGTCTGGCGATGACGCAAAGTGGTACTCGGACTCATCGCCACGCTTCTCCTTCTCTTTGCTCAGAAAGTGCCGGAAGTCGTAGGGGTTGTTTGGGTCTGGCTCGCCCGACTCATCGTCCGCGACTGCCTCGCCAAAAAGGTCGTCCTCTCCGTCCTGATTCTCCTGCCCGTCCTTGTTCTTCTTCGGGTATATCTTCGGATACTGAGAAGCGATGTTCCTGTCGTTCTTTGTGGCGATGTTGAACGTGTACGAGTCCGACAGCGGCTCAAGCGTTGCTTTTTGCGAGGCAGCGTCGAACAACAAGACGTACGACTTCTTCGTCGCAGCACGGTTACCCGTAAATGTGAAGATGTCCTTGTCGCCCGAGCTCGCCTTGTCTTCGAGTTTGAGGGTGTAGGCGTTGTCAGACGAGGCTTTGAGGGTCGTCGTGCGGGAGTCGGACGTCTGCGCCGGCTTGTGGTTGTCTTGCTGGAGTCAGCCATCTGAGCAGAGTTGGGACGGAAGGAGCGACCCTACATTTGACGCTGCTGAAGCTGCCCCGCGGCGAATCATCATTGGCGATCCGGTCGCTGATGTGCAGGGTGAAGTGCGCCTTCTTATGGGGCTCGATGCGGCTCTCAACCATCGGGGAAGCCATCGCGTCTGCTAGTCGTCGTGTACGGTGCTTTCAGCCAAGAAGACGCATACACGGAACAGAGAGTAGGGTGCGATGTCCAAGGGCGGCAGAGGCAAGAATGTCACCGGGCGGGGTTTGTCATGGTGTGAGTGTGCGTGGTTGTCATGGATTGATTGAATGTGAAGGTCAGCGACGCCGGCGATCGGCAGTCACACCCGGGCTGCTCTGCTTTGGGACGGCCGCGGTCCTTCCCGCTGCCCTGCCGCATCTCCACCACTCCACACAGTGTACCGGCTTTTTTTCGATGAGCCTTGCACCTTCCAACATATCTCAGATCTCACATATATACAATGTTCATTACGTTTGTGTTTGTAATGGTCATCTGCGACTCACTGCTTTTATGAGCAGCAGTTGGAGGCACGTCTGAGGACAGACAGGCGATGCCTGAGGCATAATTTGGCCACTCTGGGAGAAGCTTAACTACACTCATGACTTGTCAGATGTGCAACATTCCGAGTGATGTTCATTGATCTCCATTCTACTCTCTTAAGCTCTTATGACGCTGTGATATTTATCTGCAAAATGTTCTAGTGCATTCCTATTGGTAATAATACACTCCATTCTTGATTGCATCCGCAATCGCCTTGACAGGCACAACATACTTCTTCAACTCCGGCACCGCGGCATCAATCAACGAAGCGACCATAGTCCCAAATACCCTGCTTCCCGGGGCATTTAGATGCGTAAAGTCTGTTGGGGCCAGGTTGTATGTTGCTGAGTTGTCCGGCCCAATCGCATTCAGATACGCCGTGCTCGCAGCGTTCAAGTCGATGATCTTCGCGCCGCTCTGGCTCGCAGCCGCCTTTGTTGCGGCCGTGACATCAGCCAGATTCTCGTTGATCTTGCCTGTGGAGGTGGAGAAGCGGCGGCGGCTCAGACTTGTCACGAGGATGGGAGTTGCCTTGACTGCACGGACTTCGTTGACGAATTTTACGAGATTGGCGGTCAAGAGGGCCATGCTGATGTTTTTCTCTGGTTTTTGGTCGTTGTGCCCGAATTGGATGGTCACGTATGGCGAGTACTTCGAGCTGGCAGCCTTTGCTGCTGCGATGACATTGGCCCAATCACCGCCATCGCGGAAGGAGACAGTGGTTGCACCGTTGTGGCCAAAGTTTTTGCCCGTTGCGCCATTCTTGAGGGTGGTGTTGAGGAAGCCATCGCCCCAGCCTGTTCCTTTGTCAGTATTGTGTTTGATTCGTGCACATCTTGAACGTGCTTACCTCCTCCGCCGGTCGATTGCACAGCGGTCGTCGAATCTCCAGCTAAGAAGAACGCCGGTGGTTTACATTCCACCGCTGGTAGAGATGCCGCAAAAGTAACGAACGATGTCAGTGTCGCAAAGGACACGAGGCTAGATTGAAACAGCATTTTGACCTTCTTTTTTAACACCACGATTCTGATCCTGAGCAGCACGAACACAACTTCAATTCCCAAGTCCCTTTATATAGCCAAGCTATCCATACACCCGAAGCCATGATCGACACATTGCTGCACGATAGATTTCTTCCACGCGGTACCCTAGACTGGTGTTGAGTGACGCAAAAGTCCACCAATGGTGGTGTTGCGGGTATACAGCTAGTGCGAATCCGCGGAGGAACTTGTACTTCTTATACCCCTTCTTACTATACTACCCCGTGGGGCTGGAGCCGACGTTCTCCATTTTCCGGGGAATCATGTCCCGAGTGGTCGGAATAGACGGCAGCAATGTCTATGGTCCGGTGAGGTCGACGATGTGCAAAGCAATGGTCTGTTGTTTGTCGAGGAAGGTGCAAGGGGTCGACGTCATTGGCCGCCAAGAAACGTAGACACTCCATTCTGCTTCTCTTGATCTTCACTTCTCCATGCATTAAGCAGACTGCATATATACTGAGCTAAAGCGCCCGGAAGCGCACCTGCATGTCTTCAGCACTTTCACGTGTGCACATGACCGCGATCGACGTCCACCAATAACAGCAACTCACTATTTTCACCTCATCTCCACATCACGCCGGAGCTCGTGACTGCGAATCGTCAATGCTGCCGTCGACGTTCATGTTAGACTGAAGTAAAGCCTGAGGAACGGAGAGTATATCGAGTTTATTTTTGCGCACTCTCACATCCGATGCTGATGCTCCTGCTCATCTGCCATGAAGTTTTAGAGGCGGCATTCCTTTGGTCTGCCTAACGCCACCACATAAATCTCCGACCTTGAAACAGATCGTTCGTTTCAACGTTCCGCAGCCGCAACGACGTCCATTCGCTCCCGGAACCACGACGGATGCCGTTGCGCAGCGGCCCCAACTTTATCGCTACGCAATTTCTTATCAATTGCCAGAGCTGGTCTAGCTACGACCAAGACATTAATCTCCTTGCCGGCCCTGTTGCACATCACGAGCACCACAAGGCTGGAATTACCGATGCGGTGTCACTGCAGGCTGCGATGGGAAGTGATTGTCGAGGTTGATCTCCCCACAAGTTTCGACGGACGCCAAATCCTTGGGTGCTGATCAGCCTTGGGGCTTAGACCAGGTGAGGCTTGAGATATGTAGGTACTTGATGCCGACAGCCTCAAGAGAGACATCTAGCATCGATCAGGGAAGCAACTTATCTTTACACTCTTTTTGTCGTTTGTTGTCCGTTCAGTCGTTCATTACTGCCTTGACGGCGTCCATTCATTTTTGTCTATCTTCCGTAGCAGCATCGTTCTGCACTTCATCTCAGACATCATTGCATCTCCTTCCGCTTCATCAAATCCTCGCATTATGCTTCATATCGTAACTCTTTCATTGGCCTTGGCCTCTTTGGTCTCTGCTCACACAGCAGCATGGGCACCCGGAATGTACTGTCGCGGTGGCGCGGATGCCACCAAGGATGACCAGAACACCAACCTGGTTGTCAACCCACTTTACAACCTCGCCAAGCAAGACTGGTGGTTCCAGCATCACCGTGGCTGCGACAAAGTTCCTCCAAAAGCTGGCGAATTTCTCGAACTCCCCGCCAACGGCAACGTGACCGTCGAACTCGCACACAACCGCGCCTTTACCACGCTCTCCTATAAAGGCGATCTCGTCACTGATTGGCCCGATGGCAAAACCCACCCCGAAGATTGGAACGGCTTCAACACCGACGGGACACCCGCCGTGTGCTTGAAGGACAACGGCGCTCTACATACCTACAACGAATCCTCTGCTGGCGGGACCGCGTTTGCTATCAGCTACACCCCCGACCTTGCCTCCGTCACAATGGAAAACCTCGTCGTCTTCACCACACGCTACCACACCCCCTGGAAACGCCTGGCCACGTACGCCGTGCCCGATCTTCCAGCGTGTCCCGAAGGCGGATGTACATGCGCATGGCTCTGGATCCCCAACGGCTGCGGCGAAGCAAACATGTACATGCAAGGCTTCAAGTGCAACGTCACCAATGCGTCGCCTACAGCGAAACCGCTGGCGAAAGCACAAGTGCCCGTGTATTGTGAGAACGAGCCAGAGAAGTGTGTCAAGGGCGCAAAACAGATGTTGGCGTGGCATCAGAAGACGGGGAATAACATCGAGACGAAGCCTGGTGTGACGCCGAATTACAACGCCAAATGTGGATGGGAAGAAGGTGCGCAGGAGGATATTTTCGAGGAAGGCGAAGTAGAGGTTCCAGTGGCATCGTCCTCGCAAGCTGCGATTCCCTTGCCTAGCTCGACTTCTGTGGCGCCGTCGTCGGTAATTGTTCGTTCGGTAGCAGCATCGTCATCGGCCGTGGCCACTTCTGCAGGTGTGACATCGAGCACTGTGGCTACTCCAACCCCTGTCAAAGATGCGGTCTTGAGCTCTGTGGTGTACAACAGCGCAAGCTTCACGTCTCCCACACCAACTCCTACGAAACCCGCTGGTGTGAAGCCGTCCAAGGCATGTTCGATCAGACGGCGTCGCTATGCTGCCTCGAGGAAGTAAACAACGATTTACTTATATTCATTTCTAAAGCCAGTGGCTTTTTTTCATTTTACTTTCTATGGTAACTAGCGGTTATCCCAGCTGGGCAACCTTGACATTTAAGGAGTATCTAAGTAGCCGATACTTTTATCACAATTCTACATTTTGAATATCGTGTCTTTGATTTGGTGCGGACATTTACATGTGTTGATGTTGCGGATTGTAGATTCTCGTGTGAAACAATATGCTCTAGACAAACTTACGAGCTCGAAGGGGAGTTAACATGCGTCGTATGTTCGGTCCGAAACTCGCGTGTACGGGTATTGGGCTTCTGGGTGGCTTGAGGTCTGATGAGTAGTTGTTGTTGTGCTACACCTGAACTTGCAATATCATATATTCCATATGCGCACTTCATTCATCATCGGCTGGCCCTTCAAGGTCTGCTCATGTTCTCAATGCTTTGGTCACATCACTTTCCTCATCGCTGTGAGTCTGAATGACTGGTCGATATCTGGGTCGGCCCTTCGTATACTAAATTGAAAGCCACTATTGTCCTTCGTAATTGGGGTCGAGCCACTCGGTTCACGGACTGGTGTATTCCGCGGTAGTAGTGCGTCTAGCCAAATGCTGACTGCGACGTGGTCAACTGATCTGTGCGCGACCGGAGCTGTGATGACTGCTCTGCGCCCTTCATACTTGTTGTCCTCATGTGCGACGGGAAGATGCATGCGGAGCAGCAGTGCGGAAGCATTCCTGTTATTTTATGGCAACGAGAAAGTCCTGGTTGTACAAATTGGTTCTTGATTGGGATACCCAGTGAGTCAAGCTGGTAGTGACTGACGAATCGAACCATCACCGCAATAAGAACGCAGCGAGGCAGCAGATGCTTTCTAAACCAATTCCTGCAAAAGAGGGGGCGATACTCTAGGCACAATATGGGGAGGTTGGGGTACACCAAAGTGGGCTTTGACGGTGAAGGTGGTACGAAGCATGGAGAGGGAAAGAGTACTTTGACATCATTGCTAAGGCCTGCTTACCACGATAACCCACTCTCAACGACCAAGACGACAAATTTTTCTTTGGAAGTATCGTTAAGTGTAAGTCTGAGTAACTCAGAGTGAGGGATTATGTATACAACGAACATGTCGACAGGACAAGTGTTTGTATGTTCGCTAATCTGGCTGTGTTGCGCCGATTGGCAGGCCGCCCGAACTCTAAATTTACTATATCAAGACTTACTATTTCTGAGGAGAACTGTCGGCGTGCCCGAGGAAGTCATAGAGCCGACAGCCTCAAGCCGAAACTTATTTGATGACGTTTGGGTCAGATTTTGTGCATCAATCTTTCTTTCGAAAACTTCCAAGGATGTTGGTGACGATGCTTTTCTTCATCTTCAAGCGCTAGACGCGCTGTGACCAATTCTTTCTGCTTTGCTCGTCAAACTAGTACTTTGACACCACGTTACCAACGACGATAGGTTCAGAGAGGCGCATTGCAGAAGTCCAACGTCGAGCCGTCCCAATCGGTCGGGACGCCTTGTCTCGCCCTCGAACGGGAAATTATCGTAATCCCAACATTCCCATGTTCAGGACCCGCCAACCACACGCGCACGTTTCAAGCAAACAAGTGCCTTGCTTGCCCACGCTTGTCCTGCAGCCGAGACGAGGCTTGACGTGCGCTAGCCAATGACAAGCTCAGGAGATCGCGGCACGGTGCAGGCTGCGCGTCGCGCTTCTTTCTTATCGCACAAACTTGGAAGTGCATGATGATGTGCCGTGCTTTCCAGATACAGTGCATGCGGGAAGAGGAGCCGGGTGAATGAAAGAGAGGAAGGCGCGTAGGAGGGCTCGCTCCTGTTTGTTTGGGGGCATTTCTACGTTTCTCACTGTCTTTCAAGTCTTGCGTTCTTTAGTCCCTCTTTTCTTGAGGAATCGAGGCAATTGACGAAAAACTCAACAAGCGCACGAACGGCGCATCCGATCGTTAGTCCAGGCCTTGGAAGACAAAAAGCTGCTGTGCTACACGCCTCTCGACTTTCCTGCACGTCAACTCCGACCCGAACTCACACAGCAGAATCAACCATGGTTCGCTTCCTCGCGGCTCTGGCAGCCGTTGCCGGTTTGACTGCTGTCAATGCCATTCCCACCATCTCCGTAAAGGGCTCCAAGTTCTTCACGAGCGAAGGAAACCAATTCTACGTCAAAGGTACACAGTCCGTAAATTCAATTGCGAGCAATGGCTAATCGAAACCTCAGGTGTCGCATACCAGCTTGTCCCCGACGACCCGCTCGTCACCTCGTCACAATGCGCCCTCGACGCCGCCCTCATGAAGACTCTAGGCACGAACAGTATCCGCGTGTACCACGTTGATCCCGCGGGCAACCACGACGCATGCATGAAGGCCTTCGCCGACGCTGGCATTTACCTCTGGCTGGACCTCGACACCTTCGACACGCAAATCTACGAAGGCGCGCCAAAATGGAACTCCACTCAGCGTGACGCCTTCGCCAAAGTCATGGACGCTTTCCACCAATACGACAATCTCGGCGGCTTCTTCGTCGGCAACGAAGCCATCACCACGGCCAACGGCAGCGTAACAGCACCGTACATCAAGGCCGCCGCGCGCGATCTCAAGGCATACCGCAACTCCAAGAAGTACCGGAACATTCCCATCGGCTACAGCGCCGCAGATATCGCGACTCTCCGTCCCATGTTGCAAAACTACCTCGCATGCGGCTCCAACCAGTCCGAAGCGCTCGACTTCTTCAGTCTAAACAGCTACTCGTGGTGCGGCGCAAGCAGCTACCAGCAATCCGGATACAACATGCTCGAGCAAAACAGCACACAGCTCAACATCCCCATCTTCATGTCCGAAACTGGCTGCAACGTCGTCCGCCCCCGTGACTTCAGCGACCAGAATGCGATCTTCGGCGACATGGGAGATACGTGGTCCGGCAGCATTATCTACGAATGGATCGAAGAGGCAAACAACTATGGCCTGATTAGCTACGGCTCCAAAGTCGATCCTGCGAGTCCGTCAGCGCCGCCAGATGGTTTCCCGCGCTCGGGAAGTCCGATCCCAGTCCAGCCTGATTTCAGCAACTTGGCGAATGTATGGAAGACGCTGAGCCCAAGTGGTGTCAAGGCGAGCGCATACAATCCGTCCATCACGCCGGTCAAGTGTCCGGATTACACGGCCGGCGCGTGGGAAGTGCATCCTACGGACCCGATTCCGTCGCTTGGTCAGGTGCATAACTTCCAGCAAGGATCGGGGAGTCAGACGCAGTCGGGCGGCTCGTCAGCTAGGCCGACGGGAGCGCAGGCGTCTACGAGCCCAAGTGCGAGCCAGGGTGCTGCGAGCGATAACTTGGGTCGCGAGTTGAAGGGCGCGGGGGTTGTGATGACGGCTGTCGTGGCGGTGCTTGCGTGGTTGTAGAGAACGGGAAATGGCACGGTGATATGGTACGAACGTTGAGCGTTCTATAATGAAAAGACAAGACGGGACGGACAGGATGATATGTCGGGTTTGGTTGGTACATATACCCCTTGTGCATTTTCGTATAATAGAATGAAAGATTTGGAAGACCACCTGCACGCTGTGTCAGTAAAGTGCTGTGATGCTCGAGATGCAAGGATGAAAAGCAGCAGTGACCATCGGACCATTATGTAGTCGCAAGGACTGAGGCTACATCATTTCACGCATAATGTCACCAGGTCAGGTCAAGGCTTGAAGGTCATGGTGAAGACTGCATTGAAGGACTGGGTGCCAGTCAAGAACACCCGATCGCCGGCACAGGGCTTTCCCCCATGCCTCATTCGAGACATGGATATCTTTCCCTCATAAGCGCCAGCACTGATCATATCCCACAACCGCCATCCCATGCACAATGGATTGTATTTTGAACTTGTTGGTATTTCCTTTTCCGATCCGTGCTCCTACGCCGACATGCCAATGTAGATGGTTGTCAATGACAGGGTATGGAAAGTAGAATGTAGCGAAGATACTCAGGGCAAAATCTACCACTGAGTGGTGGTCTGCTGTCCAGTGGTTTCAGCGCCCCAGCCCTCGGTGGTGGTCTGCGCATCGCCGCTGGTGGCAGCCCAGTCGGTCGCATCAGCGTCCCAGGTGGCGCCAGGCGCAGCAGCCTGGGATGTGAAGGCACCGGCAGATGCGCCAGAAACTTCCCACTCGCTGGTGAAGCCATCGGCAACGGGCTGAGCACCAACCTCGTCGACGCCGGGGACCTTGGCCTCCTCGACACCAGCGCTGTCCTTGTTCTCCTCGGCTTCGGGGTCGCGGTAGAAGTACAAATCAGTCATGACGTCCCACTCGGCCTCGCGCGAAGCGAGGGTGCCACGGAGGCGGAGGACCTCACGGGCAAGCATCCACCAGACGAGACCAATGGCGTGACGGCCCTTGTTGTTGGTGGGGATGGCAACATCGACGTACTCGGTGGGGGAATCGCCGTCGCAGAGAGCCTAGCACTGTCAGTTTCTATATTCACATCGCGTTCTTAGTGGTCGCGTACGATGACGGGGATGTTGACGTAGGACGCCTCCTTGATGGCCTGGGCGTCGGTGCGCGGGTCGGTGACGATGATCAAGCGGGGCTCCTTGAACGAGCGGGTGATGTAGTTGGTGAAGTTACCGGGGGTGAAGCGACCGGCAATGGCGACGGCGCCGGTGTGGGCGGCGAACTTGAGGACGGCACGCTGTCCGTAGGGACGGGCAGAGATGACACAGACTGTTCACTGTGTCAGCCAAAAACTCAATGCGCATCTTTTTGCCAAGTCCGGATATCAAGATCTCGAACTGGCAGTGTTCACGTACTGTCGGCCGGGTTGTCAATGGCGACGATGATGCGCGCAGCCAGGACAATCTTTTCCCAGGTCTTGCCAATGTTGATGACATTGACACCATCGGGCCTGGTCTTCCACAGGTAAGGCTCCATGTGGACTTGGAGGTTCTTGCTGCCGAGATGGCACTGAGCAGCCAGGAGCATCTCAATGTCCTGCTGGGTGGGGTTGAAGATCGCGGGGAGGTTGCTGGGAGCCATCTTGACGGTTTGGCGCTGCAGAAGCTGGTCGGTGTAGAGAAGTGGTCGAGATATTCACAGTCGAACTTCTTTGGCGGGACCTGACCATTGGCGATATTCGTTCGTGTGGGAATTTAGCGCCGGGTCGGCGAAACGAGTCGCCGAAAGCTTGGCTCAAGTTTTGGATCATCGAAGGCCGACGACATATAGTGCATCGCCAACATGCCGCCTCGAATACCAATAACGCCGTGCCTACGGGCCTCAAAATGTTGGTTTCGCCTTTGGATAGTAATTCCAGAAGCTAATTGATCCAGCGTGTCCTCCCGCCGCTCAATTCACCCTCCCATTTCGCCCATTCTCGTCAACCACAACATGTCAGGCCAAGACAGTTGACCGAGCGAAGCTGCGCGCGGCCCGTGATCCATATCTTGTCGCACAACGAGCTCTTAAGAAGTCAGCGAATCTCTCCCGCCGCGCCGAACTTGAGCAGGGGAGAGTGGCCAGCCTGGGTGATCCAGTCCGAGGCGTGACAACGCCATTCATCCAGTCATTCGACACGGGAAAGCCAATCACATATGAGGCAGCAGGGAAGACGATACCAAAAGGCAAAGACCACCTCAACTATGCATTCGATCCGGAAGTGGTCGAGGGGCAATTGGCGAAGAGTGAGAAGCTTGCTGTTCCGCTGAGCGAGATCGGCAAGCAGACAACCACAAGCCCTTACCAATGGAGCGACGCCCTGAAGTACAGCAAGACGACGGAGATTGAGAAGTCGGCGGACACGATCGAGGCACAGAATAAGCAGGATCATATACGCGCCGTGGAGGCTATTGCACGCATCACGGCTCTCGAAAACGGGTCTAGCAAAGATCGCATGCGCGTCAACAAGCTGCGGTGTATCGAGACATTCGGACGCCACAACACAGACATGATCTTCCCGCCCCGCGCACCGCCGCTACGCAACCTGAGCGATACCACACATCCTATTCGGCCTGCAACGAATGCAGCGGCGGCGGAGAAGCGTGCTGGGCCGGACACTGGGTCGTCTGAGGTGCAAATTGCGATCCTGACGGCGAAGATCAAGACCATGGCGGATTTTTTGGCGACTCGAGGAAAGGGTGACAAGCACAACAAGAGGAACTTGAGGCTACTTGTGCACAGAAGGCAGAAACTATTGCAGTATCTAAGGAGGAAGGAGAGGGGTGGCCCAAGGTGGCAGCATTGCATTGAGACTCTGGGCCTGACAGAGGGTACCTGGAGGGGTGAGATATCACTGTAAGATGTCAAAGGATGCCTAAGACAGTGGCTCCCAATCAATGTACAAATCGAATGTATACCATATTGACGACAGATCTGTGCTTTCACTATCAACTCGAGTAGGATTTCGTCCATTCCCAGCATATTCCGCCTCGTCCACCTACACATCATAAATTACACTAAATACACACAGGCTGCTTCTTCGAGTCGTGAGAGTTTTGGCACCTCATGAACGTCCGAATCGCCATCGACGACTTCTCATTGTCCCAGCCGGCGAGCCTCGAAACTGTAAGTCGTTTACGACACTCCGTCCAAGGGAGTAGTTGCGGCTGAAAGTCGTTACGAAGTCATGGATCTGAAGCCGGACATATGTCAGTAACATTTCTGTTCTCCGTAGAACTTCTTCTCCCCCGCGACATCACGTACCGTTTTGTGCGCGTGTGTATCGGCTCAGGTCTCGCGATGAAGTTGTCTTCTGGATCGTTTCGTATTTGGGTTTGAAGTTGAACTTCGATATCTGGCGAGATGTCAGTGGCCATTGACTTTAGTGGGAGCGACCTTGAGATGACGTACCAGACGGTTGGCGCTCAGCTCGATGTCGCGCTCTGAATCTACGAAGAAAGTAGATCCCGATGGGAACACAGGTGATGCAGGTGGCTAGGAGGGTAATGAAGGCGATTGTTTCTGCAGTGGACCAAGAAGAGGACATGGTGGCCTTTGTTGGTCTATAGTGGCTGTCGAAGGTTCAAGTGTTTAGGCTTTGGCTTAAGCTGCTTGGGAGTATTTTTGCAGAAGGCTGCGTGCAGTAAATCGAGGGCGACGCGATGGTTTTGGAGGATACCACATTTTGCATGCGCGATGGCCATCACATTTGGTCGCTGTAAGCAGAATCTGCTTTTGAGACTACGTAGACAAAGTAGCAGAACCTGAGTGCGAAGCCTCGACGTGCGATAGCGAAGCCTCGATGGACGGTAAATCTGCTACAAGATTCTGCATGATTGGTCGTCGCGACTTGGTTCGTTCGTGACGGCTCGCGAGGGTAGATGGTCCCTCTACAGAATCTTAGAGCATGGTAAGACTATCGGGGCATGACTTGGGTTGGGAGATTCAGGCTAGGCCGAAAGTGCTTGGAGATTCTGCTTGTGAAGCGTGGGATCAACATGTGGCGTTAGGAGATTTTGCTATGGTTGGTCGGTTTTGTGTCGGTGAGCATGCATCGCCATCTTCGCAAAATCTCGCTTTGATTATATTGGTTGGACGTATGGCTGGCAGGACCTCGCCTTGGCTTCCCTGACGAGCAGATTCTGCTTTATTGGTGCTCCGTCTGAAAGTGCTAGGTTTGTTGGTTGAGGTGGTGCGCCTCTGTGCACCGCGGGAGGGGCTGTGCCGCAGCTACCAAGCAACCTTCTGGCACAAGGCTGACGGTCAAACAGACTTAAAAATCTCAGCCTGATTCATCATTCTCTCTAGCATCAACTCCTCATTCCCATTTTGCGACTCCAAAAATGAATAGCGCGGGTAGGATTGATAAAATCAGCGAGACGCTATGGGAGCATCACCGTCCTACCATTGAGCGCCTATATCTGAAGGAGAGCAAGAGATTGAATGCAATCGATGCATACATGAGGAGGCATCATAAATTTATCGCCAGGTACTTTCACTGCTGCCCTAATGATTTGAAGATACTTATACGAACCAGCAAGTCACAGTACGAAAAGAATTTTAAGCGATGGGGATGGCGAAAGAATCTCACGGCACCTGAGTGGCGAGCGATTATCCGATACATCAAAGAGAGGATTATTTGTATCGATGACGTCGAAGTGTACTTTCATGGCAACGTGCTTTCCAAGGAACGAATCGAGAGAGAAAAATTGCGATATGGCCAATCCACAATCTCGCATGGTAAGTATAGTCAAATAATAGCGTCTATTCGTGCAATTCTGACTCTGCTCAGGTGCTTGCAAGCTGCCCGAAGGCGTCGAGATAGCCTTCCGTAACCGCCACGCGGACGAGGGAAATGCTCTGAGCGCATCACTACCCGAAATTTATCCCGAATTCGCCGAGCTTGCTTTGGCCTCCTCCCACATAGTAGCAACAAGTTCAGCACCTCTGTCGAGCCCTTCTTACTTGCTGGAACCTGAATTGCCTCTTTCAATCATAAACTCTGTCGACCCAGTCAGCCTTACATCAAACTTCTATGATCTATTGGTGACAGACATAACACCTCTATTGAGTCCTTCCTGGCTACCACAATTTCAAGTGGCTCGCTCATTCGCCACCCATGTCGAACTTACCGATCCTGCCTTAGACTCTTTCGAGCCATTAGCTACAATTTTGGCACCTACATCGATCCCGTCCTACATACTGGGAAATGACCAATCTCACTCATGGCTTGACGGACCATTCTCTTGGACCTCGTTCGTGGATTGGGACTTCAACATCGAAGCTTCTTCTCATACTCAGCAATCGATCAAGCAAATATGTCTAGCTAAGTCATCGATCGATACAGCATACATTCCACTAGACTGGATGAACAAAAATTTCCCTCGAGTCGGACAGCGGGAACACCTTTTGTCTGCAATCACGTCCCTTCTTAACAACACAGATCTCCATCGGAATGCGGAGTCAAACGATGCATACAAAATATTCAGAATGCTCCCACGGCCGGGTCTAATACAAAAGCTAAAGGCTCTGCCTACTCGAATACGCGACGCTCTCACTGAAAGAGTCTTCGCGGCCGCAATCATGGCTGACGATGGAGCAACTGTTTCAGCCATGCTATCACTCGACGCCAACCCACACGAGCACATCAGAATGAACAAGTCCTCCCAATCGGAGATGATGCATCCTCTTGAGTTTGCAGTGTGTCAACGGCTGTACTCTGCGGCCGAAGCCCTCCTCAGGTCCATGTGTCAAAACGCGACCCAAAAGCAGGCCAATGAGTTTTTCGACTATATCTTTACCAGAAAAGAGAGAAAACACCGAAAGGGCTCAGAAGAACCCGAAATGATCGAACTAATATGCCCGATTCTTGCTGCTGGAGCTTGTCCCGTGAAGAAGTGTTTCAGCAAAGTGTACTGGGGCCGCTCACCCTTAACAACCATCCAACGGCTTTTTGATGCTAGTAGCGGGAAAACCGCGGAATGGCTTCAACTGGATTTACTGGAAGAATTCCTCTGGTTCAATTCAGACCTCCCCGAAAGTCAACATTGGGAACTTGTGGCTAAAGATGTGCTGCAATACATCTTCCTCGAAAGACTCAAGTCAAATCTATTGGGTAGTCTAAGTCTCGGGCTACCTTTGCTGACTGCATTGTGCACCGCTCAGCAGCGCCGACTTCACTGGGCCATCGAATTGATCCTACCGGCGATGTGGGAATCTCAATGCTATCTGGACGATGACGTTGCTGGCATGTTCATCGCAGATGAGTCATTCAACAGAGCGTGCAGTAACGGGCAATGGCTCCTGGGGACATGTATCATGCTAGAACAGATTGAAACCGCTGATCTAGCCAGGGCACGACAATCGTATTCAGAGCCAGATCCAGTGCCAGAACAATGGAAGGTTTTAACGATGCGCATTAACGAAATCGAGGAGCATATCTCTAGAAACGATTTAATGCATGTTGACAAAGCATTGTCGGACGACATGATCTGGGACATGGACGAAGCCCTGCAAAGAAGCCTGACACGTAATCTAAGCGACAGGGTTGAGCAGGCTGTCTGCCTCGGCCGACCTCTGATTGCCATCTCCATTATCCAAACATTTGCAAGTCGAGGGTTTGACGGACTTGCGCCTATCCTGGTGCTGTTCAGACACAGTCAGACTACAATCGCGACTTCACTCCTGAGAGAAGATCGTACGTGGTGTCGGGCACTAGAAACTGCAACCAGATGTAATGATTTTGGTACACTTGAGGCGCTCATATATCAACGTCCGTCTCATGTCCCTTACGTCGCTAGAGGACCGGATGCAATATTCCTCTTCTATGATGAGTCTGAAAGGCGACAAATGCATTTACGTCTCATTGCTTTTTATGCTATCGAGACCGACAACAGAGATCTTTGCACCTGGTTATTTGAAATCGGTATGGATGCAAGCGAACTCATACACGGTCAAGACACCGAATCTGATGCAGATGTTCCACTCGATTGCATCAGTCACCGCCCATACACACCGGCTGCAGGCGCATTCACCCCTACATGGAGACACGAATACTACCTAAAAGATCACGTTCTGCCCTCTCTGGTTGCTACCGTGGCCGAGCAAAATCGCGTCTCATGGATCAGTTTTCTTTTTGCGAAAGTGGGTCATGTTAGAGACTCGATGGCATTGTTCCGAGCAGTGAAGGCTAGGGCTGAAGCAGCTACTATTCGTTGCCTATTAGTAGCTGCAAGTGCTCGGAAGCACTCTACCGAAACTGTTTATGGCTCTGCGGCACTCCGGCAAGCGGTTCGATACCAAGATTTCGATCTGATCGCAGAATTGTGCGAAGTCGTGGACATCGATGCAATTGAGAGAACAACGGAAGAGCACCTGAAGGAGAAGAATGCCCTTAGTCCTATGGGCGAGGCAATATTGATGGATGATCCCGACCTGGTGGGCGCCTTGCTGAAGCACGGCGCTGATTCAAATACTCCTGTAGCACACGGATCCTATCAGTTCGGGAACATCAAGAGCATCTTACCACGTATGAGTCCGCTACTAGCTGCAATCGACATGCATAGCCTTCCTATCGTACAGCTACTGGTCGATGCTGGAGCCGAGCTACACTACAAGCGAGCACTTGGAATTTTCCGGACGCCTTTGCAGCGAGCAGCGGAGGTTGGTAACCTCGACATCCTCCAATACCTTATTAGCAAAGGTGCTTCAATGGACACGACTCCCAAGTACTCTAGTGCTACGGAGCTACAACTAGCTGCGATGAATGGATTCGTCGGAGTTGCAACATATCTAATTGGGCTTGGGGCTACCGTGAACCATCCTCCGGCTGAGGGTGAAGGGCGTACGGCATTCGAAGCAGGAGCGGAAAATGGGCGTATCGATATGATGCTACTACTTGTCCAATCTGGCGTGCAGCTTCAATTAGAGTTCGGGAATCCTCCCGAAAGTCAATACGTACGTGCGAAGCGTTTTGCTGAGAAGAATGGGTTCATGGCTGCGAAGCGATTCGTCGAGAGCCTCTTTGATACGCCAACAACGCCAATCGAAGAGCTACAGCAAGGAGAGCTGCAAACCGAGGATGCACTTTCCTTGGGTCTCTGGCCGAGTCCTACGCTCCGAATGAATCATCTTCCGGGTCTCTCACCTTGACGTCGTTATACTTTGTCAACATGCGGAGGAGCTCAAAACGACACCAGGAGATCTCAGATCGCGATGGACTCATGCTTGTGTCATCATTCAGAAACTACCATGGGCCGAGAGACTTGCTTGCGACAATGGAAACCACGACTTTGGTAATGGCGGCGTTGGGGGGTTGTATAGAATTGTTGTTTCTGTCTTCCATTTTCTGTTCGTGCTGATAACATGCCTTCATTATTAGACCCCATAATAATACTTCTGTTTTCTCGAAAGCTACATGCATACCTGGCTTCAGCTCTTGTTCGTGACTTGAGGCGTAACTATTGTGGTTGAAAGCACCGTGCTACGTGGCTGTTGAGCGGTGAGAGTTGTGTCTTTGCATCATATTTCGTGAAGTAGAAGCAGCACATGTACTACTCGCGCGTTGGGTTTGTGACCATGATTGCACCCTGAAAATGCAGTAGACTAGTGATATTCTGGTGGTGCTAGAAACATTTTGGTCCTCTAGAGATATTACTTCAATGACCGTGGCCAAGCAAGGTCTCACCAAAGTCTTAATAAGACAAATGTGCACATATGAGCCATATTCAAACTCGACAAACATCAGCATTTTTCTCATCACGTATGTTGTTTTGAAGTAAGAGCTACCCTGAGCCATGACTATGCACTCCGACCTTAGTGCGGCGCCAGCCACATAGGTCAAAGCAGGTATGCATCTTACCTCCGATTGTATCGAGACCCCCGCAACGTAAACACAGTCTTCTACCCATGCAAAACGTTGTTTTCGCTCGCCTGACGTCCGTGAACCTCCAAGTAGCTCGTCAAGTTCCATCCGGCGCTCAACCGGCAGCCACCAGACCCTTGCTGCATGAGCAATCTATCCACCCATGTCACATGTATTGGCGATCCCAAAGCTTCCCCGCTGGCAATCTATCGGAGTATTGGAAATGGCCCGAAACGGAGAATTCGATGGCAAGGCTAAGTTGTCGATCTGCCGACTACTGCTAGTATTACAACAACGCTTGGGGGACCGTGGCGCAAGCGAGAGACAACATGCTATGGTAACATTGCGGCCCAGGGAATGAGCTGATGTGTAACGGGAATCGAAGAATCCTGGTGTGTTGGCGGTGTGACATCGTGGATCTTGTTGTTGCTGGGGCGGAGAAGTGTGGTATAAAGGATTGTGGATGTGCTGAAGTGCAAGTGAAGCAAGCGCATTCGAAACATCGACATTATCCCAGCTCTTTGAGACTTACTTTGTCGCTCGATTTTCGTCTCTCTACCAATCACACTCGCTTGAAGACGACATCGCATCATGCGCCTTCCCCTTCCGTGTCTGGTTGCATTTGCAACTTCCGTTTCAGCAATCGGGAATGCTCTCGTGCTGAACAACTCGACGAGTACCATTTATGCATGGTCAGTGGGGAGTGCTGTTGGTGAACGACAAGCTATTGTATCAGGTATGCAATGCAATCATGCTGTCACGTCTTCATGCGTCTAACATCACAAGGTGGCTTATACATGGAGCCCCTTCACCGGGATGCGAAGACTGGGGGTATAGCCATTAAGATGACGAAAGGACCGGACGGTCTGTACAACGGAGAGCCGCAGCAAGTCTTTTCATACAATCTTGATGGAGAACAGGTCTGGTATGATCTGAGTTCAGTGTTCGGTGCGCCGTTCGCTGGGCAGCGCGTCGAAGTCACGAGCAATACGGGTGGTCCTATTGTGTGGCCAGCTGGCGTCCATCCTGGAGGGAGCCAAGTAAAGGTAGCTCGGAGTGACGAGAATGTTTGGTTTACAGTGTATGGTTCGAAGTAGAGTGGTGTCTAGCCCTGGCAAGATCCACAAGTCATGGTCAGGATGATAAGTAATCACAAATGTAATACCTCTTTGCTTTGGTCGATGATACGCCAAAGTGAGCTCGAAGTCCTGTGGAAGCTATCAGACGGTGTCCAAATCCCTTCTTCCTCTTGGTCGACTGTGCTTGAATTCTTAGCTGAGCAACCACGACGTTTTGGCTTCCGTTAATGCTGGGCCTCACAATTTCGGTATGATCGCAAAGCAGTGATGTAATCGGCTGATCCGTTGTGTTTGCTCTGTCCGCCTGACGCAGCCTTAGGTGGCGATGCTGGCCATGCGCGACTTTCAGGACGCCAACTACCAATGCTGTGGCTCGTGAATGACTGCAGCTCTAGTCCAGGGCCATCAGGCGCAGGGACTTTCAGAATGTGGCGCATCGTAGTCGCGCGTCCAGGTGGAGCGAACTATCGATAGCATCCACAATGATGGATTTAGAGGTGCACTTCTCTTGCTGTGCTCCGTGGATACTGATTTGATGGTTTACACGCTTGACAGATGATCCAAGCGAGGCTTGTGGCGAACTAGAGGCTGAAGAGATCGTTTTTCTCCAGACTCAACCTCGTGGCAGGGCTTGCATGGCATGACGAATGCCACGTGTGGAAAACAACCTCCTGCCTCATTGAGCAGTGAACAAGAACTTCTCGAAGGCCCAGCGTGGTGGTCGAGCGGGATGGGGAGAACGCGGCGTGGGGTGTGGCCCTGGTCCGACGAGTGAATTGGGTTCTCGGAAGCCGGCCCGTGCGTGATCGACGACGTGTGACAGTTGCGACCCAACTCTAGCTGTTGCAGCCAAGTTCTTGAACGAATCTTTCACTTTCTCACACGATGATGCCGCGCGACGGGTGCACAGTATTGCCTCCTTACCGCTGAGACACAAGACGGCTGAATGGGTCGACGGCCTGTCAGTGCCACGCCACTGTTTGCGGCGCTGTTCTTGCCGTCCCGCTATCTCCCAGATGGCCCAAGGCAGCCTGGGCCTCGGTCTCGGGCCACGGCGCAGCACCACCAGCATTCGGCATCATCAACCCACAAGTGATTGCATGCGCCTGCGAGCCATGCCGCAATCTCCCTTCATCCAGCCTGGCAATGCGTGAACGGTGAGCTGCGTGGGCACTGCTGTGTCGCCTCGGCTAAGCTGTTCCGAACGGCGACATCTTATCTCATGTTGGCTGGCCCGAATCACGGTTCCTCAGCGACTTGCATGGCGTTGATAGCGACTGCAGGTGCTGAATG
The DNA here is from genome assembly GCA_020744225.1 of Paraphoma chrysanthemicola. Lineage (NCBI taxonomy): Eukaryota > Fungi > Ascomycota > Dothideomycetes > Pleosporales > Phaeosphaeriaceae > Paraphoma > Paraphoma chrysanthemicola. The sequence goes on from JAGMWG010000002.1 coordinate 401,078, forward strand.
GCGTTATGGGAGGATCGCCTGACGCATTGTGGAGCCGCAGCGCGAGCGATCCTTTTCTGATTGCTGGCAAATATCGTCGGCTCCCGAATCTGTGTCACGCGTGGTGGACCGCGGAAAGTGCCAGCTCGTGTGCTGTGAATTCTGGCAACCCGCGGGTTTTGTTGGTGGATTTACCCTCCTCGCAACCCAACTGAGACCACTCAGGAGCATACGGACGTGATATCGCATCTTTTAGCCGCTGTCTGTGCGGACGCAAGTCAAAGGCCCGGCACTGCTGACCAGACTAAACGCGTTGCCCCGCCTCGAGAACGGCCCTCCACACACTCTATTGGCAGTGGCTTTTACCATCCGTCTTCCTGCAGTCCCCATTCGCTTGAGTGCACCAGTGCGCATGCGCACACTGCTCTTATCAAACCTCCACCCTAGTTTGCCCTGTGTCAATTTCACATGGCTGGCCGCTTTCGGGGCCACTGAGACCCTTCGAGGCAAAAAGCCCTCCTTCGCCTTCCCGCCAACGTCCTGCAGCCTGTGCGAAATGCATGGCTGTGCATGTGGCTATTGGTTGCTGAACGGCCCAGCCGGAACCCATGTACTCGTTGCCATGCCGCTTGCCCTAGAAAGTTGGGTTCCGAGAGGCGGATGGACATTTGTACTACGACTGAGGGCCGATGATTCTGGCCCCGCTGACGCCTAAAGTACTGCCTTGCCTCCCATCTCGTCCGCGTTGACTTTTTGCGTCATCCGCGGTCCAGGTTAGCTTTGCTCTCTCTATCACTTCATCAGATATGATCATCTGCCGACTACGGCCACGGCTACCCCCGCGTCCAGATCACAACACAGACCATCCTAGCTCTGCGCCGCAACACCCCTCACATCAGCACTACCCGTGGCAATGAGCGCAAGGACGCTCACGAATGTGGTCAACGAACAAACTGTCGCGCTGAATGCGCTCATCTACGGCTATGCAGGACATTCGCTCGTCACCCCTCATGCCGCGCTGCAGCAGATCTGGTGGACCGAAGAGAGGATCAACGAGAAGGTTACGCAGGACTTTGTTACTTCGCGGCTCCAGCCACAGGAAAGGGAGCGATTAACACAGCCCGTGGGTTTTGGCGACTTGAGTGACGACACTTACATAGAATGGATTCTCGACAAGGCACGGAGACTTTTCTTGGTGCTGGCAGAGATTGGCGAAGCAGACCGCATTTTCGCCGTGGTCGACAAATCTTGGGATGACGACGACTTACCACTTGAAGTCGACGACATCGAGCAGCTAGCGCTATCGAATCGTCGCGACAACCATGCCAACGTGCGATTCTACCACACACAGTTCCAATTTCTGCTACGCGAATTACGAGATGGAGTGCATATCGACTTTATGCCAAACGAGGAGGTTCCTTTAGAGTATGTGCAAAGCTTACCAGCTGCGGTAACCTTGCAGAACTGGTCGCGTGTGCACCTACCTAAAAAACCAACGGAATTTTATGTTCGAAGACGATTCCCCTTAGGCAACCCCGAAACTCCAGACGCGTTTGAGTCGGAGTTCATGATGGACGTGGAAAGCGCGCGCATGGTCGAGCACGATCACATAGCTCCAGTGTGGGCATCTTACACCGCAAAAGGATCGGGGTTCATCGTGACCAACTTCGTCGGCCAGCACACCCTGCGAACGTTCATTGACCATCGCAATCCAACCCAATATCAGAAGCTGGCCAAACCTGATCGCAGGTGGCTGGTATTGAATTGGATGCACTGCCTGGCGGATGCCATTGCCACTTTGCACCAAAATGGATTCTGTCACTCCAACATACGGCCATCAAATATCCTAATCACCGAGGCCAATGCAATCGCGTTCAGCGATATCGGTAGCTTGGCGACGTTCCAGAAAGATAAAAGGCCGGATCCTATGGACGTCTACGTATATAGTGCTCCCGAAACACACGCGGAAGCGCAACAACCCGAGCCCACTGGTCCAGCTCCAGCACCTGTCGTGCCCAATACTAAGCACGCTTCCATAATTAGCAAGAGTTCGTCTGGGTCATCCACCGGTAGTGTTTCACACAGCCGTAAGTTAACGAAGACCCATACAGCCGACTTCTCAGGCTTCAACTTTGGGTTTAAGAAGACTAAACCTGTACCGCGACCGCGCTCTCGAGTGCACGAGACCGAGAAAGCAGATGTATTCTCCCTCGGCTGTGTCTTTCTGGAGATTATCACTTTTATGCTGAAGAAGAAACCCCACGACTTCGTTAAGCACCGGTCCACGAAGCAGAAGATCAACATGGGCGGGAGTAAATCCAGGACCGACTCGTCGTTCCATGCTAATCTGGACAAGATCGATACATGGCTCGAGATCCTAGAGAGGGTCTCATTCGAGCATGACGATGACGCCTTCCGCGCCGTGCCTCCGATTTTGAATCTTATCCGTAGTATGCTTAGCAGGGCCCCTGCTGTCCGCCCAACCGCGCGCGATGTACGCGATAGGCTTCTTGACATTGTACTGTACGAGACTTCGATACCGGACATTCACTGCGGCGACCACAAGCATGATATAGGCCTTGCTGCATCGGACTCGGAATCGAGCGCGGCCTCGCTCAGGACGATGTCCACGATGTCCACAATGAGCTCTACCTCGAGCTCATTAGCATCGGAGACCGATACCATTCGGCCGTCGACGGCATCGAGCGTGACCCGAGTATCGTCGATCCTGAATTCGTATGCCGATCGATCGCCTTTGGGGGACGACGATGATGACGACGGAGCGTCTATTCGAACAGTAGAGGGCCCTACACCGCCATATATTCACACCGCATATGAGTCTCCCAGAAAAGCACCAATGCCGCCGAGCTCTCCTACATCGCCTACCTCGCCTCGCTTTATGAGGCCGCCATCGTCTCCCGCAAGCGGTGATCCGCCTAGTAGTCCCTCGAGAGCGGATTCGCTATCGCAAAAGGTGAAGCCCTGGAGTAAGCCGTTCCTTCGCATGCCCTGAGGATCCTGTTGAAATCTCAACCCAGCGCGATGACGCGCCACCTGACCGCGGGGTTGAAAGCTATACAAAATCGGCAATGCTTCCGAACGAGACGCATGCCGTGCCAAAAGACTTTTACATCACAACCGTGCAACATCTGTGCGGGGTAGCATCCTGTGCCGATCTACAGCGACTGGAACCCGAGAAGATGGCTGGATGTTACATCGACCAGAGGAAGAGGAAGGTAGCGTCAAAATGTGTGGAGAGGAGCACCCAACATCTGCATCATGCGCGCAGCCAGCAGAGCAGAGGCACGATGTACAACGGGAAGTCACAGGGCTGACGAGGTGGTATGGCGTGGTGCTGGGTTGACCACGAGCGTAGAGTGCTTTTATACCGTGCGGAGATTGCGCGTGTTCTGTGTAATGAAGAATGCTCGGCGAGACGAAGCACTGATGTGGAATGGAGACGACGCATCCAAAGACCATGGTCACTTACTGTTGTATACCCAATATTGATACTTTTCAAACACACTCCACTGGATTGTGCCTACCCAAGAGGACTGCCCACATTGCTCCTTCCTTGCTATGTGATGTTCGTATGTATCAGTGACTGCGGGGTTGGTCTCGTCCCACATCGACGACGACCTCCAGTCAACCTTCACCGCATCGCGAAACGCTGAGCCTCACGCAAGCCATAAGTTTATGGCTCGGCCACTACCATCGTCTGCATGCTCCTGATGCCAACGCACTTGCGTCATACCGCTTGCTTAGGACGTTAACTCCCGTACAACATCTCAATGGTTGCCACGACCTTTTCGCCATGCATTGACAATGCGTGCATCCAGCTCACGAGGGGCTCACCAAAGCTATCGACACGGGCGCTATCTGAAAGCTTCGCATGCACCGCGGCCAAACCGCTGCGGGGATCATGTTAGGCTGTCCGCGCGATGCGAGCCAAGGCGCTGATCAGGGCAAGCAAGGCCACGCTCCCCTCACGCTCCAGGACTCATCTGACGCTGCGCAGCTCATATGCACTCACAGCGTTGTTGCGCAACGCACTGGACCTGCTTGAACTTGCACTTCCAGCAAAAACATTCTCGGCGCGTTGGCATTCCAGTCATTGCGACCAGGCGGTCGACAGTCGGAGCAGTCAGGAGGTCAAATCTGGTGACTGCAATAGACTTGGGGGGCCCGAGATGATGTCACGGAACTTCGAGGCTGCCAGGATCAACCAAGGCGTGCAGCCATTCCGGCCGCTAACCCCAGGCCAAGAGGTGCAGTATGCAGCCATTACAAGTACTTGAAGGTCCGAACGGTTAGAAGGAGCATTCACCAATGATTGATCCCGAATCGTTTGCTTGAGACAGCCTGATTTGTTCAAAACGACAGGGATCACGTTTGGTGCGTGAATGCGGGAGGCTTCGGGTACCTTAAATAGCTGGATCGACCCCAACTTTGCTTGATCGTTCGGCCTATATACTCAGATCTTGACCTTTGACTCGTTTTGGAACCATGGCGCGTCAGTTGAGCACGGCCTTTGCTCTCCTGGTCACATCACTTCTAATTGCAACCACGTTGGCAGTAAACATCACCCCGCGACAGAGTACCAAGGCCTACAGCATCAGGAACACCACCCTCGACACGCCCTGGACTGAGAAGGTCGGCACAAACCCGTGGCCTGAATACCCTCGACCGCTTCTGCAACGCTCGCTTTGGAAGAATCTCAATGGCGTCTGGGGTTATCGCAATGCTTCCGAAGGCGACCTAGCCAAACCACCCTTTGGCGACACCTTCGAAGACCCGGTCCTGGTCCCCTTCTGCCTCGAGAGCGCACTCTCAGGTATGGATTATCTACGAAGAGAATGAGACTAGTTTACTGACTCAAGTGTAGGCGTGAGCGGTGGCCACAAAATCTTTTCATTCTACAAGACTTCGTTCGACATACCCTCGGACTGGCCAATCGGCAACCGTGTGCTCCTCAACTTCGGAGCGGTCGACTACGAGGCGACGGTGTTCGTCAATGGACATAACGCCGGTTTTCATCGTGGAGGCTACTTCGAATTTTCAATCGACGTCACGGCACATTTGAATGCTAACGGGACTAATGAGCTGTAAGTATAACTCTGGTGTCTGTCACAGTGCTCTTGACTGACATTCATGGCAGCATCGTTCACGTTTTTGACCCCACCGACTCTGGAAGGACACAAATCCCCATTGGAAAGCAGACGCTGTATCGTACCGACATGATCTGGTACACACCCTGCAGCGGCATTTGGCAGACTGTCTGGCTAGAATCTGCGCCAAGCGAGCATGTATCGAAGTTGGATCTCTCTGCCGACATGGACGGAGTTGGTATGTGGTTGTCATTAGTACAATGATAACATACTAATCCCGCGTAGTAAGTGTTACTGTACACAGCAGCACAAACTCCACCAGCCCGGTTGAAGTGACTATCCACGAGTCAAATAGCCAGGAGTCCAAGGCAGTTGGGTCCGGGAATACCGGTGTCCCCTTCAAGTTCACGACGAGCAACCCGAAGCTGTGGCATCCGGACAGTCCAAATCTCTATAACATCACCATCAAGCTTGGCGACGACGAGATCCAGAGCTATACTGGGTTCCGCACTGTCTCCCGCGGCGTGATTGGCGGTGTCCAGCGTCCGCTCCTGAATGGCGAGGTCATCTTCCCGTTTGGGCCACTTGATCAGGGTTTCTGGCCAGACGGCATTTATACACCGCCAAGCGTAGAAGCCATGGTTTTCGACCTTCAGGTTTTAAAGCGCGTAGGTATCAACACTGTTCGCAAGCACATTAAGGTGGAACCAGCCCTTTACTACAAGGCATGCGATGAGATGGGCTTGTTGGTTATGCAAGACATGCCTTCACTCCGCCCAGATCTGCCTGTTCCGAACGGATGTGGCTCCATTCGACTTGAGGGCCCTGAGCAACAAGCCGAATTCGATCGACAGCTTCAACTGCTTGTTGAGCAGCTCCGAAGCTACCCAAGCATCTTTGCATGGACCATCTACAATGAAGAATGGGGTCAGGCGACCTCGCCTCCGTGGCCAGAGATTCGTCTCGAAGATCTCGTTCGTGAGTTAGATCCAACACGTTTGATCAACGCTGTGAGTGGTTGGACGGATCATCGAGCTGGCGACTTTGATGACAACCACCACTACTCTACACCACAGTGTGGGACGCCATTCTGGTCACGTCAGGGGTCCGGGCCGGATGGATCCGACTCAGCTTACGATGAGAGCCGCATTGGCTTCCAGGGCGAATTTGGCGGCATCGGGCAGTATCCTCCTGAGGGACAGTAAGTCAGCCACGGGCTATTGACGCATCGCTTTGGTATATGTGACTGATCATTTCACAGCTCCTGGTACCAAGATTCCAACCGTCAGACTTCATACGAGTTGACGAACTCAACCGATGCTTGGAACTACCGCACTCGTGACTTGCTCAACCAGCTTCGTGAGCAAATTGAGTTATTCTCTTGCTCTGGAGGCATCTATACCCAAACTACCGACGTTGAAGGTGAAGTCAACGGCTTGATGACTTACGATCGTCGCATCATCCGCATGAACGAGGAGCAATGGAAGAAGGATGTTACTGCACTTTACGAAGCAGCGGCAGAGCGTGCGAAAAACGCCAACAAGCGAGGCGTGATGGAGGACAAGAGCCAGGGTGGTATGCAGATTGGTATGCCATGGGTTTAGCAGAAGGTACGGTCCTGAGACGGCAGGTTAGCCATTAGGATATAATGTGTCCAAGAAATCTTCACGGTCTACTAAACACTTCATGGGTCCTGAATACTAAGCAACTGCGAGAATTGACACTAGGGTTGCTCAGCATCGTGACAGATCTGTTCGCTCCGAAGACCACAAGCAATATCGGCATTAGCTTCGACAGAATTCGTCCGGTTTGAGAGCAGGGATTGACCTCTTACATACCTTGGCTCCTAGAGACAGATGTTGCTTCCACCTTCCTAACAAGGGCTAGTGGCAGCCTTACAAGCGCATCATCTTACTATTTCTCGCCATTCTTGCAGGCAACAGTCATAAGTTTAAAATATTGTGAATAAATATTGTGGTTCTATCCTGTTCCACTGCGTCTCTCACAGTTTACTAAAGCATAGCCAGACGGTTAGTGCATGGAAAGGGCGCAAGGGCGCACTTGATCGCAACAGAAATCTCACAAATTTCTGCGAGCGCGTCGTCATTCCGTCGACAACAAAGGCTAAACCCCGACAAGAAACGACCCAACTCCGACGAGAAAAGTTTCGACTCCGACATTGAAGAACCACCATCTCAAGAGAAATTGCATACACATCGTTTTCCTTACCCCAGCAAAGATGGCCCCTCCCCTTCCCCACCCCTTCGAATCCGCCCGCCTCTCCTACCGCGCCATTCGCGCCGCCGACACTCCAATCTTCAACACCATCGCATCCGACATCCATGGGTACCAAAATAGCAGCCTGACAAATATATCCCTGCCCGGCGAATCCGGGACAAAAGAATTCATTGCCGCGCTGTGCAACGAGTCTAAATTTCTCTTGAGCGCGGTGATTTGGAAGAGACACGATCCCAACCTAAGTGCTGGGGAAATCGACAGGTTGGTGCTTAATTCGAAGGAAAAGATCAAAGAAGGCGTGGAAGCAGATGAAGATATCAAATTAATTGAGCGTTGGGGCACGGCCATTGGCGAAATCCATCTCTCGCGCCTCGCACCTAGCGCATCGCACCACCGACACACAGAAATCGGGATTGACATCATTCCTGCGCATCAAGGGAAAGGTTACGGGCGAGAAGCGATTGAGTGGGTGTTGGAGTATGCGTTTGTCAAAGCGGGGTTGCATCGAGTCAAGATTCGCTCGTTTGCGTGGAATACGGGTGCGTTGAGGTTGTATGAGAAGATTGGGTTTAAGGTTGAGGGAAGGGAACGGGAGGCGTATTGGCATGAGGGACGGTGGTGGGATGGGGTTGAGTTGGGGATGTTGGAGGGGGAGTGGAGGACTTTGAAAGAGGGGAGGATAAGAGAGGAAGAGCAGGGGGAGGGGGAGAAGTAAGGAGTTGAGCTACAGTTTGATTCAATTTGGGTATCTCTGTCCTACGAAAGTCGCGTCCTAACCTATACCCCACACTGGTCATCCACATACCGCACCTCAGTGATGAAATGCGGGATTCTGCGGCTGCGCAACATACTGCATCCCACCCTCTTTCCCAGGTTGATTCAACAATGGCCGATTCTGCTCCTCTCGAAACGCAGACTCTTTATCTTGCTGCGTCACATCGCAGGGCGTGCAGCAGCATGCACACAAACAATCTGTGCAACCGTTGCCTTTGAGATGGTACTTTGCGCGCATATCGCCGCGGCTGAGCATGGGCATGACAAATGAAATGCCAAGGCAGGCGAGGCCGCAGAAGCCGGCGCACTGGGAGAGTCAGATGAGTGGGCGGGACTGAAGGGTTATATCGGATGGGATCAGGGAAAAATTATAGGTATCTACGGGTTGAAGGGTAAAAAGAGAGGGGAAATGTACAGCAAGGCTGCAGGCTGAGTAGCCATTCATGTCACCATTGTTTTTGACACGGTGGTGGGTACGGCCGTAGACGATGCATGGACACCACCATGAGAGACAGCCTAGCGGTCCGTTCAGCATCTAGTGGGGTTCGGTCTTCGCTCGGTGTGCTCACAAGTTCCAATGGGCGTGCAGCAGGAGCTACCGCTGTGGTGCCAATCTTGCTTCTGAATGGTGGTCATATTGCAGTCCTTGGTGCAACTTTCTTTGTTGGTAGAAGGGATATGTCTGGGAATACTGAATACGGTACGAGGATGTGACCGTCTTCTCTACAACTGACTGATTCCGAGTCAATTCTATGTTCTGTGTTCGGAAGATGAATGGTGCGGCCTTGGCGTTGTAGAGAATATGTTGAAGCGAATGAAATTGAAAGACAATGAAGCTCGCGCCCAAGGAATTTGACGAGACTTTAAGAAATAAAAAGCTACGGCGCCGCGCGAGAATCGGACCTGAATGCGCGCGTCTTACCTTTAAGTTCCACAGGCAGCCACAGTCAGAGCAGGGGGTTGAACAGTGCGTCCGGCTTGTCAGGCGCCAGTGGTGGCTGTGGAACTGGTGTGCTCGGGACTCGGATGCTTCATATAAGATGATCCTTCGCTGCACATCTTCTGCGATCATCAGATTATGTGCTTTGTGTGCGTGAGCATTCATCTCAAAGATCGCGGGCTGCTTCCTTTGTGCTCGCTGCTGCAAACGTACTGGAACCTCATGGTCCAGCTCATGAATATTTCAGCCCCAGATTTTCGACCCCACGTTCCACTGCTCACTGATGACCTGACAAAGAGCAGTGCCTGCTAAAGCCCATTTGCTCCGTGTGGGAGATCTACACAATGGCGTAGGCGCGACTGAGCTGGTGAGATTCCGATCGCCTACATGATGTGCGGAAGCCGACGGATAGGAGCACCAATCTACATTCGCAAAATGCTGGATTGTGAGTTCTCAACCCCACGGTTGAAGAGCCAAGACAAGAGCTGAAGAAATAATTGAAACCAGTACGAGCAGTCGGCTGTTTTCATCGTGTTCGTGAACGCCTCTACGAATCAAGGTAAGAGTGGGGTCGTGCCCCTGATTTAGCAATCGGCAAGCTCGTGTCATCCCTGCGCTAGCGTTGCCGGACCCCGAAGCTTGATCATCGAGAGCAACAGCTCGCTGATCGTTTCCTTGTGCCACCACCAACTCTCCAACCATCGTCACTCGTTACTTTGCTTTGCGCTTCGTGTTAGTTGTTTCATAATGCGTTCCTTTCTCGCTTTCAGCGCATTCGTCGCATTGGTTTCGTCAGCTGAGTGGAACATCTCCCAGCCCCTAAACCAATGGGCGGACGAGATCATCCCTCACTATGCGCCGGAGATCACTACTATCGAAGAGAACAAAGCCTATGTAGTGAAACTGGATTGTCCTGGGTGTCCTTTTGCGATCAAGACATCGGATTCTGAAGTAGAATGGCAAGAGCCACCGCAGGAGAATGCCTTGGTAAATTAAGAATCGCGTAACGATAATCTGACTACTTTGCTGACAGTAGCACAGCGGCTGCAGTTCGAAATCGATGCTATGCATAGCTCCACCCCATCGCTTTTACTGAATGGGCGCCGAATCCTACCCCTCGATCCGCTACCACTCAATATCAATGCATATCAAGTACCCACCAACATCTCTGCCGAGGAGATGCAGCTGCTCTGGCAAGGGCCGACATCTGGCGTACAGCTACCCCTGCAATATGAGCATACAGTCCTGCGTACACAGGAGAATGGCAAGCTTTGGGTACAATTTGACGTGACTGGCCTGCCACTGAGCGAAAGCAATGATCCCCGATTTCCCTTCTTGAACGGAGACTTGGTGAAGCTAGATATGGAAGAACAAAAGCTTGTGCAAGTGTTGCTTCGAAATGAGACGAACGACCTGTCCATTGAAGATATTCAGGTTGTTGCAAGGAAAGACCGCGCCCAGCCGTACAGGATGAAGTGTGGCCGGCTCGCCATGGTCCAGACAGCGTTTGATCCTACCGAGTGGGATGAATACGGCAAATTTGGCACGGAGTCGAGGCTGCAAAATATGGTTGCGAGCAAGATTGGCGAGGTCTGGTCTGACGGCTTCCAGCGCAATTCGCTTTTGTTGCCTGTGGGATTGCTGTTGGCATTTGGTGCCTTCATGCTCCGTCGATGGTACGTGCGAAGGCAGGACGAGCGCCGGGATGTGGAAGACGATGCAGAAATCGCATTGTTGAACCGCGACTACGAGGATGCGCCTCCTGCATACGCAGACATTCCGGTAATCAAGATCGAAGAATACGACTAGCCACTGGAATCAAGAAGGGCGCAAGCTTTATTTATTCTCGCAACTTGTGTACATGTGTGTCACTTTGCTACCAGCACTTTTGCGTTCGCCGCCCTTTTCTGCACGTCGCATTGCAGCAGTTTCGGAACGCGCGAAAATGGAAATGGGTGACCATCAGCTTACAACCTCTAAACGCTTGCGACGAGCAACATAACTTTGCCGCACTTGCTTTGACTCATTTCCACACTCGTGCCCACCAAAATGTCTGTCGTCGTTGAGCAATACAACCCTGAATGGGCTGCGCAGTTCGACAAAATCAAGGTTGCGCTCGAGACTTACCTTCAAGGCGTCCCGTACCTCTCCATCGAGCACGTCGGAAGCACATCAGTCCCTGGCTTAGTCGCCAAACCCATTATCGACATCGACATCATTGTTACACGCGAAAACGTTCAAGCAGCCAGTGACGCGCTCCAGAGCAATGGCAAGTACGATTACCTAGGCGAACTGGGCATTGTAGACCGCCACGTCTTCAAAGATCCGGATCAGAATCCCAAACGCAACATCTACGTTTGCATCGACGGCGTCGCACAAACACGCAATCATCTCGGTCTGCGCAACACATTACGCGCAAATCCTGGGCTGCGCGATGAGTATGCTCGCGTCAAGCTAGATCTCGCGGCCAACAATACCAACATCATCGACTACGTCGAAGCCAAAGGCGCCGTCATTCAAAAAATTCTGAAAGCTTCAGGTATGCTCACGGAAGCCGAGCTCACGGCTATTGAGAAAGCCAATGTCAAGGGCGACAAATTCGGCGCCATCAAGACTGAGCGCTTATTGCTACGAGAATTTGTCTTGAGTCACGATGTCCCTGGTTATCATGAATTGGAAGGTAGTGAGGAGAATGCGAGATACCAGGATTGGGAGCCGCGCACGATGCAACAAGCGCGTGAGATGGTGATGCAAAATATGCGAAATGCGACCACAACGCCAAGGACAGTCTGGGAACTTGTTGTGGAAAAGGAGGAGCGAATGATTGGGCGTGTGGGGGCGAAATTAGCGCAATCCGACAAGAAGGGTGAGCAGTCGGTCCCGCGTCTCCATCTCTGGTACTCGTTCCTGCCGTCTGTGCAAGGCCAAGGGTATGCGACTGAGGCTACGCAGGCCTTGATTGACGAGTTGGTGAAGAGACAGGCTGGGAAGAAAGTCGAGTTAGAGATTGAGTGTGATCCGCGGAACGTGAAAAGTTGGAAGTTGGCAGAGAAGCTCGGATTTGAGAAGTTCAGCTTTACGGAAAAGGCATACGAGAGCAAGGGTGAATGGGTCGATTCGTTGGTGTATCAGAAAGTGATTGACAAGGCTTGACTCTGAAACTTTGTAGCGAGGATGAGCAGCGCGGACAAGACTCGGAGATGTAGACTCACGAAGTAACGTTTTCATCTACCTCCGCTGATGACTACTGAAGTACCAAAGATCCTCACATCAGTATGCAGCTTGACGGCGAGCCCAAGATGGCTCCCAGACTACTGTGTAGAGCACATGAACAAGCATACTGTGCTAGCTGCATATGCCAGAAGCCATTGAAAGATAGATCAGCGATATTTAACGCAAATATGTGACGATTCTAGAATGGTAAGGCCGCACGTGAGTCGCAATACCGCTTTTCTTCTATCCGCCTAATTCTTTGACCTCCTGACATAAGTTTGTATACACTCTTGGCGCAAGTTAGATCTGGTATCGGAAGTCTGGCTCTCGATCCGTATACATTGTTCCCTCAGCCATGACATACCCAGCAGCAATCTTGATATCTTTGCGTTTCTCTCTACGCTTGTACATCGCACGCACGATCCACCACCCACACCACGCGAACGCCAAACATCCCAAGCTCCACGCGTGCCCAAGCGTGTACTTTGGGGCTGCATTACTTTGGTAAATCTGGCCGGACACGACGCCGCCGATGTTTGTCAGGGTGAGGAGTATCCCCAGAGAAGCAGCGCGCTTGCCGTCTGGAGCGCAGTTGGCAGAAAGCCAGGTGATATTTCCACCTGTACAGAGGAAACAAGCTGTCGAGATGAGGTACGTGGCGAAGTATTGAACTCCTGGGCTGACCGGAGAAAGAAGTATAGCATAGCCGGCTATGCCGATAGGAGCCATCAAGATTAGGGGAAGGAACCTTGTTTGATAGCGATCACTCAGGTATGCGCCGACCGCGTAGACGATCGCCCCCCAAAGGTTGACAGGTATAACAAGGTATTGTGCCTGGTATAAATTAGTCTTGTGACTACTGAGCCTCAATGTGAAAGGCTGATTACCTCTTTGACTGAATAGTGAAAGCCGTTCCTGATGATGATGGGCAAGAATGTGCCAAAACCATACAATATAGTCACAACCGCAATCTGAATACAGCCGTGAAGCCAGCTCTTGATATCTTTGGCAGCTTCCTTGATATCCGCTTTACCGTAATGGCCAGATCCGGCCGAGTCGGAGTAAGCTTGGGTACGTGCTGCTCGTAGGCGCATGATTTGTTTCTCCTCTTCGTTGAGAAAATATGCCGTCTCATAATCTTTCGGGACAAGCCAAATACAGCACACCGCCCAGACAATCGTGATTATGCCCTCGAGCACGTAAAGCCTTCGCATATTAGCATGAGCCCCAGAGTCAGGCGAATGAGATGCTCACCACCGCCATCCAGGCCAACCAGCAACGCCATTCATGTATAGGATACCGAAGGCAATGAGACCTCCAAATGCCCCAGACAAAGCACTAGCGATGAAGAGGTAAGCAACACGGATGCCCAGTTCTTCTCTCGTATACCAGTTGCAGAGGAATAAAGTCATGGATGGGAACAAACAACCTTCAAAGAAGCCCAAGAATATGCGCGTGGTGACAAGTCCACCAAAGTTCTGCACGAAGCCCGTGCAAAGACATACAAGACCCCAGCAGAACGTAATCGTTGGGATCACACGGTTGAATTGAAGTCGCTTGACCAGTAGCGAGGTTGGAAACTATTATTTACTTAGCATACTAGAGTTTAATTAAATAGTGCAAATGTACCTCTGCAAGAATGTAGAATATGTAAAAAACGGAGACAGCAGTCTAGTGCACGTTAGTTTCTCCTCACACGCATCATCAGAGTTACTTCAGCTCACATTCAACTCGCTACCTTTCAGATTGATATCTGCCGTCATACCTTGCGTCGCTGCAAATCCGATATTCCCGCGGTCGAGATAGCTGATGAGCATGAGCATCATCATGACTGGAGCTACGAAGCGATCAAGTTTTCGTCTCAGCGCATCCTCTTTCTTCTTCGCTTCGATGGTGTCCGGCGGCTCATCTTGAGCGAGATACTCTCTTTGACTTCCTGATGCCTTCTCATCCGACCCTAAAGTGGGAAGCGGAGATTGAGATTCATGTGCGGCCATTTTGACCGATGGCTCTGGCTGGAACGGTCGTGTGCAGTAGTAGCGAGGCTGGATCTACAGCGCATGAAGAAATGAAGATTGGTTGGCTCTTAAGCGTCAGAATAGCATATGTGCATATATATTTACTCCAACGGCTATGGCGAGCGCACCGCAAAGTCTGTCAACAAGTGCGCATCACTGCGACGCACGAAGGAAGCACTTCCCGTGTCCTTGCTAGCCATGGCACCCTGTTGGGGCAACTGCTGATGCTGATCCTTCGTGCACGAAGAGTCGTCACTTGTGAGGTTACGCGAAAGCGTCGGTGGCGCGCAGGGTTGCGTCTCGCTGGATATTAACCGGGAATGGTAATGGTGATCGCTGGGCCCTGTGTGGAGAAGGGCGTTGGAGAACCCGTATGCGGGGGTAGGAAGAGGGGTCGCCCATTTCTCTGGAACATGGAGCACGTGGCTGGAACACTAAACATTGAGCTTCAGCATTGGGGAAAGCCACTAGTCCAACTATACGTCGAGCAATAATACTAGAGATCTGGCATCAACAAGCATTTTAGTAGTGTTCGTCCATCACCGACGAGCGTAAAGGCACTAAAAAGATTGGGAAATTGCGTCCAACACAAGCAGCAACTTCGAAAGCGAACATTCCTAATCACTGGAGGCACTTGCACCTTTTGGAGGACTACACCTTCAAATCATTGAACAATGTCTTCACCAGACAAGACTGTGGCCTTCATTGGTACGTCTCCGAGTTCTCGTATCATTCTGCCAGTATCTAATTGTGATCAGGTCTCGGAGTCATGGGCTACCCAATGGCTCTGAATCTTCGCAAAGGTCTTGACTCGTCCTACACTCTCTTAATATGCGATGTCTCTACAGACGCCATATCCCGCTTTCAACACGATGCCGATTCTCACGGTCCTGTGGCTGTCGTCAAGAGCGGCTACGAGGCCGTCCAAAGTGCCGACACCGTCATCACCATGCTACCGGACTCGAAAGCTGTCAAGAAAGTCTACCTCGACCCCACATCTGGCGTGCTCGCAGGGGCAGAATCGGCACTGAAGTCTGGCGACGGAAAAGCAGCCGGCAAGCTGATCATGGAATGCGGTACAATTGAGACTTCGACAATACTAGAAGTTGCAAAAGCAACGGCTGAGTCTGCCGCGTCATCCCAATTGACGTTCGTGGATGCGCCGGTATCTGGTGGACCAATGGGTGCGCAAGATGGTACGCTGGCGTTTATGGCTGGCATGAACAACAAGGATGTGTATCCTCGAGTGAGGGGATATCTGTCGCACATGGGCAAGCCAGATGCAATATTCCTATGCGGCGACATTGGCGCCGGAACGGCATTCAAGGTCATTAACAACTACCTCAGCGCTATAACCTCGCTCGCTGCATCAGAAGCGCTGAACATCGGAACGAAAATGGGCTTGGACGTCTCCTTGCTCACGGATGTGATCAATGTAAGCGGCGGACAGTGCTGGGTTACCTCGAAATCGAATCCGGTACCAGGTATACAAGCGAATGTGCCAAGCTCGAGAGACTACGAGGGCGGCTTCAGGATCGAGTTGTGTAGAAAAGTGTTAGGAATGGGAAGTGAACTTGCGGAGATGGTGGGGGCGAGAACAATACTGGATAAGCCGACGTTGCAAGCATATGATGAAGCGATGGGGGATGAAAGGTACAAGGGGAAGGACGCGCGAGTTGTGTATAAGTGGTTGAACGAGAGTAAGAGGAGTTAGTGACGTGGAATGAATCTCGTAGATTGAACCCCGAATGTTTCTCATAGTTTGACTCGTAGCGTGGCGATATTCACGTGCTTAAGGAAGGTTGGTCGCAGTGTGCAAACCAAGCGTGGAGAACCCCATTGCTTGTAACAACTACACGGAAGCTATGAATAGGAGGGCTAGCCTCCTGAAACGCATATAGTCTCTCATTACATTATGCACAGCTCACAAGCGTACAGTTGATCTTCTTAGTAGAAGAACTACAATGTTCAGCTCGGAACCGGACCAAAAGCAACGAGCAAATACTTCTGAGTGTCATCATGTCGTTCTTAGAGCGCCATCAATTGTTCATTGCTTGGCAAGTTCCTTCTCCAAAATTTCGAGTCCGACGTCCATGGTACTTATACTGAGCAACGTAGCAAGCTCCATCACCTCCATGATCTCTTCCGCTGTTCCTCCATAATTCAACACATTTCGCATATGTAGCTTCAGACCTGGTTGGTACATGTGTGTCGCGGCCGTATCAAAAGCACAATAAATCAACTCCTTAACCTGGTCACCTGTTAGTATCTTGCAACTACACAATCCACGCACGAAACATACCTTTGGTTCCAGCACTCCCTTGCCTCCCTCGTTTATCCAAGGCACCGAACTAAACTCCGTATACGCATCGAAGAACTCTGGACTCAATCTCAAAAACTCTTCCCAAAGCGTATTCCAGTACCCCCTCTTCTTCTCAAAATCCTCGCGTATAGCCCATTGCTCTTTGCTCATACCCTCCATTCCTTTTGGCATTGGTTTGCCCTGCTCTTCAAGGACTTCAAATAAGATCGGCACACCGGTAGTACATGCGTGGATGCCCAATGTTGAAGTTAACGAGAGTACTTCTACGATTTCAACTTTTGTCGCGCCGTGCGCTAATGCTGCTTTTGTGTGACGTTGGATTGAAGGTGCGTGGAGATGTGTTGATGCGGCACTGACTGCTATTGAAACCAAGCTCTGAATTTTGGGCGAGAGAGCGCCTCGCTTCTTGGGGGCGCTTGTGAGTCGTACGCTTGAGGCGAACATGTCTGGTGCATGCTTGAGCATGCGATCCCATGATTCGTCGTATGCAGCGGGACCGAGTGTGGCATCGAAGCGCTCCTTGAGGCTTTGCTGTTCTGGTGTGAGTGGCATGGCTGGTGGTAAGCTAGGTATTGAGTGCGTCGATTCACTTTGGTATGAGGATAACTCGAAGCTGAGGATGTGTGCTCTCCCCAGGTTTCGGTTGGCTGCTTTGGGAAGGACAACTGGTATGCCTCCAAGTGTGACTCGTGTACTAGCTGATTGAGCATCATGACTCGTGCGCATGTGGTGTTGTGTTGGTGTTGAAGGAGCCCCACTTCCCCAACGCTCGTGCGGAGAAGGTGGGGAACGAAGTTCAGCGCTAGTGATCTTGAAAGTCGGCTACTACTTTGCGGCTGTACTTAGCCGTTGAAGCGTGTTATCGGCTAGCAAGTCTCAATGGTCGGTATGCGAATACTCGAGCTTACAGTGAGGAATCTGGTGAGATGATCAAACACGGCCGTCTATCATTGCCCAGCACCAAAGAATCTCTCGCGATTGGCGGGGTCACTCTCCCACTCGACATCATGGGCGAAAATAACCTCCACGCCTTCCTTCTCAAGTACTCTGATGCGTTCTATCGTCTCCTCAGCTTGCTTGCGATCAGCATGTATACAGCACACGTGTCCATGTGCATCGTTCCATTCCCCGATGGACTTCTCCCCCGTCAGTAAACGTCTATCGTGGCAAGCATCACCAGCCATGTAAACTTGGTGGCCAGGAGATGTTCGTGCAAGAAGATTGATGTGGCCTGGTAGATGACCCGGCGCATTGACGATGAGAACTGAGCCGTCTCCGAAAAGGTCTAGAGTATGTGGAAGCGAGCCTTTGGCTTTCCACGGGTTGTTCGGTCGGAAAGCACCGGGCGTGGCTGGTTCGGCATTGATTGGCAGGACTTTAGAAGGCTCTAAAAGCTCGATAGTCCGACCCTCGGGAAGCAGATCGTGCTCGAAAAAAGAGTGACCACCTCGCAATGACGATGATGTGCCGTTCAGCAAGGCCAATGCACCATGACCAACGATGAACGTCGAGTTTGGGAAATCGCGTGGCTCTCCAATGTGATCCCAGTGAACCTGGAGATAGGCTGCTTAGCGGGGTGATGTTCTGACTCATGGTTCAACATACGTACATGTGAGTAGATAACATAATCAATATCATCCGGCGCGAGTCCTCCTCTTGCTAGACTTTTTGTCACATCGGGATCCGTGCTCATAGGTTGCCTGGTCTCGACGTGCTTCTGAATGGGTGGAGCATACTTTTTGATGTCCCTTCGAAGACCTAAATCGAAAACGACACGAGTTGTGCTCTCAGTAGCCGAGTTGTAGTGCTGGATGAGAAATGCCAAGGACGGGACGCTCTTTCTCGCGTCACGGGAGACGGGATGTACGAACTGGTACTCTGGCAGCGTGAAATGGCCACATGAAAGGGCATGCACTGATACAATGGCTGGAGGAGTGGTATGCGGCCGGCACGATTGGGAAGACTTTTCTTCGGAAGACATTGTCTGCGCCTGGCAATGTTCACGGTAAAGTGGGATACAGCATGAAAGCCGAAGTCGAGCTTTGGCGGATACTTTGATTGGTCAACAGTATGGTGCGGGTGACTTGAGCGATTCCTACTGCTACGATGCCATCATATCATATGCCTTCCGGTGACCACGTCGAGAGGACTGCACGGTGCTCCGGTAAGGTTGGGGTAGTCTAGCCGCAAGTCTTGCGGCGATAGGGAAGACGATCTTACCCCACATCAACAACCGCGGGACGCTTGTCACCTTGCGAAGCTACGCCTCGACTCAGTCTTAAACACGTCAATGAGCTGTGGACATCGCTTTTGAGTACCAACAGAACAGAGTCTCATCGAGAGCGACATGGCGCCTTCGTTCGATTTTGACAAATTGGGTTTCATTGGCCTCGGGGCCATGGGCAAACCCATGGTCACTCATCTAGCCAACAAACTACCCACAGCATCGCGCATATGGGTATATGATGTGGTTGAATCTGTCGTCGACGATCTGTGTGCGCAGTTTCCCAACAGGGTTTTGAAGGGTGCAAATGCGAGAGACGTTGCACAACAAGTGGTACGTCGACAGATCCAAATTAGACGTAATGGACCTGACGATGTGGCAGGACACGATAATATCAATGGTACCCGAGGGGTCCCACGTTCGTTCCGTGTATCTCGATACCGAAAACGGCGTTTGCAGTACGGATATCTCAACCAAGCTCGTCATCGACTGCTCGACGATCGACACGGCAACTAGTTTGGCCGTCAAAGACCACATCGCTCAACAGTACCCCACGGCATCTTTCTACGATGCTCCGGTATCTGGAGGCGTAATTGGCGCAATAAAAGGCACGATCGCAATCTTCTTGGGATGTGGAGAGGAGGATCCGAACCTGGAACGCCTGACACACTTGATGGGTCTCATGGGCAAGCAGATAATTCCCTGCGGCGCTCCTTCCCTCGGACTGGCAGCAAAGCTGTCAAATAATTATCTGTCTGGTATCATTGCCATAGCCTGTTCGGAGGCGTTCGACATGGGAATGCGATCAGGTTTGGACCCCCGAACGCTTGCCAAAGTTTATGCTGCTGGTACGGCGCAAAATACTATTTGCGACAAGTTCTGTCCGGTCCCGCATGTCTATCCAGATGCTCCGTCCTCAGGAGGTTGGAAACAGGGTTTCAAAGTACAACTGATGCGCAAGGACTTCGGGTTAGCCGTTGATATGGCGAAGCGGGTAGGATCTCGAAATGTACTCGGAGAGATCGGGTTGGCTACGTATGATGGTGCTTCAAACGACCCTCGATGTCGAGATCTAGATTCGCGGGTTGTATATCGCTATCTTGAAGGCCAGGAAGATTGGCAAACAAAATTGAATGGAGCCTGAACTCCTGCTTTCTTCCACGAGGATCTGCCACTTTCAGTTGACTGCGCACATCGCACGAATGTATGGCTTTTGTGCCTGTGCTACCAGAAGTGCATACGTAATGACGCAGATGTTGGGGAAGTGGGGTAGAAACATGGGGTGGTCACCGAGGTCGGAACCTCCACCGAGGGGCTCTTCAACCTTCATTGACAACTTCCTTGAAGTATTTCGCGACACTTACCACCTTCCAAAAACATTCGCACTCGAAGCTCAACGCAGCACGAAACCTCAAGCCTCTTGCAAGTCCAGCCAAACTACGCCCCCATGTCGACCGATCCGAAATACGATGATCTGCACAAGCAGTTGTTCGAAGAAGGCCTCAAAGTGAGGAGAAGCGTGGTCGGAGATGAATATGTCAACCGCGCTTTGGAGAATGGTTCGACAGACTTCTCTCGTGCGGGTCAGGAGCTCGTTACTGAGTTCTGCTGGGGGTATGCATGGACCAGACCAGGTCTCACAAAGCAGCAGCGGAGCCTCATCAACATTGGCATGCTGATGGCATTGAATCGGGCTCCTGAGCTTGCTGTGCACATCCGAGGTGCAAGAAATAACGGGCTATCCGAACTTGAAATTCGGGAGGCTATCATACATGCGACTACCTACTGCGGAGTGCCTGCTGGCGTCGACGCCATGAAGACGGCGGAGAAGGTGCTGAACGACATGGCTGAGAAGGGAGAGAAGCCGCGAGAGTTGGGCAATAGAAGTGAGAGGGCATAGACAATAAGTGTTGGTGGCGGAAGCTGGTGTTCTGAATATGAACGCGGCGCGCTCACGTCGTACGTCGCGGTGGTCTGAGCGTCGGAAAGCCGCGGGCCCTGTTCTGTACTGTCGAGTCAATATGATACACAAGTCTAGATTCAATCTCTGTATCCCGTCGTCACCACCTTTCTGTCCACAATGCCCTTGTATCATTGACTGAGAAAAAAATGTCGTGAAGGTGGCGCGAATGCACGTGTGGTGGCTGATCGACTCCACCCCCGCAAATGCTGCCGTCTCATCCCAGTTCAGCCGGTTCCCCACACTTTGTCTCCTCGGCTGCAAACAACAACGTTGGAGGCCACATAGTTTTACTTTAATGTTACTCCAAAGGTGCAGATAGCCTGTACGGACCAATCGCAGTATGCAAAGCTAAGTGCCCGGTCATGGATGATGCCATAGAGCCTGTTGCAGGATCGCAGGCGGGGAAGAAGGAGAAGCGCTTCCAGTGCGAACATTGCGACAGACGATTCGCAAGATTGGAGCATTTGCAGCGTCACGAACGGATTCGTAAGCCAGCCATTCAAAGATCAATACCAGGTACTAACGACATGAAGACAGCGGTGTGAAACCATTCAGTTGTGCGCAATGCAACAACTCTTTCACCAGAAGGTATGACTTTTCCCACAGGAAATGTATGAAAATTGCTTACAATAAAGTGACCTTCTCGTACGACATGAGCGGCTCACTCATAAGAGCAACAATAATCAAAGCAACGGGCTGCAAGAATCCATTGAGCCCCAAAATGCGCCGACGGAAGAAGCACAACCACGGAAGCGCATTCGTGCGAGCTTCGATGCCGGCCGACCCGTCCCAGAAATACCCGGTATGATATCTTCACCTGCTATACAAGAAATGCCACCCAATCAATACACACCGGCAGCGGCGTTCAGTCCGCTGGCTAGTTCACACAACAACAGCTATTCCCTGACCGCACTGTCCATGGCTGCAGAGTATCAAGCCCTCCAGGGTAATATGGCGAATGGCAACACGATACAAAACCATGTGCCAACACCATCAACATTACCTTCAGCTATGATCGATGCTCCGTTCAATGAGTCCCACTCTACATTGGCAGCCACCTCCTACATGCATGGGAATGTTCCAACACTGGAAGAGTCGCTGAACAGTCTGGCTTCTTTCCTTGATAATGAGCCTCTGGACTCCTATCACTTTGCTAGTCTAATGACTACTGAGCAACCGATGCCTTTCTTTTCGCCTGAGTCACTAGTGTACAACCAGGATCTCTTGACGTCGGCTGATCAAACTATCGCGACCGCCACCCAGCCAGTACAAAATCATGTAGATGAGGGCTACTCGCTTTCTCGCTTCGGCTCTCGATTTCCATCCCTCCAGCCTGATGACCTCGCCGAGGAAGGTGCCTTACGCCCGCGGCCGCTTGCAGATATTTCGCATCGCGATCGACAACTGATCATTGAGAAGCTTGAAGAGTTTTCCGATGTTATACCAAGCGATTTCAGGTTGCCTACTCGACTTGCGCTTTGTCGTTACATTGCTGCATATATAACTGGCTTTCACGAACACATGCCATTCCTGCACATCCCCACCATGTCCATACAGTCCTGCTCAATAGAACTAATACTAGCATTAGCGGCTGTTGGAGCTCAGTACACGTTCGAAGGAGAAAAAGGAGTCGAGCTATTCAGTGTCAGCAGATCGATAGCAACTCAGCGAATTAGAAGGCGAGATGTGCGCCTCGTGGAGCGAAATTATACTTCGGAACTGGAAAGCACCTCGTCCAACGACTTCGCATTCAGCTCAACCACGCGCAGTCCTCGCACTGGCTCGATATCAGGTCCATTAGGTCTTCCCTCGGAGGTCGCCACTAATGGAGAGGATCTGATGCAAACAGCACAAGGTACGCAGCCATCCATTAGAGCATTTGCCTATTTCGCCCTAACATCAGCTTTCACTCATAGCTCTGTTGCTGCTGATGGCCTTGTGCACTTGGGCGAAACACAAGGAGATCCTCCGAGAAGCGCTTGCCTTCCAAAGCATCTTGGCAACCCTTATAAGAGACGACGGTTTGCAACTTGAACCTCTCCAGACAGACCTCCCATGGCTCGACTGGGTGCGTCGGGAATCCATTAAGCGGACCAAGTTCATTGTTTACGGCTTCTCCAACTTGCACTGTATCGTGTATAACATTCCGCCATTTATGTTGACTTCCGAGGTCAAATTGACCTTACCGTGCAGTGCGGCAGAATTTAAGGCACCTACAGCTACTCTTTGGAAAGAGGCTAGGAAGAAGAGTACACCAGAAGTGCCATTCCAGGAGGCCTTGAGACGGCTCTTTTCCAAAGAGGGGAGAGATGTCACCCTGTCTAATTCCTCGTCTGGAAACTATGCTCTGATTCATGCTCTCATCCAGCATGTCTTTTTTCTGCGCCAAGTCGCTCGCTGTCGATTTGACGGTCTCGGTGACTTGAGTGCGGAGGACATTTCGTCAATGGAGACAGCTTTAAGGAACTGGCAGATCGGATGGCGCCGAAATCCGGAATCCTCACTGGACCCATTGAGTCCAAATGGTCCCGTTGCGTTCAACTCTACCGCACTACTGCGTCTTGCTTACATCAGACTGTATGTCGATACTGCTGGACGAGCTCTTGAGACGCGCGATCCACAACTCATCGCCAATGCCTTCAAGGACGGACCGAGCATCAAGCGGTCGTCGAAAATAACCAGAGCCGTGCTGCACTCTGCACACGCTCTATCAATACCCATAAAGATGGGTTATCGCCTCGTGGCCAAGACACAATCGTTCATATGGAGTATCCAGCATTCATTATGCACCCTCGAGTGTGCATACTTGATGAGCAAGTGGCTGGAGGAACTGTCTGTACCGAGGCCCGATCCACCGGCAACAGAAGATGAGAGACGCATTGTTGCGATTGTCAAGAATATGCTGGATGAGACGGAATTTGCTCTGTCTCCAGACATTGCGATTGACTCCCCTGAATATACCAGGCATCTCAGCGCTGGGGTTCTCAGAGTCTGGGCAATGATCTTCAAAGGGTCTCAGACTTGGGCGATTGTGGACATCATTGGTAGCGCATTAAATCTATACGCGGATATGCTGATATCAGACTGATGCAGCATTTGCAAAGAGGAGGGCTGTTTACATCCATGAAGCCTTAACTTCTCTGGAATCGAGGCTCACAACGAAGACGATCAGAGCTATATGCCTCGAAAAATCAACGCTACAACGACATGTCGACGACCAGCTTCCCGCCTCCTCCCTTATGATATTCCTCGACAAGCTCGTTTAGTTTTGAGAGCGGGTACGACTTTGCGATGGCTCGAATGTTG
This sequence comes from Paraphoma chrysanthemicola, assembly GCA_020744225.1. Taxonomy (NCBI): domain Eukaryota; kingdom Fungi; phylum Ascomycota; class Dothideomycetes; order Pleosporales; family Phaeosphaeriaceae; genus Paraphoma; species Paraphoma chrysanthemicola. The sequence continues at coordinate 425,164 of JAGMWG010000002.1, forward strand.
TGTTTTGCCGAGAACTCAAGCATCTCGCGAAGCATCCTGTTACTTCCTACCAAGCTTCCAATGATCTTGATATCGCGAAAGACGACGTCTCGAGCTGAAACCTGGAAGCCTTTCTCCGGAAACGAAACCACGACACATCTCCCATGCGTCTTGAGCGAAGCCATGCCGAAGTCGAAAGCCGCTTGACTTTCAGGTAGGACAATAACCGCATCAAGTCCCATCTCTCCGACATGCGTCTTTCCGTCTTCCGCACCAAGCTCTTGCACCACATCGGCAGCTTTCGTATCCCTTGCATCCACGATGCGCGGGCTCCTTTCAAGATTTCTTGCAACATCCTTAGCGAGCTTCAGCGGCGCATCGGCCGCCTCAATTCCAAGCACTTTGTAGCCCATGTGTGTTCCGTATTGTAGTCCAAGATGCCCCAATCCGCCTCCAGCGCCAAGTATGCCGACTCTTCCGCCTTTTGGCAAACCACACCGTTTCAATGCGGTATAGATCGTTATACCAGCGCACATCAGAGGTGCTGTCTCCGCAGCACCCAGGCCATCCGGTATTGGCGCCAGTTGTCTTGCATCAACCACTGCGTACTCTGAGAACCCTCCGTGTTTGCTCAACCCGTTGTTTTCGGCATCCACACAATAGACTGAATATCCTTGGTCATCTTCTGCCACCGGATCTTCTGGACGATCCTGCCGGCACTCGAAGCACGTGCCACATGGATGAAATGCTCGACCTGGAACGCCTACACGAGTGCCCGGTTGGAACGCGCTGGCTTCTTTGCTTGGATCTGTGTAATGGGAGAGCACGGTTCCGGCGAATTCGTGGCTGCCAATGTGGGGGAAAGACCGTGGTAAGCCTGGCATCTGCCCTTCTGCAAGGACAAAGTCCGTGTGGCAATATGACGCAGCATCAACTTTGATGAGGATATCATGCGGAGAAGATGGCTTGGGCAAAGGGACGGAGCGTAATCTGTACGGCGTCTTGTATGCTTCTAGGTACTGTGCCTGCATCGAGTCTGGTAGTTGCTTTGCCATCTTGAGAGTGGTGGTAACGTATAGAGAGAGTACCTAATCTCGAAAACTTGAAATGTAAAGGCACTATAAGATCAATGTTTAGATTATGCTCTAAATTTTGAGAAATACGAATCCTACTAATGTTCGACCCCGCATGCGGGGCATGTACAAAACAGGGGTGGGGCAGCAGGATGAAGGGAAGCGGTTGATCTTGTACTTTCTCCAACCTTGCTTCAACGTCACATATTGTAAAGCCGACCACAGTCCCACCAACTGAAATATCCCACTGTTCTAATAGCTGGTACCAGTGCTCTCAACGTCTCACGACTATCAATAATGTCTTCTGCCTCACCCACCGTCATCCTGCCCTCCCCCTCCCCAACTCAGACCTACGTAACCATATCCGCCCTCCAGGCCGGGCACCTCACCCTCCCCGAGAAACTCTTTGTGACCGATGCCGACCCGGAAAAACGCGCCACCGTTCCTTCCCTCTCATTCTTCATCCAGCACCCTTCCCCAACCAATGCTTCAAAACCAGACACTCTCGTCTTCGACCTCGGTCTCAAACGCGACATCTCCGGCTACCGCGAAGCACAACAACACCACATTGCGCAACGACAGCCCACAACTGTGAGCCCAGATGCAGCTGAGAGTCTCCGTGCCGGTGGGCTCGATCCGAAGGATGTGGATACCGTGATTTTAAGCCATGTACATTGGGATCATGTTGGTACGCCAGGTGACTTCGTCAATGCCGAGTTCGTGGTTGGATGCGGGACTATGCATTTACTCGCGAACGGAGGTGGACCGTTATACCCTGCTGAGCTGTTCAACCATGATGAACTTCCTGCGGAGAGGACGAAAGAGCTGCCACCAGCACGGAGCGAAGATGCAGCAAAGGCGTTTGAAAGACAAACAAGTCATGCGTGGAAACCAATGGCGGGCTTCCCAGCAACGATTGATTTCTACAACGATGGATCCGTGTATATAATCGATGCGCCGGGACATTTGCCTGGTCATGTTAATCTCCTTGCGCGTGTGGCTCCAGGCCGGTGGGTGTATCTTGGTGGCGATTGTTGTCATGACCCGAGGATTCTGAGTGGAGAGAAGGGTATTGCATTATATGACGATGGGCGAGGTGGCCTCAGGAGTGTACATGCGGATACGGATGAGGCTGCGCGGACGGTGGAAAGAGCTGCAAGATTTCTGAAGAAGGGGAGAATACAAGAGGAAGGTGGTGGTATTGTGGATGTGGAGGTCGTTGTTGCACATGATCGGGGTTGGGCAGAGAGAAATGAGGGGAGGTTCTGGCCAGGGAACTTGTGATATGTCACGAGAATGCTTGCGAAATGCTAATATGCGGTATGCGTATAGAGTTCGTGGAAAGCAAAAAGAAAGAGGGGATTCACCAACCTCCCTTAAAGCTTAAGACGCGACACCTCAAGACTGACATAAGGCCTAGAGGCGACTCGAACCCACGCCTCGACAAGCACGGCGCAGGAACTAGTCAGGACCAAGTCGTGCAGTGGTCGCGAAACCACTGGACTGGCCTGGAATGACGACTTGGTCCTTGATGATACAAGTCTTGGTGGATTGTTACTTTATATACCTGATTACTATGTCGGCTACTGGCCTTGATGCAATCCAAGTCGAACAATTTGACGGTGCGAGCTGAGTGAGGAACTGGACGACGTCATATGCGGTCTTTCTCCAGCGGTGAGAGAGCGCAAGTGAAAGAGCGATCCGGAGACGAGGGTAGACTGCTGCCTACTACACTCACTTCGTCGCTGTTGTACGTGCATTGGTGCCCGTGCTCAAGATACAGCCCAGCGGTTATGGAAATTAGTTTGCACGACTTCACATAGTCCTTCAGTTGCGTCATGGTTTGCGCTGTTGTTGGCGAAGCATAGTGAAGGGCGCTCTTCCATGCGGCGCAAACGAGCACAAACGTCACAAGCACATTCTTAAATCGCTAATTGAAGAAGTTGCAGGAGGATAATTACACCTGTGAGGAGGTGTAACGAGCCCCAAAGGAGCTCGGACAACTGTCTTGAGTTTATTTTCTCGACCGTTGTATAGCCGTCCCATCTTTCCGACCACAGAATCATGGCCCTCCAATTTTCATGTTAGCGTATCCTGAATGTATACGCCCAGAATCTGAGCAGCATCAGACACTGTCTAGCAGTATCCTAGAATACTTCGATACGCGGTCACCTAACCCATCTCGGCTTCGCATCCTCTGAGGCTATCCAGCCCTGTCTACTCCCAAGCCACCTTATCGAAGAATTGCTTGAGGTTTTCGAACCTCGCGCTAGTACCTTGGAGTATTTCCAGTGCAACCACAGGGTCCATCCACATGTCCTCCACAGCGGGCTGAACCTTATCCCTATGTGCCTGATCTGCCACGGGATCGGTCATCTCCTCATCCATCTCCCTCAACACAGACTGAACCAGAGGCCGCTGGAAGAGCTTGTCCGAGAGATAGGATGGGCCAGCGAGGCCCGCGTTGTCGAAAGCAGCCTGTAGCGCGTATAGAGTCAGCATACTTTCGACGAACGAAGTGCAACTCAAAACAGCATCCTAGAATACTTTGCGCGGCTATCAAGCATGACTTGAAATCCAAATCCCCAGCGAAATAATCCAGGACACATAACCAACTGTCAACTTACCATGAGCGTACCCGACTCCAACCCCTCATCCGCCTCAACCTCCTCATGCTTTTTATCAATCTCCTTGCCACCCTCATCCACCCAGACTGTCCACTTCATCGCCCACGCCGTCCCAAACTTGCGAATCGTATTCGGACTCGTGTAATGCATCTCCTGCCAAAACCCCAGCTGACCCTCCATCGGAATCGTGGCCTTGGGAACATACTGCTCCAGCTGCTTGACGGCCTTGTCCATGCGCGCGGATGCTTGTCGGCCCCAGAACACGAGATCGAACGGCCCGTTGGCCCACATATCCAGGAACTCGGACTGCTTGGACGACTCGTCTTGGCGCGTGACGGCGTAGAGCCATGCGTCGATGAAGGCCTTGGAAAGTGCTAGGGCTGCGGGAGTGACGTACTCGAGCGGGTTGGTGCTCGCGCGAACGATGCAGGCCATGAGGATGTTGAAGCGGACTTGGCGCTGGCGGCGGGTGAAGGAGTGTGTTTTGTCCATCTCCCAGTACCAGATTGCCTGGTTGATGATTGGGTCGCCGTGCTTCTTGTCGACCATGAACTTGGCGGCCGCGAAGCGCTCGAAGTTGGCGAGAACGAAGTCGAGCTGGAGATGGGCGGGGATGCTGGGCACGTATATGGCGCTGGTGTTGCCGGTGTAGATGTCGTGGATGGTGGGGTGGCGGTTGTTGTGGAAGACGGTCTTGGGGATCTTGGAGAATTTGCGCGAGAGTTGGTTGACGGCGTGGTGGTGCAGCTCGAGGAGCTGTTCTCGTGTTGATGACATGTTTGCTATCGTTGGAAATGTCAGGTATGGGTTCCGAACGGGCGATAATTCTCGCAGCAGGGCATGCAAAAAGACAATTTTGAAAGGTTGTAGAGAATGTATAAGAACCCGTTGGCCGTTTGTAATGACACTTTAGCGCCGTTCAGCGACTCACTTTCACCTCGACATTAGAGGGATCGGATCATGGATGCCTACGTTGGAACGTTTGTATTGGCCTAGTTAGTGTGACCACTCTGCTCGCATTGCTCGAGCTATGACGATGTAGCTCTATATGGCATTGCTTATTCTGATCTGATCAATTTGTCAGAGGACGCTGATCTGCCCCAAGCGAAAGCCCTTTCATAAGCCTAAGCCATACCCTTCTCCCACGCCCGTGCCATCCTCTCCGTCTCCACCACATGCAGATCCTCAGACCACGTCGTCCTCCCCTCATCCGCTGGATCCTCCCAAGCATTATTGTACCACTCCAGAAAACTCCGGCGACGATTTCGCCTGGCCAATAAGGTCCAGCCATTCACCCTCGGATCTTCCACATAGTAAACCATATGTCCTCGACACTCGGCATGTTCAAGTTTGTACATGGAGAGTAGTTCGCTGAGGCGAAGAAAATGGCACATGACCCAAAACCGTTCGAGACTGTGCTGAGCAATAGTCTGTATATCGGTTGAAGATGGCTTCTCGCTGTCGAGTCGCTCGATGCGGTGTCGACGGACTTGAAGCCGCAGTGCCAAGCTGGAGGAGATGTCATCCATCCCCATCATCCGAGGCGAGAGAACGATGGGCCGGGTGAGGTCGATGTATGGAATGCTGGGAAAGTCACTGCCCACCTTGGCTTGGAGGGTGGATATAAGTCGTTCTTCTTGAAACGCTCCATTGAATAGGGCTTTCCAGTTCAAGGAGATTTCGTTTGTGTTTCGTTGAATTTCGAGTTGTGGGAGTGTGAGGTCGGTGACATATGACTTGTTAAGATTAGCGCCAATGCGAGTAATGACCTTGTTCTCGATGTCGAAGTCATTGGAGCCTCGCTGTTCTTGGTGGTCGTGTACGAGTTCTTCCAAGACATCAAAGTTTGTGCCGAGAGGAGACATACGCCAGCCACGCAGGTTGAATGTGTGAAATCTGAAGTAGGCGGTCTCACCTTCGACGTGCGAAAAGTTACATCGAAATGGTTTCATGTCGAAATTGATTCCGTCAGGACCATACCCTCGGAACCACCAGATGGTAGTATCCTTCAGCCAGGTGTTCTGAAAGATGAGGTTGACTTCGTTGCGAAACGCCCTGTTCACTTGGCGGCAAATCGTCCATAGGTAAGCCGCATCATCGATTTGAGCCAGTGTGGAATCGAACAGCTCCTGTGACAGGCGAGCATTGCTTGATTCTTGTGCATCTGACATTGTCGCAGTTGAGTTGAGCATCGCTGTAAGCAAATGGCAAGTTGAAAGCTGATTGCTGTGATAGTTATAGACCCGATGGGCTTTTGGAAGTCTGCAGTGAAAGAGGTAGTGCTATGAGTGACACTGTGGCCCTTAAGGGCGCTGCCCAGGTACAGTGAAATTGTGTTGTAGGGTAGTCCCACTGACCAAGGCGTTTGGTGGGAGTGCCACTTGCGCACGCACGTGCAATCAAGTGCCGCAAGGTGATCACACAGTTCCATAGGCGAGGCGAGGCGTCGCGTCATGGTGCGAGGTCAATGTGAAAACATTGGCCGATTTGCTTCTCACTGGAGTACAACGGATGCGAAGCTACTTCAAAGGACTAGCAGTCCTGTCCACGGGGCTGGTGGTTCGGCCAGCTCCCACGCCCGAGGCGAGCAGCTCCAGTCTTGATGCCTGTACTCTGTGCTTCTTCATGACTTCGACCCATTCTTCGTCGATATCCTGCTCTTCAACACTGTCTTCGGCTTCTTCAAGCTCTGCCCGCAGATCATCCTCCAGCAGTGCGATCATCATGCTGAAGTCGCCGCCCAATCGCCCGAGCGAGCCAGCACAGTACAGGACTTGCGTCAAGAGCGAGTCGCGAGCTGCGTGATCCTGTACGTTTGGAAGATATGTCCGGAGCGTGTCGAATAAGATTTCGACGAGGTGCAGAGGGAAGGTAGCTAGTGCAGATGGAATGGGCTGCAGCGGGTTGGCTTGTGTGACTGGCTTGACGGCAGGCGCGGTGTCCTCGGAGCCTGGAGCAGGTAGTGCCGAGGGGAAGATGCTCTTGTACATGGAAATGATGGCGAAGCTCTGCTCGCGGAAGATCTCGAGGTACTTCTTGAGGTACTTCTCCGTCTGTTGTCCCACTGCCCAGCCGGCCTCTGCCTTAGCTGAGCCCTTCACCCTTCTCTCCGATTCCTGGTCGGCCAGTTCACGCAGCGGGTCGAGTGCAGCCAGCATCGACTCTAAGCATGCCAGTCTGCACACCAAGAACAAAGCGCCCAAGCTCCCCTCTCCGCTGCCAATGCTTGTTTGTTTGGTGGTCCACGACTCGTCAAGCTCTGGAGCAACGCGTCGCAGCCAGCCGATGGTGCGCATCGCGCCTGCCAGCTTGATCCCTTGTGACTGCAGCGAGCTGATGAGGTTTGCCGTCATGGTCTTCATCTCCTGCTCGGCTTGGGTGGTCAAGGACGATATGAGCTGGGAGTCGGGGTACAGCGTGTGGAGGCGCTTGATGTGGGCGTGCAGGTCCAGAGCCGAGGCATAGTTGGCATTGGAAGCCGCGGTGGATGTGTTTGCCTGCACTGCGGCAGTAGAGGAGGAAATGGCGGTCGACAGCAGCGTCGGCAGGTCCAGCACATCGGTCACACGGTCGACGTTCCGCGAGAGCAACATGGCCTTTCTCCGCCGGTCGAGGATGGCATTCTCCGAGCTCTTGCTGTACTTTTCCGAGAACTTTTGTGCGGCCGTCTCCAACTTGGGAAGCTCGGCCTGTATGGTTCCTGCATCTTTGCCCAGCTGCGGTAGTGTGTCGCGTAGGTGTGCGAGGTGGTCGGTGGATGATATGATGGGTTTGTGTGAGCGTTTGGAGAGCGCCTGTAGTGACCGCAGGATTGATTGCGAGCTCTGCGACAGCGAGTGCTGCTCGGACGACGTGAGGGCAGCAAGAGGAAGGGTGGTTAGGCGGGCGAGGTATGTGTTCGTGACGGCGTCTCTAGGTGATGGTCGCAGCTGCGCGTCTTGGGCGTCGAAGTAGGGTATGAGCAGCTCATACAGCGGGTCGGCCATTGTAGCGTCATGTGATGAAGCTGTATGGCTTCAATTGAATAAACACACCAAGCAATCGCGCGTTCTCAGGCACATGCGGGGAGGCTGCGGACTTCACACGGAGGTGCTACCAGCGCGCAGGGATGACGCGCCCCTGCCACTTGGCGCCCGCTGCGCTAACTAAAAGCGAGGCGACCCGCAAGATGCCCTTCACATGCACGCCTGGCCGGCCTGCAGTGAGCCATGGACCGCCACTCCAACACTCCACCCGGCGACGACAGCCCCGAAGACGCGAGCCCCACGCGAGAGCAGCGCAACGTCCTCGAGCGCTTCCTGTCCAACCTCTTCGAAGACCGCTTGCTCACCGACAGCCCCGCAGACACGACTGCGTCCTCACCACCCACTTTGCCGCAGCCGCCGCCCTCTAATAATCTCGTGCCCTTCTTCAGCGCCGCCACTGTTCTCGACCCGCCTCACGCGGAAGGCACCTCTTCGACCGCACCTACTACGGACGCCGCACACCCTACGCCGCCAATGCAAAGCCCGCGCGATGCCGTCTTTTGCGTCGAGGACACTGTGGGACTGAAGGACGACAAGTACAGCGTTGGCGTGGTAGACCGGTCCTTTGGCGATGTCGACAGCCACGAGCCCCGGCCGCAGCGCGACTACGGCGAGGACATTGAGCGCCACACCGACATCTCGCGCGAAGAGTTTGCCAAGTTCATGAAGAGCGGCATTCCTCCGCGGGGCACAGTGCTGGTCTCGTGGCAGACGCAGCTGAAGACGGAACTAGTACCAGAGGCAAAACTGCAGCTGCTGGATCGTGCGCTGTACGTGGGCGATGTCGTCAAGCGGAACTCGGAAGAACACATGAGCGGGACCGTCATCGGAACAAAAGTGCTCTGCACCCTCTTCCCCGCCACCCACTACAACGGCGGCCAGATTACACAAGCCATCAGCGACGACCTGTCAATACGAAACGTCCCCGCAGACGAACTTCTCAACACGCACGAGTTCAGTGAGGGCACGGTGGTTATATACGGTGACTGGGTCGGGCGAGTGGAGAATGTCTACGACGAGGTGGCTCTCAAGCTGTCGAACAACTCTGTCGTAGTCGTGGAGGATCCCGCCGAGCTCGAGCAAGACGACCTCACAGTCGATCGACTGAGCGTGGGCGACACGGTCAAGACAAAGAAAGGCAACCTGCGGAGAGGGCGCTGGAAATATGGAGCGTTCGACCCCAATGTGCGACCGCAAGGCATCGTCGTCGAGACACGCACATCCGAGATCGACGTGCAGTGGCTGGCGCGCAGCATTAGCGCGAGCAACATCGCTCTTTCCGCTGATGAACCACCAGCCACGCTCAGCCGCGACGAGTTTGAGAGCTCCACCTTTTTCAAGTACGACGCCTCTGGGAGCTCATCCAAGACCCTGCCGCTGATCAACAATGGTACCGAGCGGGTATATCATGTCACCGATGTAGCAGTCGGCGACCGCGTCACGTTCAAGGATCTTCTCGGTGCTGCCGTCAAGTACGACGGGAGCCACAATCTACCAAACGGCTATCCACAGGGCAAACTGACTCGCATCCCACGGACCGAGACCTTGGGATATGATTTGAATGTATTCCTCGTCATGCAGACGCACACACAGGTCACCGTGCAGTGGCAAGATCTCTCCATAACCGACGACCTGAGCATATCACTACTGCCAGATCCAAACGTCGAAGACGACGATGAGGTGTGGCCGGGCGAGGTCGTCTTTTCCAAGGAAGGCCGCGAAGGTAACAATGCCGAGGAGACGTGGACGAAGAAGCCCGCCAAAGTAGGGGTTGTGCAGGCAGTCAAGTCGAGAGATCGCATTGCACAAGTGCGGTGGTTCAAGAATCCCTCCATCGAATTCTTCGGCCCCGACCTTCTTCGACCGTCATCTACCGGCGAACTCAGTGAGAACACGGAAGATGTGAGTCTGTACGATATCTACTCCTTTCCCGCTCTTACAAGACGGCGAAACGATTTCGTCCTGGTCCATCCAAACTCAATAGAGGGCCTGCATGAGCCACTCAACCTTACTGGGCCTGACTGGTTCGGAGAAGTCATCGATCTAGGCTTAGACGGCAAGCTTGTAGTTCGATTGGGTGCAGCCAAGCCGGTGGTGGATGTCAAGGTGCCATATGAAGGTGTCACCCTTGCTTACAGCAGTGACATGGACGATGAATTCATGAACATGCATGCAGACGACGACTCTTTCATTGAATCTGACGAGGAGGATATCTCCGACTTCGACTCTGCATCCTTCAACGAGATGTGGATTGAATACGAAGGCATGGACGGCGAGCAGCCTGTGGGTGATGATGAGGAGTGGTCAACAGAGGATGAGGAAGATGCAAGCGACGACGATACCTCTATGCCAGATCTCGAGGAGGTCGATGATGTCGATACCACGAAAACGACACCAGAGAGCAAGTCCCCTGCTGTTAATGAGCAGCCTGAGGATACGGCAAACAATACTCTTGACGGCGCAGCATCGCCAATGCAAGAGGATGGGCGTGAGGACTCCTCAGAAGGCCCTGCCTCTTTCCTCATTCTCGACACTACACCACCCACAAACCACCATTACCTTCATCATACTGCAGCATCCTCCTCTGCGTTTATGCGTCGCATCGGCAAGGAGCACAAGATATTGCGAGGCTCGCTGCCGCCTGGCATATTTGTCCGCACTTGGGAATCACGACTGGACCTCATTCGTGTTCTCGTCATTGGACCAAACGAAACGCCATACGAGTACGCGCCCTTTGTCATTGACTTCCACCTTGGCTCGACCTATCCCCAAACACCGCCAGAAGCCTTCTTCCATAGCTGGACGAACGGGAATGGCCCAGTCAATCCCAATCTCTACGAGGATGGAAAGATCTGCCTTAGCTTACTCGGAACTTGGCATACTGATGAGCGAAATGAGAGCTGGAGCCCCACGAAAAGCACGCTGCTGCAGGTATTGGTCTCTATCATGGGTCTAGTCTTGGTGAAGGAGCCATACTACAATGAAGCCGGCTACGACGTCCACCGATCCGCACCCGAGACCAAGCTAAGTAGCGCTCTGTACACCGAGCGGGCTTACTTCCGCGCTCGCGCCTTCATCACTCATGCCCTCAGCAATGAGGTCGCTCCATTCAAACAAGAGCTAGAATTCCTCTACCGGAGCCAAGTGGAAGGCGCACCAAGGCTGCTAGACAGAGCAGTCAAGGCTGCGAAAGAGGTAGTAGAGCGTAGTGCGAATGGAGGTGACCAAGGCGAGCGTGACGGACTACGGACCATGAGCCTCGGAGCGGTCGTCATGTTGAAGCGCCAGATAGAAAAGCTGGAAGCATTGCATCAGTCATAATTGTCACGACGGGTATCATCCGGGAGTTCATATGTGGAAAGCATGATGGCATGGTAGGCGTTTTGACCGCATTATATAGGAGCACTTGAGTGTAAAATATAGCATTGCCCTAGTTACTTAATTCATTAGTGTATACTAGGTGTGAGCACTGTCAGATGTTGTTGATGCAGTTATTGGTAAGGATGTAGTTGTGCCTGCCCTGGTAGTGAGTGGTGGCTTCCTAGCATGAGAGTTACGTCGGTCTCACTTCCATCGCAATCTCCGCCTTCCTCCTGCTCCAGCTTTGTGCATCCCACAATGACGTCTAACAATGGATGATGTGAACTTCTGGTTATTGAGGTACAGTGGGCGATTTCTTGGTATGACCTTGCTTTCCCCTCATGCTAATAGTGCACGCAGAGATTACGATTGGATTATACTGAGTAGCAACTCAACACTACACGTAGAACCTACGACTAGATTACACCGAGTATCAACTTAACAGTGCCCGCAAAACCTACAACCAAATCACACCGTGTAATAAATCAATTGCAACAAACACCACATGGCGAATTCCCCTAACATGACATCTACCGCCGAGAAAACTCGCCCTTCGGGACCGCGCCTGCCACAGGAGCTGATGGACTTGGTCCTACGCAACGTCGATGACGAGGTCTGGCTGTGGGTCGTCGGTCGCCAAGTCTCGCACGAGGTACGTAAGGAAACGGAACGCATTTTCCTTGAGGGCCTTCTTAGAGACGCCGAGCTCTTGACTAACGCGGAACAACATACTTACTGGTTCGGTCTGCGATATCGGTGTCCCTTCTCACGAGTCTCTGTAGATGGCGCAACAGCCTTCTTCTCCATTGGTATGACAACCCAGATTTGGGAAGTACTTTCGCGCGCTATACACACCCAGTTGACTCGGATGAATTCCAAGACATGTTCGATCAGTATACAAATAGGCTGTCATTGCGACTAAATCCCTTGCTGCCTCCAATACTATATGTCGTCCAATAGTCCTGCCAGCAATAGCCTTCGATTCGGTAGCTGACTTGCACAACAGCCGCAAAAACGAAGAATGCGAGGCCCTTCGACCGCGATTCGCCTCGTACCTCAACGATGCTGGGTGTCCTTTAGACGGCGTTGATAGGCTGATCAAGTGTGACTGCCGCGAATGGAAGGATTGGACACTTTGCATGCGAATGAACGAGCTGATCCGTAAGTATGACCTAAAAACGGCAAAATGCCGGGGTCAGACCTTTCATGTCGAGGATCCAGGGTCTTGGGGCTGGAAAACGCGCGGTCGGCGGAAGGTAATTACGGAACCTCGATGGTACAATAATGCTTGGGAGGATCCTGCGGACGGAGGTAGGATCACGATGTTCGAAGATCCGCTTGTGGTGGAATTGGAGAGCATGGCGAAGGCATGGGAGAAAGGGCTCTACTAAGTGTTTTTGTCAACTCTCTTGCAGCGTCAACCAACATCACTGCCGTCAGCCGGCATCGGCAGAGCTGGCGGATTCCTTCTTTGGAGCAGCGCCTAGGTTGGTTAGCCTGAGCCTCGTTTTCTTTGCGCAGCTGGCAGGTATGAATAACCGTGCAAACATGCAACTGCGGACCTTTGATACATGAGCAAATGATACAAGATACTGATTGGAAAATTTTAGACCCATTGCATCAGAGAAACACCACTTGCCGACATGTCCACTACCTGACTTGACCGCTCATTCTGAAATGCTTAGAGTGACCAATAGAAGGAGGCAGGCTGTGAAGAAAAGAGGCAACGAGGCAACTGGACAAGTGGGCAAGTATGCAGGTATCCCTGCAACTGCGCAACTGAACGCATAACCTATTGGTCGAGTATGCATGCGTGCAAGCCATTTGTTCGCTAACAACTAGACAGCCAATGAGATTGAATTTCCTCCTGCCTATAACTTGGGCAATAGCCCTCGTCCGAAGGTCCTCCTCTGGAACTCAAAGTCCTCCGCAGTCCTTCAGTCTTACCTTTAGCACAAATAAAACATGACAAACCATGGACTCCGAAGTCCTCCAACTGGTGGCGACAAGTCAATTGACAAAAAAACGATCTTAGATCACATCGCGCAAGACTTTGACACTCTCCCGCAACCCTGGCCCGCAAACAGTAATTTGTACTCAAATTTCCTCAATCTTGACACTGATTGGTCAGCCGTGGACTCTTCATTCGACTATCAATCTGGAGTCGACACCCCCAGCTACTCTTCGAACCGTCGCAAGAGGAAAGCCTCCATGGGCGATGAGCGCCTACCACATCAAAGATTCCCTTGCCCCATATTTGAAGATGAAACCAGACGAGGTGTGGCGCATACATGCAATGGAAGAGGCGGAAACTCCATGTCGGAATTACGCCGGCATATGACCAGAGGCTCCAGAGGTCGGCGAGCACATCTCAGCTTCCTTAAGCGATGCGAGACTTGCAATGATGATATCGTTAACGAGAGAGATTTTCTTGATCGGCACGGGCCCAAATGTCACACGTCGCGACCGGTCAAGAAAGGCAAGGCAGCAGACGAACACTATCGCTCGTTTTGCGAGAAGTTAGTACCATCGGTACCTGAAGGACTTGAGGCTACGCGTAGGTCGACGCTTTGAGATAATAGTAACTAGCTAATAAAGAACGCAGCTGATCTATCCATCGATCAAGGATATGTTCCGGACCACGAACACACACCCTCAACGCCACAGCATGATCATTCATCATATTTCCCAGAAGCAGTTCATATGCCTTCCCCTCTTTCGAAAGAGGCGTCAACTCGTTCCCCTCACGAGAGCACATTAGTCCCGACTTTAGATATTGATCTGGGTCGTAAGCAATCGTACAATCCGTGGGCACTACTTGACTCTGATTCGGATGATACTTCCCGGTCACAGCGAGCTCAAGACGTGAGTGGAACATAATCTCTGATTCAAACAATTCTGACTGATATGGTCAGTAGCATGCCTCTGCTTGGAACCCCTTAGGAATCATGATGCAAGGAGAGACGAATATCGAGGATTTGATGGATGTTGATGATCTGGCTACGCCTGCGGTTCATGATACGTTTACGAACGAGCCTTGGTCACACTTCTCTGTTGGGCAAATGATGCCCGATTCCGCCTCTTGCGCTGATGACACTTCAACAGTACCCACCAGTCATGCGCCCTCTTGGCAGTCGGAACAATGCTCCACATCCACTGAAGTTTCAGATTCCCACGTTGGGGGCCCTTACTGTCTTCTCTTATCACCAGGCTCGCATCTTATTCAAGCCACTCTAACGACATCTGATCTCGCCGCTCAGGAAACATTCGACCATACCAACGACATGGATATCCCGATTTCAACTCAGCATAGTTTAAGGACTCAGGCGACGCCACCCTCAAGATCCGTGTTGTCCTCTCCATCCCTACTGAGCATCACCTCGGCTCGTTATCCGGATGTTTTGTTGTGCAAAGGTCCTGGTTGCCAAGCGATGTATTCGGGCAAGTACCGGCGGAGTAACCTACTGCGGCACATGCGCTTGAAGCACGGTCAGGGCGAGTATCAAAGTGAAGAGCGACTGTATCCTTGCGAGTCTGATGGCTGTACGAGGACATTCAAGAGACAGGACGCTCGTTTGAAGCATTACAGGAAGCAGCATCGACATCTTCTTTAAGAGAAATCTTCGAAAGAGGCTTGTCATAAGATCGAATGGCCGGAAGGGATATGAGCCTGACTTTGTGGTATGCACTGGGGTCGAGTCAGGTGAAGAAGGGTACCTCGGATCATCTCAACGCGGCAGAGAGGACGTTTCCTATCGCAAGCATCAGTACTCTTGAGAGAAATGAGAAATGAAGTCGAAGCAAATGATCCCAAGTGAATGAAACAATACATATACGCATGTTCGTCGCATCGCGCAAATGGCCACCTTACGAAATGTGAAGTCCCCGAAAAGGCTTCTACAATCTCAACTAACAATCGTTTATCTCAGTACGTGAAAACGGCCTCCTATCCATAAAAAGAAAACAGCCAAGAACGAGCCTCTTTGGAACGAAAGGAAGATGGTAAGTCGTCAGTTTCGTCCTGCGAAAACTTTGATGCTTATGTTGTCACGTGTGTGTCACGTCATTCATGTTTCACATAATACGAGGGGTTGTCAGCTCAGCCTTGCCCGAAACAATATGGAATAATCGAAACGTATTCTGGTTGTTTGAATGCATGGATTGAGCAGTATTTGGGTGAAGAAACGTACAAGTTGTGAGATTTCAAAAGTTGTATCCACTTGGTGATTCTCGATTGAGAGAAGGACAATTTAGTGGACAAGTTCACTTGATGTGATGGAGGGATACTCGGAATACGTGAACGTTGATTGGTTGAAAGCTGCACGAACATGCGACAAGTTTTAAGAATCCAGTGTAGAGGTAGTTTGGAAAGGTAAGCCTGATGTGAACCAATTTTTTTATGAACACCTTTTCCAAATTCATTCTTGTTTCTAACATACGACGGTTCATCAAGCTGGATGATGGGATTAGATTTTTTGTGCTGTGGAAGTCGTAGGCGAAGTGCCAAAGTAGAAATACACGTGCTTGAGGTAGGGAAGATTGGCAAAGGTATTGCAGTGCATGTATCTACGGAGTAAGCGTGGTAATTGGATGCGATTGAGATCAGATGTGCAGCTTAGAGAACTACCCATGTAACTATTGCATAAATTCGCCTAATGTGCCTGACTATGATGTTGCACGTACAGTGCACCTACAGTATTCACTGTCACGCAGCCTCAAAGTAAGCATCTTATCGATGCGATGCTCGGTCGAAGGACGACCGTGTCTAGCACCATGGTTTCCAAGGACTGGTACTGCAAAATCTTGACATAGTGGCGCTGTGCATGCGGGTCACATGTGCGTGGCCGAAGGCTTTCAGCCTTGCTCTTCCCCGCTTCTCACTTACGCACCGCAACCATTTGAGAAAAAGGTCGCAAACACATGCGTTGCAGCACACGAGCTTCCAGAATTGACTACGATGAGGGCAGGGCCAAGGCCTAGACACGTGACATTTGACACGTGATCTTATGATCGGCAGCTTCTCAGCCTTGCACTTCCCCGCTCTTGCCCACTTCCGTAAAGGTTGCTGCGCCACACTTTTCAACGCCTGACTACTGAACTCAATTAGCGACCGCATATCATTTGATTTGAAGCCCTGCTTGCCGATATCTCAGTTCACTTCGCCAGACCCTATCGACGCCGCGCAGCCTAACACGACCTCCCTAGTGCGTTCTCCTCATGAGTCTAGCCCCAGCAATTGGAAAGACGTTAAAATGAAACAATTTGGAGACTCATCATATGAATCAACGGACTGTTTCACGCACGCCCCGCTGGACCACCAGGAGCCCTCGATCCGCCTTATACGAATCCTTTCAAACCTTTCCAAACATAGTCGTATTCAATGCGAGATCCGACACGCATCCATATATGATGCCTACTACTGCCTCTCGTATGTATGGGGTCCAAAAGAAAACTTAAGGTCGATTGAAATCAACAACAAGGCATATGCGATCCGCAGCAACTTGTTCAGTTTTCTCGATAACGCCAGACGCAAGCCTCATTTTTTACAACGCTGGCTATGGATCGATGCGCTTTGTATTAATCAAGAGGATGATAGGGAGCGAGTACATCAAGTACAACAGATGGGAGATATTTACAGCAATGCAGTCGGTGTTGTTTCGTGGCTTGGACCTTGCGAACGGATTGCTGCATTTCTTCAAGATCCCTCGGATAAAAAGATCCACAGCACAACAGAGTTCTATGCTAGCGAATACTGGAACCGTGCTTGGATCACTCAGGAATTAGCTCTAGCCCGCTGTGTTACATTCATGGCACTTGACGCAGAGGTTGATCGGCGCGTTGTACCATTCGAATATCACAGGGAACTCAGGAGACCGTCATCGAGAAGAAACACCATCATTTCCGAAAATTCCCGGGAAGTAAAAGGCAGAAGTCTCTTCTTTCTGCTTGACCTGACTAAAATGAAGTATTGCGAAGTTACACGCGATAGTGTCTTCTCTTTACTCAGTCTGTCTGGCGACGGCGTTCTTGTTGCAGTAGACTATTCCAGTCAACATATTTTGCTAGCGAGTCACATTCTGCGCAGCTGTTCGGAGACATTCTGCCTCTGTTCACTTCGCGCTCTGCGACATAAGCTTCCTGATAAACTGCCTTCAGATCCGGTCAAGCTCACATCCCTACTCGACATATTCGCGAAAGTCACGCTGCCAACCGTGGACCTGAGCGTGTTTGGTTGGCGGCGATCTCCATGCATTGGTCTCTCGCGGACCGTAGCTACCGGCGGCACTACCCTCACAACAGTAGTGCTAGATCTTAGTCACATATGTGATGCATGTGGCCGTAGAATTGCTTTCAGATTCAATTCTTCAAAGCTGGAAGTCACTTACACCTACATAGACAGCGTCGCAAGCCTGGGAGGCTATGATTTTAACAGGGCTCTTGGATGCATCGTCCAGTTACATGAAGACACTTCGATGTGCACGATCAAGTTTTCATTCGCTACACTTTGGGACATAGCTAAGGGAATTGGACCTCGGGACTCGCCATACTGCCAATTGATAAAAGATTACGGACCTGCGTCTGCAGGTACAGTGAGAAAGAGCGTGCTGAAGCTCTGTCTCGACGGAGATTGAGAAACTGGGGATCGAAAGCAGCGTGGGAGCTATGACATTAGTCTACCAAGAAGCTACGGACTGGATATCGAGTCAGATCGATGACACGGTCACTTCTCATAAGACTATAGAAAACAAATCTCCAGTCTAAGAAGTCGTTCATCCTTTACCTTAGCCGTTTTGTAAGTATTGCTTAATCTTTTGAACTTGAGTAGGTTTATGTGGCCCGTCTCTGCGTTCATGCAACTGTACGAGCCAGAAAGTCACCGCGACATTCCTCCCTGGACACGTATGCAAAGTTTAGCAAAAGTTGCACAACCAGAAAAGCCAACATCTTGTCCAACCATTCATGTCCGCGAGACGAACATATGCTGCTCGATGAATGCGCTCAAGCATTGTGGCCATTGGCTCTGGCGCCCACATCATCGAATAGCATGGAACAACAAATTGTCCAGTTCCATGGTTAGAGCGTTTTGGCTTAACTTTGCGATATCAAAAGGCCTGTATGAGATGCCTAAGTGGCGTGAGTTTCGCGCGCACGTGCCTCTGCAACTTCATCCTTGCACTGCCCCACTTTGGCACATTAATGCAAGGGCGCAGCCTACTCCAACCGCGTTCTGAGTACTCTATTGTAGCACCAACGCCTTGTGAGAGCTCTCACACGCTTCTTCGGCGACTGACCGATGAAAGTACCATGGATGGTGTTCGGACCCCGGGTGCAGCAGACGCAATCACGGCACCACCTTCACCGCGCAGCTCCTTTCAGATATCACCAATCCGGAAGTTCCAGCACTCACCTTTGAATCACGATGTTCCATCCATCAGACTCGTGCGAATACTCGAAGCCACATCACGCGGAGAACGCATCAAATGCCAGATTCGTCACACGTCGATTGAGGACAAATACACCTGCCTCTCATATGTGTGGGGCAAGCAAGACGCTGAAGAACCAATAGAGATCAATGAAGGGTCATTCTCCATTCGTAGGAATCTCTGGGATTTCCTGCAGACAGCAAGGCTAAAGCCAGGCATCTGCCGCCAGTGGCTTTACATTGACGCATTGTGTATCGATCAAACAAACACTATAGAACAGAATCATCAAGTACAACAGATGGGGCAAGTATACAGCAACGCGAGCAGGGTCATATCTTGGCTTGGGCAAAGTAAGACTATTGAGGACTTCTTCAGCGGTATTCTTTCCGAAACCGACGGCGTATTTGACAAGCCTGGTGCCTATGATTTTCATGAGGACGAATACTGGACACGTGCCTGGGTAAGACTATCCAGCTTCTCACGCCAAGCTAAGCAACAAGCTGACTTTCTGGCCGCTTCTCAAGATTACGCAAGAATTCGCATTGGCTCATAGGATCGTCCTATTGGCAGGACATACAGAGATTGACCGGAAACGATTGCCATCAAGTCAGAGAGTCTGGCGGTGGGCAACCAGAAATTTTGTCACGCTATTTGTCACCGCTCAGAACGATATCCACGGGCATTTCAAAGGGCGAAGCATCTTCTTCTTGCTCCAGAGGTTCCGGAACAAGCAATGTCAGCACCCTCGTGATCGGATTTTCGCTCTGCTTGCTCTCAGCTACGAACAATCTGCTCTCCGAGTTGATTATGGTTGTTCACATCCGGCCCTGGCTAAACACATCTTGAGAAGCTGCCAAGGTTCATTCTGCCTCTGTGCCGTGAGCGTTCTGGGCGATGCGCTGAAACTCAAGCCCGATTCATCCGACGGCGAGTCCGAGAGGTCGGTGAGATATGAACCGTTTGCAGAAGTAGTGCTCCCCGTACAATCAACAAGATATGGAAACGCCCAAAACGAGTTTCCGTGCGCGCATATCACACGGGATATCACATCAGTAACGGCCAGCATTGTCTCTCATTGGTTGTGCTTCGGTTCTTTTCAAACGGATCATTTACCATCTCGTCCCGTCTCAGCTACTGAATTCCATTTCACCTCACGGCCCACCGACCCCGACGAAAAAATCGTCCTTGTGTCGAAATCGCGCACTTCAAAGACAAAGGGCTGTACTCTCACCATGCTCGAGGATGGCAATGCGTGCAAGCTTTCTTTCTCTTTCAATGCGCTGCTCGTACTTGCAAAGACGCAACTCTTTGAGGAAGAATACCATGGTTACGAGGTCTGCTGTCCTTGGGTCCAGAGCCTAGGAACCAGTAATCCCAGTGTAAAAGATACA
Organism: Paraphoma chrysanthemicola; assembly: GCA_020744225.1. Taxonomy (NCBI): domain Eukaryota; kingdom Fungi; phylum Ascomycota; class Dothideomycetes; order Pleosporales; family Phaeosphaeriaceae; genus Paraphoma; species Paraphoma chrysanthemicola. The sequence goes on from JAGMWG010000002.1 coordinate 445,043, forward strand.
CGCATCCTGAAACTTTGTGCATTCGAAAGTCTGTAATTGCAATAGCTATTCATTCCGGGCTCAAACAACCAATATCCAGGATGAAAACACAATGGCGGCGATAGAAGCGAATTGTTATAGCATAGCGTAAGAGGACAAAAAGCCAGACACGGCAGCGGGCGCGAGGCTGCGCAGATTTCGCCATTACTTCAAACGACGCAAAATAAGCTCATTTCCAATACCCTACTTTTCGCTCATGTGAATCACAATGAGAATTACTTACGCTACAAGTGCTACTCGACATAACGCCGCTTGACACAATCACATCTCGGGCCCAGCAACACCACTCATCAAAACCAAGGACGAAACGCGCCAGTGTAGGATTTCCTTCTCGTTCAAGGCCCTCCTCATGATTGCAAGATTTATTAACAAGACCCGTCAGCCATTCCCTTGCTGTTCTTGGGTGGAGGATATCGGTATCGGCCCCGATAGGCCGGATGAGCAACGGAGTTTCCGCCTTTGATGAGAGAATCTGTATATGATCAAGCACCGTGAGATGCGCAGGAACCAGATGCAACTATTCGAGCCGTTGGTGCTCACAAGCGTGGCGAAGGCTAAGGACCAGCGATCCGATATTGCGTGGACCATGCAGTGGACCGCATTCCTGTCCGTACTATGTGAGATGCGCGATCAAGTGCACTTCCCATTTCTCGTGCTGTGTAATCAAGCAAGACTCGTCACGTCCCAAAACACATTTCATTTTCCACCCCACATCTCAACACAACACCGCAACACAAACACTTGCAACACAGCCACTTCCAGCTCACCACTCCTACACATTCAGATTCACTCTTACACAAACCATTAAACACCGATACAAATAGATGCAATTGATCCCATTCCACTCCGACCAAGTCTGTCATCAAGGCACGTCATGATCATAAGTCATATAACATGCCCTTCCTCAAGACTTCACGCTGTGCAACGCAACGCCATGCTATCAAAAACCCAAAAAAGCGACTACAAACGCAAAGTATGCACTTCCACCACCCCCACCGGGTCGTAGCGTATGTCCATGTCCAAGCCCCGAAATTTTTACTATGCAATATGCCAATGCGCAATATGCACTACTCCCGACATTACACATTCATGCACACCAGGTCTCTCCGGCAAGTTCGATCTCTGCATCTCCTTCTGGAATCTAGACGCACCAACTTGCGTGCTAATCGAGCCATTTTCGCATGCATGGGGAAATCAATCGACTAAAAGATTTCCGAATCGAGACTGCTACGGTACGATTGGAGAGATTCTTCATCATCTAATCAAAAACAATTAGCACATCATCTTCGAAATAATCGTCGTGCATCAAGGGCAAGGCGTACCAGCAATCGGCTTCCTCCGCACAACCGTATCCGAATGCTGCAACCCTGAATGCCCGCTCGGACTCCTGCTGCCCATTGGGCGCGGGCCCGTAATCTTGCGCTGCGGGCTGTTCATCGCGCCATTGGCCCTTAGGTGCTGGTTGCTTGGGCGAGGGGATGGGGTTGGGGTTCCTAAAATCTTATCCGTTAGCGCTGAACATAGTTGTTTAGAGGAAGGTGGGAGGACTCACTCGATGGCCCCGATCGGTCTCAAGAGAGTACCGCACTTCCGCAATGGGAGCAAGTGGCGTCAAGGCACCTTGGCTGCCGAACTCGTTGGGCGAGCTGTACATTTGCCTGGTCTGGCCGTAGCCGGCGAGCGGCGCGGTCTGTGGGATAAGTGGGCCGTCCTCTGTGATCTTTGGTGGGCGCGGCGGTCCCTGTTGCTGCTGCTCGGAGGCAGAGTGTTGGCTGTAGCCACCGTCGGATGAGATTGGCGAGAGGTGACCTTGCGCTTGTTGCGCGCTACCTGCCGAGAGGCGGTTGCGGGCCAGTGCAGGCATGCTGCCCCACTGGTCGTAGTCTGGTGACGACAGCGGCTCGTAGATCTGCGCTTGAGTCTCGAGGTGATTTTGGTGACGTCCAGTCGGGCCAGCACGAGGCTGAGGATGTTGCAAGTTCAATGAATTGCGATGCGCCTTGTACTTGGGATCTTCTGTCTCGTACTGAAGATCGTCATCCTCTGGGATGAGGGGAGATGGAGAGCGAGCTGATCGGATCGATCCACGCTCCTCCCGAGCAAGGGACGTTTGAGAACGAAGCCGATCATCTTCGCGGACCTCGTATTGGTCGTCATCATAGTACTCCAGGGTAGCTCTTGACCCTGACCTGGAATGAGAAGAGTATGGTCGCTTCTCACTTGAGCCGCTGTTGCGAGGAAGAGTCTCAGGAACGGTAGATGATGTTGTCTTGGACCATCTTGAGATCTTGGGGATGCCAAAGATCGACGACGAGTTCGACTTGTGCTTTCGCTTGGGCGTGTTCTCTTGGCTCTGCGACTCTCGCATGCCCCTTGATGCTTGTGGCGGCGTCTCTTGCGAGAGCTTCCTCTCATGGTATGCTTCTTGTGTCGGCGTCGTCATGCGTTCGGTGTTGTCATACTGCTGATCGCGCTCATCGTACTCCTCATCCGAGACTTCCTGCACCGTGCTGACGCGGTTCGTTGCTGGTACGTCGTAGCCAGAGTGCAGGTCCTGAATTCGGCGTGCCGATGATGGGTTGGAAAGGTATCCAGACTGGTCAGGTGACGAAGCGGTGTTGGCACGACCCTCTGGCTCATAACCAGCGTCGCCACTCGCCCGCAAGTTCTCGTACGACGTAAGGCTGTTGGTACGCGCTTGTTGATCTATCGATAGCTGATTGACCTGCTTCAAGCCCTCAACCTCGTCCAGAAGCTGCATGAGCATGTTCTCGATGTGCTTCATGTCGTCGCCACTCTTCATGCTCAGACCCTTCAACGCGCGCTTGAACACACTCTTCTTCTTTGTCTCAACATCGATGTCTTCGGATGATGACCGATTAACCCTCGGCGAGCTCATAGGCTGTGGGCGAGGGCCGCCCAGGATTCGCTGCTCAGCCAAGCCGACTCTCTTATCGGTGGTGTTCATGATCATGTTGTCCTGGACCTTGATATACTGCTTCAAGTCGTCCAGCTGATTGCGCATCTCAGCTGCGCTTCGCACCAGAGTTACTAGAATCTCAGTGTCACGGGCGTTGCGCTGTGCGTCGCGGACGGTGAGGTGGTCCATAAGAGCTACAATGTCCTTGGACTCTATGCGATCGAGACCTCTGCCAGTTGCTGCGTCGTACAAGGGGGAAGCCATGCCGTGAGAGTTGCCGCTTTGATGTTGATTGTGGTTGGTATTGGTAGCAAACATCTCTCCGCCAAGACCAGCATCATCGTAATCGTCACCGAGCCCATCATCGTCAAAGAGACGAGAGTGATTGCGGTTCTGCGGCGTATACGCTTCACGTGCATTAGCCGACTGGTACCCTTCGTCTCGCCAGCCGGCTTGGGCGGACACAGGCGTGCGATTGCTCTGTGCGTAGGCTGGTTCCTCGTAATGAGTCTCACCTGCATAATCCTGATCGTACTCATCTTCGACAGTAGGTTGGTGCCGCGAATCGTAGCTGAGCGGACTCTGCTTGTTTAGGTGATGGGCAGCGGCGGCAGCAATAGCGGCTGCCCCGGCACCAGCGCCGAGGGCTCCCCCTTTGCTGAAGGAAGTCGGCGTTCGTTCGCGCTCTTCTTGACGGCTGAGTAAGTCGTCGGTCTGGTCATGGTAGCCGTCTCCACCGCCCAACGGACCTTGAATGATGGAGGGGTTGGTTGTGACATCAGAATCATCATCGTTGACACCGTAGCCGATCTCAGGCATCATGTGGTCATCCGTAGGGAATGCACTGTGGTGCATCTGAGGTTGCTCGTTGATCGATCGCTCGTCGACTGACTTGGCGACGCTCTGCCGTGGCGAGTTGTTTGCGTATTCATGCTGAGCCAGTGCCTCTGCTTCATCGCGAATGGCCGCCCAACGCTGGCCACTTGGCACCTCCTTTGACTGTACGACTGGACTTCCTCCTGGGCTCGGGCTGACTCGCGAGAGGTAGCTCTTCTTGAGGGGGCTTGAGACGGTCGAAGATCGGACACTGATGTTTGACGGGTCGTGCAGCGAAGCGACCGCTGACTCCACTGCAAGCGGCGTGTGCACGTATTCTGGAGTAACGCCAACCTTTCGAACATCTTCAAAGTTAACCTTCTCCTCATGGTCCAGATACTGGCCATCCGCACTATCGTTGGTGTAGCCGCTCATGCGATTGTAGTTGACGTGAGGCGAAGCTTGTGAGCTTTCTTCCAACTCTCTCCGATAGATCTCATTTTGCACATGGTTCTTCTCAAAAAAGTCTTCCGCCGCTCCTGGTGTCTGAGGCTCACCGAGAACCGATCGCTTGCTCTCAAGGGTGATGCCTTGTGGCCGCTTGCGCGTTCGTGCAGCTTTGGTGCTAGCAGTCGACTCGAAGGAGTTGATCGACATGTTTGTTTGTGGTCGCTCACCGGGCTGACCCAATGACGAGATCGATGCACCACTGTGGTACGAGCGAAGGTTGCGCGGTGAGCCAGTAGCTGTCATTTCCTGACGATAGCTTGCCTCGCTCTGAATAGGGCTAACACCACGAGTGGGAGTATCCTCCTCCGCGATCTCGAACTGCGAAGCGTGCGGATCGGACTGTTCGATGGCGCGTGCTTTGGCAGCAGCTGCAGCCTCCAGGCTTGCTGTGGTCACTTCTCGTGATCTTGATGTGTAGCTTCGATCACTCTTTGGAGTCCCCATTCGCATATCGCCAGCTGAGCGGTTGCTGTGTGCAGTTCTTAGGGTCTGTTGCAGAGCATTAGGAGTTCGCGTAGGAGTTCGCGGAGCTGGTGATAGAATGCCGCGGGGCACTTCTTGAAGCGGTGTCTCGATGCCCAAGCTCCGATCGAGGCCCGTGTTGGTTGAAGATCGTGAATCGCTTGTGCTCGGACGTCGATCCTTGGTCTCGGTTTCAGCCGATAATATCGAGTCTCTCGTCATTTCGGATCCGATAAGCTCGCTGTGGTTGAAGGGAAGTGGCGGCACTTTTTCCTTGATATACGTCTCTTCTACGCTATCCGCTATGCTGGCGGAGCGACTTCTGCTACTCCGCGAGGTGTGCCGTTTTCTGTGCTTGCGCTCCTCTTCCTTCTCTTCACGTGACGTGTGTGTCTTGAGAGCAGCAGCGGTGAGGCCAGCTCCAGCAAGTCCCGCCAAAGCCTGGTCTCGTACAGAAGTTGAACTTGACTTTTCTTTGCTCTTCCTGCGATGGCTCTTTTCTCTTGAGGTGGATTCGGCGTAGCTACGATCAGATGTTGAACCACGACTTGATCTTCGCTCCTTGCGGATGGAGTCTCCAGACAGGACCACTCCCGGGTCGTCTCCATACCGGTTCAATACGACTTTGGGTTTTCCAGTCTGGAGCTTGGGCGCACTGGAGGACTTTGAAACACGCCGCCGTGATGGCTCGCGCGAGCTTGCGACTGACTCGTCATCGTATGTGGTCCTGCTATCGCGAATATTTTCACGAGACATGCGCTCAAACTTGTCGCGATTGCGAGAAGTGCGATTTTCTTCCTTCAATGCATTAAGCTCAGGCAGGATGAGACGCTTGATAGCATCCTCGACCGTCGCAAGCAACTTCGGGTTGTTGATGGAGGAGGAGGTGCCCGAGACGCCAGACCGCGTCTGCGAGATGCCAGATCTACGGTCGGCGTTGGAGGACATGAGGCTCGATTCGGTGCCGCTGATGGCGCTAATCTCCTCTGTGTCCCTGCTTCTTCTCTTGTGTGACTTTCGAGGCGAAGTCAGTTCTTCTTTGGTGGTCTTCTTGGTAGTTTTCGAAGACGAAGGCTCAATGCCTTGCTGTTGCTGCAGCTTCTCCATGACTCGCTGTGTGATGCGGTCCTTGCTCAAGCTTCTACTACGCTGATGCTTGGGTGCTTTCAGCGTCTCTTGCTCTTCCGCAGCCATGGATTCGGCGACTGCTTCTCTTTCTAAGCTCCTGCTTCTGCGTCGGCCTGGAGGTCTAATCTGTGGTGTGCCGTCAAGCATACTATCTGGGGGCATTGACGAGACGTCTGATGCCATGGGGATGAACCGTCCGCCGTTGCTGGAGGAAATGTCGCTGTGGTTCGGTAGCACTTCTATCTCTACGGGCGGGATTGATGAGATGTTGGAGATGTCCGAGTACGCCTCGGTGGTGCGGGTGTCGATGATCTCGTCGCGTGGCTTGCTGCCGAGCGAGATGCGGCGGGTGTACGAGGGCTTGCGGGGGTTGCGGCTGGTTTGTGTGATTTGCACGTGATCGGTGGCCGTGGTGCTCTTGCTTTTGCGCGAGGATGGGGTGACGCGCACGCGGACGCTGGGGCGCGAGCGGGTCTTGCCTTCGGTCTTGCCGGCCTCGAAGTACTCTATGAGCAGCGAGGTCTGCGAGGGGAACTTCTTGTGCAATGCGCCCTGGGGCTTGGTGGTGTTGATGGTAATGGGGGTGCCGTCTTCTGGGACCGAGTAGGAAGTCTTGTCGGTGCGCGTAGAGACGTTGGTTTCGACGTCTGTACGGAGAAGGGTGTCGTCTGCGGAGTCGAGAGTCGAGGGTTCTGTGGGTGCCGGGAGAGGAGGTCGGTTCGTGTCAAAACCCATTGTAGAATCCTGAAGACTCTAGAAGGAGTGGCCGGTCGACGACATGGGCGCTGATTTCTCGAGAAGGCTCGGAGGGGTGTTCAGCGAGTCGTCGGACGGGGGAGCGAGTGCAGGACCGTTGCGTGGCTGTTTCTCGTCTGCGCAACCAGGAACAGGTGCTGGTACCACGGCGGGCTTGGGGGCGCACGCGCGAGAGCGCACAGCGAACGTGGGCAGCGGCCGGCTACGAGGACATAGCAGGGCGCATGTGCAGCAGACAGGCGGTGCGACTCGCAGCGACGGGGCGCGAGGTGGGCGCTGGCGACTCGGAGCGAGGGCTGCAGAGCGAGGTTAGGTTAGCAGCCGTGCGAGGAAGAAGCAACATGGGCATGAACACCTGCAGCAGGCGGGAGAGACGCTGCACCAGGCACACACGGCGCCGGAACAACTGCAGAGACACGCACCGAGGCCAGGGACTGCCGCTGGGGGCGAAAGGGCTATGGGGTAGCAATGGCTCGGAGAGCGCACGACGGTGGAGGAGAGGGCAGCTGGTCGCTATGTCGTCGTGGAGCGCAGCCAAGGTCAAGTGCACACTAGCGCCTAGCCGTCCAGCTCATTGGTGCCAAACTCGACAACTGCCAAATAATCGACGCCGCCCAACGCTGGCTGCCACAAAATGTGCTGAATAGATGAAAATAGAGAGGTACTGGCTGTGGGCGCTACACATCACCCCGAGACCTGTCGCTTGTGCTTGCGCAGTCACAGCCTCAGAATAAGACATCAGGGTTTGCTGCCCGTCCCAGCCACCTCGTGCTGCACCACTCCACCCAGCGAGCCTCCCTCTCCTCGTGGACCCCGTTCGCTCTGCAGCCGCTGCAGCAGTCGACCCGCTGTGCAGCCAGTTTGCAGCGCTGCCGGCGAATCTAAGAGGATGCCGACAAGTGCTTCCATTGCCGGGTTGCGCTGGAGGCTGGGGACCTCGTCGCTCCAGAAAAAGACGTCGCTTCTGGCCCCGCACACCCCCAGAGCCTCAAATCCACACCCACTACTCTGAACACTACATCCCATCCCCTCCCCCTTCTGATACCGCATCCCCATGCCAACTGCAAACAACCGTCTGAAAAATAACTTCACGCACACCGCCATCTCGTCTGAAGCCCGACCGGACTTTACGTCGTCATCGTCCCATCCCAGGTCTACACTAAACCTTAGTCCACGTTACCAGGGGGATGCAGCCGAGCGCCCGCCGCGGACGGACCCTTCCGCTGGTCGTTTCGGCCTGTTGCGCGCTGATTGGCTGCTGCATTTCTCAACTTGCCAGCGCATCGTCCATACAGCCATGGTAATCGCACGGATTGTAGGGCTGGGTGCGGGAACCATGTATCGAATAGTATTGCTAGGATGCTAAATCGCAGAGGATGGAACCTGCGGAGGATTTAGCTGCGATGAAGTGGCAGTCCGTTGAGGGTTGCAAATATGGTGATGCTGCGTTGTGAGTGGTTGTGCGGCAGACGGGCGAGGCTGTCGTTCTTCACCGGTGCAGTGGCGGCTGACGACTGACAGACGACGTCTTCACACGAGACGGAAATCCGAAATGTCGGAATGCTGCGTCAAAACTTGAGATACATTCATCGCACATGCAGATAAGCCACAGAACTCCCATACCCGGTTTTGATGGCGCCAGACTCCATGCACATGCTACATCTCCTCCCTCGTACCTAGAACCGCTTGGCCGGCTTCATTGGCCGTCTCCCCTGCTGCGGCTGCCGTCCATAGTCTCTCCGGCCTTCGACTTTCTTATCTCGGCTCAGGCTTGCGCCCAGTGAGATGTCAATCCGCGGTGGTGTTGAGAAGCCGAAGCTCTTTGCCACCTTGACGAGATCGAGCTTGTGCACGTCAAAGACGGATCGCAGACTGTGTGATGCGTATGCTTGCAAGTAGGAGCGATAGCCGTCCTTGGCAGACTTGTTCAGGTAGTAGTTCTTCGAGATGAGGGCTTCTAGCTGGGATTGGATGTCTGTAGTCCGTCAGTATGATGAGTGCAAGAGCTAGGGTGTACATACTCAAGATCTTGTTTGCTGGTAGCTCAAACTCCACCAATGGGACCCTCGCCTCCTTGAGCAACTTCAAGAAGCCCACCTCAGACGGCAGCAGGAACATTAGACTCCTGCCCTTGCCGTCTGATCCTCTTGCAGTTCGACCGACTCTGTGAATGTAATCGCGTGGGTCATCCGGCGGATCGAACTGAATAACCCAATCAACTTCTGGGATGTCCAACCCTCGCGCTGCAACATCAGTACAGATTAGTGTGCCTGACTTTGCGTTGCAGAACTCGAAGAAACGGTTCGTCCGTGCTTGTTGCTTGAGTTTGCCGTGTAGCTCCAGAACCGGCAGGTCAATGTAGTTCAGCAGCTCAGCATAGAACTTGACCGAGTTACAGCTCGAGAAGAACACGATAACTTTCTTCTTCTGATGCTTTTTGAGGAAGCTGAACAGCAGCCGGAAGCGGGTGTCCGAGTCGCAAATGACGTAGCCTTGCTCCAAGCCCTCCACCGTCGAATGCTCTTTGCGGTAATCCACGTTGATGTACAACGGTCCTGCCTTGAGCGATATGCGCGCCAGATCCTCGACCTTGGTCGTCTGCGTCGCGGAGAACAGCATTGTCTGCCTATCCGATGGCAAGATCTTGATTATACTCCTCATCTCGTCCTCGAAACCGACCTCAAGAATGCGATCGGCTTCATCAATGATCAAGCTCTTCAGGTTCTTGAAGACAAAGCCCGGTGTGTTGTGCAAATGATCCAAAAGTCGCCCAGGCGTCGCAATGATTAGATTGACGCCCTTGACGAGCTTCTCCGCCTCTGCCCTCCGGTTTGCGCCACCAATTATGATACCATAGGTCTGCGAGTGCTTCTCCATGAGCTCGCGTGCGACTCCGAAGATTTGTAGGGCCAATTCTCGAGTGGGCGATACGACAATGACGCCGGTGCCGTTGCGGGGCTTGAATCGCATAGCTGACAGCATTTCAATCGCGGGAATGAGGAAGGCCAGAGTCTTTCCACTACCAGTCTTCGCTGCTCCAAGGACGTCCTTGCCACTGCATCACGTTAGTCTCGACACATGTAGTGGACTGTTTGCGCCATACCTCAGTAGCGGCGGGATCGCTTTACGCTGAATCTCCGTCATGTTTTCGAAACCCATCGTGTTGATCGCCTCCATTGTGCGGTCGGAAAGCTTGAGCTCGTCGAAGCGCGTCGGATCCTCGAGTGTTGGTATGGAGGTCCCCGAGGGTAGAGCGACAGAGTTTGCGCCATTCGCAACATCGTTCTCCTCGTCTTCAGCGTCACCATCCTCGGATGCCGCAGATTTCTTCGCCTTTGCCGCGATCTTCTTGAGCTCTGCGTTCAGCTCTTCCTCGTTTTCTTCTTCGCTCTCGGCGCCGTTCTCAGCAGACTCTGCCGCGACTTCGTCTATCACAGGTGCCTCCTCTGGCTCAGGTGTGTGCACCTTCTTCGACTTCTTGCGGGGCTTCTCTGCCGCTGCGACGCCATTGCTGGCGGCTTTCACAGGCTCCTCTTCCTCGCCCTTCTTGCTCTTGTGCTTGCGCTTGCGCTTCTTCGAGTCAATATCGGCGGCCGTCATTGTGAGTTCAGGGTGGGATATGGTGGTGAGAACGTCAATCTGGGCGTGTCGCAAATCGCGAACTTTTCGAGAGCTAAGGAAAAAAGTTAAGTGGAGTCGGCGGTGCGTCCTGATTCGCCGACAGGGTCTGTCTGAAAGTGGTAAAGCGTGGATGCTCCGAACACGCTTCTGGTGTTACTTCATCTAACACTGGAGCACCACAACGATCGCATTTCACGCTCATTGTTCCATAGCATCTTGATTTAAGTCGATCGAAAATTTAAAAGTGGGTTCGCCATGTAGCACTCTTGTGCTGGGCATGCTTCACACATCTTGCATGTAGTCTCCGCTCCCGAGGTCAAGCTCCCGTCATCTTGGTTTTTACTCTTGGTGACCATACCGACCAGATATCCATCGTGTTTGGAACGGACCGAAAGCTTATAGTTTATGGTTACTTTATAGTATACAACGCGCCATGTTTCATGCGCCCTGAAGCACGCCTGCACAAGCACAGTACATTACCAATCAAATGTGGGGACAGTAGGGTTCACTCCGCAAAATAACGTTCACTCCGCAGATGAAATGCACGTGTAGAATTCAATAACTGACATAAGAGAGCTTGCCTTGCCTTTATTTGATTCGAATCGTACATCCTGTCAATTCAAACTTACCTATCATACTCCGACTCACCACCCACCCCATCTAACCACTCGCCTACTTCCATTCAATGTCCCCCAAATTATTCATGTATCCAGCCTCACCTTGCCCTCAATTTATAACACAAAGAACTAAGCAACAACAGTACCGGTGGCACAGGCTACATAGGCGGCTCCGTCCTACACGCCATCGCAACCACTCCACCTGAATACACCATCACCGTCCTCCTCCGCAACATCCCCGCTCTCTTCACCACCACTTACCCAAATGTTCGCATCGTTCGCGGCACATATGATTCGACCTCTCTCCTCACCTCCGAAGCCGCACAAGCCGACATCGTAGTCCACAACGGTGATTCCGACCACGAACCCTCGCTCAACGCACTCATTGCAGGATTATTACAGAAAGAAAACGAAACCGGCCAACCCGGCGTCCTCATCCATCTCAGCGGCACAGGCATCGTAAGCGACTTCCAAACCTCGCCGTCAACACTTGGCACCCAATCCAGCGAAATATGGAGCGACATCGACGCATCCTCTCTCCAAAAGATTCGCTCCCGACCAGACGCATCGCTGCACCGCAACACGGAGAAAATCCTACACGCCGCCGCGAAAGAACACGCAAACAGGATTAACATCGCAATCATGTGTCCGCCAGATATCTACGGCCCAGGTCTCGGTCCGGGACGCACATCCAGCGCACTAATCCCGCTCTACGTCCAAGAAATCAAGAAACTCGGCACATCATTCTATTTGAACGAGGGCACGAATACGCGGAGTTGGGTGCACATCAAAGACGTAACGCGTCTGTACTTGCGCGTCGTAGAAACAGCAGTCTCCACACTCTCCACTCCATCCTCCGCGGGGAAATTCTTCAATGAGAATGGGTATTACTTTGCGTCGACGCAGGAACATACGCAGATTGCACTTGCGCGCGCTGTGGGTGGAGCTTTGCACAAACATGGTGTTATAGAGAGTTCAGAACCCCGGGCGATTGGGTTGGAGGAATTGGATGGCATGCTGAAAGGCCTGCTCTGGCCGGGATTGGCGAGGTATTTGTTTGCGAGCAATTCGCGCACGAGGGCGGAGAGAGCGGGGCAGGGGTGGGGGTGGAAGGGCGAGGAGGAAGGGTTGTTGGAGACGGTGGAGGCGGATATCTTGGTTGCTTTGAAGGAGGGTTGAGGAGGGCGGATTGGCGGATGTTGACTTTGGGGGATGTGGAGATTGAGTTTGGGGCAAGGGAATGAAGAAGCACATTTTGCCTACCTTGGAAAAGGAAAATGAAAGTCTGCCTTGTGTTGGTCGTTTGTACCTGTAATGCTGCATGAAAATATATGCAAGGTTCTCTAGAAGGGACTGCACATATGGTGTAAAATCGCTAGAGGCGTTGCCTTTTGTTTCATGCCTATGACGGTGTTTTATGAGCATATGTGACAGTGACGAAGTGTCCCACCAGCTACGGAAAGATGCAGTAACTTTCGGTATGGTGTGAGATTGTCCACATCTGGCCACGGCAGTGTGCAAGCATGTAAGAATTCCAACATCATCTGTATTGCTAAGGAATCATACCAGGTTATCTTTTATCCAACTACACAGCCTCGGCCATCATCTATCGCATACGTCCATCCAGACCCTGGAGGTCACGTTCTAGGTCATTGCCTTGCCATCCACCCTGGTTGTAGGCCTCCTGAGGCCTGGGGTCCTCGTAGCCGGAGCGGTCGTAGTTGTTGGGTATGGGGACCTGCGGCGGCTGATTCTGTGGCTGTCCGCCAGCACCAGGCTGGACACGGACCATCTGGCGGAAGCGGTTCACTTCAGCCAATATCATCTTCTTCATTTCAGGAATCTCTTCCACGACTTCGAATTGGAAGTCGAAGCCTGTCGGACACGAAGGCTCATCTGAGGCGTCGTGCCAGATTTGTAGGTACCGGTGCTCAAGCGCTTCCTCGACTGAGATGCGGCTGGACGGATCAAAGGCGAGCATGCGGTCCAAAAGGTCGAGGGCGTCCGGGTTGGCGTTCCTGAACAATGATTGAAAGGAAATCTTCTGCATATACGGTAGGTTGCGAACGTAGTCCTGAGCACGAGGGGATCCGATTCGTGAGAGCGTCTCCTCGTTGGGCGTGCCAAGATAGTGCAGGATCTGGTTCAACTGGTCCACGTAATCGCGCCCCTTGAAGAAAGGCTTGCCGCCCAGCAGCTCAGCAAGAATACAGCCGACGGACCATACGTCAACTACGCGGATTAGCTGTTGTATGCGAATGTGGAGTGATCGAGTGGAGAAGAGTCAGTGGTTACGACCCTAGGCTATAATACAGCCAGGGTCCACAACGCCACCAACCAAATTGTCTCGCAAACTGTGGCGGGACGCGGGCCGGGTAGTCACTTACTGGCTTTTGTGTAGCTCTGGAAGCTCAACATGATCTCGGGTGCTCTGTACCATCTGGTCGCGACATACTCGGTCATGTACCCCGCATTCTCCTCAGGATCCATCGAGAAGCCTCGCGCCAAGCCGAAGTCGCAAATCTTGAGCTCGCAGTCGGCGTTGACGAGAAGGTTGCCTGGCTTGAGATCACGATGCAGAACGTTCGCTGAATGGATGTACTTCAGACCGCACAGAATCTGGTAGATGAAGGACTGGAAGTGGGCGTCGGTGAGCGGCTGCCCGGAGCGAATAATGGCCGCCAGATCGCATTCCATCAACTCTGCTATATATCAGCATTGTCCGCGTAGTGCTGTAGGGCGAGCCATACCCTCATAGAGGTAGCATTCGTTGAAGTTGTCTGGGCGGGGAATGTCCATGTCATAGAGGCAGGTAATCTGGACGAGGTTTAGCGCGGGCTCGAGGTTGACGGACCATTGTGTGGGCGATCATACATTTCGGTGACCTGTGGCATGTTAGTTAGCATGTGTCGCTGCGCCGGGCGTGCAAGGCGACATACCTCTGAAGTGCTGCAGCAGCTTGATTTCGCGCAGGGCGCGCTTGGCCAGGATCTTCTTGCTGAAGACATTGGTGACCTTCTTGATGGCGACGCCCTCGCCGGTCTGGTTGTTGGTCGCAGCGCTGTCGCACACAGTCAGCACGTCGTGCACCACGCGGCGGGAGTGGGAGCGTCGTACCAGACGATGCCGTATGCACCCTGTCCCAGCTCCTTGGTTACATTGTAGCGCTCGTCGACGATGAACTCCTGGTTGAACACCTGCTGCAGTCAGCACCGCCGACCAGCTTCGAGTGCTGCTCGCACGCGGCTGGATTCACCTTGAACACTTTGCGCCCTGCGAGGTCGGACATGGTGGCAGACTGCGGGGGACGCTGGGGTTGTGGAATGCGTACGTGGCGCGGCGGGGAAGGAACGATTGCAGCACACGGTCGAGGTCACAGAAAAAAAAGGGAGCAGCAGATGGGCTGCTATAACTTCACGGCTCGCTTGTAGGCGCGCGGCGAGGTGTGATGACTGACAAGCTGGCGCAGCACAAGGAAGTGGAAGCGATCAGGGCGGGGCGGCTGTCGAAACACCTTGCACGCTCAAGCCCAGGCTGGCGGGTAACGTTGGAGGCGAAGAAGAGAATACGCAATCCACCGCGCAGCGTCGGACGTGCAGAATCTTATAGGCAAGCGATAGACAGTTCCCCAGTGCAAAGCCAAAGAGCGGTCGTGTTTCTGTGTCTTCGCGGTCTCCGCGAGGGTAGTAGTGGGGTAGGTAGGTATCGCGCCAATAAACCGTGTTCGAGGGGCAGCACCAAGCCTCTTTTAGCCTCCCAGGGCTGACTGGGGAGCTTTAGCCACCACGACAGACCGCTCTGTCCGATGCGCCCTCGTACCTGGCATAGGGCTTGGGACGATCGCGCTGATGGTCTGCCCCGAGAGAGGCATATCACTCCTCTCTGGGGACACGCCATGACGCTGGCTCACTTCAGCATACGAGCGTGGCGGATCCGCTGTGGACGCGACCTTTGCCCGTGACAAAGAGATGGGCAAGACTCGTCCAAATTGTGCGCGAGTGACAAAGACTCGAAGTTTGCACGTGCTCAGGCATAGTGGAGAAACAGCCCAAGGCGTGGTGGTAGTAGCGCTACTAGATGGGTGATGCGACCGTCACCGTGGAAAATAAAATCATCAGGTCATGAATGAAGTATTGTTTATTTTGTGCAAGCTGCCGCGATGCGCGGTGCGTTGCTGTGTGCGAACAACGAGGGTATTCACAAAGGAAAATATCCAGCGAGTGCGCCTGCCTAATCAAGGTGTGACCGACCCGTGCCGTGTCCACACATGCCCCGTCTAGGGTGTACTCCAACTTCATGCAAGAAATTAGAGGTATCATATCCCAGCCAGAACGCCAATGCCGTTTATGCCGACCGCGCCGTATGCCGCGAGGCCAAAGAAACCCACTAAAAGAACGCCAGTCATTCATGTCGCTAAAGGATCAACTTTTGCACGCGTTATGACTCGTAAGAGAATCTCCGCCGCGACGAATCTGCGGAGCCTTCCAGGGGTGAGATCGGGGAAAGAAGCGTGTCTTCCGCCGGACGACCTTCCTGTCGAGGACGGTAGGGAGGAAGCTGGAAGAATGTGTCGCTCGCTTCCAAGAAGGCACCATCTCTTGGCGTTCTTGGGGTAATTGGAGACACGTTGTTTGTGCCAGGCAGCCTCCCGTTGACGATAGTCACCTCGGACGGTGAGATGGGTGCCAGTCTTCGCGGTGCTTCATGAGGTACAGGGGAGACAGGCGTCGTGGGATCTACGCCATTATATATCCTCTCGCGAACGACCATCGACTCTTTCTCGCTCAGCTGGCGGCCGCCTGCCTCGGGCCGCTCTGGTATGCAGCCTGGCATCTCAAAAATTTGTGCTTCGGTGTTGTCTGCTTCATTGATGGTCATCGGCTCCTTCTCTTTGGAGTCGGTACCCATTTCGTGGTACACGGCCGACTCTCCAGGCAATTCGGCTTTAGGGACTATGCCCGTGCCCGTTTCGCTGTCATGCACAGGCGAGGTTGGGGGCTCGTCGGTCTTCTCTGGCGACTCTTTCCTTGCGACTGCCGCAGCTGCAACATCTGCTTCGTACTTGGCTTTGATCGCCGCAAGCTTACGCTTGTGTCGTCGGCGCCAGAACCACCAACCGATTACAGCAAGTATCAGCGCGATCACAAAACCACCGCCAAGAGCAGCGCCAATGATGACGCCTGTGGAGAGGGGTTTCTTTTGGGGCGCAGGCGCTTGCAGCTCCGCATATGCAGGCGAGACGATGGGCATAATCTGAGGGGACTTGCCAAAGGTCCAGTCGACCGCAGAGACGGAAAAGTTTTGCCGCTCCCAATCTACAGTCAGGTAGGCCTCCTGCAGAAATGTTCGTCCGAGCACCCATTGACTGGCGTTGACACCCTGTCGGATTGGGAAATACCTCGACTTCTGCTGGAGTCCTCTATATGGGGGCGAGGCTTCGAGATCGAAAGCAGCGTAAGGCAGGGTGATCTGCATGGTGGCATCTGTGCTATACTTTTGGCCCAGAGTGAAGGTGACGCTGGGGTTCTGAGCTACAAGCGTTTTGTGGAGGACGTCGTCCACCAGGTACAGGTTGGTTTTGTTGTCGTACTTTAAGCCGAAGGCATCCTCGAACGCTTTACACACTTTAATTGGCAGCCACATCTCGGCGATGGTTGAGTCGATGAACATGTTGAGGTCGTCCTGCTCGAGCAAATCGATCTTCGGCCTGGTCGTAGTTTTCGCCGTGATGCCAGTCACTCCCACTACGAGATCGCGCTCGTTGTCGGGTGCAAAGATGAACGTGAGATCATTGGGGATGATCTTGGAAGCATCGTATCCTCCAAGAGTCAGACTGCCGAGGACGGTGTTGCCATCTGCTCGTGTTAGCATGAAGACTTGTACCGCCTAGAAGGGCAGCACATACAGTATTGGGCGCCCGCTGTGTAGCCGAACGACAGACTAGGTATATTTTTCTGCTGGAAGAGATTGGTCATGTAGCTCGGTACTGCTTCTTCAAAGGCCGAGAAGTTTGTCGACTTGGGATGCAGTCCGAGGTGGCCAATCCAGAAGTTTGTCGACACCAGCGTGCCTACAGTGGTGTTTTTGACAGAAGGACCCTTCTCCCCTGGCAGTCCGATTCCCACGGAGTCGAAGCCGAACAGTCCGTTGCCTCCCAGGCCGAGCCATTTCTCCACCCACAGTCGGTAGTAACCTTTTCTGCGCCAAGTCGACGACGATGTCTGGTTGAAAAGGTAGCCGCGGTTGGATTCGCATTCGCTATCGAACTGGTTGTATGCCACAATCTTGCCTGAGCTGTCCGTGACATTCTTGATGCAGGCCTCGCGATTGACTACCCAGATCTGCTGACTAGCTGTCGAGGCCAAAACGCGAACGTTGGTCTGCGGGTCGCCCACCAGCAGGCTGAAGGTGTTCCACGCGCCATCAATTCCCCACCAATCCTGGTCTGGCGCGACCGACACGGGAGAGGGCACCGAGGCAATTCCGGGCAGCAGCTTGTAGCCGGGTGTGCTGGAGGTGTTTCTTTGTGTGTATTCGGCGGCGAAGCACGGTGCAAGCAGCGCGGCGGCGACAAGTACACATATCGTCCGGAGGAAGGCGCGACGGCCCCAGGAAGGAGCCATCATGGGTGACTAAGCGGCGGACAGAGGCCTCTCAACCACGACGAGGGCAGCGAAGCGCATCACCAAGCAGCATTGTGTGTCCCCGCCGGCGGCACGAGGATGAGGCAGAGGGAGAGAGCGACCGCAGCGAGCGACCGCGACAGGGCGGTGTTGAGTTGAGCCGTACAGATTGGATCCTGGACCCTTGGATCAGCGGGCCAAGTCCTATATTGCCCTTCCGGCTCCTGAGCTGTCCAGGCCTGCTAACGGTGTTTGGCGCTGGCCACGGCGAGCGCCCTCTTTGCAGCGCCAGGGCCTGCACCCGTAACAGCGCCGCTCGCTGCGGCCAGCGTACCCACCTTCCTTGCAACCGCAAGTTTCCTCCCTCGCGTCAACTCCACCTGGGACGATGCGCGCTGGTGTCGTGCCCCCTCCGCTCCATTTGCTGCCATGGACGGCGCCCATCTACTCTCACGGTGTCTGACCATCCGTTGCTTTCACCCGGCACTTCTTCCGCGCGCATCGCAAATGAAATCAGACGAGTGCCGTGAGCGAAGACAGCCAACCCCTCGTTTCATCCAGACAGCCCTAACCACCTGTTCACGCGATTTGCGGAGGGGCACCAACTCGGCACCCTGGCAGCGCGGCATGGCGCTCAGCTCTCGCCCAGCCCATGTCTCTCGTAGGCAGACACCCATGGGTGACGCGCACACGTACGGACTTTTGACAGCCACTCCGCCTGACGGGGGCACCAGGAATGTCTGCATGTCCTCATCCAGCTGTCTCGCTAGCCTTCTCCGCTTCTGGGTGGCGCACCAAGCTCCAGCCTTTCCTCTGATCTGCACGCTCGCCAGGGCAGAGACCCTTCCCAGACCAAGTGATTGACCGGGATCTCGAAGTTCCATAGTGTTGGCGTGCGCGCTCATTGGCGTTGCTGCTCACTTGCATATGATGAACGTGGCAGCATAATCTCCCGCGGAGAGCCGCAAGGGAGCGCTGGAGGATGCGCCCTCGTCGACTTGCTCTGCGCATGAAACGCAATCAAACGTTCAAACAAGCAAGAGCGAACTGGAGGAGACGTCGACCTGTGGGCTGCAATGAGGCGTCGTACAAATACAAGCATTTGGCCATGCTAGGAAAGGCGAAGGCCGGGCGCCATGGCTGTGTCCCCACACCTAACTCAGTAGGTGCTTTGGCATCCTGGACCTGGCCTCAGCCGCACCTTGTTACAAACGACCGGAATGGCTTGTTCTGCGAGGCCCCCCGTCACCATTCGCTGGCAGAAGTCCTTCACGTGGCTTGCAACAAATTAGACATGGCACACGTGTGTTGAATGAGGTGTAACTTTACGGCTCTTCGTCGGACTTCACAAAAGAGCCTAGGCCTAGCTCCTCCCGCGCTGATCTCGCCGATAGTGACGCCTCACGTCGGGCCCGTCTCGCCATGGTCCCGTCGGTCGGACCCAGAAAGCGTTGGTCCGCTTTCTTAATTGCCCCTTGCTGCACCTGCATGTCTAATTCTCCGCTGGAACAACTCTGTTACTGCATCGCTCGTTATCGTGCGTAGAGTGTTTGCGTGAGCTGCACTTTACAATAGGCATGTTACCACATCATTCGTTTGCCCTGTTATGGTTTGCGTCCATTACCGCGGCAGCAGTGTTCCACCGTCGCGGAAGCGTGAACGAGACTGGTAAGCTCGATCCTTTCAAGCCTTGAGGCTTCGTATTCACGCGTGCTAACCAAGCCATCAAGCCCCCTATATCAACGTCACCTCCCCGAGGACTCTACCTACTGTCACTACCTCGTCTAGCTCTGCAGTGTTATCGATCTCATCACAAATACTGGAAATCGTAGAAATCGTCAGCGTTGTCCCTTCAAGCCGGAATGGAGACGTACAGTCCTCAGGATTGGAATCGACCAGAGCCACAAGTCCGGTCGCAATTAATATCACGACAAGTCAGGTAGCATCATCCACGTACTTGTCCAATGTCGTAGCAAACGCGACACAACCTTCAGATGTCGCATCGAATAACTCGTCACTGCCATCTGGTCCCTGGACAAATGCGACTTCTGTGTCTCTGCGTACGTCCAACGCATCATGTACCGTTCATGTTCCCAATGCGAGCATCGACTGGTGGTATCCGCCGACATACTCACACGTGGTTGGAACAATGACTTCAAGATATGCGAATTTCTCGAATCGGAACTCTTATACTCTACTGCCGCCAACAGCGACTTTCGATCCTGCGAGTGCTGTCCAATCCGATTTTGCATGTACTTGGAGCGCATCGTATATCTCCGAGTATGATTATACGGTGACAAATTGCTTTGACTACACGGATAAGCCCACTGCTGCTGCGACTTCGCTCATCTATAGATCAGCCTTTGCGCCTTTTCCTCCCGAGGGCAGCATCGCCGTGTCAGATGCTCTATCTTACGACTTGTACACAGAGCAGCCTGTGGCGACCCATCCGATAACCGTCGCACCCAATCGCACGGTGGAGCAGGTTTCAGCTACCCCATTCGTTCAATTCACCGCGTATGAGATCGAGGCTGGGAACAAGACCGAAACAATCCAACTTCCTTCAGCATATGCATATCCGTATTGGTTGAAGGGTATTGATCAACAAGTTGCTGCAACAGGTACAGTTCCGGAAGAGTTCCTCCAAGATATCCCACAACTTAATTGCGATGCTGGGCAGCTTCAGGCGACCGTGACCGTATTGATTGTGGTGGATTTATTCTATGAGAATTGGCCAGACCTGGATCCTTTCATCATCCACTTCGAGTCTACTGTGCTTGGTTTCGACGATCCACCGGTCGTTGTGAACAACGCCGACAGCACTGCAGTGCCTTTCACAATGGGCGACTGGGATTTCGGGACACCACCATCGCCTACAAGTGTCAAGCCGGCGGTTCGACCAGACCCTGTCCCAACGACTCCAGCAGCCAACAGCAACAGGAATCAAGACTTGGGCGATGCGCAAACTACACAGGTAACGGTCGGCAACATCGGTACGATTCCAGTGGTCATAGGACCATCATCTGTAGTCGTTGTGGGAACACAAACTCTGCAGCCTGGAGGACCAGCTGTAATTGTCGGAGGAGTTACACCAGTCTCACTGGTACCATCAGCCACCGCCATTGTGATTGGCGGCACAAACACAGTACTTTTACCGCCAGTGCTGAGCCCTGCACAACAGCCTGCTCGACCTCCGCCAGTTATTACCATCGGATCGTCGACCTTAACGCCTAATGCTGCAACTCAGTTCTTCATCGCGCCAGGGCAGACTCTCACGCCAGGCGGAACTGCCACTGTTGATGGAACAGTGGTCAGCCTTGCGCCATCCGCGTCGTTCATTGTCGTCGGCGGATCCACCCAGATCCTGCCAGTGCCGGCTCCTGCGGTTGGTCCAGTTGCTACAAGTCCACCGCAGATTGTCGTTGGTGGAACGACTGTCGTGGCCCTGCCTCCAGGCGAATCGAACAACAACAATCAGAATAACGGCCAGAGCAATCCGGCATCGGGACCAACGTTTGTCGTTGGTGGTCAGACATTGAGTCCCGGTGGCCAGGCGATTACTGTCTCGGGTTCGACCCTTTCACTCGTGCCTGGGGGGTCTTCAGTAGTAATCAACGGTGTGACTTCGGCCGTCGCAAATCCTCCTATTGTCGTTCCTCCACCAGCCATTACCATCGGTAATGACGTTTTTACGCCAGCCTCTGGATCGGGAAGCACGTTTGTCATCGCTGATCAGACGCTCACTCCTGGTGGCCAGGTCACTGTGTCGGGCACGGTAATTTCCCTCGCTCCATCTGCATCTTTTGTGGTTGTGAATGGAGTGACTTCGACCTTCGCAAATCCGGCGGCCCAGATCACGAACGCACCCGTTCTTACCATCGGAAATGGCATCTTTCGACCTCTTCCAGGTACTGGAACCAGCTATCTGGTTGGCTCGTCTACACTAACGCCAGGTGGCGTTGTCGTCGTGGCTGACACAACCATATCGCTCGCTCCCGGCGCTACAGCCCTCGTAATCAATGGGCGAACAACTCTTCTCACGCAGTCTTCTCAGCCGGTCGTAACCAACGCACCATTGCTGACCATCGGGTCGCAGACATTTACCGCCATTTCAGGGACAACGTTTGTCATCGGCGGCCAGACTCTCACTCCTGGTGGCACAATCACCGTTGATGGAACTACGATCAGCCTTGCACCAGGCGCGACGCAGCTCGTTTACGGGAGCTCGGGACGCAGCACCACTACCGCATTATTCCCCGCGACCACGACCCGCAGCCAGGGCATTACTGGCACCGCGAGTCCGAGTGCCGGTGCAAGTGGGCGCAATGGCCAAGCTGCTGCCACGAGCGCGCGACCAGGCTCGGCACCTACTTCACATCCGGACTGCTGGATACTTTCATTTTTCGTTACGGCCATGGGATGGCTTCTTTACTAAGCGTGATAGCGATGCATCATTGCGACTGGGCATGAATGGGAACTTAATGACTTGTTTTAGGCGTTTACATGTCTTCATGAGATACCATGGGAAACTGGTTTGGGCATAAAAGCGAGCGCTGTGCGATTCACGCGCATGGTTACAAGGATGGAATAGTAATGCAGCTATACACAACATTCACACTTCAATCCTGAATTAGCATCGACAATGGCATTCCCTGATAGCCGAATAAGTCCGTTGATTCTGGTCCTCTACGGATATGTCCAATTGTGGTAGGTCACTGACTGCAGCAGACTCTTGTGAACAATGAACGACTGTCGCGCCTGTTTTCACAAACGCTCAATGTCGCTTAGTACCAACCCGGGATGTACCTTGACAACCCCGCAAACTCCAATGTCTTGGGGTCCGAAAAGGCGAGCAAGTCCGCTTCCTTCTTCGGCGCACAACACTATTTCGAAAATGATCGCTCCTCGTGACTCTACACAAGGTTACTCTGGGTCAAAAGCGGAAGTCGTTCATATATGCTCAGCAGGGCAGCCTCGCTTTCACATGAATGCAGCTGTGTTCAAGGTACGCTGTTCCTTTTGTGCAGCGGTATAACTTGAAAGAATGGCCACTGTCAATGTATGCCTAAGGCGCCTTACACTATTTACCAATACATACTGTCATGGCACCCGCCATGCTTATTGCGTTCGCGCTCTTTGCGAGTCTCGTCCGCGCCGAACCATTCAACACCTTTGACGGCCCTGGCTTCCCTGCCTGCAACAATGTCTCCGCAGTCTACGACCCCAACACCGTCGACGAAGTTGTAACCCTCGTTCGCACCGCCGCACAAAATGGCACGCCCGTTCGAGCTTCTGGAAAAGGCCACATGTGGTACGATACCATGTGTTCTGACAACCCTTCTACCGTTATTATCCGCACGGAGAATCTCAATCGCATTACTGACTTGTCTCTTCCGGCTGGCGCACAAGATGGCTCCGTAATGATCGAAGCGGGTGTTACGTTCTTTCAACTTGCGGAGTACTTGCATGCGAATAACGCAAGTATGGGGTATACGCTTGTGAACTGGAATATCACGCTGGCCGGCAGTATTGCAATGGGCGCGCATCGGAGTAGTTTGAGAGAAGATAGTATGGTTGCTGCAGGCGCGTTGGAATTGCATATCATTGATGGGAACGGACAACTCCGAGTGGTCAAAAGATCCAATAGCGACGAGTGGCTGGCTGCGTCTACTTCACTGGGGCTTCTTGGTGTAATTGCGAAAGTCAAGTTCAAGATTTACCCAGACTTCAAAGTCTATGCGAAGCAAGATATGTAAGTCGCACAAAGTACAGGTTGCTTTCGTCGCAATGTGTTACTGACCAATGCAGTCTTGAAGAGAAAGCTGTACTGGATGGAGACATCTACGGTCTGATCGCCCCCTATGGCACAGCGAATTTCTGGTGGTGGCCATACCTCCGCAAATTCCATCTGCGATATTACGATCCCGTTCCAGCCGGCTTTTCCGACCAAGAAGGCTTTCAGTCAACCTTCAGCGTCACGAAAGCCGAAGCAGACATCGCCGCAGGTCTTTTGAACTCAGGTACGTCTTCTCTCGGCCCCTCCTTTCTCTTCCCTTCAACACACCCATCATACTCATCGCTTCCGTAGGCAAAATCCTTCCGACCTCCAACATGGCCGCCGAAACTCTCTTCTTCTCCCTCTGGTCTGCGCCCAACTTCCGCGACAAACGCACCGATACTGCCATCACCACCTGGCCCGTATACGGCTGGAACTACGACGTGCTAATCGGTGGCCTATACCCCGGCTACGGCACGCAATGGGACTATGGTCTCCGCGGCGAAACGCTCGAACTCGCCTTCCCCATTCCCCTCGCCAACGCCGTACTCAAGCGCGTGCGTCAGGCCTTCGACGCCGAACTTGCCAAGGGAATCGTCATGACATCCACGTATCGCTCCGGTATCAACATCAAGTTCGGCAAAGCGTACGAGGATCTCCTTGGACAGGTTAGCACAGGTACAGCGGACGGAGCGGATTGGAGTAAAGGCGCAATGATGTTTGATTTCCCGACGTTCAAGCCGAATTGGGGCGATGGAAAGCGGTTTAATGAGGACTTTTATGGCAGGTTGGCCAAGGATCTGATTGCGACGTTTCCGTGTCGCCCGCATTGGACGAAGAATACGAGGGAAGTGTTTAAGTTGACGATGGTAAATGGGAAATTGGATCCGAGTCGTCTTGCACGGTTTAAGAGTGTGCGACAGCAATTCGATCCGAAGGGGATGTTTAAGAGTGTTGTGGGTGAGATTTTGGGGCTGTATTAGAGTGGGATGGAGGGAGGGAGTTGGGATGCGGTGGGGATGGATGTGAGCTTTCACTTAGGACTGAGATTGTCCATTGCTGAAGAATTTGAAGCGAGCAGAAATGCGTCACGCATTGCAAGAATTGCCTCAGCAGTTTTCGTAGCTAACCAAACGTATCTAGCCAAGTCCAGATTCGTCGGGTCTACGAAGTGAATTTACCATGGCGTAAACTCACAAACCTCAATGACTTCTACCATTACGACTCTAATCATCCCAGCCATATCCTCCAAGACCATCTCATATTTACAATAACCTATACTCAAAGAGCCCTAACTCACTCATAACTCCCTCCGTCGCCTCGTCACCGCCGTCCAAACATACAGCCCCGAACAAGGCCTCCGCAGCCGTCGCCACCATTCGATCACTATAGTTCACCTGTCACGAATTCAGCACAATACAATCTACTAAACCAATCTGCCTGCCCAGCGTCGCCAGCGGCACATCGTTCAGCGCATCCTTGCGCAATGTATCCCAGTTGACTGGTGTGAGCCGCGCAGTGCTGCTTTTCCACCATTTATTATTGCAAAGGGAAGCGGCCATGCGGGAGCCGCCGAGGACGGCAAGGGCGTCGTTTTTACGGATTAGGTGCGTGGTCCCGAGGATGGATGGGGTAGGCAGTACAATTGAGAGCTTCGAGGCTGAGAAGTTTATTGCTGAAGCTGTAGTTGACGACGACCTCGCAAGTGGAGATGTTTATATCAATATTGGTGATTATTGGATGGACCATGGGTTGTGGTATATTGAGTAGGAAGAAGGTTTGAATGTCCTGGGGGGTTGAGAGACTAGCGTGGTGCGGAAATAAAAGACATGAGATGTTTGTCCGATTATTGAGCAGGTCTTTCTGAAAGATAATACTAGTCTTATAACACGTCGTCTTGTCATGGTGTGAATGGAGGGTGTGAGCATCATTCGCGTACGCGTTGCAGTGCGTGAGATCAGGGTGTCAGAGTTGCTACATACGGACTCAGCTCATTTAGGTCAAAGGAAAGTATCCTGGCCGTAGTTTTAATGAGGTATGTTTGCCATGCTTTGGTTTTGGATATCATGATGGTTTGGCAGCTTTGCAAAGCTGAGGCAGTTTACTGTCAGTTGTATTGCAAGGGAAGCTCTGAGCGCGCCTCTCTGTTGACATTCCGATCTGGAACATGCACATACTCAGAATCATTTCATCGCTACTATGATACGAGATTGTTGAAGAAGATGTTGATGTTGTGAATGTAGGTCATGGGACTCTGATGTCTGAGCCATGGGATTATTACAGTTTGCTAACCAAAAGAGGCAAGGCTAGCCTCGGCAAAACAGGCAGAAGGCTGGTGGGATGGACGCTTCAACCTATGTGCCTTTTACAACCTTCCCCAGTACATTTTGAATATGCCGCCGGTGCCGGCTTAATTATATCTACTACAACTCTCCCCATTTTTACAAAAATAGCGATGTGAGATGCTCTCACAGCTACACCACGATCCCAGCTCGCTCACCCCTCTCTAGTGCACTTAATCTCCCTGTTTCCGCATCTTGAGTCCAAAGCCACTTCGAAAACGAGGAACAGATAGTAGCAGGTACCCGCAGAACGCCAACAAGAATAGCCTACCCAAACTATCCTGTGACCCGGCTTGCATCCATCGCTAGCATCCAGGCATGGATCCATACCATTATTCGCCACTACATGCTCGTCAAATCCGCTTACTGACCCTGCAATCTGGATCCCAGAGTGAAAGCTTATGTATTGAGATCCAGCATGTCGATCTCTTCAAAGTGGACGATTCTCTGCCCCCACATCGCATACCCCTCTTCGAGGCATTGAGCTACACATGGGGAGATCTGAACGACACCGAAGAGATTATAATACAAGACGCTGTCGAAAACGGACGAAGCGGTTTGAACGTCACGCACAATTTGGCTGCTGCGCTTCGAAGGTTGCGATACACCAACCGGCCACGGTGAGTGTTCTACGTCATATGGGATATTTGCTTTGCTGAACTGCCCGAAGAACTCTTTGGGTAGATGCCGTTTGCATTGATCAGTCTAATCTGAGCGAACGTAACGAACAGGTACGGCAGATGGTCAGAGTATACAGCATGGCTGCACGTGTGTTGATCTACATTGGCGAAAAAGAAAAATCGTCAGACTTGGCAATGGATGCAATCGCCGACATCACAGGTGAAGTGACCCATGTCAGATTCTTGGCAGTAGAAGATTTGTTGAACCGGCCCTGGTTCGAAAGGGTTTGGGGTATGTGCTCAATCTTTCGACTTATCGCCTGATAACTCATCGCATTAGTTATCCAAGAAGTTGCAAGGTCGAAGTCAGCAATTGTCATCTGTGGTACTCGCGCCGTTGCATGGGATTGCTTCACAAGGTGGCCAACACGTCAGGCTTGTTTACCGGTCTCCGACGTTCTTTGGTCAGACTACATTCCTGGTGTACTCAACTATAATTCTGGTTTCGCATCGAGCACAGGGACTGAAGCCCTGCTCAGGACGCTGCGTGAGACACGTGCTGCTGGAGCTACTGACCCGCGGGATAAAGTCTTTGCTCTACTCGGCTTACTCTCGGACGAGGAACAGAAAACATACGAAGGCCTTATTAATTATTCAACCCCTGTGGATCGCGTCTATCTGGATACCGCGCTTAAGATGATTTTCGAAAGCAAGTCCCTCCGTGTGCTGTCCGCTGTGCAGCCTCGAATGTATTCATCGCCGCCAAATGTCTTGGATGATCTGCCATCATGGGTACCTAATTGGTCACGTGCAAGCCATGTCCTGCCCCTTGGCTTGGGACAACAATTTGTTGAGCCGTTCAACGCAGGTGGACGCTACTGCGTAGCAGACATTGGTAGCAGTGGTAACTTGCTGCTGAAAGGAGTGCGAGTTGCTCAGGTGCAGCGCATCAGCAACGGACCCGAATCATGGTCTTCTGACTATCGTGAGCGAGAAACTGTGCTGCAATCCGGATACGAGCTTCTTGCGACGGATGTAAGACATGATCGTACGGAAATTGGAATCTTCTGCTGACTATTTATAGTCAGACTTCCCGTTACAGGCTTTTCTGCATGTCATATCCGCAACACCGCCGAGCGCAATTGAATCTGAGACGGGCTACACGAGAGATGTGATCACTATGGAAGAGCTGGAACATCTCATGGCGGAAGTAGATCGACATACCTATTCTCGTCTGCAACGTCGGGTGATGCAGTATACATATGGTCGTAAAATGTTCATTGCTGGCGATTTCATAGGCCTAGGTCCAGAGACCATGCAAGAGGATGGTCTTCTCGTGGTTCTTCCCGGAGGTCCGACACCATATATCCTGCGACCTTCGCCTCTCAACTCACATCAATTCGAACTAGTGGGGGAGTGCTATGTACATGGACTTATGAATTGCGAGGCGTTGCAGCATGTTCGAGAGCAGTTGGCGCAGATTGGCTACGTTGTTCCCATTACTGGCCACGCCAAGTGCTCTGCGCCGCTGGAATGGTTTATCATGGACTCTGGAAGGGACAAAGGAGTAATCACGGAACAGGAGAATACTTGAGTCTCGTGATGGTATGTAAGTTTAGGTGATAGATAATATGGACAAGAGAAGTGAATAAGCATGCCTCACGACCCAGCACTCGATGCGGTCGTCAATTGCTAAGGAAGCGAGCAATCTACCAACCACGAGCCGCCTTGAGCTTGACATACCACTGGCGCAACATCCAAGCATCGAACTCCGTGATCTCGGTAGCGCTTCCAGCCATCATGATGAAGCTGGTCTGACCCTGAGGAGTCCAATCGTAGAAGTCTGTACATCGTCAGCAAGAGGTTCTGCGGTTTCAGGATCAAATTTCCAACATACCCAGAAGACCGAAACCATGGCCCATCTCATGCAGCAGGATGTGGATGTTGTCCAGATTGACATTGTTCAGGAAGTAGTCTGGGCCAAGCTCCTGACCCCAGTTGTATCCGTAACCTCCAAATTGCCCAGTCAACTCCTCGTCGAGCCATAGACTGATGTCGTAACGGCTGTCTTTGCCGCCAGGGCACTGGCTCATATCTCCATCCAAATGGAGCGCGCGGTAGCATCGCGTATCACACTCAGGCACGCCATCGGGATTGGTGGTAGTGTAGATATCAAGACCAGTGGTGTCGCCTTCGATCAGATTCTTGTTCTTGACAGCATAGCCGACAACGTTCACGTTGAGCTTAGTGACCGGGAAGCCCTCAAACCCAACCAAGACGTCGAACCATTTCTGCAGCGAGCGCTGGAGCGCCTTGACGGTCGATGCGCGGGCCGCGGCCGTGCTTTTTCCCTTATGGTTCCAGCGCACACAGTAGTTGACGTTGCCGTTGTTGGCAATGATTTGATCGGTGAGCCAGTTTTTGTCTTGAAGGCCCTGGGGATTTTCTTTCATGGTTTGCTTCCAAACCTTTTCCTTGTTAGTTCAACTCGACAGCTCCGGTAGGAAGGACAGCTTACCTGGTCAAGAGCGGTGACCATGTTCGAAGGAGGGTTCCATTTCGTAGCTTTCGGGATGGTGGCACGGCTTGTCAATTCTTCGCGTGCGAAAAGGTTGCGCTCCTCAAGTGCGCAGAAGCGACGGTCAACGTGCTTGATGGTTGGGTGTGCTAGGACGCCCGTGGAAAGCGCCAAAGCGGCGATGAAAGACTCGAATTTGACCATTGCGACGAAGTGAATGAATGAAGTTGGAACGAATGTATAAGCGCGAAAAGAATGGACGCCTCTGAAGATGCATAGGATGAACAGCTGGTGCGACTACTTATATGCCACTCTCATCCTTCAGCATCAGTCGCTCAGCTTGTTTGATCGCCACCCTGGATGTTTCCGATCCTTTGATAGGCAGGGTGATGGTAAAGGCCTAGTACAATCCGCATTTGAGTGCGAGCAGAATGCGGAGGTTTGCGCGTTTCGTTTGCCAAGCGTTTGGCTAACTTAAGGAGGTCGGATGTTTCGGAAAGATGCTCTATCGTCGGCGAAATGTGCGGATGAAGGGACGTGCGCTCGGCATGTTCCCTGTCATAATGCTTGAATTTCTCCGTGGCCCACTTTCTTCCGATCTTAGGTCGCCCTGTAATCATGTTATTGACAGTGGTCACGGCGTTGGAGTCTAGATGTCTCGTCGTCGCATATACGTAGTGCATAGGTTCACGTCATGCAACGTCTTTTGGCTTTCCGCGAGCATCAAAGATCGTGATACATTTTGATGACAGTATTTGCACTCTATATAATTTCGGAAGAAGTCAAGATTGGATCGAGCTGACGTAGGGATTATTTCACGATGGGTTCTAACTACAGCCCTCGTTTCCTTGGTGAGGGGAAGCTTGCATGCTGCAACCTGGATAACTTCACAGAAAGTGTGAGTGTAGGCTCAGAATAATTCAGTATCTTCAATAGGCAACTTTTGAGAAGTGATCAATATGCTTTACTTCTGCTAGACTGGAAGCTGCTCGGTCCTAAGCCAGCAAGCTCACACATTCGCTGGTACTTGCCGACCTGCAGTACTGCAGCTCAAATGGCTTCCAGAAAGGCATGAGAGCAGGCCCGAAAAGAATGATCATCCTTGACAGGCAACAGTGATCAATAATCATTACTCTCCTAGGTTGAAGTTGTTCCGTCCTAGATCTACAAGCTCGTATAGGCTCTCGGTCTTTTCAACTTGCAGTAAGTTTCCGTCATGATTTGACTTCCACTAGTAGGCGGACGTTGTCGCCGGATATATAGGTGACGGGGCGTATTGAACCAGCGTTGACGTCAAGGCAACATAAGAGTTGGTGTGGGTAGCATTGGCAGGCCCGGAGGAGGTCAAATTGGCAGTGACTGGCTTCTCACCCGTCGCAATGTCAAGATGATATAAGGTGCGATTAAAGTAAGCCAATGCAGCCTCAGCTGAAGATTGAGTTGTTAGCACGGTTCTTGCGCTGCTCACCTGAGAAAGAGGTGGAGAGATGATATGACTCACGCTGGTAGTAGGGAATTTCATGTCCTGATTCGTAAATACGCGCGAAACTGAAATTACCATATTGGCGGACTTCACCATATTCGGTGCCATCGACAACCATTGCCTCATACCCAGCAGCGCGGAACTCTTTGCTGTGAGTGTAATCGACAGCTAGACTGACTGCCTGACCGCCGAACCAATTGCCTAAACTTGTTAGTGTAACTCGATATAGCGATGAGATTATGCTTACAGATGTAATCAGCATCGCCGTATGCCAGACTGACGCGAACGTCCTGGTTCAGCAAGTAGTCGAGGTCGATTAAGAAGTTTGGGTAGATGAAGTCTCCTGTATTTTGGAAGGCGTAATAGATGCCATTGGTGCCGGAATAGTTGAGAGTAACACCCAAAGCTTCTTGCACCTCTCCCAAGTTGAGGTAAGCCGGATAGTTGGACGGCGGAGTCGGGTCGTCATACGGATGGCGGATGTCGTAGACACCGCGACCGCTGTAGTAATAGTAAGGAGATTCGACATTATCACGACACATGTCCGCCGCTTCATTACAGATCTGAAGCACGCCTGGAGTCAACTCGGTTTCGGTAATTTTTGCGTCGACATGGTAGTAGCTTCCATTGGCTTCTGCAGCAGTCCGGCACAACGCAATTTGGTATAGGCATCCGTTGTACATATTGTTGGCAAACTTGGCGTACGAATAGACGGTATCGTTATAAGCCTTGATGCCATAAGTGTTGTTTACAGCAAACTCAGGATAATGTTCGGCCTGGACCTCCTCGCTGATGATACCGTTGATTATTCCAAGGCTGTTGAAGTTGAGTTGATAGCCTGGCATGCTTCCATTCTGAATTTTGAGATTCTGGTTGTAGAAGTAGGTGAAGAAGGCTGGCCCGTAATGGCCACCGTAGCTTTCAGTGAAAAGATTGAAATCTCTCGCGGGACTCAATGCACCAAGTTTTGCATCAAATTTAGGCACGGTGGCCAGAAGAGCCTGGAAAACATGCTTTACGATTGGAACAAGATTAGCAAATGCCGCAAGCACCATCCTTTCGGAGAACTTACCCAAGTTGCAACAGCTGCGAGATCAGTTGTATCGATGGTTCCTGTGTTCAGCGGTTCCAAAAGCGGCCACCGTCCGGTTGCGGGCCAATCACTCGAGTTGTAGTGAAAATCTTCTGACACTGGATTGAAACTGCCAACGCCCTGGTTCTGATAACTAAATCCGGTCCCAACGGGTTGAGAGATGTAAAGCATGTTTGAGACATTGTTCCAGCTGTATGGGTTGTACACGGCAGTTAAGTTGACATTGATGCTGCACGGACCATTCTCTTCGAACAATCCGATGAGCGAATCGGAGCCAGGCCCTCCATTGAGCCACAAAGTGAACGGGTCCTTTGCTGGGTCGTTCCTGGATTCAAAGAACCAGAAGAAAACATGGACCTGATGGAAGTTAGAAAAAGCCCATTGCAGGAGTTCCCATACACACATCAGGAGTAAGATCTACGTAGCCAGAGTAGCTTTCCACGCCTGGAGTCGTTTCACAGATGCCAGGATTCTTGTACCTAATAGTCACATTGTTGGGAGCGGTCGCGGTCTTGTAATCGCTGACAGCCTTTGGCAAGTACAGATAGTCGCTTCGCTTGCTCCACTGCTTTTTTGAGACCGCGTTGACCTGTAGTAGCAGGTATGAAAGCGCAATGAATCGCGCTACTATCGGTTTTGTGAGCATGATGATCGATGGAGGCTTTCCTTGACGGTGACCAACATGAAATGCAAAGCTTGCAAAGCAGATTTAAGCATTTCCAAAAAGCTTGGTAATGCTTGTCAGGTGGGGCTAGTAACATTACTATCGCAAATAGTGGCGGGGTTCAAGAGTGACATCTTGGTTCGCGTAGACAAGAGAGCGTCCCTCCTGCCTCTTTAGGCTTAAAAGCCTCGTCATCTCGCCAAACAGACGAGCGCTGATAGTGTCCAAAAACATCGCATGACGTAGATACTCGTATCTTCTCATGGGCGGAAGCAGAGGCATGCAGTGGTATTCCCAGATTAAGTGTTGTGAGAGGAGGGTTTTCGCAATGCTAGAGTGGGATGATGCATCCGAAGCCCTCAGTGCGATCGAACACGGGATCAAGTGCAACATGGATCCGTGCACTTTTGACATTTGATGAAGTTGCTACATTTCTGATACTATATGTAACAATCCCATGGTGTACATTCAAGTAGAAATGTAGCATGAGCATTGTTGAAAAGTATCCAGGAAAGGCAGAAAGTTCGAGCTCGGCACGTTCGGAGGCGGTGCCAAGACCGGTCATGCCGCCTCTTCCGGGCAGGTACCAAACCACAATATCTAATGAATCCATCACGGTACAAAGCTCGCAACGGTATTCCGTCAATATTGGTGTATGAACTAAAGACGACCGCTGACTTTCCTGGTACTCTCAATTATGCTCCAGGTAACAGCCCAGCACTAGGAGTGCCAGTCTACTGCCGCTCTTGCACGCGAAACGTGGTGGCCATTCAACAAATCCTAGTGATAAGATATTCGGCATTTTGGTTTTGGAGGCGTAGAGTACGCCCTATCAGCGGCTCTTAGACTACAAGTTGAGTACTCCCTTCAAGGCTAATATTCTGCACAATAAAGTCTACTCTTCGCGTAATCTCTTGGGCGTAGAGACAGCCATTCCGGCCTCAGTAGCTGCGCATCAAATTTTGGCGTAGTAGCGAGCAGATGCCCTACTGAGGTTGCAGAGTTGGACATGGGATCGGAAGACGATACTGACCTTGACTGTGTCCGCTTCGGACTTCGCGTCTGCGGTGGGGAAAGGGGCAGACTGGCGATAGCAGCTTTGATGTTGGTAGACCTTGTGCTAATAGCGAACGCGAGAATGCTGCGAAGAATGTCGCGAATGTCGCGTATGTCGATCACGCCAGTATCCTTAGGTGACATCGGCCCCAGGAAGGCCTGACTGATAAGCACTATTGTGATAGTCCGCTCTTCCATTTTCTTTAGTCTCGAGCCAATGCACCCAAGTTTGCACTGTCGGTGTCAGTTGTGAACGAGAAATGTGCCGTACCGACAATCGACGACGTGTGCTGTGCTATTCTGTAGACCCAAAGAGGATGGCGGAATTCAAGGTTGTGCCCACCAAACGCAAAGCGCATTAAGAAGAATATACAGAAGGATCTTACAGAGTTTGATGCCAACTGTCAAAGCAATAGCGACAGCACCACTAAAAAGGTAACGCGCCCGCCACTGGAAGTAGACACACCTACGACGACGCGTCTGTCCAAGTGTAACATTGATTATTGTCTTGCGGCCGTCCTCCCTGATAGCACCGGCGATATGAAGCACCACGGCGGCTCGTCACCTCGTTAGTTAATTTGTAAACAGAATAAATTTACAGTAGAATGAATCGAAAGGTGGGCAGACATTTTAAAGAAATAGCTTTCTAAGTGAAAATATGTTCTAGTAAGTTAGATTCTCCTACTACTTATATAAGAAAGTCCGATAGAATAAGAGGATAGTAGGCAGGAAGGGAGAATTAATAGAAATAGCTATTTGCTGCTTGACTGTAGCAGTTTAACCACAGCCTCATGCCCTCCCTTAGCTGCCCGCGAGAGCGGCGTCCAACCATATTTATCCTTCGCGTTAACCTCAACCTTGCCTGTCTCAAGCAGCAGCTTAACTACAGCCTCATATCCTCTATCAGCCGCCCACCAGAGCGGCGTCCGACCTTTGTAACTATCCTTCGCGTTAACCTTAACCTTGCCTGTCTTGAGCAGCAGCTTAACTACAGCCTCGTGCCCTCCCTTAGCTGCCCGCGAGAGCAGCGTCTGACCGTATTCGCCCTTCGTGTTGACGTCGACCTTGCCTGTCTCAAGCAGCAGTTTAACCACAGCCTCGTGCCCTCTATCAGCTGCCTGCCAGAGCGGCGTCCAACCGTATTCGCCCTTCGCGTTAACCTCAACCTTGCCTGTCTCAAGCAGCAGCTTAACTACAGCCTCATGCCCTCTCTCAGCAGCCCGCCAGAGTAGCGTCCGACCGTTATAATTTTCCTTCGCATTAACCTCAACCTCGCCTGTCTCAAGCAGCAGCTTAACTACGTCCTCACGCCCTCCCTCAGCTGCCCGCGAGAGCGGCGTCCAACCGTATTCGTCCTTTGCGTCGACCTCAACCTTGCCTGTCTCAAGCAGCAGCTTAATCACAGCATTATGCCCTCCCTTAGCTGCCCACCAGAGCGGCGTCCGACTGTCTTCGTCTTTCGCGTCGACCTCAACCTTGCCCGTTTCAAGCAGCAGCTTAACAACAGCCTCATGCCCACCCTCAGCTGCCCGCGAGAGTGGCGTCTGACCGTATCGACTATCCTTTGTGTCGACCTCGACCTTGCCCGTTTCAAGCAGTAGCTTCACAACGGCCTCGTGCCCACCCTCAGCTGCCCGCGAGAGCGGCGTCTGACCGTATTGACTGTCCTTCGTGTCGACCTCGACCTTGCCCGTCTTAAGCAGCAGCTTGACAACGGTCTCGTGCCCACCCTCAGCTGCCCGCGAGAGCGGCGTCCGACCGTATTGACTGTCCTTCGCGTCAACCTTGACCTTGCCTATCTTAAGAAGCAGCATAACCACAGCCTTATGCCCTCCCTCAGCTGCCCACGAGAGCGGCGTCCGACCGTATTGACTATCCTTCAAGTCTGGATCGATACCATCTTTCGCCAGTAGTAGGTATACTACATCATCGTACCCGTTCCACGCGGCCCATGATAGAGGCGTCAGACCGTATTGACCTTTCAGCGTGTACGGATACTCTACTCCAAACGCTCTCTTATAGCCCTCAATTGCTTCTTGAATCCTCTCTTCTGCTCCTTTGTATTCCTCCAGGTCTCCAATTATTAGTGCAACGTTCCATGTGCTGGTCGCTTTGTCTAAAGAGTCTTCTCTGTCTGTCTTTGAATGTTCTGGCGGCCAATCGTCCGTTCGGATTAAAGTTTCATATTCTTCTGGATTCGGGGAACTCTTTGGCAAATTTCCCCAGTCCCAGAAAAGTAGAAAATCGCGGGTGAAGGTTTTCACCGACTGCAAGAAGTTTGGCCACTCGATATGTCCTTCCACTATTCGTATATTCTCCTGAGGAGTAGCTGCAATCATGATAATGATAAAATGATCCTTACATAATCTGATGATTGTAGGCTTCGAAGCTCCTTGAAGAAGGCAGATGATGTCTCCATCTCTGATGGATTTTGCCGAGGGTTGGAGAATCCAGCGCTGCGTTCCTATATATCCCGGTTGCCCCGATATGTTCTTAAAAATGACATCCACACTCTGTCTGTCGTCTGAGGCAGTATCTCTGAGCACCGGGAAAACTTTACCAAGAACGCAGCCCTTGCTCTTGATTGACGTGATCTCTTTATCACTCCAAGTCTCTACAGATATC
Organism: Paraphoma chrysanthemicola; assembly: GCA_020744225.1. Taxonomy (NCBI): domain Eukaryota; kingdom Fungi; phylum Ascomycota; class Dothideomycetes; order Pleosporales; family Phaeosphaeriaceae; genus Paraphoma; species Paraphoma chrysanthemicola. The sequence goes on from JAGMWG010000002.1 coordinate 480,712, forward strand.
TTTTCACTGAGAAGAAACTTAACTAGTCGCTGCAAGAGGTTCTCCCATCGATCTCGGTAGTTAGGCAGCAGGTTAGCTTCGCTAAGATCATCAGAGCTCATACCGAGCAAGGCATACACCTTATCGTGACGCTTGGTAGCCTCATGGGCATGATGCATGTCCATTAACTCCCCTAGTGGACATATATTCAGAGATGACCTGCCTGAACTACCCGTTGAGTAGCCGGGCCTGAAGATGGCTTCTCTGATTAAATAGGTTACTGAACGGATCAACCTCTGTAAGTCTGGGCGAGCGTCGTAGAAATTTTTCAATGAATCAACACCTAAGCAAAAGGCGTATCCATCAATCTTCTTAGATCCACACATAATCAGGATATGTCGAGCTGCGGCAACTTCTTGAAGTATCTAGACAGCATTTAGTAATTCGTGCGAATGCTCTCAAGTGTCTCTTCCCATACCCAGATGCGCCGAAACCATGGTCGTTGAAGCAGCGCAAGGACTGCTTGTTGGATCCTTTCGCTGTCTAAAGATTTTGTAGACTTCTTGTACCCAGCGACGCGTATCTCTTCGAGCGCTAGATCGCTATTGTCTGCCGCCTCTCCAAGCCAAACGACTACACGGTTTGCTTGACCATAAATTTTCGCCATGGACTGAATCTGGTGCCCCTTCTCTTCCTGATTCTCTTGGTCGATGCAAATAGCATCTACCCATAGGATTCGGTCAATAGAGTGATTTCGAAGATGTGAAAACGCTGCGTGAAGGTTAATTGTAACATTAAAGCTATGTCCGTGTATAAAGATCGGCAGCTTCTCGTCTAGATTACCCCATACATACGATAGAGCATCGTACATGTGAGCTCTTTTGCACGAGTTCGGTAGAGAGTATTCGAAGAGCTCGCATTGTATGTCAGCCGTCTCTGCTTCATGTGGCATTAGGCGAAGCAGGCGAATACTGTCGCATCCCGGTGAAAGCGGAGAATAACGGTACTGGGACATGGTATTATTATAATATTCATACACGTGAACTCATGTGGTTGGAACAATTATATTGAATGCAGTGATGAGGCTGGTGATATTGTCAAGGCGATATTCCTCCGCTGTCAGTGAGGGTTGCCTATTCGGCCAAGCCCACCCCACGAAGTCACGTGAGCACGCTAGAGCTGCATTGTGGCAAAGCAGAGGCTTACTGCACTCCGCCGGTGCTAGCAGGGAGGACGGCCGACGCTCCAGCCATAAGGTTGCCCCGAAGGCGGATAGTGTAAGGCTTGCACCCGTACACAGTAATCGATTACGAAGCTGGAGTTTCACCTGATCTGGCGCAGCTGTGGCTCATTGGATGTGCGATCCATCCAGACGCAGATACCGACATGACCCTCACACCTGTGCTGGGTCGCTTCCTTGGCCCTACGCCGCATGATTGCCCGGCTCACGAGCGACGAGAATCACTAGCTTCACTAGGACTTGAAGGCTGCCTGCAAGTGCCGGCATCGCATCCAATGCCAGAGCTCGCGATCGCGCTTGAGCAGCTCTTTGCGCTCCGCACGGACGATACTAGACTTGCCGGATCCCCAAACATCGTTCGAGTCCTTCTCTTTTTCTTCCGCATTGGTTTGAACATCACTGATTCATGGCGAATTGTCCATGGCGATGACCAACAACACGCACTCTCCAATTTGGCTGAAGATTTTCGGATCCGTACAGCCGTATCCAGAGCCTTTCATCACACTATCGACAATCCCATGACCGAAATGTCGTTCCCGTTACGAGCCATCCTTAGTCGAGTAGACATCCGCAGCGTCGTCGATGAAATTTCAAATGGCTGGATCCCACGACTCTTGAACAGCGGTGAACCAGCAAAGTGTCTGCCTTACCAGATATACAAACACATCATGCTGGCCGCACTCGATCCATTAGCTAAGCGAGCGTCCGCGGTTAAATTCAAAGAATGTCCGAGATGAATACCCTACTCTTCAGCGATTCGGCGGGACCGACAACGCCTTTCGCGCTAAAGACTCCAAGTTGCTCAATTACGATTTCAGCCAAGTCAAATGTGTCGAAATCTGCCAAGTGGTCTTCGACGATTTGACCCAGTGAAGTTGCGTTCCACACGACTAGTTCCGGGAACAGGTCAATGCCACCGCGGTGCAGCTCAAAGGCTGATGCAACGATTGTGCCGAGGAAGTCCAGCGTCCTGATGATGCGGAGGTAGTCCTTGAGCATTGTACCCTCAAACAGCGTGCTTTGGCTAGTGCAAATCTGCTTGAAGAGCTTGGTGAGCATGGGAATTGGGACGCAGTCTGGAATCATCTTGCTCTGGTGTTGATCCGGTGGACTGCGGAATTAAGGGTGAATTACTCATGGAGAAGACTTACTAGAGATTAAATACCGGCGTTTGCGAAGTTGTGTGCAGGCGCTGTGAATTTCGACGCTGTGAACGGCTTTGGTCAACTTCATAAAGTGACAGCAGGTTTACAGAATTTTACCAATTGTACGCCGTACAATGCAACTCTGCAGGACAGCATTTTGTGAGCACATGCACCGAGAGACCGCCCAGTCTCAACGCTTGTCTCAGGCCTTTGAGGGATATCATTCACTATATAAGCTCATAAGCACTCTTCCCTTAGGCAAATCCACAAGCTCCGACAGAAGCCAATTTACAACATGTCATCCAAATGCGAAAAGCGCGCATATATGCATCTACGACCCGTCCCGCTTCCCTTCCTCACAGCTATCTTCAAGACACATATTTTAGATTACGCGAGCACTTACCACTACATCTTCGGCAACATAGTAGCGGCTGGACTATACGCTGTCCGTTGCATCAACTCGGAAGATCTAATGACTACTCGAGCAGAGAGTCTGGCGCATGCCAAGCACCTGTTCGCACAAGATGTCTTCTTCAGCGGAGCGTCCGCGCAAGTAAAGAAAGACCTCTTCAGCATTCCTCTGGACTCATTCTTTGACACGTGCATCCAGGAACTTACTGGCAAGGGACTACATCTGGGAAAGTCCGAAGAAACAGAGGCGGACATTGAGGTCTGTGAGGAGCTTGTTGGAGATTGGTTGCTGAAATGCGCAGGTCATTCCGACGCCGACGTGGATGGATCGCTAAAGCCATTGCTGAACCGGTACGATTTTAGCTTAGAACATCGCCGTTCTTTGTGCCGAAAATTGGCTACCAACTACATGTCGCAGGAACTTTCGCCATACTTTTTCCCAAACATGAGAAACATCTTGCGTAGTGTGGCAATACGACTGCTCTTCGCTCAACAGCCGCAGCTCACGTGGAAGGATGTCGTCACAGTTATCCGCCAGTTTATTCAGGTCGCCATGAACGCTGTCGATGTTTGGCATCTTCATGAATGCACGAACCCGGAATTTCAAGATCGTCGCAAGGCTATTCTAGCCGAAGGTAGCTCAACGATGGAATGGGCATGGGTAAACATGCTTGCCGCACCATTCTCTGGCATATCTGAAGGTGCCAAAGATGTACTAGAAGGATCCAACATTGTCGAGAACATCCGATACGTCCTGCAAGATGTGGTGAAGAACCACGTCCGAGCTGGAGTCGAGCCAAGACATTTACACTACGTTTTGTACGCTCAGATAGTATCAGCAGCAGCGGAGGAGCGAGTCTGGGGATCTTTGGATGAAGTCGTAGCTGCCATTAAAAAAGAGTTCGAAATGGTCGCCTCGAGCATTCCGGAGTTCTACCGACCTAAAGGTGCGAGGAACGAGATAACTGCGGAGCTTGAGGCAGGACTGTACCGGAATTACAATCTACGCGCGGAAGAAGACGTGCCCATTGAGCCTGTTGGTCCACGGATCGATTCCCTCCAGTATGGTAAGGTTACAAAGGTTGATAACAATGAGATATGTACAGTCTGCTTGCGTGGCCTCAAGGAGCCAGGAGAAGTCGTGAGGCTCAATGCATGGGGTCATCTTATTCACTTGGAATGGCTGGATGCCTTGATAAATCATGTGACTCCTGGCAACGATAGCGTCCACTGCCCCAATTGCAGGGCTCGGCTGTGTGATGTGCGAGATTACAAGGCCGCGTTGGCTCATGAATGAGCTAAACGGCATAGTATGAGTACCGGAATGCGTAGGAATTACGTGTAGCTTCCAGGACGACGCAGGCGTGTGGAGTCTTCTCGGTGAAGAGAAATACATAAATCGAGTCGCGTGTTTCGACGCTCGGCGCAACTGCACTAAGCCCAAATAGGAAAGGTACTACAATAGCAAAACCCGAGCGCTCTTCGTTGGCAGTCAGCTCGAAGACAAAGGTATTGAGTATTACGTGTTTGCGATTCAAAGTATAAAGGACACTATTCAAATCAGACTTCACGAATCCTTGTTCCAAGCTTCCCCATCCCTCCACCCCTTATTTGTTGTTTCCCAAACCCCACCTCGTTCACTTGCCTCATCAAATCCTCCGGCGTGCTCTTCCCTGGTACAAACACTAATCCCGCGTCCGGGGCTTGACTTGCAGTGCCAATGAAGTTCCCATCACTGTCTTTGACGTAGTGCTTCAAGTAGAATTCGCGCGTCATCTCGCGGGACTTGACTGTCTGCGTGATTCCTCCCGTCTTCCGAGAGAAGGGGTTCATGTCGTGGAAGCTCTTATTGTGCATGCGCGAGATCATTGGGACAGATATTGTTTCGGATGGGTCGCCAGTGACAAGAGATAACATGTTCTCGTGGACAGAGGCGACAATGGAGTCGTACGTTGGAGGGTTTGCAGTATCCGGTGTATAAGTAGGAGGCGCATCTTGGTCCTGTGAAATGCGACTACCCTCAGCTCGGGATTCCTCTGCTTTTGAGTTGTATGGCGCTGTCTTCGACATATTGTAGATGATAGAAGCAATGATAGTTGTTGAAATGCAAGTTTGTGGTGAATGATTCCTGTCTGGGACTGTGCATCCTGATATAGATGCTAATCGTGTACAGAATACTGGATAGAACGGCACACTACGTACTCAGCCCTGCGGCTTTGTTCATTATCCTGTGCTAAATCTTCGCCTCCGACTACTGCGCAAGTGAAGCCGCCTAGACGTCATGACGGTGATTAGGCACACACCTTTAGCGCCGAAGAAGTGCCGCTGTCCTGTACGCTATTGCGAAATGTACCATCATACCTGGCGTGGACCTTTCTCGACGGAAGAAGAGCAAGGCTTTTTGGTCGCGGTTTTACATCGTTATGTCGACTCGTCTGCCCATGTGGAGAAGTGTGGGTACGCCGTTTTGGGACAAGATGGCAAAGCGAGATCTGCACGATAGCTAAAACAGATTAGCGCTGGCGATCAATGCGCCGACGATCGTCCGCCTTCCTGGAATCTGGGGGAGATGTACATCCTGGGGCGGAGTCGTGGCTGCGCAAAACTATGCTGTAGTGTTGAAGAGATGCGCGGCATTGTCCGCTGAGAAGCAGTCAGCCGCGTGTGCAAGGAAAAAGACGACAAACAACAATTTGCAGGATGCGTGGCGGCCCAAGATGCAGAAGCAGCAGCGGCGCTAGAAAGTTTAGCACCGATGAGCCCAGCCAGCAATGGCCAGCCGCATGCAACCACCGCTGGCCTAAGACACGTCGTGTGAAAGGATGTCGCATCCCCGCTGCACACCAACACGCTCTCGGGAATGACCGGTTATGACAGCGTGCTCTCTCGATCCTCACGCTGCCGAGCATGAGCGCCCTCGACGGGCTCGTGACACCCGAGCAGCAGTACCACCAGAATCTCGGCCATGACCACGCAACGCGCACGATACGAACCATACCCCAACTGCGCCGCGAGTCCTCGCGAGAGGAGCTGGCAGCAGTACAGCTACTCGACGCGCTCGACATTGACGAACGCCCTTCCTTCGCTATACACGCAGAGACGGCATACAAAGGAGACGCTGGCGCGCCCCTCGAATTGGTCTACTGCAATGCAGCATTTTCCAATGTTGACGGCCTTCTGGCGAGAATTACTGGGCAGAGTGATGGGTCTAGTCTGTTCATGGAGCATGGGACTGCGCACATGGCCTTCAGAAAGTGGCTGCGGGGTGTCGCAGACCCAAGTGACTTTTCTCGCCGGGGAAATGCATACATCTTCGATGAGACTATCTGGACTACAACAACCATCGAAGACTACAAGATTGTGAGCGGGTTGTATGGCTCGCTGCTTTGGCCGGATCCTCCGCGCAGTAAGCAGTTTGAGGATCTCCTCGGGCCACCCAAGAACATGCCAGTTCAGGGAAGAGCTCCTGCTCTTCCGCCCCTGCACTTATCAGTGGAGATATCCGGGCAAAATGGCTGTGCGTCACCGGAGTCAATAGACCACGGTTCTTTCGACTTGACCTCGCTCAATCCCCCGCCACGGCTTCTGAGCAAGCACGTCGCACACTTGCGTGGGGTGGATTGGGCGAGAACGACTCTCGGTGCCATGGCCACGTGGTCACCAGAATTGCGCGTTGCTGTGAACATGTGTTTGAACGACATCAATCCCTGTGTGCTTTTCTGGGGCGACAACGTCATCATGATCTACAATGAGGCTTATGTCCAATTGATTGGGATCATGCATCCCGAGGCCATGGGCAAGAGTGCTCGCGAAATAGCGAGCGATTACTGGCCTACTTTCCAGCCTTTGATCGATCACATCAATGCAACTGGACAGGCTGTCTGCGACAACGAGGTGCCGATTTCTATCGACAGGCTAGGCTTCCTCGAGGAAACGTACTGGTCGTTTCAATTCATACCTGTTCTGAACCACGAAGGCCGTATCGCCGGCTATTACCATCCTCTGATTGAGTCTACAGAGTAGGTGAAACTTCTCTGGGCCATGGCGCTGTACTGATTGTGATAGAACCCAATTGCTCAAACGCCGTGTCTCAGGGCTTGTAGATTTAGGTAGCCAGACAGCCAAGGCTACTACGTTGCAGTCATTTTGGAACATTGCCCAGCATACCCTCACGCTCCACGATAAAGATGTTCCAATTGCGCTGCTGTATTCTGCAGACGTCCAGCCCTACTCGGAGGCTGGCTCTATATCATCGCCTGGTAGCATCACTACAATCGAAGCATACAAGCTCAAAGGCACCATAGGGGTTACTCCGGGGCACTCAATGGCACCACAGTCGATAAATATTCAGTGCGAGGGACCTGCTCTACAGCCATTTCTTGCTCAGGCAGCAAAGTCGAAAAAAGCGACCGTCGTCCGTCTCGAGGAACTCGGGTTGACCGAGTCCGAATTGACGGAGATTGAGTGGAAGGGGTACGGGGAGCCTTGTCGCACCATCATCATATGTCCTCTTCTACCCACCACCGGGGAACAGGTGGAAGGATTTTTCATCCTGGGCACAAACCCCCGTCGACCTTTTGACGCTAACTACCAGCAATTTGTACATGTTATGCTGCGATTGTTAGCAACGTCTTGGGCATCCGTTGTCTTATTTGAAGAAGAGGTTCGACAAAAGGAAAAAGCCATCGGCCGTGCCGCTGAATTACAGGAACAGTTGCTTGCCGAGATCCAGATGAAAGAGAAGAAGTTTCAGAGGTTCGCTGAGCGATCGGACGTGGGCATTTTCATATTGGACGCAATGGGTCAGTACACATACCGTAATCAACGTTGGTATGAGTTATTCGAGATCGCTGTGGAGAGTGGCGATGTTATGAGCGCCTGGTCGAATATCGCCTTTCCCGACGATCTGGCTCGCTGCGAAGCGTTATTCGGCAGACTGGTGATGCATAAAGAGCCCGTGTGCTTCGAGTTGAAGACGAAGATGTCTTGGCAGCCACCAGCCGAACTCTCGTCACCCGAGACTGAAGCTGCGGAGCGCTTCAAGTGGATACTGTGCTCCGCTTACCCGGAGCTCGGCCTGAACGGTGAGCTGGTTGAAATCGTTGGAAACGTTACCGACATCTCTCAGCAGAAGTGGGCAGAAGACGTCCAGAAAACAAGGACGGAGAGCGCTATCGAGAGCAAGCAGCACCTGGAACACTTCATCGACACCACATCACACGAAATGAGGAACCCTCTCTCCGCCATCATGCAATCAGCTGATGGTATCTTATCATCATACGCACCAGAAGGTGACACGCATCGGTCACCACATTCTTGGACGTCTTTCTTGGACCAGACGCTTGACGCAGCACAAACTATTGCTCAGTGCGCTCAACATATGCGCCATGTATGATGACCAATTTCTACTTGTCGGGACAATCGTACTGATTTTTTTAGATCGTAGACGACATTTTGACGATATCAAAGTTAGACTCCGGGCTGCTTGTGATTACACCAATCGATGCCCAGCCTGAGGATGTTGCGCGACATGCCGTGAAGATGTTCGATGCCGAAGCAAAGGCTGCAGGGGTCGACTTATCATTCGTCGTTGATAAGTCGTATCGTGAAATGGAAGTCAACTGGGTGTCACTAGATCCCACCAGGATTTTGCAGGTGAGCACTGCCTTCTATTTCTTCTTCTATTCGAGCGCTCGGATGATTGGCTCGATCGCTGTAGATTTTAGTTGTCACGATACCGAGATCTTACGTGGCTTCGCTCAACACAATAATCAGAAACGCTGTCGCTGCTCGTACTGACATGTCAGGTACTCATCAATCTGCTCACCAATGCTATCAAATTCACCCGGCTCGAACCCACTCGCCAGGTTACTGTACTCCTCTCCGCCAACCGCGAAATACCGACGTCCACAAAGGGTGGCATCCAATTTATCGAAGAGAAACTGGCTGAAAACGATCAGCACCTTGAAGACGACTGGAAATTGGATCAAGACCTGTTCTACCTCCAGTTCACTGTCACTGATACTGGCCGCGGACTGTCAGAGGATGAAAGAGGTTCACTTTTCACTCGTTTCTCGCAGGCATCACCACGCACGCATATACACTACGGTGGTTCGGGCCTTGGTCTGTTCATCTCACGACGGCTTACTGAGCTGCAAGGTGGTGCTATTGGCCTGGCTAGTGAGTCAAACAAGGGCAGCGCATTTTCATTCTTTGTCAAGACCAGGCGGACTAGGCCTGCAATGATCCGTAGAGGTAGTGTACCGAGGATTTTGCCCGAGGATATCAGACATCGACCTGGGACTCCACTTCTCCAGATGTCGCGTCCATCGGCACCGGTCCGCATGGCCAGTCACCGCACGGACGATGGCAAATGGAGCACACCTCCAAGTCCTCGACTGCTGCGACAACACCCCTTACATCGGCGGTCATCATCTTTCCTGCAGTCAGAAAGTCCATCAGAAGCCTTGGAAACACCACCGCTCGAGTTGCCACAGCCCGAGCAGCCAGATAGCCCTGCAACCTTACATGTCCTTGTAGTCGAGGACAATCTGGTGAACCAAAGAGTCCTTGCAAAGCAGCTGCGCAATCTCGGCTGCGTTGTTAGCGTTGCGAACCACGGCCGCGAGGCTATCGACTTCCTCGAAAAGACTGTTCATTGGAACCACGACCATCCAACCTCCTACCCTACATCTCGACGCTCATCGTATCACATCCCATGTACAGAACCACCTCCTCATTCGCACTCTGCCGAGGCAGACGACCCCATCGAACTCAGCATCATACTCATGGATTGGGAAATGCCCATCATGAACGGCCTCGAAGCAGTTGCCAAGATCCGCCAACTCGAAGCAGACGGCTACCTGCGCAGGAAATTGCCCGTCATTGGCGTTACCGCGAATGTGAGACCGCAACAGATTGAAAGGGCCATAGCGGTGGGCATGGACGATGTTGTGGGAAAACCGTTTCGTGTTCCGGAGCTATTAGATAGAATGAGGGGCATTGTGCAAAAAATGGTAGATGAGTCGCGCGACGGATACTCTGGTGCTGATGCGAAGAAGGTTGTATGTAGTGAGAAGATGGAGTTTTAGCGGTAGATGATCTTTGTAAATTCATATGAGATCAAATATGGACGTCAAACATGTCCTGCCGAGGGTCACTGCATGCGCGTTACCGCCCAATGGGCGTGTGAGTTGAGTGGAGTTCGTCGAACAGCCTGTTGTGTCGTGGACGTTTGTTGGGAATAATAGAAGTGTGAAGAGCCAATTGATGTATGAGCGCGAAGATATTGTACAGTCCATCAAGATGATGGGAAGCGGGCTCTTTCCTCGTCCTGGTGCTCTAGTCACAACGAACGTCCTCAATTTGGAGGACTGGGACGCCGCGCTTACCGAAGCGGCGCAGTGGACTGGAATCGGGAAACGAGTCGTGTTCACACCGCAAGTCTACTCCTCGCTGTAAAACCGGGTGCGTATCGAGCTACGTTTACTCTTCCTTCTGAACTCTGGTAAGACAGCATATGATCGAAGAAATTCAACCCCATTTCCTCTACTTGACTTTTCCCCCTCTTCTTGCCGCTCAGTCGTCAGTCATAACCACATCTCCATCCTTGTCCTGAAGATCCGAGCCCTCATCTTCCCGAACGCTCGCGGAGACCACGTTTCCAGGATCCGGCGTCGAGGTAACGGACAATAGAAACTCATCCTTCAGGCGCTTTGCTCTCCGTGGCGCAATCTCTTCTCGACAATTCGGACAGCGATTTGAAAACTCCGAGATGCCGTTGATCAATGTATGCAAGCAGCCATAATGTAAGCAATGTCCACATCGCAATTTTAGCGGAACTTTAGCGCGAGTCGTCACGCTCACGTCCAAACTATCCCGGCAGATGGAGCAATCCGGCTCGGAAAGATCGGAGGCCATGTACACGGCTTTGGCTATGTTTTCGACATGTAGGTCTGGACCGGCGGGCTCGAAACAGACATCCGGCAAGTCGTCGTACACAATATCCTCATCCCCGTCCTCATCATCGCCATCGTAGAATCCTTCCAGCAAATCGATGAAGTCGTTAGAAGTCCATCCCGGGAAAGGAAGCGCTGTTGGGTCAACGAAGTCCTTCAGTTCATGAGAATCGAGATTTTTTTTGACAAAAGCCACGCATGCTTCACTGTGTAGGGTAGCAGTCTGGAGCAGTCCTTGCACAAACTTGTGGAAAAGTCGCCAGGTTGTCTCGAAGATTGGGTAGTCTGCCGGATGTGTTCCAATTTGGGCTATGTCTTGTAGTATGACATGAATTGTCCCGGGAAGATCGATGTGGGCGAGCTGTTGACGGACGGTCAACGGGATAGGCGATAGAGGGTTCGATACTGCGATCCGATGTTGTCTTACGAGAGTGGCAATAGCAGCGTCTAGTTTTCCTTGCGTAAAAAAGTCGTCCAAGTTGCGTTGAATGTAATTCCCTGTAGTAAGCACGAGTGGCGTGAAATACTCGACGACATTGTCGATGGCTTCTTGGTCTATGTCCAAGCCATTGATGACGCGGTGCATGTCCGGGAGGACGTTTTGTCCCCAGCGTGAACGAAATTCAATTGGTCCCGCCTTGGTTGTTGGAGCATCAATGCACTTCGGCTGCTTTGTAACGAGTTCGGTGACCCAATTTGTCATCGAGGGTAGCTTGCGCAATTCTTCGAAAACCATGATATCGGCTCGGCGGCAAGGTAGACCAAAGTAAGCGTCTTCCTCCACCCAGAGCCATTCATAATCTTCCTCCTTGAAAGTCTCGCCACGGTGCGCTTTCAGAAGACGTAGCTGGTCTTCCCAAACTTCTACGAAGGGTGGAAATCTGAAGCTCTGGGGCCATGAATGGTTGTTCATGGACACTATTGACGCTTTACTCCATTCTAAGAAAGCTTCTCGCTCCATAATTGAGATGGGCAGATAATGGCCATGAAATGGCGGCTCTTCAAGGAGTCGATGTGGGAGCATTGAACAGTACATCTCCAGGAATTTGACAGTCGCCTCGTGCCGACCGGATAGAGCGAGGGCGCATCTTTGTAGCAGCGAATGACCATTAACCGACATCACGATGAAACACTGGGTAAGTAAGCGAAATCGAGAGTTGATGCTTTCGGGTTGAGAGTCGTCGGTGATGTGGAGTTCGCAACGCGGCAAATTGTGAGGGAAAAGGAATTGGGATCGCAAAGGCTGATAGCGCTACGTCTGTCACTCGTTGCCTCGAACCGCTTTCACCGCAGCTCGCCGGGCGTACAAACGCGACCGCGCAGTCTGATTATTCATCGCGGAGCATTTCAAGACACTCGATCCCACAGTACCGCCCATGCTGGTGCGAGCATGTATTAGTAGGCAGGTCCACGACTTGTAGCTGTCTCCTACATTTGCTCACACTCGATAAATGTATATGCCATAACGTTAGCAATTGTCGCCGAGGCGGAGCGGGTATACAGCACTCTCACCCGCCTGGGTCTTCTGCTGAAGGTGAATATGAGGGGCCTTGTGAATTCATAGTCTTGGTCCGCACAAATACCTCGTGGCCACACGACGTCATTAGCATCTATAGGTTGAGCCGAAATCCTTTGTTCAACACGCAACACTGCGCATGCGTAGAGGAAGAGATTCTGCCGTCCATACGTGTGCAAGGATATTGCCTCTCTTGTGCTATTCCACCTCTTCTTGCATGGGGGAAATTACGTGGTAGCTAATCAGCCGACTGAATTGTGGCAGAGTTCAAAAGAAGATATAAGTTGTACATCCTGACACAGCAACAACTCACCACGAACCTTTGCATCATTATCAGCATTCGGTACATGTTTCTTGTATAAGCATACCTTCAAAAATTTGACTTCTGGTCAATTGTTTCGATCTCCGTCGGGCTGGATAAGTGAGGCATCTCGAAGTCTAAGTCCAAGGACCTTATGAATTAGTGCCCGGCATAATACGTCCACAATGCTGCATTATTCATCTAGTAAAGTGACATCATAGCTCACTGTGGATGCAACTGGAGTAACGTAGGGGCCGCAGGAGGGATTAAAAAGCCGCTCTTCATGACCGCTTCGTTTCTTCAAGCTCCAGCCCAAAGCAAGGTTGACCATTTCCCGGGACTGGCGCCACCTGGAGTAGGAACATTAGGAGAGGTGAAGGTTGATTTAAGCTTGCAGTAGCGGTCGATCTTCATTCGGGGCGAGGCTCCGCGGAACTGGCATGACGTCGGTCTGCTGGCGGACTGGTCTTAGACTGCTCTTTTTTTACACACGGAAATACCTGCTAGAGTACTGGAGCTGACCATTTGCGACCAGCGGAGGATATTGGAGGAATGGTGTCGCTTGGCAGCAGGTGATATTTCAGCCGCACGATGGCGTTGCCGATCACAATTCTCGGCGTGGCACTTCTAACTTTAGCGCATCCTTAATTTTGTACTTTCCCATGCACACCGCACCTCCCACTTTCGAAATACCATCTTCTCGGGCTGTCGCCTCATATCGCGACTTGCTTCTACGTTGTAGAGCGTTGCTGCGAGGTTTCCGACGCGACCGTCCGACTCTTTCAAACCTGGGTGCGACACCACCAGAACATCCTGAAGAGAGGACGCCCCCAACCGTGATGCATATTTTATGAAGGTCATATGATCTAGATTGTACCGTAATGCCCAAGGGAGCAACACAATGCTTACTGGGTTCCCCACGATCAGGCTACTCTCAGCCACATACTTCTATTCAAGCACGCCGTGACAAGTCATTCGAGACTGAATTCAGGTCAACGTCGCGAGCACTATCGAATTGTTTGCAAGACGTCATATCACTACCTTAAGGCAGGGTTGAGCCCAAAACTCTTCCTTGTCTCGGCGTCTCTCTCCAAGTGTCGCTTGCATACTTGCGTCTGGGTTTGAGATTCTCCGGTTGGCGTCCTGCTTCTTGGAGAGGACCTTAGTGGCGGAACATCAGCCGGCCTTGCGCTTGTTACGGGGTCTCTCATTTCGATCTCAAGTAGCAGCGAGAACTTGAAAGTCTTTTTTTATCCAATCGGACCTTCCCCGCTGTCATTGCCTGCAGCGTCTATCGTAGCTACCTTCGCGTCAGGGCGAACGTAGTCCGCGGAGAACAGTTTTTAGTGGACGGCTGCGGTAGTCCGGAACAATTTCACGCGATTAGAGATCTGCAGAGCAACGGTGTTGGCTCGTACTATGGAAAGGAGTAATATCAGAAACCTCAGTGGCCAGTACCTTGCAACTTTCCCCACAGTCCCGGTGATCTCACCACGCGCTGCACCGGCATCAGCTTGTCTGACAATCTTGATGTGGATCTCTAGGTGCACGGTTACGTCTCAACAACCGTCTGAGTGGTAACTCGATACTCGCCGACTATCATGCAAATCTTCGCATGGGATAGGAAAGGCGGTGCTTGGGGAAACGGGATGCTGCTCATCGTCTACTAAGCATGGGCAAATCGCAGGAGCATATAAAGTCAGTATAGGAGTTTCAAGTCGATTCCTCATCTCAGCAATCGCTTTTCTCGCCTTTCGTCTCTCCTTGGTGGGTACATTCGTTTAGCCACCATGAAGTTCACCCAGGCAATTGTTCTGGCTCTGCCCGCCATCGCGACGGCCTATCCTGGCATGATGGGCACCGGATCTCGCGCTGAGATTGAAGACTACATCCGCAGCGAGATGAAGCGCGAAGCACTGGAGAAGCGTGAGGCCAAGCCCCAGCTTCTCAAACCCGTGGGCAACCTGCTCGGTGCCCTTGGTGGCGTTGTGTCCGGTCTGCTCAACTCCGTCGGTAACGCCATTGTCATCGAGAGCAACAAGCGTCCAGAGCCAGAATTTGAGTTCCGTGCTCCTGGACCCAACGATTCTCGCGGCCCTTGCCCGGGTCTCAACTTGCTTGCCAACTATGGCTATCTACCACGCGATGGCTATGTTACTTATGGCCAGGTTCTGGAGGCAACTTCCCGCGGCTTCAATATGGGTAAGCCGAAGTCCATTCTTGTTGCCCAGACATAGCTAATCAGCTTTAGGTACGGATCTTGCTACGGTCCTAGCCACATTCGCGGTTCTGGGCAGCGGGGACCTTGATGGACTGTCGTTCTATCTCGGCTCAGGCAAGAACGGTATCGGCGGTCTCAACCGCCACTCAGTGGTCGAGGCTGATGTCTCACCCAACCGTGAAGGTATGCTTCACCTCCAGCATCCTCCCGTTCCTTGCTAAGAATACACAGACTATTACAACGGCTGCGGCGACAACCACCACCTCTCCTCCCGCCTCGTCAAACAAATGGTCAACTTCGCCAACGACGACCCCAAGAAAGAATTCTCCCTCGATGTCATGGCCTCTCATTACGCCCAAAGTGCCGCCTTCTCCAAGAACTACAATCCATACCTCTACTACTTCCCCTTCCCTCAGATTGTCAGTCTCGCCGCCTTTGCCTTCTATCCCCAGTTCTTTTCCAATGGGACCTACGGTGCGGGCGGTGTCGCCAACTACCGCAGCATCATGAGCATCATTGGCGCCGAGTTCGATGAGGATAGCCAGGAGTTCAGATACGTGCCTGAGCGCTGGCCTGAAGAGGGCTGGTACCGTCGCGCTACTCCATACGGTGCTGTCCAAGCCCTCACGGAGGCTTTCACAGTCGTTTACCCTCGCAACATCATCGTGCCTGGCGTTGCACAGATTGGCACACCGAATCTCAGCGTCGACACAATCTTGTGCGATGTGTACCAGGGCATCAACTCCATCACTCCGCTTATGCTTGGCGGAACACTCGAGCAGACTTCCAAGGCTGTGACATGGGCTTTGAGTGTACTCGACCCTATCTTGGGCAAGACGGCACTTGGATGCCCTGACAGCGTTATCTCGCCCAACTCGCTGTTTCCGGAGTCGCAGCGCGAGGGTGGTCCGGTTGTACCGCCGAGGGTGCCGTCGGATAGGAATACGGGTGATAATGTGTACAACCAGATTTATTTCACGAGCGAGCCAAAAGAGCCCCAGTGCTTGCGATAGGCTAGAAACTCTCTTTTGTGTTGTTAAAAAAGTAATTGTAATGTCTGGTCCAATCTCACACATGCTTGCCTGCAATCGCTGCCTTCGCTGGCGTTCAAATTTTTCCTCTTCGAAAGTGAAAGCGGCGAGTCACTTCCACGTGAAGAGGTGAGAAGCAAACGCAGGGAGTGCAACCTGCAACACACGACATCCACACACACACACACGTACGCGAATAGCCCTGATTTAAATGTATATATGTCAATTACTTTTGAAACATATTATCAAATTCAAGTGGTTGCAATTATGGTCGAGGTCGGCAACGCCGCCAGCCAGGTTGTAATCAAACATACATCGGTTCGAGTCGCTCAGCGTCCGGTTCCAGACCCGCCAGTTTTCAGCCGTCCTCTAGGGGTCCAGGAGTTTGGAACTGAGCGACATTTTTGTATCTTTTCGGTCCTCCTCGTCTTTCTCACATTGCTTTTTGCATCGAGCTCTCACGTGGTTTAGGCGATAAGTAATGAATTTGTGCAATTCATAGCAGAGCATATATGCAAAGAGATGAGTTTAAAGGGTTCATTTATGTGCTCTACCGCTTGAGCTACTCTTCTGTACCCGTTTTCCACGAACTTCTGCGCTTTGCGCTACATGAAGCTAGCAAGACATAATCGCAAGTTTTGTGATGTCCATTTTGGCCGCTTCAATTGTAGCACTCCGTCGCCCGCAAGCCAAACTCACTAAGTAGCTACCCAAACTAGAAACCCTTTGTGGACACATCCTTCAAGCCACAGAAAGCGGTGCGGTGCGACTGCTCGCCATTCTTGGTTCCGCACAACGATCCTAGCGGTAGAATGATGCGGGTGGAGCTGTGAGACCATCAGGAAGGAGGCAAAAGGCCGGGCTCTTGATCCCGATGTTCATTCGCAAACTGGGTGACAGTGGCAGAATGGTCATTTGACCTGCCGTGACCAGAATACACGGTTGACGTCTCGCAAGGCATGTCTTGCACGCGTATTGACCATCTCGACCTTCCCTTGGCCATGACATTGACTCAATGCTCGCCATAGTGTAGAGACACTTCCAGTTGCCCTTCTTATGGCTGTCCTTCAGTTTGTCGAGGTCGCGGCCTAGCAGAAGCGCAGCTTTCAGCCACTTGTAAATCGTTCGGAAAGCAGCCGTCTTGATCATAACGCCGACATCGAGGTGAACGTCATTGTGGAGGAGTTTGATCGAGAATGAGAGCGGCGGGCTTTGACCTTCACGTACTTTGTCGTTTTGGATCGCACCGAGCCAGACATCGAGATCGGAACCGAGCAATGGAGATCCCACAGTGCCGTGGGAACGTGGGTCATGTCCAACCGCATGTGGAAGGCCCAGGTGGCTAATCGGCTGCAACATCCTTGGTATAGCCTTCGCTGTGGCTGGGGCGACTTCCATGGGGTGCTCACTGGGCTTATGCCTTTTGGTCAAGTGTATACCGACAGTCTCCTCTTCTGTACTTTGCTTGCGTTTCTGCGACTGGAATTTCTCTATGAGTGAATCCAAATTATGAGTCACGAAGTTGATGATTCCTCGCTCGATCGCCTTGTTCAATTCATCAATGTGGATAGTAGGTTGGGTTGAACGTTCATGAAAGTCGGGGGAGATTTCACGCTTGATGGTGACAGCGTCTACTGCGGGGCTGTTGGGATGATCGAGTCGATCAGCCGAATTTGTTCCTGTGTCGGGAACGCCGTCTGAAGCAGCCATGCTCAGCAGCCTTGTCTCTGCAGGAGGAAATTCAAATGCTGAGTCGCTCGCGAGGCCATGAAGGCCGCGGAGTTCATCGTTGACGTTGAAGTCCCTCTGCTCGAGATATACGTTCGGTGTCAATGGCCTGGAGGGAATCCTGCGTTCGGACTGCAGCTCGCCGTCAATGCTCGAGACGACCCTCGATGCCGGTCCATGGTAGTCGCGGAAATCTTCTTCGTAAGTCGCGGGTGGGGTGTCTTGTCTCAAGCGCTCACGTTCCCGGCCGACTCGGCGCCGTTCGGTCCTCCTGCTAGCCATAGCCCGAGAGTGATGCGCTGCAGTAGATGTTAGTGCGGGTGGAAAAAGGGAAGTGGGGCGAGAGGCGACGAGAGATTCGACCTGGTCAGGTCAAACGGAGGGCCGCTAAATCATCACGTGACAGGCCCGCGCTTTCACTGCTACCCGTGGACATACACAAGATCACGGTCATTCCGAAGATCGGGGCAACCTTTTAAATCCTCAGCCTCCGTTGCCACAACCACTCATACTCCTCCATCGCATCCTCCACCAGCTTCCCCACCCTTTCCCCAAGGACGTCCCCAAACTCACTTTTCCAGCCCTCCTTCTCCGCCTCAAGGTCCAGAGGCTCACCTCGACCCAGCTTATCCCCCCTAATGCCGCGACTCGCTAACAATGTATCTTTCATCCTCTTCTCCACCTTTCCCAACCCCTCAACATCTTCCTTCTTCGCCTCGTCCCACTCAAACCTCACGACCTCTGGGTCCAATCCTACCGACGCCGCATACTTCCGCACGAGTTCACGGTTCGACAAGTCTTCTGCATCGAGAATGATTGGGTACGTGATACTTGGATCATGTGAGGCGTGCGGGTAGCTGGGGTGTGCAGCGTAGAATTTATACAACGCAACATGCCAGTAATACGTTGCTTCCCAGCGCATACTATTATCAGAAGCCGGCGTGAGTAGTGCGTCAATGCCTTCATTGTCAATCGCGGTGCGCATCAGACTGGGGAATGTCAGGGCCGGGTGGCGGATGAGGAATGTCGGGCGGAGTGTGTTGAGCAGGAACGAGGCTGGAATGTGTGTCGGATTAAATGTGCTGCCTTCGTGATGTGCTGATGACCAGGACTTGTCGTGCAGAAAGCGCGACTCGATATCTGGTCTGATGGTCCAGTTGATGTGTTCTTTGATATAAGTCCCCTTTTTCTGGACAATGGCTTGGGTGACCAAGTCGGACCATATCGTGAGACTGATTGAGAAAGAACTTGAGAGATTTCTTTGTTGAGAAGAGGATAGTTCGCGGAAAGGCCGATCGAAAGCGTGGTGCGTGTATCGAGAAGTCAGCGCATGGATGAAGAAGTACCCGTCTTTTGGGTGTGGCAGAATGTTAGGCTGATTTGGTAGGTTCAAGAGGCGAGTCACAAGGTTAGATGCCGTTCGTGGGATAGTGAAAAGAATATTATGCGCTGGCGGTTGCGATGTCGGCGATGAAGCCATGTTGCATTCCCAATTGCAAGCTGCGTATAGATGATGTGATGTTTGGTGCGACGCTAGACTACCGTCCGATGTGTTCACGGGTGTATTCGGGTGTGGTGTGTAATGCTGAGCATCAATATTGTGACGGTGTAGTTTCGGTCGTCGCTTGCATGGTCAGCCAGGCAATATATGAGTCTAGGAGATGTCGACCTTAACGCGGGTGCCTAGCCCGACGCGTCAGCGTGTGTGTATCTTAGACCAATCTCAGCCCTGAGGGACTATCGCGCAATCCTCGAGCTCGATGTTGCACCATGCCACATCCCGCCTATGGTAAGTATAACATGCGAAATGCTTAGCTCGCGTCCTCGTATGACTGCTCTATCCTTTTCACTGGTCACTTGGTCCATTGCTCACTTTGTAGCCATTGTACACGTCTATTCTCAGACTTTCACTAATGATACAGAGAATGCAAGTAATGCCATGGAACTGTAGAGAAGTGAAAGTGGGTATATTTCGTAATGCCATCATTTCCAACATAACCGTATCAATGCCAAAAGAAACTGCTATGCCGATGCGCTATCAAGCATGAACGTGATCTTCAATAACGAGAGAAAGACACATAAAATTGCGAAGCAAACTTCGCAAGAAAGAAAAATGACGCTTGGAAAGACATGTAAAACAGCATAATAGACAATACAAAAGGTGCCGAATAAAAGAGTGGTCACGCAGGTCATACCGAGTGATGTTGATGCAGCACGAAGCAATCAGATGCCCCAGCCAGACCATCCACGATTGAGAATTCTCTCTAGCGACCCGACAATACTGTCAAGAAGCTCTCCCAGGCCTTCGCCAGGTCGAATAGCCCAGGCAGCAAGACCAATCTGGTCATCCAGCGATGCACCTCGCAATTGCAGCTTGGCCCAGAGCAGCATGCTGATGCAGCCTGTTTGCATTTGGCCAAGATCTAGGACATGGTGATCCGAGAATTGCTCCGCGAGACTTGACACAAGAGGCAGGAACGAGATGCAGTTGAATGTGATCTGCTCGTGCGATAGGAGCGCGGATGCTGCAAAAGCGTCATTTTGTATAGGCGATTCTGGCTGACTCTGGATGAGACCGGACATGGTCGGCTGAATAGGACTCGAGGTCGCAGCGACTTGGCTATCGAATGACAGCGGAAGCTGAGTTGGTGTCGATGGCAGCGAAATTGAGCCCAGATGAGTGAGGATGCTGGTAGATTGATAGTACTGGCTTTGCGGTATTCCCTGAGAGAGCTGCTCGTAATCCTTGCTTCGCGATGAGAATGCAGAAGTCGCTGCCCAGAGAACTAGAGAGGCGAAATAAATGCCCATGTCGACGCCCATTTCAAGGTCGGGAATCTCGTTGGACTCCTTCAGTGCCATCTGCAGAATGTCGATCGAGAGGTTCATGGCCACCTTGATGGGTACAAGCGGTGACTCGGGCGAAGAAGTAGACCACAACTGGGCCACCCACGTGCGAAGGTTAGTCTTCAATGCGGCGAAAGCCTGCTGCGACGGCACCTTCTCCGAAAGGATCCAAGACTCGCCGGAGACGGCCAGCAGTGCGCGAATTGGGGTGACTTGAAGAAGCTTAGCGGTCAGTAACTTTTGCCTGGTTGCGAAAGTTCCGTCGAGTACATGATCGATCTCTTCCGTCCTCGGTGCATTGAGGTAAGACTCGGAAGCGTTGAAACGATTGTAGTATGCTGCAAGCAAGAGAGAGGACTGGAAAGAGTCGCAGGGCATGGTCAAAGACTCTTGGTGAACTTCGTAAACGTATCGGGGCGAAGCGGAAGACCGTTGAGCTGCAGTCGCCCAGTCGTTGAGTGTATACGCATCCCACACCGATGTATGCGCAGGGAAAGGCATGTCAAGACCCGAGTCGTGGATAAGGGAAGCCTGAGGCTCGCGGGCTAGGGACAAAGCCTGTTGACACTCCAGTATGTAGCAGGAGACGAGAAGGCGATGCCATGTACTGAGCTCGATCCATTGAGACCAAGAAGAGGGGGTCACGTTCTCAGGTCGAGAAAGGGAGGCAACAATGTCGTTCAGCTGCGACGTTACGAATCGGAAATTTTCAACCGTCTAAGAATGTCAGTCTTATCCAGTACGAAATGGTCGGTGACCGTACCTTGTGATACAGTGACCCAAACCGGGGCGTCAATTGCTTCGCGGCACGACGGGCACGATACTGGGAGAGGGCTTCGACGAGGAAAACCGCTTGGTAATCACACAAACGATCCGGCTCGGCCATGTGTTCACGAACACGCTATATTGTGTTAGCTGGTGCGGATATGTGACAAGTAATATCATACCTTATCAAGCACCTTGATACATTGGTCGTGTAGCTTGCGTGCCTTGTGTTTCACGCTCGTATCGTTCGAGTACTGACCGCCGATTGCGATCATTGCTGCGCGCAGCATCGGGCTCATGCTCGCGAAGGCAGATCGATGGACGATGGGGAAGGTGGGATGAAAGAGCCTCCAGTAACTATTTAGATATTGCTCAGACGGATAGGTGTGCTCGATTTGGCCCATACCATAAGGTTGTTCTGGGAAGAGGACTACTCCTTCCTCCTCATCCCTTTGCATCATCGTCTTCGGCTCAAATTGCCCGTAGCCGGACATCGGATCCATCGGTGTAGAAATACCGAGGCTGTTCATTGAATAAGATGTGCCCATGTAAGCAAGGTGAGGCGCGTTGGACGTTTTGTCATTCGAAGCCCAGGCATAGGGCATTGTGGATGCCGACGAGGTCGGTGATCTGGGAGTGAACGACCAATGGTCGAACGATGCGTTCGAAGACGTGCGGGTACGATTGAAACCATGGCCATATGGCATAGGAGCGTATACGTTAGGATAGTCGCAGGGTCCCGGGTTAGGTGACGCATAGCCGCTGGAGCAGGAGTAGCCAGGAGATTGGCTATAGGGTTCCCAGTTCATCGGAGGTGTCATGTCACCAACTCCTATGGGCATGGCTGCGGACAACCGGTTTGAGTATAGATGTTGTTGCTTGTCACTAGGGAAAGGAATCAGCAACTGCGCCAACAGGCAAGAGATAAGAACGGAAAAAGCAATGATCGATGTCGCGAATGAAAACTCACTTCGAACTAGACGTAGGAGAAGTACGAGAAATGAAAGCTGATGACGGAGCACGAGGTGTTCGAGGAACTTGAGGAGTACGAAACGGGTTGAATGTATACCTTGGGATCGAAGCCGGTTCTTGCAATGGCGAGACAGGCTGCTGTGAATAGTGGATTGGAGTAGGAGGGATGGTGCTCGACGAGACACTTGTTGGTATGCTGACGGGAACTGACATTTGTCGCGCAGGCGAACCCTCTGCGCTGAAGACAGAGTGCTGACGGGACTCTTTGCCAGGCTCGTTGCTGGAAAGGTTAGTACAAAGCCGCAGCTGAAGACTACCGTCACTCACTGTCTTTCCTGGTGACGCTGGAGGAGATCCATGCGATAGAATGTTTTTCCACAGTCAGGATATTCACACACCAACGCATCGTCCTGGGCATGGTTCTTCTGATGACGCCTAAAAAGCTTCAGCAACTAGCACATACGCTCAGAGTTCATAGGGACTCACCTCAGATGCTCCGCTCTTGTGTAAGACTATAGTAGAGTCAGCAAGTGATCAAAGGAATAGTCTGTGTGCATGAAGACATAATAGCAAATGAGTGTAGCACATCATGGCAAGCGTCGCGCGCAGCTAGCAGACAGCTGGAGAAGATGTCTAGCATGCGACGTGTCGTCGACGCGACAGCCAAGAGGAAGAAATCGACTGAAACATACCCGTCCGCACTGGCAGTTGTGCACCTTCAACCCTTTCTTCGCTTTACTGATGCGTCCCGTCCGGGTGTAGTTGACTGATGGGGACTGGGACAACATGTTGGCAGGGCTGATAGACGACCGTTGTTCAGAACGGGAGGAGCCGGCGTGGGGGCCAGATGGCGCCTTTACGGTGGTTCCAGGGCGACGGCGAGGTTTCGTAGGCTTCGATGCTTCACTACTGTCATCCGATGGGTTGGATGAGTTGCGATATTTGGTGTGAGTTGGTGATGGTAGCTTAATAGTGTTGCCTTCGGGATGCTGCTCTTGCTTGATTTCCGACGGGAGTAGGCGGCCACTTGTCTCACTGGGTTCGGACATGCTGACTGAGGAGGCGACGAAGGTATATATCTAAGCTGGAGGCGATGGGGCCAGGACAGATCGGAGGCTCAAGTGGAGATGCAGACGAAGCGAGCTAGACGTTCCAGATCTGGTGGTACGGCAGACGGCTATGAGCTAGTGCTCATGTCTTGGGGGTGTCGGGCTAGTTTCCACTCGAAGATGATAGGCACTCGGAGGACGAAGAGTTTGAATAAAGAAACAACCACCAGGGAGACAAATTACCGATGGTGTGTACGAGGCCAGAATGGGAGTAACGGCCGTTCCAAATCAGGATTACTGCAACGGATGCAGAGCAGGTGTGCTGCGCCCGGGTGTGTTTGCGGAGAGAAACTGTAAATATCTGCGGGCTGTGCCTGAGCCAACCCGAAACGAGGGAGGGCAGTCGAGGGCAGGAGACGGAACGGTTTCGCGAGATGATGTTTAGACGCTGCAAGCCCGGGTACAGATGGGAGAGCATGGGACTTGCCTAGGGAGACGCCAATGGCAGTGCTATGGCCGATCGAGGACCATGTCGAAAAGCTTGAGCCTACGGGCATGGCTGCGGGCGTGCTACCGAACGGTTCCATAGCGACACAGGGCGAAGAGGCGCCCGCGCGCCATATTTGGGACGAGGGCAGGGGTGTGAGTGGACTGCGGAGACACACACAAGGCCAGGCTGCGGACCGTTCCTGCCTCAAACCACCTCGAGCAGCAGAGCGCGGCACATGTTACTAAGACTAGAGTGGCTGGAGGACTTTGGCGGAGGACCCGAAATAGCGACTCGCTTGAACGGCCGTGCTCAGCCTTCCTGCAACGGCGCACCATTCCTGCCGCTTACCACATAGCAGCGCTTCCGGGATCACGACATGCTGTCATCGCGACAGCACTGGCACCACTGGCGGAAGCAGCGCGCGGCGCTGAGAAAGCATCGCGCGACAGCCGTGCGTGGGTTCTGAGGGCGCCCTCGACGCCGAATTTTGCCCCTGCAGACTACGGATAACGTCCGACAGTTGTGCGCCGCTATGGCGAGCTATTGGTGGAGCAGGGAATTATCAGGTGCACGTAGCGGCAGATGTGTAGGGCATGCAGCCTCGCCAGGATACCGTGGAGGGCAAAGTGTAAGACACCAGCGAGCTGTTTCCTGTCGCCGACTGGTAGATGGCGATACAGAGATACTCAACGGCTACTGTTGTCTGAGCTGTTCGTCGCAGGCCACAGACGGAGAGTGCTGTCTGGTTGCCCTCATTCGTTGATGTGCAAATGTCCAGGGCGTAAGCACGGTGAACAGTCCCTCCGTACACAAGATGGGGTGCAAGTCCCTGACCCGCACGGCTCTAGCCAAGCTTAGTTCATCTCCACACGGACGGGCATCTGTCCGCATTGACCGTAAGGCTGCTCGTGTCACGGGAGGCCTAACCACCCTAGCCCGCCCGCTCGCGCAAAGCTTGAGCCGTGGGAACACGTCAACCAAGCTCCCGACCGCGATCAGCCTTTCCAGGCTCGTCGCGCAAATGATGAAACGCATCGGACGACCAACAGCGCGTACGCTTGCCTTGGTCACTAATTGCGCTCCCAAGGCGTGGTCAGACTCGGCTTCTTGATGGAGTCCCATGCCCGCTGGGCACACAAGGAGGACTGCAGACTGCACGTCACAGCTTCACCGGTTTGCAGGGGCGGGTTCTCCTGCATCTGCAATTTACTGCACTTGGGGTGAATGGCGCTGTGGGTGGAAAGGTTGAGCCGACAGAGCCGCGTCCACAGTTTGAAACTGGCTTGCCCTGCGCGTGGCTTGCCAGCCTCTGGCACGTTTTGGCTGATGCAGAGCCTTGCCTCCCAGGCAGTCGGTTTACCACCTGAGTCGATTGAGCTGCTCCATAACCGAAGCGCTGGATAGCTCACCGGGGATCCCGGCTGTCCGTCTGACAGTGATTCGATAAAGATCCATGCAATACTCGACAGCGAATGCCGCATAGCTGTTGCGCGTGAATGCGCCGGCTGCTGAAAATTACCCCTTGACATTCGAGTCAACTGCCTGGTGAAAGGTTATATCATGCTAAATTTTGACGCGACGCCGCGTCCGCGCGAATCATCGTATATGGCGCCTTGCAGCAGGACACAGATCCATGCCATTTGCTGCTTCAGTTCAAGCGCCCCCTGTCCGCACGTCCTCCCGATCGATGCCAGAGTGTTCGGGACCAGAAGCGCATTGTCGGGTCCGTTCGAGTCCCTCTTCAAGATGAATAACTACAGTGGAGTTGTATATCTGTCCGGGGACAAAACATGCTCCCATGCAGATGCAGCACAAGGCATAAACACTACGTAGGCATAGAGCGCGCGCTATTGACTGCGTGATGGATATAGCCGATAGCCAGAAAGCCCAAAGCGCGCTTCCTAATTGAAGAGGACGAATCCTTCACACGTGGGCATGTGCTGGGGTGAGATTCAAGCCCGATGGCGCTTGTGGACGATGAAGGTGACATCGGCAATAAGCTGCCACCTCTCGGCGCATCTGTCTCGCCCTCGTCTCAACGCACTCTGGCCGTTGAGCCGTGGCAACATAAACTAATGCCGACTGTCAACAGCAGCAGGCCCAGAGCAACGACCTTATCCGCGAGAGATCTGTGCGCTGAAACATGACCAGTCCAGCGTGCAAAGTCCTGGACAGTGGGGACTGATCAACGGTCTCCGCTGCGGCAGACGGGCGCTGGGAAAAAGGAGTGCATTGCGTCCCCAGAAAGCGTATGATGATCCCGTTTTCTCCAAGACATGCTCGCCCTGTGCAGTCGCACGTTGGTTGATGAGCTGGTCCGTCCTCTGCTTCGCGACGGCACGCGCTCATCTGTGCGCCAGATGCATCCCTTCATCTCCAGGGTTTGTTGTTGGACACAGGGAAGCGTTGCATCGCTTGGACAATGGTGGTGGGTCTTGAGGTTGAGGGTGAAAGTCGAGAGCCGTGTGCCGTCCCGCCCAAGTGAAATCAGGCCATTGCTCTCCGTTGCCGGCTCGCCTGCTCCTGCCAGACGGCGATCTGCGCCGAGAAGGCCCCGATGCTAACATGTCCACTCTGAACAGCGCATAGGGCGATGCGCAGGTTTGGATTCAGAGCGCAGTGGTGAAGCGAGACAGCTTTACGTCACGCTTGTAGCAATGGCACCTTCCCAAGATGTGGGCTTGTCCTGCACGCGACTGCACCGCAGGGCGAGGATCCTACATTCCTCCTCGCCAAAGGACCCAATGCATTCCTGCAGTCCCACAAACCGGTCACTGGAAGATCCAAGAGCTACGCGATCCTTCAGGACACGCATGTCACAATTGGTATAGCTCATCTAAATTGTCCAGTGAGAGGTGGGCACGTGCTGCAAGATGGCAGCCGCGATTGCGCGCAAATGCGCCAAAGGTTCTGTCACGGAAAATGGCCATCATGGACATCCTTCAGTGATGCACCATGTAAGATCTGCATCACTGTTCTAAAAGTGTATACCTCCACCTGCAGCAGTATGTTTTGTGCACGAGAATTCACAGCCTCATCACCACATCCCACGAGCTTAATCAGATGCGGGGCTTGTGCACTCGGCGAAGCGACCCAATCCGGCATAGTTGCCGCTGCTAAACTTAGCTCTTCATCACGTGCGGCATCCCCGGACCCTGCAAGTCTTTTGCGAGGCTGAGGAGGGGAAGTCTGCGGTCTGCCTCGCCAAAACCGTCGTCACTTGTCACACGGGTGCATATCGCGATTCACGCAGCGTTCTTGAAAATCATGACGACATTGTACACACCAGGCAATCTGCACCTTGCACCCCGACGCGCTGCTGAGACGGCTTCGCCGTTGACCAACCTCGCCGTCTCCGTCTGCATAGATTGACGTCGGCGTTCAGTTTCAACGACTCTGTACCGACCTGCTGGTTCTCGCCGACCTCACTGACGCAACAATTTGCTACCAACATGTGTGCGAAGCTGCCGCCAGAGGGAAGTGCCTGCGTGGGAGCTTTCGCATTACAGCATTCTGCAGGTTATTGATTAAGGTGTTCACCTACAAGTCATGGGTTGCTTGATGGACATATCGCAGCATCTTGAGCCGTTCCATCCAACATAGCTGCATGCTGAATGACGTCCGCGACCTAGGACAGAATGTCTTTCCACGGTCTCATACCCAGGATGCGATAGCCATCGGCCTCCCCGCAGGCATGTTGATAGCCGTTGCAGCTTATCTTATTTCCTATTCGGGTCTTCAATCCCGTGCACCAAGTCGCAAAATCACACTTTCCCTCCACGCGCAACACACTCTCTTGACAAAACATTTCACGATCCGGAGCATCGCCAAGTCCTCGCGTCTTCAAACAAACGCCTCCTCTGTGCATGTTGCGCAGCATTCTCGGGGCTTCTGCCGCCCCTGTGTCGTACAGACGCCATGTTTCAGGCTGGCGGTGGCGGAGCGGTTCGGCGCTTAGTGAAGACTGACCCACGTGACCTGGCGTCGAAGTGGACCGACACGCGGGGATCAGTGTTGGAGAGTGAGACATGTTGAGGCACCGTCATTCTTGTCAATACTGGCCGCAGACCAGGTCGTCAGGCGGACGGGCAGAGACTGACCAGTGCCGCAGATCGATCGGTCGAGACACGTTTGCCAGCACAAGTGTCCGGTACCGCACCGAGCGCGATTTCAAAGTTGAGTTGGTCGTGACAGAATTCTATCTGTGATCTAGGACGTCATATTCCCAAAACCAAACGCATTTTGCGTTGATCGAAGGCGCGCTCTGCATACCGCTCGACACACCTCCATTGGAAGCAGGGCCTCCACCCTGATCTTGAACGCCCAGCTCAAGATGCAAGACTCCCAAACATCACCACACGCTCGCATCGAAGAAACGGATAACGCTCGAGCTCCAACCCCAGCTTCAAGTCAGCCTCAGCTTAACGGCCCGAGCCTTAAGCTCTCCGCATGCACGCAACCTCAGCCATCCTGCCAGACGTTTCAAGTGCCACAGCAAGCGTACTGCGCCCCAGATACCGATGTTGTGAGTATGCACAGGCTGTGCCGCCGCCGCAGCCGGTGACAGCTTCCAACGTTGTGCCACAGCTAGATCTGCGAGTTGGTGGCGAACCTTGTTTCGACTACCGGGTGAGCAGGTTTGTGTGCTGGTGCGGCGGGGCTGCGATGCTTAATGTTTCGCCAGAGTGAGGTTGACCGAGACTGCGGCGTAGAGATCGACAGGTGGGTGTCCGTCTTGCTCAATGCAACTCTTACGTTGGATTGCGCATAGTTTGACCACGAGCTGGACTGGACGAGCGCCAGACTGGATGAGAGCTTGGCTTTAGCAAAGATCAAGAGATTATGGTACTGTTTGATGTGCTTCATCTCGCTATTGACTTACTTGGTGCGGTTAAATGAAGACTGGGGTGCATCGAGGGGTGAGTGCCCATGTGAGGTGCAAATGTATACTGCGACTATGCCTGTTCCCTGAAAGTGTTGTACTACATCTTTGCTCTCTTTTTCCGAGTATGTAGGACTAACAATGAATTGCTTGAGGCTTAAGCCAGCGGCCATTGAACGGTCGTTACGGCACTCGCGAAAGCGCATGTGTAAGTGCATTGGTTTGTGCCAGGTAAGCGGACTTGCTCTCCCCTCGCATGTGGGAGTGTCGCGTTGTGTTCATATACTTACGCAGGCATAACGCTGTCGTCTAGATGTTCGTAGCGTTTTCATGTCACCATGTATATGTGGTGGAGGTTCGCTTATGGTTTTCCAGCAGATCGGTGTCACTGCTATGATATTAGCCCCGTTCTAGGGTTGAAGTCTGCGCACTACTTTGGCCTACTATCTTATTCCAAATATTAGCAGTAACATCTTATACTTACAACAATACTCTGCCGGAAGTCAGAATCCGTTGCATTGGGCGCACACTTTTGCTCCTGCAAAACAGTCTGTATGCACGTACTAGCACCGTCCTTAATCGTGCAGCTATCATGTGCTCATGTACGAGGCAACCCTCGAGTGATAGGGTATACGATGCTCTGATGTATTGTTAAGGGCCTTATATTGCAGTACCGTACTATGCTTCAATGTAATATGGTAGGTTTTGGGAGTACTTCTGTGAGTAGTGTTGAGGCTAGAGGATCTATGGCAGGCGACAATATGAGTCAAGTGTGAAAAAGGCTAGCTAGACATACACGTTGGCCGGACATTGTGATTGACGGCAATGCCTCAAATGAACATCCACCTTGTCCTGAGAGATATGCAACGAATCGTGGAGCCAATTGTGGTGGTAATGACTTGGGATTGGTGGGCTGAGTTATTGAGGGTGTCATTTTCAAATGTGTGATACATATCTGTTAATTGTAATGACCCAGATAGTGTGACTACCATCTCACACACTTCCTCCAACGTGACTATCTTCTCCGCAATCTACTCCAAGAAACTCATGCCCTCAAACAGCCCAGTAAGGCTTGCCATCTCCACACTCTTCTCCATGTATGCGACGCTATCCGCGGTTGACATCCAGAACGGTAGAACTTCTTTTTGAAGTGGCTGGAGGGCCTCCTGAATCGGCGTAGCTAGAGCACGGACAAGAGGTCGCCGAAGTACTTCCTCACTCAGCCAGGATGGAGGCGGAGGAGGCCCATTACCCATGACTATGGAAGCAAGGTCATCAGCCAGATCATCTGGCTCCGGCACGGCCTCAGCTGCCTCACGCCGCTCGTCCTTTTCCGTCTGTTTCTCTTCACTCTCCATATAGATTAGATGCTGCAGCGCCCATGCTGCACCATGCTTCTCAAATTCCGCGGCGGGCTGTTGTCGTGCATGCTTCCAGAAGTCCTCGACGGGAAAGCGCTGCGGCGGAACAAGACGTTTGAGGGCCTTGATTGCTGCGTCCATGCGCTTGGCAGAAGCGTTCCTCCACTGAATGAGGTCGTATGGGCCATTTTGCCAGGTCCAGGCGAGGAAAGACTGCCGAACATCGTCTTCGCCAAGCGTGTCGTAGTCCCAGTCATCGCGATCGATGTAACACACCCATGACTTCACGAAGCGGGTCATGAAGGTGCGAAGTTGAGTCTCTCCCTCGCGTACCATTCTGTCCTGCTCGCCTGGAGTGTTGAGCTTAAGAATCATGAGCAACAGATTCCTGCGGATGTCTTCGTGGCGGGTGGAGAAAGAGTGGCGCCGGTCCATTTGCCAGAGCCGAATCGTCATGGTCGTGAACATGTTCTGCTCTTTCTTGCGGGCGGTGAATTTGGAGGCTAGAATCTCGTTGTAGCTCTCAAAGACATTCAAGAGCTGGCAGTTCTCGTGGTATTGTGGCATGCGAAGTGCGTCTGCATCTTTGTAGATATCGATGATGGTGGGTTTGCGCTCAGCAAAAATTGCGCGCCTCGGTATGTGTTTGATCTTGATCTCGAGAAGGCGCGCGAGTTCGTAGTGATGCTGCGCAAGTTCGTCGTTGGTGAGCGACATTTTGACCTACGGCACTGAGCCGATGGTGGTGTAAGGTTCATGAAAAGTCTTACAGCAGGCAGTCCTTATATCTGTGGCAAACAGGCGAGGCCCAGGCTTCGGTGAGTCAGCGGTAAGTTATCCATGGTGAAGGCCGATAGAGCTGTTGGAGATGGCGGTGGGTATGCAGATCGTCACGTGAGGTGAAGGCACGACGCAAACGGAGCCGCTTCGGCCGCGTGAAGCTGCTGAGATACAATGGAGACAAGTGCTTTTGTAGATAATGTTGCATGCAAAGTCATATGCGCACCAACAGGGCCTCTATCGTCATCCTGGACGCTATATAAGAGGAAGTCTCAAGCATGCCCTTCGCGTGTGTACGACGGGAGATTACCAAGGACACGAAGTAGTGTGAAAATGGAACTTGGTTGTGTTGAATGGTGACTGTAAATAGTTTGGTATGCCAAAAGTATAGGTTGGGTATGGCAAATGTTATGGAATAGCTAGACGGTAGTGGGTCTTAGACTGTATGGCATACGAAAGAGCGCATACATCCTCAAAGACAAATGGGACATGTCGACAAGCAATAGTTACCTGGTCTATCTAGTGAACTTAGCGTAACGAACATACACAAGACATTTTCATTCATGGCTTTGACTTTTCCGTGCATTTCGGGGATGTTGTTCGAGTCTTCTGATCTAGGTGAAGTACTCAATAACTGGGTGCAAATAGAATCGATCACTTGAGCCCAGTCCATTCCTTTCCCTCAGTCGACATTCATTCCCTTAGATTGAATGCTTGGTCCCGGAAATATGAAGACCACTTCGGGAATCAAGGTGTCTGATGCGCGCACGGTGATTCTTCATTGAGTCAATTTGTGTCGGAGGTTCGCTGTTCTCTATCGTACGCTCTCACCTTGCTCAACATATCTTATGAGTAGTCTGCGCCTTACAAGAAAGTCGCAACGCTAAACAGTCCATGCATCAACTTACCAGGTGGTGCCAATAACGCACCCTCCGCGAAAGGTTTGGCTCATTAAATACTTGAGCTTTGGAAAAGTTGTTATCAGCACGTCTCTCACTTGATCACACACATAGACTCTCAGCACGAGGTGAGAGCCAGCCCACACAACCGCAATTATAATTATCTGCGGATATACTACTTGCGCGCAATAGATCTATTTAGACTAATTTATTCTGACAACAACTATCAAATCAAATATGATGCAGTATGGTCGATGTTAGTGTGTTGGTTGCACCATCAACTAGTATTGTGATCAAAATAACGCCGGTTCGAGTCGCTCAGAGGCCAATTCTTAAATCACCGCTCTTCGGGCCACAAGGCAACCTAGGTTACCTGGCTGTTGAGTAGGAATTTGGGCATTGGTTAATGAGTGACACATTCTTTCTTTTTTCCCCTGTAGTCGTTCTGATAGCAGCACTACTTGGATATGTAATTAGTTAGTACAAATGAATGGAAGGGACGGTGCCTAGTCACTACGAGAACATATTATAACGAAATGCACGAAACTAACTAGACGAGATAGATCAAATGAGGTGTCTACTCTCTAGCTATTTGTTTTGTGGCTAAATTGCAAAGGCATAATAAAAGAGGCGCTATAGAATATAAGCACCTCTAATACGTCTATCGCTTTTAGAATTATATTTTGTTTATCAAATCAAAGTTCCAAATCACCCTCATTATAATCATTAAGACATTGTGCCAGCGAGGGCAGTCTCGCATCTCATTACACGTACCATTCTTTCCTTCCTGTTGATGTGTCAACAAGAAACGCAGTGCGTATACCACACTACTCGTCTCAGATTCCGGCTTTCATTCTCAACCTACGTTTCACCAGCATGTCCAAAATTAACAAGGGGCGACTTAGGTATCGCCACTCCTGAAAGCCCTCACTCAATACTACTACTTCAAGACTAACCTTAGAAGCAATTAAAGACCTCCAAGCTTCCCTTTCTTACAGGCACTAAATCGCGAGTCGCACTTGAATATATCTAGACTTGAACTTAGAGATTTACAGACTTTCGCAGCTAATTCGAAATGTACTCAAAAACAGAGGGCCAAAACGCACAAGTGTACGAGCTAGTCACTTTGTTGTATTTTAGAAGACTACTCCTGAAGGATCTCGCACAGCTCTGTATGTCGAGCACAGAATTCATAAGTACTCGACCGCCTCCAGGCTACTGTCTCAATGAGATGGCGAGAGTCTAGTAGCGTTTGAACTTAGACACGCCACTGCCAAAGGATTGAGAGATTCGAGAAGCTAAATCACAACTTGCGCGGGAATACGTAGATGGATAGCAAGATCGCAAGGCTATATTCATCGAGAAGTTATTATAACAAGAGACGTAGTATGGTGGGAAAGTGTAATGTACGTACTGCGAAACATGACATGGACGACAAAGTATGGGTTGAAGGCATGTGAGTATTTCTGAACAGCTTCACGAACCTTATAGCGCGCCCTGATCTAGATGCAGGTTTATCGTACAATGTACGCCAGACTAATGCAAGCGACTTTTAACTTGAAGTCCGACAGCTTACACATCTTTCTCTACCTTAAAAACCATAAAGCTACCACCTCAATCTAGCCCTATCAGATCTATACTTCCTATGCATTCCCTCCTATTCATCCTATCCGTTCCTACTATGTCAACACGCGATCCGAAACACTCGCCAATCTAGCATTTCTCGACCCCATCTCATTACCTATGTCTTACCGTACCACTCCCTCTTTCTCTCCGCCCCACATCTTTTTCTATTCAAATTTCCCGTCCTGTCGCGCTCCACATTCTTCCTTCCGTCCACCGAAAGCTAAATAAAGTATCGAGTACCTTCCAGCTACGCAAAGGGTCTTCCATTACCCGCACTTCTGACGACATGCACTAGCTTTGGCACTCTCAATGAAAATTGCATGATGTATTGAGATATTAGCGAATAGTGCACGGCATCTTGCTAACAGCACGATGAGTTCTTGGATCCTTCTTGGCTGTCACTTTGGGACCTGTCTACCTTGGACCTTGATTCGAATGGCTGACAGAAGTGAAGTCTTTCCTGCACAAATATGTGCATGAGAATTCTAGATCGAATAAAAGGGCCACCTGGATGACTAGCTACATCCTCTATCTGAAGAAAGAAGGCATACTTACTCGGAATCATTTTCCGCGTCAAATAAATCGTACATTCACATTAGACTGAAGACTTCTGAACAAGGGAAGGTGCGAAGCGGGTTGTAGCAAACAAGACTCGACAGAATCCATCCAATCAAACTTTCCATATGTACTTTTGCAAGATGTATAATATGTACGAACATGAAAGTTCTCCTGCCATATCGCATGGGCTTTCAAAAACCGGCATCCAAAGACCCTAAAACACCCGTGTTTTTCTCCAAGCTCCTGCACACCTAACAAGCCCGCTTAAACTGTCGGTGTCGGCGCAGGTGGGAGTCCAGGCGCACCGCTCGGCGCACCAGCTACATCGACGTCAGTTTCAAACCCACTCATCTTCGTCTTTCAATCAACGACTTACGAAATCCACCTGGTCCGCCACTTGGGAGGCCAGGGAATCCACCCGTCGGCGCAGGACCACCAGGGAATCCCGGTCCACCTGTAGGGAAACCACCGGGGCCGCCAGGACCACCGCTCGGGAAGCCTGGGAAACCGCCAGGGCCGCCGGGGCCTCCTGGTCCGCCTGTGGGTGCTGGGCCGCCGGCTGGAGAAGTTAGAAAGGTGTATATAGGATATCGGGAACGCGCTGGGGTGCTGGGATAGAATGGACTTACGAAATCCGCCGCTTGGGAAACCTGGGAATCCGCCTGGGCCACCGGTTGGTCCTGGACCACTTGCTATGCCATGTTAAACCGTGGTACATGATCGAGTTGTGGATATAGGCAACGTACGGAAGCTGAAGCTGGGAAGGCCTGGGAAGCCACCTGTTGGTGCGGCTATATGGTATTAGTACCCCATGTCAAAATGCGATTTGCGAGGGATGAGACGTACGGAAACCACCGGGACCGCCAGGACCGCCTGGACCACCTGATGGAGCGCCAGCTGCTCGATGTTAGTATGTGTGGTTGATTGATAGCGATGTTGTTGGGCGTACGGAAGCCAGGGAAGCCGCTAGGGGCACCAGGTCCTCCTGATGGGAACTGTCGCTTGATGAGAGGCGACGCAACGGCGCTGTTGTATGTTAGTGGTTGTTCTTGTGCGAGGGTGGGTGTGTATGGGAGGTCATACCCAGTGGCCAAAACAGCGATGATGGAGAACTTCATGATGTAAATGTGAGTTGTGAAAACGAGAGGCTCAGCCGAGGGAAAGGAAGGTATGCTTTGAAAGAAAGTATGAGGTTGAGGCTACTCGATTGATGATGTCGACTGTAGCAGCACGTTCGACTCGCTCTTATACTTGAGCTGTCCGCCACGACAACATCACGTCAGTCCCACCGAGGGAGAGACCACCTCGGCAGGGAAGGCGTGATTGCAATTTACCTTCCGTGCCACAGGCATCTAGATTCTAGGCGTTTAGATGAGGCTCAATATCTCCTGTCACAAGAATACGGTAATGGACAGATTCGTATGGTAACAGGTAGGTCGATCGCAATCGCTCCGATTAGTCGGTGACACCCAACAGCTTGAAGTAAACAAAGTGCGACAGTATGGCCACGAATTGTGCCATGGTCGTGCGATATATGTGCATGTCGTATGGACGGCACAAGCCGGGTTCTCCGCACCCTTTAGGCGCGTTCCTGGCATGGAACACACTTTACCTATGAATGACGGGATCTGGTAATATCTGTGGTCGAAATGAGAGGCTCGGTACCATCTTTACCTGGCTGTAGCAGCGACAAATCAGGCCGCGGATCCAGAGAAGTTGCTAACATGACGAGAGCGCAGGTTGCAACATGTACTCTGATTGGGCAACTTGGTGTTGCAGCCTTGAAACAATATCCAAGGGTTGAAACAACGAGGCTCGCTAGTGAGTTATGCATTCAAAGGACAGCCCTGACAAATCAATTTAGCCATGCTTAAAGCCGATCATCGACAGCGTGAAACGAGGATTTGGACGATCGCAATCGCGTAATGGGGACACAAGGACGGTGGAGGAAGTGCAGGAGAAGCCGCGAGCGGCCCAGATGGACGAAAAGTCGAGCGCGAAATGTTTGGACGGCGATTGATAATCGAGTCCAGAGGTCATCCAGAGTCTTCGATATCACGGTAGCAAAGCGTTCTAGAGACTTCGACGTTCTCAGACGATGAGGTGCATTTGCTGGGCGTCAGAAGCATGCCCTTTGAAATGGCGCTTGTGCAACCTCAGCATGTTTCTAGAACCTCAAAGTGGAGACTGACGCAAGCAACGTCATGTATAGATTGTTATGTCGTTGCAATAAGGTTCACATGTTGATGAGCTTAGTGAACAAGTGCCGTTAGCTTTGCCGTGGTCTCATCGGACAATTTGCCTTGCTAGCAGACGTTAATTTCCGCGCTTTTTACCGCATGCACGGCTACTGGTTCGGCGCCGATCATGTTAAACGGGTCATGACGAAAAGTTGTGGGGATAGGTAGGAGAATGGTGCGATATGATGCAAGAAAGTGGTTGCGGTGTGTGACCAGTTTCGTTTCAATTGCCCTCAATGCGAAGAGTGATCTCTAGTAAACGTCGCTTAATCCTTTGACTTCGGCCTCTTTCAGCTTTTCCACTCCAGCCGTGTCAATGTGGTCTTCCACTTCGCGCTCGGATTCGCTGAGCCCTCGCTCGTCCTCGCTATTTTCAACGACCATGTTGCCTTTGAGCGCCTCTTTGAGTATTGGTCCTTTCATACCTTCGTTGCCATCTGTGGCCTGTGCTGCTTGCCCACCATCATCGCTTGTGGCGTCTGCGTCGCCGAGCCTGTCGGTTTTCGCACCATTGCCCATACCGCTCTCTTCTTTCCAGCTTTGTTCTGTCTGTCGTCTCGCAAGCTTTCGGTCTTTCGATTGCTGCCGCTGCTTGGAGGATGCTCGAAGTTTTGACCTGTGATTGTGGAGGTGCTGCATGCCAGGAAAGTAGTCCGAGTCGTCTGAGAAGCCGTCACCAGGTGTCCGCTGTGGCGGTTGTAGGTGTCGTGCAATAGCAGCAGTTCTCGGAATGGTGTTGTGGTGATGTCGGGGGAGATTTGCAGATGCTTCTTCAAGCTCACTGCTCGATGCGTCATTTGAGGCATCGTTCGGCGAAGCTGGGGTTGGCGGCAGTTCCAATCCGTGGACGGCTTTGGTACTGTGTTTCCTTGACAGTTTTGCGGGTGAAGGTTCCTCGATGATCGGAGTTGCGTCTTGTGCAGCCGCAGGAAGGTCTTCCTGCTCGCTCTCAACAGACTCGAGCGGTTTCGCAGGCGGTGGAAGCTGGTCCTTTTGCCCTCCAAGGTATTCTAGTGTGTTCTTGCGCATGGGTCGCTTCGGCCAGTTCTGTCTATCGTGATTGCAGCCGTTCACACAGCCTCCCCATCTCCGTATTGGTATAGTAGGCGACGAATTCAGCTGCCCTGCGCTGACTGGTGTGGGTCGGCTCGACGTAGGGGTAGCAGTGGTTCCGTTGGCAGCGGCTCGTCTCTTCAGCTCGGACCAAGTTCGCAGCTCGTTTTGTAGAATGTATTTGCCGTTGTTCTCGCTTTGCTTCATGATCATGAACTCGCAATGATTGACGTTGCGGAGATCTTCGAAGTACTCCACGGACCAGTGGTACCTGCTGCTTGTCAATAACACTCTTTCTGACTAGGGTGTCTATAGACTCACCATTTCATGAGGAACACCCTCGTCATCAGCCCGTGTGTGACTAGGACACACACGCTTGGGAAGTCCTCATCACCAAACTGTCTCCACAAGCTCTCGTTGAAGCCACTGACACGATCGTATGCGTCTGCAGCACTCTCGCCGTCCGGTATGCGGTAAAAGAAATGGCCGTAGTCGGCCCTCTCCTGCCACATGCGCTCCATTTCGGCCGAGCATGGCTGGAAGTTGCCAAAGTCCTGCTCTCGCAAGCGTGGCTCCTCGAAGACTTGGATCTTGTTGCGCGGGAAGGGAGACGGTGTGGGGTCGTCAGACGTCAAGGTGCGGAGGATGCCTTCGGTGGTCTCACGTGTCCGGCGGTAGGGCGAGGTGAAGAACTGTATGGTGTCGTCGGGCTTCAGCAAGGAGCGTAGCTGCCGTCCGGCCTCCTCGGCCTGGGTGACGCCATGTGGGGTGAGTTTGACGCGGTGGTCGGGTATGAACTGGTGAATGTCGCGGTTCTTGTTCCCTTCTGACTGCGCATGGCGGATCAAAATGATCATCTGCACTGTCGTTAGCTGTGACGCATGAATGCAAGCTTCACAAACATACGCGGGGCTTCCCCATTTTGATAGTGGAACTTGGTAACAGTGAATCTGATAAATGGTCTATGGGGGGTATCTTAGCACAATAGAGCACGTCAACAGGCTGAGGAAACAGTATTCAGTACAGTGTAAAAAGGAAAGAGGAAAGTGGGAATGAGTGTTTCAAGTTGCAGCTGAGGCGCAATTGCATGGCGGCGACTTCGCTGGCGCTGCGCGAATGGCGTGTTTGCCCCGCCGTTCCGCATTCCCGTCGCGCCTGCGAAAAAGTCCAGGCTCGCGTCATCTTCCGCGCCCGCTTGGTCACGACTTCTTTCCTCTTCCACTTCCGAGGTCTTCTTTGCGCCATCACGAGATCACGAGAGCCGCGAAATAAACTTCGCAACATCTCAAATAACGCGCTGACAAAGCCGACGGCATTCACATTCCGCCGACAGGGTCGCCACGCGCACGAGGCGCATCACATCTCACGACCGCAAATATGTCAGAGCCCATCCCAGAGTCAATACCCACATCGGCCGACCCACGGTCGAAGCGGCCCACCAAGAAGCGCGCGCTTACTCCACGCGACGCCTATGCCTCATCAGTTGAGGCTCTGTTTGCGAAGCCGGATCGCGACATCGCCATTCCTACCTCAGCCGTTGGCAAACCTCTCGCAGCACCTCCGGAGATCGTCGCGAATGTACAAGGATCCAGCGCTGGTGCTGGCTCGGGAGAGTTCCATGTCTACAAGGCGAGTCGGCGGCGGGAGTACGAGCGCCTTCGCATGATGGACGAGGAGGTGAAGCAAGAGGAAGACGAGAAAGCAGCCAGGGAGCGGAGAGAAGAGCTCGAGAAGAAAGACAAAGAGAAGACGGAGAAGAACCGACTGAAGCGGGAGAAGGCGCGGCTGCGGAAGGAGCGAGCGAAACAGGGCAAGAAGGACGCTGGTAGCGAGAGGGAAGGAACACCTGTGGCCGCTGGCGACAAGGGCAAGAAGAAGCTGGTACCCAAAAGCAATGGACCAAAAGTGGACGACAACGACGAAGCGCCGAACGAAGGCGGCGAGGTCAAGAACGTTGAGGAGATTGGCCTGGTCATTGAGGACGATGATTGAGATGGGCGCAGGCGGATGAGATAATAATACATGATACCCCTTAGTGACCTCGACGGTCATTCACAGCATACCACATCTTCTCGCTCCCGCAGTCTACACACTCCCACCCACAAGCGCCTCCAGCTCTAATCTACAAGTACTTTTCCATCAGCCCCTTAACCTTGTCCAAATCCAGCGCCTCAATCCTATTCCCATTTCCCTCCATCGTCTCCGCCATACACACCGCATTGTAAATCGCCTCCTCGACACAATCCGCCGCAGCCTCAAACAACGCATTGATCGTATGATCATGCACCGTCTCCACGCTCGTCGTAATCGGCCTAAACGGATCCTCATCCTCGGGCACCTGCAACGCATTTCCCGTCGAAAACGCCAGGAAGATATCTCCCGACGGATTCGTCCCGTACCCGCCGACCTTTGCGAGTCCAATCGTTGCACGCTTCGCCAGACGCCGGAGTTGCGTAGGATGTAACGGCGCATCAGTCGCAATTACAACAATAATCGATCCATCCTTTTTATCCTTCGCTTCCTCAATCTTGAACAGATGTTTCGCCTGCCCCAACAACTTCTCATCCGTGGGATTCGCAGCAAACAGCGCTTTCTGCTCCTCATATATCTTGCGTCCGATCGGCGCGCCCCCGATTTTAAAATCCCACATCTTGCCGTAATTCGCCTGGACGAGGGCGCCGAGGGTGTACGTCTTGCCTTCGATGGCTGTTGGGATGATGCGTGAAGAGGATCCAGTCCCGCCTTTGAAAAAATGACATATCATACCCGTTCCGCCGCCAGAATTCCCTTCTTGCACCGCCTCGCTACTCGCGTTGTCGATCCCGTTAACAACGTGTGTGGCTTCGACGGCGAAACGCGTCACGTCGTGTAAGTACCCGTCGAACGTCTCGCCGACGACGGGGAGGAGGAACCATCCTGCTTTCCCTTCTTCGTCGGAATGCTCGCGGATGGCGTGTTGGTAGACGCCATTGTATGCGTTTCCGACGCCGAAACTCCCGGTAATAATAATTGGGCTGTGCAGGAGGCCGGTTTCTTCGATCCAGTGTGATCCAGTGAGTTCGCCGCTGCCGTTGAAGCGGGAGAGACCCGCGAAGGACCCGTGTGTGAACCAGTCGCGCCGCGGGAGAATGGTGGTTACGCCCGTGTGGATGGTGTTGCTGGGAGCAGAGGGGTATAGAGCGGAGGAGTGGATGGATGTTGTGGATACCAGGACGCCGGGGATGTCGGTGATGGAGTTTTTGGGACCGGGTTGGTAGCGGCCGAGATGTAGGGTAGGTAGGAGTGTGCGTATGCGGCAGCGAGGTGTCTGGGATAGATTGGGTTGATGAGATGGGAGTGAAGTAGTGTTGGTTTCGGGATTGGAGGGAGTGGTCGTAGACATTGTTGGAATTGGTTTTGGTGAATACTGAAATGCAGGTATGGTATGGGTTGAATATGACAATGAAGATGGAATCTCAAATTAAACTCATTACGGATTTACTTATACCAATTTACACAACTCAATGCCGCCCTTTTCGTGGTGTTGAAAGTTGTTATTAGCCCTCTTGTGGAGAATTTCCTGCCCCGCTTTTCAGGCCTTTGAGCTCTGGATGATGACATGCATCTGTCTTTTGGAAATCGTGTGCTAGTATAGGAAGGTCAATTGACACCATGGACAGCGCGGAGTCATATGTGCAGCAATAATCATGCGTTGCACCATGTACATGATAGGATTCTTACTGTGGGAGATTGCGGAGGATGATTCGGAGTTGAGGTGCCCCGCTTTTGGTCGCCTCGTTGGTAGCTTTACACTGCACCTCCAGACTTGGTCAAGCTTCAGCACAGCTGAGAGATGGGCGCGTAGTTGGAAATGCTCCTGCTACAATCGTACCACAGTATGCTTTGAGAATAGTTTTATACTGTGGCGGAAAACTGCGTTGTGTTCGTTTTTAGACATTGAGAAAACCGGAATAGCTCGAAGAGAAAATCTTCATGGCCTGAAGCAAGATTACTCAACAGGAGTAATGGCGATGATAGCATTCAGAGCTTCAATTACTGGCCTCGCGATCGCACTGAAAGATCTAAAGACGTTACTTCCACTGCCGTGCGGAATTACAACCCTCAAGCCACCCCACTCTTGAATGCAGATCGAACGTCATCTTCGAGATTCCTCGGCCCTTCTTGAAATTTGACATCAACAAACATCACAAATGTCTTGAAGAAGTCTAACCCACAGACTGCAACAGCAATGCGGTTCCCAGCCTACTTACCAGCGATACTGCTATCATTAGCACCAACCACGCTAGCCAGCTACGCCTTCTATGTCGGCAAATCGCTCACCCAAGACGGCGCCGTCCTCGTCGGCGGCACAGGTGAAGAAGTCTCTTCCCACTGGCTCCAGATCTTCCCAGCAGCCGACCATGCGCCCGACGCAACACTCACCGTGGGCGTGACGGAAGACGCTGTGATGCCTGGCCGTTTGTTGAACATCTCGCAAGCACCGCATACATTTCGGTATCTGTCTATGGAGTATTCCGACTACGAAGGATTCCCGGCTCCTTTGACGAATGGTGGTGTGAACGAGAAGGGTATTGCGGTGAGGGATGTCTGGGCGCAGAATCGGGATGAATTGATCGCTATGACGCCGAATCCGCAGACGGGATTACAGTATTCTGATCTTGCGCGGGTGGTGTTGCAGCGCGCGAGCACTGCGAGACAAGGGGTGGAATTGATTGGGCAGATGATCGCGGAGTATGGGTATGCGGATTATGGTGGCAATTCGCATCTCATTGCTGATGCGAACGAGGGCTGGGTCGTGTGGGAGATGTCTGGGGGTATGAAGTTGTGGGCGGCGGAACGACTGGGTGAAGACGACATTCGCGTGTTGTATCCCGGGTACATTGAGAATTTCCCTGTGGACTTTGCGAATAGCTCGGACTACATGGGAAGTCCGAATATTGTCAGCTTTGCAGTCGAGCAGGGTTGGTGGAATCCAAACGGCACTGACCCGTTCAATATCTTCAGAGCGTATGGTGCACAGGGCGAAAACTACACCGCAAGAGATGGGGGGTTCAAGTACATGTCGCAGGCTGCACTCGAGAATGCTACGCGCGCTATGGCTCCAGTGACGGAAACGGATCTGATCGAGCGCGTTCGCGACTACCGTATCTCGGACGACGAAGCTGGTTATGGGCAAGTTGTCTCTCTATACCCAGACATGGATCCAGATCTGATCCGGATCTGGGTCGCTCCGACAGGGTCCGTAACAGCGCCGTTCAACCCGTGGTGGTTGGGCGCGAAGAGTGTGCCACCAGAGTACGGACAGCATCGCTACTTGACCAAGGAAGCTGCATCGACTTTCTTGGACCCAGACTTTCAGTACCAAGAAGCAAGTTACTTTGCCGGACGC
The DNA here is from genome assembly GCA_020744225.1 of Paraphoma chrysanthemicola. NCBI lineage: Eukaryota > Fungi > Ascomycota > Dothideomycetes > Pleosporales > Phaeosphaeriaceae > Paraphoma > Paraphoma chrysanthemicola. The sequence goes on from JAGMWG010000002.1 coordinate 523,153, forward strand.
ATCTTCAAGCAAGTTCTGTACTACACTTGTTCAGACCCAGATTCATTCCTGCCAGTCGTACAGACCATGCTGCACGGGTTTGAGAACGCGTCATTCAGCGACCTGGAATGGGTCGAGAAGAGTGCAAGTAGTCTTGTGGGAAATGGACAACGCGAGGCGGCAGTAGAGCTATTGACATTCTACGCACACACCAGAGCAGACAAGGCAGTCAGTCTCGGAAAGACCATAGTGGATTCGCTGGATGCATATGTCAAGTTGACCAACCAATTCAGGATACCGAACGGAGATCGCATCAATGATCCGGGGCTTGGGGCAGAGACGGTGAATTGCCTGGTTGGTTGGGACCCAGACCAGCCCGCTGACCAGCAAACAATGAAAAGGGAGGCGCGGATGAGGAGGTTTAGGCGACAGTTCTGATGGAACGAAGTGGTGGCCGTCTGTAATATGCAAGTGTGGGCACATGGCCTGTGCCAGTGCTCTTCCTGTCGAACCTTCCGCCTCGTCGGTAACGCTAGAATTACCAGAACCAAAGCTTAACCTAACGGCATCTTACAAACTGAGGGATCTCCTGATCATATGGCCCAGACGATGTGACTGCCACTTTCTAGACTCCATTGCATCATCTCGGAAGATGCCTCATGGAATGGATATCGCACAATGTGATCCTTCGCCTAAATTGCAATAGTCCACAGATGACTACGACCATATGACCTGCCTACCATAGGTAATGTTACGTTCTTAATTTAACAGGCCTACTAGGCTTTGCACTTTCGCTTTCAGGTTGCGTTGACCTCGTGTTGAGGTTCAACCGCTGCCCTTACCACTCAGGAGTCGCTCAGGAGCCGCGCAAAGTTGCTGCCTGGCGCCATGCGTTCCACTTGTGCCGCGTAAGCTACCGACTCCTTGGTGGAAAAACAATCATTGTGCGAACAACTACTCAATCGAGGTATGGAGACGAATGCGACGAGAAGAGATGGCCCGCAAAAGGGCGGCCTCTAATAATCCTACTCGTTTGGAACCGGATTGCGATCGGAGGCTATCTTCTCCCGACCACCGACCGCCCGGTCGCTCCCTCAGGCGCCAACCACATCAAACGAATTGCACACCTCCAGCCTCGCTCTCGCATCCTCGTATTCGCACCGTTCCGGTCGAAACAGCTGCCCCGGTCCCGATGCGCGCCTTCGTTAGGCAGACGTCAAACGTCGGCGTTGCTCTTGCCTGATAAGTCCGTCATTTTCCACCATGGCGAGTCTTGCGTCCTGACGGTATCATGTATGACCACAAGTCACAATCCTTGGGCCTCCAGTAACTTTTTTTGGCGCCTAGGCCGTTTGTTACTTTCTCACGGACTCTTCTGAACGTTTGCACATCCTAAAAGGGCGACTGTACTGAAAAGGGAAACGGCTTTACGAAGGGCGCTCTTAACCTTCGACACGTATATTTTCGAGTTTCAACGCATCGAGTTGTCAGACGCACGTCAACCAAAAGCGTATTCCCGTATCCAGCCAGCGGACGAAACGCAGTGACCCACCCGCTGTGGCGGCCCTTGGGAAGCTTGAGCGTATACCTTTCCGCCTTCGGTCTAGCCGTCGCCTCGCTTGCACCGCGGACTCGAACTGGGCCGTCGGGATCCCTGACCATCTGGGCACTCTTCCCCGGGTGGTGGCGCCGAGGTGCGCATCTCTAGAAGATTGCAGACTCGTGTTTTCTACCCCGTCTTTCACGACCTCACCTCCAAGTACCTTCTTCCCGACCATTTCGCTTGAGGGACTGCGGCAGAACATGCGCTGAACTGAGCGCGCCTTACAGAAAATGCCGACACGATCCCCAGCACCATCGTCCAGCGTGGCGATCGACGAGAAACATGGCAGGTCGCCATCTGAAGAGGTCAAGCCACCTATGGCTGGCCTGAGTGAACAGGAGAAAGAAATCATCGAAAGGCAGCTCGACGCGCCCAAATTGACGGTCGGCTACTTTGCCCTCTTTCGATACGCAAGCAGAAATGAGATCATCATTATGGTGATTGCGCTCATTGCATCCATAGCCGCTGGCGCTGTCATGCCGCTCATGACAATCGTTTATGGTAACTTTGCGGGGACTTTTACAGGATTCTCAGTCGACGCTCTCGCGATATCACATTTTCAGGATCAGATAAACACTTTAACTCTTTACTTCGTCTACCTAGGTATGGCATCTACCCGTTGTTGGTAACGTTAACTAATCCCCCGCAGGCATCGCCTCTTTCTTCACATCATGGATCAGTATCGTTGGTTTCTCGTACACTGGAGAGCGTATCACGCAACAAATCCGGGAATTGTATCTACGCGCCATCTTTCGGCAGAACATCGCATTCTTCGATTTCCTCGGATCTGGCGAGGTTACCACGCGCATCAGCTCCGACATGAACCTGGTGCAGGACGGCATTGGCCAGAAGATCGGTCTCTTCGTCGCAGGTGTTTCTGGATTCATCACCGCCATCATCATCGGCTTCATCCGGTCTTGGAAACTGTCGCTGATCATGCTTTCGGCCACGGTCGCGTTGATTTTCATGATGGGATTCAATGGCACCATGATGAAGAAGTACCAAACGGTCTCCATTGACGAGTACGCTACAGCGGCGTCCCTGGCGGAGGAAGTCCTGGCGTCAGCTCGCAACGTGGCTGCGTACGGAACCCAGAAGAGACTGGAAGAGAGATACAAGACGCTCTTGAAAAAGGCTGCCAATTTTGACTTCAAGGCTAAGTTCTGGCTATCTATGATGATTGCGGGTATGATGGGCATATTGAACTTACAATATTCTCTGGCTTTCTGGCAAGGAAATCGTTTCCTCCACAGTGGAGAGCTGGGCGTTTCGAACATCCTCACTGTGGTCATGGCTACAATGATTGCCGGTTTCTCGCTCGGCAATATCTTACCCCACATGCAAGCATTCGGTGCCGCAACTGCGGCTGCAACGAAGGTTTTCAACACGATCGAACGCATATCACCAATCGATCCGGAGACAGACGAGGGCGAGAAACCAGAGTCTCTCGTTGGCAACATCGAATTCAAAGGCATCAAGCACATATATCCTTCCCGCCCTGAGACCACAGTATTGACTGACTTCAACCTGGAGGTGCCGGCGGGCAAAATGATTGCGCTGGTCGGGGCTTCAGGAAGTGGAAAATCAACCGTCGTGGGCCTTTTGGAACGTTTCTACCTGCCCATGGAGGGACAGGTGCTTCTAGACGGCAAGGACATCACCACTATAAACTTGCGCTGGCTCAGGCAGCACATGGCCATCGTTAGTCAAGAGCCTGTCCTTTTCAGCGTAACGATTTACGAAAGTATCGTTCATGGATTAGTCAACACAGAATACGCCAATGCGTCCGACGAGAAGAAGATGGAGATGATCGAGAAGGCCGCTCGAATTGCGAATGCACACGACTTCATCATGGAGCTGCCTGAGAAGTACCAAACAAAGGTTGGTGAGCGAGGCAACCTCTTGTCAGGTGGGCAGAAGCAGCGCATTGCTATCGCCCGTGCTATTGTGTCTGACCCAAAGATCCTACTCTTGGACGAAGCGACTGCAGCCCTGGATACCAAATCGGAAAGTGCCGTACAAGAGGCTCTAGACCGCGCGTCACAGGGACGTACAACAATCGTCATCGCCCATCGTCTTTCAACTATCAAAAGTGCCGACAGTATCGTGGTTATGGCCAAAGGACAGATCGTCGAGCAAGGCACCCATCAAGAACTGCTTGGCCGCGATGGTGTCTACTCCAGCCTTGTCCAGGCACAGGAACTTACCTCGAAGCTCAATACTGGTAATCGAGAGTCTGTTCTCGGTGATCCAGAAAAGTCGAAGGCGATTGAGGGAGACGTGGAAAAGCTTGCCTTACTTCGCACCACAACGTCTGCCCCTTCAGAGATTGCCAGGAAACTCGAGAAAGAGAAAGATCAGGAGTATGGCACCTGGGAACTCGTCAAATTTGGCTGGGAAATGAACACCGGGGAGCATGTCACTATGACCATTGGGCTTGTCTTCAGCTTTCTGGCGGGCTGCAATCCCGCTATCCAGGCCATCTTCCTTGGCAACTCGATCAATTCTCTGCTTTCGCCAGGCACATCACTGGGAGGTCTTGGCATTAGTTTCTGGTGCTGGATGTTCTTCATGCTTGGACTTGTCATCTGGGGCTGCTATTTCGCGCAAGGTCTGACCCTGTCCAGAGGCTCTGCTCGCCTCATTGGCAATGTTCGTGAGCGTGCCTTCGGAGCCATGCTACGCCAGGACATGGAGTTCTACGATGGCGACATGGTCACATCCGGCGCTCTTGCCAACTTTCTGTCTTCGGAAGCCAATCGACTGGCTGGTTTGAGTGGCTCTACGCTCGGCACGATTCTCAGCGCTGGAGCCTCAATTATCGTCGCAATCATTGTAGGGTGCGCTTTTGGCTGGAAACTGGCCTTGGTGTGCACATCGACCATTCCACTCATGTTGGCATGCGGCTACTTCCGATTCTACGCCCTCACTCGCATGGAAAAGCGCACAAAAGGAGGCAACGACGCTGCATCGTTTGCTTGCGAGGCGGCCTCTTCGATCCGCACTGTTGCCACTCTTTCGCTCGAAAAGCATCTTTTGCACGAGTACCATGACAAGCTCGGTGACCAAGCCAGGGACAATTTCAAGTTCCAGAATGTCTCCGGTGTTCTTTACGCCACTTCACAGGGTCTTTCCATGCTCATCTTTGCCCTTGTCTTCTGGTATGGAGGTCGCCTGCTGCTGTCTGGACAGTACACCGTCTTACAATTTTTCATCATCTACTCCGCTATTATCAACGGTGCGCAGTCCGCTGGTGCCATCTTCTCCTTTGCACCTGATATGGGCGAGGCACGGGATGCCGCCAAGCTGCTCAAGTCATTCGTCAACCGCATTCCCAAGATCGATCACTGGTCTACGGACGGCAAGAAGATCGACAGCTTAAGTGGTGCAGTCCAACTGCAAGACGTGCGGTTCACCTACCCCGGTCGACCAGACCATCGCGTTCTGAGAGGTGTAAGCCTCCGTGCTGAGCCTGGCCAGTTTATCGCCCTCGTCGGCGCCAGCGGCAGTGGCAAGTCCACGGTCATGCAGCTCCTCGAGCGCTTCTATGACCCAACAAGCGGTGACGTTCTCGTCGACGAGGTCCCGCTCACAGACTATAATCTCCAAGACTACCGCGCGCAGCTAGCTATTGTCAGTCAGGAAACCACCTTGTACACTGGCACGATTCGCGACAACATTCTAGCCGACAAGGACGATGTATCAGAAGAAGCCATCATTCAAGCGACCAAAGACGCAAACATTTATGAATTCATTGTACGTCTTCCTCTCACCCCTTGCTGCCCGTCAATCATAGGCTAACACAGCACAGACATCTCTCCCAGACGCCTTCAACACCCTCGTCGGCGCAAAAGGCGCCCTCCTCTCCGGCGGCCAGCGCCAACGCCTCGCCATCGCCCGCGCACTCCTACGCAACCCTAAAATCCTGCTTCTTGACGAAGCCACCTCCGCACTTGATTCGACCTCGGAGCGCGTCGTCCAGGCTGCCCTCGATCTGGCGTCCAAAGGTCGCACGACAATTGCAATTGCGCATCGCCTCAGCACGATTCAACACGCGGACAAGATCTACGTGTTTGACCAAGGAAAGATTGTAGAGACGGGACGCCACGAGGAGTTGGTCGAGAGGAAGGGTGTCTATTGGGAGTTGGCTAAGTTGCAGGCTATGGGTGCGCCGCAATAATGAGGTTGGGGGTTTTGGGGTGGTTTTTCGGCAAGGTGTATAGACTTGGATTAGATACCGCTGGACATGAGCATATATCGCGGTTAGAATTTTATAATGGACGATTCTTATTCTGAGCAAGTAATTTTGCTGTATTTTACTGTGAAAACAGGATCGGTTGATATGTATATATACTTGTATCCAATCTATGCTTTTAAATCTCTCTATACACATGCTTGACTACTAACGCCATCATACATGCAAACGTATGGGTACGAGATACGATATGCGGAACACAAGCATGGCATTAATCAACATGCTTCATACGCATACACATCCACAAAGCAGTATGTAGTATTGTGCCTGCTTATAAGAACAAGAGCCATGCCAAAAAAGTATCCCAGCGAGGTAAATCGCAGTTCCCCAGTTCCGTATAAACGCCTCTAATATGAGTAAGTGATCTCTATCATCTTCATCTTCCATTTTCGCACACTGTTTTTGATTCTTTTCGACACGATTTGCCCGGTCATTTCAAGGATCCAGGTTCGGTTGACAATCTTGCCCAGTCAAACATTCATGCAAGCAGGATAGATGATGGAAGCAGGCACCGACTGGATGACAGCCACTAACTGTAGTCAAACAACACACTGATGCTCTCGCCGTGGTGGACGCGACGAATCGCCTCGGCAAACACGTTGCCGACTTCCAAGACCTCGAGTTTCGGGCAGCGCGCCTTGTGTTCGGCCTGGTCGACTGTGTTGGTTACGACGACCTTGTCCAGAGCGCTGGCGTTGATACGTTCGATTGCGTCGCCGCTGAGGATACCGTGGGTGATAAGCGCGTAGACTTGGGTGGCGCCTTCCTTCTTGAGGAGTTTTGCGGCGCGCGTGATGGTATTGGAGGTGTCTGCCAGATCGTCGACGAGGATGGTGGTGCGGTCCGAGACATCACCAACAAGCATCATGGTTGCGTTTTGGCGGTCGTTGATTTGAGTGGGTCGGCGCTCCTTGTGGATGAGGGCAAAGGGCATGCCGAGCGCATCGGCGATGGCAGTCGCGCGCTTTGCTCCACCCGCATCGGGACTGACCACGACGGCTTGCTGGTAGTTGGGGATGTTGAATTGGATGTATTTGCGGAGGAGATGGCGGCCGTACAGGTTGTCAACGGGGATGTCGAAGAAGCCTTGGTACTGAGGATCTGGCACAAGTTAGTCCCATGCTGTTCCTGTGCACTCAGGTCACATACCATGGAGATCCATCGTAATGACGTGATCTGCGCCAGCACACGTGAGTAGATCGGCAATCAGCGTGCCGGCCTGAGCAACCCATTGCCGGTATCCGACCTGGGGCTCGAAGGCTGGCGGCTTCGTGGTCGACTGCCTCGAGATGCCGTTGATGATAGGCGCGCCATTCGCGCCGGGCTCGCTGTCGAAATGGGCAGACTTGTCAGACTTATCCGACTTGGAATCGATCGTGTCGCTGCGCCTGAAGCCGTTGGCTTTGATAGGGCTGCTGGGGTTCGAGGTCGGACCGCCGCCGTTGCGCTCGTCCAGCTTCATCCTACTGAGCTGGTTGTGCAGGGCATTCGCGCCATTTGTCAGGCCAGCACTTTCAGGCTGTCCCGGATGCGGCGTCTGCGGGCGCGAGTCGAAGGTGTATGTGCCGTTTCGCGAGCGCGAGCTGGGGGCTTTGGAGAGGGGCGCGCCCGTCTTGTTGTAGGGAATGTCGGACTGACGCGAGTACGGGAAGAGAGGAAGGACCGCGGTGATGCGTTTCGCTGAAGCAGTGCGACAGGCAGAAATGGTGATGAGGAGTCTGGGAGACGGTCAGGTACTTCACACGATGCCACCGTGAGGATGCCTACTCCATCAAGTGGTCGTTGACTGCGCGCGACAAAGCTTGTTAGCGAGATTCTTTCAAGAAGCGCTTTCTCTATTTTTCACTGCCCGAAGCTGGAGAAGGCCGCGTACCTTTTCCTCCGCCAGACTGGATGATGAAGACATCCTTCCCGCGCACGCTCTCCTCAATCTCAACGCGCGTCTCGCCGCCCTTGAACTTGGCCAGCAGCACCTTTGCCGGCGGTATGCCGAGGTGGTTGCAGATAGTCCTTGCTCAGCCATCAGTCGCCTGCAGAATTATTGCGCATTCCAAGTCGCGAACATACTCAGTGAGCTGTGGATGGGAGCTCCCGCCCAGCACGACAATGTTGCGCACCATGACGCCGGTGGTGGGGTATTCCTATTCAGTTTACGCCTCAATGAGCCCGCGGAGACGAGATGAGGCTTGAAAGCACTGCGAGATGTGTGCGCGCGCAAGACAACACAGGTGTGAATTCGGGGTGTTTGGACGCCGTTGGGGGCGCTGGAGAAGCAGGTTCCTCAAGAATTGGGTAGCATGGTGGATAGAATCGATGCTGCGTCAACGGCGGCGAGGAAGTTTTCTGGGTCCTCCAGGGTTCACTCGGCTGCATTTTCTTTTTTTGCCGAACCCCATGCCACTTTTTAAGCTTTCGAGCACGAAATCGTTGCCTGCATGCAAGCCAACGGTGTAGCTACTGTGCTCTAGCCATTTGCCGCACTATCTGCATACATGTGCACGCCGTACCTTCCCTTGGTGCTGTTCACAATACGCCCAGTAATCGCGCCATCCTGAATGGCCGCACTGGACGAAAGGATTGCGCCTGCCGGTCTCGGACTATCACGTGCAAGGCTCTTGCATCTCGCATCAGGGTCCACCTCCGCATCCAGTCCTCATTGTGCATGGAATGGGTGCACAGTGATTCGCGTTTGTGTGACCTTGCGCGCAAAATAGCTCACCGGCTGTGAGGCGTTCTCAGGTAACAGGGCCATGCACTTGTATCCCGTTGCGGCTCGCCGCGCCCTTTCTTTGCCTCGTTCGGCGGCCTCCGTTGTCCTGCCTGCCTCATTCCGCCGTGCGATGAGTCTACAACATACGTAAGATTACGCAGTACTCAGTGCCAGAAAGGTAGTCAGATAGACCACAAGAGCGTGTGCAGTAATGTTACGGTGTCATGAGTGGACGACTCCCTCGTGTCTTGAGGTGCCGTGAAGCACCAATCATCTGAAGCCAACACCAAGATGCACCAAATGGGACAGCAGTTCATACTGGCTCTCATTATAACTAAACGCAAAAACGCAAAAAGTATTATCCCAGGGTATCTTGTCCGTACAAAACACCAGACGCCATGCATTGTAAAATTGCTCAAGTCAGTCATTCACGCGCTCATCTGTGCTCTCGCTCTTCGATCACGTGCGCTTCTTCCCGTTCCCGCAGTGCCTCCCCACGAGCCTCTCTGTTGCTGCCGCATTTCTGCGCTGTCCATGCTTGTGAAACTGGGCGTCGGGCTCATTGGCCGTCCATCTACACTTGCTAGACTTGGCTCACGCGAGTGGTTTGACTGTGCAGCGAGGTACGCGCGGGAAGGCGGCGAAATGGGGCGATCGTTGATGTAGAACCCCCCAGTCCCATCTTCAGTAATCTTTGGAGGCGATTGGCGGGAGTGCGCGGGCGAAACTGGTCGTAGATGCGCATCTTCTATCATGCCGTGCTCGAGGTCGATGTTGATCACGCCGAGATCAGCGGATGGTGATGGGATCGGTGCGAAGTCATGAGGCTGAATCGCTTCCTCGATCAAGTCCTTCTCTGTCTCCGAATTGGAGTTGTGTGGGCTGTCGACCGGACCAAATTTGTTTCTTTTGAGTGGACTCAACGAGTCTACCAGTGTCATGTTCTGGGTCCCTTGGCTTCCATGACTCAGATCTGATGCGTGATGGGGCCTTGAGTTGGCGGCAGTCCGAGCGGACTGGCTATGTATTTGTGCTGTTCTACGACCCTGTGCTGTGCGCGCCGAGTGATATGTCCATGGTGGAGGGTTGTTGCCGTCAAAGGTACCCAGGTCAAACAATTCGCGCAAGATGGTCCACGTGAATGGCAAGTTGGCAACGAGAATTGCTGTGGACGACTCGCGAACGTACCAGAACACCCAAGTCTGCTTATAGGGGTTGACGAATGAGTAGTAGCTGTTCAGGATGCTCGCAATAATAACGAAGATGCCTAGTGAGAAGATGCCGCACAGGATGAGCTTTCGCTTGAGAGGTAGCAACGAGCGTATCAACATTTGCAAAGCAATGACCAGCATGATGACATCTGACGAGAGGTTGAACACGGCCTTAGTTATCCGGTGGTTGATCAGTGCGGTGCATTGGGTGTTGCTTGTGGGTATTGTCCAGTACTCCGTTATTGGTCGGCACCAGGCGGCGAAGTACAGAATTTCAATCACAACGAAGCCCAGTATGACATAAGCCGAGAGTAGTTTGATGGCGATGTTTTCGTTTCTCAAGGCCGTTCTCGTCAGTCGGTGGTACATGATTAACAAGGTGGCCTTGCAAGCCCAGATGACGGCGATCTGGGTTTGCTCTACAACTACGACCATTTTCGAGCCATACACCCTGCGACTGAGATCGTAATCGGATAATTGATGGATGTCGAACCCAGGGGGCAGAAGGTTGGACTGCGCCTTCACGTATCGGTTGGAGCATACGATCAAGGCGGTGTACGCTGCGGTAACAAAACCGCCCATGATCCAGTCGTCCCATTGGAGGCGCTTAATGGAGCCAAGATGTATCTTGCGGGAAATGCTAATCGTCCAAGTCAGTGCCCACGACTTGCTGACGCCACCCGGACCATGCTACGCGAATAGCCGTATGTACTCACAGCCTTGATCCGATCATGACTACCGCGCAAGTGTACCAGATCCATGATTCTTGGTTGAATGGCAGCGACATCGTTCGGTGGAGTTATTGTCAGGCTCGCGCCTGGTTAATGATTGCTATCCGTCAGGTCGCTTAGAATTCGTCAAGTGTGTTTGCCGTGGGCACATATTGCGTGTTGCAATATGTTCCGAAGCGCATCCAGTCCTCCAAGACGGCGCGCACGGTGCGATGAGGGATTGCTACGAGCGACGCGAGAGAGGTGAGAGGTGAGCGATGAAGGACGAAGGATAAGAGGAAGAGGAGGAATAAGAAAGCTGATGTGTGCCAGATGGACTAGGCATGCCAACCCCGAAACCTGCCTAGCCGTGGCAGATCCCTGGCTGTCATCCAGTCGCGGTCGCTCAGCTGTGACGAGGCTTATCTACAACACACGATGCTGCGCCGACTCGGTCCTGCCCTGCCGTCGCAGGCGCCAATCCCGCGTGGGACTCGCGTTTTGGCCTGCACCGCGACAATTATAGTCTGCCGCCGTGCAATATTGTGCGCGCTTGGTGTTGCTGCTTCGGGCGACACTGGTAACCAAGAATGCAGCGATGTGCACACGCAACTGTTAGTTAGTCTAGAGCTGTTGTCGATTCCCGTGGACGGAGCAGTGCCCGGCGACGAAAACCTCGGCTGTGCCTCATGATTCATCGCCTTGTCCGTGCGACGACGCGCAGTCTGACACGCGGTGTTGGCGGTGAGCACAGATGCACTGCACACAATCGCAATGTGGGATTCGAGTAATGAGTAGGCCGAGCAAATCACCGTTTGAACAGACGAGGCTGTGAAAGGATTGACGTCAACCCATGCTCTACGCTTGCCCGTTGTGGAGACACCCACCATCGACTGAACCAAAACATTGACCGCATCCATCACTCGACAGCCGCTCACATCGCATTCCACTTGCGATGAACATGATCCGAATTGAGTTCGGAATTTCCGCAACGAGTGCGGAATAACCAAACCGAGCTCGGTATGCTACAATGTATATCCATGCAAGCGAAGAGCAGCGGCTAGTTTGTACCGCACACTGCCTCAAGCACTGTCTTCGAACCATGAGAACATCTCCGGAGCGCGGCGCGATTGTACTCGAATACGGCTAGATCATCAGATAACATGCAGCTGTAGGCCGCCTTCACTGCGCGTGAAGATGTGCGTCGCACGAGAAATGTATGGGAGCATTCAGTATGCGAGTGTCAGTGGCTGAACGCTTAGCCTTGTCTCAGCAGGCAGCGGCGTCACGTCCCTCCCACAGGACCAATGCGACCAATTCGACCTTGCCTGCCAGACCTTCGCATTCTACACACTCCTGTCCATCAACGCACTATGCAGCGTGACACGCATCTCACATTTGGTGAGATTTACGGCACCCGCGAGGCTATGCTGGAAGATATCGAGAAAGTTATCGACATCGCGCTCTATGAAAGGGACGACGGTGTGCCTCTTCAACTGCGCTTTATCACGCCTCTCCATTTGACGGACGATTGGTATACAGATGAATCATACTGCGACTACAGAATTACACGCCCCGAAGAACACACGCCGGACCTGCAGTACGTCACTGTGTCGTACTGTTGGAAGCACTCGCAGTCATTAGAAGGACTTCCAGAGCTGCCAGAGTATCGAATACACGGCGCGTTCAACTCTTCCAACTTGCCCGGCAGGGCAAGACGCTTGAGATGTCCTGAAATCGTCTTTCATCGCGCGGTACAGTTCGCCAAGCATGTGGGATGCGCTTACATCTGGATCGACCAAGAGTGTATCGACCAAGATGACTCACTTGATATCGAGGGGCACCTTCAGGTCATGCACCGGGTATACAGTGAGAGCTGCTGGACTGCGGCTGTGCTTTCCTTGAATGCGCCCGACCAACACAAACTCGATGCTCTTAAGCATTGGGTTGAGCTCGGCTTGGATAACTCACAAGACGAAACAGATGCTGCCCACATATTGTTAGCGCTACACACTTTGGAAGAATGGAGTCTAGACCCTTGGTTCTGGAGAACTTGGGCCTTCCAAGAAAAGAACTGCGCTCGTAGCCTTTATCTACTGATGGCATTCAGCGAGGATCACATAATGTCTGATTACAAACTGGCTACTCCCAGCGGCGTCTATTTCAGTACTGTCGTAGATCTCTGCATCCACTTTCACAACTTCGCGAATCCCCTAGTGCGAACGACAACCTTTCTAAGCAAAGGCCTTGGGATATCAGACCAAGGAGAGCGAATAAAATCCACGGACATATTTCAAGCTGTTTGGCGAGGCTTCCACGCATCTTCATCATCACTGAAGCATAGGATAGGCAAACTATTGGGTTGCTATGTGACCAACAGGCGGATGACATATAGCGAAGCCACGGCTATAGCCTTCAAGATGATGGGATCATGCAGTAATCTGGTCGTGGCTGATCGTGTGTCCATCATGGGTAACGTTCTACCATGGTACAAATGGAGACTTCACTCAAATCGACTCAATAGCTCAGACTACAGCTTGAGCGGATGTTTGTTCACCCTGCGGCTCGTAAACTTTTGTGGCCAGGATCCAAAGCAACTACGGCAGCGAGTGTGGTCTGAAGTCTCGGGAGGTCTTATGGAATGCAAAGTTACTGATTGGTCCTGCCATGTTGGCAAAGAGATACCCACAATGCTTCGCCAGCGAGGCCAAGCTGCAAGCATAGCGACATCAAGCATAGTGGACGGATATGAACACGGCAAGTTGACGTGACTGATCTAGTCATTAAAAACTTCTTCGAACTTTATACAAGATGTATTTTCAAGCCGCAACGCCTAAGCTAGCCGCATAGTTCCTCGCCGTATTGAACGTCCGCCATTCTCCTGCGCTTACCGCCTCGTACTTCTTCACTTCACCCTCTTTGACCACCGGATCAATCATAGCATCCGGATCAGGATGGATGAAGAACGGGATTGAGTACCTCGAAGGCAGAATATCGCCCGCCGCCTCTGGACTCACGACCCTGTGCATCGTGCTCCTGCACCGATCATTTGTCAGACGTTGTAACAAGTCCGCAATATTGATCAAAACAGTGCCTCGAACAGGTAGCGCAGCTTTGAAATCCCCAGTGTGGAAAGGATCGACTTCCAGTCCGCCGACGCTGTCCTGGAAGAGTAGTGTGCAAAGACCAAAATCTGTATGGGGGATGATGCGTGCATGACCCTCTTGCTCGACAATCTTTCTTTCAATGGATGGGTAATGGATCAATCGAAGTTGCGGATCGGCTTGCTTGGTGATGTGGTCGAAGAAGTCGTCGCCGAGCTCCATGGCGATAGCAAGGCATTTCAACACGTTCATGCCAAGCACATAACATTGGCTGTAGAATGAGTCCATCGTCTCGCGGAACCCAGCGAGCTCTCCATTTGTTGGGCAAGATGGGTTCTTGAAGCGGCGGTGCTCGTAACACTCTAAAGAGGCCAGTTAGCTGATGAAAATAGGCTGGCAGGCTTCCTATACCCTTGTGGTCAACTCCGCCGTTCGCTTCGTCGCCATCGCCTGTGTAGCCTTGATTCAATTCCGCATCTTTGAGACGCCACTCGCACTTCTTCTTTAGCGGAAGAGCGAAGAATGACTTCGCCTGCTATAGATGAGCGAGTGCTGGGACATACTTTTCATCTCAACTTACAAGGCCGAATATCTCGTCGAGGCGTTCCTGTGGAATACCAAAGTCCTTCAGATACACCCATCCAACGGTTGAGAACGCCTCGTAGAGCTGCTTCGCCACCGCGCGCTTCTCGGCATCATCGCCCGTGATGAACTTCTCAAACGAGACAATCGCGATATCTGCAGCTTCCGGCATAGTTGCAACAAAATGATTAGATCCGACCGATCGATGATAACAGTATAACAAAGCTGCAGCTGCACAAATCCAGTTCACGCTTGCCCTTTCATAACCCTTCCCATCGGCGTTATATCCGCCACACATCCCATCGTCATCCTCATTCCCCTCATAAGTGGGGGGCAGCATCCTGACTCAGCATCCATCCCATCTCGCAAAAATGGGGCAAAACACCCATGACCCATGACCCTGTGTGCGGAACTCCTCTTCCGGCACCACATCGGAGACTGGTAATGTACCCCACAATCCTGCAAGAAGGATGCGAGCCACTGATAGGTGGTATCGCACGTGCGATATGCGTATCTGGCCTATCAGTGTTAGTGCTATCAAATACCCCTAGAGCGGCCGTGGTATCGTGGTTGTACACGCGAGCGAGGGATTAGAGGATGGCGGGGATGGTTGGGCCGGGAAAAAGCCGATGGGGATAAGGATGGGTGGTTCGGTGGATGGAGAGATAAAGTGGAGGTTGCAGCGACGCGATGATCTGGATCTGCGGTCGTACTTGAACGGTGACTTGCGACTCCAACTTTGACTTGACGCTGTTGGCAGTCGACTACACTTCGACGAGCACAAGACGACAGAAAAGAAAGTCGGCATTGAGCAACACAATATGGAGACTACACATGTCTCGCGCCTTGTGCCGCGCAACCAGAAAACTTTCGTTGCATGTCTGATCATGTTATCTGCTATCGACTCTGTTGTATGTATCTTCACCTCCCCAGCGATTCCAATTCCAACTCGATGCTAACGATTCCAAGCTCGTCGGCTACGACTCCTCCCTCATGGGGTCCTTTAACGTCATGCCATCCTACCAATCCTACTTCCAGCTCACCACCGCCACCAAATCCTTCAACACCGCCGTATCATACGTTGGCGGGGCGGCCATTTCTTTCATTTCTGGGCCATGGACTGACTGGCGTGGTCGTCGCGAAGCGATCTTCTGGTCTGCGCTGATCACGCTCGTGGGCGGCGTGATTCAGGGTGCGGCGCAGAACATTGGCATGTTTCTCGCCGGCCGGCTGATTGTAGGATTTGGAATGGGTTTGGCGCAGACGAGTACGCCAACACTACTTGCTGAGACGGTGCCTGTTGCGTGGAGAGGGTTGGCGATGGGTTTGTATTATGCATGTTGGGGCGTGGGGACGTTGTTGGCTAGTGGAGTATGTTACGGTGTAAGTCCTCTGTCTCAAGATTCCAACATTCATTTCCTACATCTCAGACGATCGAAGTCTAACATCTCGACAGACTCAGAGTCTAAGCACGACTTGGGCCTGGCGCATCCCCTCCCTCCTCCAAGCCGCACCTTCCATCTGGTGCTTCATTATCCTTCTCTTCATCCCCGAATCCCCTCGCTGGCTCATATCCCGCGGCCGACACGCCGAAGCCCGCGAAGTCCTGGCCATCGCCAACGCACACGGCGACATCGACTCACCTCTCGTGACTGTGCAATTCAAAGAAATCGAAGACACAATCCGCTTCGAGCGCGAGCGCGAAGCCTCCGCTTTCAAAGCCATCGTGCACAAATCGAACCGCAAGCGCATGCTCATCGTCGCTACCTTCCCCATCATGGTCATGCTCCCCGGCACCAACATTGTGCAATTCTACTTCGGCGACATGATGTCCAGCGCCGGTATCACCGATCCCACAACACAACTCCAAATCAACATCATACTGACGTCTTTCACGTTGGTCGTCGCCATCGCAGCGTCTTGGTTCGCGGACAAAACAGGCCGCAAAGCCCTCTGCGCGGGTAGTTTATCAGGCGGCACGATCGCGCTGTTCATCCTCGCGGGCCTGACGGCTGTATATGGCACCAGTGGTAATCAGAGCGGGATATATGGGACTATTGCCATGATATTCATTTACAACGCTACATACGCATGGGGCATCACACCGCTTACCGTCCTCTACCCACCCGAAGTCCTCTCGTTTGACATCCGCGCGCTCGGCATGGGGTTCTACACGCTCATCACCAAACTCTGCGGCCTGTTTGTCGCCATGGTGATTCCGTTCGGCATGGAGGCGATTGGCTGGAAAGTGTACATCATCAATGGCAGCGTGGACATCCTCATGGTCGTGTTTGTGTTGCTGGTTTGGGTCGAGACGAGGGGGTTGACGCTGGAAGAAGTGGATAGGGTGTTTGATGGGATCAAGCATTCGGATGTTCCGGATTTGGAGGCGGTCAGGGGAAAGGAGGATTTGGAGGTTCTTGATGGGGCGAGTGTGACGCGGAGTGTGACGAGGCAGCAGGTGGAGGTTGGGACGAAGAAGGAGTATTGATATGAAGAGGGAAAGTGAGAGGGGATGGGGATCTAAGTCGCGAGAGAATGTTTACTTGTTGTGTATATTTCATTCCTTCTTTTCGAGATGCTCCGTGAGTGAACAGGCTTACGTTGGACTAAGTGAGTGACTACCTAACCAGTTTTCAAGATCCCAATTCAGCAATTTGACAGGCACTTTGAGCGTCATTGTTACCAATCCAACGGACAAGCCAGTCGAGCCCTACTTTACTAACGCCCCGGCCTTCCCAATCAAAGCCTCAACATCCCCCACCACCCCTTGATCCTCCAACCACCCCCTCGCCTTCTCCACAACCAGTTCCCAACTTCCTTCAAACTCTCTCAACTTCTTCTCAAACACCGCAATCACCAGCGCTGTCACGAAAACTGTTGCATGAACTCCTGCCTTCTCAAATTCACCCTTGAACGTCTGCTCCTGGATCTGCAGCGCAACTAAAAGTGCACTCGACCCCTCCCAAGACCCTTCAAACGTTTGCAGCGAGATGAGGTATGTAGACAGCTCTTCCGGCGTCTTACTGGCCGGACTAAAAGAAAAGTTTGTGCTTGCGAACAATTTCCCTTGTGCAAACCCGCTTCCCGTCGCGACCGGCGGCGTAGGATTTGCAATCACATTCGCAGTCCCAAATGCAGGTTTAGGAGGCGCGTAGCCAGGACTAGTTGGCGTTAACCCGGTACTAGTTGGCGTGAGTCCGGGACTTGTTGGCGAATACCCAGGGCTCGTGGGAGAGTAATGCGGACTCTGAGGCGAGAAACTACGGGTTTGGGACGAAGCTGGTGCGTATGCTGCAGGTGAATAGGGGATTATGTGGTGAGCATCCATATCGGGAAATGCGGCTTCGCCGTCGTCGAGGAAACTGTCAAAATCGAAGTTCTCCAGAGCGGCGTCATCGCCTAGACCCATCGATACAGGATCTATTGGACCACTGAACGAATTAGAGAAGTGCATGCTGTAACCCTGGGGAGCTCCGTCGCCGAAGGATTGTGCGCCAGGGGGAGGCGGAGGAGGAGCTGCGCTTGATGCTGGAGGTGGAGGAGGAAATGCGCCGGATGCTGGAGGTGGAGGAGGAACTGCACCTGGTGCTTGAGGTGGGGCGGCAAAACTCGCAGATAAAGGAGGCAGTGGTGGCGGCGCACCGTGGGGATACAGTTTTTGCTTTTCAGCGTCGGATAGGCTTGACAGCATGCGTCTTTTCGGGTTGTCTTGGTGGAGAACCAGGAGGCCCATTTGATAGTCACGAAGCTGCTCGGCGTGCGACTTCGTCGAGTCTTGAGAAGGTTGATGTTCAGGAGCATCTTGTTCTTGTCGTGCCATCAAGAGACGTTTCTTATTTTGCTGTTCAAGTACGATGAGCTGGTCGTCGTAGTCCTGCATTGCGCTGGTGCTTTGTGGTGCAGCACCGAAGAGTGCTGATGAGCTTGCGGCTGGGGTTGCGCTTCCAAAGCCTCCACTGGGTGGCGGTGGCGGTCTACTTCCGAACAATGACATGGTGGGAGCCTGAGCAGGAGCTGCACTTCCAAACGCCGCCGCGTTCCTGAAAGGACCGCCAGTGTTACTCGAGTTGGCAGATCCGAATGGATTCGGAGCGGCGGCAGATTGCGATCTTCCAAAGAGGCCGCCACCACTTGTCAGTGGAGCAGCGGGAGCAGCAGAAGAAGAAGACCGAGACCCGAAAAGACCTCCAAAGAGACCGTTCGATGTCTTCGCCTTTGCCGTGCTGCCAAAGAGCTGCGCCTGTGACGAGAGGTTGTTTGCATTCTGAGATAAATCGTCCAACGTCTCACCGCGTTCCAGGCTACTATCAAACCCGCTGCGGGCACGCGATGCAGACTTTCTCGATGGCATCATTTGTTGAGTCTGCATGGATCGTAGGTTTTGGTTGAATATTGCTGAGGGACCTGTGGTATCGTTGTTAGCTATGCGGGCTAGTCGCTGTCTGTTCATTGGCAGTTGGACGTTGCCCCCATCAAGAGGAGTAGGTGCAACGATTCGTTGTATCGAGGCATTTTGGCGCTCCACTTCGCTGCTCATCGAGCGGCCTAATTGTCGAAGTCGTTCAACGGGTCCTACCAATTTTTCACAGCTTGCGGTAGTGCCTTCTTCTTCTGCCACTAAGAATCCATCCGAGTCAGAGTCGGACTTGATCCTGGGTGCAGCGAACGTGGATCGGAGGAGTGTTGGGCCTTGAATAATGGATGGAAATGTCGCAGACTTACTCTGTGGAAACCTATCCTGAGAAGGGATATCTTCAAGCCACTCCCAGCCTTCACTTTCCTTAGCCGCCTCTTCCTTTGAGCGCTTGTTTGACTCTACAGCCACAAATGAGCACCATTTACCTCCAACTTGGAATTGAACACCAAGTCTCACTGCTTCACGCTCCACCATGTCACTGAAACGTCCTTCGAATTTTGTCTTGATCAGTGCACCCGACTCGTCTTTCGCTTCTGGTAGCCATCCACGGCCCTGCTCGAGCTCAGAGATTGCTTTCTTTGCCGCCAGCTGATGAATGGTCTCGCCAGGTTCGTCTAAGACCTGAATGGGAATCTCGAGTTCAAGAGGCCCATGTTGACTTGTTCCGCGGAGAAGTACAGACTTTGGTGTAGCTGAAGGTGCGTCGGGGCCAAGGAGGAGGTAGACGGTCGTCCGATTGAAGGCAAAGAGCGAAGGAATGTTTTGTGGTGCTTGGAGAATCCTGGGGACCGGGATCTTGGGAAGATGCGCATACTTTGCCTCGCCACTCTCGTCGTAGGCCGGCAGTTCTTCCTTGTCGGGGTCTGCGGAAGTATCGAACAGGGAAATGGGCTTCTTCTGATGATTGTTAGCAAGGCGATAATGAATGGTCCCAGGCATCACACATACATTTTCTGCCTTCTTCTCCTCCAGATCAAGCTTCACCTTCAGGCTATCTGCTACTTTCTCGATAATCTCGAAATCATCTTCCTCGGAAACTGATGCTTCACGCTGCGAGTACTTGACTTCTAAGGTGTAATCATTGACATGGGGTGACAATGCCCCCTTGAGCATTCTCACCACTTTGGTGTCCATCTTCTCGCCTTCGCCAACTGTCTGGGAGAAGCCACCACCTGCTTTGGCAACGCCCTCGATCAGCGCATGAGAAACGCCATTGCCGATGCCCAGAGTGAAGAAGCGCATGGGCGCCTTGCTTTCTGTGACCGACTGATTAAGGTAAGAGAAAAGTGCGGACTGGTCCCAGATCTCTCCATCTGTCAAGAGCATGACATCGAGTGGGATGTCGTTGTACCGTTGCTCAATCGTCCTTTTCAGCGGAGCGAGCATCTCTGTGCCACCATAGTTGGCGGTGAAGCTGTCAGCATGGCGGATAGCCTCATCAAGTGTCTGCTGGCTGTACGTGACGCTCTTCGGCCAAAGGAACGAGTATGACGATCCGAAAGAACATATGTTGAACTTGACACCGACTGGAAGGGATTTTAAGAAAACTTTCAGGGCCTGTACGACGAGGGTTATCCGACTACCTGCCATACTCCCACTTCGATCGCAGACAAACACTAGCTCTGGCTTTTCCGCAGGAAGCGCAAACTTTGGCACCAGCGTGGCCATCAGAGCTCGGTGGTTTGGGATTGTGGGATGGTTCTCAAGAACGGCCTTAGGCACGCCAGTGTTCTTTGCAACAATCTGCACCACGAAATCTGTATCGAGCTGTGCGGTACCGAGTGTCAATGTTGCGGAAGCCTTGGTCATAGTAGGCTCGGCATTGGGTGCTATTGACGTTGTGCCCATGGTCATGGAGATGGGGTGAGAGGGTGACTGGATTTTCTGAACGAAGGACCCATCTGCCATTTCAGCATCCACGGTTATGGAGATACCACTGTCCTGCGCGCTTATTGCTGAAGATGTTTGGAGTCCACCCGGGTAGTTACCATAACGCGGGCATATGACGTTTGGAATTGTATAGCGGATGCCATCGACTTCCATGTCGTGCTTCAACTCGCCAAGATATGTGATCTTGATGATGACTTTTGCGCTAGGGGGAATATTTCCCACGGTCGTGGTGAAGACATCAGAGGCTTCCGGAAGTTGCTCGAATAGGCCTGCTGTCTCTCCCCTC
This sequence comes from Paraphoma chrysanthemicola, assembly GCA_020744225.1. Lineage (NCBI taxonomy): Eukaryota > Fungi > Ascomycota > Dothideomycetes > Pleosporales > Phaeosphaeriaceae > Paraphoma > Paraphoma chrysanthemicola. The sequence goes on from JAGMWG010000002.1 coordinate 543,903, forward strand.
GCCACAGCCTCTTTGAACACCGCACGAGCCTTTTCCTTCTCTTTCACTTCGCCAACGATGGTCCGATCTCCAACATGGCATGTGAAGCCAACCACGCTGACTCCATCGTAGAGCGGAAACGTGTATCGAACTTCTCGGATACCTTTGTTATCTGAAGGATTGATGAATGTCTGTGTGAGTAGCGTCCGCGATGTTGTGGCTAGAACAGTTGCATGTGCTTGAAGCTCGACCTGAGGGAGGTATGTCTTCTGCAAGCGTCCGTTGAAAGTGATATTGTAGTAGAGACCGCAGATATGCTCACGCCATGGTGGAGGTGGCGTGTAGTAATTTGATCCGCCAAACACCATTTCGTTCACTGTGTATTTTGCGTGGGAAGGGTGACAATTCAAATAGAGATTCCAGAGTATATGTATCGGCTGAATGTGCTTAACGGAGCAACGGTGACGGGCGAGATGAGCTCCTGGCGTCGACGGTGATGCAGTGCAATATAGCTTCGAGGAATTGGAGAACAAGATGCAGAGAAAGTAGCGAGCGACTATCTTGGGACTGAAGTATGCCTTTGGAGCCTAGCTCACCGGATCGTCCAAATGGGTGCCTGGCGCCGGACTGGCAGCCTATGGTGAGGGCCTAAACGGCTTCGAGTCATCTCAAGCGACGGTACCTGCGTCAATTGACGTCAAACCAATAGATTGAGAGCGAAAAACTATCGTGCGAAGCCTCAATGAGGGGAGTAATAGACTTGTTGCGGAAGAACACGAGTGGCACGATAAAGTTCCCTATCAAGCGCGGACAAGCGACACAGCTGAGTGGTGGAGGCGTCGGGATCCCTGCCCAAAAAGAGGCGCAGCAAGGCGATTTACCATCAGCACAGACTGCCACGTGATTGTGCCTTGGAGGCATGCTGATGCCTCCGACAACAACGCTGGTGCCTTCCATTCAGGTGCCGATGTGGAGTAACGGTACTTGTAGTTGAAACAAGAGGCATTGTGTCGCACAAGGGTGGGCGATCCGGCTTGCCCCTCTTTGGCAAGGCGGCTGGACCCTGAACGTCAGGCTGCAGAAAAGTCGCAAAAGTCATTCAGAGTCTCGCACGAAAGAATGCCGCAGCTGCTCGCCTTGCTGCCCCACGCCTTTCCCGAATTCCACAGATCGCTGCACATACTCTTCTGCACGCGTCGCGGCTTCCACAAGCTCTCAAGAGTGCCCAGGCGTGTGCAATTGCGGGGCTTCTATCCTGCGAGAGAGGCGATGGCGGGGACGTACGACACATGGACGCAAAAGCAATTGATTGCGCGTATAGCGCAACTAGAGCAGCAGATAGGCAATGAAAACATTACTGCGACCGATGTGTCTGAGCCGAATCCTGCAACCTTCACAAGCTTCCCAATCCCCTCGCCCTCCAACGAGTCGAAACCACTAGCATTTCGCAAGGCCCCGAAACCGCCGCCCAAAGCGTTCGATGCGTCCAAGTACAGCTCACGGCTGATTGCGTTGAAATTTGCGTATCTTGGCCAAAAGTACAATGGCTTCGAACATCACAACAACAATTCGACGCCGCTACCAACAATCGAAGAAGAGTTGTGGAAAGCGCTGGTAAAAACGCGATTGATCAGTCCTACGCCAGTGGATGGTAACACCACCGACTACAGCAGGGTAGATCGAAAGACTTTCGCGGCATGGGATAAAGAGGGTGTAGACATAAATTGGGAAGGCTGCGAATATTCAAAGTGCGGGAGGACTGATCGCGGAGTGAGCGCATTTGGGCAGGTCATTGGCGTACGGGTTCGAAGCAATAGGCCACCACCAAAGCTTGAAGCATCACCAGAAAGTAACGATGGGGAAGAAGAGCGTGTTGACAGATCTTTGACAGCGACGGACAGCGAGCCGGAGGCACCAGCCAAGTCCTTCAACGAACTGACCGACGAGCTTCCTTACATTCAGCTGTTGAATCGCGTTCTCCCACCCGAGATTCGAGTATATGCATGGTGTCCCAATCCACCAGAGGACTTCAGCGCACGCTTCTCATGTAAAGAGCGACGATACAAGTACTTCTTCACGAATCCTTCTTTCGCGCCAGTGCCAGGTTCGTCAGGGCTCTATAGCGGCGCATCGAACGAGGGCGAAGAGCAGCCAATGCGCGAAGGCTGGCTCGACATCGCTGCCATGCAAGCCGGCTGCGACGCCCTGATAGGCCTTCACGACTTCCGCAACTTCTGCAAAATCGACGCCTCGAAACAACTCACCAATTTCAAACGCCGCATCTTCCACGCCTCCATCGACGAAGTCTCGCCGCTATCCGTGCCGGCATTTCTCTCCCATTCCGCCCTCGCAACACCGGGGTCGTCATCGCCCCAGCCGAAAATGTACGCCTTCACACTCCATGGCTCCGCGTTTCTTTGGCACCAAGTCCGCTCCATCGTCGCTATACTGTTCCTCATCGGACAGCGCCTGGAAACCCCATCACTAGTCACACAACTCTTAGACATCGCCGCCAATCCCACCCGGCCGAAATACGAAATGGCATCCGATGCCCCGCTCGTGCTCTGGGACTGTATTTTCCCCGCCGCAGAAGAAGTACAGAGCAGTGAAGAGCGCGAACACGGGTACGAAGACCGTTTGAATTGGATATACGTGGGTGATGAGGGCGGGATTGAACCAAAGGGCAAGGGCAAGAGAGGCGAGGCGAGTAGTATTGGTAGAGGCAAGTGGGGACGAGGTGGTGTGATTGATGATGTCTGGGAGGTGTGGCGGGGGAATAAGATCGATGAGACGTTGTCCGCCTTACTACTTGATAGGATTGCGGAGCAAGGGAAGGCGACGTTGCATCAGAAAGATGATGGGCAGAGTATAGCTGAGTCGAGAGCGACGCCGAGTCCGAGAGTGTTTGATGGTGGGAATATCGGGAAAGCGAAAGGGAACTATATACCCGTACTGTGGCGGGAGAGACAGGAGCCAGTGGAAGTAGTGAATGAGCGGTATGCGAAGAGGAAAGGATGGGAGTATCCGAGAATACATGCCAGGGAAGAGGAAGCAGATGAGTAGATACAAAGTAGTCGGGATTTGAATGGAAGAAATTATCCAATGACCACCCAATTCTCACCGACTAAGTCCTTACAATCCCTTTCTCAGCCACCTCGCTTCCCTCCTTTCCCTTCCCGTCCTCCTCCGTCCCCCACAACCCCCTCTTTGCTCCCCGCCACACCACCTCCAACACCTCCCTCCTGGGCACCATCTTGGGGAACACAACCACAACCTTTTCCTCTTGTTTAACTACCACACCCAGATAGAACCTGATCTCGAACCCCTTGAACGCCTCGTGGATCACAATGTCCTGGATACTTGTCGAAGGGATGAAGCGCGTGGTCGCGGATTGCAGGTATGTTGGCGACGACGTGGAGGTTTGAACGCCGAGGTTGCGGAGGATGAGCAGGGATTCTTCTATGTTTTTGGTCAGTAATGTCTACTGGTGGAGGAAGATAGGAGAAAGGGAAAGTACCAGTATATGGTCTACGCAACGCTAGATATATGACGAGACAGGCGCTGGGCAAGATGTAGAACCAGGGCCATGCTTCGATGATGTGTAGTGGTTCCCAGTCATTAAGAGGATTGAGTAGACGAGCGAGGAGACGTGGTACTTTCTCAGGTAATGTGAGACGCCATTTCAACAAGAGCACAAATGTCGCGCCCAAGACCGCAAACGTCCTCAAAAGATTGCCGATATACTGTGCTAGTCGCGCGGGGAGGGTTGCGGGCAATTCACGCGTCGAGACTGTGTAACAGATGGTGGACGGAGTGGGCTCCAGGACTCGTAGATGCTGGGCAGGCGGGGCGGTGAGCCGCTGCAGGAGGGCTCGCATTCTCATCGGAGAATCATCGCGAGGGATCTCGGGTGGGATATGGGGAGTGTGAGAGGGCGGTGGACCAAGCGCATTCGCAAGAGGTAGAGGTCCTAGCTCCATGTGTTTAGGCGGCTTCGGTGGTTTACATCATTCTCCGCAACTTTACCTCCACTGCACCAACACACCAGTACCAGCACCTCCAACTCCAACTCCAGCACTTTTTGCAGCCACCTACTCGAGTAAAGATATTCAATCCTCGAAAGACATACACGGCCATATAATGCCGTCACCATCACCACCGCGCGATGCGGACCCAGCGCCCATTGACGCAAAACCCAAATCCGAGCCGCAGCCCGACCGCACCCGCTCAAGATCGCGTTCCCCTCGCCGCAGTCCCACCCGCAAGCCCAAGAACTTCTCAGGTCTAAAGTGGAAAAACGATAAGCGAGACAGCCGGGACCACGACGACAGACGCAGAGACGACCGCGGTTCTGAACGGCGAGAACGTAGAGACTACGACCGCGACGATAGGCGCCGAGATGATCGCGATGACAGGCGGCGCGACGACAGATTCTCCGACCGCCGCCGCGACGACGACAGACGACGCGACGACCGGCATCCCGATCGCCGCGAACGCGCGCGCTCACATGAGCGCAGGCCCCGGGAGGATCGAGACCGCAAGCCCCGCGAGCCGCGCGAAAAGAAGCCCGCCGCACCGGCCGTCGCAGCGACTGGCGAAGCGATGATTATTGTCACGGTCAACGATCGGCTCGGCACAAAAACACAGGTTCCGTGCTTGCCGTCTGACCCTGTCAAGGTGTTGAAGGCTATGGTTGCGGCGAAGATTGGGCGGCCGGTGCATGAGATTATGTTGAAGAGGCAGGGAGAGAGGCCGTTTCATGATAGTCTGAGTTTGGCGGATTATAGTATAAGTAACGGGGTGCAGATTGATTTGGAGTTGAATACGGGCGATTAGGCGGAAATGGGATGGGATGGGATGGGATGAGCGAATTGAATGGCAGGAACTGGGCAGGTGAAAGGGAGTCCTGGAGGCCATATGTGATACCCAGAAAATATGAACAGGTCCAAAAAGGAAAAGTTGATGCGATTTATTGCATTTTCGTCCTCTATCCAAGACATGAAATCATGCAGCCTCGTACACCTTAAGTGTCGAGTGATGTAAACAAAATCGAAAAACGCCCCGGAAAGATCCTATGTTCCCAGTCTGAGTAGTCTGTGAGCTTAAAGAGATCAATAACTCTTCAACGTGTTTCCATACCTTCCAATCATACCCAAAACGCCAATCATCCACGTCTTCACCACTCAGACAGCACCAAGACGCTCTTCCATGCCAGCGCGATGCCTTTAATATATCCCAACAGCATGCATCACACCTCAATACCTATACCTCGTACTATAATCCTTCGGACTAACAACCAGACCCCTCCCCTTCTTCGCACCCCTGTACACCGTCTCCAGGATATCAATCAACTCGCCCTTATCTTCGAGCACCCAATTCAGCTTGTTATTATTACCCGTGCCGAAATCACACATCATGTGTTTGTTGCGGAAGAAAAACATAATCGTCATCGGATCGTACAGTTCGTACATGGCTTTGAAATCGGGGACCTCGTCCAGGTCGCACAGGTAGATGGTTGCGAAGTTCTTGACCCGGTCGGCGATCTTGTACAGGATTTCGTCTTGTGACATGCATTGTGGGTCTGAGTCGCGGCCGAAGCGGATTACGACGAGTCGGTCTTCTTCGCTGAGGATGGCTTGGTCGACGTGCCAGCCGGTGCGGAGGTGAGGGAGGACGACGGAGCCCATGGTGGTGGTGTGAGCGGGAGACGGTAGCGCAAGGGCTAAGGCTTGGAGAAGTGTTGCGCCTCAACTGTAGTGGGCGTTTGCGATCGTTTGGTGAGGTGTTTGCGATGCTCTCAGCTCTGGTTGAACGTTGGCGTCGCTATGGCGGCTGGTAGAGAGTGGTTTGGCGAGGTTTTATGGGCTTGCGAGGGGAATGACGTAGAAAATGTTCCAGTCGTCGAGTCAAGAAGATATATCGTGGAGTTTGGTGTGAGGCAGCAGTGGGAAGCCCGTGATCTAGAAATTTCCCCGCGCTGCAGCTAAAAGGTTTGGCTGGACCCTGGCTAAGGCTAGCGTCATGGCTATTAGGACTTCACCGAGCCATGCTTCACTTTTTGTCCTTTCACTCTCTTCGTCAAGATGTTATTGAGAACATACCATGGAGGAGTCCTAGTGCAAATATGCTAGGTACCTGGGCCTCACTAATGGAGTTGCACAAGGACATTCTGCCACATTCGATCATGCCACAACTGCCCCACGCCTCTGTTTGCTGCGCGCGTATTGGCCGCGAGGCGTTTTCAGATTCAGTCTAGCCATTCTTCAGAGTCATTGAGTAATCGCTTGAAACTGCACACTGCAGGCGCTACGATGTGTTGTTGCCCTCGCAGAGCTTTCCACGACTTCTCCTTTCTCGTGGTGACAGCATGGATGCAAAGTTCTGCAACGTCTTGCTTTCGTATCTGGCCAACAGCTCCTAGTGGACGATCATTCCCTGCAGGAAACGTGGAGCTCAGGTTCCCGCTCATGTGCGTTAGTGGCAGCGGCCGTCGGTAGCTGATCGACGGATTCGACCAAAGCACAGGTTCCGCAACCGTGATCCCGGCACAGGCTTAAGCATGGAGAGGCTGCAGTACTCTGCGACCATGCAGGAGATTCTGTGGTGCTGTATTGGCTGCAAAATGCAAGATAACAACACAGCACCGCGTTGGTATGAGTCCTCGTGGGAAAATAACAATCAACAGATCACCACAACTCCTTCTGGGAAACATCTGCAGAATCCACCAGGATCAGACGGCAACTGCGACATGCACTGCACATATCCGTCGTTCAGATCACTCTGGATCTGGTTCAAACAACATTCTCCCAAATCGGTAGAGCTGCTGTGCTTGATGGTAGTGCATGCGTATGGCCGACCATCTCAGCAGCCACCCATTTTCCTTCAGGCGCTACTCCACGAGATTGCTCGACCTTCGTAGTCCTCCAAGGCCAACCATATTTTCCACAACTCTCTGCCGCGAAGATCATACACCAAGTACTACCAAGGCCTGCAATTGAAACAGAATCGCCGTGCCCTAGCATCAAATCTTCTCTTGCTTGTATCTACAGGTGTTTATGCTTACTTTCGGTCAAATTAAGGAATCATTTTTATCACTTGATTCTAGCTTCATGCTGATCTGGTACATCGAACGCATTTAGATGCGCAGCTCCCACTATATGATATGCATTCCCATCATGCAAGAACATTCATTGCCAACTAAGTTGACATGAGAAAACGGCACAAGCATCGCGGACGTGGGGCCGAACCTGTGGCACAAGATACGCAATGGTGACTCGCACCCGGTGTACTTACATAGAAGGGCCGGACCGAATCTCAGGTAGGACAGCATTTGTACAAGCACTCTGGACTGTGCATCGGGTCGAGCTGAGAACCTGATTAGTCCGTATCTGTGCATCAGCATACAGACACAGGCAGTCACGACAGCCACACTACTCTTATGCCCTAGACTATCTGCTGTGAACTGATGTTCGGTTGCCCGCGCATTATCTATGCTGTCCTGGCGAAAATGAAACTATTGAATCTATGCATGCGGATCGGGACCCGGTACCTGAGGTGTATCCCATGACAGCTGGCGAATAAATCAGCAGAGCTTGCTGGCAAGAGCATCTTAAGGGTTACTATTCGCGTCCTCGTCCGCTTCAGACCAGTCGCTACCCACACTTCATAATGGCACACGCCCTTGAAGTCCAATCTGACCCTCAGGCAGAGTCAAGCACTGCCCAGCCGTCCATCGCCTCTCCAAGACCAGATTCTGACATCATTGAAGCTGGACCGTCCAGTTCGAATGTGGATGCAACTCCAATCGAACCTACAAGGCCGGAAGTGCGGCAAACACCGCAGCCTCTTCGATATGTTGAGTCGACTTCAAGTTCGTCCGGAGACGATATCGTTCCCGTCAATGATCAAGCGACCCCGGCAACCTACAAAAAGTCTCGATATGGCAAGTATGCGTACAGTGATCGCTATGAAACGAGCGAGTATGTTATCGAGCAACTTTCTGAATACGACGACATCGACTTGGTCAAGCCGTGGCACAGAAAGCTGATCCTTTTACACCCAGTCGTCATTGTCTGGGTCTTCTTAACATACGCGGCTTATTATGGCTACCGTGTATGGTGCAACTACCAGTTTCGTCTGACTTATGGGGGATTGGACGAAGCATCATGGATATTCATCTGCGTTGAAGGCGTCATCCTACGTGCGTTCTCCACCACCAAATTTTAAGCCGGACAGTGCACAAGCTAACACCTGGGCAGTACCGTACATGTCCTGGATGCTAGTCCTACTGCTATCCTTAGGTGACCGCAAAAGGCCAAAGCTTCGACTGCGAGGAGAAGCGGTGCCGACAGTTGACGTGCTTTTCACCACATGCGGAGAAGTTGTACCAATGATCATCAACACCGTCCGTGGAGCGTGCAACATCGACTACCCACCCGATCGCTACCGCATTATCATTTGCGACGACGACGCAGATCCGCACCTTGAAGAAGCTCTTCAGCCCCTGATGCGAGAGTATCCACACCTAGTGTACCAGGCACGCGTCAAGATTGAGGGTGTGCCGCACCACTACAAAGCAGGGAACTTACAATCTGGGATAGACTACGCCGTCACTCTACCAGGTGGGCCGGCAGAGTACCTGGCGACACTAGATGCCGATATGATACCGCACCCAGACTGGCTCCGTGCTATCCTCCCACATCTTCTGCGTGATCCTGAGCTCGCTCTTGTCTCTCCACCGCAGACATTTTGGAATGTACCAGCCGACGACCCGCTCTGTCAGTCCATCTGCGAATTCATCCATTATCTGGAACCGAGAAAGGACCACATGGGCGCGGCTTGGTGCACGGGCAGTGGCGTGGTGTTCAAGCGCTTCATCATCGACGAGCTCGGAGGATGGCCGACGCCTTCAATGGCCGAGGACCAGTTGCTCTCGTTTATGATGAACGGAGCAGGATATAAGACGGCATATTTGCATGAATTCATGCAAGTTGGCATGGTGCCAGAGAGCATCATCAACCGTAAGTCTTCACAGCACTCTTAACTACCATCCTAACTAGCATCAGACCTCAAACAACGCACGCGCTGGGCAGTCGGTACACTCGAAACGGCACAAGAACTAAACTGGGGCCTACCCGGAAAACACGTACATACTTACATCCCCCACAGTTCCACACATAAAACTGACATTGTTCTCAGACTAAACACATGACCTTCCCCCAACGCTGGTGCATCTTCACCTTCGCCTTCAACACCATGATGGCCATCCCCGTCTTCATCGCCTACTTCATCATCCCCGCACTCCTCTACTGGGGCCGTGACCTGCTCGTCTACGTAACCCTTACCCAACTGCGCTGGCAAATCCGCCTATGCGCCATCTGGGTCGTATCGCTACGCATCAACGAAATCGTCCTCACGCTTCCGTCAGGATACATCCAAGGCCAACGCAGCGCAATGGCATGGCAATTCATGACGCCGTACCTCGCGGTCACAATTCTACGATGTTATATCCTACCCACGTGGCTCGGCGGGAAGAAAATCGCCTTCCTGGCCAGCGGCGCTATTCGCGATCGTCTAAAGGAGCGCAGCGCGACGCACCGCGCAGGGCTCTGGACACGTATAAAGCTCATGGGCATACATTGCCGCATCTGGTTCTTTTGCTTGTTCGTTTCCTATTGCCTCGGCGCCGCGGGACTCGATTTCTGGCGCGCGCATCGTGCAGCCGTTGAGTCTGGGAATATTGAAGACGCACTGATGCACTTGTTGGTGAATAGCATGTTGCCGCCCATGTGGTGGTTGTTTCTGGCGCTGAGCTTCATGGTCCCGATTCTGTATGTCTTCTTTCCGCCGACGGTCCTGGATCGCGATGATATGATGAACTTTGATCAGAAGACTGGGGCTGGGCAGCCGAAGCATCAGGAGATTGAGCAAGTGTGGGGCGTGCTGCCATTGGTGAGGGAGGTGGTATGGGCACTTACTGTGGTGTATGTTATTGTGTTGTTTGTCGGGACGTTTATTTACTGATGGATGTGATCGAGTGGTTGGGTTAAATGGGAGGGGCAAACAGACCGGAAATGCGGAAGCGGGATGGAATTGCGTTGGGCCTTCTCATCGCGGTCTAATCTAAGATCTATGGTGCGAAATGTTTGCGGGACTTTTATACTGTAGGTGAGACGTGGAAGGTGAAGTCTCGATTTCTTGATAGCTATATCAAGTGATGGATATTCCTGTACCCTTATTCTTCTCCCAATTCTGCCTCCTTTGTCTATACTTCTTGATGCACGAGCTTATATTGCGGCAGTCGTGAGCTGGAGCTGTCGGTGTTCGGCATGACAGGTGAGGGGGCATTCCAATGGCTACTGTTGTCATGAGCGACTTGCTTCCCTGCATTTTGTTCTGCTACGTGAGAACCGTCTTGGGTATCGATGCAGAGCCTGAGCGGACGACAGCGAGACTGAGAACAGCCGGCCTAGATCGAATCTCAATTTAGGAGCCACGAAGCTGCGCTCAAATGCATACGAAGCTCGTCGCTTCATCGACTGACACCACGTCCTCCCCTCTTGCTCTTCTTGGATGGCCTCGCCGGAGAACTTTCAGCGTTCCGCTTTCCCTTAGTAGACGGGCTAGGACGTATACTGTCCGCATGATTGTCGGGCCTTTGACTACCATACCGCACAACTCTTTCCTTCGCTATTGCCAGCATGCGCTCCTCATCTTTTCGCACCGCCTCCTTGAGACCCAGCTTGAGCCCAACCTGCATGCTTTCACAAAAGCGATGATCCTCGCTCCCCTCTTCATGGTCATGAACGTCACACCAGCGACTCAGCACAGCAGCGTCATGTCCTTCGATGAAGGGGTCGCGTACGTATGCTACTGTATACAACAGCTGAGCTAGCGCTAACGGTTCTAAGTCAGGATGATCTTGGGTAAACTTTCGGTAATGGCCGACGTCTTGTGTTCCCCAAAGGAAAGAGTACAGTATCGTGAACCACTGGCAGAGCGGAGAGTCCGTGGGCAAGTGCTCAAATGCTTTTAGGGCCAGCTCGATCTCTGGTAAAGATCCCATCTTGCTGTAATTGGTGTTTTGAAATCTGAGCAGCACGATGTATGCCAAGTCGAACTCGCACTGCTTGTACGCGAGAATATACAGCATGACAAGATTGCTGTAGTAGTCCTGGAGCTTGTACAAGCGCGAGACGTAGGGCCGAACCTCGCGACTGCGATGCAGTTGTGTGTACATTTCGCAGATGATCTTGCCAACATGCGGCGAGAAATGCAGGCCAATATTCTCTGCAAGGCTCAAAATGGCGGAATGGTTTGATGCGCCCATCGTCGACCCGTCGACAGCAGATGGTGATCTAGACTCGGTTTTCGACCCGTGGTCCTCCTCGCCGTGGCCGACACCCACCACGCCTCTGGTACGTGACTCTGTGTCTTCAGTGCTCATTCGGGAAGCCACACTGAGCTTGTTTGTGGCGATGGATGAAGGTGTCAGCATGGAATCCCTCATGAGTACGGGATCGGCTATGCCAGTATCCACTTGAAGACCTGTATGGCGCCTCGCAGTTGGAGGCGGACTTACGCGCGGAGGACCGAGATCGCAGGTGATATCTCTGAGACGGCAGTTTTGGCAGGCGTGGCCAAGTTTGGTGACGGCCAAGTTGCGAAACACCTGTCCATAGGCTTTACAACTGTAGCCGCGCTCAAGACACGGCCCGCACCCGCCTCCATCAACAACCTCGCCATAGTCTGCTTGTATTGCTCGTGCGTGAGCAACTTCCATCTTGCGGGCCGGTTCGAACGCACTCCAGCCTTCCAAGATCTTAGGCTCGTAGCATTCGAATTCTTGTGTCGAAGGAGTCTCTAACGCGAAGCTTGCCAGATCACGTAAGTGCTCGAAAGGGTCTGCATTATTGACTTGATAAGATGCTTGGTGATCGTCCTGAGTGACTTCTTCTGATGAGACTGTGGTGTTAGCTCCGCACGTCACCGTTGCCCAAGGGTATTGCTCGCGAATTCGCTGCTCCAAATCCGGGTCCTTGGTACACTCAACATCGTCCATCTCGATTGTCATTGTCTTCACACCTCTAGGATGTTCTCGGGTGGATATGCTTTCCTTCGCCGGTGAATTGAGCGCGTGGAGCGAGCTGCACACCTTGACTCCCGGAAATTGGTCTTTTAAATCTTGCTCAAGAGAAGATCCTAGGGCAGTTTCATCGACAAGAAAACAGACGTCCTTGATTGATGCCGGGATCACGTCTTTCCGGACCACTTCCCATGATAACGCTACATGGCTGTTCAGTCGGGTGCTGTCTTCATCCGTCATGTTCCGTGTGCTGAACACTGCATCTCGGTCATCTCTATCTTCGCAGTTATCAGCATCGATGACGTCTTTTCCGAGTGAACTTCGCGTGAGCGAGTTTGAGTCCTCCGTTATTGGTGTCTCGACTAGCAATTGCCGGAGACCTTGAACAGCCACGCGCGCAAACTCTTGGATAATTTGCGCGGGATCGACCTCGTAGCTGCCAATCATACGACCCCCAGCGTTGAGATGCAGATTGAGTTTTTGCTTGCTGAACAAATGTTAGTCCTTTCCAGTCGCTGTAAAATGCAAGTCATACAGTCGGGGATCGTTGTTGATAGAGAAAATGTCGACAGCGTCATCCTCCAAGCGCCGCAAAAGGTTGAATAGCTGACACTCATCGGCAGTCATGACATATTGATACGTCTTCTTTGCTTCTGGCATCGGCATTTTGGCCGGTTTGTGTGTTCTGCCAAAGCCCAGGAGCGATGGTTATACGAATGTCGCTCGTATCTTTTAAGCGAAAATATCTCGCAAGAGACTAAAAAGCCAAGATGTACTATGCGCGACTGGTCGCTGCAATCATTCCGCTCGACGAGGAGTTTGCGTGATCGCAAAGATTATACAGGGAGTGTCACTAGCCCAGCCAGCTGACTGTTGTGTAACCGCTCTCCCTACGAGTGCTTCGACGAGCTGAGAAAAGGTCCATTCGAACGAGGGTGAACAAGCAAACGCGGTAGAGACAGTGTGCAGTGTGGGCTAGTGAGACTGCAAGGACAAGCTCGGTGGTAAGCGATGATTGGAAGTAGTGGTGAGAGCGTGTCGCAATTCGAGGTCACGCCCGCTGATTTAGCGTGTCTGTTTCTGGCTAGACTGCATCCGTCAGCGCCACACGTCTCCTTTTGAACGGTCCCCTGTCCATGACCGCATTATCGCACACGATAACGTGACACTTCCGACGCAACGACTGCTTGCTCATGCGGCTTAACGAAGAGATGATATGGTCAGTCGCCCGACGCGTATGATACACTGGCACCGTACAATGGAGAGACAGATCATTCCTAAAATCGAAGGAGCGACTATGTACGAAGAAGGGACAAACTTTATGTACAAGAAAGACGACCGCCTCGAGAGCCCAATATGCTAGGACTTGTGCCATATGACACCAGCGAGGTCAACCTGATCAACTTCAACCAGAGCACGTGCCCGCCTTCTTGGGCTCGCAGCCGCCAGCGCATCCAGTGTACATCTGGCACTTGACCTTGGCATCGGCGCACACGTTCTTGAGAGTCGCAGTATCGCCATAGTTGCTGTTGATACCTGCGAGTTCGCCACCAGACTTGGCGGTAACTCCCTCAATGTACACGTTGCGCTTGCACTGGGAAGAGCAGTTTCCGCAGGATCGGTACAGCTTGCCGTAGTCCTCAACGTAGAAGTTGATGATATTGACGGTTCCGCAACCATTGTGTTGGACAACCTGGATTTCATGAGCTTGCCTGTCTGTCATAACTGGGGGGAAAATTGGCTCACCTTGTCTGATGCATGGTATGCACCTCCGCCAATAACCCATGACTGAGCGCCAGCTTTGTCTCCCTTGATCGAAAGTGCGTCCTCACAAACGTCCTCCCACCAGACGAACTAATTCAGACAGTTAGCAGTGTCGCTCGAAGCATACAAGGGTTGGCAACAAACCTCCAGAGTGCAGTGACCCTCGCAGTGGACACCTTCGGCCTGGTTCTTGCCAATGATCACGTTACGGAGAGTTGCGCCGGCCTTGAGCAGGAAGACGGCATCAGCAGGACCTTCTCACCGTCAGTTCATCGTCAAAGCTATGGACGGGAATAGAGACGTACCGCCTTCGCTATCGCCAGAGCAAGCACCGCTGCCACGGTCATACTTGTACCATGCTCCATCGAAGACCTGGCCCGCGGCAACCTCGATCACCTTGCTGTTGGTCTTGGTGCCCACAGCTTTGGGCAATCCACCGGTGTATCCATTGCATGCAAGAGCAGCAGGAAGGAGGGCCGAGACGGCGGCTAGCGCAGCAGCAAACTTCATGTCGAAATGCAACGGGTTTTATCGATTTTTGAAGCAAGAGTACGATGGGAGGAGACGGAAGTGAGTGTCTTTGTTGGCTCGGGCTGCAGGAAGAATGCTGATGGGAATTGTCCTGATTCTTATAACTTCTGCTGAATCCTTGCGCCAATGCTCTTGACCGCAGCTCCTATATTCTCGATCCTCCAATGCAGGTTCAGAATATCATCCTGCTGCAATGAGACATGCTCCGTCTATGACTCCACTTCTCATTCGCGGACATTTGCTGAACTCCACTTGGTGCACGCAGTGCTTGGCGACAACATTTCCGCCCGGACACGACTCTGCCAAGCACTGTGGTGCTTGTCCTTGGCTTTCATATACAAGGATCTGTGAGGCACACGTGGTTCGGATGTTTCTTTGCACTCCTGGCGCGATACTTGTCCTGAAACACTCGACCCACTTCCTGCTGTCGGACTTGTCTCATTCGAGGGCACAGCGTAAGGCTTAGCGCCGGAACACTGCCTTACCTCCTCAATTGTGGGATCATCCACCATTCATCATTTCGCCGACATCTAACAGTCCGTTTCTTGCAGCTAATCCACCTCAGTGCGATGGAGTGCTACTAGTATGGGGACTGCGACCTCACCCGCGCAAAGCGACCACACCAAGGCACTGCGAAGAAGGGCTGGAATCCCACATCCCTTAGCACGATGGATTGCCGACACGCTTTCATAATAAGCGCACGATAAGAGACTGCGCGAAGTCCCGCATCATTCATCCCAGGTTATCGAAATGGGCAGGTGTGCCAACAAGTTCTGCTTGCGGAAGCATAACCGCAGAGCCTTCGAATCATGGCTTGCATATAGCTACTCGCACAACTACCAGCAGGGAAGATACTTGGCCGTGTTCGACGGGGAGACAGTGCACCAGAGCCAGGGGCGCTTCTGCTCTACTGTGCCATGTTTTCATCGAAAGTCGATAGCCCGGGCAATCCGACGCCTGCGAAGAAGTAGCCGATCCGTTCGCAGCTTCTCGGCTCAAAGATGTTGCGACAATTGAAAAAGAAAGCAGGTTTACCTGAATTCGCTGTGCTGGGCGTTTCTTTCGAGCACATTGAAGCATGCAAGAGCATGCAGGATCACTTCAATTTAATCATCGCTACTCCATCTGGTCCTCTTCTGGAGGCTTAGATGCAATCCTGCAGTCTCCACATCTGAAGTACGGTGAAATGGGGCTCCATACTCTGGAGCACAACTGGTGGAAGAACCAACCTTTGTCACGAGGACTTCTATGGACGTATGCCGTATATGTCGGTAATCTGAGGAAGACGCATACCCCGGATTTTCTGCGCCCACACTCTGGGGTAGCGATAAGCCGTGGCACGTCGGCGGATTATCGACGCGACGCTGCTATGATCCGCGGCTTCCACCAATCAGAAAGCCAAGCTTGATAAACACCACTCGTCAAGATACACCGAGGGCTATGAAGTCAGCGACAGACTTGTTAATACCCTAGGTGCAATATCGAGCGCTCTGTTCCCGTGTCGTAATTCGGATTTTTCAGACTCAAAAACACGGCTCGGCTGGCCGACATAAACTCTTGGGAAGAGAGCTTCAGTACTCAAGCTCAGGCCACAAATCGTGTGAAAACTAGGAATCGGATTGTCGGAAAAATTGTGCATCAAACATAACAAGAAGCCGTCGTGGTCCTCTGTGAGCGTAGCTGGTTGTGTGCTTTTAGTGACTGCGACATAGAAGGTGTGTGCCGGAGACGGCTACCTGGTATTTCGACTACCTGAAAGCTCTTCAGAGAATGTCCAGAATATTCTGGAAAGCTGTTCCTTCGATTAAAGAATGGTGGTTGCAAGGAATCATGGCGCAGAATTAGTAACACCGATACTGTGCGCGAGAATTAACAATTTCGTGTTCAATGTCTTCAGGTCCGAACAGCCCACTCTCTAACAATACCGCAAGTGCAACCATTTCGACTACGATCATGCATGGCTTAATGGAGCTGGCCACTATGTGCTAATCATATTTGCACACAGCCGTTTGTCAAGTGGAGCGGTCGTCGCACTCAGTGTCACTTCCCTCAGTTCTGCGCCACCAGAAACGTACGAGACGCATCGCACCGACACAACCCGCAAAAACGAGCAGACCGTACCGGAAGTTCGCGATCGCTCTGCCTCGGCGCACCGAAGGTAATAATGAGCCTTACAAAAGAATTTAATTGAGGTAATGTATGCTACTGTCCCATGCAAGAGGAAGGTTGACACCGCGAACACGACCAAGTGGCCGGATCGTGCCAACTACGCCGATCAAGAGTAATTTGGGCTTGTTCAAGTTGGGCAAGTGAACAACTTCGGTCCAGGTAGTACATAGTCCTCGTCTTCTTGTGTATAGGAATTCCACAAGATGCCTGGATCAGTAGGGCTATAAGCCCCTGGAAAACCTGCGAGGTTGGCTGTCGGAACCACTTTTCCCGTACCAGTGACCTCAACCTGAAGACAATTTGGGTAGAACATTGCACCTCCTACGTCTTTGGCAGAGGTCAACTGAATAATGTCGTGTCGAATGAGATACTGGCCCGGTGCTAAGCATGCTGGAATGGTAACGTTCCAAACGTTGCGTTGAGCTGTCAGGCGTTCGGTTGCCCAGTATCCATCTGGACCTACCGCATATTCCTCGATCTTGAACCAGGGTTTGCCTTCACTACCCGTGAATTTTCCACAATCGGGATCACAACGTGCCATGTACGTCAAAATGGGCGAAATGTGTGGCCAGTCATTCCAGTGGTATCGTACGTTTGACCCAGCTGTAACTTTGCCAACACGAGCAACGCCGTTGTCTGAGATGGGTTGCGCACCGCCGCCACAAGTGATGTTCTTGTGGTAGACGTCGTATATTGCCTCCGCGTTGATTTTGCCGTACACTTTGCGCATGATGCTTGGTGGTGCAGCGTCGAAGTTGGGGCTTGCTGCCGGTAACAATGCTGTGTATGTTTTCGAGTTCATCACCACTGACTTGACGTGTCTATCACCCAAAGTTAATACACACCTTGCGAAAATGTATGCGCGACTTACCCATGTCCCATGACAGTTGACGCCAGGAGGGCCGCAACAAAGAGAGGAAGGCTCAACATCTTGCGAGCTTGCCGGCGCGTTGGAATTCTCAGTTCGGTTGTTCCGAAACTTTGCGTGCTTGTCGAGTAAGACAGTAGCAAAGAAACATGCGAGACCTCTATCTTTCAAGGCATATCCAGATTTCATTGCATTTTATGGTTGCTCTGCGATTGCCCAAGAAATGGCCGAAATTGGTCTAGGATACCCGTCCGCCCAATTTGACATGACAGGGTAGCTCGTTTCGAGTTGACTGCTGCACCACACGCAGCCCTCTGCACCGGTCGATAATTAAGTCACCTCCATCTTCCTGAAAGATATATCGGTTAAGGAGGCTGAGGGTTGTTGCGTGCATATGTATCTGCAGACCGTCCACCAATGTCCGATAGTGATCTCCAGCCTCGCACTCACCTTCTAGCAGTACCTCAAGTGCTTATTTCTGTCATCGCTACACGACCGCTTGGCACTATACTTCACGTAGAGACCCAACCCAAGACGCAGTCTTCGCATTCCACCAATAGGACAAGAGTTGGATTACATTCTGGACAAGCGCTAAATTTTGCTGTATCTTGTCGTCTGAGAGGATGAAGGACCAGCTGCACTAGACCAAGTTGCTAGTAGTGAGTCATCTTTCTCATATCTAGGTAAGATAGCATGAAGATTTTCGCTTGATCATAGGGCTCAAAGTGGCTGCGAAATGTAGTCCTCTCTTGACAGTCCAGGTCGTCTTTGCGCATATCGCTTCTAACACAACAGCATATCACTAGCAGGAAATGGAGCAGATATTGTTGACAAGTGTATATTATAGTTGTACGCTTTCGCACAACAAGGAGTGTTATTAGCTATTACAGCTCTAAAAATTTCCAAGATAATAATCCATAAGGAGTGACCATAAAACAACGACAATGCTCAAAATCTAAAAGACACCAAGCGCTATGCAACCATGATCCATCGCAATGCAAAAAAAACAAAGAGCTCAATCAAAACGCACCCTCTAATCCACCATTGTTAACGTTCTGCATTTATCGCTGGCACTGGATGGTGAAGTTGGTGACATCCGTCTCGACGGCCTTGTCCCTGTTGCCATCGAGATCGGCAAAGGTGATCTTATCGTTGATGCGGATGACAGCGCCGTTGATCGGGTTGGTGAAGATGCAGAAGACGTTCTGAACGGCGGGGTTGATGTTCTGCGCGCTCGTGGCGATGAGCTTGCCGTCCTTGCGCAGGTTGGTGGCCCATGGGAAGATGGAGCCGAGAGTGACGGGTGCTGCGTTGATTTGCACAGAGGTCGCGGCGTTGGCGCCGGACATGTCGTTGGCGAGGGAGAAGGTGAAGTAGACGGGGCCACTGGCGGAGGCAAGGGGCGCGGCAAGGGCGGAGGTGAAGAGAGCGACGGAAGAGGTGATGATTGAGGCCTTCATTTTGATGGATTGGTTGGTTTGTTGGTGTTGGTGTGTTTTGAAGTTGAGTGAATGTCGTAAGGAGACAATGAAATTGGACGATAGGAGATAATGGAAATGGAAGATGTTGTTTTGATGGTTGTAGATGTAATGAGATGATTTTCTGTACTGCGGAGATGAGAGTCGTCTTTATACATCTACGGAGTCTGTCAGCTTCACGATACTAATCGCTTTCGATGCTACTCTGGCAAGACATCTTTGGCTCAGCCTTCATGGCTGCTGATGCGAAGTGAGCGCACTCCGCCTCCCCGCTTCAGCTGGCTCACGTGCGGCTTGGAAATCGCGATCAGGCAAGCAGCCAACTGGTCGGTGGAGGACGGCTGAGTATTCGGCCGCAATAAGCACGATTGACGCCACGCGAGCTGTTCTCCAGATTTGGACTCGATAAGGTTAGTGGGCTGGACAGGGCTGAACAGGGCGTTGGGAGCGTTCACACTCAGCCACGCCCCGCTGCAGTCCCATTCGTTGCGTAAGCGAAGATGAGTTCAGCTATATTTACACCGCTTTGCTGATGCACTTGGCGTTTGTCAGGTCTTACATTTCCGGAAGCGCGATTTTGGTGCTGTTGTTTCTGCGAGTTTAGGTGTGCACTAGCAGTGAAGGTTGAGGTGGATGAGCGCATTAGCATTCCTGCCTGCCTGACGGACCTGCGCCTTCAAATGCTACCTGGCAACGTGCCACCCCTCCATCAACTTGCCCTCGAAAACTCGCTTCCTGGTGTACAACCGGCCAGTAGTATACGCGGCCTTATTATCCATCCTGTTCTTCACCTCAAAATCATTATCGTCTGGAATCGGTAAAACAAACTCTTTCGTGCCGTCCTGTTCGACCATCCTACACACCAGCTCGTACTGCGACGCAGGACAAGCAGTCACATTTTCTGCTACAATACCATCATAGCATTGGTAAGTGATGCCCGGTATAGTCGGTAGAGGATATGGATTGTTCAAACGGCTTGTTGGCAGTGGCAGTGAGCCCAAGATTGATTCAAGGAATGGCGCAATTCGTCCTTTGATGCACGAATCATGCAGTAGCAACGCGTCGTGCCCTTGGTCGAAGTAATCTGCATACATCCCTCTCAGCGTTATACGCTCTCGCGCATCCTGGCACTCAATAAAGCCGTAGTCAACCTGCACGCTCCGGCTTGGTTCGATATCCGTACTGCGAATGTACTTCTTCAGATCCCACACGCTATAGTGCCAACGAGCAACATTACTCATGAGAATTTTGAAGCTTGGTATAGTGGACATGGATCCGCTCAGCCCGTACTTCGCGAACAAGTCTGGCATTTTCGAATCGCGCATCGCTGTCCAAAATTCATCAAATTGACATGCATCAACAAGAGCACGGTATGCCGCCGCGAGACAATTGGTTTCTTCCGCATCTTTCGGTGCACAGAATCCGAGGTAGAGCCATAAATCCTCGTCTACACCTGGCATGTAGCCGTTGAGTATCTGCCCATAGAACAGGAAAGCCTGTCGCTTTTCGAGCGGCTCGAGTTGGTTGAATGGCATTTCGCGATCCCTTGGGTTCAGACGCTGTCGTGCAGTGTGATAGATGACAGTCGCAAAATCTGCTATAGAGTTTGCCGCAAAATTTGATTGCCGTTGTAACCACCGCAGATCAGTCTGCAGAGAAATGTCTAGCACTTGTGCTGCGCGGAACGACAAGAACTCTTTGAGCTTGTTCGACCGCCATGCGTCCCTTAACTCTTCGTCACCCACGCCGTGCTTCTGCACTAGACCACGGTAGATTGTGAACAGGCGTTGACGGTCTTGGCTCGACACAAAGTGCTTGAACCCGAAAGCTATATGAACGTCATCGTCTTGTGGAAAAGCGTCCTTGCGACAAGCTAGAACTAGATCGTCTGCTGCATCTAGTGGACGTCCTAGTTGGCATTCGTATTTGTGTGATGGCCAGTGTCTTTTTGAGCAATCGATATCACAATATGCGACGTGTTTACATTTTGTGCAGCGGCGTAGAGTATCGCTTTCCGTAGCGCAAGAAGCGCATCTAGGAGGCTGGGCTAGGAGTTGTCCGGGTCCGTATGGATGCGGAAGTCCAGCAGTGCCATCTTCGTTGGGGAATGTAGTAACTACGCTGTGTAGGTACAGGATAAGTCAGCGCTATTGTTGAGCAAAGCAGTCTCTACTCCTTACCTGGATTCAGGTTCAAACGCATGTGATATTGAGCGTCTAAGCCAATCAGCTTCTCTTTGTTGGTCGCGTGGATCAGGGATAAATTTTCGGAATATGTCACTGCGAGGTCCAGGTTCTGCGACCGGCGTTGTGAGTGAGGATTCCTTCACCCCTGCATGTGGTTTTGATGCACTGCTCTGCAAAACCTTTACAAGATTTGCCTTCAGATTCTCCACTACCTGGTCAAGCATGCCGGCATATCGCGGCTCGACACTGAGCGATGCAGGCAAAGTCCACTGCGCATACGCCTTGCCATGATTGCCACGAGTTGTGAAAAGGCCCAGGTCTTCAAGCACACGACCGCAACAAAAGCATGTCCTTTTACTGATTCCTAGATAGCACCGTGACCCATGGTGTGTCGAGTGGCTGAGCAAATACGTTGCCATTCTGATTTCCGCATGTATCCATTTCGGTTTTTTCGCCTCCCGGAAGAAGGTTGGAGCAAGCGTTCTCATTCTCGCTTGCATAGATCCAACGACGGTTGGGTCTGGTGAGATCCGCTCCTTAGCATATCCCGGGAGCAAGATAATGCGAACAGTCTGAAAGCTGGGAAGCCGCATGGCGGTGTCCCCGAAGATCGTACAAGCATTCCAGGGTCGGTGAATGTATCTCAAGTGGCGTACCAAGTTTTTCGCTTGACCTTCTTTGCAGATACGGTTGATGATAGTTTCTAATTGAGGGCTGTCGAATAGATCATTCACATATTTGACGGGAGAGTGCGACAGCACGTCTTTGGTCAACAAGTTACGGACAGCCTCGACAAGATCAGAATGCTCTGATTCGACGGCGAGGTATTGAAGGACTTGTGTAGTATGAAACGATAATCGTGATTTGTAAAAATTGCATGTCTTCGACATCAGCAGCTCTTGTTCATTGCTGCCGAAGCTGCCTAACCAGGGTCAGCGAGCCACCAGTGACCACGGACTTGTAGCACACAGTACCCTTGTGTGACGCAACTTCTTCCAGCGCAGTTACTACGCTCCCGAGGTAGGTTTTGTCTGCATCGGTCCACTTCGCATTCCGTGCAATGAAAATGGTACACTCATCTCCATCTTCAAACAAAGATGTACATGTGACAAACGATGCGTGCTTCTCGCGACAGATAATTTCTGCAAGTGCATCAAGGAAGGTGCTTATGACGTTTCGAGAGTCGTTGGCGGTAAGTAAACCACAGATATTGGTAAAATTGTCGTCTTCATCGTCAACACTATCGTCGTCATCATCATCGTCCTCGTTTTCCGTCTCCTCCTCAGTGTGGACGGTCGTATCCAACGGCTCTTGTTGCTGCCTGTAAACATGACACCATGTGGTAAGAGCTGCTATCTCCGCCTGCGTTCGAGGAGGCAAGTGCCACGCCTTGTCATCGATCGGTCGACATGCCCGAGGCATGAGCGCAATGCTCACGCGGGACTTGCTCAGCAGCGCCATGAATGACGAAAATATTTTGTGACAGAAAATAAGAAAATCGTGCGACTCTGAGAAGAAGAGAGATGCAGAGTGCGGGGTCTGACGTGGGGGTGTTGTGCTACCCATTCACCATTCTCACCGGTGCTTCGCGTGGAACGCACAAGACGCTCTAAACTTACCTCACACGTCCGTCTGCAAGGCGATTTGAGTAACATATCTGGGTGGCGTCGATGCTGGCGCCAAGTCTCCTTCGTCAGCGTAAGGTTTGACGGCGAGCGAGTCGATGAAAACCACCAGGTCATCTTCGGCATGAGCGACCATCACAGAACGATAGCGTTCGCTTTGATTTGAGACGCCTTCATGGCGGTCTACGGAGTGCCAAGTCATCCGATAGATGCACACATCGAGTCGTTAAAAGACGACGAGTTCTCAAAGCAGCAAAAGGGTTCGCGCTAGGGATCGCGGTGCAGGGGCAAAGCGGGGCACCTGCCTAGCCCGCGGAACCGAGGCATCCATTACGCGCGAACGTGAAGCATGGCAAGCTCGTGTCAGATCACACAAATGCATATACAAGGGGACATCTAGCCCGCCGTTAGCTTCGGTGACCATTCCCCTAGCTCTGCGGCATCTTTCTTCAACGCAGGTACTGCACAAGACCTCCTTCTACACACGCTTCATAGCACAACACCGACACGATGCCGGAGCTCCCACCTTTTGAGCACACGCCCATCGACGACATCGCGAGCACATGCGCTCGCGTGCGCGCCACGTTCCTTTCGCACAAGACGCGCCCGCTCGAATTCCGCATTCAGCAGCTTCGCAAGCTGTACTGGGCCTTCAAGGACAATGAGGCGCTCGTCACCGAGGCGTGCAAGCGCGACCTGGGCAAACCGACCTTCGAGACGTACTTGACCGAGTATTCTTGGTGCATGAACGACTGCATATGGATGGCCAACAACTTGCCGCGCTTTGCAAAGGACGAGAAGCCGGCGGACATCGCCTTCACCAACAAATTCGTGGGCCCGCGCATCAGGAAGGATCCCCTAGGCACCGCGCTCATCATCGGGGCCTACAACTTCCCCATCCAGCTTACCGTGGGCCCGCTCATTGGCGCCATTGCAGCGGGGTGCACTGCCATTGTCAAGCCCTCTGAGTCCTCTCCCCATGCTGCCGCTATCTTGCAGAAGATCATCTCGGAGGCGCTAGATCCATCGTGCTACACCGTCATCCAGGGCGCCATTCCCGAAACCACCGCGCTTCTCGACCAGAAGTGGGACACCATCTTCTACACAGGCTCCGAGAACGTCGCACGGATCATTGCGAAGAAGGCAGCTGAGACACTAACGCCCTTGATCTTGGAGCTGGGCGGCAGGAACCCGGCCATCATCACGAAGCACGCCGACCCCAAGCTGGCAGCCAGGCGGTTGTTATGGGCGAAGACGCTAAACGCAGGTCAGGTGTGTGTCAGTCAGAACTGCACCTTCATCGACCGCGAGATCCTGCCAGCCTTCATCCAGGAAATGAAGAACACCCTCAAGGAGTTCTACCCACAGGGCCCACGCAATTCGCCCGATTACGGCCGCATCGTCAATCAGAAGCAGTTCCAGCGCCTCAAGAAAATGCTCGATTCGAGCAACGGCAAAATCGTCATTGGCGGCACCATGGACGAGAGCGATCTCTTTATTGAGCCCACCGTCGTGCAGGTCAACGACATCTCTGATAGTCTAGTCAGCGACGAAAGCTTTGGCCCACTGCTACCCATTCTCCCAGTAAACAACCTCGATGAGGCCATCAAACTGGCCAACGAGACCCACGACACCCCTCTTGGCACCTATGCCTTTGGCAATAAGCAAGAAATGGAGCAGATCCTCAACCAAACACGCTCAGGAGGCGCCTCGCTCAATGACGGCTTCTTCCATGCCTCTATCCCAACCCTAGCCTTTGGCGGCGTAGGCACATCTGGCCAGGGCGCATACCGCGGCAAAGCTTCCTTTGACGTTTTCACACATCGCCGCTCCGTCACGACGACACCTGCATGGCTTGAGAGCCTGCTTGATGTGCGATACCCACCTTACTCGCTGAAGAAGCAAAAGAAATTTGCTGGTATGAATGAGATGAAGCCCAATTTCGACCGCGAAGGACGGCCGCTGGGCTGGGGAAACTGGTTGCTGGGACTATTGGGCTTGAAGGGTCTGGCAGTGCTTATTGGTCAGTGATATTCTGTTGTGTAAACTTATGCGGATGTGTCTGTTAACGTCGCGCAGTCGCAATTGGGGTGCGGCAGTACTTGCAGCGGAGGGCGAAGCTTTGAACTCGTGCCTATCGGTAATTGTATAACAATTTTACACGCAACCACCTTGGTGTCAAGTACCTTCTCAAGGAGGCCCGCCATCGTGACTGGGTTGTTGCACGGTGATGTCCTCCCTGAACTGCGTGACTCTTGTACCCTCCGTTTCTTTCTACGTTCTTTATACACATTGAGCCACTTCTAGAACTCTGGTTACTCTCAATTGCTTTCCATAGATCACAGAACAAAGCCTCCTCCCTCCTAAGTCAATTCAAACCCTCCCACAACACTCCAGAACCGTCTCTCCCACACAAACGCAAACAAACTTGTCAGTCCTAGAACGCGACAAACATGAACCAATCATATAAACACTATCGCCACACCTGACCTGTCATTCATCCAACCAAAATCCCACCACAAATACATTCGCCGCTGCGACTACCAGCACAACTAATGCCCTACCACCACGGTGCTTCAAAACATCTGGCATACCCACCCACACCACACCACCTCACGCACACTCCGGATAACACATATCGAACGCGCACATTCTACCCTTCCACATCGCCTCCTCCTTGCTATGAGCTAGCAATGCCATACTGGTTCCGTTCGCATCCCAGACCAGTCTCTTCAGCTGCTCACGCAGCGCATATGAGTATGCTTCACGACATGCACCTCAACGACCAAGACGGGTGGCAGAGGTATATGGAAGGCGGGTATAAGTACGTGCGTGAGGACTGTTGGAATGGGGAGCAAGAGGAGAAGGGCGAGAGGTGGTGTACGGAGGAAAGATATCGGGGCTTCAGGATGGGTAGTGGGTGTAGAGTGGAGAGGGGATGGGAAATCGAAATTAGGAGAGGGAGGGAGAAGAGGCGGTGGGAGAAGGTTACGGAGGTGGGGATTAGGAGACGGGGAGGAGGGATGGTTGTTGTTAGACGGAGGGGTTGAATGGAGGAGAGGTGGTGAGAGTGGTGGGAGGAGGTATTTGCATGGATACGAGATGAAGATTTATCTGGTTTCTTGGGTATTGAGCACCTTGTGCGGTGATACGATAATGCTGGGGGCGATGAGGTTGAGGGGCGAAGGATATTCGTGTGTTGACGAAGAACACTTATCGAAAGTTTGAATGTGGCTTGGTTGGCGACAATATGATGTTGAGAGGACGAAGCATGGGCGGTGTGAAGCAGTGTTTCATATCGCACCTTGTGAACTTGTTTCGAGAAGAAAATGGTGAACTAAGGCAGTGTTGTGCCTATTTTGCGTGTATGGTCATGCTCTTGAAGACTGCGGAGTATAAATGCCTTTGAAAGGAAGAAGTAAGTTCTTCCTGCAACACTACTTTTGGCTCCAAACTGACTGATAGTCGTCACAAACCTACCACACACCTACGAAAGCAGATACCAACAGAAACTCAAGATGTACGACAGGAGATTCTCTGGCTAGCGCTCGGACCGCTACCATGACCCCAGGCGCAATGTAGTGCGCTTCTTCGAAATCTATCACAACCGACTGTAGTCGCTCAGCGAGGACAGCAGCGATCTACACCGGTCAGAAATCAGCTGCATAATACAGGGTACAACCGTCAGCTGGACGGCAAGAAAGTGTGCAGGTGCGCCCACCCCGCTAGCCACGGCGACGCTTTCAGTCTTACAGGTAGCCTGGAACAGTATGTTGGATACCCATGCCTTGGTATTGATGGCCAGCGGATGAGCTGGGACGAGGAGATCCACCGCAAGCTCGACATACTTGGCAAGGACAACGCGACCAAGGAGGAGCTGGATACAACGTCGGACCGTGTTTACCATCCCGACACACTCCGCGCACATAACGCGCGAGGGCGTAATCAAGACTGGGCACTGGCACGAGGACTAACGATCAAGGGCTTGCCGCATGATGTGATGTGGCATGGCTGGCACAATCCACTGAATATATACGTCCTCCCGCCACCAGAAACTCCCGATCTGGCTGTCATTAGCGCTCAAGGTGGTTACAGGCCAGGACCGACCGCGTCTGCCCAAGGCACGCGTTTGCAAGGACGACCAACGACGTTGGGCCTGACGTGGGGCGCGAGCCAGTCTAATCGTGGGGGCTCGTCTACGAATGGCAGGAGTTGAGAAAGTTTGGTGGTGGAAATGCAGCGGAGAGTGAAAGGAAATTGATGATGATCAAACTTTGGATTCTGAGAGCGTATCGCATAGTGGATTCTTTCTGGAAAGCCAAATTCTTTCTTGAAGTATAGCCCCGGGAGGTCAAGTCATGTGACGTTGGTCGATTTGATGTTTGGTGTTGGGCAGGCGCCATGAGACAGCTTGTGCGGACGTTCTTTGCTGTGTAGGAGATTCTCTATGTTTCATCTTCCCTCAAAGGACGTTCGTGCCAGCGAAGATGGTGATGTTCAATTGACTCTACAGTCAAGGTCGTTCCGTGCGCACTAAATGGGTAGTCGAAGTCTGTGACTGGACGGCGCTCAAAAAGGCGGTCATTGTCGAATTCCGGCCCGTCAAACTCGTGCTCTGGGAGCGTGATGTTCTACCTCTATTAGTGATGGCATAGTTCAGCGGCTGAGTCGTTGGCGTCACGATGATGTCGAGTGAAGGAGCAAGCGCGACGCGTCACGGAAGTGAAGCCGCTGCCAAGCGCCCCACGCTTGCGACAAAGCACTCAGCTCGCTATCGCTCCGGCATCGCTCCTTCCACTCAAACACCATCATTTCCTTCTTCAAGCCTCAGTTGGCTTCGATGCTGCGCGCGGTTGTAGCAGTACCCCACGATGGTGGTCATAGTTGACCTGGACGACGATCCGCTCTCTCGTCATGCCCCGCGCGCTCCCGCCTTCATTCGCGACGTGAAGCCGGTGTACCGCCCTCTTGCGCCAACAGCAGCAGGAGACGCGGATAGCGCGTCGGGGGCAGGCGAGAGGCCCAATCCCAATATCAATGGATTCAGCGCCGCCCTGAGCTGTTATCCGTGAGCCGCAACCATAGCAAGGACAAGACTCCGCGCCCTGATGCATGCTGACCACGGTAATCGCACAGTATCGTCCGCCAGCTTGCAAGCCAGCTCGATCTCAACACGCTGCACGACCTGTCGCGCACGTGCAGGCAGTTCCGCGCGAACCTCCTCGAGTACCGCGGCCAGCTGGTCAAGCACACGCTGCACTGCTACAATGAAGATGCACTGCCTGGACCCAGAGCCGGCTCTGCCAGACAGCTGACCAGCGGCCGTGTGGGCAAATGCGCGCGCGACATGGTGGGCGAGTGCCAGCGCTGTGGAGAGGTCGTGTGTCGGGTATGACGTCGCGTGTGGGAGAGGAGATAGGGACCAGAGCTGACTTTGCAGAATTGCACAATGAAGCCTCCAGCTACGCCCGTGCTGCGAGCCCGCCACCGAAGACTGTGCCGAACGTGTAACAAGGCACCTCTTCCGGCTCTTTTGGCCATACAGAAGCCGCGCGCCACATCTTCCAGCACGCCCTCTCCGCCTGGCTCGCCCTCGCCACGTCCGATATACTTTGACAGCGAGGGCACCGCGTCTCGGGCCTTCACAGCACCTGCCTTTGAGCGCACGCCGTGCAATTGTGACAATGTAGTCTGGCTGTGCGCCCCATGCGGCAAAGACCTGCGCAACGCCGACACCATGTATGTGCGGGGATGGAGCTGGCGGACGCGCTACAGTCACTACCTTGGCGGTGTGGGCACCGGTGCAGGCGAAGGTAATGAGGGTGTTGAGTGTGGACGTGGCAAGTTGTGCCTGGGCGCAAAGATCGTCGAGCACGAGACCTGCGAGCAGGAGCTTCTGGATGCACTAGCTGCACAGCATGGATCGCCCGACTCTGCTGAACGCTGGAGCGGGACGAGCTATTACGCGCAAGAGATAGAAGGTATCGGTGGCGTGCTGAAGATTAAGCACAAGAAGCAAGTGCGGGTCGGCGAGTGCGTGAAGCTGTACGAAGACGAGCGCGAGAAGGCCGTGCAGTACCTCGAGCGCGAAGTGACGGGAAAGCTGAGGAGCTGGTGCTCGTGGTGTGAGAGGATTGTGCTCGGGGAGAAGGACAAGGCTACCGTGGCCGGGGCGCGGCCAGCTTCAAGCTGTTCAAATTCCACGTCCTCGAGCAAGTAGAGCGAATAAGTTTCCGCTTCGTGCGGCTGCAGTGTAAAGCCATTTATTCTGGACGCATGTGAAGCGTCACTACCTCTTTTGCTATCTGGGAAACTACTAGCCACATGCACCTTCCTAAACCTCCGTACTAAACTCGCTTGCTAGCAAAGGTCAAACTTGCTTGCATCGTATATATGAACCTCCGGTCCCTGAACACCGTTCTCCTGCTGCACGTACTCCTCTTACCTCAAGAACTGAGAGATGAGAATCTCAAGGACGTGCTTTTCTCGAGAGCAGGGGTGCAGATTACACCCGAAACTTGGAGAGCCAAAGTAACGGCAACGACATCTTCGCCGCTGCATACTGAAGTGCTACGTGCATGTAAACAGCTTTACACAGAAGGAATCGAGATACTCTACGGCATGAGTAGGTTCCGCATAACGTAACCAAGCAGACGTCCTCATCGCACGACATACTCCGCACGTCACGCTTCCAGCCAGCCTCACTTCCCGTCCTCGGATTGACTGATGATACCGGATGGTCCGACAACGAGGATGCATCTTACGTTGTCGACGAGCCCTCTGCATATGCTACGCACAGGATGATGCGCGCTACAATAGTTTTATCACACACCTCCTTGCCTCTGGCGTGGATCTGCTGATTCAGAAGCTGATCTCCACTCGGGAGTTTTGTGGCCGCCTGTCAATTTTTATATCGAGGAAGCGCGGATCGGGCGTGTCAAGGCAGCGTTATTGATCGCGGTCTGGAATGAGTTGAAAGATCTCGGGCTTTTGAAACGGAGATCGGATGTGTTTGAGACGGCGACTGAGACTTGAGAATGCTAGTGGGGCTGAAGTAGCTTGATGTGCGCTTGCCGGGAGTACACTCAATGTCAATGCACAGTACGTTACGTAGTGGTCTATCAGATATCGTATTTCTGGTCGGAAGGCGTATAGATTCTGCCTTTTTTCTTCCTTGTTAATCCGCTCGACAGTTTTGGCATTACACCATTTCAATCGTGCGCAGTTCCCACGCGCCTCCCGGCCTTAAATCCTCCAGGAAATCGCGAGTCGTCTCGTTCCTGGCCATATGAATATGATACGCCATGAATAAGCCAATACGTTGAAACGTCGAATTATACAACTTCTCCGCAATAAGAACCGAGGTGTATACTTCATCTTGTGACCTGCCATGTCCGAGGAACACAGCAATGACTTCTTGGGTTCCGTCCTTGTGAGGTCGATCAAGATATACTCTGCCTTTCCGGAATTCCAGAAGATTGAGTGCCTGGTTTGAATCAGTGTCGTCTGATTGATTTGAATCGGTGTCTTCGATTTCGCTTGCAGTCACTTGCAATTGACATGGAATAGTCCAAGCTTGCATTTGGAAGCTGGGCTTGAAGTACGTGTAGTCGCCGGACTCGCTTCTGGTCCTCAGCTAGTGATCAATTTGTATGCGATCGCCAGACTTGCAACCAGTGTTCTGATAGTGACCACTATCGATGCCATCGAGTGTGCGATACGTAAGCCAGATGCGTACGTCATCTTGTGGAGACAAATCCCATACTATCAGAGAGCATCCGAGATATTTCGGGGGATCCGGATGGCGGTCCGCTGTAACGGAGGCCCAGCTTCAGGAAGGGAACATTCGCGCTGGCGATGGAGACGACGCTTTCAGGTGGTGGCCGTTTCGAATATGCCAGCTCAAACTCACTGTGAATGTTTTAGTCGCTGGATTGCCGCTTATTATTGATTTTCCAAATATTGGGAGGCCATAGAAATGAACACTGGCAGCCCCAGAAGTGTAAGAATTGTCGAATTCGTCGAGTAGGCCAATGCTACCTTTCAATGATATCCTCCTTATAAGAGAGCTGTCTCTGACTATAGTGGGTGAGAAGACTATACACCAAATAGGGGTCATCATCTGGTGAATCTCCATGCATTGGGAGTACATTGAGTCGAATATCAAATTCGGCGACGTCTTCGTCCTCTAAACCATCGCTGGTATATACTTTAGCTTTCGCCTTTTGCCGACGCAAGCCCTCAAGTTGATGGTCCTCCATACACTGGAAGTAGATTTGTGTTTCAGTAAAGACAATGAGTCGTCGTGACAAGTAAAGTTCCTAGTACGTCCACCCGCGGCTCATCCATGTGGAGTTCGAGATCTCAAATTCAGGATCATGTACGGCAACCGCATGCTTTCCAGAAGGTGACAACTTGAAAATTTCTTGTTGTGGTCTAAATGTTCCATCGATACCTGGAAGGCCGTCGTCTGGATCGTCTCCGGATGCAGCAACTATTGTAATTTTAGCACATTGGTAGATGGAGTCCATGTTCTGAATGAGGTGAATTTTCTCAGGGCTAACTTCTTGGTCGATACAGTACCTATCAACCCACAAGTACCGTATGTCAAGCTGCATTGCGACAGTCAAGGCGTCACTGTTGATCTTTGGCAGGCTATTGGGAGCCCATGATAAGTCGGCGCCAGGGCCTGGAGGCTTGCCCCACACATAACTCAGACAGGCGTATTATGCACCTGTGGTGATGTAACATAGTTGCTTGCTAGAGCAATCTATGATCTTCAGCGAAGGTAGCCTTAGCTGGGGTTGTGTTCCGCAGATTATTGTATGCCATATTCCACATTTGACGATGCTCCTCTTGACATGATCAAGGCTCGGCTGGTCCGCCCATACGCGTCGGGCGATGGTATCGGGAACGATGAGAATGTCTCGAAAGGTTGTCTGAGACATAAATGAACAGATAATGAACCGCAGACGTCTAACACGGTGATCTTCATAGCCACCTCCTTCAGTAAAGCATGTCAATTCTAACTCGTCTTGAGCTTGCGAGAACGCCTTTCGAGTTGCATTCGATGGGACTTCGAACATAGCTTTGATCCCAGCGCTCAAACCGCAAGCTGTGCGTATGGAATTCCATGCGACAAGGTAAACAAATCTCTTTGGTTCGTAAGAGCTACTCCAGCTGGACGGCGATACTTCCGGACGCGGTATGGTAGGATGAGCGATCGAGTCGAGATCGATATTGCGACATTCCCAGCAAATGTCTTCTTTCGGCTGATCGGCATCCATTTTGCGAGATGTGAAGCACTTTTCAAGCATGGGTTGCAGGATGTACCTAGTCTGTCGTGAAGCACATGCTGTCGACAGCGAGGGATGCCTAATACCACACTTGTCTAGATACGGCTAGCATGGGAAACAGTGGCTCGTACCTCATCTCAGCCACACCCATTCACCACGAACTCTCCGCTCTTGAGCATCTTCGCACATGTACCGGTACCGCAAATTTACACCTCTTGATGCGCACTCTTTACGCGATCATAAGCTCAGCCTCTATCCACAAGGATTAAGACCCCCTTGCCACTCCATTTGGGACGGGATGCGCACAAAGACGGTCGTTACACACACCCGCGCAACACTCTTCTCAGGGCGGTGAATCTGGGACATTACTTTCGGATTGATATGTTGTAATGTTGAAGCTCGTATATGAGCGTATGGAGCTGCTCTGATGACGATGACATGATCGGTAGGTTATATGCGTTTGTGGAGTGACCGGGCCACATCAACTCGTGTTAAGTTCCATATGACGCAAATCATCCGAGCCATAGCCGTTTCCCGGGTTTTTCCCTCATATATCTTGCAAGACCTGTAGTTGGGTAATCATGGATACCATGTTCCGTGAAACAGGGAGTTATCAGCAGACTTACTGCTCTCCAGCGATCCTCGACGCAGCTCAACGACCGAGATCTTTTCGAACAACGATCCCTGCCGTTACCTAACAATTCACATGCTATCCCTATATAGACGCGGTCAGATCATCCTCTCCGTCGGAATGTCAGATCATCTTCGCTTCTACCCCTCTCGCCCCGCTCCGATTGCAACGTGCCTTATTGAAATCGCAAGCACCCCGCTTTTACTCCGCTTTGAAGGCGTGACCCATGGCGAGGTAGTCATGATACGTGGGAATGTAGCCTGATGGAAGGTGCTCGATCTCAGCGTACAACATAGTACGATGAGTCGACGCCATGCCTATATCACAGTCACCAATAACGAGCAAAACGTCCACGCCTTTCAATCTTGTTGATCATTAGGCATATCGGTCTGGATTTCTACATCGTTCAGATTCTCAATATCAATGAAGCTTGTCTCACCTCAACTACAGGCAGGAAACAACGCATCTGCCGCGTCGGACCTGGTATACAATCCTGCCTCGTCGCTACTCGAAGCGCATACCAGGACATCCAATGAAACCAGCACCGCCAACCCAACAACCTGCGTGCCATTCGTAGAAGTCTCACTGGGCACAGATAGATCAACCCCTCCATCTCAACAGTCTGCGACGACGCAAGCCACTGCCACGATTGTGGAATCAAAATCAAACGTCCCCAGCATCAACGGCTGGGTTCCCGAGCGAATTGCACGCAGCCGCTACCTGGATCCACATGGCATGGACCTCCAGAAACATGCGTGGTATTGTTCTTCGCTGGGCATGGGGACAAAGCATGTGCAGGATGAGTGGGGTTTCAACAGCACAAACGTGAGTCGGGATGTGAGTCGCTCGCATAGCCCGGCTGTTGAGGGGCGGAATGGGTGAGGATTAAGGAGAAGGATGTGATGGAGGCGCATCACAGACTGGCGAAAGCGGCGGAATGGATTTGGGGTGCGGATGAAACATCGGATTGAGAGAGACGTGCATCATAGCAGGGGAGTTGCCTTTCAGAAGCATCAATTAAAACGCGAATGCGAAATTTGAGCAGCCTGTTACTCTAGGGTGGAGGCGACGCAAGGCCCGGTGGGGCTGCATAGGAGGGGGTAAGAGCGTTGCACTGTTGGGGGGTACTTGAACGTCTGTGATGGCCGATACTAAAGACATTTATGCCAATTGAACGCTCATTGGCTGCGGTTGCTTGTGCCGACTTCATAATTGCTTTGGTGGATGTAAGAGAACCGTCTGCTGTGCAACCTTGGCCAATGCATTGACGAACGGCTGAAGGGACCATCGTTGAAATGACCGCGTTTGTGCATGATACGCCAGCTGGCGAGCACAACCAGGCTCACTGCTGCTATTCGAGGACTCTGTGGCCTGTGAGGCTGCAATCAACCAGGTACGGGCCCATTACGTGTTGACGGTGTCTTTGCGGCTATACTGTAAAGACCTCGCAACGCTTGCAACCATGTTGTACTTGCCGTGGCCTTGAGACTGACTGCATTTTGGAAGCCGAGGATGTGTGGTATTATTTGCAGGCCATGGGACATCATGTGTAAGCCGGGTCTGACGGGAGGGGAAGCAAGTGGACGTGCCGATAGGTGGAGGTGAGATGCTGGCTTGGTTTTGTAGGGATCAAGGATGGTGCTGCGCTTATTCCCAACGCTTTTCTCCGAAAAGCCAATCTATGGATTGACGTCGGGCTGCACGATAACAATGTTCACGTCAAAGGTGATGACCTGGTACCGTGGCGTGTCGTTCAGGTATCAGGACGGCGACTCTGCGCTTTTTCACCTTCATTAAGACTCGTTCCTGAGACAGATTTGGAAGTTCTCCCATGTGATGATGTGTCGCAGATCACCTGTCGAGCTTGTGGGCCACTTCCAAGGACAGCAGCTGCAGCCGACTTGAATTGTGCAGGGGGCCAGACCCAGGGGTACCCCTGCTGCAAGGGTCTGGGGCTACAGACCGGGACAGATCTTCCGCTGTCAAATTGTTGGTTGCAAGCCACGGTCAAGGCGAATGTGGCAGTTGCACTTACAATCTCACAAAGCGAGTACGTGGGCGTCCTGGCAGGTTCAGCCGTCGATGCCCATGCCGCTTCTAGTGCAAGCGGGTATCTTGAGATTGCACGAGCCGCGAGGTGTGGGCAGACAGAAACATAAATAATATTCCAATGTTTTGGAAGGCCACGGGTGATGTCACATTTACATTTTCCAGTCCACTTCTTGCACGTGATATGAAGATATCGCGAACGCAAGTTTGTTACAAGGCTCGCTATGACTGAAGATCACCAGAGTAGGCGTTGGGTGATTCGGGTCTCCGCTAAGGTAAGAGCGAAGCGCCAGGGGGTCGTAAGTTCGAACTAGAGTTCGTTGCGCCAAGCAGGCATCACGATCTCAGCCTTGAATGCTCCGCGGCGACCATGGTTTCCACAATTCCCCGCCCAAGCGTTGCGCGCAAAAATGCGGCTAGCCTAGGCTGACGACGCTGAGGGGATCTTGTCGACGAAGCTCGTCGAGACTGGGAAGTCGATATCTCCCCGTTGTCACGGGTTCCTGCTGAACCTACTGGGCTGTGCCACAAACGTGTCAGTCTGGGGCTATCGTCGAAATATCGAGACTTTGGGAGCTCCGTGAAAGTCGCCGAAAGAAGCACAAGCACTGCTACTAATGAAGTCGCCGATTGCCCGTTGCCGCCCCCGCACAAACCTACCGTTCAGTCGCGCGACTATGGACTTGTGATGGGGATCGTTGACGCCGTAGTCGCAATTAACGGCAGAGGTGCACCATGCGTGGAGCACGCGTGTCGTGTTCGAGGACATGATTTCTTGGTGCTCGTCGGTTTGCCATGGATCAGTCAGCGCTCGATCGACGCTCGACATACAACGTTGTATGTACACAGTAGGTAGCCCCGGGGACGACCCGGCAGCGGGGTTCCTTGCCCATGCCCCGCTTTTCTCTTCCGCCGAGGGCGCATGGGCCCCGCGCTATCTCGCTTCGAACCGAGCGTTCTAGACCTGTGGGTTGCAGCTACGATGTCCAAGACTATCACTTTTCTTTGTGAGGTTCTCGCTACGCCGGAAGACGCCGGTGTCTGCTGCTATGATTCGATTGCTGCATGCTAGCCTGCTGACTGCGACTGCTCGACGTGGCTTTTGTATGGATGCGACGTTATGCACGGCATAGTGATGATCGGACTTGTAATAGAAGGCTGAAGATATGAACCTAGCTCGAACCCTTAGTAGCAAGCACCATCGACGATCGACCTCTCATTGATCTTCATGCATCCTTCGGCACTTTCTTCACAACCTCACATCCGTCCCACTCTTCGTCTTTCCTCAAAAAGCTCAGAGTCGACATGGCAACCTCGACTGCAATGAATTACTCTGATATGCACTTCTACCCTGTGATGGGACATTCTGACTACTCGCCTGTCAGCGAGGCCTTCTCTTACCCAGAGCAGTATGATACCATCGATAGTCTCTCCTACTCCAACCGCGACACTGCTCCTGGGGAGACCACATACTCACCACTGCACCGGTCACCATCTCATTCTGCCAGCCCATTAAGTCCGACTGCCAACAGGTGGCCAAACTTAAGGCCCACACCATACGGCGCCTTAGGGGAATTTTGCGGCGGCTTCAACAACCCCGAACTCTCTCCTCTGCCCACTCCTGGGTTTGGCAGTCCCGAGCACGTTCTGCCTGTACCTGCCTGCAGTCCTGGATATGAATCCATCTCGCCGCGGTCTCTTGAGCGCGGGTCACCAATCTCAGACACATCCCACCAGCCATCCGAAGGAGAAGTTGACGCAAAGCCAGCTCCACGCAAGCGAGGGCGGCCGCGTCTCAACCGCAGCTCGACTGGAGACGGGTCCTCGGGCTCTATTGGGCGCCGCTCCCAGTGCCTTCCTCACAAGCAAGTCGAGAGGAAGTACCGAGAAGGTCTCAATATGGAATTCGAGCGCTTGCGTCGCGCAGTTCCGACCCTGCCGCAAAGCATGGAAGCCAACGTCATGGGTGCAGCGAAGCCAAGCAAGGGAATGGTGCTGGCTGCAGCCATCGACTATATCAGGAGAGTTGAGCAAGAGCGAGACGCTGCTATGGACGAAATCGAACGCCTCGGCGGGCACATCCGACTCGGGAAACTCGACGTCCGTGTTGGAGGGATTAGGGCTGCTTGATGTAATCGGCTTTCTTCGAAGCCTCTCATTTCACTTCTTCGAGATGCCATGGCAGGGCCGTGAAGTTTGGCGCAGGTGATTTCCTTGCTGCCACACCGTCCACATCAAGCGCTGATGCTGTTCGCGAACGAGACAGCTATCACAGTTGCTCCTACTGTTCTTCTTCAACCTGGCAGGCACACGAACGAGCAAGTGTGCCGCCACATGTATTCAGTATGCCTATTTTCCGTTGACAGTCATCCTAAAAAGTAAATGTCCAAAAAAAACCACTCATAACGAAATTGATCCTCAGTCAACTTCCACGCAAGCTCAGGGCAGTTATGCATCGATATCATAATTCAAAACTCAACAGTCTTGCAGTGCATATGTCCCTGACTCCTATATGACAAATGTATTTGCCCAGACAATAACAGTCCAATCGCACTGATACGTTCCCCTCACGACTTTACATCCTCGACACTATGACAAGCCACGAAAAGACTCACTAGCATCCCGCTCACCAGAACTAGAAAAGCTTCGTATCGAATTTCCGAAACCAGGAGTCCGGCATATGCAAGTATCCATGGCGCAATCACACAATACCTCCTGGATCCAGGGTCATCCAAACGAGTCAACCCACAACAACCAGCACTTGATATCCAACCAGGTCATTTTACGCCAGTCCCCACCTACCAACCTTGTCGTCCAGCGGGTTTGGATCCCTGCACATACCATTCAGGTCCTGGGAGCCAGATACGAGCTTGGTCCCCCGCGGAAGCTAGAGTTATAAGCATCGGCGATCCCAACTTCAAGGTTTGTGATGCGGGACCGTTTTATGCGCACATTTGATGTACTTCATGCCTGGACGGATCGCGGGAAGAAAGGGGTTGATACTGTCGATCATAGATGCGGCAACGGGTATGTCGTCCCATTCGTCGAGTTCACAGTTTGAGAGGTCTCTGCTTTGCTTTTGGCACGGAAGACGAGTCTTCTCCTTCTTCATCCTCGGAGATGTCGTGGAGGGCGTAAATTGGTGTTACGCCTTCGTTGTTCGTGGTATTCTCTTCATCGTCCAATCGTGGATTTCTGGTTTGGATGAGCTTGGGTAAGGTTACAGGCTAGAGTCGTGCAGAGGAGCACCAGGAGACGCATATTGTGACCAGCGCAGGCTAGTCTCAATGCGATTTGGAACAGGTAAGGGATCAGAGCGACTAGAGCTCACTTGGTTTGAGGGACATGCCTGGATGCTGGTGATGGGACAGTGTAGGCCGAGACGGTGTCTCGACGCAAGTCAACGTGTCAGCAAGTAGTACTTGTGTCAACGGTCATGAGTCTGGTAAAGCAACGGCAGGATATGCGCTCGAAACCTACCTCATCCTTTGTCACATCAGTGCAGTAATTGCTAGCATATACATACACAGATGATGTGGTATAGTATCGTCCAATTATGGGTATACAAACAGGCAACGCCAGTGGTATCCAGCTTGAACCGGCTGCCCGGCATGGGTACCGCACCCGAAGCATCGAGATCCAGGAGTGCTTCGAAATGACCAGCTGCAGCCTCGAATACCAGCCGGCCGGTGGCCGCGTGTTCACGAGAACACGAGATATTGCAGCTTCTCCGGAGGGCTGAGCGTGCTAGATCTGGGTGTCGAGGGCTGTGACGATTCTGGAACCGCATAATACCTCGTAATCGTTCCATCCAATCAGAGCGCAGCAGTGACTTGCAGTCCCAGGTATCGGGCTACCGGCTTGGCACACGACCCCATGACATGCTAACCTGAACGACAGACCGCTTTCGACAGCACCAGTCCGGAAACTACACATCAATGCGCAAGCCTTACAATCCAGTGCCCACATCCATTACCGCCTCCGGAGCCCCCGTCCGGCGCCTGTGAGGCGCGTGATTGGACTGGTGGTCACGCCCTCCACCCAGGGCCATGGTAGCGTCACAACATAGCAAGCGGTGGAACCTCGCGAGGCTCACCGTCTCCTTTGATTGAGCTGGACTTCTCCATCGCGATGGACTCAGCTTGTTTAGCACGAATTCTCGAATCCCGAATGTCGCCAAGATCAAGTACCATGTGGAGGGAGACCTAGCCTGGAACTGCGCTAAGCTGATTGGAGGTGCTATGTAAGTCAATCGAAAATAGACTCCTGGTGACTGGAAACAGCATGCGAGGCTCCCCAAAAAATGTTTTCGTGCTGCTCATCTGATCAGTGCTCATCCGAAGCAGGTGGTCTGAGCAATGCTGCTTGTTTTCGTGGTAGCTGACTACTGGCTTTGTATTGCTTTAGCCTTGCAGCGACGGAGAATATCCTTGCATACGATACGAAAGGATATGAACTCTAGAAAAATGTGGAGTAGCATGGGAAGCTCGTATTCTCCACTCTCTCTGTTTGACACTGTCCAAAGTCACCAAACCGTACCTGACGTCTTGGCTCCGTCGCAGCCTTGTCGAGGTGCTCAAAAAACATGATCTAGACCGCCGAGACAGGTCAGAAATAGCCTAATCTCGTTCTTGTGTAGTGCCATTTTCGCTTATTCTCCTGTTGCACGCTCTCTATATCCCACTCTTAGCCACCTGCATATTTCACCTAGCACTTCGAAACAATAATGAATACGTAAAGCAAACAGCGACTAGTATTCAGGTTCATCCTATCATCGAAAGGAAGTCTTGAGATTGATTAACTTTTCCCCTCAATGATGATAGAGAATCATTTGGGCCGGATGTGATTGTGCACGCAAGGCAAGAAGGAGAGATGCAGCTTCGTTTCCTGAATTCTCCAAGTAGGGACGGTACATGGAGTCGTTACTTTCGACGAGGTTGGTGCAGATGTACGGCATCGCCTACTAGGAGCCAAAATTTGGTGTAGCTTGCCTCTTCGGGTTGTGCTCGTCTCCACCAGAACACCTTTAACTAGTACCTTGCTTCCACTTACTGCTTTAGGCCACGCTATTTGAGGAAGTCGCGTCCAGCACACCTGATAAGAATCACGGAATACCTAAGCATTGAATATTACAAAAGTTGGGGGAACTCTGCCACCTGTCCGCATCCCTGACCACCTATTACAACAAGGAGGTACATGAAGGACCAAGCCTGTGGACCGTGACGGTGAAACAAGAATGAGTCGCAAGCGACTCGAAACCAAGTCCTTACAGTGACAACGCTCAAGCGGACCTCGCCGCTGACTTCAGATACTATACTACCTGTTCGTGGATATCTCCATATTGATAATGGGATTCAAATCTATCATCCTCCATAGTTGGTATTCGACGGCCGGGCATGTCGACGTGGTTGAAAGTTCTATAAGGCACGTGCGCTCCCTTTCACCTCCAACAGCGATTGTTGTGGTCAGTTAATCGACGATAAGAGGCGATTTTGCAGTTGTTCAGAACATTGCATACTTCTAGCAAGCTTCTCGAGGTGAGAGCCATATTCCCCGAACAGAAAACCCTGGTTCAGACTCAAGTGCTCCCACAAGGCTCCGAGACCTCATTCTCCACGCACGTACAGAGCACTGCGAGGCGCTTCACAAGATTGTACTATGCGTCATAATAGCTCATTTTGTTTCCCCCATTTCAAGCAAACAATGCAGTGCACTTACAGAAGTCGTCCAACCTCTGCGACCATGCTCGCTCAGAGTACTACCGCATCATGAAGCACATGAGTTCACGAGCCATCTAAGCACACTGTATGCTGTGATAAGAGTCAGTGGCGCGTGGCTTGGGATGTCGCATGTTATATTGGGTGAGCGCATGGTGTTCGCTCAGCCCACGAGACGCACACTGCTGCGCCTCCTCCAGGTAAGACGGCTCTGACAGACCCCGGCGCGCGTTGCGGCTGAGTGAACCGAGCCGTGCAGTGTGCAGATCATTTCAGGCAGTGTATAGAGTATTTGTACGCCAGCTGCGCCGTTGTTGCGGCCTTGACATTGTAATTCCTCTGCGCGCAACACGTTGAAATACCACGCATCGGAGCAAGGCACGCGACTGCACGAGCGGGCAACAACGCGCATTACACGATATCTAATCTTGAGCAAGTAAGAGTCGGAACCAAGAGTCTGAATCTTTGTCAGTGATTTCGCTGTTTTGAGAAGCTGCGCGGTGTGGACAACATCGAAGGGAGAAGACGTGGCAGTGTCGCGACCACCACCGCAAGTTGCGCAAATTCAGCCCCATTAGGCGTCCAACACCAACCCACATCCAAATCTGACCTTTAAGCCGCTTGACCCGACACTGAAGAATAAGACACGCACTCAAAACAAAAAACCATGACTTTCAATACCGCAGACCAAATCTCCCGCATCGAATCATCATCGCACACAATGGCGTCGCCACCGTCATTATCGTTGCAAGAGCCAGATTCATCAGCACCATTCCCAGACTTCGACTTCGCATACGAAGAGCCACTATATACCGAGATCAACATCCCGCTGCCCCGTCTGCCCTCTCCGTCTCGGACATCGCTGCAGCGCACAACACCACAGTCAAGCCCATCAGCACTCCCATCATCATCACCATCAGAACGAGCGCAAGCGCAAACTTCATCACACAGTCGGAGCCGCGCGAAAAGCTTGTCGTCATTTCCACTATTCAGATCCCGCTCGTCATCAACTTCAACACAAACATCGACATCCACGGGCGCGACCGAGCCATGGCCACGCGTTCGTCCTGCGCATGTCAAGAATCGCGAAGTCGCAGCAGCAATGGACTTGCGACACCAGAGTAAGCGTGGACGGAGTAGCACGATTGATGCGTTAGCGGTGGTGCCGGCAGTCTTGGTGCTGAGCGCTGAGTTGTTCACGCCAGGGACTGGGGAGAAGGATAAAGAGGGACGGGACGGAAAGGGTTCAGCGGAGGGAAGGAGGAAGGACAGTGGGGTCGGGCGGTGGGTGGATGCTGTGAGATGAGATGAGATAGACTGTGAGAGGCGAGTTTACGCTCCCAGTATCTTCGTATATGCGGGCCTGGAGGTAAACAGCGACTAATAATGGTGATTCAATGCGGCAAGCAGTATGTATCCAAGAAACGTTCAGGTTTGCAAGCGTCATAGTATCACGAGTTGAGGACATTCAGGTCTCGTTATCATGCCAAATGTAGTTAATAGTTGGGTTGATGCTACAAGCTGAGACTAGCTTGCAATATTGGAGATTAGGAGCTGGGAGTCTTTCATGTAAGATAGTCAGTATACCTTGGGATTAAAACCATAATCTGATTGTCCAACCCTCCAGCTTATCATTATCTTTCAGCGTCCCGCGAAGATATACAGATGCTCGCAGAACCTCATTTACTTGATGCACGCGGTAGCTAGAAGGTCTTGAGCACTGCGTAATAGATACAATGATGTCGTAGACATGTGCAAAGACCTTCAAGAGATGGCCAACAGGAGATCAGAAGGCGCAGGATCCGTTCACCCTTCACTTTATCTACTGCCAGAAAGTCATCCCAACCTACCAGAGACAGCCGAACGTATCGACCATGTCATCAACTTCTTCTTTCACAGCTACTAGGCCCGACTCCAAGACCTCAAAGAAGGTAGGCTTGTCAAGCCAAGCCTCTCGCAGCGGCTGCCGTCGCTGCCTCCGAATCACGCTCGGATGAGGCATGTTCGGATCTACAGCACCAAGAAGCGCGTCTACCATTCTGCTAGCCCAGTCCACCCGTCGGCGGAGGTCCCCACCCATGCGCGTCTGAACCCGCTCCACCTCCTTGTCCATGTCCCTGTCGAACTTGGCGGCCTTGATCTCTCGCTCGAGACGGTTCTGATTCGAAAGCTCGGACATCGAGAGGATGTGATTCAGGACCATGGCTGATCCGTACTTCTTGAACTCGCCGTCCGAAATGGTGTAATTTCGACGCATTTCGATGATTGTCTCCGGCTGATCTGTGAACCTGTCGCACAAGTTTGGCGGAAGTGATTGTGCCTTCAGCTTCTCCGTCACGCGATGAATCTTCTGCTCTTCTACCGGTGTGAATTGAATAAGGTCAACCGGGTTTTCAGCCCAGAAGTCGATGAAGCCTCTCGAGCAGTAAAGCTCTGTGTCATAAGGGCGCCGGTATCGACCAGGTCACTGATCCAAGCCTCGACGAAAGCCAGAATGAACCGCTCCGTCTCGGAGTTGCAGATGTCCTTCGGAAAGTCCTTTGCCATCAGGTAGGCCATCGCAATGAGGTTGGTGCGAATGCCTCGCTTGTGGCGCGAGAATCAATGGTAGTCGTCAACACCGTAGAACTAGATTGCTCGCGTGATCATCCGGTCTTGACCTTCTTGTTTGGCGACAAAGCCCTCCTGAGCCAGCTTCGGATACCACATCAGCTGGTGCGATTCATCAAAAGTTCTAATGATCATACCTTCGTGTAGTTCTCCAGAAACCATGTCAGCTGCAAGTCGACGGGGACAGTAGGTATGACAGTGTACTGTTGGTCGAAGTAGAGGCAATCAATGTTCGGCTTTCGGACCATGGATCCGGGAACGAGGTGGAAGGCCGTATCCAGATTGTTCCTCGCAATCGAGTCGGCCAAGCCAATCTCTGCATTCGTGGGACCATTATCGAGGTACTTCAGTGGCCGCTCGAAGGATGCGACCAACTGGTCGATA
Source organism: Paraphoma chrysanthemicola (assembly GCA_020744225.1). Taxonomy (NCBI): domain Eukaryota; kingdom Fungi; phylum Ascomycota; class Dothideomycetes; order Pleosporales; family Phaeosphaeriaceae; genus Paraphoma; species Paraphoma chrysanthemicola. The sequence goes on from JAGMWG010000002.1 coordinate 587,275, forward strand.
GTAGCTACCGACATCGTGGGCAGTTGAGGGAGGTGGTTTTCGTGAGTTGAGCAAGTCGGGGAATGTGCGAGGTGGAAAGACAATAGTGCAAACGCAGCGGCGAAATTTTTTGCATCCTTGCTTTCACCGCATCGCGGGACAAAACTTTCCGTGCTACTTGCGCCCATCATGCTGCAGTCATAGCTTTCTCGCTACCCTCAATATGCACTGCCTCGTCAACGCTGTTACCACTACGGACGTACTACAATCGCCAAACATGAACTCCATGATTCCTACGAAACCGGAGAGCCTCCTGGACCTCCCTGGAGGCGAGTAGAGCGAGTATATCGGTCATGATCATGCTAAAGATAACATGCAGAGCTTCGTAACTGCATCTACGAGGTCGCCACGATGGGCGATGCGCCCACCGTGATACTTCGATCCCCTTTTCTTGACTACAGCAGCGACGACGACGTGTTACCAGACTCTTGGATCAGCCGGCCGCTTCTTGGTCTTACTCAGACTTGCCGACAAATTCGCTCCGAAATACTCCCTTTCTACTACCGTACTCTGGATGTCTATCTCGACTATTCGGACGTCTACGACTACCTGGCGACTTTCATCTGGCAGGGCCAACTGGATGAAGACCCAAAGTTTGCCGAATTCAACATCTGCTTGAGCAACGATATTCAGATCCTCTACAGTCACACGGAAAACACGTACGAGCGAATGAACATCGCGCCTCTACTCCGCTTGTACAAGACCATGCCTGGTTTTGATCTGGGCTTCATAGATAATCATGGCTTGCGTATAAGCTTTGTATTGGACGAAGGGATGAATAGAAATAACGAGGCCTGGTGGAACCACATGTTCAAGGCGGTTTCCCGCATTCATCTCAGCGATGTTTGGCATTCATGGACAGATCTGCGCTTCTTAATCAAGCGCAAGGAAAGAGACTGGTGGATGAAATACGATACTTGGGAGAGCTCGCGTCATATTCTTGTTTTTCGGGAAAAGGTGAAATGGGGACAGACCATCGGGCTGACGAGTGCGTTCCACTGGGAAGTTGGTCTTGATAAAGGCATGAACAGCGATGAGGGACAGTGGCTCGAAAATTTCTTCTGAGCAAGGGCAATACGATACAATACGGTGGACGGCCTTTCACGAGATGTTGGACAGCCTTTCACGGGATGGTGGACACCCTCGAGTCCGGACACGACTGCTTATGTGTTAGCGGCGCGTGAAGCTGGACAAGCCGTCGACAGCTACCCAACAATGAGGGCGTAGCTCTTGAATCTATACAGGGTGCTTTATACCCTGCAGGATGCTGAGGTGACTGTTTGGCTTCTGTGGATCGTCATGGTTTTTCGGAGTTTGCACAGTCGCATCATCGGACTTGATGTTCACGACGTCCCGATGCGGCAAGCGCGAAGTAATCCCCGACCTCCGCCACGCTCAACGTGTGAGCAAGTAGCGTCAGCGCACCAATGCAATCGTAGAACCCTGACACGGCTTTACAACATGGACTTCAAGCTTTGCTCCATGTGTTACGAGCGCATTATGCCACAGACATTTCCTGCCGAGTCGCACGTGCTTCACACTCGTGCACCGGACCATATCGCCCAGTGTCCGTCTCTCCGCTGAGCGACTGTGCGAACAACACCGACAGCCCGAATACCATGACTTGGTAAGTGAAACATCAGTCTATAATATAAGCTACGTCCAGACGTCCAACACCTATATTCCATCTTCAGTACACTTCCATCATCACTCGTCAGCCTCACACCAAAGTGAATCACGTACTGATTATCAGATCTACACACAGCCTATCGAAGCCATGAAGCTCACTCTTATCGCCGTCTGTTCTCTCTTCACCCTTTCTCTCGCCGCCCCCAACACTCTCCTCGACAAGCGCGACAAATTCGACAAATGCACTAAGTTCGGCAGCAACTGCGCGACCCAGGACCAGTCATTCTGCGACTCCGACACCGGCAAGATCTCCATCTGCCATAAGTTCGGCAACGACTGCTGGATCCGCTACACGCAAGACGCATGTGCAGCGAAGCGTGAGACCGAGATTGAGAAGCGGGACGAGTTCAACAAGTGCAGCGTGTTTGGCGCTGATTGTGCGGTCGATGGGAACGAGTTTTGCAGGAATGGGAGGAAGAGCGTCTGTCACCAGGTCGGATTTGGGAGCGGAGAGTGCTGGGTCAGATATACGGCTGAGACGTGCTGAGTGATCGAGAAGCGGGAGGTTTGAGAGGGTATGAGAAGGTATGCGTGTTGTCTTAGTTAGAATGGGGGTGAAGCGGATGTAGATTTATGAATGATAGATTTAGATGATTTTGTTGATGCTTACATCGTGTGAGAGTGCTCGATGATTAATGTGTTTGCTGGTTGTTCTTATCATCATCGCTCGGTCTCCTATGGGCTACATGCTCTGAGCCGTGCCAGAGATAGCATAGAGCCCAGACCGGGAGCGATATGATAGACCACGGTGTATTGTCGCGAACACTTATCGTAGACTGCAACGCCGCTGGTATCATCTACACTCCCCTGTAACTGTGGAAGATCATGATGGCCGAAGATCCCCAGATTTGATCTGGGCAAAAGTTGTCGTTGTGGTATGAGTTTGAAGCCCTACAAGTTGCTGCAACGTTAACAACGACGAATAACCGAATATAGACGGCCTTATACATAGCAAGTAGGGCTGATGCAGCATCGATGAGCAGGTGATGACCTCCGAGCTGATGCTACGACCGGAACAGCCGATATGGGTATTGATCGATTGATCGTCGCCCACTGGTCTCACTTGAGACCACGTGCCCGTATGCTCACTCACCTAAACGGCCAGCGACCGCTTTCACTACACAGTCGCCCGAATCCGCTCACTAACCACCCACAGCAACGCAAACAAAATTGCATATCTTGCTTTGCACGCCGATTCTGCAGTCATCACTACCTCTCAAGCAACCTGACCTTTTGAACGTGTATATATTTTACCTCGTTTTACAATCTTCCATCAAACAATTCGAACGAGGCATTGGCGAAGTCGGTCGCAAGTTGTTTCTGTCGGACTGGGTCGTCAGTTCGATTCTCTGGGTAGACGCTACCATACCACAATGGGGTTGAAACCTGGGGTCTTGACTGAAGTCCATCTGGCAGAAACACTCCGCCTTATTATCTATCTTTCTTTTTGATTTTTCGTATGTCTCGCAGCCAATTCAGAAAGGACATGATGCCATCGCTTGCAGGTGGTAACGATTTGCTCTCAATAAGCACAGCTTATTCTCTTTTTTTGCCTTTTGAGCTGTTGTATGCCTCGAACCATCTCTGATATCCTCGATTCACGGGGAAATACTTGCAGGAACCATGCTGTATGTACTATGTCTCAAGCTCCGCCGATCCGGCGGCTCTCCTGCCTGTCAGGTCGGAAGCAACACGATAGTAGCATTCTGTGACAATATTATTCCGGACTAGACGTGTGTGCATTCAGACACAGAGATGTAGATACCGGTCGTAAAGCAAGACGCCGAGAACTCTCAGGTAGCATGGTTGGCATGAGCGATCGGCCCACAAAGTAAGTCATCTATCTCCATGATCGGGTTTGCCTTTGCCAGTCAATTGTGTCGCGATTCAGGTACGGCTCATGGTTTGGCTGGTCTCTGAGAGACTGCCTCTGCGGCTCAGGTGTGAGTGAGGTCGTCACCTGCATCGTCCTGTTCGAGTCAGCGATAAGTCAATGGAGCCACCTTCACTTTGCTTCTACACCGCAAATGGTCATGACGAAATGCCAATAAGCCCAAGACGCGGCTCGAATGGCAGAAGTCTGGGCGACTCTTGTCTGCACATCAGGCGAAAAGACGGGGCATCGGCGAAGTGGCCGACCCCACAGCCATCACCAAACCTCATCGGCTTGTTCCCGACTTATCACCGCCATGCACAATCACATACCACAAACCCTTCGCATGCAACCCTTGTTTACGAACACAACTTTGTGCAGCCATCTCTGCACACCGAGTAAAGATCGGCACATAACACCGGCAGATGTATCGCACCATGTTCCGTGGCCATTTTTCCTCCAGATGGGCTGCCAACGAACCACGCGCCGCAACGTCATGCAGATCCCCACAAAACACCCCCAACAACCGCTGATCTTTCCCTTGTTTACCCCGCAAAATGCGCCGCTTACACCCCCAGATATCCACCACCAAGGTCACGGTTACACGATGGTCTAGTATGGCCTGCCGCGGCTTTTGCCACGAGACGAGGGCTCGGGGGTGCGTTAGACCGAGATGTTTAAAGCGCGTGGTGTCCCTGGTGCGAGGATCAGCGACCGTTGGACCTTTGTGCTGGATTTCCTGAAATTGCGTAATTGGTGAGGACGAGCAAACCACACGACATTCAAAGAGATGGCATCGGCAACAGACACCGCAGGCATCAAGCAGGATCCGACATGGAGCGACGGCCAGAAAATTGAGGATGTGGGCGAGAAATCGTCGACATCTTCAGGGCAGCTCGAAGCGCAGCATCTTGAGCTCGATGAGGCGGAGTCGGCGAGGGTGCTGAGGAAGGTGGATATGAGACTTGTGCCTATGCTGGCGCTGCTCTATCTCGTTGCGTTTATCGATCGTAGCAACAGTACGTCACTTGCTTTCGTTGTACTCTTAGATTTATTGCTGACATGTCACAGTCGGAAACGCGAAAATCGCAGGAATGACCACAGATCTCAACATGCCTGCCAGCACGTTGCAGTACAACACAGCGGTCACCATTTTCTTCATCCCGTACACGCTGCTCGAAGTTCCTAGCAACATCGTCCTGAAAATGATGAGGCCGTCCTACTGGATGGCTATTCTGATGTTCACCTGGGGTCTTGTCATGACTTTGATGGGACTGGTGAACAGCTACGGAGGCCTGCTCGCCGGACGCTTCTTTCTCGGCGTGACAGAGGCGGGTTTCTTCCCTGCAGCGACGTTTCTTTTGACGATCTGGTACAAGCGCTTCGAATTGCAGCGCCGCATGGCTGTGTTCTACGTCGCGGCCTCGCTTGCCGGAGCGTTTTCAGGTCTTTTGGCATATGGCATCCAGAAGCTGGACGGACGCGCTGGACTCGCAGGATGGCAATGGATTTTCCTCATCGAGGGACTGATCCCAGTATTCCTCAGCTTGTTCATCTGGAAGATCCTGCCCGATAGCCCCGAGACCGCCAAATTCCTCACCCAGCCCGAGCGCGACCTTCTCGTGCGCCGCCTCCAGAACGATTCCTCCCACGGCTCAGGCAAGACCACCAACAGCGACAAGATCGGCAAGAAGCACATCATCGCCGGCCTTTCTGACTGGAAGATCTGGGCCGCGACAGTAATCTTCTGGGGCAACACCGTCGGCGTCTACGGTTTCACCGCGACCGTACCATCCGTTATCAACGGCCTCGGCTACTCCAGCGCCAACGCCCAACTCCTCACCATCCCAATCTACGTCTTCGCCGCCATTGTCACCCTAATCTGGGCATGGGGTTCTGATCTCACGCAGATCCGTTCTCCCTGGATCATTGCAGGCTACTCCATCGCCGTCTGCGGCTTCATCGCACAACTCGCCATCCCACACCCCGCCTACCCAGGCCTCACATACGGCTTCCTCTTCCCCGTCGCCGCGGGCCTCTACTGCCCATTCACATGCCTCGTGTCGTGGATCGGCAACTCTCTTGCCCCGAGCTCCAAGCGCGCCGTCGGCATGGCGCTGCTTATTTCCGTCGGAAACATGGGCGGCATCATGGGCTCGAACATCTACCTTTCGCGCGAGGCGCCCAAGTACACGACGGGATTTGCGGCTAGTTTGGCCATGTGCTGCGCGGCGATCCTGATGACGCTCGTGCTGCGGTGGGCGTATGCGCGCGAGAATAAGAAGAAGGATGCGATGCTTGCGGAGTTGGGCGAGGAGGGGATAAGGGCCAAGTATAGCGAGGAGGAGTTGATGCATATGGGTGATAAGAGTCCGTTCTTTAGATATACGTTGTAGACCGTAGCTGAGAAGCGGCGAGGGGGTGGTGTAGAGTCATACACGACGAATGGAATGAAAGTTGAAGACATGCATATGCTTGCAACGAGTGTCACCTTGCTCGAGTTGAGTATTGCGAATACGATCTCATCATACTATCTCGTGATGAGGGCTAGCGAAGAGTACGAGATGTTTTGAAGTATTCATCGTAGAGTTGACGAGCGAAAAGAGTTGGCCATTCAAGTCATCATTCGTGGATCTAACAATGATCCCCATTAATCCTACCTAATTACCACCACAGTTGATTCATCACACCTCATTTGTAGTCTCAACCAACCCAACTCAACAAAGCCTTTCCAATCCCCCATTACCACCGTGCACTCCTCCCCACTTCAGTCAATCATTACCACGTAAAAGTCATAAGCTGCGGATTCAACACCACCGGCAACAGCGCATGATTCACCACCACCGTTCCCATCGGCCAACACGCCGTCATCAGTCTAATCTGCCAATCTTCTTCGATCGCAAACGCACACACGAGCATGGTCGCCGTCATGACTACGCAAAATGCAAACGTGTATTTGAACTTCCTGCCGACGTGGCGCATTGCTTCGAAGAACGTGACGGATTCGACTTCTTTGGATGTTGAGCCCCATTCCATGTCGATGGAGAGAAAGTGCGAGAGGATGGCTTGTGATATGTGGAGCGAGATGCCGCCAAGGAAGATGGTGAGCATGGGGATCCATTTGAAGTTTTGGAGGAGGGAGGGGAGGAGGGCGATGTCGCCGATGCGGTATCTATCATGCGAGTCAGTATATCTGCGCTTGTGCGTTGGTGTTGGAGAGGGTGGAGTAGTTTTGCTGGGAGGAGTATCGAACTTACCTAACAACAGCCAAACTAATGTTTCCGAGTATAGTGAAGATGAACACGATTGCGAAGTACACCTTGAAACTATCGATGTAGTAGTGGTCCAGCGAGCCGTTGAAGAAACCAATCAAGAAGTAATTGAGAATCGTGAACACCCAGGCGGAGCCAATGGCGTAGTACGTTCCGATATAGGCCATGATGGTGATCTTGGAGGCCAGCGGCATGTTGGAAAGGATGAAGGTGAGGAAGAGGCGGGTGAATGGGCCCTTGAACATCCAGTCCTTGAGGGGATTGAAAATCATTTCATTGCAGCCGTATGCGTACCTGCACTATATTAGCTGTGTATAACCATGTGATGAGCAAAGGTGGTGGCGCGTACTTCTCCCAGCGATTCAGCTCGTCATAAACGGTGAGTGAGACGCCTTCCTTAAACCCTTCGCCTTTGTATGCGGCAAGACGGACAATGTAACCCTCGGACTGGAGACGTAGCGACATGTCAAAGTCTTCAGACACTGTACTTTCCGACCAAAACTTCTCAAAGTGATCGTGCTCGCACTCATACGCAACCTCCTGGATAGCGGACCATCTCAGAATAGCATTGTGGCCGACAAACGGAGCGACGTCACCATTTGCAACAGCAAATTTGATCATGGTGTAGATCATGTTGGTGAAGAAAGTGATACCGTTCTCGAAGAAGCTGTTGGTCACGTTCATGACGCCGGACATGTACTGGAGGATGGCTACGTTTCGACACTGCTCCATCTCGCTGACAGCCTCGAGGAGACAATCCTGTGGGACACGGGTGTCCGAGTCGATCAAGAGGATGTAGTCGCCGACGCGAATGCTGCCCTCCGCCCAAGCTTCACCGTCACGTATCTGCAACACATGCTTGAGAGCTGCATCGTAAAGAATGTTCTCCTCCTGCTGCGTCCACGGTTCGGTGCGATTGCCACGCGCCAGTGCCTCCTCAATCTGGCAACTGAGGCGCAAGGCATAATTCATGTTCGATGCCTTCTTGAACTTGCCTCGTCGGTGGAACGCCCTTTCGCCCGGCGCAGGGTTCGGGTTGTGTTTGGGACGGGCGACCCAGCCAATACCGTTCTCCTCGTAGAACTCCTGCCGCTTCTTGGCATCGTCGGGGGGGATGATTTGCACTGCACCTCATCAGCCAGGCTCTATGTAGAGGTATCAGCAGACTTACTTCCGTCATCGTTGATGAAAATGTTTGCGGTACCACCTTGCAGCTCGTAGGTAGAAATGGCCTGCTTGACAGACTGCACAGTAGGCTTAATGACACCTTGCAGACCCTCTTTATAGACGGGCATCTGAATGGTCACGTGTGGGAGGCCCCCCTCGGCGTCGCGTTGGAGGCGCTTGGGAGGAGTTGCGGAATAGTACGTACTATTCTTCTTCAGCAGCGCGGTTGCGCCGAAGATCTGGGCGACGTTTCCGACAACTGCCTGGAAGAAGAACTACTTTTATCAGTAAATTCAGTCTAGATTGCCGTGCTGAGTGTATCGCACCAGAGATAGCCAGACTTGTCCGGGAAGAGCAATGATGAACAGCAGACGGAGCCAGTTTGGCTCTTGAACTTGCTGAATGGCAATTTGCCGCCAGCCTGATCCGATAGCCGCGACAAGCATACATATGGCGAAACCAGTGTATGCCGCTTGCCAGAGGACAAGTCGTCGTGGAATCGACTTACTGCCCTCGGTGTCCTCATCACAATCTGTGATATCTACGCCGACGCCCTTCTCGGCAGACGCAGCTGTATATTCGGCGATTTCACTCCCCCAGATCATCTTCACGAGGGCATCCTGGATTCCCTGGGCGCGAGCGAGCAGCCGGCCGGGGTCGTCTTCCCAGACCACTAGCATGCGGTGTGATGCGACAAAGGCAGCCGACTGGTTTCGTTGGCAGAGTGGGAGCTGGTCGAGGTCAGGAATGACCTGCAGGCGCTTTCCTTGTTGTATCTGAACATAGGGATGTTGGAGGCGCGACAGAATAAGCTGGATGATCTTCGTGTTGATCGTCATCGCACACTGTAGCAGTTTAGCAATGCCCGTGAAATGTGTGAAGAATGTGTATACCGGCGCATTGAGCGCGACAATACCTTGATACAGCTTCACCTCTCTGTGAGCAAGACGATCAGGGCATACTGCATAGTCGCCTTTGGTTTTCTTCACGAAAGCCCCGTCCCAGCGCCCACTCTCTGTCCACATCCTCTCTTCCGCCTTGGTGTGAAGCCAGCTGGCGAGAACCTCGCATTTGACATCTCGAGCGAGAGCGGTTTCTGTGCTTCTCGAGCCGCTACCGAAACTCAATTCTGGTATTGGCGATGGTAGATGCGAGCCGCGTCCAGGATGCTGTTGGGAGCCGCGTGCTGAACTTGAGAAGTCGCTCAGGCGGCATGAGCTTGGATAAGATCGATTTGAGTATGACACAGGCCATACCCCAGGATTGGAGGTCACGGCAGTCGAACCACTCGAGCCACCTAAGCTGCCCTCGCTGACCACCGTATTCGGCGGTGCCAGTGGGACGGCGATCTCGTCGCTGAAGTCCGAACCTGCCATCTTGCACGCCTTGGATCGCGGATCCACTTTGAAGCTCAAGAAAGGTAGTAAATTAAGTGACAGCAAATTTGAGCTACGAGACGAGATGCAAGTGATTGAACCATAAAAAGAGCTGGACTGGTTGGGTGGCCCCAGCACGGCTCGGTCCAGAAAATATGCAGTAGGACCCTGGTGTACCGCTGTTGGGTTTGCTGTGACTAGCGATGGTGGGGAGTTGGACAGGATCTGAGCCATGTAACTGGAGGGGAAAGAAAACGGAGCGTGAAGGTTAGCGTAGTCAAAGGGGTGCTGGTGTACAGCCTTGCGCTGTGCCGATACGGCACGACATCAAAGTACACATCGTCAATACACGCGCACCACATTGTTCGAGCCGATTTGAAGTCGCGAGCCAGAATCAACCATCAAAAGCCAGCATGCGACTCTGCCAGCGACCCTCATTTCCACAGACGTTGCGACAAGCGAAAGAGACCGTGGCTGCAGCACGGGTTAGCTGGCACCGACGATCTCGAAGCAAGTGGAGATAAGGTGGCTAGGCATAGCAAAACCCATGAGAATAACCGTCTGATGGTACTGTGTCGTCAAGTCGGTCTTGGCGTCAAAGATAGATCACGCCGTTGCAACCCGAAGTGGTCGGAAAGAATTGCGCAGACACTGGTTACGCCTGCACGATTGGTGCTGCACTGCCCTGGACTAGATATGAACATCAAGTCGGAATGCAGGTGATGCAAAGTACATCGAACCATCTGCGAGCGTCGTCTTGCGATGTAGGACGTTAGCTTAGGTGACTAAAACGCATCTAGAAACGACATGTCTGCAAGGCGCATCGTGGTCGTGAAAAAGCACACGGATCCAATGCATCTGTCTGAGTATGTGAGCTAGCTTACACAGAGAAGTACGTTATGTTGAGGCCATGGATCCGTGTAACTGCGGCTCTGCTGTACTTTGTTACAGGACGTACCATCATCAACATAAGAAGAGACAAAACGCGGATCATTGGTGCACAACTTGAGTGGCGGTGTGCTTGTAGACAACAGTGGCTGTATTGTTCATGCGTGGGGATCCGTTTCAGGAAAACCGCCTGTGCAGTCTAAGGTGAATTGACGCTGGGAACAGAAGAAATGAGAGGAACTATTCAGACTAATCCGCGAGTCTGCGCTTATCAGCTCGGTCACACATATCAAGACTCAGCAACATACCTGTAGCTCACGAGGGTATCGACGCGGTGGTTACTCGTGCTAAAACTTCGCAGCTGTACCTTTTCGCCATTCTGGATCTCCTTGGCGTCACTATCGCCCCACTCAAGTGGTACCTCGGAATCGGCATCTGCGTAGACGAGCACGTTGAAAGTGCAGTTGCCGTCGAGCATGGGCAGGAAGGTCACTGAGGCTGTGATCTGCCGGAAGATGGACTGTATCTCTGCCTGAATCTCTGTCTCGGTCTTCTCTTCTGGCGCATCGTTGCCTCTGCGCGGGTCATTAGTATGTGAGAGAATGATTTGCAGATGTACATACTCTGGCGCCGCGTTCTCGTTCTCCCCTGCTTTCTTGGATGATTTCGACTTGGCATTCTTGCCAAATATTTGGACCTGATGTCTATTAGCCTTCGCATTTGCTTGTCTTGGGTCGTCTTACGTCGAATTGCCAGCGCTCGACGTGCTCGCCAGTCTCTTTGCTGGTGATGACGACAACGAGCTTCGATATCTTGCCGCCGTACATCCATTCCTTCAATTGCGACATGATTTTCTTGATGTATGCCTTTACTTGGTCGTCGGCAGTGACTGCAGTCGTTAGTACAGCGTAAAGGGGATGGGGAGCAGACGTGCCCATCATTGTCAGGCCATATTTCTTGACGCTATCATTGTTAGTGTCGACAGGCACCAAGGATGTAGACTAGCATACGCTGTGAAGTCCTCGGCCGGGTAGACGCCACGTTGAAACCTGTGTAGCGTGAGTTCTCTTGACTCCGCCTGATATCAAGCGCCAAGGCTCACAGTATGGTGTTGATGGAGTACTCGAACTGATAAGGCTTAGCGGCTGGCCACGGGTGGAATGCTGACTGCACCTACAAACTCGTTCACGACCTTTGACGACCCCTTGAGGGCTAGCTTGTGCACCTTGGACGGGTCGCTCTTGGACGACTTTGACTTTGACGAGGTCTTTGGTTGAGACATGATGGTGTGGCTGTTGATTGGGGCGGCGTGGCACGATACAGCTCCTTGTGGTAGCTAAGCTGTGTTTACGCGGTGTTGACAGGGCAACCACAAGGTAAAGACAGACGTGATGGACGCAAGCGGAGAGATTGCAAAGGAAGTAACAATTGGGCTTTTGATTGAGGACTAGTCTTGAGTAAAGTCTCGATGTTCACAGAGTGAATGGATGTCAGGCGAGGTGGGAGAGTCGGTGTGGGTCTGCCGCGGTGGAGCTGCAGGAACTGCCGATCGGAGGGATCCTTATCGATAAGACATTGGCGAACTTTTTCGAGCACATCACTGAGATTCGAAGCAGCCATTCTCATTCTCTGCCTGCTGTTCTCATGCCCACCCATGCGATCATGCGTCCGAACCGCGAGCAGTCTTCTGCAGAGCTGGCGGGCGCATTCCACTCGCCCCACCAATGTCTGCCGTGCCCAATTCCGCGCCCTTGAACGCCTCCCACCGCTCGCCAGGAGCTATGCCCACGTCTCTAAGCCGCAGACGAGCCTCGAGAAGCGCATCGCCGACATCCCAATTGAGCGCTACCGCAACTTCTGCATCGTCGCCCACGTCGACCATGGGAAGTCGACCCTCTCGGACCGCCTGCTGGAGATCACGGGCACCATCGAGCCCGGCGGCAACAAGCAGATCCTCGACAAGCTCGATGTGGAGCGCGAGCGCGGCATCACCGTCAAGGCGCAGACATGCACTATGATCTACAACCACCACGGCGAGGACTATCTGCTGCACCTCGTCGACACGCCCGGCCACGTCGACTTCCGCGCCGAGGTGTCGCGCAGCTACGCCAGCTGTGGGGGCGCCCTGCTGCTCGTCGATGCCAGCCAGGGCGTGCAGGCCCAGACGGTGGCCAACTTCTACCTCGCCTTCGCGCAGGGCCTCACGCTGGTGCCGGTGCTGAACAAAGTCGACCTTCCCCACGCCGACCCCCCGCGCGTGCTCGAGCAGATGAAGGACACGTTCGAGCTCGACCCGGCCGCCGCGGTGCTCGTCTCGGCCAAGACGGGCCTGAATGTCGCCTCGCTCCTGCCGACCGTCGTCGAGAAGATTCCGGCGCCGATTGGCAACCTCAGCGGGCCCCTCCGCATGCTGCTGGTCGACTCGTGGTACGACGTGTACAAGGGCGTCATCCTGCTCGTGCGCATCTTCGACGGGCAGGTGCGTCCCGGTGACACCATCCGCTCGTTCGCGACCGGCCTGAAGTACATTGTGGGCGAGGTCGGCATCATGTACCCGGACCAGACGCCACAGACGGTCCTCAAGGCCGGGCAGGTGGGCTATGTGCACTTCAACCCCGGCATGAAGCGCTCGCAGGAGGCCAAGGTCGGCGACACATACACCACCATCGGCTCGGAGAAGCTCGTGGAGCCGTATCCTGGCTTCGAAGAGCCAAAGAGCATGGTCTTCGTCGCTGCCTTTCCTACCGACCAGGACAACCACGAGCATCTCGAGGACAGTATCCAGCAGATTATCCTTAACGACCGCAGCGTCACTCTGCAGAAGGAGTCCTCTGACGCCCTGGGAGCTGGCTGGCGACTGGGCTTCCTCGGCACGTTGCATTGCTCAGTGTTCGAGGACCGCCTGCGTCAAGAGCATGGCGCCAACATCATCATCACGCCCCCATCTGTCCCCTTCAAGGTCATCTGGAAAGACGGCACCGAGTCCATCATCACCAACCCGAACGAGTTTCCCGACCAAGACCAAGCACACTTTAGAGTTCAAGAAGTCCACGAGCCCTACGTCTCGGCTACTGTCACCCTGCCCGACGAGTACCTGGGTGAAGTCATCAAGCTTTGTGAAGGTAACCGAGGCGAGCAGAAGGAGCTGACTTTCTTCACTGCCACGCAGGTCATCCTGAAGTACGATTTACCTCTATCGCACCTGGTAGACGACTTTTTCGGCAAGCTCAAAGGTGCAACCAAGGGCTATGCGTCGCTTGACTACGAAGATGCTGGCTTCCGCAAGTCTTCCATAATCAAGCTAAACTTGCTAGTCAACGGAGTGCCCGTCGATGCCGTCTCGCGCGTGCTGCATAGCTCGCAAGTCGACAAAGTGGGGCGCATGTGGGTCGAGAAGTTCAAGGAGCATGTGGAGCGGCAGATGTTCGAAGTGATCATCCAAGCGGCCGCGGGCAGGAGGATCGTCGCGCGAGCGACCATCAAGCCGTTCAGAAAGGACGTTTTGGCCAAGCTGCACGCAAGTGACATTTCGCGGCGCAAGAAGCTGCTCGAGAAGCAGAAGGCCGGACGCGCGAAGCTCCGCGCCGTGGGTAACGTCAATATCGAGCAAGAAGCTTTTCAGAAGTTCTTGGCAAAGTAAACAATCAATAAACTCACCCCTCGCTCAATTCCATTTTCTCAGTCTTGATGAGTCGCCGGCATGATACAAATCATAGTGGAGCCGCCGAAATTTATCAAGCGCGTCAGGATAATCCTTGGCTGCAGTGAATAAAGTCTACCAGGATGTCTCTCCTATCCACCCTAGCTCATCAGCAGAATTCCTCTTACTCGCAATGTCCAAAAGCTTCACAAGATGAGTCGAAAAACCCTGCCTCCTTCTTAATGGCCGGACTCTCAACCCGTCATCCATTGAAAACCTCCTATCATCCCACCAACTATCAACCGTTACGCTCCCGCCCGACTGACTCGTCAAGTAATCCCGAGCCGTCTCCAACACTTCGCGTAAACCATCGATCGCCCATCGCCCATCGCTAGCGTTCCTGATCTGCGCTAAGATCTAATGACATCAGCAGTTCCAACGCCATCGTCGAATCGGCGCGCGCGCCGCGCCGCGTACCTGACGGCTTCAACGTCCACGACGCGTGCTCGCTCCGACGCCAGATCCTTTCGGGTTACTTTGCAAAATGACTACGGCGGCTCTCGCTACCGGCGAATTGGATGGTTGGAGGAGCGCATGGGGATATCCTGGGACATGACGTTTGGGTGATGGGATCGCGGAGAGGGCGGGAGGCCGATGGGGGTTGAGGGGGATTTGAGTTTGATGGTATGGGGTGTGTGCTGCTGCTGTTGCGCGATCAAAATATATTGGCGGTGAAGTTTGGTTGTTTGGTTGATTGACTGCGGCGAATACGACCAAGTCGAAAGGACGCGATGGCACGATTTCTAGGCCTTAGGGGCACGCGATTGACGAGTGCGATTAGTGCGATTTGCGGATTGTGTTTCTTGTATGTTGAAACCTAGAGGAAGGCGACTGAGTATGCTGACGACCTTCAAGATGCTATGGCTATGCTCAAGGTGTTATGGGCGGTTTATTGACTGTCCCTGCCTTTCTTGAACGCTTCCCACAGGTTGACATTGTCAATTCTTCGTCCTACCACGATTCGTGGGTGACTGGTACCTATCCCCTCAGGAGCGGGCTTGCGCAAGGTCTTTCACGTAGTACCAAGTCCTAACACACCTAGGTCTCACGGTTGGAGTCTGGAATCTAGGCTGCGTCGTCTCTGCGATCCTGGCAGTCTTCATCAGCGACTCACTCGGTCGACGGAGAACATTGCTCCTGGGCATTTCTATCTGGGCAATTGGCGAGATCATCCAGACGAGCTCGTATAGTTTCTCGCAGTTTGTTGTCGGGCGCGCGGTTGCAGGCTTCGGTAAGGCGGTGCTTTATTCGTACAGATATGGCTGTCGCTAACATGTGTCTGATAGGCAATGGCTTTACGACATCCACCGCCCCAGCGTACCAGGCGGAATGCGTCAAATCCCATCGCAAGGGCACTATACTCATGATCAGCGCTGGAGCGTTTGTATCACTTGGCTACGCTCTGTCGTACTGGTTTGTCTTCGCGTTTGCATTTGCCAATAACGGCGAGGCAGCATGGCGCGTACCAGTCGCGCTTCAGATCACTTTCGCACTTCCAGCTATTGCGATGCTCTTCATCCTACCGGACTCGCCCAGGTGGCTTATCCTGACTGGTCGCGAACAAGAGGCCTTGACTGTCATTGCGGCACTCAACGACTCGGATGCAGACAGCTACGAGGTCAGAGATGAGTTCTTGCAGATCAAGGACGCAATATTAGTCATGGCACAAGGCTCGACGTCGAAGTTGTTCTCAAATAGAGATCGTCGCGGATTTCATCGCGTCGTGCTGGCGTGGTTCGTACAGATCTTCCAGCAAGGTACAGGCATCAATCTGGTCTTGCAATACCTCTCCTGGATCTTCCTGACGCGCATGGGCTACTCGGGATGGCTATCTCGTCTTCTCGCCAGTTGCTCCGCTACAACGTATTTCCTGGGGTCTTTTATCACCGTTGTCGGCATTGACCGCTTCTGGGGCCGGCGGTCGCTGATGATGTTTGGCGCATCTGGCATGTCGGGTTGTATGGTGCTTTTGACGATAACGCAGTACCTGTGGACGATTCAAGGGATCAGCGCAGCCAGAATTGCGAGTACTGTATTTCTCTTTGCCTTCTCGATCTTCTTCGCTATCGGCTGGCAGGGCATGGCATGGCTCTACCAGGTTGAAATCGTGCCACTTCGGATTCGTGGCCCTGCCAACGCACTCAGCACTGCGGCAAACTGGATCCTGAACTTCATGTACGTCGTGATCCCAGTTCGCCCTATCTTCCCTCATTAGTACTAACACTGCCTCAGCATCGTCTTCATCACCCCAATCTCCTTCACCAACATCGGATACCGCACGTGGATCATCTTCGCAGTCACCAACCTCGCCATCATCCCGCTCGTCTACTATTTCTACCCCGAAACCGCGTTCCGCTCCCTCGAAGAAGTCGACGTCATCTTCTTCCTCGCTGACGAAGCCCCGGGCAACCCATGGCTCAACGCCGTGCGCATCAGTCTCCACGAGCCGCTCTGGTTTGGCAAGAAAGGGGAGGATCGCCTGGGCTTTGATTATGCGAATAGTAGCTGGCATAGGAAACTGATGGACACGACAAGTAGTGGGACGGGAAGCGGAAGTGGGAGTAGTAATGAGAAGAGATATGGAAAGCCGAAGCAGAGGGGTCTGACCTCGAGTAGCAGCGACACGGTCCATCACTCGCGATCCGAAAAACGCACACAGTCACGATCGCGTTCAGAGTCTCCTATCGATCCCATGATCGGCGCACACGCACACTATTCCCCCACAGCTACATTCACAACAACAATCACATCCCATGCGAACGACTCAAAGCGCTCGCTCCGTAACGTCCTCTCGCGCTCCCGCAGCGAGGAAAACCACTTCACGCTCGCGGAGCAGGAACGCGAACGGCAGCGTATCCTAGCCGTTCAAGCCATGCGCCAGGATGAGGAACATACAGGCGGCAATGCGAGTCCAACAAGTCCCGGGACCGATCCAACGTGGTGGAAATCTGACCTCGCGCCTGCACCACTCCGCGTTTCGCGACCACCTTCCACGGCGGAACCAGATCTACCTGCTGATGACCAAGACTCCGACGATGCTGCTGTTGCGCCACATATCCCACGTCATCGATCCCGCGAGCCTTCGCGCTCACGAACGGCGAATAGTTCGCGCGCTGCGAGTTTAGTTTCCCTCGCATACCCAGGCCGTGTTCGGACTGATGGAGTTTTAACCACCACCAACACCGCAGACAACACCAATGCGCCGAATTCCCGATCCCATTCCCGACCTGCAAGTGCTCGTAGACTATCTAGTCGCGCGGGCAGTCGAGATTGCCTGAGGAGAACGGAATCAGGCTCGCCGACGTATTTCCCAGATGGGATTACGCCGGGGGAAGAAGAGGATGGGGTTAATAGAAATGAGATGAGGGATAGTTTTAAGATGGCGGCGAGGAGTGCCGGGAGGGCTTTTTGATTATGTGGATTTGAAGGGGATTTGTGCGGGATATGGGAGGGAGGGATCGGGAAGGTGGAAAAGAAGAGAGAACGGGAATGAGAAAGGTTGTCTCATTTATGACGTCTACTAATTTCCCGGGATTCTAGAAGAGGCGTACATGCGGAAGACATGGGTATGTATATATGTACTTTTCTTCTGGAGACAAACCTTAAAGCTTATAAGATCTTACCTCCCCATCGTCCCATTCGTTCCATTTCCCCCCTCTACACCCACGAGTATATAATCCTTCACAATCGCTCGCCCAGAATACAAAATCTCTTCCTCCTCAGGCGTACACGTTTCCAACACATCCCACAAATAACACTTCGCCTGCCCATACCCTTCCGGAATCTCACTCCTCGTCCACGCACTCTTCCTGCCCTCGCTTATATACTCCCTGCTACTTGTGTCGATTGTGCCGGTCGCGACGTCGCGATTGAACATGACGCGCTCGAATATTTTCTGCGCCGTGAGGGGTTGATAATACGGAACTGCATGCGCGGCTTGAAATACGCGCGAGAAAGATAGACCACCCGCTTGTCGCACAAACCCACCCACACCTCCATACCCTCCCATAGTCTTGATATCCGCATACCCAGCGCCCTCAAACGTCTCCTTCACCCGCGCATCGATAGCCAAGGAAAGCGCTTCGCCGCCAAGCCAATTACACTGGAAATCCCGATCGCCGTACACGAGCGCGATTTTGACGCCGCGGTCGAGCAGCGACCCGAGTTTCGGCAGCGTGCGGCCGAGAATAAAGTCGCCTGAGCGATCGAAGCCCAGCGCGACGGGGATGGATTGGCCGGTCCAGTTGAGTGGGACGCCGAGGGCGCGATGGGTGTTTGCGTCGTTGAGGTAGCCGGCTGCGTATTTTGGCGGGAAGGCTTGGGGGTAGGCGGGGGAGATGATGTCGTATTTGTTGAGCTGGGGATGATCAGGACCTGTTGGTGCGGAAAGGGTGCTGGGTAGGACAGGATGGGATGGGATTGGAACGGAAACAGGAGACTTACACCAGATTTATCAAACGCGTCGTGCATGTTTGTAAAACAAAAGTCAAAAGCACCTTTACATGCCCTATTCACATCGGGCTGGTTTCCAACACCATTCGGATCCTTCGCCGCTGCAAGTGAGCGGCAGGTGGCTGTCAAGTTCCTGCACTGTGGATCTGCAGCAATAGCGGCGTCGTAATCTTCTTGACTGATGGCTTCGATGCCGTATGTGTTGTTGCGCGCGTACTTGGGATAGTAGATCATCTGCGTGTCGATGTCGATGCATGGGTTGATGAAGCCGACGGTGTCAATGTGGATGGGGATATATGGCGCAGAAAGGGTGCCGTTGGCGAGCAGATCGTTTTGGGATTCGAAGTAATCGGCGAAGACGGGGCCGTAGTGGCCGTGGTAGGATTCGCCCCAGATGCTGAAGCTGTTGGTCTTGGGGGTGAAGAAGGGCGCACTGTTGATAGGTCAGCTGAGCAGGGCGATACGATGGGGAGGAAGATGTACTCTTGCATCCAGGTCTGCATGAACTGCCATATAAATGGTGCGGCTGCCATTGAGGTGTTGGGTGCATTTGCCAAATTCTGACTGGCGAAGGTCCCAGTCAAGAATGTGAGATTGGTCTCTGGTACACCAGTCTGATTGAAGTTCGCAGGCCGGTATGCAAATGGCGAGGCAACGATGTCAAGAGTGCCATTGACAAGCGTATCGTAAGAATAGCCCACCTGGACGGGCTGATCGATGTACATTAGATTGACCTTCTGGTTCCAAGATGTCTCGCTGAGCTTTGTCGTCTTGGAGTCTTCCAACACGTGACATGGGCCATTCTCGTTCAGTGCTGCAGACGATGAGGGCACTCCAGGGCCGCCTTGAAGCCAGATCGACAACGGAGCGTTCTTTGAGTCTTCCCGAGCTTCGAAGAACCAAAAGTACATGTGACTTGGGTAGTTGCGGTTCTCAGCTGCGTTGGGTGGAAGGTTGACATAACCGCTGTAGCCTTTGACGCCAGGTGTGGTCTCGCATATGCTAGTCTGTCCTGATGTCAGCATACAGTCAATGAGCCGGCACATTCGTCTCACCTCTTTGTATGATATCGAGTACCCCGGGAATCTTGTTGATTCTACTACTGTCACGTTTTCTGGCTTTGGAGGAAATGAGGCCGCAGACGCAAGCAGGCCAAATGACCACGAGGCCCATGAGATTTGATTCAACATCTGAAAGCTCTTGTGAAAAATCGACGTGAAAGAGATCAACCAAGTAGGCAGCGTGACCCGCACCCTGCCTTATATTGCCATCCACTGCTAAGACATGTCGTTGCTCCGCCTAGAGGTCGCGCGGACGGCAACGCGGCTCCATAGACGCCTCGCCGCGGATGCACACAAAAGACAGGGCGTTCCTAGCAGATGGCATTTCCATTGGTGTGCCATTTTGACCGTTTGCGGATAAAATCCAGCACCTGGCTATTGTGGCTAGGTCACGGTGTGAAAGCCGGAGTCGAGTACGAGTTTCGCCCTAAGCGAACCAGACGGCCGTGCACAGGGCCGACCGTACCGCTCGTTTGGTAGGATGACAATCCTGGTCTGTACCGATCACGCCTGCAGGAACGCAGATTTACTGGTTGAGATTAGCATAATGACGAGGCACAAGCGCGGCGAAATTGCATTCTGTGCTTGACGGCTTGGATTCAATAGCGGTCGACCAGGTGCCTGGAAGCTGGCAAGCGCAAGAGGAGCGACGTCGGAACAGCGCGCAAAGGGGTAGAGAGAAATTGTGGATCAAGACATGAAATTCTTCCAGTAATAGCGGTCCCTGGCATTGACCTTGCTAAGATGAGTGGCGCGTGAAGTGAGACGTCTACGCAATATCGATGTCGTCGTCGGAAGAAGTACACGCAAGATTCTACCACCGTCCGGTCCACGACAGGAATCAGATGACTGCGAGATCTGGTCACGACCAAGAAGGTCGGAACGCCTGCGGGTTGCTTTTGGTCGGGTGGTGAGATGATTGGCGAGGTTGGAGCTGTTGTCGGACGCACAGACGCAGCCTCAACTTCGTGTCAAAACACTCCGATCGAGTCTTATTGCGCACCAATACCACGCCAGGGACACGCATCAGACATCACCGTAGACCCGACAGAGCACGACCATGGTCTTTGATAAGCAATATCAGCTTCGATGATACACAATATCCCGCGCTGTCACCTTCGAGCATGGCAGCGTGCTAAGCTTAGCAACGGGCAAATTCCATCCATTACCATGTACTGGCTTACAATGAAGTCGTGCGCTGTCCTGAAAAGCTGCCGCAATACATGATCAGCTCACTTAGCATCGCTATTGGCCGTTCTCACTTACCCAGCAAGTTCCAATCTCAATCTTCCATGCCGACTCGCTACGCATACCGCATACCTCACCGCACACCCAACCGTATGCGCAAATACGCACGCAAGCGCCCTCGCGCCGCTGGCATGCGTCCTTTCCGCGACGTCATCCCTTCCTACAAGTAGCGTCTCGCACGTAGAAGCGAGTAGGCACGTGCATTGCGACGCACGATTCGGACCGCAGCATCGATGTTGCGGCGCGATTATGGCATTATTGTGGTATAGGCCATTCGACGGACTTTGAAGAGACTCAGAGTATTGGAACATCAAGGCAGACTACATAATTGACGCTTGAGGTTGGATTGAGGATACATGATTTGGAGAAGATAGAGCTGGATGGGTATGTGTGTGAGCCTATGGCAGGGCTGGGTGCGGCGCTGGTTAGGACTCTGAGTCTTGTAGTATGTGATAGAGCTAGTATTGAACCTGGAATGCGATGAAACTCCATCCGCCTCTCAAATCACTTTGTTGCATCGCCACATGTGCTTTTGAATATTTATTGGATTGTTAATTAGTCTGCTGGCCCGCTTGACCGCCTAGACATAATATTCTGACCAACACCACGACGGTGCGCAGGGCAATTGAACCACATAAATCCTGCCCAGTCCCTCTAAATTACGCCTGAAATGCAATGCGCCCTTCAAATCTTACGCCATTCGTTGCTTCGCGTCCTTCTTTTCCACGCGTTGGTCACTAACCATGACACAACGCCAAATCACGTGCACTTCATCTAGACCTGGAGTTCCTTCTCCACTACTGGCTGCTTCTCATTCCCTTCCCTCCCTCTCATCTTCTCCATCGCGCGCCTCTTCTTGCCCTCCAACTTCTCCCGGTCTTCGCGCATCTGCCTGATCAGCGCCGACTTCTCTCGTATCTTATGCCCGTAGCGATAGAATATGAGCGGGATAGGAATGAGCGCGAACTCAATCAACGACAACATGGTTGCCGACCAATGCGGGCCAAGAGTCTGGTACATGCTCGGTCCAGCAAGAGGCAACGCGCCGCCTATTGCGCTGCGCAAGACTGCGTTACCGGCGAGCGCAGATGCGGCGTAGATGCCGTAGGAATGCACGAGGTAGTTTGACGCGTAGATGAAGACACCGCAGTTCCCTGCACCGAACGGGATACCGGCAATAATTGGTGCAATCCAGTGTACGTTTGGTGTGCAGGTCCACGCGAAGATCATCTCGCCGACGGGCACACACACGGCCGCGATGCAGACGACACTGACCATGGCTTCCGGGTACGGCTTCCCAGTCTCTGGATCCTTCTTGTGCGCGTTGATCATCTTGCGAAGCAGTGGCTCAGAGGCAATCGTGACGCATCCGCCAATGCCAATACCGAGGTAGCCCAGGCCAACAAGTCCTGGCGACCAGCCTCGCAGTTCGCCAAAGACGATGGGGTAGCTGACGAAGCAGAGATAGAGGACGCCATACACCAGGGCGATGTAGACGTTCCAGAAGATGCAGATGGGCTCGCGCACGGCCATTTCGAGCGGGCGGTAGAGATTTTCGCGGAGCAGCGGCCAGAATTGCTTCTTGTCGTCGTAGCGGCTGAACCAGCGCTGGTCGTTGGTTTCTTTGCGCCTTTTCGTGGCCTTGGCGCGGAGGATGGCGGGCGCGTACGTCTCTTTGACCAGGAAGACCATGAACCACGATGTGCCGGATCCGATCATGACGACCCAGTTTGTCCAGCGCCATCCGAGCGCTTGGTAGACGAAGCCGCCTACCAGCGGACCTACGACGGGACCATTCATGGGCCCCAAACTCCAGATCGAAAATGCCAATGCGCGGTATTCGTCGCTGGAGATGTCGGATACGGTGCCAGGAGCGTTGGATATCATGGCCGCGCCTGCGACTGCACCGAAGAACCGCATAACCAGAATTTGCGCGAGGTTGTTGCTGAGCGCACATGGGATGATCAAGATGGTAAATGCAGCGACGGCGATGAGATAGACGGGCCGCCGACCATACATCTCGCTCAAAGGTGCGAGGAGAAGCGATCCAACGGCCAAGCCGCAGAGGTATGTGGTGATGCCCAGCACAACGAGCGTCTTGGAC
The DNA here is from genome assembly GCA_020744225.1 of Paraphoma chrysanthemicola. Taxonomy (NCBI): domain Eukaryota; kingdom Fungi; phylum Ascomycota; class Dothideomycetes; order Pleosporales; family Phaeosphaeriaceae; genus Paraphoma; species Paraphoma chrysanthemicola. The sequence goes on from JAGMWG010000002.1 coordinate 610,144, forward strand.
TCAATACCAAATGTGCGCATCATGCCTGGGATGCCAGAGGTGTACGAAGTCGAGTACATGACCACGACCAGCGTTGAGTAGCTCATGAAGAAGATCACCATGGCCTTCTTGACCATTGGCCAGTCCTGCGGATTCTCGCCATCATCGTCAAAGTCGATCTCGAAGCGCGGGTCCTGCGTCGCATTCGTGACGACTGTCGTGATATTCCCGGCATCTTTGTCGCCAGGCCACGAATGTCCCGTGTTGCGACTCCAGGTCTGGTGAATCGATTGAGCCTCTGCTATTGAGTCGACAGAGTCCTCTGCGGTTGATGTTGAAGTGATTGATGAATGGTCGTCTTCTTGCTCCTCAGTCTTGCGGCTCTCTCTTGACTCTTTTGACATCGACACGACTCTGTCAATTGAGTTTTCTTGCGACGCGATTCCCATCTCCGTGTCCAGTTCCTTAGAACCCATGATGCGTGCTTGACCCCGCCTCGGCCGAGCTAACGATTGCCTAGCTCTTCACCCCGCAAGCTGCGTTCGTAGCAGTCCCCGCGTCTGTTTGCGCTGGCAAGCAAGTCGATGAGGAGGCGCAATTGACTGCGACTGTCGTGTGAAAAAGCTTTTGATCCAGCGTCGCGCCACTGTCGAGGGCTCCACAGCGCGACTCCTTCGCTCCACCATGGGCTCCAGCCCCAGGCGCCATCCCGCGTTCATCATCGCTCGACAGTCTGTGCGGGAATAGCGGTGATAAGGAGTGGACAAATTGCCACGAGAGCGACAGCCGCGGCACAAATTTTGGCTGGCGATGCTGTGCCGAAGAGCCGTTTGCGGTTGGAAGCATGCGGTCGCGGGCTGGAAGGCGTCGTTGGTGTCGGAGTGGCGCTGCCGAGGTACTGGCGATTGGATGGAATGAGAAATGCTGGTGACGATGATTGGGTGGTTGGAAGAAAATGGTTTTTAGTTGGCGAATAGGAAGGTAGGCAGAACATAAACGTCGGATAAACAACATCGCGTCGCGCAGACCTCATACCATCACTCTTATCCTCACCGCGTCATTCCATTGTACCTCACATGCATGCTGCAATTTACTACACGATGCGCTCACATCCTTGGATGCGGATGGGCCATCACTGCCTTTGCTTCTCACGTATGCACCTTCGGTGCCACAGCATGAACATCCATTGCTCAATTCCAAGCGCGGCGCAGGTATGCTCAAACGCTGTGAGGGCAGTAGTGGAAGCCTCAAGTGCTGGCTTGGAGGCATTTGGAGTGTTATAAAGGCTATAATGCAGGCGTTAACCCATGCGAAGCCTTTCAAAAAAGTCCCACCGGAGGTGTCAAGATGCAGTATCCAGCTTTGGGACTGACGGCATCACTCACAGACACCGCCCTTCCATTGCCAGCATAGCAAAGTGGCAACGTGAATCGCTTTTGGTGACTTGCCAGTAAGATGCGGTGTACGCCGCCGTCTCACCTCGCAGCCAACAGGCTTAAAGGTAAAGGTCGCCCAAACCGCCTCTGCAACATCTAGAGCTGTATTGTACCGTCGCTCCGTCTCTCTCTCTCTCTCTCTATCATTCTTTATCTGCGGTCTCCTTATTGACTGATGTCATCTTCTCGCTGTCGTCACTTCACGTCCTTCACTCGGCATCTTCGTCGAAGCGTCGCGCGTACATGATATGCTCGCTGGAGCTCGAGTAGCCGTATCGGCCACCTGCAAGGAGGTGCGCTCGCCAGTCGGTGCAAGAGACGGAATCGTTGTGAATTGCTACGAGTCAAACCTCTGCTGGGAGGGTATAGGACTTGATACGAACCGTCCCACATCGAGCGTGAGCAGCTAACGGCGCACTACTTCAGTCCTTGAGCGTTGCCGTCGGCCGTCGAGAGCAGCGTACAAGATGATGAGGTGAATCATGAGGTGATGCACCAATACACGACACGGCGTAGTGCGGGGCTTGCTGCCTTTGCCGCCCCCAACTCGCGATGCTTGGCACCGGATCAATTTATGGCCGAACGCACCCTCTGTTTGTCAACGCGTCTGCCCGAAACACTGCCTGAAGTACTACGCAATTCGCCTCTAACCGCTCCGCACAACCACCTGCTCAATAGCAATACGATCCTGCGCGGCCTTTTGAGCTCCACATCTCCATCGCTACCCGGTTTGGTCACCAAGTCCTATGGCGCCTTTTAGCAACGGCGCGCTGCTACTGCAGGTCTATCATCACACGGTGCTTCCTCGCGACGTGCCGGGTCGAGAAGATCGTAGCCTCTATCAAGCCGAATCGGAGATCGCGAGACGCCTAACTGAAGCGGTCAAGTCCCTTGCACAACATGCACCGCTGAACGATCTCTCTGCTGTCGATACAATTCGCCTAGCTATTGCGACGTCAAGTTCTATCAACATAGATGGTAAAATTGAACAGAGTATGCTCCTAAGGGAACTGCGCCAGCTCAGCGAGACACAAGCACTCATTTTGCATGTGACCGAGCAGAATGCTGCTTTGTTAATATATCATCACGTCAGGTAAGCAACGTCGCGGTGGAGAACTTCCCTCTCAACAGAACTGACTTTGACAGTGGATCCGGCGCAAAGTCAGTGGTATTCGAGGCTTTTGAGGCGTCTGCGACGAGCGAGCAAGTACTTGCAACTGAAGACGCTTTGGAATGGGACTTTCCGGGCCAGGCTGTAGCGATACCGTACAAGGTCTTCTCTGGCGAAGACTTCCAGCACAGCCTTTCCAAATTTCTGCAACAGGCCAGCCTCGAATCCATAAAAGAATTCTCTGCTGTCACCTACAAGGCCTGCGCACCTCTTCCTGAGATTAGGGACACGCCGCACCCGACCTTGATAACGAGAGTCCTCATGACAATTCTGGAAGTCAATGGTTCAATTCATGACACGACACTCCTTCGCAAGCGCGTGCGCGATACGGTGTCCTTCTACAAAGCACACAAACCATGGAGACGTTCAGCCCTCTACCTCGTGCTTCGAGTCGCGGTACAGCGGCACCTATACCAGCTCTTGGGGGTCGACAAAGGAAGGATGTACTTCAAGATCATCATGTGCATCTTCTTGTCAAATATGCTGCATGATGGGATCCACGTCTTGCAAGACGAGGCACTGCATGCCCTACGCCAGAAGATCGGACGCCGTCTTGCCAAACTAGAGCTTGACCAGGAACGAGGAACCAAGGAAGCGAAATTTGTCCACCGCCAGGTTTTCCGCACGCTTCGTTCTATCATGGAGAAGTCTTTAGCCACAGCCGCTCATCACATAGAGTCGCAATGGGACAACCATAAGAGGAGGACAAACAGGATCATATGGCCTATCCAGCAATACGCCAACATCTCCGACACGACTCTGAAATTGACCCGCAGTGCACAGATGCTCCATGTAGCCATGTACTCTAACTTCAGGCACGCGTACAGTGAGACGCGCTCTCCAGCAGAGCTACTCGGCCAGTATGAGAACACCACGACACTCAAACCATTCATTGCTGTACTGAACTGTTATCTCCCGCTTTGTGCATACGAAGAGGAGGTCAAAAGCGTTATCGCGCATCAAGAGAACCAGAGTCACCGTGCTGCATGTGTTCAGCTAGCTCGTCAGATTCAGGCATACATTTCAGCTGTCCAAGATGCCTATTTCGATTACCCAGAGTTAAAGAGCCGTCAGTTGCTAAACGTTATGGGCCTCTGGATGGCCATGGACAAACATGCCCTTCGATGCTACCCCTTGCTTGCCGATTTTCATCCTGGATTTGATGCAGCCATACTGGATGTCCTCCAGCTGTCCTCCTATGATGAATTGCGACATCTGCATGAGTTGCAAGTTTACATAGCTCGGCGATGCTCCGTATGGAATGGCACAGGATCCAAGACGATCTTTGATACTCCTACGGATGACTCATTTGCTGTTCGGTACTACGACGAGTCTTCAGATGCGACGGCTTTACTCGAGTTGCGCAAAGAAATTGAAGAGACTGCCGAGGAAGATATGGCGGCAAAAGAAGAGGAGTGGGAACTTAAAAGCCAGGAGCACGAAAACAAAATTCGGGAGATGGCAGGGCTGTCGTGCGTTTACATTACCGAATTGGACGAACATGGTCTTGCACGGGAAGTCCACAAGAAGCCTTGCCGGAAGCATAAATTGAAATGGGAAGCCAAGCAAATGACGATCAATATTCACGAGCACCCTTTGCCCAAGGCCGAAACTGCTCTCAAAGCAGTACTTTTCGAGTTGACGTGCCCAGAGGCATTCGCGGCCTACAGGGACGCGACATGGTTGATCCTTTCGTCCTTTGCTTTTCCACCGCAAGCAGCTTTGGAGGACGTACCCCAGCTTCGAAGTTACTCCGGATTGCGTAATCACGCCAACACAACTAAGTCCCACGTCACCTTAGGGTCCTCAACCAAGTCGCACCTGGATTCGCACTATGCCAAGTCGGGGTTCCCAGTGACATTCCGAGACGTTTGTCGACCGTTCGGTCTACGTTTGGACTACTTTGACAGCGCTGGGAGAACTTGGACGAGGAGACAAGAACAGGCTTCGTTCGCTCATCTCTTCCCGATGAAGTTACCTAGAAACTCCCCTTGGATTTCGTTCGAAGAGATCGGCGACAACTGGCCTACTTCCAATAGGGCGCTTGCAACGCAGACTAAGTGTCCTGTTGATGTCAACGTGCACGAGTACATTGCCTGGCAAGGTCTTATAGTGGGTACACATCTGCGATGGCCATCCCTGTTGCGCGAGATGGGTTCCACGAACCTCAGCTTCTCGACAGATTCGACTTGGGCTATTGTGTCAAAGCTGGTGCTACAAGCTGGTCCCTCTAGCTCAGCAGACGCTCTGCGTGATGTTCATTCAGTATTGTCTGACGTCTTGTTCTGCGAGAAACTGACTGAGCAGATTGAGTATCGTTTAGAAGCTATTCGACGAAACTGGAGGGAACCCGTTCAATTAGATATATTGATGACTATGTTGTTCAAGATCGTCGACTTCTCTTCGAACACACGAATCTGCACAACAGCCACAAACCTTGTCTTCGAGTGTCGGACCATTACACAAGATTGGTGTGCGAGCCTGCAGTCAATAGAGCACGGACCCGAGTCTGGTCCATCGGTATTTGCAATCTGGGCAGCCGTGTTGTGCAAGCGCACATTCTACCCTGTTCTTCAGGGCAACACAACAATCCCTCGGAAATCATTCATCGAATTCATTGTTGCATCTATCGCGCTTCAGAATTGTCTCGTGGGCAAGTTTGATAAGTTACCATACAATCTCAGGAATGCAGTCCTGCGAGACCTTACAGCTGCGTACAATGTCCGTATGCGCCTTGAGGACACTGTTCGTTTTGATAAGGAAATTCTCGCTGAGGCTTTGGGGTTCTTCTGGCCAATACCCGAAGATTGTCGAAAGCATCCCATCCCATTGCAATTTGATCCCGGCACCTGGTGGGTGGCGATGACGCTCATTACACAAGAATCGGCTCACTACTACGTTCACTACAACTTCGTACACGGCACGTTGTTGATCAACGGACAACAACTAGGCGTTCTTCCCCAGGAATACCGACGATGGCCAATTGTGCAGGAATTATTCGGCTCGCAAATCCTTGATGTTCTGCCTTCAGCGCTACCGGGCATGTCTCTTATGATCGTCAAGCAAATGCCTTATCAGCATTGGATCCATTTGGGGTTTCGGAATGGCAAGCTGGTCATTCGTGCCGTGCATCATGATGCAATCTCGAATATCCGAACTACTCTGGAGCTGATACCGCGGTTGTGGTTCGGCAACGAGAGTCTTTACGATCTACCCGCAGCTCTCGCTTTCAATTGTTATCATTGGCTCGATTTGAGGACGGGCATTCTCGAGATTCGACAACAAGACCCATGGAAGTCGAAGAAAGGCAATTGGCGACTGAATTCGACGACACGACATGCGACCCGAAACAATGGTTCCGCCCTTATTGATCCCAACTCCGAGCTGGCCCGAAAGATTGCTCAGAATTTCCACCAATTTGAGTATGCCCATAATATCACCGTATATCAGCCACCCCGAGGCAGTCTGAGAGTTGAACTGAAGCGTCTCGAGTTGGATTTCTTCGTCACTTCGAGAGGTCTGCTTCAGTGTCCGCAGCTTGGAGCGGTGGTCGCAGAGACTCGTTTGCAGGACGTGGGAACTTGGCACGGCCTGAAGAGCAAGCTCGTAGTCCGTTCCCCCAGGGATCAAACGCGACGTAGCATACTGCTACCCGTTGGCGATGCTACCTACGAGCGCGAAGGGTCACACGTTTCCATTTCGATCAGAAACACCGGGGCCTTTCTCAAATTCGACGTCAATGGTATCCTCGGTAGGATTGAATGCCCTGCTGAGCCCATTTTGATGTTCAACCGAGCCCTATGGCATGCTTCCACAAGCTACTTTCTTCCAGACGCGCTCACAAAGCGGACCGGTGTTGACGAAGCTCTTCAGTATCTCGACTCTGGTGCTTATCTACCCTGGACGATGCTGTCACCTCGTGCTTACGAACTTCTCGTTTCGTTGGCCAGGTTATCACCACAGCGTGTCTATTACCCTACTACACTGAAGGTGATGCAATCAGTGTGTTGGGACTCGAACCTCACGGCCACGATCCAGGACGAGCGTTATCGACGTGCCGTTGAACGTATCTTAGAGAGAAACGCGAATCTCGCGCAATTCACACAGAATAAGTCTGTGGAAAACACCAGCTTGGCGATAGAAGGCAGCACGCACCTTGAGAATCGAGCTTTATCTCATCGCAACATGAACTATTCGAGGACAGACTGTACCTACAAGCCTCGAGACGCCCGCACCGACGGACCGAAGCAAGACAATGTCGCCCGCATAGCGCATCTCATTTTCCAATGGCCCGATCAAGTCAACAATACTTCGAAGCTCACAGAACTACTTGAGGAAATGCCTATCATTGGCGGATATGGCCATTTCTTCGACAAAGTCCAGATAACTGACATGCTCACTGTGGACCTTGGTATTGACTGGGGCGCTCTAGTAAAGACTGCTTTGGATCACACCCGCAAGGACAGTTTTAGTCTGACATTCCTGTTCTCTTTGTTGGCGTTCAATGCAGAAGTCAACATGGATGTATTGTGCGCAATCGTCTCATTTGCGTTCTTTCAGGACTTGCGGGCCATCAGCTTTCCCCGGGGTACTGCGTACAGCCACTTTGTATCGTACGAAACTCCCACGGTCGACCAAATCATGACAGCCGTAGGCGGAGCGAAACTACCATACGTGGCTCATGATGACACGCCCGCTCATCAGCGCATGATGCGCCAGTTGGATCATGAAAAGGGGTCTATCAAAGCATGCAAACTTTTCGCAGAGTCCGTATGTGCGCAATGGGCTGCGCCACAGCTCGAAGTCGACCGATTAGCGAAGGTCGGCGGGATTGTGTTCAGTCTTGAGAAAGCCGTAGAGCTGGTTGTTCCAGTCTGGGAGAGCTACACAGACAATTTTAGCTTCTCACAGCATATTGAGGAAGTCCAATCGTTACTTGGTCGACATTTCGTTGACGGCAAAGATCCGAATGCTGCCCGTCTCCCTATCCCTTCGCAGCCTCGTCGACTCTACCCATTCCGACTGAGAGGAGGAGACTCCCCAACTCTTCAGGAAATTCTAGGCAAGGATTGTAGATCTCTCTCGTCGCACGTGCAACCACATGTGCCTCAGGTTCTTACCAAACTACCTAATGGGTATCAGGCGAAGCCCAAGTTACTAGCACCTGCTGCAGTCCGCGTCTGTGACGTTCGGAAGATGCCGGACGTGCCTTCCCACGTGAAGGAATTGTCTAGGTTAATTTCACCCTACAAGCTTTCGTCTTCAATGATACACAAGCGCTATGGGACGGAATTGGAACATAGCGTTAGGGCTCTCGCAGATCATCTCGCCAAGCCGGAAAACCACCAAGAGCCTTTCAACCCAACGAAACTTTCCAATGACACGTTCAAGGCGAAGGAAGCCTTCGGAACAATGCTCGAAATCATCCACAGCACGCTTCTCCTGGGTGATGCGCGAGCAAAGTGGCTGAATGCTGTTGGTCTGTGGCCAAAAGTGACAGCGCGAACTCTCCTTACCGAGCTTCGAACGACTTCGGGAACTGTATTTGGCGCGGGTGTGAAGGAAGCGCTTATAGAATTAGGGCTCGCTATCACCAAATATCAGCGGCTGTTGAGGCTCGAGGATGCCATTCAAAAACAGCATCAACAGCAAATAGCAGATGAGCGTGAAAATGCGGGGCATACAAACTGGTCACCCGCTGACTATGTCGACTGGCTTCTCCTTGAGATTGAGAGCAACATCTTGATTCGTCCTGAGCAGGTCGACGTTGCAGTCGCGACTATTTCGCCCGCAAACCACCAGAATTCCGTTCTGCAACTGTTGATGGGTAAAGGCAAAACCTCCTGCATTCTTCGTAAGTATTCCTGAACCGTTTTCTTTTTCATATATCGCTTACATGCTTAACAGCCATGGTTGCCCTCGTCTTAGCAAACAAGAATCTTTTTCGTATTGTTGTTCCCAGACCTCTCTTGCTCCAATCTGCTCAGATCATGCAAGCCAAGTTGGGAGGGATGCTAGATCGCGAAGTGCTGCACGTTCCATTTTCACGCAAGACACCCACGGATAAACCCCTCATGCAAATGTACTGCAAGCTGCATACTCACGTACAAAAGAAGCACGGTATCGTTCTAGCCCTTCCGGAGCACATTCTCTCCTTCAAACTCAGCGGCATCCAGCGTCTTTGCGATGGCAAGTCCGATGAAGCAGCCATGATGATCAAGGCACAAGCCTGGTTAGATCGACATGCCAGGGACGTACTCGACGAGTGCGACGTTTCCCTTGCCATACGAACGCAGCTCATCTACCCGTCCGGATCACAGCACACCGTTGATGGCCACCCTCTGAGGTGGCAGACTATTCAGGCTATCCTGGACCTCATGGCTTCGTACCTGGATGACTTATCTCGCAAGTACCCGAACAGCATTGAAGTCGTCGAGCGTGCAGGCTATCCGCTCATTTACTTCCTCCGTACGGATGTTGAGGAATATCTCGTCAAGCAGATGATACAGAAGATATGTAAAGGACAAACCGGCATCCTCCCGATTGGCGCATATCCCGAGAGCGACCAAATGGACATTTATCATTTCCTCTCCCAACCTCAGGTCAATATCGAGGTGTCAGATCGTATTGCACGGATGTTCAGAGACCGCCATCACCTCATGGATGTTGCACACCATTTGCGCGGCCTTTTTGTGCATCGCATCCTGCTTTCAACCTTGAAGAAGCGTTGGAACGTGCAATATGGGTTGCACCCAACCCGCGATCCTATTGCAGTGCCTTATCAGGTAATTGAAATAATAAATCAATGCTATCCGACACAAACACTGAGACTGACAATGCACAGGCGAAAGGTGTTCCCTCGCCCACAGCTGAGTGGGGCCATCCGGACGTGGCTATAATCTTGACGTGTCTTTCCTTCTACTATGAAGGACTCAACATGTCGCAATTCAAGCAGGCCATAGAACAGTTAGCAAAATCTGATGAGCCCAGCATCGAATATAGCTTGTGGGTCTCGGAAGGAGTTCCTGAAGCTTTCAAGAACTACAATGCCATCAACGTCGAAGATTCGCAGCAGTTGCGCGAGCTGCACTATCACATCAGGTAAGTAATCCGACACTGTGTTGCACTCTCTGCTTCATAAGCCTACCTAGCCTTGGTCGAATCCAAGCTGATCTTCCTAGACACAAGGTCGTTCTACTCAACTTCTTTCTGAACAGCTTTGTGTTTCCGCTACACGCCAGGCAATTTAGCAAGAAACTCTCGGCGTCTGGATCTGACCTCGTACTTTACGAGCCGATGGCTCCATCGTGTGCGACCACCGGATTTAGTGGTACAAACGATACGAGACATCAGCTCCCCATGACCATCAAGCAGAATGATCTGCCGCAACTTGCGCATACCAATGCAGAGGTGCTAGCCTACTTGCTCGAGGAGCGCAATCGTCGATACATTCGTATGGTTGACACACACAACAAGCGCCTGAGTGAGGAAGGCTTCTTGAGAAAACTTCTCAAACCGGGCTCTCTGCGCGAGCCCCATCCTCGCGTTCGAATTCTAATTGATGCTGGAGCACAAATTCTCGAACATGACAATCGTAGTCTTGTTAAAGCCTGGCTCAAGGAAGACCACGAAGCTGTAGCTGCGGTCTATTTTGACGAAGAGCATCGTGCTATGGTTGTCTACGGAAAAGGTGCGGAGATGGCACTCGTTGCGTCTCCCTTTGCCGAGAATCTTGAAGAATGCTTGGTCTACATTGACGAGAGTCACTGTCGTGGTAAGTCCAAGCACGAGGTTCAATCTTCCAATCACAACTGAGATATGCTAATTGTGATAGGTACTGATCTGAAGCTTCCTTCGAATGCTCGAGCTGCTGTTACCCTTGGTCCTCACCTGACGAAAGACGCTTTGGTGCAAGCAGCGATGAGATTGCGGTTGCTAGGTAAATCACAAGCAGTGACGTTCTTCTCTCCACCTGAGGTACATCAGAGCATTCTGGATCTCAGGAAAGCTGCCAAAGCTTCGCCTTTTATTCCGCTCAGTTCCGTTGATGTCATTCGTTGGTTGCTGGACCAGAGCTGCAACGCCATCGAGCAGCTTGAGCCATTGTACTTCAATCAAGGCATAAACTTCCTGCATCGTGCGCAAGCTAAGCTGGAATATCCGGACTACCTCGACGATACCGAGTCGCGGGACGCGTATCTTGAGGTTGTACGTTCCAAGGAACTTCAAACCCTGCAGCAACTATATGGACCAAAACATCAACAGCGTAGTCCGGCTATCAAAATCTCAACATTTGCAGCCTGCCTTCGAGGATTTGTGAGCGATGTGCTTCAACGTCGCAAAGATTTCCAAGATCGAGGCTTTGCTGTTCACTCATCAGCGTTGGAGGAGGTTGAACAGGAACGTGAAGTGGAGTTCGAGGTTGAGAGTGTTCGTGAGGTCCAACCTCCAGTTCACTTCAAGGCTTTCAAGGTTCCCAAGCTACATCAGGATCTTGAAAACCTAGCCACTACTGGTATACCTCCTTTTCCCTATGCAACCGAACACCTGCTAATTTTCATACAGGAACAATGCCGGCCAGTAGTGATGCGCTTCAGCCCGCGATTTATGCGCTTCAGAAGACCGACCTTGCGACCAAGCATGCGACTATCACGGCCGCGAATGCAGCTGCTCGTCTTCTTGTCTCCACTCAGTTTACGAGGACTGTCAGCACAAACGAACCGAACGACAACTTCTTGCGACCTTGCCACTGGCTGCTGTGGAACTGTTCTAACCAGATCGGTGTTCTTGTCAGTCCAGAGGAAGCTAATGCCCTGATCCCAATTCTGCAGTGCTCGTACCTGGAAGAACCTATCTGTCACCTTCTCGTGTACTCCGCGCCAATAACACACCGCATGCTGCACTTCAACAACCTCGACTACTATGCGATACCACCGTTACCATCCAAGTTCAAAGTCCCGAGCTGGTTGAAGATCGAGCTTGGAGTCTTCGCTGGCCGTTTGTATTTTGACTGGAACGAGTACGAAGAAATCATGTCGTATCTCGGAGTGCAGAACTTGAAGACCGAAATCGACGACGAGAAAAACACAGAAGCGCTTTCATCATTCGCCACCAAGCCTCTGACCTTCCTTCACGAATGGCTTGCTGTTCGTCGTAAAGGACAAGACTTTGAACATACACCTATGGGCTTCGTCACGACTGGCAAACCACTATCAGCGGACCATCCATTCTTCACCGCTAGTAAGAAGGAGGAAGATGAGGAGACCAAGTTCAGCACGGCGACTAAAAGCAACGGCCATCCTGTTGAGGTCGTCGACGATGACGAGTCAGATGACGGTGAGGACCATGCCAAAGAGCATCTTTTCCAGCACGAAGATGATGAAGAAGGCCATGACGTCTTCCATGATGCTGAAGAAGAGCTCGGCGATGAATTTGATCATCAGGACAACACTTTCTTTCAGGGTGGGGCATATGTGCAAAATGAGGAGGAGAAGGTGGAGGAGGAGTAGTCAATGATCGACGAGGGCTGTAAGAGTCATGGAAGCTGTGCGGATCATACTTGAATTTGGTTGATTCGAATAAGATAGCAAGCGCTAATGTAGCTGCTCCAGAATAACTTGCGTGATACACCCATATCCATCCCGAAATAGTGTTCCTGCTTTGTCCGGGCTTAGTTGCGTGCCATGCTACCTTCCGCAGTTGTAGTAGGCCGCTTCGATCTTAACCAGAGACAGGAACTCCACAAGCTTTGCATCGAGCATCACGACTTCTTGTCTGAACTCACGCATTATTTCTCACGATGCATACACTCATTGAGCACATCATGCCCGCAGTAAATTGTCTACAAAGCCTTTGAAATGAGTGCGTTTGAAACATTACTTATAGAGAACTCTGCCGTTGTGTCAAATGCATTGGATAGAATTGTGTCGAACCCTGCTAGACAAGCCCTCTTTGAAATAAACATCGCATAAGATCCTGCGAACGTCTCATATGAGGGTATAAATTCACGGCCTTCACACTACTCATGTTTTAAAAAACCCCCACACTTACAGCACACCTAAACTATCAAACCGATCAGCATCACTAATGACTGACACCCTGCTTCGTTTCGCAAAGCATAGGCTCTGCATGATAACAAATTCACGATGGCCTCGAGTAGTATCCAACGGCCACTTTCCCACCAGCGCCATGAGTGGGGATCAAGAGAAAGCTGGAATACTTGTTAGGCCTCTGAAATCCAGTGGCGAGCCCGCGTATAAGAGTTATAGTAAGTCATTGAGAACCACATTTCAATCTACGTAGAATTCTACACGTACACATGCTGACGTATATACTTAGGTGATTTTGCCAAACAGGGTTACGATGAAGGCAGCTTCAGAATAGTGTGATCATTGAATGGGCAGCATATTGTCCGAAACACAAGGGTTTAGGAATCTAGAATCACGGGGATTCATTAATCAAGTCCTCAATTCGCACATCCCAGATGCTGAGCAAATGCCCGGACGTAGACTTCAGTATGTATTCCGACAAGAGTTGAGCGTCGTGTTGAGTCCGATTGGTGAGCATGTGGCACATTTGTTGGTCACGCACAAGAAGAAGTTGTGAAGGAAAGGAGTGGGACGGGTGATGGTGTCTTAAGGATGACGGGAGGTCGCTTTGAGGATGCCATGTTTGGGGTTTTGTGTGCGATCGGAGCTGCAACATGTCGTTGCTCACCAACTCCATCTTGCTGATCCTGATGACGCTGAAGCTGTTCTTGAGAATCAATCGACTGAGCAATTGGGGCGGAAGAGAGAGAACTATCCAGCGAAGTGCTGATAATCCGACCGTCTTGAGAGTAGTTCCGACTAAATTGACCAGCTGGATGGGCGAACATGCTGTCAGGGCTCGGAGCATACATTTACGTTTTAACATCTGTGTGGCCTGGATGTCCTCGGATATCGCTGAGATGGCGATCGATACCTTCATGGTCATACCTGTTTAACCCCAGTCACACATGGTGGTCACTTTAAGTGTTGCAAATGCGGTGAAGATATATAGGATGTAGGATAGTAACATGGTACATGGTGGTTCGAGAATGTATCTGGTTCATATCTAAGTTCTTATCACACTACTCAAACGCCACGAAGGATACCTCATCCCTACAAGCAAAGCAGCTTGCTCAACTCGTCCGCAAGCTCATTACCCTTGGTATATAGCGTCCGATACGCCACGTCCTGATCTATTCACGCGATCCGGTCCGTCACCGGACGGCCATCAATCCTCTGCAGTCTCACATCGATGTTCAGCAGAGCCTGCATCCAGTCCGTGTCCTAATTCACACCAGCCAAATCTACGCCCTCGGGCACCGGGTATGGGTCGTAGATGACCATCTCGTCGTCCTCATCGTCGAATCTGGCGATAGGCGCGTCAAAGTCTTCATCGTCGCCGACGGCACCAGATGGGACGTGCGCGGACATGATGGCGCGGACTTGTTCCAAGCGGGCAGCGTATTCCTGCATCTGGAGAGCTTGTAGATCTCTGGCTTGGTCCTCCTCTTCCTTCTTCTTTGCCTTGAACGCGAGCAGGAAGTGCATCGCCATGGCGGGACCGACGCGCCCGAAGTCCACCATCGAAATCTGTCGGGAAGCGCACTTGTCGATAAACTCTCTAGCGTCTCCATCGATGGGTGCCTTCCCAGCCCCAAGCTCCTCAAAAAGTCCCGACATAATGTCCCGCTTCTTTTTGCCAAACCACACAAGATCGTAACGTGAGGTGCTCCATTCTTGCAAGAATCCGTGTCGCTTATCGAAGCCACCGCCAGGGATCATCGACTCCATGTAGGCTAGGACGTATTTATACCAGAGGCTCGAGGAGCCTTCGAATTCGGCTTCATGTTTGCCGATGACCTTACAACCCCACTTGAAGACGGCGAGAGCAAGATTGAGGCGGCTCTGGTCGAGGTTGGCGTTAAACGAGTAGAGCTTGTCCATGCCGTAGTAGAAGATGATGCTGTTGGTGACGGAATCGAGGGCGGGCTGTACGGCGAAGTTGGCGCGCGCGATGTTGTTGAACGCCTTAAATAGGACGTGAAGGTCAAGGTACGCGGGTGCGCATGACGTCTCTGCCTGACCGAGGTATACAGAGTCAAGCGACGGCGTTTTCATGCTGCGCACATACCTGGAGATATGTTCGGAGTTGCGAGCGGCGATCCTGTGCAGTCGCAAGGCCTCATCGAAAGTGCGCGTGCGCGGACGCTCCTCGAAGGGGATGAAAGACCCGAAAACCATGTCTGTCGCCATTCCATCCATAGTGCTGTGGATCTCGCGACTGTGGAGGCTTTCAGTGGGCGAGAGGTTGCGGTAATCTGCGGTCGAGGTGGACAAAACGGAACGCGGAGGAGAAAAGCCGACAGTGCAATAAGAAGTTATCCGTACGAGCTAGGGCCACGATGGAACCGCTTCGAGATCTATGGAAAGCCGAGAAAAGAGCGTAGTATGGGCGTGAAATAATTCTCCTCTTTCACTTCATGGCTAGGGTAGCCCCGGAAGATATCCGCAGCACTATCAGCACCATGTCTCATATGCGGTGACTGCAGGGGTTCATGGAAGCTGAGCATCAGAGTCGGAGTCTATTTTGAAGGGCAAAAAATCCGAAAACGCGATAAGCTGCGAGGGAAAAAGATAGAGCAAAAGTTTAGACCATTTTAAGCCGTTGATCCCAATAATGATCATTGGGTGACTTAACCCGGAATCGAATCGGTGAACTGGCAAGCGCTGTAGTCGAAACTCGGACAAGGGACTGGAGACGGACGGCACTGGACGACTTTGCTGACGACTTTGCTGACCACTTGTTCTGAATATGAGAATATAGCGGTCAACACGACGTATATACACAAAGCTTAATATACGGAAAACTCAAATCAGTAGGTACACGTACCTCTCGAGTGACGAAGTGAGAGCGATCATTCCAAAGGCGTCATATTCGAATGTCCGTCCACTATTGCCCGAGTGAAAGACAATTTGAATGCCGTATACTCACCACGTCGGAGCTCTGGAAAGACTCAAGAAGCGTTGAACGACTAACATCAAGGATTATGTGTGTCTCAGTACCTATCTGTCTTTGCTATCTTGTCCGTTTGTTGTGATAGCCACTATCGAGCGCGAAGTTATACAAGTCATGTCATACATTTTGCATCCGTCACAGTATGATCATTAAATGATGTGCGAGTTCTGCTCATACCCACATGAAATGCTGGCATGTATGTCTTCGCAAGCAGTACGGAGCATTGGTGGCAGTGCTACAAGACGTTGTAGATAGACAGGCTCCTCTGTTGTAAGATCATTCGCCTTACATGAAACAATACACTCCAGAGCATCATGCTCTCCTCCTCTTCTTGCTCGATAAGCTCAAGGTATGTCCCAAGTCTTCCTATGTCTCAAATTACTCACAGCGATCAAGATGTACTCATCAAATCTACTACTGATTAACGGGAACCACCAGACGGCAGCGATGCTCACATCTTTGTCCCAAATCAAAGTCGAGCCGTCATATCTATCGCCCACGAATCCGCGTGATGAACTGCGACTACGTAGGTGATCCGTCTTTGTCTTGTTGCGCATGCTAAACAAGCGCAGACCCTCTAGACAGCAATATCACGCCTTGCTTCTTCTCGCTTTACGACCGATCGAAGGACGCGTTGCCTGCGCCTCCTGGTCCGCGCGGAGACAGCTCGTCTCGTCGCTCGAATCCAGCCAGTCATTCAGCTGAAGCACCGAGTGACAAATTCGCAGGCATCTACCCTCAAGCTCGGCGCAGAAAGAAGCGGAAGGCCAAGAAGGCAGCGAAAGCTGCCACGGCCATGGAGCTGAAGTCCGTTTCATTCAACAAGCCGGCCGTCCTCAAGGACGAGATACAAGATGTCAACACGTTTACCGACAACCAGGATATGCAAGAAACTCAAGCGCGACAATCGGCGGCGACACTGACACATGATAGCACCCAGCGGAATGCGCAAACTTCGCCGCTCTTGATGTTTACTGGAGAGCTGCGCGTTGGGATCCTCGAGTACCTGTTCGGCGGCAGCCTCGTCTACCTAGAGTGCCACTACATGAGAGCAACCTTCGCATCGCAAGACTGAAAGCCAATCCTGTATTACGGCTTTTCCACGCTCGATTCCCTGGGAACATGTCGCTAGATATATAATGAGGCATGATTCCTGCCATTCAGCGAAAACACCTGGGAAGTAGAGTCTTTTAACATGCTCTGATCCCTTGGGTGGTTTCACTTCAACATGCGACCACGGACACGTTTCATCCGCACTCTCCTGGTCAGCGGCAAGAAGGGACGTCTATTGAGCGATTAGTTCGACGGGTTAGATGACATGCAAGAACGTCTGCCCAATCTACGACGCGTCGTAGTGTTTTCTGCGTGTTCACCCACCGCCGTCAGCGCTTGTCCGTATAGCGTGCCCGACACACTAGATACCGACGCATTGCTTACAAGCAGCCAACAGCAATACCTAGAAACCACCGAAGCAGAGGGAGAGACTACGCACCTTGTTCAGCCGCTATTGGGTTCTCATATACAGGTTGCATGCCTCGGCGACGTGATCGCGGCGCCAGCTGACATGGGGGTGCGGTGGCGGGTATACCACGAGCGTGAGATCATCTCTCGACAAGAATTTTTATATATGATGTTGCTATTAGCTGTTTTTGTGCTGTATAGACGTTTCATAGCTTTAGTGTTCTCTGACACTTTAAAAAACTGCACCCTTCAGAGCACTCATTCTGTTAGCAGTTAATTGTTGGTATATTTCTTGAATATAGTTTTTCTTAAGCATTTCTAAAATTACTTAGAATTTAAATAGAATAAGGCGTCTGGTTATGGTTGGCCCAATGTCGCGAGCAAGGATAGGGACCCACGATTTTGTTCGTTGCACTGTGAAGTGAGTCACGCGAGACGAGTAATTCGTAGACAGTGCTTGCGTATCTATCGACCCAGAGACAACATCAAACGATAGTTCAAGTGACAGTGATGCTATCCATAATGATACGTGGGGCATCCTTGATTAATAGCGATGGCTCTGAATCTTGTCATTGGGGTTCTCCCCAGATATGAAAAAGTGTGATGTAGGGACAGTGAGCAGGTGCTGGGACGACTTCTAATTGCTCACAATCAATAACGTTGGAGTTACGCAAGTTCGAGCACAGTTCAGGCTCACAGCATTCGTGCCGCAAATCACGCCACTCAATCCACTCTCTAACCTGTTCGAAATC
Organism: Paraphoma chrysanthemicola; assembly: GCA_020744225.1. NCBI lineage: Eukaryota > Fungi > Ascomycota > Dothideomycetes > Pleosporales > Phaeosphaeriaceae > Paraphoma > Paraphoma chrysanthemicola. The sequence continues at coordinate 627,987 of JAGMWG010000002.1, forward strand.
TAAGCGCTTGGTGCTGTTGTGCTTCGAACGGGAACGGACGCCTTTAACGATCCGACGACTAACCTCGACACTGATGGTCACACTCTCGAAATTCAACGTCCCGCGGTTGTAATGAAGAAGAGGATCGAGACAGATGGAGAAGCAGGAAGCCAGGTCAAGTGCGGATCCTGCTTATAAGATTGACTAGCGCGTATAGTGGCGACCAGGAGGCTACATAGCCGACATTCTGATTTGTTTAGATCTTTTTTGGGATCATGCATGGTAAGTAACTTCGGTCAAGCGATACTGAGACCTGAAAGATGTTGGGTTGAGACAGATAGCATTGGAAAATCCCAGATGCTGTTTGCACCTGATCTGATTGCAGCTATACCTTGACGAAGTGCATAAATACCTTGCATAATCAACACATAGTGCTCCGCTGCAGGAAGGTTGCTCAAAATCGTACTGAGAGCGAAGCCTTTGGACTTAAAAAGACCGTCTAGTGAAATAATTCGAAGATTGCCCGACTCCTGCTATCCTAGCCGAAAAGTCCGTTCCTCGAGTCGCCGGAACCACAGTGGCGGCTCCCCTGTGAGATGGGATCTGTCTCCTAAGACTACATGCGGAGTCCCTTGTTCGTCTCGAGACATGCCAAATTCTCGTTGCGGATGGTCACGAAACGGCCAAGTAAGACAAAAGCTACCAATGCGCTCAAAGCGAGTTCCATGGTGATCGAGAATGAGAAAGAAATGTTCTTGTGACTCCAAGCGGCCTGTCGCCATCCAGATGTCGTCGTCGAGCTCATTGCGAGTGATCAGCACACAAAATACATGCGACCGGGCGTTGATATTGGGGATTTCATAATCCCAATCTGGACGAATACAAACGTCGATAGATTCATTCCACGGTAGTACAACGCGTATGCCATTCTGTGTGTGGTGTGTTTTGGTGTCGGCTTCCGTCCAGACAATATTCTCGAGATTCAGGTCGCAAGTCCAAGCCGTCAGCGTAAGATCCTGAGCCAAGCCATCGCGGATAGCGATCATGGCTTGGGACGCAGGGAGCAATTCTTGTGAAGCGACATCATCATCTCCTTTTCCATATGGTGATTCAACTGCGCACCCAATCACCGAAATTGACCTCAAGGTTTGGAAGCGAACGCCGCCAGATCCTTTCCAACCCAGTGGTGACCAGCTAGGAAATCCCGGCCTACGGCACTTTGGTGCTGTATGCGACCAGTACAGAGCCAGACCGAAGCGATGATGCGGGTCTTTGAAAGGCCAAGATTGAAAGTGCCAGCATGGCAAGCCGTACAAGTTCACATTGACAATTGTGTTCAAAGCGCCGACGATGGCATTCAAAGCATCAGCTTCGAAGCTCAACTGTCGTCCGACGTATCCCTGCAGTACCTGCATGGCCAGGGAGACTTTATTTTGCACTGCGCGAGGAAACAATCTGGTAAACCGCCCGGGAAAAGGAGGGGATTCGCTGACGTGTTTGTCCAGGTGAAAATCGCTGAATGTGAAATTTTCGCTCGGAGGAAGCGGAGGCCGCTCATAGCTGATATGACAATGTCCATCCTGTTCTTCACGGGGCTCATTGCAGATATAGATAAGCTGATGGCGGGTAAAGAACAGCCTACGTTTCGACAAGTAGCATTCTTGGTATGTCCTAAAATGGAATTTGCCGTTAGCATTCACCGCGAAGTCTATAGAAGCATGCAGCAAGGTATGTTACGATATAGGAGGTCTTGCTTACTACGGTTCCCATCAGTAACTGCAAAGCTGGAAGGACGAAAGTATTCAGGCTCAATACTTGGGAGATCAAAGTACGTTATAAACTATCATGAGGCTTTCCTTCTGCGTCGGGCTAACAACATAGCATAAAAAATCACTCACCCAAGCCCTGGATGCCCAGATTGAGAGAAAAATCTCACGAGTCACAGGTTCAGGAATGAACTGAATTGTAAAAGTCCCAATTGTCACTTCAGGGAATGTTTCACGGTCGATGCTTACGCCAGGCAAACCACATGATGGATCATCGCCCGCAGAAGCAATGATCGTCAGCTCTGCAGCTGAATAAATTGCGCCCATTTGTTGAATTTGGTGGCGCTTGTCAATAGCATGTGCTTGATCAATACACTAGTGATGTGTCAGCTTCGAGGAGCGTGCTCGTTACAGAGTCTTACATATCTATCCACCCAGAGATAGCGAAATCCGAGCTCTCGCGTAATTTTCATGCTATCCAATATGGTTTGTGGAGCATGTCTCAACGACATGGATAGCGCAGCCGGCGTTTGAATGGACCTGCCCCAGACATATGAGAGTGCCACGTAAGAGCAGTCCTTCGGAGCTGCGATGACCTCGAGGCTCTCGCAATCAATAACCTTATAGCATTTTAGGGTTGACCGGAGCTCGGGCTCGCAACAGTTATGCCACCCTTCACATTTCTCCAGCCAGAATCGGACCTGGTCAATATCGAGATCATGTGCATCTCTTTCCTGCAGCAATGCATGGTCTCTCTGAGTTCGGACAGTCCTTATTTCAAGCCACTGCCTCTCACCCAAGAACCATAAACATCCGATAGTACCTGAGTGCCCCGCGTTCTCAGCTTCTTGAGTTGGTTGCCACATCAGCTCCAAATCCCGGTTGAGCAGGTGCTCTGGAGACACAGTGGCCTTCAATAATTTACATAAGTTGCACTTTTTAGTATCCCATCTTGCTGCTGGCTCTGGAATGCTAAGCAAGAATGACTTTGGATATTCTCGTCTGAGATCACGCCAAGGAATTGATGAGCAATGTCGGCATATACGATCATCGTTCGTTTCGCGTACGTTCTTAAATCCTAGTAATGATTGCGCCTGGAGTCCACGATGATCCGCAGGTGGTCCTCCGGGCTGGTGCTTATCTGCGAACTCCATCCTTTAGTGTCGAAAATCTGTCGCAGAGCGTTTCTGTGATGGGTTGGCTTGCGTGGGGCATGGCACTTCCTTTGCGACTGTTGCCTTGGTGGAGGGAATGTGCACGCTGCCACGTATCACTGTCTAGGCAGCTATGGTGGCGCGTGTGGTGGGGTAGCTCAGCTCATGGCTCGGGGCCAAATGTACCTTCCACATACGTTTACTCATCCCGCTTTTTCACCCTCGGTACCAGCACCCATGAAATACCGAGAGCGACAATTAGTCCAACGAGGATAGGCTGCATGATCTTGACTCCGGCGCGACTTGCGATGATGCCAGTCACCGCCGGAAAAAATGCGCCACCTGCTTGAGCGAGCACGAAGACGAATCCCAGTGCAGTAGGCTGCAGTTCTTTCGAGAACAGCTTCGAGCCGATAGACATACCCTGGAGTATCTCAGCATACATTTCGCTGGGACAAAGTTCGCAGCGCACTTACAGTAGCGAACATTGGACCGTAGAAGACGCCCAGGAGACACAAGCTGACAGCGCTGCTGATGAGGTTAGGCACGAGCCAGAATACCAACTGCAGTATCAGAATGAGAACGCAGTACGCCATGGTCATGCGCCGTTCGCCAAATCGGTGTGTTGGTTCGGCCAGCAAGACTCTGCCAACGAAGATGCCGCCCCATAGCGCGGCCGGCACGTAGCCAACCTCCGGGAGGTGGCCATTACGTGCTTGAATCAGGTATTCAACAACCCACCCTCCGGCTGTGATGCCAGTTCCGAGCATAAAGAAATAAAACATGGACAGGAGGTACACTGGTGGCGACTTGAGTGCAGCGACAATATCTCGGTTTGCTGTCTTACTTCGACTGTCGACTGCGCCTTCTTCCGTGGACCTGGGGTGAGGTTTGAGACTGTCTCGAAACGTAAAAGCGACAACGAGAGTATTCAGTGAGCCGATGCCGACGAGATAGATGTAGAACAGAGGCCATCGATCCGGGACTTGAGACGCCACTGCTGTAGCTATGAATGGCGAGACCAAAGTCCCCAACGCATACATGGCGTGAATGAAGCCGAGAAGTCTATGGGCGCCCTCAATGGATGCAACGAACGTGTTTGCGTGCGACTCGTTGTAGGCCATGCCCATCGCTTGAAGGAAAAAGGTAACCACATAGAGCGCGAATGGCGGCGTCCAACAACGGAGAACATGTGCGATGACCTGAATGAAGGCGCCGAGTGTAAGGATAGCACCGAGTCCAAGGTAGCGCACCAGATGGCTATTTGTCGCTGCCGCAAAGAGCCATCCGACGAAAGTCGCGCCATAGCTAATGAGGTCAGCCAGTGACCTAGTCACATATACGCTCAACCTACATTAAAGCGACGTATTCGGTCCCGACATGATAGGTGCGCAAAATGTAAGGAGTCAGGGCCCCAAGACTTCCGTCGTTACTGCCAGCAAGGAAGAACGAGAAGCTAGCGGCGATGACCTTCAGCAGGTTCTTCCGAGTCAGTGCTGTACTTTCACTGCTTGTTTGAAATTGAGTTATCGATTCGACAGGTTGCAGTTCAATGTCATTGGTTGGAACTGACGATGTCATAACCACTTTTGGAGTTGACATGGTGACGCCGTGAATCAATGAGTCCTCGTCGTTGGGGTGTTCTTATATGCTGCTTGGGTATCGCATGTCTGCCACGGTGGGGAAAGAGGCTCGCAAGCTTTGCTATTCCCGGATTGACGCTGCCGAACACCACCCGATCCTGCAGATCTGCTCTCCAGATGAGCGGAACACGGCAATGAGGCCCGCCGTACAAAATCTCGTCGAGAATGTGCTTTCGTGGTTTTGTTCATGTGAGGCAGATAGGCGTCTGGAGAAGGTTGAGCCGATGTCGCGAGCAGGGGTAGGGCCCCACGATTGGTCGCTAAGCGAGTCGGCTCACTGGCTCATTAGCGCCTGCACGTCTCGACTCCGCCACCACGCCCGGAGACTGCGGCACCAATAGCTCCTGCTCACATGTCTGACAAGAGAGGCTGAGCGAAATAATGTCCGCAATGGCCTCAGTCCTCCATCCCTCCACTCTGGCCTTCCTCCAACCTCCACGATCACCCTTCTTTCCTCCCTGAACCCTGTGGTGAACCTTTGATAGTACCTTCACCGTCGCCATTAGCGCGATTGACGTCACACGATGATCTTCGGAGGGCTCGAGATCGTTGCCGGCGGGTACCTTGTGCATCGCCATTACAAGCACAAGAACGAGAAGAAGAGGCAGGAAGATGAAGTCGAGGCGCGTCGACACAACACCTTCCCCGGCGCGAAGCCAGCAGGACACCGCCAACAGGCTCCCCAGTATCGTCCTCAGCAATGCCAGCAGCCTGTAGTACCACAGCAAAAGTACGCGTGCTATGGCTCAGCTCCCCCTCTGCCACAACAACACTACCAGCAGCCGTACCCCGCACAGCCTTACGCACAACCGCGCCCTCAGCCGCCACGACACGCGCAGACCTTCAACATACCGCGACGTCCTGTGCCTGAGCGCAAACCACAGATCATCATCCAGCCCTCTCTGCAGCGCACCGACTCGTTCGCGACACTCTCGCGCATGCCCATCGCCAACGGGTCGCGCCCACAGAATCTTCCAGAGGAGGTGTCGCCTGTTCTGCCACCACGACGGCACGACTCAGGCGGCCTGCAGCCTGCCACGCAGCATGGCATATATGGCAACGCTGGCTTCTCAGTCTCGACTCCTGCCTTTGGTGCCACGCCCACGTCGCCAGGCTTAACATACACCATGGCTACAGGGGATCAGCATGCGTATGGACATTCGACGGACGATAATTGGGAGACATATGGGCAAGTCGGACACGGACGACCGCACTATGCGCCTACCGAGGCTTCGACACAACTCGGCGAGCAAGACCCTCCGCCGCCGTACGTGCCATGAGATGGCCAGATGTTCTCTTCGAGGCTTTTGATGCTGGACCATCGAACGCATGACTCTTTTTGGGTGTTGACGGTTTCTTTCGGATGATGAAATGACTTTAATATGCGCATTATAATGTGCTATACGCGGGACGGATTTCATAATTTCAAGGGTGTATACATTCGGAGTCAGGTGTGTTATTTGGGAAATCAGACATTTTACCATAGCATAATTGTAAACTGGACACACAACTTATCATGCACTCTGTTTGACAACACTATTTTCCATGCTGTTGTCTATGCGAGGGGATGTCTACTGCACCTATCCAGTTCCAATGGAACGACATGTACACTATGTCTGCAAGTTGAACGCAACGCAGATATGTCCAAGCGCTGCTAGAAGAACACTCGTAGCTTCAAGGTAACGGCTTAGTGTCATGACTTTATGAATTTCCCTCCATGGTTACAAAAAAGTGAGCGGATCTTCAGGTTTATTCCATCAGAGGCAGAAAGATGCAATGCGATCACACTAACATCATTAGCCGCAACGCGGGGTGCACCGGCATCGGTCCCTCTGCCAATCTTCGGTACATCTCCAACCTCCATCTCGGAACCCAGAAACGGCATCCACAGCCATTCCACGCCAACGGTATAAAGATGGCTAACTCGTGCGCTATGCGGCTACTAATGCTGCAGCCGCACAAAGCCTATCAAACGCAACCACTATGCATTTTTCATCCATCTTCTCGACTTTACTCACATCTTGGATCACGTTGACAATGGCACAAACTACCGCCCCTGTCCCGCCCAAATTGACGTTGTTGTATTCTATGGAAGCGCTGCTTGGGGAGCGCTTCTCGCTGGGTCCCGTGCCATACGGGCAGGAGAGGATAGTTATTCCGATTGTTGGAGGCAGCTTTGAAGGACCGAGGTTGAATGGTGCGTACTTCCTTCATTTAATCTTCCGCGACGTCGAGACAGCAACAAACCTATATTGTGATGGAAGTTACGATTGGTATCACATGACGTCACACTCCAATCCCATTCCCAACCCACCATTCCCATCATCCTTGTCTCCCAAAGCACAAAATTACACCTCCCATCTAATCCACACCAGGCACCGTCCTCAATCTCGGCGCTGACTGGCGCCTCACCGACGCCGCGGGTGTGATCCGCCCCGACGCACGGTACAACATCCGCACGAATGACGGTACCAATATATTCGTGCAAACAGAGGGTTTCCCACTTCCCGATGGGCGCACGATGCTGCGTGGAAAGTTTGAAACGGGGAGGAATGGGACTTATGCCTGGTTGAATGATGTTGTTGGCGTTGGGGTGCTCAGGAGGGAGGGGACGAGCGCGGTGAGGATTGAGATGTGGCATGCTGAGCCTGGGAATTGAAGGAAAGTCTGGAAGGCAGATTTTAATAAATCCAAAATATCATTACGATTATTTGCATGTAAGGTAGCATCAATGTATCCATCTAGCTGACATGAAGCCGGAAATTGCTTTAAGACGGCGGCAATCCACCTCTTCCAACCACAGCTTCGAAAATCGGCCTGTACAATGCACATCGAGAATCCAACTGTGACTGCGGAAGAACAGTAACTCCACTTCCCCTCACCCTTCCTACATCACCCAGAACACCGAGATTCCAATCTCCTAGCACCACAGTCCCGTTAGCGCTGATCAAAAGTCCACCCCTGACCTGCTCATTCGCTCCATACAAGATGTTTCCCTCGGCGCCAGACCCAAGCGCGTTCCACCCTGGTCCCGCAGCCGGGTTCTTCGCAAATCGTGCCCACGTCGACTGCAGGAATTGACTCAGAGCGTACTCTTGCGTCGTGCTGTTTATGCGATTGTATGTGCGGAAGACCAACGGGATCTCAGACGCGTGGTAGGCTCCCAAGTTCGCGAAGCCCTGAGTATTGGAGAATGAAGCATTGAAGTAGTACCGCCAGGTTGGTATCCCGATCAACGCCGTCGCATTAGCCCACAAAGCCTGAGGACACTGGAAAGTGATGTCTGTGACGATAGCTGATATCGCATCGTAGCCATTGGAGATACCTGGGCTGCCGATGGGGTATGCAGCTGTGATGGCAGGGATGAGTGCTGCGGCCGGTGTGTTGCCAAGCGTGGTTTGTAGATATGCAGAGACGTTTGTTTGGCCGATGGTGAAGACACGACCTTCTTGTGCATTGGTTCCACCGAGGACAGGGACACGTGCGATATCTCCGCTGAGGCGACGAGCAGCTGGGTTCGAGACGAGCGTGACATTATCAGCAACAGGGTTGAAGATGAGTGAGTTCACGTTGATGATATTCTGAATGGTCTTTCCATCCGCTGCGCGCACGCAGGTCAAGTTGCTGCTGTAGGAGCCCGGGCAGCCGAGTTGGGCCGTGAGATTGTTCCACGCCGGGATGCTTGAGGTAGCTGGGGTAGACCGGTAGCTGTACTGTCCGCTTTGAAGAATGGCAGCGCGGAATGGCGGCTTGCTGTCCTTGCCGAAGCTGGTCAGGTGCGCGTCAATGGAAAATGCACCGGCGCTTTCGCCAAAAATGGTGACCTTGGATGCGTCGCCACCAAAAGCGTGAATGTTGCGCTGTACCCAGGCCAGGGCGAAGCGCTGGTCAAGGAAGCCAAGGTTGCGTTCGGCCAGAGGCAGCTCGGGTGAGCCTGGGAAGCCGAAGACTGAGCATTGTTAGCATGTGACTGACTATTAGAACATCAGGCTTACTGTTGGTCCTGTAGTTTGTTGTCACTAGAATAACATCTTCATACGCCGCGAAGGAGCTACCATCGTATGATGGAATACCTGGACCGAGTCAGACAGTGATCACAGATTGCAATGTAGAGCTTCAGCATTCGAATCATCTTACCTGCAGTCCCAAATTGAAGCGAACCACCATAGATCCAGAACAAAACAGCGCGCCCGGCACCACCAGCCGGAGTCGCAGGCGCGTATACATTCAAGTATAAGCAGTCCTCAGACTCCACTGGAGGAGGATTGTTGAAGATTGACTGGGTCAACTGCGAGCTGGCGAGTGGATCTAGCACAATCAGCATGTGGGAATCCTTAGACAGCGACGAAGATTTGCGTACACCTGAACTGCTGGAGACATGCTGGTTTCCATGCCGTGGCATTGATCGGACTAGAGAAACGCGGTGCAGCTTGCGGTGGAGAGAATCTCTCAGGCGGAGACTGCGCGAACGGTATTCCGAGAAACTGATTTACCGGACCAAGTGCAGCTGGCAAAGAAGTCGACTTTCCAACGAGAACACCTGCATCGATAGTCGCTGTAGGAGCAGCGTCATTGCTTGCTAGACCGAAAGCTGGGAAGATGCTCAAAAGCAACACGCACGAATTGACAGGTACACGCATCGTGAGTGTGATTGAGGTTGCCAACGCGATTTTCCCGCTGGTACATGCACGCTCTCATATGAAAGGTACCATCACCGGGACACTGCAGCCTCATGTCAAGGTACCGAGGCTGGCTTGAGAGGCCAGTCCTGGGCAAGGACCGCCCATGTCCCGTCGTGCACGATCTTCGTGTTTTCATCCATACAGATCCTTGACTTCTATTAGGGTGCCGAGGCACCTCATTCGTCCCCGCATACTCCAGGTATTGAAGCGTCATAGCGCATGTGCTTAAGGTACCGCGGACACATGTCAACGCGAGGCGAGATGTTGATGAAGAGACAGAAAGGGCAAGACGCGGGTTTTTGCGGGGTACATTACGAGGTGTTAGCCCCATTGCCGAGCCTCAGCGCTACTCTATCCCATATTTGGCCCCGACGTCACTTCTCTACTCAAACTTTCCTCGATTCAATAATAATGTTGCTTGTAACTCGGGTACAATGTATACAAATCCAAAAGCCGACCTGTGGATCGCTAGCGTCTTCAACTTCCGACCATGTAACTCACGTGAACATCTTCGTCTCGAGCAACACTAGCCGTTTCAACCGGTCACATCTACAGAGCTGTAAAATGCAGTTACTTCTTCATTGCGAATGAACCCACTGATCCAAGACTCACGCGTGCTCGTGCCGTGGCGAATCACAATTTTGCTCCTCGTTTGTTCGTACCGCGATGGGGTATGTGGACCAGCTATAGCATTGTTTGTGAGTATAGTATGATATTCGGCTACATGCGACTATTTGCATCAATCATTGAACCCATATCAATGCTTTCCTTATCAGATCATATAGTTTCGAGTTCACGGCTTCACTAGCTTGCGTGGCCCACTAGTGTCGTTCCACCAACTCTCCACTGTCTTCAGTTCCGCAATAGAATACTCCGCTGTAAGTTTGTTCGAGGCGATAAGCTCCAACATGGTCGGTAGCTGCGCATAAAGCTCCTGAAATGTCCAGCTACCAGGTCCGCAGCCCAGCAGTGCAACATTCGCCTTTCTCAGTATCGACGCCGACACCGGAAAGTCGTCTCCTGCCAACGAGCCGATCTGAACCCAGTTAAGACGTTGACTCTTGTTCTTCCTCGCTGCTATGATGCCCGGCAGGACTACCTTGGCCACGTCTCCCCAGAGATAGTCGAGCACAATGTCCACATCTGCGGCCTCGGAGAAGTCGGTAGTGTCTTTGACCCCATTCAGCTCAATCGTTGATGTCGCTCCAAGCTCTCTTGTCTTGTTCAGCTTTTCTCCGGGCTTTCCAGTGGCCACTATCCTCTTTGCTCCCAGTGCTCTCGAAATTTGCACTGCCGCCTGACCACTCACCCCAGTCGCACCCACGATTGCGACACTGAACTCCTCCCCTTGACCTGGTTTGATGCCGGCGCGCGCAGTAAGCGCCATCCAACTACTCATGGCTGGATTCCCGATCACTGCAACTGCCTCGGGATCGATATCGTCGTGAAGTTTGAAAACGTCCCTTTTCTCGACATTGATCTCCTCAGCAAATGATCCGGTCGGTGCTGCGAGACAGTTGAAGTATACCAGCTCGCCAGATGGTATGATAGTGCCGACGCCATCTGTGCCAGGGATGTGTGGCGGTGAGGTGTTGGCAACGGAGAAGTGCTTGCCTGCCGCCCGAGAACGCACAAGCGTGTGGAGTCCTGCAGCAACGACTTTGATGCGCACTTGTGTTGCTGTTGGCTCAGGTAGGTCGATTGTTGCATATTTCGGAGATGCTCCCCACGAATGGACGACTGCGGCATGTACCATGATGAGTGTAGTGGATGCAAGAATTGAGTTGTCTTTTTGTTACTTAGAGATGACGCCAATTTATACTTGAGAGACAGAGGCTCCGATACTGATCTTGCAACATGTGTAAGCGTTGATCACTAAAGCCACCCTGCATTTGGTTGAGTCGGAGTTGTGGCGCTCGCCGCCCTGCAGCTGCATCGGCCGAGCGTAATCAGCGAAAATGCCGTATCACGTGATGGCTGCCTTCTCGCTCTTGCATCAACACCGAAGGCGCGAGTTCTTCTCCGAAGCTGCCTAGAAGCCATCGGAGCGCTCAATATGATCGCACCGATACTGGAACCCTGCAACTAGACAATATTGCCGGCGTTCAGCGTCAGGGTACCATTCATGCGTCAATGCGAGGCTGAACACACACTTGTGAAGCATGGAGTGGAAGCTCAACGACGAAGGGGGAAAGTATGGCAAATTCCGTAGAAATAACTGTGTCGTAAATTCTTCGCGACGACTACTGGCTTGATGATGCGGCATGATCAAGCCTTGACTTTGCCAGCAGGCATCGGAGGCGGCTGCTGCCACTGCTTTGTTTCAGGATCCAGGCACTCCTTCTCAGCCGAGTCCCACTCTTCAACCACTATCCGAGCTCTTTCCTTTGACCGCGGCGTGATCTTAGCAGGAAAGTCTTCAGGAAGGCATACAAAGCCCTGGGTTAATTGATCCGGGTCAGGAAGAATCGGTCTTCCCTGGGCGTCGGTCTGCGGTTCAATATTGAATGCCCAAAGCATGCGTGCTACACCAAGGAACAAGCTGCGCTCTGCGACGTGCATGCCAGGACAGATACGACGACCGGCTCCGAACGTAAAATGATCGCGCTTCGAGGGATCAGGGTTGGCGGCTGAATCAGCTAAGCTAAGACGGTCGGATGCGTAGCGGTCTGGGTTGAAGCGACGCGGCTCTGGATGCCGTTCCGGGTCCATGTTGATGCTCCAGACATTGTTCATGACGCCTGCGTTACGCGGGATCAGGAAGCCATTGTAATAATCATCTTGAGTGGTAGCGTGCGGCACAGCTCCCAGGATAGTCGTCGGCATCCAGCGCAATGACTCCTTGATACAGCAGCGTATGTATGGCAGTGACTGCTCGTCGTCCATTGTCGGCATGCGCTCTGACCCAACGACGCGGTCGAGCTCTTCTTGCGCCTTACGCTGCGCATCTGGGAAGAGAAGCATGGCCTGGATGAACCCAACAAGTGTGCTTGATGTCGTATCAGAACCTGCCTCTAGCAAGGTTCCTGTAATGTAGCAAGCTTCGTCGTCCGAGAAGCCTTGAGCCTTTTGTGCTTCAACCAAATCAGCACTAAAGCAGGGCTTGATCGTGCCTTTGCGCACATCATCCTTGGCCTTGAGCCAGTGCCGCAAGTAGAGATCCTTCTCCGCTGTGTGAAGCTCTTTGGCCTTCCGTTGCGTGGACAATAGGAAGTCAGGAAGCCTCCGTAACCAAGGAAAGAAGTCAATCAGTGCAGCTGGCCCTGTCTGGTTGATCTCGGCGAACTCGGCGAATCCCTCAAAAAGCTGTCTCATGTTCTCATCCTCGTATGTAGGTGTCCGCCAGCCAAATACCATGGTCGTGGTAAGGGCGTTGGTATAGCGCCTGATGTGCTTGACAAAGTCATTCGGCTGTTGGAGTAGTTCATGCAACATTTGCTTATTTTCGAGCATCTGGTAGGGTACATATGACTTGGATATATTGACGTTAAGTAGCCCATGCACCAATTTACGAGCCTTTGGTATTTGTTAGCAGGCCACGCAGTCGGCGGAAGATTCGATCTCACAGCACGCCATTTTGCAGTATATCCCTGAGTCGTCAGTCAGTAAAGTCAAGGGTGCCCGAAGTGATACGAACCATCATCAAGATCCTTAGACCACCACTGCATAGCGTCTGGCCGATGTACATATCTTGGCGATGAGAGTAAATGCCACTTTTCTTGTCGAGCAGGTCCTTGACAGCTTGATCGCTTGATAGCACGACCAGGGTTTTAGATCCCAAGATCAAGCTGTAGACGGGGCCATACTCTTGTGCCCATTTTTGAAATTGTAAATGAGCATCTTTCGCAGGCAGCTTGATAGTTTGTCAGTACAATGAAAGCTACTTTCTTTATGATAAGCATACCTGATGGATGTTGCCGATAATGGGCAAAGTTGGAGGGCCTGGCGGGTAATTCTTTGGTCTTCTCCCTGTGAACAAAAGGCGTATAATGATCACAAGGATGAGGAAAGGAGCAAGCGTGTAGATGCTTGGTAGCAACATAGCGCAGTGTCTAATAGATGTGCGAAGATGTGCAGGAAAGAGTTCACGGGCAGCGTAAGGGAAGCTCGCTCCGAATGAATTATGATACTTTGATGCATGTTGTGATCAAGCTGACTGTGATCTTATATCCTGCAGATAGCGACGTGCGTAGTTGTGGGATAGATCTGATCGGAGTTACTGTGGGATGTATCGGAGACGGGGGTGGGAGGATGTGGGGTAAGCTAGTACCAATCCGTCATCGTCCAATGGGAGGAGATGTTCCCCGTTAACGAACGACTAAGATCATCGCCAACAACAAACTCTTGACGAAGTGACTGCCAGTTGTGGCGCATGTGAGGCAGCAATGCTATCCTCAAGGTCACGTGCCTTTACCTCGGATACAAGTGGTGTTGAGACACGGATTAGCCGAAAAGTGTCGATCTCCCGCAGACAGGAGTGGCGGTTCGTGGGATGCGGTATCGACTTCGAAAAGCCCAGGGTTGTCTCGTGGAATTCTAAGCGCAGGGTCCTGAAGGCTGAAGGACGTCCAAAATCTTAAACATCAAGAACGAAATGGCGATTGTCTCCAACCCTATTCTTGTGCTGATCGAAAGTCAAGGTGACGCTGGACATGTCCGGATACTTTCGGAGAGCCAATCCTGAAACAGTTTGCCTGACTTCCTGCGATTCGGACTATCCCACTCCCGTCCACATATGCCCCACACGGCGGTATAGTCATGCCGTAAGGAATTGCCGGTCCATATAAATGCACCGCATAGAAGTATGCCTGGCTGCCTCTTGATGGTTGCATAGCCGTACTGACATCAAACATGCCACTCAAAACCAGTGCATTGGTTCTCAACTCTATCAAAGGCCAGTTTGAGCTGCGAGAAATCGTGCTTGACGATCTACGTCCCGAAGAAGCCCTGATTGAGATACAGGCCACTGGCATTTGCCATACAGATCTGTCCTGCGCTACAGGCATACTGCCATGCAATGCGCCAATCGTCCTTGGTCACGAAGGCTGCGGGGTGGTCCTCGAAACGGGTAGCGAAGTGTCCAACGTCAGCAAAGGCGACAAAGTCGTACTCTCCTTCTCACATTGCGAAAATTGCAAGCAGTGCTCCGAGGGTCGTCCCGCTTATTGTTACGAATGGCAAGCGCGAAATTTTGGCGGCCACCGAGCAGATGGATCCATCACTATGAGGGACACAGGAAGCGAAAAGCCACTCAGCAGTCCCTTCTTTGGGCAGAGCTCGTTCTCGAAGCACACAGTAGTGCACCGTTCCTGCCTGGTCCGCGTGCCTCCTAGCAGCAAGGCAGAAATTTTCGCGCCAATGGGCTGTGGAGTGCAGACTGGAGCTGGGGCCATTTTGAACAGCCTCCGCGTTCGTCCTCGGTCGTCGCTCGTGGTGTTTGGGGCTGGTGCCGTTGGCTTGTGCGCTGTTATGGCAGGCAAATTGGCGCAGGCAACTACAATTATTGCCGTGGATATCGATGCTCGAAGACTGGAAATTGCTAGAGATGTCGGAGCAACGCATGTCATCTTGGTAACCAAAGATTCGGACGTCGTCAGCAGGATAAAGGAGATATGCCCGCCTAATGGCGCGGATTTCGCCGTCGACTGCACGGGGGTGCCATCGGTTGTGGCTCAGATGGTCGAATCGCTCGGCACGTTGGGTAGAGCAGCAACAGTGGGAGCGCCGAGTCCCGGATCCAAGGTGCCTGTTGATATTTTGAACCAACTTACATTCGGGAAAGAGTATGTCGGCTGTAGCATGGGTGGCGGTGTTCCGTCAAAAGTGAGTGCAGGTACCATAGGACTACAACAGAACTTTGCTGACACTGCGTTTAGCTGATTCCCTATTTGATAGACATGCACGCGAAGGGTTTGTTTCCAATCGAGAAGCTTGTGACCCGGTACAGGATCGAAGAGTTTGAAATGGCTATCCAAGATATGAAGAGCGGGAAGACGATAAAGGCTGTGCTGACATGGGACTGAGACTCTTCCATCAAGAAAAGTGTCGTATCTGGCTCGAACTCAGGCCCTGAGGCTGAGTCTGTTGAGTACAAGGCCTCACGATACGTGTTGCGACCTTTTAATGTGCACTGTAGTGCAATGGGCGAATCACCCTGTGATTTTGACGGGTAACGCACTCACCAAGCTACCTCGAAGGAATTCAATGGCGCTGGACGCAATGGGAAATGATTTTGATGAGTGAAGTCGCGTGAAGTTGTTGAAGCGGGCGATTGCCGACATGCTAGCCGATCTGGCCGATCGCGCTTGTTCGTGCGGGGTCAAGATCTCATGCATGCACCCCAAGTTTTGTGCCGATTTTGTGCATGTGCAGTAGCAAAAACATCCCAGAAGAATATGCGCCTAAGACTCATGTCCGCGGCTCTTGAAATCTGCACGAGACAGAATGGCTACTTCGACTGACGGTCACTACTGCACCACATGCTTCAAAAGCTACAAGAGGCGAGAGCATTTGCAACGTCACCTTCAAACCCATACAACTAGTCGTCCTCATCGCTGCAATGTCTGTAATGCATCATTTCAACGGAGCGACATTCTCAGGCGCCATACCCAGACATGTCGAACGAAGGATAATGAGACCAGCTCAGGTACAAAAAGACGAGCCTGTGACCATTGTGTGCGACAGAAAAAGGCATGCAACATGGAGCAGCCGTGCGCAAATTGCCGAGTCAGAGCCACGCCATGCCAGTATGGCTTTGCTACCGACTTTCAAGTCTCGGAACTCGAACCGCTTCCTAATCAAACGTCGGCAGTCGCAATTCTCGATTCTATTGATGATTTCTCGCACTCAACCTTCAGATCTACTCCTCCATTGCAGGAAGTCCTGGATGATTTCGACCATGTTTCAGCGTTTCAGGAGTTCCTCCAGCCTCAGCTCCCGGAGGTCTTCACACCGCGGATTGAGGACGAAACAATGGACTGGATCGACCTGCTCAACGCTGAAGGCACTGCTGAGGCTACTCAACTCGACCCTCACAACCCAACTGCCAAGATACGCCGATTCAAGTTCCTGTATAATTTCACGGGCAAGACTGGCCTTGCAGCCACTTTCGACTGCGGTAGCCTTGCCCAGCGTGAGAATCTTTTGGCATCATCATGGCAAGAGGAAGTTTTGGATAAGCCCCAATCCCCAATCACGGCATTTGGGAGTCAACCGAGTTTCTCGGGCCTGCTTGATCCCCTCGTCATCAAGATCCACCAGCTCGTGCATCGATTCAAAGAAGTGGTGACTATGAAGCCACGTAATAGCGTCATTGCCTTATCATGGACCGCCGACCTCGAGCAACAATGCCTAGACTTCTTCTCACCATCTAACGTGCGCCGCTTTCTGATGGCATACTGGGCGATATGGCATCCCAACGTCAACTTTGTCCACAAGCCCAGCTTTAATCCCACAAAGTCTAACTTGACTCTACTAGCAGCAATGGTATTAATAGGTAAGTTGGCTTCTCCGATACTTGCGTAGTTCTCTGACGTTTGGCAGGAGCTTGCGTCTCCCCAGTTCGGAGGTACGGAACACAAGCGAGGCTTTGGTTTGATTGCGTGGAGGAAATGGTGTTCAGTGACGATGACTTCTGTTCCGACTTCTTCTCATTCCCAGGCCGAGATGCCACGAGTCAAGAAGTGCAAAAGGCCAAGATCCAGGCCGTCCAGGCTGCGTATATGGTGTGTCTCTACCAGAATTGGGACGGCAGCGACGCAAGCAGGCGACGCATCCGCCGCTATCGATTCAGCACATTGGTTTCCGTGCGTCACATCTCCTAATAATATTAATACAGTCGAACTGACTGCAGAAAGGTTGTGAGAGACTTGAATCTAGACAGAATTCAAGATACGAGCTGTGACGAGGTGCCGGGTCACGACTTCAACTGGGTGGAATTCATCGCAAGGGAAGAGCTGACAAGGTTGGTGCGCGTGCTTGAGTCAGTATGCCTAAGCTGAGTGGTGCTAGGACTCTCCTTTGGATTTTCTTGCTAGACACGTGCTTCGTGATCTTCAACAATCTGCCACCAAGGATGGTGATCAAGGAAATGCAGATGCGCATGGCATATCCAGAGGCTTGCTTTCAGGCAGCAACGGAATCTGACTGTGCTGCTGAAACATACTCTTGGGTGTCCAAGTCGACATCCGTTTGCAAACTCTCGGTTCGGGAGGCAGTCGAGGCCTTTTGCGCCGAGAGTTTGTCGGCCCGTAAGCGCTCAGACCTCGCTAATTTGGGGCCGCTGAACCTATTCGTCATTACTTCAGGTACGATCAGATGCTGGTATACGAGTTTTGACGTCGTTTCTGATCGTGCTCTAGCATTTCACATCCTCATGTTCCAGCACATGAATTCCTTCAGCGACATAGGACAAATGACAGCCATTGACAATGCTCTGCACAATTGGCAGGATGTTTGGAAAGATTACAGTCGGGATCTGGCCAACCGGCCACCCCACGTAATGGTCGATGGCGATGATCCGAAGTTGGCAACCGAGGATATGTGGAGACGAGTTGGCTTCATGCAACATGCCGACGAGTTCCGCCTCCTTGCTGTTCTCCTCAAGGAACGGATCATGTTGAAAAGCGCCCAGCAGCTACCGGCACTCAGTGCTGAAACGGGGAATGGAGACCGCGGCAGGATTATTGATCCAGTGCTGAATGAATACGACCAAAACTCCATGCGGCAGATTAATGATCTCATTGCTAGCTTTGAGCACATTCAGATGTACTAGTCAGACTGCCCGAGATTTCTGACTCATGATCGCACACAGCTTCAAGACGAGTACTCTGACGGTCCGACGTTACCTGTCTGTAAGACAGCACCCGCTCAACACAAGTGTATCCTTGGAAGAGCTACCTTCGTCGCCACCTTGCATGTCTAGAATTCCACACGCGGGTTTATTGGTAAACTCAACGCTGCCGAGCCAAAATTATGCGTTTGCTGGTCCTGCTAGTCTTCGTGACCGCTCAAAACAGCGCATTTACGCACTCGTGCTGTACCCTTATCATGGTACGTGTCAAGCGCCGCCGTCGAATTCACACGGGAGTTGCTTGCGGCCGGAAACGTTCCCTATTTATTAGCTTCGCTCTCAATAGATCCACACGGATTTCACCGCCTGACGATTCTAGACTACATCAAGGGCTCCCTGATTATGAGGTCTTGGCACCGTTTGGTTACGTGTTCGTTATCAGGTCATGATTCTACGACTACGGGCGGGTGGCTGCCCCAAATAAGCTGAGATTGATTGCGTCGGATATGCACGTGTCGAGGCATGGGTTTCCGTTGCCTATGGCTATGTAGCATCAGATGTGAGAATTTGAGCTTATAAGAGACGGGAGATTCGCTTGCAAAAAAGGTCATTCGGTATGTACCGAGACAGAACCTAATATGCTAGGGCTCACTCGCACTCACTTGACGTCCGTAACGACAAGAAAGTCCATGAACAGGTTGAGCGCCCGGCTTTTTGCGTGGGACACATGACTGATCTTCGGTAAGGCTGTTAATAAGGCGAACAAGTATGGTACCATTCTCGGGTTGAGTATTCCTTCGCAGTCCTCTCGTGCACGGATTCTACCGGACGTTACACCCCGAGTGAGAATATAGTTAGACGCTTGGAGCATCTCTAAATGCTCGGGATATTCCATAGTCCGACCTCGCTCATCGCCTGCGCTCCAAGCAAGAAAGCTCGCATTTAGTAAGCTCTGGTGCGTGTTATGGCCCCAATGATCTCTCAATGCCGTCAGGTCTGTATAACATCGAGGCAATATTGTGGTGATAGCATTCTTCGGCAAAAGGTTAAGGAGTCGGCATCTTGCGTGGAATATAGGGATTTATCAGATTCATCTTGGCGACCCACCTAGCCAGCCAGCGAGATTAGTACAAGCTATGTATGGTCGACATGTGGCAACGATGAAAACTGTGCCCGATAGAGATCACAATATTTTGGAATTAGTGAACACTGTCGGTCCTGATATCTTTCCGCACAATCTGAATTTATAAAGCCTTCTGTATGACCTGACCTTCCAATTATCCACATCTTCAATTGATTCTCAAGGAAAAGCTATCCCTTCGTCTGACACCATGGTCAACCTCGTTCCATTTCTGATTAGCACGGCGGTGGTAGCCACCACGGCTAAAGCTCAGAGCATCCTTGTCTGCACCGACAGAGCCTTTGGGGGTGACTGTGCCAATCTCGCAGTTACAGTTGGTCAATGCAGTATGTACTCTGATCTTTTGATACCCCAGTCTTCTCGAAGACTAATAGCAAGTACAGCCACACTCCCATTCAATGATCAAGTGTCCTCGATCAGACAGGATACCGTTCGCTGCCGTTTCTACACGTAAGACTATAAGCTCTTTCTCCGCACTGTTCTAACAGAGAGTAGTGACAGGGACTGTACGGGTTCAAACGTCGTTTTGTCTCCGCCGACTCAGCCCAACCTCCGTGACACCACCTGGAACGATCAGTTTACTTCGTTCCGTTGCTAGTAGCTCGCGCTTCGTACGTATCTAGACCACTTCAGAGCATCCGCTACTCTAGATAAATCAACCATGTGGCCTTGTATTTAATGTCTTTTTTATGTGACTTATCTTCTTTCTTCGCTTTGGCATGTCCCGAAAGATCAATCTGGCTATGGAGAATCAACGCAGCCAAGGCACGCATAATAGAAGCTATCGAAGGAGAACCTGACGGGGCATTGTGGCGCGAGGTCTCGCATCTAAAAATGGTTAGTTTTGATCTGAACTATTGCAAGTTAAATAAACATGCTGTCACCAAGCAATGGGGGTTTTTTTCTGAACGCGTTTTGTACGTCCTACGCTTCGTAATCTTGAAATTTTCTGCTTCGGTATTATTTACGTGGCAGTAATCCAGATCTACCATTTTTCATTGTGATCATGATCTTGCCCTTCACAACGTCCACAATCCTACCCTGACACTCGAACATGGTCCACTGCAACAAAGTCTTGAAGCCCGACTCTCCTACACCAATCTAGCTTTGCATCATAATAATCACTCTCCAGCTCATCCACGGACGACACCCCCATCTTCATCCATCTCTCCCTCACATACTCGCAAACTTGAATCACAAGCATCCCGCTCGGAATATGATAATGCACCTGCGCCGCACATCGCAACGCATACTCCGCCCATATCGTCCGATGCTCAACATCAACCAGATTCCGAAGCATTACCCAGTCCTCGACTTCCTCGCAATCGAACCTCAGATCCAGATGCGGAGACCGCGCACGCAAGCGCAGCAGTGGTAGGATCTGGACTATTCCCTCATCGTACATCGGCAGATAGATTATACCACATGTCTCGCCGTTGGAGAAGAAGTCCCACATATATCGATCTAGATGTGTCGGGTATACTTCGATAGCAATACTGCTGTGATGCAGCGGCAGGAACTCCTCGCGCAATAGGCGGCAGACTTGCGTGAGACCAAGCGATTGGCGACGGAACTCAGACCAGAGGAACGCGTATGCTGGTGAGCGGCGAAAATGCGGGAGCGAGTATGGTGGAGGCGTCATGCATATGATGGTTGACAGCGACGTGGGTCTGGTAGTTGACTGAGCGATGTGTTGGTAGATGCGGTTGCGGAGTTCTAGTGACATTTAGTGTGTGCGCAACGAGCTTGTCAATGATGATGCAGCAGAAAGTACCTCCTGGAAGCTGGAGCAGTCGGGAATGCGGATGAGGCGAGGTGGGAGGGCTCGCCGGTGTCATGACTTGAGACATTGATGTCAGATCTGGATGCTGAACTGCTGTAACATGCCGGCTAAGACGCAAGATCTGGCGTCGGTGATCAGGAGTGCGAGCTGTTTGCCCGTTCGTTTGCTGCTGCTGAGTCATCGTGTGTGCCTAGAGTACGGGTGAAAGGGACTCAGCGCTTGTGAAAGCTCATCGGTGTCGTCACCCGCCTTCTTAACCTTGCAAAGATGGCAATACTTGGGAGGACTATAACTTCATAATCATAACATTCTTATCGTAAAGCTCAAAGAGAAGGCAGTGCCTTACCATGCTATACATGTATACCTATAGGACGGAAAAACAAAGTGGTATAAAGCGTCCGCCCATCCCAAACGCCCGTTCAGTGAAGAACCTTCCCGCCAATGTATACCGCCAAACTCCAAATATGATCAAATCAACTCACTACTTCAACATCTTTCCAAACAAACTCTTCAACCCGCCAGACTCTTCCTTCTTTCGCGAGCTTCTGTGTGTACCACTGCTCTTCCGCTCTGTCTCGCTGCGCCTAGGACGCGGCCGCTCTTCTGAATCGTGTCCTCGTGCACGCGGACGATCGGACTCATGACGTCGACTGACGGGCCTGTCTTTTTCGGTGACTGTAATGCGACGGCTCTTGGGGCGCTCCTCCATGCCTGATACGCGCCTGCTTCGGCGTCGCTCACGACGTTCGGCGGACGAAGTAGACGCAATACCGACTTCTGCGGCAACATCAGCGTCCAACGGCGCGAATGATCTTAATTCGGGCTCGGGCTCGACAGCGGGCTCTGGATCTGGCTCAAAAGGTTCTGGTGGAGGCGGAGGCAGCTCATCGACGACTGCACTGAATGAAACCCCGCCGTCTCTGCCTCCAGACATCTCATGCTCTCTATGCCGAGCAGATCTACGCTTCATGCGGCGGTACTCGTCTTCCTCGGCCGCGCTCTTGAATCGAGGACGTTGACAGTGGGACTCGCGCCGACTGCGATGCGGGCGTTCTGCGCGGTCGCGACTCTCATTCGATGACTGGTGACTGCTGCTTGGTCGTTCCTTGACAGTGCGCGAACGTGATGGCGTGTCCACCAACTCAACGGGGTCTGTGTGTCCACGCGCAACCGGCTTGATAGACCTAGATGTTGGAGGGGGAGGATCTGTCTTTGAACGCCCAAACAATCCACCAAAAACACTGTTTCGCTTGGTCGTTGGAGGAGTCTCGCGAGTGCTCATACGCCGTCGTGGTGCACTTCGTGGCGGAGACTCCGTATCCACGGGAGGCGGTGGTGGGGTAGAAGGTCGCGGAGGTGCGGCCTCCTCGTCTTCCTCAAACGCGCGCCGTGCCGCATCGCGAGGGACTTCTTTAGGTACTCCGCGAGATGAATCGGCGGTCGCCTTCTTTGGCCTGGTACCAGAAAGTTTCTCCTTTTCCCGCTCAGCCCTCCTCTGTCTCCGCAATCGCCGCGCTTCCTCCTCATCGCGTTCCGTCTGCTCTGCCCTTTCGCTCTCCATGCGTCGTTTCTCCTTCTCCGCCTCATGCCGCTGCCGTCGCTGCTCATGACGGACGCGTCGTGCTTCCTCATCACGCGCAATTCTCTCCTCCTCTTCCTGCCTTAGACGTTCGTCTTCGGCCTTCTTGGCTGCCTGACGTCGTTCGCGGCGCTCTTGTCGGCGAGCTTCTTCCTCATCCTGTATCCTAGCTGCTTCCTCGGCTGCCAAGCGCTCCTTCTCAGCACGACGCTCGCGGCGTCTGCGCTTCTCGGCCTCTTCTTCCATGCCCTCGAGCGCCCGTCGCTTGCTGTGCTTGTCTTCCGCGCGCACCTCGTTGGAGCGATGGGATCGGTGCTCCGGATACATCCGCTCTTTGCTGCTGTTGCTGTTGTACTTATCGTCTGACCGATGGCGGTCTTTCCCTCGACCACTGTCACGTTCTGTTATACTGTCTCGGCGCTTGCTCTTCGCAGCTCCAGACAAGCCGGCAATAGCGCCGGCTAGAGCACTTAGCTTGGGCCGCTCCTTCACGCTCGCTTCACTTTCTCGCCTCCGGCTAGACTGGTGCTTTTCACGATGAGTGTGAGAGTGACGGCGGCGTTGCTTTTCGCGCGGCGAAGGCGCAGGAGCAGGCTCATCGGTAATAGCAAAGTCGCGTTCCTTCGGGATCGAGTCGTCCGCGTCGTTGTTTGGGATGGCTGGCTCCACAGAAGCAGGCTGCTGGACGTCGTCTACAGCGTCTTCGATCGAGCGATCGGCTTCAACATCCTCTGCAATCTGCTCGCTTGGTATCTCCTGAGGTATCTCAACGATCGGAACGTCTGACGGCGGGTTTTCGACAGCCTCGACCACATCTGGCTCAGTAACTGGGGGTGCCTCAGCGGCATCGGTTTGTATGGCCTCTTCTATTACCGGCTCGTCCTCGACCACAGTCGGCGCAACGACTTCTGGCTCTTGAACTACAATCTCGGCGATGGCGGGTTCATCTTGTTCAAGCGATGGCTCGTTGACTTCCTCAGGAACCTCTGTGGGCTCCACTGGCGCATCGACAGCACCGGGTCCTTCTGTTGGCGGTGGCTCAGTCTCGGCGCTTTGTTGCTCTGGCTCAATCGGCGGATCTGAAACGACTGGCTCAGGGGCCGTCTCTTCAGGTGCTTCTACTTCTCCAGGGTCCTCAATAACGGACTCAACAGGCTCTGGATCGGGTT
Source organism: Paraphoma chrysanthemicola (assembly GCA_020744225.1). Lineage (NCBI taxonomy): Eukaryota > Fungi > Ascomycota > Dothideomycetes > Pleosporales > Phaeosphaeriaceae > Paraphoma > Paraphoma chrysanthemicola. The sequence goes on from JAGMWG010000002.1 coordinate 651,674, forward strand.
GAGTTTCAGCTGCAGCTTCTTCAGCCTCTTCAACTTGCTCAGCCTCCACCGTGCTATCGACGGGATCTTCTACAGTTGCTTCCTCGGGCTTCGACGCATCTTGATCTTCCGCTCCCTTCTCGTCATTATCAGGCTCGGTAGACTGCTCGCCCGTTTCTAAAATTGGATCTGGTGTCTGTTCTTCGACTGGAGGTGTTTCGACGGGGGCGTCAACTTCAGCCTCCACCTCGAGCTCCTTATCGAGCGCCTCCAAAGTGGGTGTCTCTGGCTGAACTTCATCGAGCCCATCGATAAGTGCAGGATTCTCCACTGCCTCTGCGTCTCCTTGCGGTGCTTGGTCTTGTGTGGTTTCAAGCTCCTGAACGGTTTCCTCTTCAGTGGGTGGCGGCTGAGGCGGCTGAGGCGGTTCACTGCTCTCGACTGGCTCCGATAATTGCTCTGCAGGGTCCTCTGGGTCTTTCAAGATCTCTTCGACTTCTACATGCTCACTTGGAGCAGTTTCGCCAACGTCATCGCCCTGCGCCCCGCTCTCGGCGACTGCTTCCGGGACAGGTGCGTTGGATCGGTCTTCTTCAGTGGTTGCTTCTCCAGCAGGCGGTTGGTCCTGGTTCGCTTCAGCACTTCCTTCCGCCTCCACCTGGCTCGGCTCCGGATTCGCTTCATTGCTTTGATCAGCTTCGGGTGTTTCTGAGGCGGCGGCGTTTGTGTCAACCTCTGGTTGAGCAGCTTCAGAGTTCTCTTGAGGCTCGGCATCTGCAAGAACCTCGGATCCGTTAGGCTCGCTAGCATTCTCGGGCGAGTGCTCTTGGCTGGGCGACTCCACGGGCTCCGTCACGTTTGCTGCAGCGCTTTCTTCTTCCTCAACCTCCGTCTCCTTAACAGGCTCTGACTCATCATCCTGCGCAGGCACTGGGTCTGCAGTCGGCTCTACTGGCGCCGCGGAATCCATTTCCTGAGCAGGCTCGGGTTCTGTGGGCTGCTCACTTGTGCTCGCCTTGTTGTCGAGAACTGGGTCACTCTCTGGCTGTTGGCTTTCAGCATCAGTCTCGGGAGGTGCAACTGCATCGTCAATCGGTGCGATAATTTCCTCTGTAGCAGTTTCTGGCGTATCCGGTTCGTCGACCTTGTCGCTGAGCTCGCTCTCAGTTCCGGTACTTGTCGCTGAGCTCACATCGTCTTGAATTGTATCGCTTGGCGATGCTGTCTCTGCTTGCTCAGAGCTATCTGGAGATATGTCCTCAGGCTCCTCAGCCTCAGTAGCAACGTCCGCCAGAGACTCGTCAGCAAGGACGACTTGGTCCACAGCTTCGGCCTCAGGTTCGGCTTCAGGTTCGGGCTTCCCTGGGTCATCTTGAGCTGCATCGTTCGAAGAGCTCGTATCAGATTGCTCGGGAGCATCCGGGGCCGAGTCGATAGGTTCCTTGACGGCAGCATCCTCCTCGACAACTTCGGCGACGCCGTCCTGGTTTTCATGTCCTTCCGGAGTCGGCTCGGAACTAGCTGCCGCCTCTTCTGGAACCGGTCCAGGAAGCGATGAGATGTCGGACCCGGATTCGGAATCATCATTGTCAGACTCCGAATCTTCTTGGTCGCTGGATTCATCGGGGTTGAGAGAAGTGCCCGCAGGTGCCTCGCGCTCTTCGGCGATGGCGGCCTCGCCAGCAAGCTGAAGTTTTGTCAGCTCATGTAATCATAATCAAGATTATTATTCAAGCCGGGCAGAACATGGCAAGCTCAATCGCTTCTACTTACTTCTGGGGCTGCAGTCATGTCGGTTACTTCGGCGGTACCAGCTGCAGCAACTTCTGGCAAGATCTCTTGCGACTCCTTCACATCACCATTGTCCTTATTGCCGGCAGCTTCCTCTGAGTGCAACTGATTGATAGCGGCAGAGTCTTCTGGAGAAGCGTCGGTAACACCCGGCGCTGCTGTTTCCTCGCTTAGTGGTTCCTCGACGACGTCGCTTGACGCCAGGTCCAGGATAGGCTCCTGCGTCACAGGTGGTTCAGCATCAGCGACTGGTGCTTCTGAGATTTGATCATTTGGAGCTGGGTTGTCATCTGCATTGTATCAGCATTCCTGCGTTGAAGGACAATTTGTTTCTGGCGCAGAATGAAGAAGTTGTGCGCAGAAAAAATGTTGGAAGCGATGAGATAGTCGCGCATGCGACCGGGGATGCCGGGAACCAAAGACGTGTGCGAAAGCTAGCGCTGGGCAATCACGCCCGTCGCGATTTGCGGCAGATTACGTGCATGCGTTGCAGCCCGATAATCAGCTCAACCACCTAAGCGCACGTGACGATAACGTGGACTGGCTGTTGTGTGCTGGCACGAACGTGTGTTGGCAGAGGCGACCAATAGGGTGCGCCGAGGCCACCAATCGGGTCTTTCGTTGATGCAGCATTCGACGTGGCCCAGCCAGCCCGATTTGGTACATGCATCGCACTATCGAAAAGCCCGCGGGGGCATCGAGCGATGCAAATGAAGCAAAACAAAAAGAAACGCAAAATATCTCACACGTACCTGAAGCTGGCGGATGTGGGCCATCTGCGACTTCGGGCGTCACTGTCTGTGCGTCTGGCTCGCTTGCCTGAACGCTGTCATCGGTCCCTGGGGTAATGCCCTGGTCCAAACCCGACTCGCATGGCGCAATGTCATGGTCGTTTTCGGCATCCTTGGGCATGTCCATCGTGCTTTGAAGGGCATCAGGCTGGGATGTCGCTTCATTTGGAAGAACTGAATTTCCCTCGCTGCTTAGGTCCTCTGGCTTTGCTGCATCGTCGGCATGACAGTCTTCGCGTTGCAGATTGTCGCTATCGACATGACTCGCTCCACCGTCTGAAATGTCTGTTGCTGCTGCTTTCTCGTCGGCTGGCTGAGTAGCGTCCGCTTGGTTGTCGTGCTGAGCATCTTCGCTGCTTGCGACTATGGCAGCCTCACTTTCTTCGGGTTTACCATTCGCACCGTCTTCGGGCGAAAGTGGAGCAACATCGGGCTCGTCTATTTGCCCTGAAACAGGCTCTTGACTGGCAACATTGTCACCACTATCCTGCTGTGTCTGGTCCGTTTCGGGCGTGGCATCTTGAATCGCGTTGTCGGATTGGGAGACTTGAGGCTCCTCGCCAGGAGAGTCGCTCGCAGCTTCACCTGTAGGCTCGCAGCTGCCCTCTTCCTCGGTTTTAAAAGGATCCGAGACGACTTGGTTGTCGGCAACGGGGTCGAGTGATGCTGACTTATCCTCACTCGTGAGAGTCTCTGGGCCTGGGGGATCGGTGCACAAGGCTTGCGGGATGTCGACCTCTCCGTTTGCAAGGTCTGGCTCTTTGGCAGCTGCCTGCTCATTTGGTTCAACGGCGGCTTCAGTGGTAGGCGGGCTTTGTTCGACATTGGTGGACTCAACTTTGGTGAGCGTCGCGGCAGCTTTGGCCTTCTTTTTATTTTTCTTCTTCTTGTTCTTCTTTGCGGACGCGGACGTCGCCCATTCATCTTCCGCGGAAGCTACCTCGGGTGGTGTGGCCAGGGTCGTTGTTTCTTCTACCACTGGAGCCGCATTGCTAGAAGCTTCTTCAACCACGCTGGTCTCCTCCGGCGGTGATTCATCTGAAGTTGAGATGTTCTTTTCTTCTGGACAAACAGCCTCATCCACTTCATTCGTGTCGCTCTGGCCTTCAGCCTCGACCACCGGCTCCTCAGAGCTCGTAGGCACGGGTTCAACAGTAGCATCAGCGGCTTCCTCGATGCTCGCAGGTTCGGGGTTATGAGCAGTATCGGTTACCGGCTCAGAGCTCTCTGTCTGAGCAGCCTCGTCGCCCTGTAGTACTTCGGGTTGCTCCAAAATCGGTTCTGCGCTGGCTTCTTCTGGTGATGGACCAGTCTCCGTGACTGTCTCTGACTCGGCCAAAGGCTCATTGCTCACCGGTTCTGGATCATTTTCAACCTCTTTGGCTGGCTCAGAGCTCTCTGTTGGCCCTGGCGCATCGCTCTGTGGTGTAACAGGCTGTTCCGAGGGCTCTTCAGTGCTGCCTTCTTGTGGCGGTGGAACAGAATCCGCTGGTGTTTTGGACTCGTCCGACGGCTCTTCTGTGGCCTCGTCGCTTTCATTCTGGCTCTCAACTTGAGCTGGAGATTCTGACTCGCCTGCAGCATCCGCGATGGTCCCGTCGTCCACCGCCGGCGCAGGGCTCTCCACCGGTGCTTCGGCGCTTTCAGATGTCACAACATCATCCTGAGGCGGGGTGCCGGAGTCATCTGCGGACGTTGTCTCATTTGATGGCTCACTGCTTGGATCAGTCTCGTCCGGTGGTTTCAGAGCCGCTTCTGCGACCTCGGCAGGAGGGTCAGGTAGCGAAGGCTCATCCAGGACAGGTTCGGCTGATGCATTCTCCGTGGCAGAAGTATCCTCGATTTGAGCTGCATCGGGGCTAGCATCAGTGCCTTCCGGCTCGATTGAGCTCTCAGACACAACGCTTGCTTCGTTAACTTCCGCACTGCCCTCCTCCACCTTTTCGCCAACCTCAGTGGCTGGCATGGCCTCGACTCCGCTCTCAGAAACGGGTTCGGGAACGTCGCACGGCTCTTGCTTGTCTTCAGGCTCATCGTCTTTATCGGGGCCAGAGTCTGGCGGAGCATCCACACTTGGTTGTTCACTTTCGTCAGCTTCGGCGCTATTGGCGACATCCTCATTCTTAGAAGCATCCTCCGTGATCGCGACCTCGCTTGGTGGTGATGGTGGCGGTGGTGCCGCTTCTTCTTCTTCTGCTACGAATGCGGCTTGTGGTTTGTCTTCTGCACCGATCTGCTCGGTAACGGCTTCTGTAACGACTGGCTCGGTTTTGTCTTCAGAAGGAGGTTCCTGGCTGTCCTCAACTGCTGATTCCTCGATTGTCTCATCGCAGGACTCTTTTGTCTCCGTGTTAGGTGCGTCGGTTGCGGCAGGGAGAGCAGCGGGGATATCCACAGTGGCATCCTCTGGGGTTGGCGAAGTTTCGGCATTTTGCTCGGCGTCACTCGCAACTCCCAAGGGAGCTTGATCCACATCATCACTGCTTGGGACGGCCTCTTCTTTGACATCGTCACCGCTAGTATCCTGGCTGCTAGTTTCGAGCTCGATGACTGTGCTTGGCTCGCTAGGGAGCTCTTCGGAGCTCGCGGCTGTCGATTCTACAGACTCGCCAACTTCCGGACTCTGGTCAGTCTCTGTTGTATCTTCTGGGTTTGATTCAGGGACTGGTTCAGTGTTCTCAGGCTCTAGTGGGGGCGGGGGAGAAGAATCATCGAGCTGACTATCGTGGTCGTCTGTCGGCGCCTGGCTAAGCTCTTCTGGTGGCGGTGGTGGCGGTGGCGGTAGAGCATCGCTTGGTGGAGGTGCTTCGATATCTTCTGGTGGCGGCGGTGGGGGTGGTGGTGGAGGGACATCATCTACTTGACTCTCTTGATCGTCTTTCGGCGCGTCTCCAAGCTCTGGTGGTGGGGTAGAGCTGTTCTCGGCGGGAACTTCGACGTTTTCTGGTGCCGTGTCCTCGTTTGATGGGGCAGGCTCAAGAGTCTGTGGCGTTGCGTCTTCGCCTGTGCTGCCTTCATCTTCCACGTGGGATTCGGCGGGTGGCGGAGGGGGAGGTGGATCGCTCTCAACGATCTCTGGCGCCGATGGCTGGTCTCCAGGAGGTGGCGATGGTGGTGGAGGCGGCGGCGGAGGCGGCAAGACTTCTATGGGTGCAGCGGCGGACTCCTCAAACTGGACCTCGGCGGACTGCTCGCTGGCCACACTCTCTGGGACGTCAGACGACTTGTCACCTTCGTCGATGACCACTCGATCTTCGCTGCTTGGTGACGAGCTTTTCGACTTGTCCTTCTTGCCCCTTGACTTCTTCGCTTTCCGCTCATCGGGCTTGCTGGGCTTCTTTTTCGAAGCGGAAGGTTCATCTTTGACAACTGGCTTCTCGATGGACGAAATAGACAGTAACGACGACCGTCTCTCTTTCTTCCTGATAACTTTATCAACAACCTTCTTCTTCTCCTCTTTCGATGGCGGAGGAGCAGGAGCTGGGTCTCTGATTCGAACAAATGCAGTAGGTTTGCCCTTGCCGATTAGCAATTTCTTTTTCTTCTTGCCACTAGATGCGTCTGGATCCTTTGTGTCAGACGCAAAATGAACGGACTTGATAATGGGAGATTCTGGGGGCTCTTGAGCGGCCTGCTCGGACTCACCACTCTGCACACTTCCGGCAACAGACGCCTCCGGTACAACGTCCGGGGGTGGGGGTGGTGACAAAGGCTCTACATCTGGTGGTGGCGGAGGCGCTTCTACGTTCTCAGGTGGAGGTGGTGGCGGAGGAGGAGCGCTTCCGGAGTCTTCTTGAGACGGCGTGCCAACATCGATGACGATGACCTCGCTCTCAGTCCCCTCCACGACCTCAGGAGCAGGTATCTCCTCAATCACCGGCGCCTCTTCGCTCGCTGGTGGTGGAGGTGGCGGCGGGGGCGGTGGCGGTAGAGCATCGCTTGGTGGAGGTGCTTCGATATCTTCTGGTGGTGGTGGAGGAGGAGGTGGAGGAGGTGGTGCCTGATCTGAAGTTTCTACTGGCACTTCTGGGGCAATTGGTGCTTCTGGTGCAGCTGGAGGTGCACTCTGCTCAACTGGAGCACCTCCTGCTTTGCTCAGTATCAATGCTTTCGTTTCATAACAACCCACGACTACACTTACCGGCGTCATCGTCATGATCGTCAATCACTTGCACTATCTCCGGATGGAAGAAGACGGGTGCTGGAGGCGGGACTACCCGGCGATATATAGGCTGTACTGGTGCGGTAGATGTGTAATAACTCTTTCCAGTATTCACGGCGCCATTGATTGGGTTCGCCCATGGCGATATCGAAACATTCGTGAATGTGCGCATGGTGGGACAATCACCCGCAATTGCGGCCTTCGAGATCCAAAGTTTCAAGGTTTGGTGCTACGTGCTATATCTGACGTCGTCGTCGCTCCATGGTCGAGAAAACATATGGCAGACACGCAGTGGCGACATAAAACGTGGGGTGAGGGGATTGAATGCGGGGAGACGAATAGGAAGCAGGACGCTCAGATGAAAAGCAACACGATTGTGGAGAAGCGTGATGTGTCGCTAGATAGGACGAAACTGAGATGGAGCATTGAGATTGACGAAACAGAGATGCAAGACTGCGTCACGAGACAGAAATCGAGAAACCGCAAGGCAATGGCTTGAGCGACATGTCGGAGGCCCAGTAAGCCTCACGCTCGTGTAGTTTCGGAAGCAAGCGTTGGGATTGCGGCTTCGTGCCATTGGACCACGTACGCGAACGTCGTTCGCTCGAAATGAGAGTTTTGAGGCCCGGCAAGTGGGTTCATGTCGCCCAGGCGGCTGGATGATTGGTGCGATGGGGCGTTAGTTGCAGATGGGAGCGTCGTGCAGCATTTGTTGCAACGGCGTTGATGCCCGCACTCTGTCGCGTGGGATGCTAGCTCTGAGCAGCCGGCCAGCGGAGCGCGCCTTTCCATGGCCCATTCTGGCGGCCCAAAGGGTGGTCTGATGCAGGGGCACGCATCGGGGAGAGATGGCTAAGCGCAACGATGCGTGAATGATGGAGGTCGAGTGACGTGGCGAGCTCGTCTTTGGCAAAATTAGCGCACTGGCCACCCGCCCGAAAGATGACGAGCCGACCCGAGAAGTTCTGTTCCACCATTCCACCGGCGGCTTTGTTCAGTGGTGCAACGTGGGACCGCGACAGAGCAGACCCGCCTGACACGCCGTCGAGGCCATTGTACAACGGTGCAGCGCAATTGCGGTCAGTCAACTCCAGCGTTGCAGCACCGATCCGCTGCCGCTCCAGATCTCATCGCGAGGACCATTTGGTGCACCATCCAATCTATTCTGGGCTGCGGGAGTGACGTGCATCCAGTCATCATCCGTGAGGCAATATATTGCGGCTAACGGGGTTGATGAAAAGGAAGGTCTCCCATAAGGGTGAGTGCTATGTCATGCAGTACGTGGTCACCGCTGAGCGCAGCATGCAAGTGTCAGAGAGAAGATGACTTGGCTCTGAGTTCAATGTGCTGATACCTTAGTCAAAGATGACTGGAGCAAGAGGGACAAGCTCACACGCGCCGTCGGCAAAGCTGCGAAGTCAAAAGCACCAAGTCACGTGCCCTAAGTATCATGGTGTGATCTTGCCAACAATGGCGTTTGTAGCAGTCCGTACTGGTGGAAGCCCTATTGAAGCCAAACCATCACCACCAGATGTACTCCTGTATTCGTGCCTTATCGGTGGGTACATGCTTCATGACTGCCTTCAACTGTCCATCAAGCATAAACGCCCACTCCTGTGCCGTGTGTGATTCTCTCATAATCTCCTCCTTTGACATCATCCCCATACCCTTTCTGAAAGCCTCGTTCGCACGTAGAGCTCTCAGACACTTCCGACAAGCACAATTGTCCATATGCTTTACTTTCGCGCTCTTTAAGCTCAAGCAGACCAGCATGCCTTGGTCCATGGCGCCACCATACTCGTTCCAAGTCATGGCGTCCATGGTAGGAACATTGCCGTCTGCATCTTCCAAGACAATTGCTAGTGTATTCCTATTTGTGCTTTGGTGTTGTACGAGAAGATTGGATGCTTTATTACACCATTGTTCTGCGCCGTCCATCCTGTCTCTGAGATATGGCCACCTATTGCGCAGCATAATCAGGTCGTTGTTGATTCCTTCCCGACTGAGTCCATGGTAGTTGTGAATGGCTTTGAGGTTGAATGCAGCAATCACAGGTATCTGGAAGGCCGGACGGATGTTGACGGGCGTTCGGAGAAGTGAGATGTCTTCCACTGGACGCCGGCAGTGTTCACATCGAGGATTGATGTTGAAGCACGACCAACAGCAGAGAGTGGTGTTGAATGAAGCCATAACTTGTCGGACGGCGATATCATATGATGGTCGCGCAGTGTGAGGCGAAGTCCGTTAATTAGATGACCTCGGCAGGAAGCAGTGTTGGTAGGTATGGCAAGTCGCTGGCGTAATTTGACCTATGGTGAAGCTTTTTGTGGAAGTTTCTGTTCGCCTCCAAGGGTTGCAATCTCCAAAGGTTCGGAACGGTCGTGCTGAAAAGCTATCCGGTCCACGGCTTCAGAGTGTTGAGGCCACACAGCCACCTCCGCGACCAGATATCCTATTCAGCAATACGTGACCGTACCATTATTTGCTAGGCATCGGCGAAAAACGTCAGAGGGTTCGGTCCAGCATCAAGCTATACTTTTGTATCGCTCTACAAATCTTGGACAGGGGCCATCAAGTGCTCATCTTTGCTGCTCGCACTGTCACCAAGCGACTAGAATCATTTGACATGTAGTAGGCTGATCAAAATGGAGATGGTGATCAAAATGTGGAAAAATGGTGAAGACATCCACGCTTCTCCGCCGCTCCTTCCTCCAACGTGTCCACGACGCGTCCTTAGTTATGGCAGAAGGAACCACACTTCAGTCGTCTCATCAAGCCCAAAACATCCTCCACGCTCTCACTACTTGCCCTCCATCTCTTCATAACACTATCACCGCTTTTTCACAGCACGTACCAAATAGCATCACGCCTGTTCGGCAACAATGGCCCTCATCGTGCCAACCCAGCAATCGTCCGAGAACCCTGCACTCACCAAACCATGTAGCTGGCCTGTCCATTCCATCTTATCTCAACCACATGCTGACCTCACTAGCTGAGTGGGCGTATTACATGGTGTCGGCATCGCTCACTTTCGCCAACGCCAGCGATTCTATAGCACCAGGCACGTACTCTACCAGTGACGCTGCTCGCTTGGACGTTCTCAACACTCTCAACTGGTACGAAGCACACGACGAGTATGCTTGGCCTGAGTTCACATCCATGGGCTTCGACTTCGGACAGGCGATGCGCTTGAGACGTCAGCTTGTTAGCGATGTGTGTGTTGCCTTGGAGAAGGTGGGCAAAATTAGGGTTGTAGTCGGAGGATTGAGGAGTCCAGAGAGTGAGGTCGGAGTAGGGGGCAAGAGGAGTGAGTCCGACGACATCATTCATGAGCCATGGACAGTGTGCAGTGCTAATATCAACGATCACATAGGCCTGGTAACCGCACGCATGGCCGAGCGCAAGCGTCAATGCAAGCGCTACTTCGAAGACCATTCTGACACAGAGGTCGCTTCAAATGCGTCCGACAAGTGCTTTTGGCACAACGAGGCGGTTCTGGCTGAGGGAATGCGTGAGATGGCCGATCGCTCGCGTGCGGATGTCGACAGCTATCTGCACGGCGAGAAGGATGTCGGCGCGCTTGCTGATATCGTCCATGATGGACTAGTACGACACTGGGATGGTCCGCAAGCAGAGTATAGCAGTGTTCCGGACGACCTGCGTAAGAGGCAGCAGGCCTGGGAGACCGTGAAGGCCACGAGACGTGAGAAGAGCCCTGAGTTGGGCGCGACTCAATCACGCGAGGGCGGAGGTATGGCTTCGACTGCGCAGTGAGTTTTCGCATGGGGCAAGTTTCTCCAAAGGAAAGGCACCTGGTCTTGCAGTAGCTGTTGTCGAAGAGCTAAGGAAGGGAAGGCGACTGGCACTGCTGTCAGTGTGCTGGGTAAGGAACAAAGACACGATTAACGAGCGAGCATATTTAGCATCCGAGAAACACTACGAGATATAAACCATGAAGCTCCGAATAATACATGTTGCTTAATCCTTTGGCTTTTTACTGCAGTGCTCAACCACATCTAGTGCGGCGCACTTCTGGAACAAATAAACGAAGAGAAGCAACAGCGATGTAGGCAGACGATCTGATACTTCAACACGCTACTTACTATTGGCCTTCAGAGGAAGTGTCCGTCATAAAATCATAATTCATCAACTCACATCCCAGGCTCTACGTCAACACCACCCAATCCACCCCAACAACCCACGTCTCGCCATTCACATCAACATCCCACATCGGCTGCCTGACACCTACAACCCCTCCTATATGTATCTTGACTCCTCCTCCGCCCCTCGCACCGCCTTGTCCAGCCAAGAGGATTCGCAGCTCGGGATCATTCCCCACGACACTAGGTGCGCGCGAGAAATTGTACATGCCGGGCTCTGACTCGCCACGTACAAAGACAAAGCATCCAGGGAAGCATTCCACCTCGCTACTGTCATCCTCGTGCCGCCCCGTAGAGCCTGCAGCACGAGTGACTCGTACCTTCAACCTCACGCCATCCTCCCGCTCACGGCCCCAGGTCACGCCACGCTCTTGCGCTGCGAAGCCGGTATTGGCAGTCTCGATGATCCAGCTTTGTACCGTCGATGCTAGGCCGCCTGGAACGTATTTCTGCGTCTTCCGAGACGGCGAGAAGATTTCTGGGAGGGGCTTGCTGGGTTTCTGCGGCGAGGTAGGTTGGGGCGGGAGGAGGAACGTTGGGCGGTGGTGCGTAGGTGCTGGCGTTGTAGCCGGAACAGATTGGTGGGGAGTGGTATTGGGTATTGCGCCGAATGGCGCTGGTGTTCGCGGAGGAGGAACGAGAAAGCGATGTGTTGTCGCAGCTACTGGAGTTGTAGGCTCGGAATGCGGTGACGTTGGGGGCGATATTCGTCGGCGCTTGTTACGCTCTTCTGTTATAAAGAGTATCTCGTCGTCGTCGTCCTCTTCTTCGAATGGGCGTTCGTGCTCGACGGATTGAAGGACGCTGAAGAGGTTGTCGTCGTCTTGTGTGGCGACCGGACTCGATTGCAGTGGTTCTTCTATGCTTTCGACACGCTCAAACTTCCGCCGTGGCTTTGGTCGTGGCGTAAGTTGGGCATGCTGCTCGTCCTTGCTTGGCTGGGTCTTTGGCTCTTCTGCGCTGAGAGTGCGGCGATGCGGCGCGATGACGAAGCGTTTGGCTGGCGTCAACTTCTTGAATTGCAACTCGGCCTTGTCACTTGGGTTCGCCGTAGGCTTGGATGGTGGTACTGTAAAGCCATTGCGTAGACCTGATGGTGCTTTCGATTTCGTCTTTGGCACAGAAGGCGGGTTGGGCGCTAGGAAGCGGTGCGGTGATGGTGTATGCGCAGGCATCGTAGTCGTTCCATCTGGTCGTTTCCTTGGTGCTCGTTGACGTCTGATGTCTGCAAGTGGTTCTGTTGAGCGCAGAGTGGCATCGTGGCGATGAGGAGGGACGGCGCGACGAAAGCACGAAACGCGGGGACGCGCTGTCACGAGGCGGGCAGCGCTTTACCAAAGTTAGCTTAGGCTGAGAGTAGCACGATTCTAGCATCTCACAAACAACCCTGTTCGCAGCTATCACTTCGTGGTCGAGCAGACTTATTCAAAGGATCACTTCATTTCTAATAGATCTTGCTGTTATGTAGTTTCTTTTCTTGTGATGCTCTACCAGCGGATCTTTGTCCAATTTCATGGATGGAAGCTGTCGTAAGTCCTACCACCCGAACCATTAATTGCCCGAATTGAGGCTGGCAGCCTCGGATCGAATCAATCAGTATCCGTCCTTTGGACTTCCTCAGAATCATCGATCTTGGGATCAGCCGGCCAGCCACATAAAATGCCGTGATGGGAAGCGGACCAAAAGAAACATGGTTCGTCGTACGATATGGTTGCGGCAGATCCACGGTACCCCTGCTCGGTCTCGGTCAAACATCAACAATACAATACACGCCCAGCGAACCAAAGCAATTTTTCGAACCCGGCTTTGAGGATAGACAGGATTGCGTCCCTTTTTCTTAACAGACGAGACGAGCTAAGCTACCTAATCGCACGGCAGCTGAAATGCTGAATTGATTTTTCCCCTGCCATTGGACGACTTGTGGACGAGATTCACGGAGCAGGATTCTTATCATCCTAGATAGATTGGTTCCCGTCCAGCTTGGATCTATTGCGCCGATGATACATAGGCCTTGCATTTCCTTGTTGTCCGCGACAAGTCTTTGTTGTTGCAGAGTCTGACTCGTGGCTGGACTTGGTGGCCTTATCGATTGTTGCTTAGCAAAACACCGAGTACATCCAGCAGGTAAGACACCAAACACGATTCAAGTATACGTACCACCCGCATCCACAAGACGCGTATGGGGATTTAATGTCATGAATCGATCCGCTACACCCGAGATCTGCCAATGCTGGTGGGTTGCGCAATGGACGGCAAGCGGCATTCGCATGCCCAGCCACCGAAAATTCCGCCATGTCGATAGGGTGGCTCGCATGTGATTCAGCGCGATCTGTAGTTCGCAGGGAAAGGCGATCTAATTCAGGAATCATATCTTTCAGATGCAAGGTACAGCGGCCGTGGATGTGACGGCTGCGGTGTAGCGGGCAATCCAGCCCCACCATGTGCTGCTCATTGGGAGCCGGGACGCTGCGCTAGTCCTATCGCGGCTAGATGAGGGTCAGCCGCGAGGCTGGGGCAGGTGCCAGCCACACAATACGTACATCAACAAACATGCAAGACATCCGCGCCGGCACTTGGCCGCTCGACACTCGACATTCACTCTTTTGCAGCCTGCATTCTTCCACGCTGCCTCTGTCGCCGTCTTGCAACTGCGACCCATGATCCGTTGCGGCATTCGTTCCGTCTCCACCACCCTCCCGCAGCAAACTGCCTGCTCTATACTAACAGAGCCGCGATAAGGCTGCAGCAGAGCAATTGAGCCATCATGGCCACCAAGGCAGTCAGTCTGGCCGCGTTTGGCGGCGCCCACACGGCGGGCATTTTCTCAGACATGACAGTCGACGGACCGATCATTGGCACGCTGGTCGTCATCATGGACCGCGCCAGGAACCTGCCCAACAAGCGCACCATGGGCAAGCAGGACCCGTACTGTGCCGCCAGACTCGGCAAGGAAGCAAAAAAGACCAAAACCGACAAGCGTGGAGGACAGACGCCAAAGTGGTGAGTACGGGTAATCGAATCGACCATGCGGGACTGACACGACCAAGGGACCAGGAACTGCGCTTCACCGTCCACGACTCGCCGGATTACCACCGTCTCAAGGTCTCAGTCTTCAACGACGACAAGAAGACGGAGCTCATTGGAGAATGCTGGGCGAACCTTGAGGCTGTCATCACGCCTGGTGGAGGCCAGAGCGACGACTGGCACCCACTGAACTGCAAGGGCAAATATGCCGGCGAGATCCGCATCGAGCTCACCTTCTACGACACCCGGCCCAAGGCCGAGAAGCCGGTAGTAGAACAGAGGAAGGAAGCCGCGCGTCCCGATGGCCAAACACCTGCGCTGGGAGGACCGCGGGAGAGCAAGCCCGTGAAGAGGAGGCCGCTGCCTTCGGACCCCACAGGCGCGTCGCCGTCGCCAAACAACACACCAGAGCATCGCGGACTGCGCGGTGTACGCGCTGGACCACGCGAATTGGGCTCGCCGCGACACCAACAACCACAGGAACGAACGCCAGTGCAGCAGAGGAGCAGCCAGCAGTCGGAAACGCCGTCTCGCAGGCCGCTACCGGATGCTTCGCCAATGAATGGCACCCCTGTTTCGAACCACAACACTCCACAACGCCAGCAGGCTCCCCAGGACCCTTACACACCACCAAACCCGCGGCCGTCGCTCACAAACATCTCGCAGCAGAACGGCGAGAGCTTCGACATGTCGTACGCTGCGCCCAAGCCGTACGAGGTACAGCCAGTGAACGCTGTGCCACCGCGCATGCGAGAGCCCCAGAGAGCCATGTCTCAGGACGACTACCAGTCTCAACGTGGGCATTCGCAGCCTGCTCCTGAGCCGCAGCACACCCATTCTGCGCCAATAATACCAACACAGCAAACTTACGACTCTCGGCCACGCCAGCAGCAGTACATTGAGTATCAGGAGCCGAATCAGCTTGTCTCGTACTCACAGGACCCATACCAGGACCCGTACCAGGACCCTGCGTACCAGGTTGCTCCTCTCAGGCCAAGTCGTAGTCACGACCGAAGCCCTGGAGGCATGTCACCCAACGAGCAATACCACTCGGACAGCTATGGCAATCTGCCGTCACCCTACGATGAAGGCGCATCCCATCGTAGACGTAGTGCTATGCAGCCAATGGTTGAGGACGAAGACGACCTTCCTCCCCCACCACCTGCACACAGGAGAAACGCCAGTACTCTACCATACCCTAGCCAGGAAAGCCCCCGGCAATATCAGGATGATAGCCCGGCGCCCCTGAACATCACACGCTATAGAGAAGATCCGCAGCAGCCTTCATACACCCCACCGAATCCCTACGCTCAGGATGATTACATGCGGCAGCAACCGTCAGAACGACGCATGACGTATCCTCGGGGATCGACCCATGCTTCAAGCCGACCGGAGTCGCGCGATGCGATGGCTCCGTCTCCATTGAGACAAGAAACGACTGCATTACCCGCAAGTCTCGTTGCTGGGCATGATGCTTCCCGCGATATGGTTGCTTACCAGGCCCCGCCGCCGTCATACGAAACCCCTCCACGTCTACGACAGTACTCGGAGCCAGCAGAGTACCGCCAAGCCTCGCAATACGACAACTACACGCACTCACAAGAGCTCGTGCATCACCAGTCGTCGCTGCCGTCATATGACTCGCCTTATTACCCACACGATCCACCTGAGCAGCCTCGACGCACCTCACCCGTTCACGAAGCTCCAATCGTCAAGCCAAGAGCCACAAGTCCTGGCGTCAGCCCAAGGTACTCGCCCACCCCTGTTGACGATCGTGCGCCCCGAGGCCCTACGCGAAGCATGCCCACGCGAAAGTCGGTATCGCCACGACCGCCTCCAATGGAAGACTACGGCGAACGTCGTCTATCCGGCGTGGCTTTCAACCCGGACAGCTTTGATGTGTACAATCCTAGAGCGTCTAGGTCGCCAGTACCAGGCAACTCTGATGAAGACGAACGACCTGGCAGTCGGATGGAGTACAATGATAAGGGCCAGATCGTCACCTTTAGTGGTCGTGTCGTCGATGCCTCGGACCATCTTCCAATCGACAACTGGGCGCCCGAACCTACACCAAAGGGAACAGTCAAGGAGAAGCCGATCCGCTCGAGGGCCCAATTGAATGGTTCCCGCGATATCGAGGCGGCTAAACAGCGTGAAGAAAAGTACAGGCGAGACCGTGAGGCAAGGGATCGCATTCGACACGCTACCAGCCAGACCTTCGGGGACGCCCCTGCCGATGCACCCAGCAACGCTCTTGTCATCTCGAGACACGACTTCAACAGCCGCAACTCTCCCGCTCACAATGGCGCTATGGTGCTTGCAGATTACGACGCAACGCCACCAGGCTCTGACGGCCGCAATCGGCTCCAGAAGCGTAGCCCACGTCCTTCGTACGAGCAGCATTCATCGCAGAATTCACAGTCGTACGCCCCACATCCCGATTCGCATGTGCTGCGTGAACGCCACAACCCAAACAGCTATGGCAGCAGTCCCAGCTACGGTCATGATGGACGCAGACATTCAGCTGCACCACCGATTCCTGCGAAGATTCCTCTCGAGGCCGGCATGCCCATGCAGAATGAGGACATGGCGCTCAGTCTTGAGCTTCAAAGCATCGATATCGGGCCCGGAAGCGGCGGTCGCAGGCCGAGAGCACAGGCTAGGCGCCAGTACGGTTTCTGAACATTCTCTACTTCTCAAAACTTCATATTTGGAGTCTTTATTTCATGCCACTTGGCATTGTACAACATATACTGGTTTCGGATTTTCGGGCGGGTTGTTCCTTTTTGCTCGATGTCTGTTGATCCGCGAATGCTGGATCCGGGCATGTCTGAGTTTTGCTCTGCGTACAGCTTGGTGGCAGCCAGGCATAGAACCTCTGCGCCCTCGTGCGCTCGGTGCTGATATATGAGTTTATCGGAGTAATGATACCACTTTCAAATGCCTATGTCACATTGATGGAGTCGTTCCTTCACAATCAGTTCATCTCTTTTATTTTCAACGACTCCGGTGCTCCTGAGAACGCGGAACGGTTCGGGACTTGTACTCTGAATCCCGCAGCCCGCTGCCGTAAAGTCCGTCGTTGTCGGCCTCGCACCGAGGCTTGGTGGGGCTATATTTTTACCCAAAATGGAAACCAGGTGCGGCTCCGCTCACCGTGCCCACATTACCTCTTAAATGCGTACGATGACACCATTCACGGGAGATTTCCAGGGCGCGCGATATGGATGCGATTGGTGCGCGGGTCCGGTGAGGGGATAATGCGGCTGCGCAGCATATATAGAGTGCGCGATGGGTGCAGGTACTTCAAGCATTCACAGCAGCCTGCAAAACGTCAATCTCCAATCATCACAAGCCTCACATACCTCCAAATCTTCTCGCACTAGTTACGTCCAACATGTCATCCATTCACCCCTACATTGAGAACGGCATCCCAAAGAGCGATCCCAACTTCTCTGGTGGCACATTGCGCTGCCGCTGTTCCAGCAACAAAGTCGAAGTCAAATTGGGCAGCAATGTTCTACACAACCACTTCTGCGGCTGCTCCAAATGCTGGAAACCCTCTGGCGCCCTCTTCTCCCTCGTCAGCGTCATTCCCGTCGATAAAGTAACCGTCACTGCCAACGGAAACAAACTGCACATCATCGACTCCAGCGCCGCCATCCAGCGTAACGCATGTAAAGAATGCGGCGTGCATCTCTTCGGCCGTATCGAGCAAGACCATGCGTTCAAAGGCCTAGACTTCGTGCACGTCGAACTCAGCGACGAGAAGGGATGGCAGGAACCTCAATTCGCCGGCTTTGTGAGCAGCATTATCGAGCAGGGCTTCGATCCGAGCAAAATCGACGGCGTGCGGAACAAGTTTAAGCAAGCGGGCTTGGAGACATATGATTGTTTGAACCCGGGCCTGATGGATGCGCTTGCGGCGTTTACGGCGAAAAAGAATGCGAAGGTGAGTGCGAAATTGTGACCACGAGAAGCCCAAGATGTACCGTAACTAAGAGGGAAGTAGTAAACGGGCCAGTGGTTGTTGAAGAATTTGGCGAGGTATTATAATAAAAAGGCACCATCGAAACTCGGCGTGCCGCTTTATATGCATATAGAGAATATGTGAGCACCATGATCACCCACTAGTCAGCCCGAATACCACATCTCCTCCCCACATATGATGGGACGCCAAATCTAGTCCTTTACCGTGATGGTTTTCCGTTTGATGCTGCGGGGAAATGTACGCGAATGATTGCAGGACTAACTACATGGATTGGATAATTAGCCGAACCCTTCCGCGTTGGTGTTGTGTCTGTGGTCACGCTCCTAATACTCATGGAACACGACTAGTAGTATCGCAAAGGATAATCAAACAATCTTACAACATTCGCATCGACTGCTCTATACTGCTCATGGCGGAGCACTCACTTCCTCATCAGTAGTCTTATACTTATCCCTCACATACTTATCCAGCATTCTCAAAACTCTCACCTACCGACTTACCCACATTAGGTGTCTCAACTAGCCGTATCTCTCCCTTAGTATCTATGACTTCTATCACAGCCACGTTTTTCTTGTCGCGGAATCACAGAAAGCTCACCACTACCGCGTGTATGTTGTGCTTGGAAATGTAGTCTTTGTTGTGATCTAATCAAAATTTTGTAATGGAGTTGCTGAGATTGAATTCCTCTTGCGTGAGGCTGGGGAGAAACACTGAATCGGCAGACATTGGGGAGGGTGAATCAGGTAGTTGGGTGATGTCTGTTTCAGACATTTGATCCAGGAAGGGATTTGCCTTGGCTTGAAGCTAGGTGTTGTGCAGTGCTGAATCACGGATGGATCTTCCAGGAGCATGTCTCGCTGGAGTCTACAACCGGAAGGGATTTATCGACAGACTTTAGTGAAAGATTCGAGAGCAAAATGACTCTCGATATATAGCAACAATTGTCAATGAATCCATCAAGGAGTGAGTCGCATTTGGCGGATTATTTTGCTTTGGAGAGTTATTGACGTTGTTCCATCATGATGATCTTACTCTTCGGTTGCGTCTGCGAATTGTGATTCATCCTGGTGGTACGGAACTCGAAGATAGTGCGTGACTTGAGTAAACGTCGCAGGCGCATAATAACCCTGAGTCTAAACTGGGTCTACGAGGCTTCAACGACGGTACCTAGCCTCTCCTTGCATTAGGCTGTACGTTGCTGCCTATCTCATCGCCCATGAGCAGTTCGCGACTGTGGTTCTGATGGCTCCCTCAAGAAGTGCTCGTTTTATCAACGACCCTGCTACACCTGTCCCACTACGTCACGCGTATCATGGTCCGATTTTACGAATTTTACAAGGCAGGGAATGGGGGCCAATCAATTCCGCCAAGGAATCTACGATTGGCTGCACGTGCCAAGCAACTACCGTGACACATCTGAACGGAACGTGCCTGCCGATTCTATGGACCCCTTGCAGACTCCTCCTAGATCAGTACTGCTTTTTGATCAAACCAAGATACACTTGAACCCGCTCCTATATGTCTCGAACACGATCACGAGAAACAGAAGACCCCTTGCAAACACTTTTCCAGAGATCTGACAAGGCTGAAGTGTTCACCGACTTGGAGATCGACGAAGTCTCGCGCATACTTCATGACTCTCGGCTTCCTGGAGGTGATTATCCACGGACTTACATAGTATTGCGAACCATTGGTCAATTAAACTTGCTTGATACGTTCATCAAGCTCGGATTTGACGACCAGTGGTTTCCTATTGGGACCCGTAGCCTACCCTCATTACTCAGCCCCGCGATCCGAAATGCATTCGCAAATGCCCAGTCCGTCGTTCTGACAAAGTCGCTTGACGTAGAACATGGCCGTCATCTGCACTTCACTCCGGGAGAGCCTCTTCCCTTCGAGATCGGCAATCGGCTCGGTAGTGGTGGCTATAGCCAAGTGGACCGCATATATAGTCGCATCAGCAAGCGCTCATATGCCCTAAACGCATCAGAAGGCGTAACGTCTTTGGAAACGACACTAAGGAAGCCATGAAGAGGTTCAAATCTGAGGTCGACATCATGCGGGGCTTGAAGCATCAACACATTGTTCAATTTGTTGGCAGCTATACGGATAAGACCTATCTGGGCATCATAACATCTCCAGTTGCTGACATGGACTTGGCGGCTTTCTTGACGCGCTTGTGTGGTTCAATCAGGGCTGGTTCAGGCCCAGAGAAAGTCGTTGCTTCTGAGATGTCATCCACGCTGAGATCATTCTTTGGCTGCTTAGCGGCTGCACTGGCGTATTTGCACGATACAAAGAACCAGAGGTCAATCAATCTTGCAGAGCTCCTAGTCAGGATGTCCAGCTCCATGACCGCCGGACAAGGTTTGCAGTCTACACGACTTGCACCAATTTCGCAGACCAACAAGGATCGCTCTGTACCGGGCAAAGGGAAAGTCGAATCGCCCGGTCAAACCTCGTCTCCGACCAATGCAGCTAGTTCTGTAGATGACACCTCAGTGGCGCAAGACGTGACTTCCAGCCAAGGCAATGTCGCTTTTGCTGTTTTCGATTACAAGAGGCAGGCGAGCAACGAAATTGACCTCATACAGGGGGAAGCTATCACAGATGTTGTCCAACACGAATCTGGCTGCAGTTACGGCCATAGGAGGAATGGCAACCACGGCTGGTTTCCCAGCGCGTATGTTGCAATGCAGATCAGCGGAGAATCGTCGTCGTATGAGGCTCCCAAGCACGTCAGTGGCCTTGGATTGAACCAGCCATGGTTTCGAGGCGTTGTGCATGTACCGAAGGACGCTTCCGAACCACAAGAGGCATTGCGAAAAATATGGCACGCAGCAAGGAATTCGCAAAGGAAGGAGGGAGGTGACCTGGCACCGCTTATCAGGCCCAAGCTGGCAATGCCTCATCTACCCGAAGCAGTACTTTGTACAGCTACGAAGCTGGATCACCGAATGAGATCAGTTTTGCTGAAGGCGCGCATATTGGCATCCTAGTGGGTTGGACTTTCTGTTGCGTGTCGTCTTGAGCTCATGATTTTTAGGAATTGTCAGACGGGGACAGGTGGTTCGGACAGTACGACGGAAAGCAAGGGCTATTCCCGAAGCACTATGTTGAGCTGAAGTAGCATACCATCTCGTATATCAGGCCAGTCCGCATCCTTTCGACGTTCCGTCCTATTCAAACCGCCGCCTGACTCGCCCTCAATGCTCCCACCACAGCCACCGCCAAAATCGGACTAATCACATAGCTCACCGTCAAAATCTTCGCAATTCGCCTCTCATCCTCTGGCCCCGCATCGCTGACCTGTACCATCGTAATGAGTTTCATTGCCGGTGGACCCGTAGGCATAAGCATCATAGCAAACCACAGCATCGGATCATTCCCCAAGACACCATCTCGTCCCTGTTCTTTCACAACCGCGTAAACCCCGCCAATACTCAGCACCGGCCACACAAAAAACCTCACCAGCAAAATAAACAGCGTCGTCGCAATCGGAATCCTCGACTTCGCCGCCTCCGCCTCAGACGCCTCTTTCGACTCCTGATAACTCGTGTACAAACTGATCCCCGCAACAATCAACGGCAGCGGAACAAACAACCCGCCAACATTCTTCCAGCTTTCCGTCAGCCAGGCTGTGAATATCCCGCCGTCGTACTCTTTTGCGAAAAAGGCGCGGTGGAGCGCGGGGGTGAGACCGATTATGGCGCCCAAGACAGCACCGAGTAGAGGCGCGTTCAGGAAGTCGTAGAAGAAGAGTAGCCACCATTGAACGCGGGGGCTCAGGTCGTGCCAGTGTACGTGCGGAATGTACCAGGGGCGCCGGCGAACGGTGGTGAATTTCGGCTTGGAGGGGAAGAAGGTGATTGCGTGGATGGATTCGTGGCGAGTGCGGTGCTGCTGGGGGACTGGGAGGAGGGAGGTTTGTTCGTTTGGTGGCCATGTCGTTCCTCCGTTTTCAGCCTCGTCGTCCGCAGCTGGGGTGCCTGGGGTGCTAGTTGACCCGGAGTCGAGGGTCTTATCGTCGTCAGATTCAGGCGCGTGTTCGGTGTCGATTAGCCTAGGTCCGACGGCGAAAGTCAAGCAGCTGCTTACCGTCGCGAAGACGAGGAAGTAGCTTTTCGCACGCTCAATCATGGCGCGAGTCGTTTCGTCGCCTTGCGTCAAGCCCGCGAGGATGCCCGTCGCATCCAAGCTCTGAATCAACAACAACGGATAACTCGTCGTGTTATTAAACATCAGCGCCGCAGTCACCCAATCCGGCATGCCAAACACCAAATGCGCAAAGATGCCAATCAGGAAACTAAGCAAGTGGCATATAAACGCCCATAAAAGGATAATCAGATACCGATTTGCCGAGCCCAAGTGCAATTCCGAACCAATCTGCACCAGCAACAGCGCGGGGAGAAACATCTTGACGCAGATCTTGCTAATCGCTTTCCCATGCTGTGAATTGAGCAGGCCGAATTTCGCTGCTATCCCGCCGTACGAGATGACGAGCAAGACTGATAAGGACGCTTGCACTGCGGCAACAAAGGACGAGAGCAGAGGACCCATGGTTACCGCCGCGTGATCGTGAATGGGCGTGAAGATGGATTGCGACGATTAATAGCAATAAGCATTATCTGGGCAACGGCGTGCTTAAGAAGCGCAATGACTTCAAGCTCCCGGCGTCATGCAGATCGGTGGTTGACTGAGCGATGCTTGTTTGGGCATGGTTCGTCATATGAAGGCTGAAGCACGATATTGATTGGTTGAAGCTGATTGGGTCAGCATGCGGGATGTAAGCGATCGTGGAGATAGCCGATGCGATGAATTGTGGGACGCGTGGGTATCGTCCGAACTGCGGGAGATGTGATTTCGATCGTTGGGATGGGTGTAGACGTAGGAGAAAGTTGATCAGCGTTGCATATGTAGCTAGTTGAGTATCAATTTTGTGTCATCGTTTGACTGTGTGAAGGCCTACACGAAAGCAAGTGAGCAGCAGAGAGGTTTATCTTGATCTTCGGAACCTTCATGTCGCGTACATAGTCTACATGACAGAACACATATCCGGCCCTGACCCCTTTGCGCCATCTTTCGTCGTCGTCTTCGCACACGTTCGCGCCACATCCTCCAACACCTCGCGACACAGCTCGCCCGTCAGCGCACTGCATTCCGCATAATGATCGCATAGCATTCGTTGCGCCGTCTGTACGCCCTCATGCGGCATCACCGACTCGCCTTTCCCAGCCTTATCCGGACCTACTTCCTGTAGCGTCCACTGTTTGCGCAAGTCCCGCTTCAAGCCCAGGACCATAACAGGCAAGTTCTCGTCATAGTTGAAGTGCTTGTTCACGATTGGGAGCCAAGTTTTCGCGAGCGAGAAGAGAGAGGCTCGCGAGGAGATGTCGTAGCAGAGGATGACGAAGGACGGGTGTAGGAGTGTGTAATTCGTTGGCGATGCGGTGTCATAGAATTGGATTCTATATGGGCGATCATAGAGAGTTATGTCGAAGGCGTAGGGCTGGTCGATGGCGCGCAGTTTGGGAAGCTCGTAGGGTGGGAGGTCGTCATTGTGTGGTCGGATGCCGAGGCTTAGGCGTCTGATATGGTATTAGCGACCATACCATTGCATAAAAGAGAGGCTGAAGGCTATGGAACAGTAATGCGCATGTCGGAGACGGTTCCATGCTGAAGAACAGGGCAGCGAAAGCGCGATGCTGGAAACTTACGATAAGAAGGTCGACTTGCCCACCTCCGCATCTCCCAGCAGCAGCACCGTGATCTCCGGAGCAATCGGAGTGTAATCCATAATATGTATAAGTTGCCACGAGGGCTTCGGTGAAAGGTCAAGGCGGCTTCATGTTTGCTTCTGTGAGTTCGCAGTCGCGTGGTGGATGCGATGTGCCCAGATGGAGATAGCGGGGTTATGAAAACGCGCTAGGTGGATGTTCACGTATCCACCTTGACCTTCTCCACAATCTCAAACAAGATAGGCAAGGTTTTCTTGTATGTGAGACGCGGCGCTGTGTACGGTCGATGTACAGCAATCAGGCGTTGGGGGTAATCATGTGGCTCGTGGGTCATGAGAGTCAACTATTCATTCTTCGTCCAGAACTAATTCGAGGATAATTATGGCGTTGTTGAGATATGTCATGTACGCAGGATAATATGGTGAGGAAAAAAGCAACAATGTGTCAGAGGGTTCCATAAACTTGATTGATTGTATTGAAATCTGCTGTACCATGACTTCTACTCCTTATATCTGAGGTCGACTGTCTGGTCCCCCGCAACACCCACACCACCTCCGACGCTGCCATCGCCCGGAAGCACCGCCTCAACTCACATCCATCATGTCCTCATCCCAATAAACGGATACGCCACCGAAGCAAGATGCCACGGCGGCCCAGCCTGCTCCTCGACCTCATCTACGTACCAAAACAACTCATCCTTCCACAAGTGCTTATTGCCAGGTGCTCCAAGGGTCTCATTTTGCCAACTTCTTACACCGCTTCTGACCCATAATTTGAACAGATGGAGCGTCTCCAAGTTTGGTAGCACATCGGGCGAAGAAGTCATTTGCGCGAATATATCCTCCCACATGACGCCCTGGCCGCGGGGACAGATATGCTGCAGGCTGAGTGCTCGGAGTGTTGAGTTGGAAGGTTTGAGGAAGAGAAGGAGATCGAATGCATCATGTGGTCGGAAGTATTTAAGCGTGCATGTCTCGAGGTGTGCGAATGTGCAATGTCGCGCCATGTCGCCGAGCAAATCCTCGTCGAGGCTACTGTAGCATCCCAAGCTCAGGTGTCGTAGGTTTCTTGCCTTTGCTAAAAAGCGCACTACGAACGGTGCACGCGTGGTTTCAAGCTCGAAGCCGGTGTCGAGGTAGCGCCAGTCTCGTAGCTCAAGTTCCAACGTATCAAGGTTCTCGAAAGCGACGTCAAATTTCCTGAGTGACGGTGCGAGACTCTCCAAACGACCGATACCGACAGCGCCGTGTGTAAGCGTGGGGTGTATTTTGATAGTCTTGATGTGGACACCTGACGCGGCGATGGCTGCCATGGTGCTCACAAAGGGGCGCGACATTTCATGCTGGCTGCTTTCACAATATCTGCGCCCAAACTTTCCGTACTTCTTATCCATGCCTTCATATGCGAATGTCAAGTCATCTAGTTGCCCTAGCTTCTCAAATACGGACCGTAGACACTTTTGATCGTAGCGTGTCTCGTTGAAGAAAGTGGTGTGGTTCTGGGCTACCTTTTCGTCGGCTATGTATTGTTCCTGCATTTCACTCCGAAACAAGATTCCGTTCGGATCATTTGAGATGACTTCAGCCTCGGAGATGCGCTTCCGAAGTTGCCATAGGGCGATAGCATGGCGGGGTGTGGCGTCAATATCCAGCCGACGCAATGCTGTACCAAAAGTCGGATGAGCTGTGATATCCAGCAATCTGTCGAAGGAAGCCCTCGCCCATTGCAGGGTTCGAGCGCGGAAGAAACGATCGCGGAACACATGCAATGATTGCTGCTCAAAGGTTGAGGAGACGAGGCGCAGCGATTGTGATGTGGCTGCGTCAAGGTGGTGGAAAATGCTCTCAATTAACTCAGTGGGTAGAGACGTGATTGACATTGCGACAGGCGGCCTACAGCCTGATGATAGTGTACAGGGTGTCTTGGATGAAGAATGTCAGATGAATGCAAACACGTGCCATGAGAGGCAAACTGACGCGGGGAAACAATTGCGCTATGCTGATTTGGGTATCGACGTGGAGAAGCACCAAAAATACACCCAAGTTGTACCTGACTGCTGACAAGACTGCGGCTAGTCGCTATCGTCACTTTCAGATTGCTCGCTCTCTGAGCTGCTGTTGCTAGCGTCGCTCGTGCCTGAATTCTTCTTCTTCCTTGAAGGAGCGCTAGCTTCTGAGCCGGAAGGATCAGAGTCAGAGTCAGAATCTGAGTCGTCTGAGTCAGACTCTGAGCTTGAGCTGTCCTCGTCACTGCTGCTATCCTCACTGCTATCTGAGCTGCTTTCTGAGCTAGATATTTCCACTCTTCGCTTCCTTTTCTTTGAGTCTCGCCCAGGCGCGAGATTAGACACCAGAGGATTGATACCATTCGTCTGCACCGCGGGCAGAATGGGAGCTGTTCGTCCTAGCGCTAATAAAAGCGCCTCAGCACGCTTGCGGCGCATTCGGCGAATATAGCCGTCGCTATGAGGGTGTTCAAGGAGTCCTTCAACATCGCCTTCGACCTTGCGGCGTTTCTGCTCCTTGGCGATGCGTTCTTGCAGCGCCTCGTCATGCATAGATTTTCTGGCATCACCATCCATATCTTCTGATGAGGCCTCTTCCTTCTCCAGCTCTTTCAGAGTGGTGTCGCACTTCTTGCGGAGACGATCAATAACGCCCGCGCCTTTCAGACCAGAGACGTATTCGAGCAGTGCTTCAGAGTGTTCATCAGGAATCCGGAAGATGTTCAAGGCATTGTCGATGACGTCGTTTTGTTTTGCTTTGTTGAATTTCCAGTGGTCGCGGTCAGTGTAATATTGTTGGAGGTACGAGACGTAGTAGGACGGATCCTTCTTCTTGCTCTTTGACGTTGGAGATGTGCTCGTAGCAGCCACGGCTTTCGTGGTTGGCGCAGACACTTCAGCGGCGCGAGGCTTCGACTGTACGTCTTCTGGAGCCTTGGCCTGTTCCTTTGCTTTCCTGTCCTTCTCCTTGCGGACTTCCTCTTTCTTGGCGTCCCGCAATTCCCCCTCGTTGATGGCGTTTTGGTAGAACTCCGCTACGTCAGAGGCGAAGTAGTCGACGTCCGATCCTTTCTGCTCTGCGGTCCACTTTTTGAAGTAGTCCTGGGCGCTGCTGCCGTCAACGCTCTTCGTGTCGGGAGTAAAGGCGACAGACTTGCGGCGATCGACCGCGGATGGTGAGCCCGAGCTGTCCTTGATATTGGCTTTGCGGGTTGCACTAGACTGCTGTGGTGTAATTGCAGGTGCCGGAATTTCCTCTTTCTCAGTAGATGCAAGCAGCGTTTGCCGTGCCGGCGCTGGTGCAGCACTGTCAGGTGAGAGAGCCGACCGCGACTGCGCGACCTCAGTGTGATTGGGGTTGTTTCCATTTTCGCGCCGCCTGCTTTTGCTTGGTTTTGACTTTTTCTTGCGATAATTGGGGTCACCCTTAGCCTGACCAGCGTCTGATGCAGCCTCTGTCGACGCACTAGAGTGCACCGTAGCACTATCTGCTTGTGGAACAGTGGATTGTTCGTCCTGTTTAGGGGTTCCAGTTTGGCTGATCTCTGGTGTTGAGGCCTTGCTCTTCTTCTGCGTCTCCGGCTCCTCAGCTGTGTCATGTTGGTGTTTCCGCTTGCCAAGATTTGACGATTTGCCGTTTACGGCAGGCTCGCTGGATGAGTGAAGTTCTTCATGACTGCCATTGCGCGCATCATAGGGTGCAATTTGCTGCACATCTGTGTGAGATGCACTGGGCTCAGGCGTGGTGACTCCGGATTGGGTCTCTTTCTTGAGGGCGAGACCCAGTCGCCGCCAGGCAGGAATTCTGGACTCGCCTTCTGCCATATCGAATGAGGAATATGGAGATGGTTAATGCCTTATGCGACGATCATTACCATCGCTCATGCCCGATGTCAGCTCGAGAAGCTGTTTTGTCAGGGTGAAAGTGTCGAATGAGAGGCAGCGCAGAGCTTTTCGAGCTGACTTTGCGGCAGAGTGGTCCGTGCGAAAGGCGATCCCCGAGCTCCCCAGGCGGAAGGAACGCGTATTACAACCAACGACGACAGCGACGCCGCCTGCCACCAAAGACAACGCCCAACGAGCTTACGAACATCTCCGCGAGCTGCAGCTGAAGTCAAAGAATACAAAGAGACACATACACCCGCCGCCATCATGTCTGGTGCGTGGGAAACTTGCCCGCACGCTTGTGTTTGCAGTGACATATGCTAACAGCACCCTCGTCATGCAGGAAGCGCAGGCTACGACAGACACATTACCATCTTCTCCGACCAAGGACGCCTATACCAAGTCGGTATGCAGCCATTCCCGGGTCTCGTGTCTCACACCACGACGCTGTCGCACCTCAGCGGCCTCGCAGACAGCCTCGCTAACAAGACGACCACACAGAATATGCATTCAAGGCGATTACGGCAGCGAACATCACATCACTGGGCGTACGAGGCAAGGACTGCGCAGTAGTCATCTCGCAGAAGAAGGTGCCTGTACGTGCGATAGGCTTGCGGTGCTAGACAGGTGTTGACCAATGTGTACAGGACAAGCTCATTGACCCCTCCTCCGTGTCGCACATCTTCAGGCTCTCACCGTCAGTTGGCTGCGTCATGACCGGGTCCATCGCCGACGCGAGAGCCTCCGTGAGCAGAGCCCGGGGTGAAGCTGCTGAGTTCCGCTACAAGTACGGCTACGAGATGCCCTGCGACGTGCTGGCCAAGAGGATAGCCAACATCAGCCAGGTCTACACACAGCGCGTAAGCAGCGGCCACAGCTAGAGATGCTTGTCGTGTACTAAGACATCTGTAGGCTTACATGCGTCCGTTGGGAGTCGCCACCACGCTCATCTCGCTGGACGCTGAAGTTGGACCACAGCTGTACAAGTGCGATCCCGCGGGCTATTACGTTGGGTACAAGGCAACAGCATCGGGGCCGAAGACGCAAGAGGCGCTCAACTTCCTTGAGAAGAAGCTGAAAAACAAGGAGCACGCCGAGGGCAGCTGGGAGGAGGTGGTCGAGCTAGCGATTACGGCCTTGAGCACGGTACTATCAGTCGATTTCAAGAAGGGCGAGTTGGAAGTGGGCATCGTGGGCGGACCCAAAAGGGACGGCCAAGAGGGCACAGACCCCGCGTTCAGGGCCCTCACCGAGGACGAAATCGACGAACGGCTGCAGTCTATCGCGGATAAGGACTAAGGAGCGACACCGCGGGGCTGGGAACGCAGTGGGCCGCTGAGGCTCGACAGCGATGTGAATCATGACGAGACGGCAGGTAGCATGAAACGGCCTCTCAGACGTCAGAAGTGCTCCAGCAGCACCATGAATCCAGACTTAGACTGACCTGCCTGCATAAGCGCAACTGTGAACATGCAACCGGAGCCGGTGGAGTCCCTAGCAACTTCAGCCCTGCTCCACATTGCCAGTCGGTCCTGTTTGATGACAGCATTTCCTATGGCCCACCTCAGCTGCAGCAGCCTCAAGGACGCCAGGAACAGTCCATCGACGTCACCTTACTGGTCGCGCGGAAACTAGGCAGCACAGCCTCACATGTGGCTGACACCAATAGGCGAACGTACAGCCGTGGCTGGTAAAGCGTTGTGGACTCCTACTCAGGTCAACTCCTACCGGGCTTGCTGAGGCTTTGGGTGCGCGAAAGCCGGCGACCGCTCATCTAAAAACACCGGCCAATGGCAGCACGTGTTGCGCCTGACAAGGCCGCGCTTTGCCAGATTGGGCCACACTACCATACCGCTTCTGGCATCTAGGGAAAGTGTTAGCCAGCCACAAATGCCCAGCCCAGCACCATCTTCTCGCACATCCAGCTGCAATAGTATGGATCGAAAAATAGGTCGCGATGCTTGTCGTGGTTCCTGCATGATGTTTTCTCCTTCACAACTTCTCTTGTAGTGCAACTCTTACTGCTCCTTTGACGCACCGACCGCGAATCCGCGATGCTGAATGGTTCCAGCAGGGCCGGCCACGCCAGCTGGACGCTACTCACGGTCCAAATGTGGATCTCGGCAGCAGGAGTAGCGGCGGGATGGCCCTGACTATCTTGAGCCTTGCAGAAGTATACCCTCCTCAAGAACATCTCTTCGTCTATGAACTGGCTTATTATTTAACGCATCGCCACGCCGCCTCAGTTCACCATCCACAGCTTCAAGCCTCACTTCAAGACGCAAGCACCCATTAGCCAGCCAACTTGATCGTCGCAAGCGACTTCACCCCACACACCTACACCCACCATCATCATGTCTGACGGCCGTGAGTCTACCCATCCTTCGCCGGAGAATATTCACTCGACCCTTCTTCGATACTGTGCCAAAGGCATCCACTGACACTGCCGCACAGTCAACGATGCCCGCGCTATGCGCGTTGCGGAGATCATGACTGACTTCCGCAATCTCCAACACTACCTGGTCCAGCTGCGCGCATCGCCCACAGCAGAGGAGTACTACCTCGAAGGTTACTCTCTGCTCCGCCAGTGCCAGAGTGAGGCTCAAACCATCCTCCAGACGCCCTTTGCTGGTCACACCGGTGCCTCAGCAGGGGATCCTGAGCAGGAGAAACAACAGTTGAAGACGTAAGTCGATCTCTACTCCTTTGCTGTCTCACTCCACGACGTCACTGTACCGCTGCGCAAGCCTCTAGAGCATCACCAAACGCCAGTTGAGACAACAAAAAAAGCACGCAAGCTGACCCCGCATCACAGCATCATCACAGACGCGGCCGTACGTCGCTTCCAATGCCAAAGAGCATACTTGCTGGCGCATTCTGGACTGCGATGGATGAACAGCCGCAACAGCATCCTGCGCGGTCAGAAGCCGAATGCCAGCCATCACAGTGCACTACAGCAGGCTGATGCCACACTCCGAAATGTACGTCAAGCCCACATCAATTGACCACATTTCTCATGGCCAGCATGGTCGTTGTTGAGACTTCCACTTTTGGACAGGGACTAATATGTCTTTCTACAGGAGCGCCTCGCCATCACAGATGCACACGTCGAGTACACCCTTCGATCCACAGACGCTGCACAGGGCAAATGGCTCAACGATGATCCTTCACTGGCACAGATCCAGCACATTCTCATGTCCCGTCAATGAGCAACATCAGCGCCATCCAACCCTTCGATTCTGTATTCAGATGACGCAATGCGCCTCACGAACGATCCTGGCTCGTTTAGCAGCATTCCGCCGCATTTTTCCCACGATACCCTCGATTACGCGTCATTGAGTCTTCTCATCGTTCACGCCGCATTTCT
Organism: Paraphoma chrysanthemicola; assembly: GCA_020744225.1. Taxonomy (NCBI): domain Eukaryota; kingdom Fungi; phylum Ascomycota; class Dothideomycetes; order Pleosporales; family Phaeosphaeriaceae; genus Paraphoma; species Paraphoma chrysanthemicola. The sequence continues at coordinate 682,566 of JAGMWG010000002.1, forward strand.
TCATCGCTTCTGAATCACATCCGGTGCTTCCTCCAATTCGACTACGCTTCGCATACATCCACACATTTCTTCAAGCTACGGCGACTCCGAGTCTCTCAGCATGACACTGGCTTCCTTTTCCGCTTCTCCACATTTCAGTGCTGGTCACATTCCCTCAAAAAGCATACACACCTGTTTGGGCCGTTGATAAGTCTGGGCGACGGTCGTTTAGCGTTGGCGTTGGCGCTTCGTTTTCACTAGCTTGACGTTGGCATGGATGGTAGGACCCTCACTTCCGGAAAGATCAAGCGAATTGACATGGCACGGCCTTTGACAACTTTTGGTAAGGCAAGGCATGGGATTCTTAGGACACACAATTTCGGGTTTGCGTTTGCTTCAGCCTTGCTTCTTTTCTTCTTCGTTGGGCCATTTGCTTTTTAGTCTCGTTTCAATTCTCGGCCAAGTTTGTCAGATATACTTTTTCCGTTTCTTTCATGTGCATATCTTACCGCGCTGCATCAATACCACATAACAATTGCAATCGACCTCACAGTACCTTCGATTGTCTCCCGCCTTCCGTATCCAGCATCCTTGTGATCCTTCCGCGTACAAGCAGCTGTTCAAGGATCGCGGAGCCGTCTTTTCCTTAGCGCTCGCTCTAAAGCTCAGCTGGCCCAGCTAGGAGACCCGCCGTCGAATCCAGCCCCACGGAGCAGGACGTCAGCCTTAACCTCCAAAACCCAGTATGTTGGTTTGACACGTGGGACGAAAGCTATAGCCAACGGTTGGACAGCCGATACGTCAGCCTGGAGAAAAGAAGTTCTCAGCACTGACTCTTCCTGCACGTCAATTCAGCATCGTTGCTCAGCTGCTGCACGAAAGAGTGGTAGGCTAACGTCGACTGCATCAACGCATTTCCACACCGTCATTGACCTTCACCAATTGAGTTCGTCGATACGATCGATCCGACCCCCCAAGTCGGTGAGCAACAATGCACTTGTCCAACACTCGGCTTCGCCTTGCGACTGCTGCACGCAACGACGCCATCGCGAACCCCGTGTTCGCTTAGCCAGCAGGCATGCCTCCCGCACCTCGCTTAGACCCATTAGAGCGCGACTGCACGGCCGTGCACACTTGCGGCGTAGTACAGATCTAACGTGAGACTAAAGTAGAATATTGGCCGGCGATCCCGAACGCTCGATTTCCTTCTAGGGCACCAGCATCCCCCGGCGACGATTCGCAGGGCATGTGATATAAGCTGCATGGACGAATCGAGCCAGCAACAGACGCATCACGGCTAGCTATATTAGCAGGGATCTGGGAGGGGTACAGATACGAGAAAAGAGCCGCATGATCTGATGATGAGCGAAAAATGGTGATGTGCCCATTCTGAAGAGCGGGGAGATGGCGCCGGTGTCGAAGAGGATTTTTCAACACGACACCGCTGCTGCTTGAGTCGCGACATTACAAATTTGACGGAGTAAAGCTCTTCCAGGAAAAGAAAATTCTGAGAGAAGAAATACTAGGTAACATTTCCGAGCACGCGACAGATGAAGACTAATCACCACAACAATAACGCCAATGACTCCTTTGCACACAGGCGAACTTTACGGCTTGACGTCGTGTATAGCACCAGTTCAAGGAAATGGACACAGAGCACATCTCTTAGAACTATTTTGAACGATGCATTCAATTCCATATCATGGAAAAAGTATACGTGTTCCTATCGTCACATTTCCTTCTTCCATCGCATCACCTCCTTCTAACTGACTCACTCCAATCTGAATCATCCTATCTCATCTCAGTCTCTCCTTTAATCCCATTCCAAAATCTCATCCCCAAAAGTCAAATCTGAATTCCGATTCCCGACTTCCATGCAATCCCAATAGCCTGCACTCCCAAACTACTCCACCGTCCTCTCCATCTCCTCCGTCTGCCTCTTCACCATCATTCCAAGCTCATCCCAATGCTCCCTCTTCCTATTAAGCGCTTTTTCAACTCTCCGCTCACGTTCTAAAACCCATTTCTCTCGCGCTGTAAGGCTCGCTTCGCGCTCAAGAAGATGTGCTTGACGGGCGTCTAAGTCGCGTTCGCGCTGGGTGAGGTGGAGTTGAGTCTGGCGGAGTTGGGAGTCGAGCTGGTCAAGCGCTCGGAGCGGGGTATGAGATGGATGCAAAAGGCGAGGAGGAATGGGCGAGCGAGTGGCGGTAGGGGCGGGGTTTGAGAGCAGTGAAGCTGATGGGTTGTCAACGTTCAGGCGTGGAGGTCGATCATTCACCTGCGTTTTGGCTGCGCGACGCTCTAGGTTAGTCTGTCCGTGAGATTTGGTGCTCGAATGTCCCAACGTTGCAGATCGCTGCGGCACGGATTTTCTATCGTTTCCAATTGAGCGAAACGGATTCGCGAGTGGACTCAAAGAGCGGTTGGTTCCCACAACTCTAATTGGTCTTGCGTCCCTTACAGGCGTTGGGCTCCCGCTGATAGGTCCAATATTTGGCTTTGGACTCATGCCACCAGGCCGACTACTCGCACGCTGTCTGGCACTCGCTTCCCGCGTTTCACGTCTGCGTTGATTGCATGGTCCTGAAGTGTTCTTTGCTCGATCGCGCACAGCTTCGATGTCGCTTGCCAGGGTCGTGTAGTCTGCGAGCTGGGCTGCATAACTGCTGTCATTGGCCACGTTCTCGTCGTTGTCGTTTTCAAGATCAGACTCGATATTGATGACTGGAGTCGTAAACGAAGGTAGTGGTTGTGTTTGGCGTCTTGCACTCAGCTGAGCTTGTGGTCGCGGTGCGAAAGTCCACCTGGCAGATAATCCCAAGTCTCTCCCTCCTTCTCTCGACTCGACAGGAGCTCGACCATGCTCCTCGGCAGCGAGTGACGACTGCGAAATCGCAAGGCTGACCTCAATGGGATCACTAGGCCGCTCTTGCTCAGTGCTCGTCGATGGTACAGCTCCTTTAATCCACACGCTACGGCACATCGGACACTTTTTCTCATCGCCTGATTTATTGCGCAGTAATCTCTCCAGACAGTTAATCCCGATGCGATGTGTGCACCCCGGAACGCCGGTGACTCGGACGCAGCACTCGGAAGTGTATGTGTCGAGACAAATAGGGCACTCTTCGAGGACTGCGACGGTGGAGTCAAGTAGAGTGTTGTCTCGGATGAAGTTTGCTGCTGGAGACGACGGCGCTGTTGACCGTGCTCGAGATGCTAGACCTGCAGATGAAGTTGTTGATGAGCCAGGAACCGATACTGGAGTCTGTACTGTAGCGACTGAGCGCTGTGCTGGTGGCGAGTGCGACGGTCGGAAGACGGAAGGAGACAAGAGTAAATCTTCAATGTCTGTGTCTACGTCGTCAGTCCGGAAGGCCAGGCTCTGCAGAGTGGCGCTCTTACGTGACATTGTGGTGGATTGACGATATGTCGGGAGTAGAGGCGAGCGATTGGTTAAGAGGTGAGGCTGGACGTTAGTACGTAAGTACCCGGGAAAACTCTTTGAGTTTGGAGTTTGAATTGAAGGAGCAAACCTCGCGCTAGAGCGTGGTATGATGTCACGAACAAACAAGAAATCAGCCCAGAGTCCGAGGAAAAGACATACTACGAAGTTGTCGATGACGACGTTCCCAGTCTCTATCAATCATCAAGCAAAGCAAGGGAGTGTCCTTCTTGATTGCCAGCACAGGACCTGTTTCTTCGAGGCATCTTCAAATATGTGGAACTTCCGCCCTGCCAGCCATTAATATATTATGTCGCAGTAAGTGCGCTAAGTTGGTCCTATTGGAACATTCCGGTTGTTTTCTTTCACATGTGCTCCACCACGAGAATTTGTTCGTAATCATCACGCCAGGGAGATCATTGGAGCTCTTTGTCCAGATGCTGCTGGTGCGCGTTGATCTGTACGTCCGTGACGTATTTCCTGAATTTGCGCAGATTGACCTTCTTCTCGAAGCTGCCACTAGTCAGGAATCCGAGGATCAAGCAGATTTCCAGACTCACAGTTCATCAATCTCGGCAGGTGTACGACGAGCGATCTCTGGCAGCAGGAACCATGCGCAGACCACTGAAATGGCACCAGTGCCCGCGAAGCTGCGAAAGTGTTGTCAGTACCTCGAAGTATTGTAACTACGGCAATGCGACCTACAAGAAGCCGGTCTTGACACCCCATTTAGTCACATCGCCATTGATCATAAGAGGTGTGCAAAAACTGAACATGATCGCAATCAAGTTAGAAGCTGCGAGCGCCCACCCAGCTGTCTGAGCGCGCAGTCGCTGTTGCGGTATCTCGGCAGCGTATGCATATCCGATTGCTGACGCGCCTGTTGTTGAGAATGTGGCTAAACATGCGAAGAAGACCTATGGCTTGTGAGCAAGGTCAAAAGTCAAAGTTCAGTCTCATACAACTTACCAAAAGTGAGCTAAGTGTCGATGAAGTATACTCGTAGCAGCCAACAATGCCTAAACACAGTACGGAGATGACTGTAACCGCGTATGGATAGACGGTGAGAGGACGACGACCAAACTTATCGGTCGTCATGCTAGTGATGAGCATGGAAAGTAGCTGAACAGATGATAGAATGACTGTCACGAGAAACGGGTTCTTGTTGCCTGCATACTGGACTTTGACTAGAGTTAGTCTCGTGGTCTGTGGAACAAGAATCCCTTCCCTTACAGAAATAAGTGGCGTAAGTGTTGAAGACGGATAATCCAACAAACTGCTGGACAATCTTCGGCCACGCAGCGATGAAGAAGCGGACGAGATTCCGACCCTGGAAGATGGCCCATATACCGAGCTCCTTGTTCTGCTCATTTAGCTGGCGTTCGTGGGCAATCGTCGCACGCATGGCGCCCTTGGAATGTCAGCGCTGTTTCCTAGACTTCGGTATCACAATCATACGATTTGTTCTTTGGTATTGAAATCTTCGTGATGGCCATGGCATGTGTTGAGCACTTTTTGTGCCTGGTCCAGATTGCCCTTGCTGACGCACCACCATGGCGACTCAGGCAAGAGGATGAAGACAATGCCGGCGACTCCTACCATAGCCCACTGTTCGAGTTCAGGATATGTAAATATGAGTATCCTCTTCCTTGCTCACCTGAGTATAAATAGGAGTGCGGAAATTGTATGGGTCGCTCGTGTGTAGTCTGTCCAAGGCAACAGAAGCGAACAGTTGGCCGACAACAAACCAGCTGAGAAGAGGTTAACTCGACAAGACAGTGAAGTACGTGCTTGCATGGAGAGTTTCTTACAAGGAGTAGGCGCTGATGAAGACTCCCCGAAGCTGGGTAGGCGATATTTCCGTCAGATAGAGAGGCATTGTGCATTGTAACATGCCGACACCCATTCCGGAAAGGAGCTTCGCAACCAACCAGTGTTGCCAGCGTGTAGCAAAAGACTCGGTCAAGACGCTCTAAGCCAGCCGGTTAGAAAATGAGTGTCACATGCCTCGTATCTTCGAGCTTACCGCGACAAACATAATCCAGATGATGTACAAAGCAACTTTACGCCCATATCGCTCGGTAGCATAAGGCAGCGTCTGTTTGCCATGTCAGAAAGTTGTTTCATCCGCTAATGTAGGAGAACACAATGTACCACTTGACCGACGAATTGCCCTGCAGATTGTATGCCGCCCCAAGCTGAGATATATTTGCCTTTGATGACTTTCGTTCCTGGGGTAGCCATTTGCCTAATGAATCCTTTGTTCGAGACTATGCCACCGTTCAAGTTGATCTCTTCATCTCACATTAGTCCTCACTGTATGCTTTTGGAGAAGTAGTAACGTTGGGTCTTACGGTATCCATCAAGAGCCGCGCTAAAGGCAGCAGCCATGGCGATAACACCCAGCAGCTTGTTGCTCAATAAGCTTCGACCGATGCTGAGTTCGTCGGCTTGGGTCCGCATTGCGGTGCCTCCTTTTGGAAGCTGGTACCACTCCCCATTTGGTGCAGCATGTTCGATAGTATCGTGCTCGGACTTGTGATCGGTCATGATAATGGAGAGCGGTACCAAGATGCGCAGACAGACAAAGGGTTCCACGATTGTGACTAGATTTTTTGCCAGCAAACAGATTTCTCGGGACACGGTTTCACACACCTCAGGTGATCGACGCATGTGCTGCGAAAGCTGACTTAATGAACCCGTGCCAATGCCTCGTCGGGTAGAATGCCAGAATGGTAGCTCTCAGAAAGAGAACGCCACGCGCTCCATGTGCCGCCCATGCGGAGTTAGATGCGGGGAACCCCACGTTAATCCAAGTCCTAGTTAATTGTATGACTATCTGCCTTAACCGATCCTCGTTAGCGAAGCAATGTTGCAAGCTTCATATGGTGCATATTCGGAGCCACCAACAAAGTGGTCCCAGTTCACTATGCGAATAATCCGCTCCTCTGCTGTCGACCGCCTTGTGTATGCTTCTTTGAGTCGAAATTGCCGGTTTCAATAACCCTCACGGCGAGGTGTTCGGTGCATTGCCAACCGACACGACGAGCGACTCCAGCCGCGCAGACGAGAGACTTCACTTCAAAAGCCGGATACGAAGTCGTACATGCTAGTATGATTTTGGTGGGTTACGCGTCGCGATGCTAAGGCGTGAAGCCTAAGCTTATTTTGCTAAGCTTTCCTTGGTGTGAGGGTCTTGTTCCCGGATTGGAGCCACCGGACTTGCCGCGGCTACCTCGCGATTCGCCGAACAGCAACACCCACCGGAGAAGTGGGGTTATGGGCATGGATTCATCATGCAAACACGTTCCAACGGATTCACAATTCTTCCGTGTTTCGAGTCAGTCCATGGATCTTCTGGTCCCCTGACCAGACCAGATCGGCGGAGCATCTTCAGTTTGGCCTTTGCATTCCCTGCCCCCGAGCAGTTGGAGCATCGTGAGAAGGGAGTGGTCGCGATGTCTATTGACGAGCTTGCGTCCGTCGTTTTGCTAGGTTTCTCCGGACGCCACGTCGGGATCGGGTTGGAAGATTGACGCTTGAATGTGCGGCACCTGGGCAGCTGTTGAAAATGACAAGTGATACCTTTCCTGCTCGCCACCTTTTGTACTTAGTAGGCTCAGGACTGCAACTGGAACTTCACCATGGTGCGCGAGCTATGTTTGTCGAGCATGCTGAGTCTTGTCACTCTGTCTGCTGGCCTCAAATTTTCTATTCCTCAAACTGTTCCAAGTAATGCTAGCGCGCAGCTTGCTGCTGCACCAGTCGGTGCCTCGTAAGCATACATTCACCTAGTATGAACCAAGTATGTTGACTTTGAGAAGCTTTGAATTCTTCACCTGGCCAGGATATATGAATGATGTTCCTGCCACCAAGCAGTGTCTGCAGAATCTGCAAACTCTTACTGGCACTTGGCCCCCAATTCGTATTGGAGGAACTACACAGTATGGCTTTTCTCAATCCTAAAATATGCCGTTAACATATGGTACACAGAGACCGAGCGACATACGATGCCTCATCGAATGAGCTGGTCACGTATACGGTCTCAGATCCAAAAGATGCACCAGCATCGCTGACGTTTGGTCCTTCATTCATCGACTTGGCTTCAAAGTACTCAGGCTCTGTCATTCTTGGACTGAATCGACGGCTTAACAACCTGAGTAATACCATCTCCGCTGCAAAAGTGGCCGTATCCAGCATGAGAAACTTGTACTCCATCGAGCTCGGTAATGAACCAAATTGTAAGACCTTGGCATATTGCACCCGACCTCCACTGACTAGATGAACCAGTCTTCACCAGCAGCGATCCCATCGCCGGAGGTGCGTCTTGGACTGCAGCAGCAGATCGATCGTCCGAGATATCCTGGCAAGACGCTGTTTGCGGAAACCTTTCGACATCCAGTTTGATATCCGCCGGAGTTTACTTCGGAACATCTCCTATGAGTATCCAAGCTCTGGCCAGCGAAGAGGGCGATGCAAATACATACGTGAAGGACTATTGCTCTCACAACTATCCGCAGTCAGCAAGTACGGCGAACTTGGCAAACCTTATGAATCATGCGCAAATCAAAACGCAAATCAAGCCATTCACTGCTGAAGCCGCTGCTGCAAAGAAAATGGATAGGCCGCATATATTCGGCGAAACGAACTCGGGTGAGCCTAACCAGGTCTTTCTTCTCGAGCCAACACAACCACTGACGAGAGATAGCGACTCAGGGTGGTGGTGGGATTAGTCCCACATTTGGAGCCGGCTTATGGGTCTTAGACTATGTCATACAGTCTATCCTACAAGGTACTCAGGCATTGTATTTCCACCAAGGCACGATCGGAAACTGTCAGTACTGTTGGTGGGGAAAGTACGACATGGGCTCTCCATACTATGGTGCATACTTTGCGACAATGGCACTTGCAAAAGCAGACAACGTCGCGCCCTTGGACGACGGCTCCACAGCCTATGCTGCTTATGCGATTTATCAAGCAGGCAAGCCAATCCGAATTCTTCTTTATAATTCAGATTACTACACCAGTGGTACGCGATCAGAGCAGACATATACTCTTGACGGATTTTCAAATCCTGTCGTTACAGCCAAGCGGCTCAGTGCGGCTTCTGCTACTTCTAGAGTGGACCAAGGAGGCAACCCAACGGTAGCCGGACAGACTTTCGCAAATGGGACATGCAAGATTTCGGGTGCTCAGGAGATTGAAAGTACTACTGTATCTGCTGGGCAGGCTACATTCACTGTCGCAGCTTCAGAAGCGCTGTTGGTGTACCTATAGTATGATTGGATCAAACGGCACGTGGATTTAGAACACCTCAACTTAAAAATCCTGCATTATCAATGGAATTTTGTGCATAGATATGCAGTGAGAGCATAAGCTGCCTGGCCTCACATTTATCAGTCCAAAGCCAGGATGGTGATGCGCTTCTCTCGAGAGCTGACATCGTGCTGCTAGCAACGGCACGTCAGCCTCCGTAGACTAAAAGACTTCATTTCATGACTAGCACGGAAGAGTGCGAGGTGCCGACGGATGCGGTCATTTCTCCGGTGGGGCGACAAGCTTTCCCCAGGAAGCTTACGTTTTTAGTGTGACGCTACTTACCTAGGTACAGTCGTATGCCGCGGCTTTTGCTTTCGCGACGCCGCGAAAATCGAACACGAACTCTCGGTCTATCTATGACCACTGTTCGGTGCAAGCGAGCTCGATACTCGGTACGAGATCTAACGAGAGACTGGTGACATAGTAACATGCTCATGCGTGGCTAGTTTACCTCTTTGGCCAGCATTGCGTCATTAGCGACCCTCCATGGCCCAGAGGAATTAACACGATTACTGTTCCTTTCCGCATCATTGAAAGCATCTAGATGAGACATAATGGTGAGCTCAGAGGACCAGGAGGTTTGTGACATGGCCCGACTGCCTGCGCTCCAGCTCGATATTGAATTTCTTACAGATCATTAATGCCCTGCAAGCCCACTGGACATGGGTACCAGATTGGGTCGACTCTTCAAGCTACAACACTGCTGGGCGTCTTGTCAACTTCACTCGCACATTTGACTTAGACGCGGTACCGACCAGAGCAATTATTCACTGCTCAGCAGACACAAGGTATAAGCTTCTCATCAACGACAAGAGAGTCGCGATTGGGCCCGTCAGGAGCAGTTCTGGGATCTGGTACTATGACAGCCTTGACATCGCGGAACATCTCGAGATTGGAAGCAATGAAGTTCGATTCTTGGTTCTCCGCTATTTCGCTGCGACACGCAGCGCAATGCCCTTTTTAAGAACCGCGTATCCAGGTTTGACCGTGATTGGGGGATTTGAGACGGCAGGCGCTGGTTTCATTGACCTGAGTACTGGAGATGACTGGACAGCCCAGGTTGACGAAAGCGTCCAGTTTCCAGCAGGCCTTGTCGACGATGTTTTTCTTCATGTGAGTGTCGCGAGTCATTTCACGATCGATCGTATGCTCAAACTTTGTCAACAGATCTATGAGCGTGTGAGTCCCAAGCCTGGCCGTTCACTGGTTTCGACCAAGAACTATGGCATCAAGACCTTGAATGGGGAATTGGCGCCATGGCGCCTGCAGCCTCGTGTCATACCTATGCCAGAACAATCAAGTGTTGCAATCCATACAGTCCGACCTTATACCGGTTCAGTATCTCAGCAAGAGTGGTACGAGTACTTTTCGGGCCATGGAACGCTGCACCTTTCTGCGGGATCTTCCCACACCCTTGATATCCAAGCGCATGTGCATTCCACGGCGTTTCTGCAATGGAAGCTCAAGGCATCGTCGGCAAGCTCACACGCCAAGCTCAAGATGATCTATTCCGAAGGCTACGAGCTTGAGCCGCGCTCCTACCCATTCTTTCGAACCAAAGCTGATCGACTGGATGCGGCAAGTGGAAGAATTATCGGACCATACGATGAAGTAAACTTAAATGTTCCATCATCTGAGATCATAACTTACGAGCCATTCTGGTTCCGTACATTCCGTATTATACGCGTGGACATCACAGTAGGGCCGGCGCCGATCGAGCTCATCTCATTCTCAGCTACGCAAATCAACTACCCACTTAATGTCAAAGCGGAATTGGACCAACCTGGAGATCCGCAAAGCAAGCAAATCTGGGACGTTTCGATACGCACGATGCGTAATTGCATGTTCGACGGGTATTCTGATTGTCCCTTTTACGAGCAGCTACAATACGGTGGCGACTCTTACCCTGTCGGACTTTTCCATTACCTCATGTCTGGAGATGATCGTCTCATGCGTCAAGCTATCACCAACTTTGCTTCGTCGATCACGCCTGAAGGTTTGACGCAGTCCCGGTTCCCATCCCAAGTACCTCAGATCATCGTCGGCTTCTCATTGTATTGGATACTGGCAATTTCGAAGCACCACCTCTTCTTTGGGGACACAACCTATACCAAATCGCTTTTGCCAAGGATAGATGGAGTTCTAGATTTCTATGACAGGCATATCGACGACCTTGGTCTTGTCAGTGGCTTCCCCGAGGACGTTTGGCAGTTTGTCGACTGGGTCACAACTTGGGGCGCAACAGAAGAGCATCCTGACAAGGGCGTGCCGACGTCTGGCCGAAAGACCAATCGTCACACTTTCTTCAGTCTCTTATATGCTCACGTATTGAAGGAAGCTGCCGAGCTTGTACGTATTGTGGGCAGACCTGGGTATGCCGCAGAATACGAAACACGAGCTGAACATGTACTGAACGCTGTGCGCACGCACTGTTATGATGGCCATTTCTTCACCGACTCGACTGCGGATATTGCGGACGACTCGGCCTATTCGCAGCACTGTCAAGTTTTTGCGGTCATTGCTGGTGCAGCAGCAGTTGACGATCAGGCCCGCCTCCTTACAGTATCACGCGCCGATGCTCGCTTTTCAAAGTGCTCCTACTTTATGCAGTTCTATGCGCTCCGGGCATATGCAATCGCTGGAGATGACGTATATGACAGCGTGTGGCCGACTATCTGGGACCCGTGGCGCAAAATGTTGGCCAATAACATGACTACGTGGGAGGAGGATGACGTGCGACAGCGGTCCGATTGTCACGCGTGGGGTAGTGTGCCCATATATGAGTACTGCACGGAGCTGGCTGGTGTTCAGCCAGTCGCTCCGACGTGCTCTAAGATTCTGTTCAAGCCAAGGTTGCACTTGAGCGAGGGTATTACTGCTAAGGTATGTCTGGGTCATAATAATGTCGCAACTGTGTGGTGGACATTTAAGGGCAATGGGACAACGCAAGTCAAGCTCGAGTTGACGGATCCCGTCGAGGTTGTGAGTCAATTACCGCATGACACGAGGGTGGAGCACGGTCGAATCAGCAAACTCGAGTTGGAATACAGCAGGTGAGCTGATGCTGTGTACATCGCCTTCCGTGTTTGCGCCGACGTTCCGAGCGATGAATGAAATATATCACAATTGATCCGTTGCTTGTCACCCCAGTAAGATATTCGGCTGCTGTCGTACGTATCAGGTGAACGCTAAATCCAATAAACATTTTCAGTCTGTTTCTTCTTTAGGAACGCCAAAACGCTGAGTAATTCTGCGAATTGATTTGCAAATGCTCGGTCGCTAGGACTCTTACCATGCTCGAGAGCACGTGCTGACAATGAAGCTTTTGTCGAACATGTGAGCATCTTCATTCCGTCCAACCAGTCAAATCGGTAGCTGAGTTGCATGCTGGTACGATCTTGAAAATGATACGTTCACTTTTTCTTCAAATGCGACCATCATGAAGCCCGGGATGATAGGAATGATGTGCTTAGACATTTGGATATCACAAAGACCTGTCCAGTAGAAATACAACTAGTTCTAATCCTATCATCGGGTCATCGGGTATTGATTGGCGCTGCGCAAGTGCCCTTCATTCCTGCGAATTTTGTGTATCCTACTGACAATTTTCCATTTATCTAGCCTCATTCGCCTCTCTTCTTTTTGGCAATTATTTGGTGGCTGGGTCGTCGCATCCTCCCAGCACAAAGTTGATCTTGCTCAGAGGACAACCCGAGTCGACTGACTCAATGCAGGCTTGGCTCTGGCACCGATTCTCCTTGAAATTTTCGCGCGCATTTTGCTATAGTCTAGGTCAGAATATACGACCTCGACGATATGGATGCCCTTAATGGGTTCGAATATGGAAGTTTCGTACCGGAGCAGCAGCCACGAGCTGCGTCATAGCGACCAGCGCGACCATGATGGAGGTGATGCTCATATGCATTTTCAAAATTGTGTACTGAAAAAGTAATAGTAGGGTCGATCAACAACCGATAAAGAATTGGATAGAACTGAAGATTGGACTGATAGTGTGCGTGGTATGTGTGATACTGAAAGCCTTAGAATTGAGCGTGAAAGACCTTATATGCAGTTCCATGCGCAACACCTTCCATTCCTGAAGCCATGACCATACTGCTGCCAAGCGACGATAGCATGAGGCGCACTGTACTGCAGGTCGGACAGGCCAGCTGCGAGTTTGAAGTCCATTTACGTAAGACCGAAGAACTTCCGTCCTGTCAAGGTGAAGAATCTTGAACACTTCTTGAATCCTGCCTATCAGGCATCAAACCGTTTCTTCGGGCCTACATTCAGACTTGTCATGGAGGCATCCAGGCGGCAGGAGTACCCGACAAGATAGGGTTCTTCAATTGGCTATGCGGCTCCATAAAACTTGGCGTCTGGGGAGCAAGCGCTGAGTACTTCGCTTATCTCGATGTCCATACATGATACGATACCAAAACACGTTTCAAATTCGCATCGCCGTTGCTCGACAAAACTCGTCGGATAGTGACACCTATCGTCCCACCCCCAAACTCCCCAGGGCAGGACAACGCGCACGGTCTGGTGCTTACATACCGATCCGGTTGGCGCGCCGTTGACTTTACCGATGAACGCAGATACCTGAGCGTGCAGGTTCGTTCGTTTGTGAATTCTTGATTCCGTGGCCTCTTGGCTTGTTGTAGCACATCAATCTTTCACCAACGCCTCTCTTCAACTAGTCCGCGAGACTAAAAGCGATAAACTCCGATAGGAGACTTGGCACGAAACAGACGATCAGGCGTTAATGAGCCTCGTCTTATCAGGGTACGCGCTTCACCTGTTCTGAGGTCGTTGGCTCATCCTTACTATGAGCGGACATGCCTTGCGGCTTTCGGCCACTGCTGAGTGCCTCACCGAGGACTATCGCCTATAGCAGCGTTTTCGGTGAAAGTGGCCTTGCAGTGCTTAGGAGATATCTCCTATTCGGGAACTGAGCCCGCAGAAGTGGTGTGTTCTCTCTCCTTTCAAACCTCAGACCTGATACACCAGTGATACGTAGGCGGTACCATCCACGACACAGTATTCGCTTACCTCATATGAGCACCACCTTTCAACTTGGAAACCACCAGTTCAAGCTGGACAAGAACTCTTCCTGTTGTAACAATCGCAACTACGAGCGCAAAGAACGCATTAGTCTACTTAACGTTTGGACGTCGCTCTGACACTCTAGGCACGCGCCACCGAAGCAGAACTACATGATTTAAGTCTCCCGTCACAGCCCGTAGCCCCGAATGCTCGCACCTACAACGAGTATATGTTACAGTGCCAATTTTCCCTCAGCTCCAAACCCTTCAGAACTGTCCAGTGGTCTTTCGCACTGTCAAGCGGTCTTTCCCAGTGTCAAGTGGATGAAGGATCATTGCACGCATGAGCACAACTGAAAGGCCTCATTCAGCCAAGTTCGACTTGGCTGCTCACGCGCAAAGCAGTTCCTACTACCTCAAAAATAAGGCATGGCCTGCCAGCACTTGGGTCTTACCACCGGACGTGGCGTATCATTCTGGCGTCTGCCCTGAAGCAGGGGAAACATTCATTAGCGAACCCGGCTACCCTGAACAGCTACCTGGAAAAGATCAGGACCCTCGCGCATTCCTTTGACCGAAGGATGCTGTGTAGCACACAGGACGAGATGGAAGCAAGATTTGACGAACATCGCCTAGTACAGCATAGCAGATATCTTGGCCTTACTCTCAAGGCCTGCTATCAACATCATTCCTCTCCCTGAAAATGAAAAACAGGTTTGACGGAACATCTAGCTGAAGCGCAGTCTAGAGGCCATTGTGTAGCGACTGGAGGCGCCAGACACAACCAGCGAGCCATGCTTCTGTACCTCGAATGGAGAATCAAAACATGATAATTCCGATCTCGCTACCACAGTCTAGGTCATGGTGCAAGACCATGTTTACGCATTGCATGAACCTTGGGACACATGCGAAGTTCCACGCAAAGTCTGAGACATTCGCGCATAGCATGATAGAAAATGTCACATGAGCACACTTCAAGGTTCGAGAAATGCTAACAGGGCAGCAAATTTGAGAGTTGAAAGACCTTGACCGTGGTCGCGCTACAGGCACTAGCGTCCTCAACTATACTTAACCACTTCTCGTTCAAATCCCGCGTCACAAGCGCTCTTCTGTCCATACAAACTCTTGTCACATCGGATACAAAATGTGATGGCTCGAAACACACATAAAAACCGCCCTCTGCCCAGCTCGCTTCGACCCTCGTTTGCATCGCACAAATGCGCTGAGTGTTCGTCATAGCCCTAATGTCTAACATACAGGCACACGTTCGTGTAACCTAACCCGCACCGCAACACTACATTGCAGTCTTTCTAGCGCTCAGTATCCCCAAGTCGAATTTCTTGTCAACACACCTCGTACATAAGAAGCCAACGATAGCCCCACCGTCCGGGCTGTGGATTATCCAACATTCGGTCCTCCACCCTCAAACACCTCCAACCTATCCCACCAAGAAATCCCGTCAATCAACACCTCGCACATCGCCGTATTCCAACCTAGCACCCGAACAAAACGTACCAAATCCCACCACCCGCCACAATGCCACCATTCCGCTTCCAACTCCTCTCCGACCTCCATCTCGAAACCCCCCTCTCCTCCCCCTCCTACACATACTTCTCGAACCCCAACACCCTCCCCATCCACGCGCCACACCTCTTTCTCCTCGGCGACATCGACCTGGTCAACCATCCGCAGCTCTTCACTTTCCTGTCCCGCATTCTCGAAAACAACAGCGACGTCGTGATTTACTACCTCATGGGCAACCACGAAGCATACGGAACAACGCTGGAGATCGCGATCGAAAAGTTGCAGACCTTTGAGGATTCGGTGCAAGAAAAGTACGCTGGGATAGGCAGGCGGTTTGTGTTTTTAAATCGCACACGCATCGATATTTCACCCACCCTTACTCTCCTCGGATGTACACTCTGGACACACATCCCTACCCTCGCCCACTCCACATGTGCGGACTTACTCACCGACTTCAACGAATCGACTGGGATCTGGGATCGCAGCGTGCACGAGCATAATCTCGATCACGCGCGCGATGTGGAGTGGCTTAACCAGAGCGTTAAGAGGATTGCGGAAACGGAACTGGAGCGCGAGATTGTGGTTTTGACGCATCATTCTCCGACGATAGATTCGCGTGCGAATTCAGTTAGGCATGCGAAGTCGAGTGTGCGATGGGGATTTAGGACGGATTTGAGCCGACAAGAATGTTGGACGAGTGAGAGGGTTAAGGTGTGGGGGTTTGGACATACGCATTATAATTGTCAGTTTTGGGACGAGGTCGAGAGTGGACATGGGGACGGGTTGGAAAGAAATGGTGATGGTGGTGGGAGGAAGAAACTCGTTCTCGCGAATCAGAAAGGATACGGACAAAAGGGCATCGAAGTCGTGGTTGTTGAACGCGGGGAGGAAGGGTGGAGAGTGGGTCTTGGTGCCAAGGAGAGTTTGAGAGATAGTCCGCTGATAGAAAGGAGTTTGATTGTGGATAGCAAAGAGGTCAAGCACGGGGATGATCGCGCGGGAGAGGAAGATGGCAATGAAAGGAGTGGTACCGCCGTTGGTCAGGACAGTGCGCTGGGGTGTCCGGAGCCGAGACGAGATGCAACGGGACAACCAACTGTAGAACATGCAGGCTCTCTAAGTGAACAGGGTGTAGAAAGAGAAGCCGACATGGAGTACTCAACCTGGCGAAGAGCTGCCGTTAAGTTCAAGGGACTGTTGTCACACAAGTAGCACATCACATCGATTCCAGGCATAACATGATCATGAACATTAATGATTCCATTGAACTTGCGTATACGTACACCGTCCCCTCATGCTGCATCCCACCGCATCACCATGAACCCACCAAAAGCGCGTGTCAGAGGTCCATACGCCACCATGCAGCCTGCCCTACTGTTGCTAAGACGTAGAACACAAGGGCAAAGCAGCCATCGAGAAAGTCTTTGAGAATACAATCCACCGCCGAAAGGAAAGGATGGCACGAAGCCAAGCCGAGAACGGCAAGAAAGAAATGGAACCTCGACGCCGGAGAACAGAAAGTTCCTGTCAAAAGAGACAAGTAGGCATATCAACGCCGTAACACCCGTAAATGTCCCCACCATATGTACACGCCCACAAAACAGGTTACTAAAAGAGAAAAGCCGGTATGGCGGCCGACATGGTGATTTCATGTTCGCGTATTTTCCGTACCCCAGCCAGTCGACCCGATAGCGTAAGGTTAGGAGATGTATTTTGGGATCCGAGGAGGAGCAGTGCCCTGATGTGACGATGCCAGCATGACGTAAGCCAAGCCCAGAGACGCCGGTCCATGCATGGAGTGTGACGACGTTGCGTCCGGAAAGGAGAAGGTGTCAAGGAGCGGTGTATTACAAGATAGTATTGTCGTGAATGCGGAGGGGAGGGTGCCGCACGTCATAGTCTAATGCCTGACCATGGCACTTGATTGTCTGTGAGCGCTCTGTTGCACTACAGTCGGCAAGTTCACTCCCAGAATGCTTACCTGGAAGTGGGTGAGCAATGTTCAGTACTCGGGCTGAGAGTAGCGCGCATGTTCTTGTTCGCCTTCACTCGTCGCTGGAGGTTGGGGGTATACGAACCGGTTCATCATCTGGCCGGGCTGCATTGGCATCATTTGGACGCCATTGGGATGCAATTGCGCAATGCCGTACGGGTTCTGGTGGTTGAGGTCGCTACCGAGGAAGTTATTCATGGCAGCACCATGCAGACCTTGAGCTTGAGACACAGGGCAGTCTTTGTGTGCCAACAGGAGTGTCTTGAGATTGACAATTTCCTCACGCAGCTGCGTGACGGTGGCAGACAGTGCATCGTTCTCCGTGCTGAAGAGCTCAACCTTGGCCTGAAGGTTGGCGAGCCACTGCTTCTTGCGTTGTCGGCATTTGAGTGCAGCAACCCTGCAGAGGTAAGTACTGTAACAATAGAGGAAGGGAAGTGACATACCTATTCCGCTCGAGGAAGTTCTTTCGCTTCTCCTCGTCGGTCATCTTTCGGCCGTCCTTGTGGGTTTCTTCGTCTTTGATGTCCATGTCGTCGTCAGAGTCTTGGCCCATCATCTCATCCTCCATGGACTGTTGGGCTTTGCTCTTCTTCCTGCTGCCCTTGGGGACATCATCGTTGTTGCGCTTGTTGCCTGCAGCTTGTTTGCCGTTAGCAGCTCCTTTCTTCGCGCGCGACCGCGTGGCAGTTTTGGCCTGCTCACTCTGGCCGCTTTCTGAGAAGTCACCAGTCTCTGCGGAAGCCATGCTGTTGATGGAGCCTTTGGTGTCGCGACGGACATGGTTGACCTGGCTGACTGGCTGGACGGGCATGTGGCCGGCGTGGACCGATTGCTGTTGAGGTGGCATGGAGAATTGTGGCTGACTATTACGCGCGCCTCCATTCTGGCTGGCGAACGACAACAGATCATTGGCTGCGCTACTGACGTCATGATTCGCGTATGGGTCATTCTGGTTGCGCTGCTGCTGCTGGGGCTGCTGGAAGTTGTTTTGGCGATCCATTCCTGCGGTTACTCCTTCGGGCTGGGACGTGGGTGCGCCTGTTGTGGTGGCCTTGTTGTGGTTAGCCTGTGCAGCTGCGCGGAGAGCAGCGGCCTGGAAGTCGCCCGTTCCTGGTGTAACGCCGGCGCTCTGGAGGTTGAAGATGGCTTGGGTATTCGGGCTGGGCTGGGGGAACATAGACCCGCCTCCGCCAGGCGTCAGACCAGTACGCAGAGACGACTCGTTGGGGGTCGGGAAGCCTCTAAACGACTCGCTGAAGTAGTCGGTCTGTCCTGTCGGCCCACTGAGCATAGCAGGACTGAGGGGCCCTGCGCGCAACGACTGCCAGCCAGGTGTTATCCCGGGAAGCGGCGATGGCGACGTGATGTTCGCGACGGGCGGCAGGATCGGGCGGCCGCCGGGAGTTTCTGCGCTGCCGTTGCCGCCAACGAAGGACTGCTCGAAGACGTTGGGCTCGAGCGAGAACGGGTTGTGGACCGTATTGAAGTAGTCGGGCGTTTCACCGGTTGTCGATGGCGCGGGTTTGGGTGGAGGTGCCAACGGTTGCGCATTGGTCGTTGCGGACTTGTCAGCTTCTGTGGGCGCAGCTGTTGGGCGGTCAGCATGGTGAATTGATGCAGCGAGTGCGCAACGATGATGCTGTGGGCAGTCGCAGTGAAGGTTGACTTACGCTGATCCTGACTGACGACTTCGACTTTGGGAGGCTCTACTGGCGACGCTATGGTTAGTCATGTATGCTTTGCGACGACAGGAACAGGAATTGATGCGCGGCGAGGTGTTGTGCATGCCATCGCAACGTGCGACGAGCATGCGCGAGGCACAACGGGGACGCGTCATCGGGGGTGACGATGAGGGCATACACACCTTCAGTCTTAGTCACGGCGGGAAGACTAGTTTTGCTGTCCTTGGGAGAGGACATCTTCGAATTCTGGGGGGAGGTTCGCTGGGTTTGAGTTGCTGCAGCCATACTCGGGGGTGGTGACGTAGCAGTCGAGAGCAGGGTCGATCGCTTCTGGTACTCGGCCTACACTTTTGGTTTCTCACGCTCCGCACACAGCGAGTCTCTGTACCACTTTCGCGCGCAAGCGTTATGCTTTGTTGCAGATCACCTGTACGCGCGAGACAGCTGTTAGCGCTCTCGAATTATTAATCACGGCGATGCAGCGACGATGCGACGAGATGGGCGCAGGCCGGCAGAGCGAGGGCGCTGGGGGACGTGGCGAGGAGCGCAGTAGCAGCAGCGACAGCAGGGCGACAGCGCAGCGCGACGTACCTTGTGCAAAAGACTGAAGCGCCAGAAGCGGGGTAATGGCTTTCAGTCCCAATATCGATGTTGTCCAGCACCGACAGTGAGGTCGCGCGTGTTCGATAATGTTCAGCAGTGACGTCAAGCCCCTGATGACGCTCACAGCAGGTTCAGTGTCCTTTTCAGCGCAGTCGCGATGCTTGCGAGGACGTGAATGTGGTCCGATAATTCGGTCTTACAGCGGGCGCGTTCTGCTGGGTCGCGATGAGGCTCCTATCCTGGGCGTCGAACGGGGATTGTGCTCGTGGTGACGATGTGAGGCGTCGGGCGATGAGGTCAGAGGCAGGAACAGCATTTTCTGGGAGACGAGTGACGACACTTGTGAGAACTGCGCTTGGCGCGCCCAGTCACGTAATCACTGCGTCTCTAATCGAAAGCGGGCGACCCACCCAATCAGCATCGCCACGTCCGTTGACCGCCTTTGCGGCGTGTCGATCGCTGCCCCTTTCGCCTCGCCTGCCACGAGTGCACCCGCCGCAGAACCCGCCTTGCAAATAATGCACTCTCCGCCGTTGGGTCGGCGGAACTGCGCAATGTTTCATCTGCGCTCCCACAGACCACGCGTTTAGGTCCATCGCGCAACCAGCTTTGGAGTCGTTCCCATCGAGGTGCACCACCGCGACTCTGCGCGCACTCATGGGGCCGATGTCCGCCGCGGATATTGGTGCCGACTGCCAGCTGCCGGGACCGCCTCGTCCCAGCCCCAGCATTCCGATCTCACCCAATTTGCCGATCGATGCACACCTCGAATGGTGTCGCTTGGAACGGAGTGTCGTCCCATGGACTTCTAGATTAGGCTGTCCGCCTATTACCAAGCAGCATTGTCGTGAGCATGGTCTGTGATACTGTTAGCGTAGTCTGAGCGGAGTCTGTTCCCCAGCCGAAGCCGTTGATAGCTCGCTCGATCGGGCATCGACGATGGGATTTGAAAAGGCCATATGGAGATAGTCAAACGTGTAAGGTATACAGTATGGAGGCGGCTCGGGACTCTGCAACTAAGAACATGTTGTCTTACACCACATCAAAGCAACGCATTGAAGTCGCAGTTTTAAGGATTTCAAATCAGACGCGAGAGTGGCGCACCAGGTGTTGCAACATTCGTGCCCGTCCCAGCGCACTTGTTGTAGACCGACGGCTCTAGAGCTGTGAATTTGCTACATTACAAGAACTGAATTGTATCCAAATTTGGTATTGCTTCTTATTGGTTATTCTAAGGTCGTTCAAGTTTCTGTAACCGTGTGAAATGTAAGATGCCGTTTCCCGTCCTACTCTCCGGAGAGAATCCATTCATATCTGTAACGACTACATCGCGCTCCACACATTGAAAAAGCTACTTAACAACCACTCCATTTCCCCTCAACAATCACACTGCTTTGTGCTAAACCATGAAGTGATTCTCCCAACAATCACCATGCCCACATTCCTTCCTGCAAACTCCCTCCAGCCTCACGACCCCCGATACGTCGTATACCCAAACGGCCCCAACAGCACCGGAACATGATAATGCTCACCCTTCCCGCCATCCCTAACCACAAACTTGACCTGCACCTCCGGAAAGAACGTCTTAACCCCTCTCTCCCCAAAATACCCCTCAGTATCGAAACTGAGACTATACATCTGGTCGCCCTGTGCATGGAACACGTCTTCGAGCGTTCGCGGGGACGTGAAGGGCGCGGGCGAACTGGGTGTCCAGGACGTTACGCGCCCGTCGGCGTTGGTGGTCGATGTGAATGCTAGAGGCGTGGATGTGGGGATTGGGTTTGGGGTTGTTGTTGATGGGGGGTTGTGTCTATTTTGTGTAAAACATCGTTGTTAGTTTATATTGGTGCTGGAGTTGGGGTTGAGGAATGGAGAGGTGTGAGGAGGGACGTACAGTGTAAGTGTAACCGGGATATTACTCGCTGGCTTCCCAATCGTCGTGTCGAGCACGTGGCATGTAATCGGGGGCTTCTTTTCTGCCATGGTAGTCGCTGTGGCTGTTGGGTTTGGCGAGGCAGATAGTTGATTCGAGAGGGCGGAGATGCGTTGGGATGTGGTTGACGAGGGCATGCGACGCGGTTGGTTTTAATCTCAGAAGAGGTTGCACGCGCAAAGAGGTAGGTATATAAGTCCAATTGCTTCGGTGTCGTGTATCGTGCTGTGTTGTGTTGTGTCGTGAAGCTCAAGCTGTAGCTCAGGGTAGCTTTCGAAGCTAGATCGTACCGTAGATAATAGGTGCTCAATTGCAATCGCGAGCTTCTGGGTTTTGGGATCAATCGCAACTCGAAACACCGCAGAACTGCAGTTTATTTGAAGCAAAAAAAGAATCTTGCAAGTCCTCGCGACAAAAAGCAATCCCCACCACCCCTCCATCCATTATCTCCAGATCGGCATCCTCCGATTCCCCTCCGCCGATCACCGCCTTCTCGAATCCACTCCCGCGCTCAACCACGAGTAAGTACCACCGCCGCTCAACTTTGTCCATTACACAAATTTCAGCAACATGTCAAGGGTAGTGTGCAGTGTAGCACAAAAGGCTTTGTGATTCTTTGTGTAAACCACCGGCTATATTTGGGACGGCATAAAGCATAACCCCGTGCTCTAGTGTTCAAACGAAGCTATTGAAGCGTTTCACGATAGGGATGGGAGCCGAGAGACTGGAACGTCTGTGCTGGCGGGATGTACATCTTTACTTAGTAGCAATGGCTGAAACAATGCGATTGTGGGTTTCGTCTTGACTATCGATACCGACATCACGATTCGGAGAATGCAGTCGCAATATCAAGAACATGGAAAAACTAATGGAGGTGGTATCGAGATCATTCATTCCAATCCATCCATTCCGCTCAAGTACATACATATAAGATAAAAGCTCTCCGTGCTGTCATCGCACGTGTCCACACTATGGTCTTGGGATATCAATAAGTCTGCAGGTCGTCTATTCAAGATGGCCATGCAATTTCGGGCCCAGCGTTTCCTAGTCTGGGGCTCCGTAGAAGCGAAGTAAATGGAAAGGTGCCGCGGTGGCTAGATCGCTAGTAACAACAAATGTGCTCGCCCGGTCTCGTTGTGGAGCCGGGGGCATGCGCCCAAACGCCCATAGTCATGGTTTTGCTCAAAGTTCACTCCGGTTGATGTCCGAAAACGGGCTCTGGTCTCGTCTCGATACTGCACTTCCGCGCTTCGACGGCGCTTCCTCAACAATGGGGGTCATGGGCGTGCGGAGACCGGCAGAGGTGTCGTATGATGTGATGCGCTGCGACATGGCTGGCCGTGGTGCTTCAAGCGCTGAGTTGTCTGAGAATGGGCTTTGCTGGTTTGTGGGTGTGTCTTGAGTGTCGGTGAAGACGTCTGAGTCGCGGCTGCTGGCCGAATTGCGGAGAAGCGTTCGGTTTGCGCGAGCGTGCTCTTCGTCGGAGTCTGATTCGGAGTCCGTGTCCACGTCGCCTGCCCGCCTGGCGCGTGCATGTGCAACGCCATCGTCTGACGACGTGACAGAGAAGTCGGTAAGAGGTCGGGCCGCAGGTACGAGGACTTCGGGTGTGTTGACTGCTGTCCGATCGTTGCTGAAAGACGAAGAGTTGGTAGAGCTCTTTGGGGGCGTGCTTTGGAGGTCCGAGGACTTCTTCTTAGTGATATTCAAGGCGCGTACCGGGCCTAGCTGAGCAGTGCTGCGAACAGAGTTTGCCGGGCTGAGTCCCATGACACCGGGCATCTGGATGCGAATCTGCTTGCCCGCATGCTTTGGGTCGATATGCGGGACAGGCGGTGTCTCCAAGCCAGGGGTTTCAGCTGGGCTGCCGTTGGACTTGACGCTGACCACAGCCGCTTTTCCGCGGACAATGGTCTGAGCTGGGAGAGGAGAGACGATGGCGTTCTGGCGGTACATGGTCGAGGCGACACTTGCACGCGCAAAGCTAGGTGCAATGCTGGTGCGACCGGCCGTGCTGGTAGAGGCCATCGAGTCTCGGAAGTCGGGGAGGAAGAAGTGCTGGTCGGCGTTGGAGTACGGGCTGCTCATGCCAGACGAGGGAGACATGGCAGGAATCGGAGGCACGGGCGGAACGAGCAGGTCTGGCGAGCCGGGGCCTGAGCGGTTCGTGACGCCGGGGATGTATGCGATCTGGATGATGTTGGAGGCGCGGGTGAGGACGGACGAAGCCATCGAGGCCACGGTGTGCGTCGACGCTCGTGCGCTCCGCCGCGACGCAAAGTCGTTATCCACCTTCTCCTGCTCCTGCATGTCCATCTCCTGGAAGTCGGCCTCCGAGTATGGCCGCCTCTTTCCCTTCAGACAGTACTTCCACACGACGAATGTGAGAATGGCGATGAAGGCGACTCCGCCGATGACGCCTCCAGCGATGGCGCCGACGTTGGGCTTGGAGGGCGCATCGTCGACGGCGAGCGGGTTGAATTGACACTGCACCATGGCGCACGCATCGCAAGTCTGGGTGCTCTGGATGCACATCTCGTTCTTGCCGCACACTTTGCCCTCGCAGCTCAACTCAGACTTATCGCACTGCACGCAGCGCTTCTCGAGGTGAAAGACATTCTCGATGTCTGCCAGGTGTTAGCAAGTCTTCGCGGTGACGGCACGGTGATGTGCAATATACCTCGCAGCGCGCGGGCCGACATGGTGGTGACAGCAGCGGGGACTCAGGAGATCAGCGGTCCAGGGTCTTTTGGCAGATGCAGCCAGCTGTCTTGCACGTTTACAGCCAGTACGAGCAACGACGTTCCCGTGAGCGTGTCCCGGTACGATGCAAGTGGTGTGCGACGGGCTGTGCCTGGTGGTCGAGGACAAAGAAGGAGCGATCGAGCAGGTCCGGCGCTACGAGCAGAATCGGGAAGGAGGCGGACGGCCAGACAGCGCCTGCGGCAGGCACGAACAACGAATGTAGCGAGGGGATAACGAGTGGCAGACGACGGCAAGCAGTCGACAAAGAGGCGGATGGATGAGGAAGAGGCGGTGCGAATGCCCGGCACAGCGAGGCCTGGGGAGGAGGCGGCGTAAGATGAGTGCTACGGCTCCCGGCCTGGCTGTTGGGGTGTGGGTCGGGCCTGGCTCGCACAGGGTAAAGCCGCGCGTGTTTCGTCTCTCCCGCTCTGGCCAGGCGCTGAGTTGTGCACGCGGCTTGTGATCTCAAGATAGTAGTGCACAAGAAAACGTCTCAAACACGATCATGGACGCTCGAATTGGTGTTGTAGTGGCCTTTCCGCAGCCCTCAGCGCAGTGCGGGAGGGGACAATATGTAGCGTCCACACCCTTTCAGCAGCTGACTTGGACCACCGTCCCGTTCCTGGCTGGTGGCGTTGGCGTGCAGGAACGACAATCTATTTGCAGCCCTGGCGGCCGGCGCATCCCTTCAAGAAACTTGATGCCATCTCGCGTCTTTGTGCGACTCGACCCATCAGACTCCAGTCTGCACGGTGCAGCCTCTCCAGCGGCCATGCAGACGTGTTGCCCAGCGGTGCACTCTCCATCTGCCGCTGACGCTGACCGGGAACGAGAGAAACAAAGATTGCGAATGCTTGCGTCGCTCATCAGCACTATGACCGCCTGATTGGCCCTGATGTGCTGGGTAAAATGCTGCCATGCCGTCCAGATTGAGCTCCGCTGCCACCAACCCACATCAATATATCGATATCGCCCTTATCAACCACCACGTGCAACCATCTCTACATTCTTGATGCTGCAGTGTGCGTGTGTGTGCTGCTGAATTTGAGCTGGAGAGCATGAATCAATCTCCGATAATCCAGTTGAGACGGCAAGCACAGCATGACGCCAGCCACTGCGACCGCCATGCCGACAAGAAATGCCATGCACAGCAAAACGTCCGCTTCGTAATTCCTTCGCTGCAGCTCTCGCCAGCAACGTTCGCTGGTGCAACATCCTCCAAGCACACTTTTGCCGATGATTCGCCAGTCCTGTAATTTGCCGTGCCTCTCAGCGAACCACACGCCCTCGTTTCATCAAAAGTCTGCCCTTTTTCTCTGGGGTAGTACGCGCAATTTCCGCCCCTCAGCCACTCAGACTGCGGGAACGAGAAAAGTCGTGCAATGATGTGTACAACGCTGGTGGGTCTCCCTTGCGCGGAGAATAGTCATCCTGCGGACATCGCAGGTCGAGACTGCCTGAAATGTGGAGACGAGACGCAGCGCATCGACCTCAACGAATGCATCCGGGCAGAGTGAGTGTTTCGTTGTGTGCACACCACGATGACTGCGCTTGCTTGCAGCCGGTCCATCTTCTTC
This sequence comes from Paraphoma chrysanthemicola, assembly GCA_020744225.1. Lineage (NCBI taxonomy): Eukaryota > Fungi > Ascomycota > Dothideomycetes > Pleosporales > Phaeosphaeriaceae > Paraphoma > Paraphoma chrysanthemicola. The sequence continues at coordinate 708,411 of JAGMWG010000002.1, forward strand.
GTCTCCACGACACGGCACATTTCTACTCAGCATCCCGACTCTTCTACGATAAATGATCTTAACTGCAGCGTTCCCCGCACTATCAGTGCCAATCCTCTTCGCCAATCTACGCATGAACCGGCGCGTTCGTGGAACGGCCGATACTGTCGATCTTCATGCGATGGGCGCGGATCAAGCGCCGCAACACCATTGTCGATCTCGCGTATACTAAGAGGAGACTATTGTGCTGATCAGCTTCCAAATCTTGAAAGGGCCCGGCTGCATGAAGAAGAGTGCTCGCAGTCCTTGATTCTGAGCATGAAAATTGCTTGACGCAAATCATGAGAACCTTGACTTAGTAGGCAACCTATCCTTAAATCATCAGATAAAGTCAATGTCGACCTCGCTGGTCGGCTGCGAGCTCTCGATGTAACGACACTCAAGAGTTGATGAAGGTGATAATGGATAAGTAATCGCGACCCCTGGATTCCAAAGTATCATCCTGAAATCCTGTCTCTGGACTTGTCTTCTGCTCGACCATTTTTGATCACTTGTCTTTCTCTCCTGTTGCAGATTGATGCCATGACATCTCCTGCTGAGCCCAACAGCTGCTCTAAGAATGCGGTTGTGGTTCGGCCCCAATACTCCATGCACGCGGTTTGGTTTCCTTCGTCATGAATCTTACTACTCTGCCACTGTCTCCCGTCAACTTTCAACTCAATCAATATCATTCATATGACATACTTTCCACTTTCAAACCGAGCCACGTAATCAATGCAAAGTTCCTCCACCTTTCCTTTTCTTCTTGTACATACAATCAAAGTATGCACCAGTTCAAACCCCCTTTTGGAAGATGACTTGAATATGGTACGACCTACCGGTTGCCAGCGTCCGTAGCGGCAATAACAATCTGGTGGTTGGATCACCCAACGGGTCTCGTCGCACTGGTGCTCTGCACCACAACCATGGAACCCGCACGTACAACACGGTACTTCGCCATTCGCTGCGTTTGCCTTTCACGTGCACCATGGAACACAAGAGCGTGATTGCACACCGGACACTGAGGCGCTCCGACAACCAGACTTCGTGTGCACAGCAACAAACATCGTCTCAGCAACCTTGGACAAGAACGACAGCCATCCCTTCACCCAAGCAGTACCTCACCACGAATAACAGCATCTCCAGTCCACCTGGGAAGAAGGATAGCAATGCCCGTTCCATCCACCCCAGTCAGGGGCCACGCCACCCTGCACTCACCATCACCACCTAACCAAACCCCCATCGACTCGCCCTCACCATCGACTTCGCAACCCCCCTTCCACCCTGATTGCGCAGCCTCGCTTGTCTCCTGGCCCTCCCACCCCATCTCCTACCCCGGCGCCCTCGACACCAACTACGCATACTCCAACCCACCCAGCGACTACGACGATAATCTATACACCATCTCCGCGGCATGGGCGTTCGAGCCCACACCCCAAAAGGGGCGTACTCCGTTCCGCACACATATCCGTACAACTATCCTTGCGACGTTCCTGCTGGGCGTTGTGTTTGCGTTTAACGCATCCTTTCCGCTAATTGTGCTTCTGGCGCCGAAACCAGAGATACATAGATGGACGCCTGAGGGGGTTATGTGTGCGACGTGTGGGGAAGTGGCGGCGAGGAACGGGGATGAGGGGGTATTGGAGTTGGTTGGGTGTAAGGGGAGGGAGGATCAAGATGTGAGTATATTGTTGATTTGTGCATTTGAGTGGGCAGGGCCTGTGTGAATGGGAATGCTAATGCAGTAAGTAGAGTTTTGCTGAACAGCATCGTCACAAGTCGAGAGAGGGTAGGTTGAGTGGCATGACGACGTGTTGGGTGTTGCAGGAGGGGAGGGATGAATGGTTGAATGTTTTGTAGGATGGGAGGGGAATTGAGAAGTACTGCGGAATGGGGGAGGGGACTGGGTACTGGTCTGGCGAGGTGCTCAAAGTTGGTTTACATGTGGGTGATTGATGGCTGTCGGCTCACACTCAACTGCTACTAAGAGGACCATATGGACAAGATACTAAAGTACCAGTTCTTACTCAAAATCTTGCACAGGCTGTAGCAGCTTTGGAACCCGTGAGCGGTTGAACATACTCCGTTATATTCGAAAAATTCCCAGAATGATAAGACATTCTAGGGTCTTGGTAAGGTAAGTCTTAAGTATTGTGGACTTGGTGATATCGCTATATTTGGCGATGCTTAGAATGGTGGTTTGGCTAAACATGATAGAATTGGCCGGGGGCCTGAGCGGTGGGAAGGGTTGCAACCTCGGTTCGACTTTCCTCTTCTTCATGCACCTCACAAGCACCATACACGCCTGCGCCGGGGACACATTTACCACTCAATTGCAAGGCCTTAATGCAGCTGGAAGTATCTCAGAGCTTTCGTATTTCTCCCCAAGTCATCCTCCCGCTTGAGGTCGCGCACGTTGGGCTGCTGCCTGGGAGTAGAAGACAGATTACGATTCGTTCGAGGAGTAACGCGTGCATACAGCCAGGACGCCTCGAAACGGCCTCCTCTTTCACCACCAATCTTTCGTTATCGACACTCTGTATGAGGTAACTTGCTACTCAAGCACGCTTTCCAACAAAATGGCCTCAATCATCCGACTCATCACCTGTACGTCAACTCATCCCGCATCGCATGATCACTAGCATGGTACTCACTGTAATCTCCCAGCGGCACTGCCCACATTTCTCTCCCAGACCTATTCCAATGAAATTACAGTCGCATGGGACGACTTGCCCGACTACCTTGCCGTCTTCAAGGACTCTATGGTGCCAGCATCCCGGCCGCCTATATGCCTTAAGATCGACCTGACATACAAGATACACCCTGATAAAAAGCACGTAACCACCCGAACTGTCGATATACTTCCTCTGATCCGACTCCGTCAACGATATCCACGCATGAGCATTGAATGCCTCCACCACTATCCAGCATCCGCGGTCAAGGTTCAATACGATTGTGAAGAATTTATACACCTCATCTCAATCAAAACGCCTAGCTGGCTTGACTTTACACGGAACAGCTTGGATAGGATCGAAGTCCACCGCATGGTCAAGTACTGCGGATATGTCAACTTTGTGCTGAAGCCAGGGCACGAGCCTGAGGGTTTTGTCGAGGCAAGAAAGCAAGAGGGGTTGCAATTGGCGAGCTTTTCGTATTTGAGGGACATGGGGGTGCTACAGACGCCGAATGATTGGTCTGATATGTTTCTGGTAGCAGCGAAAGAGATGGAAGAGAAGAGTTGAGCGGTAGGTATAGTGAGCTGGGCACGTGACTGTCCAGGTGAGCGCCGCTTGCGCTTGCCCAGTTGCTCTCACTTCATCCCCCACCACCACGCCGATCTGTCCTATTCGACGAAGATCGCCTCGGTTTCCGATTAACTTGGGTAAGTATCGCGTACGACAAGGGCAACGCGCGATCACTGACACAACCTTCAGGCCACAATATATGCGCAATGAGCGCCACAGCGAACACGGGTTTCCGCTTCCTCGATCTTCCTGCAGGTATATAGGGCCCCGTAATCACAAACACAATGCGACCGGACTAACTTCACCTAGAGCTGCGCAATCGCATCTATGATCTAGCAGCGACTACAGACGACCCGATTCGTATCACGCGCGAAAAGACGTTACACCATCCTCACCGCTATGCTGGCCTGACCCGCGTCTGTCGCCAGATCCGCAAGGAGTACCTCGCGATCCAGCGCCGCGCAGCGCACCTCGAGGTTGATTGGGATGAGCTGCCTCACTACATGACAACCTTTCACGCCGATAAGAGCAGCAACGACTTTCGGCCGAAGTATCTAGATGTCAGGCTCACTTGTGCCTATGAATATAAAGAACTTCACGAACCGCATGTCGACATATTGCCACTCTTACAACTCAAAGCTGGAGCCACAGATATGGTAGTGCGCGTTACAAGCATCGTCTACGACGAAGGTGCATTCGTTAGGCAGATGAATGCACTTCTGGATGAAGCACGCCTCGACCTCCAACAACTGATCGACAACAATAACGAGGAATGGGTCCGATGCATCCGCTTGGGCCACTTCGATAGTATCATGGTTGGTCGTGAAACGTGGCACGAGGGCGACGCGTCAATCGACATTGTGTTTGCACTGGATCAGAAGGAAAGTGAAGTGCTTAAACAGATCAAGCAATATTCAGAGTCGGGATCCAACCTTGACTTGATGCGGAGATTTGGCTTCGGAGATACGGGATATCTGTGTAGTGGCCACTTTCTTGTGAGCACTAGTTCTATCATGGACAATGCTTAGGGGTCAGAGTCATTACAGTCGTCAGGTCGGGATAGTGACGATAGTGGCTAGTTCTTGGTATGCTCACAAGAAGTGTGCGATCTGACAGGTACCTCCGGTAACTTAAGTGGTGCCCGGTATGACTTCTCTGAATGCCTCAGACAGCTCGTCTCCTAGCTATCGAGTTGCAAATTTCAGTATAATCAAAGAATGATTCTCTCCATGTGCCCGTCTTGAGAGGCAACTGTGCTATTCTCTCCTTCTGGTGGCTGGGTCAATGGATTCACGCGTGATATCTCGTTAAAAGATTCATAGCCTGAATGCCCTGTTTGCAATGACCACTGAACAAGCTACTTCGCTTGAGAGAGGCAAAGTGATATTTGAGGTAAGTGCAGGTGAATTTGAGTGCCTGTGGAGTTACTGCCCCATTCGCCGACTGCTAGAGTAGCAGCGCGATCATGTCTAGCTTGAGGTGTAGTGTATGATCAGTTCGATCACATTTTCCTTCATCTATTGAATCGAATCTGCAAGGAGACAACAGGTCTTCATACGGATTGCAGTACACCGTAAAGACGATAATATTCCCACGTCTGTGACGGGGCAACTATGCCATACCTCGTTACTAACGACTTGCGGTTATTTTGATCTACTGCACACCAAGCCGTAGCGGTTGGTGCAGAATGGCGGCAGCATGAGGTGCGAACCGAGCGCAACAGGTGTGGCTCATTCTCAAGATATCAATTTTCGTGAGCTTGCGTATCTCCTCGTCTGGAATTTTGAATAGGATGTTACGCCACGCAGTTGCTGCCCGCAACTGCCAACGATTCTCATCTGATGCAGCTGCATCTGACTGCGCACATTCGGAAGCTTTGCCTAACACTGCAAACGCCGCTTTGCGGCTTGCCTACCGTGCATACGGGCCTCATGGATTCCATACTCACCGAACCCTTATTGTTCTCAATGGATACTGCACTATTCGGCTCACCACCGCGCAATATATTGCCGTTGAGCCAACGCCGCAAGTCGCCTTCCCCAGTACCATTGTCGTGGTCACCCTCGATTTCGATTGCAGGCCACTGCATATCCTCGGAATCTGCCTTCATGTCGTCTTTGGAGTATACGCCTTCACCTGGACTTTGCCACCCATGCGAGGCTTAAATATCGCGCATCCCCGGCTCCGCGTAGCTTTTTCCTGCACCGCAACACAACCTCAACTCAACGTTGACAATTTCTCCGAACCACCAACCTCCAGCTCGTCGACCACTACCCCAAGGTAGCCAAGACTCGGGCACCATGTCGTAAGTGCATCATTCCCACATTGAGAAACTGCGGTTGTATGCAATGAGCATCCACCACATGATGAGGGTGAATGATGACGATGAGCCACGCTAACTCGATATGAATCACACAGACCAAATCGGCCTTTCGAGCTTCCTTCTCGTTACTCACGAGCCTCGACTCCTCTGCGCGCTTCCCGACCAAGCGACTCAACTCCGTCAACACCTGGTAAAGCCATGAAGAACACAACGCCCTCAACTCCAGCCCCTTCCGTGCAAGACAACGGCAACAACATCATGGCTTCAGAATCAGTGCAGATGCCTCCTTCCCCACGAGACTCAACTGGGTTCTTTGCTGGTACCGCTACTCGGAACCCCACCAAGAACGCTGATGTCCCGATCCGTCCCAACACTCCTAGTAAACCTCACAAGAACATTGAACCGAGCGACCGTACGGACTCTGGCATCAAGAAGACCTCATCAAGGACATCATGTCACAAGAAGATGTCGAATGTATTGCTTGCACTCGAGAAGGCTGCCGAGAAGTCATTCCCGTTCATGAAACTTCCTGGAGGTAAGTGCAGGTACTCATAATGCCAGGTAATGTACTAATTGTGACCAGAGGTTCGCAACATGGTCTACCGCCACACTGAAGACAACCCTCGACAGGCTCTTCTTGTTCATCGTCCGCGCTACGCCTCACTTCGCTCTCGAACTCGAATGGATCGCGCCCGGACTCTGCCATCTGACGTCGTTGATCAGGAGCTGAACCAAGAACTCAACAAGAAGAAGGGACGCAAGGAATCTGTGCCTCGCGAAACCAATCGTCCATTCTGGGGACTGACTCAAGTGTGCCGTCAGATACGCACCGAGTATCGTCCCATCTACCTTGCCAAGCAGGAAATCGGCATGGATCTCACTGAAGTCGTGCGCTATCTTCAGACGTTTTACTTCAACGCACCTACCGAGTTCCTCAAGCTAAACCTGAGCGGCCAGCGCACTGCCGACATGCCATTCAACGGCAATCTCACCATCGCTGTTGCTGACAAGCCTGGTCTGATCGAGCAAGCCAAGTTCGGCATCGAGGTCATCCCTCTGCTTGACCTGTGGGCGAATAGCTTCAAGATCGAGGCTGGCTTTGGTCGCTATCTTAGGCGAGACTATGTGCCTCAGACCGATGGAGAGGCCAAAGATCTGTAAGTCCGCCCCTTGTTTAATTCTCCATTTATATGGTTAATATGTCGCAGCTACCGCCTCTTCGGCCGCCGTGTCATGAGGAATCGCCAATGCTCCGGCATGAACAACATGTGGCGTACCATTCTGCGCACTCGCCTCCTCGCCTCCGTTACTCTGCATCGCATGCCCGCTACTCAGACCATGAGTGTTGCGGCTCTAACAGCTGCTGGTTTGGCGGTTGTTCTTCCTCGTCCCAATCCGCCAGCTCCTAACCTTCAAGCTGGCAACGCGCCTGCTGGCAACACCACCCCGGCGACCCCGGTCTATGTGATCGTCCGAGCGGGAAGTGCTCAAGCCGCTGCCACTCCTCCACCGACGACTGAATTTGTCAACGTCCAGCCGCAGCCGTACATCCACATTCTGTTTCGCCCAGAGTGTGCAGAGCCATGGATGACGCAGTTCGTGTCAGAGATCCCGAAGGACCCAGACTGGCTCACGCTGCGCGGTTTCGGTGGTATGGAATTCTTCGACGTCAAGGTTGGTGTTGCACCTCCAGGCTATGATCGCCGGGTTTGATCTCTGGTCAGATGCGGCCAAAAAGCCGCAAGGACATTTGCGCATCATGATCATGCGATATATTCGAAAGGAATATTTGAAGGACATGCAGGGTTTGAAAGTTGACGAGTGCGCATTGTTACTCCTGCCGTTCGATGACCTGTCGTCGTGCGATGGAGCAGGCTTTTGGATAAGGATCTTAGGAGATTATCTTCGAACTCCACGTTTATCGAAGAATCGTTTCTTCGCTTCATTGGAGCACCACTTTATACCCACTAGCTTCGTCGACAGTAATTAATAAAAGACTTGATCCCATTCTTCGTGCTGATAATTTCCTTGACATATGCGCTGCTAATGAATGTCCAGATGTGCTCGTCAGCAAAGCCGAAATTGTTATGGCGTGATTCGAGTTGATAGGCGTTAATATCTCGCAGCGAAATGCGACCACAAGATAGATCGAAGGCGGAAGGGGTTCAATGACCTGCCTGGGCTAGTACAAAAATGGACGCGCTAAGCGAGTCGCTGCCTACGCCATCTTGGTTGCAATATATGACAACATTGCGATATCTGTCTGCCACCAACCTCCACACGCCAGTCTGACCCTAATTGTCCGGGTGGACTCAGAAGACTCTTCAACATTTCGAAAGTCATTATGTCAATATCCCAGCCTGAATCACAAGCACACTTTCGATTTCTGGATCTTCCGAAGGAAATACGACTGATGGTATATGACCGTTTGCCGATGCGGAAGAAGTATCACGCCTTCAGACCTTCAGTCCCGACACCAGATCCATGTCACGAACAGCCGTTTGCGTTCATGTCGACTGCGTTGACCGGGCTTGCGATTCTTGCGACGTGTCATCAAATCCACGAAGAAGCTTCAGCGATATTACGAATACGCATAGCCCATCGAGATCAACAGCCATTGCGCCTTATCACTAGCTCAAAGTTCCTCCAAGATTACTCCCTTTTAGGCATCCTCCGGCCAATAGCTGCTGGTGAGAGCCTTATACGCGAAGATTTAATTTCGGATTGCCTGTACGCGCACATTGATCGTCAACTTCGCCACCAGGGCCAATTGGATCTTATCATCGCTATTCGAGACATTGCTCTTCACCCTCCTACAGCCGAGTCAATCATATCGCTCGACTTTAGCGTCAAAATGTTCTGTCTGGGATTCTATGGGCTCAGTGGTTACATGCGCGATGCAACTACTGCCCGCCTCAAAATTTGCATCAGAACGGTTTTGCCGGTGCCTGATGAAGGCAAGGTCGTTGAACCATTTGCATGCCCGGATCCTTTCGTGGGTGGACTTGATACACTGGAGCATGTTGTGAGGGTAGCCAAGAATATCACAGCAAATGAATGGGAGCAGGACTGGGCCGAGGGCGAGCGGTACTTCTAGGCTAATTTAACCTTTCAGTCAACTCTTGCTCCGCGGCAAGCCGGCAATCTAAATATGTTGTGTGCGTCCTGTGAGTGTGCACTACAATCCTGGATATATAACACGACTACATAATGGAAGATGTCGTTGACTTGCAAGAGCACGGGTCTCATCGTCGTGCTTCTCTTATAAACTCATTGGCAATACCGTGGCCAGACTGGATTTCATCACGTACTTGAAGCAGCAAACAAACATATAGCCGGATGCCACGGGGATAGCTCAGGTCATATTTTGATGGCTCAAAAAGCAGTACAAAGACGATTGATAGTAGGACGCCCGATGCACAAGCCTTGCAGTACTCCGAGCATAGAATCTCCCCACCTTCAAAAGTGGGGAGCATCAGACACGATTACAGCAAATGTTCGACGTTCCAAAGTACCACCGCAGAGGACAACTCGCAGGTCTCTCTCAGGGTGGACGCTGGGCCCCACCAACTCGTCAGTAGCCGAGGCCGAGACCAAGCTTCGTCAAGCTTTTGCTTGCGCGGCTTATCGGCAATAAGCCTGCCTAGCGCTGCTGATCGTCCTATCAATCGTGCTTCGCGCACTCCCGAAGCCTCAAATTATTCCTGATCAGGCAGTTGTTCGCCTTCAAAGTGGGGACTTCGTCTGTCTTATCATGAACTGGCCGAATCGCCGCCATGGATTCGGCACGTAAAAGGCCTCTGCACACCACTCTGCATCGCTCACGCGCGACACGATCCTCAGATCCATTATTCCCCTGCAGACAATCCCAGTATGTCTTCTGACGAAGAGCGAGGCCAAGCCGTGAAGCCTACATACTCGGGTGAAAAGGTCTATGACGGGAGTGCGGGGTCCGTCGAGCCCTACGACATCACCTACGCCGCCCGCCAGGACACGGGCATTCTTGCCAAGCTTCGACACCTCGAAGCCCGACTCGATGCAAAGATCGGACTTGAATCCGAGGCCATTACGCGCAAGTTGCCCGAGGACAAGCGCCCTGTGCCATGGCACGAACAGTTCTCCATGTTTGCCCTCTGGGCCTCAGGAACGATGAACACTTCTTGTTTCGCGACCGGCTTTCTTGGATGGGAGTTTGGCCTTTCACTCAAGCAATCCATACTCATTGTCATCTTCGCATCACTCCTTGGTGCTGCGCCAACCGGGTTCGCAGCAACATTTGGTGCACCCACCGGCCTGCGACAAATTTCCGTGTCCCGCTACGCCTTCGGATGGTGGCCTAACAAAGTCGTCGCGGCGCTCAACACCATCGTCCAAATTGGCTGGGCGGCAGTCGCATGTATTACCGGCGGCCTAGCTCTCACGGCCGTAGCTGACGGCCATCTCTCACTGATCGTCGGCATCGTCATCCTGGCTATCGTAGCAACGCTCATCTCGTTCATCGGGCTCAAAGCCATTCTCATCTACGAGCGCTACGCCTGGATCGTCTTCTTCATCATCTTCATGGTGTTCTTCGGCGAGACCGGGAAATACGCGGACAACAAGACTAGAACCGAGCTCAAGGGCGCCGACCTGAGCGGCACGGTACTCAGTCTTATTGCCATAGTGTACGGCAGCTCGACCTCGTGGCAGACCATGGCTTCCGACTATTACGTGCACTACCCTGTCAACGTCAACAGATGGCGCGTCTTCCTCATGACAACGTTCGGAATCGCAATCCCAACATCCATTGGCATGCTCGCAGGCTGCGTCGTCAGTTCCGGCATGAACAATCGTCCAGACTGGAAGAACACATACGAGACCCAGGGTCTAGGCTTCTTGATCCAAGAAATGCTTTACCCGCGCGGCTTCGCCAAGCTCGTACTCACCTTACTCGTCCTATCTGGTATCAACGTCAACGTCATCTCGATCTACAGCGCGGCAATCTCATGTCAGCAGTTTGCGCGTCCGTTCGCAAAAGTTCCGCGCTTCATATGGATCTTGATCTGTTTCGCTGTCATTTTGGCGCTTGCCGTCGGCGGCAGACAGAATCTGAGCTCGTATCTTGAGAACTTCTTGTCGTTGCTGGGATACTGGTGCACGCAGTATTTCGTCATTTTGTTCAGCGAACACGTCATTTTCCGCAAGATGGATTTCGCCAATTACGACTTGGATGCATGGAACGACCCGAGTCGTCTCCCCGTCGGTATTGCTGCGGGCTCTGCATTTGGGCTGGGCATAATTGCCTGGATTATGGGTATGGTAGAAACGTGGTATGTTGGGCCGCTGGGGAAATTGATCGGGTCGTCTGGGGGCGACATTGCGAACGAGTTTACATTTGTTGTCACGGCAGTTGTTTTCATTCCGGCGAGGTATCTTGAATTGAAGATAATTGGGAGATAGACAGCACTAGTGGCGGGGAATGGGTCGCTGGGACGACATGACTTGATAGTTCTCGTTGATTTCACCGTCTTGATTCGATCTCTGCTTTCATGCTGAAGCTTCTGTTACACGGTACTCTTTCTAGTAGTGCCCCTCTTGGAGATTTTATGGCGCATGTACATCGATCGCAGTACAATTTTCAGCTCTCAGTGAGAATGCTAGATCACATGTGGAGCTGACTGTCGAACTCAGACTACCGTCTTATGTGGCCGATGGTACTTGAGCAGCGTCGCTATCTCGCTACGCAATTACCCGGGACCATACGAGCCTGATTGGTCGGGCACTGCGGCGGTACGGATCGCATCCATAGCCTGGCATGTGAACGCTTGGCCCCGTCAGGCTCTCCCGCAATGTGATCAGGAACGCCACGAAATGACATCAAGCACAGCTGTAACCTTGCCCTGTTGACAGGCCTAATTTCATGACGAGATAGTTCCGGATGCCAGTACAGCCAAATTTGGCGCTTTGACGTTGAAGAGGGAGCTCGCAAATGGGGCAAGAAACGCTCGCAACGAGTGCGAGTGCGATAGTGCGAATCCGCGGCGAGTCGTCGGGCCGTCTATACAATTTGAACAAGCTGTGCGGGGAAGATGTAAGCTAGAGACGATAGGCAGGACATACAATGCTCGTAGTTCTGGTGCAATGTCGAGTAAGTGTCACAGAGTTTGAGTCAAGATGTGATACAACAGCCAATTCGACACACTGCCCTGCTCAGAGACCGACTAGATTCACTCCAAGTACGGAATTGATTCTGACGGGATTTTGCACTCCCAGTTTTATCTATATCTATCATAGTCTATCGGGTATCGTCTTTTCCCAAAGCGCAACTCGATCGCATCGTTCATCACAGCATTTACTGCGCCTTCTTGCTCTTTCCCCACACGAGGCCGCCCTTTGTCGCGCCGGTTCCCTCCTCAACGAACTTGCACTCGGTGAATGCGGTCCACAAGTCAGCGAAGAAGTTGGTGCGCTGCTCGATGTACTTGTCGCCGAGCATGGGAGCAACGGCCCATGTGGCTTCCTCACAGTGGTAAAAGGGGATGCGACTGGATCTTGGTTAGTCACTTGTTCTTCCGCATCTATACGCATCTATGGTAGGAACACTACGCCCGCGGAAGATATAGGGAGGTGGTGGCTTACGGGAAAATGTGATGCACGACATGGTACTCGATGATACCATGGAAAATGTGGCGACCAATAAATCCGAATTCGCGATCGACAGTCGACAGCGCGCCCTTGGCGTAAGTCCAGTTCTCCGCTTCGTAATGTTGAGCATCAGGGTGCGTGTGGTGCAGATACGTGATAGCGACTACTTTCGGTTAGCGTTGCATTCCAAGCTTATCATCGTTGAGGATCCACAACTCACCAATCCAGTGGTTCATCCACAAATACGGCAGCCCGTAGAGCAAAAATGTGGTTCCAATGCCCAGAGACTTGGAGGCGAAGTACAGAGACGTCATAACCGCGATAAGACCAATGTTCGAGAGCAAGACGAATGGCTGCTCGGCGTCCGTGAATGTGTGGGCCGTGGGGTCCAAATGGCTTTGCTTCCATTTGTGGCTCTCCTTGCGATTGGATTTGATCAGGCTGTTGACACCGGCACCAGCATTCAAGAGGACGTACGCAGGCCAGCCGAAGACCTGGTGGAAAATAAGCGCGCCAAGGCTGACGATCGGCGTATCCGCGGCGGTGTGATCCATCAGTCTCTGACCGAGACCGGGCTTCTTCTCGAGCTTGGCTTCAAGCTCCTCTTTCCGGCAGGGAACGAACACTGTGTCCTTTTCCATGTGATTTGCGTAGCGATGGTGGCGCGAATGGCTGAATTTCCAGCTGAAGAATGGGACCATCAACATGGAATGCAGGAACCAGCCCACAGTCGCGTTGACGTTGAGGTACGGAGAGAAAGAGTCGTGGCCGCACTCGTGAGCCAGAATCCAGAGACCGGTGAAGAAGCAGCCCTGGACGAAGCTGTAGAGCGCCCAAAGAGGGACGGTCACGATCCACGGCGCGTCGAGCTTCGAGAGCAGGACGCCGGAGTAGAACAACACGCTCACGGCAATCAGATCGCGGACCACGTAGGACATGGAGCGAACGAGCGAGCGCTCGAAGCATTTTGCCGGAATGGCGTCCCGCATCGTCTTGACATCAGGCACGGAGGACATTTTAGGTGCCTCCACGACCTGCGTCGCCTGCGTCGTAGTGGTGGTAGTGATGGCGCCCATTCTGAAGGATCGAACGGACTGAAGAGGAGGAGGCGAAGGGAGGGCGTGTCGAACTTTGCAGCCGCAGCTTTGACTTTTGTATCTCAACGAATTTGCCCGTGCCGAGGCGGTGAAACTGTTGGATGCCGCAAACACAGTCTAGCCTCGAATCACCCAAGATACGTTTCAACAACAATTATGCAGGAGGCGGTAGCCCGACACCGCCTTTCTCAGGCTGCAAAGAGTGGGTCTGTGGACAGAAATTTCGCTTCTAGTGCACAGTCCACCTTAGTGGTCCAAGGGTTTAAAGATTGCGGCTTGCATTTCTTGGGACCGGAGGTAAAAGCCAGCCAGTACCGGTAGTTCTCCGGTGACCTGGAGTGGAAAGGATAACGACAGCGATTGCGATAACAACGATTCTCCAGCAACATCATCTCGAGTTTCTTGAAGAAAAATATTCGGGCTGGGACGACAGCAGGGTCTAGGTCAAGCGACGAGTTAGCCCAGATGCGGCGTGAATAACGAAGCCCACAAGGGACCCTGAAGATCGTGGGGTCCTCCACCAGCCAGTGCGCAGCGTGCTAACATCGTTTGCTAACGGTCAGGGTCCGCTCAAACAAAGTGCGGCTGTCGCTTAACGTATGCCACGCCGAGCTAACGGTTGATAGCCAGGGGCGCTCGCCCAAGTAAGTTAGCCGAGCACTAGAGCATACGCTTAGCGTCTTGGGGAGGGATTTGTTGTCTGGAGCCGTTCTGGAGCCCCGAGGACCCTTTGCCGTCGATCTGATAAGCCCGGCGGTGTAACGGAAGTTTGTGCTGTCGTGCGCGTTGCTTTCCTCAATTTTCCGAGCGTCGGTCGGGAATCCCACAATGAATGATGCGAGAGGCATCGAGTGCTCCCTCGACGGTGGCTACGAAAGCCTGGAAAGAGATCAATCAGGGTCCACGGCAGCAATACGAAGGGTTGAAAGGATACTGACGCCAGATGCTGAAAGATATGCAAAAATCGCCGAAATGCTTGGCTTCTCTTTTGCGCCAAATACTGGGGTGACTATCGAGGACTGACACGCACCTAGCTACACTAATCGACACTCTCGTCTCTCTGTCTATGCTTTAAATGTCGAAGGCTGCTCATTCTTGGTCAAAAGCAAAGATGTCCCAGCTTTCGCAATCATGGAGGCATCATCATGCCAGGGAAGGTCCTTGACTATTCCCTCACGTAAGTACCCGTACAGAACCTATATTTGACAGCTCTTGAGCACCTGCTGGTCTCGGTTAGTTGACTCGGCCCATGTTTGCTGAGCCTGGCGGTTTTGCGGAAAGGGCGCGTACCCCTCTAGGTACATTCCTTGTGTAGGCAGGGCAATGGAAGCCCTGAGTTCCTCTGTTTCTTGATGCAGTGGTATTCTCGCGTTGAACAGTGGATACGAGAGGATGTCTGGTTGCTGCCGCCGACAGGCAATGACCCTGAGACTTTCAGAGCGACGGTTCCTCTTGGCCTGGCGCTCCAATGCAATTTCTGGCTGTCCATGCTATAGCTTCCGACAATGGCCGCTGGGCACGCCGAAGAGTGCAAGGCGAAAGACCTGCTGACGTAATCTGTGACGTTGTTTCGCAGGTCGGCTACCCAACCCATCGCACAAGAGACGCCATTACCACGAAATGGAGCGGGCATAACTGGACTCCGACCGCCACGTAGGCAGTGTAGCGCTTAGCCAGCGGTACTGCTCGCACTCGGGTCAAGTGTAGGTGATAAAGTTAATGTAGTTGAAGCAAGTGGAAAATTTGGAGGAGGTTGTGATCGGCAAGGAAGGTCGGGAAGCGCTCGAGAGGTACTGGATGTGCCGCGATGGGGAGCGCGCTGTCGTCCGCTGAAAAAAGGAGCGAAATGCAATTCCGGAGCGCTTCAAAGTTCGGCGCACCGATATCTCAGCCCAGGGACCAGCAATTCCGGTTTATATGGGCTCGATTTCGCTATTGATGCTGATGGTTTCACGCTGCAGCTTCGTGCGCTTAATTCCGAAGGACACCACCAAGCCGAGTGCGCTCACCACGGTGTAAAAAACCCACGTTCCTCTCATTGCCCTTCCCAGACCGTCTGTCGCAGCGCGCTGCTGATAATTTGGCAGGGCGGCGAGAGTAAACCTTAGAGATGTAGCTTCACCTCGTGTAAGCTGAGCTACGAGGTTGCTCGGAATGCCACTTTTCAGAAAGGTGTCGCTTTGCCGGCCCATGAGGAGTTGAAAAACCACTTGTCCAACAACGACTCCAATGGCACCAGAGATCATGCGCACGAAGCCGAATGCGGACGTGCCGGTTGCGATGTCTGAGTCCCGAACGCGTGTTTGCAGTGCAATGAGAGGAGCGGAAAAATTCGGACCGAAACCAAGTCCTATCACGATGAGGATGGCGATGGTCTTGCCAGTCTCCAGCTCAGCGGTCAGCGAGACAAGCAGACCAACGCCGACGGTCATTAGGAGCAGGCCAGCTTGTAAGACCTCAAGAAAACGGCCAGTCTTCTCGATAATGTAGCCTGATACGAAGGAAACCGTGGCCAAAGGAATCGCAATGGCCAGCATATGCACGCCCGTGATCGAAGCAGTCTGTTGGAGAACGATTTGGAGGTAGAGCGGCAGGAAATATGCGACCGAATTAAATGCGAGAGCATCGCACGCGCACACACTGAGTGCGCTCAGATTGCTGAAGTCTTTAAAGATGCGCAGAGGCAGGATGGGTTCGCGGCCTCGCTTCTCTTCCCACCATTGTGTGAACGGAAATGCTATGCTCAGGACGCAACCGAGAACGATGAAAGTAAGAACGGCAGGTGTAACGAATGAGGTAGTAGATCCAGACTGCAGCCCTACCAGGAGAAACACAGCGGCGGCAACGATAGTGCCAGTACCAATCCAGTCCATCGAAACGAGTCCAGTAAGCAAAGGAGTACGGGTACTTGGAAGCCTCAGCGTAAAGAATAAGGTCAGAATCGAAACGGAAATGATCGGTACTGTTACATGGTTAATTGTGTACAGTGCAGAATCTCAAAAATGACAAATTTGAGACCTGATAACAACGTTTGACTTACGATTAAGGTAGAAGCACCACCTCCAGCTGATGTGCTCAGCAAAGATGCCGCCGAGTACAGGCCCAAGAGCCGAGGCTACAGCCCATACGGCACCTACAATCCCAAGAAAGTACGATCGATCACTGAGGCGTTGTCAGCAAAATCAAGCACATCATCATGGCGGAATCGATCGCTCGTGTACAAAATGATGGTGAGGGTCGGATATTGGCATGACATCTTGACACGAACGTACCGGATATCGAACAGGTCGCTGACGCAAACGTGCACCATCACGATAACTCCACCACCGCCCAAGCCCTGCAACACCCGCCCCGCTACGAGCATCTCTGCATTCTTAGAGAGAGCGCACATGAGGCTAGCAGCAAGGAAGATCGTGTTCGCTGAGAGGATAATTGGCTTTCGACCAAAGATGTCAGAGAGCTTTCCCCAAAATGGTACTGACGCGCCATTGGCGAGCAGGTATGCAGACCCGACCCAAGCATAGAGTGAGTCGGAGACCCGGAAAGATGTTGATACGTATGGAAGTGCCGTTGGAATCAGCACGGTGTCGAGCGCCACGAGGAAGATGGACAGGCAAAGCGCGATGAACGCTAGAATAGTGGCGGTAGATGGCCGCGATCGGCTTTTGGAGCCTGGCTGATCTTTGTGTGCTGACAGGCTGGATGGCAACGAATCGTTGTCGTGGTCGAGCTCGTTACCCTTTTCGCTAATCATGTCATGCTGAATCGAGTTGGAGGCAATGCCAGTCAACGCCGACACTACAGTAGAAAAATATCCGGTAAGCTAACAAGCAAAGATGGGTTGTACTATATGCTTCAACCTGATAGTACTTACTGTTGGTTGTCACTTCAGGTTCTGCCATGCTAAGAAATATGGCTTCGAGCTGCGTATTTCCTTTCGGGCGGTAATGTCGGTGGACTTGTCCGGTGGTAGGTAAATTTTGAAAGACAAAGAATCATGCGTGCGGCAATGGATAGAACGTAGGACGGGATTCGAATTATTATTAGCATTCTCCGGGCATGAAGTCGATTCCGAACAAAGAGTCCTGGCAAGCTTCTCGTGATCGCCGGAGTGGAATAGCCCCAAGGTCAATGCAGACACTACGAACACGGTGGGGTCAGTTTTCCGAAACCAATCTGGTGCATAGACGCTCATGCAAGCTTGTAATCAGGTCAGGCTTACGCAGGGATTTAGCCTGAGGCGCCACACTCGATATTGAGAACGCGTCGAACAATCCCACAAGACACGTAAGAGCAAACAAGGTTTAGGCGACGTCAACGAACATTTTGTCGGGTCGTGTTGTGAGTTGCGTGGTTCCGATATCGAGATACATCCTTGCATGATGCCACCAGAGAAGCGGCCAGAAAGATGGTCTCAGAACTGCCGCAGAACAGAGCAGATCCTTGATCAGCTCACGCCACAATAGCTACTGTCCATTGCGATATTTCACATAGTGTAGCTGAGCAATAGGCTTAGAAGTCGCGCAATAGCAGCACTAAATCGACAAGTGAGAGGCCGCATCGGCCACACGACGTGCATTTCGGACCTGCTATATTGTTCGTGCCGCGGGGCTAATGGTAGTCGTGCCACGGGAAGCTTGTACGATCCTGTAGCTGGATGTGAGGCTTGGCACCAATATCAATCGGCAGAAACCATGCCCTCGGCTTCATCTATCCTGCATCACGGCGCGCTGCGAATACGCCGAAGGTTGTCGCGGACGTCAATGGCGGCGGAGCAAAAGCCCATTGTCACATGTAAAGATCCGATAGCTGAGCATGCTCAGGGTTAGGAAGGCCGTTGCATTTCGCTGCTCGAATCGAACTAGTGGGTGTGCTGAGCGATGGCGCCAACATTTGCATCCAAATAACCTCTTGATGATGACTGACTGTAACACGGCCCATCTGCATCGCCGAACATGGTTCTGCTCCGATAGGCCTGAGCTGCGGCGCGGTGCACCATCAACACGAAGTCTCAAGACCTGTTGCACGCCATGATTTGTTGGCATTTGCGCGTGCGAGGATGTATCCCTGACCGTGCAGGCGTGTTGTGCCACACTGAACGCATTCTTGGCATTGCACACTGTGTAATCGCGACAACCTCCTCAGAAAGTTGAAGGACTTGAGGTCATTCTCTTGCGAGTATGTGATGATGATCTTCGCTGCAGAAGCATATGCATATCCTTGTGATGGACGTGGTCAAGCTTCATTGTGTCCATGCAGCATCTATAGTGTAGATGTTTATCCTCGGTCGCTGTGATGAGCTTCACCGCTCTTCGCACGTTGTTCGCTCGAGCACATCGCACAACGTGCTGGCAAGGAAGTCCCACTCCCCCAGACTCGGTTAGCCATCCACGTTGGTCGATCTTGCGCCATTGCGGCAGGTGAAAGTGATTGGATGCTGCTCTAGGGATGGGCTTTGGCTTGACGGTTGTTAATACACTCTAGCGCTGCATATCAATCTCGAAGACCCTGAGTGATTGTGAAGTGGAGCTTGTCGAATGTATCCAGAAGGAGAATTTGTGCACCATATCGCTGATCTGAAGCTGAACAGCCAGCGATCGAGGAGCGCTTGCGAACCGGCCCCAAGAATCGTCACCAACTGGCGGCAAATGCGCGAAATGGCTCCTCAGGGTGGTGGTGGCCGGATCAAAATATCGCGAGACGACAGTACCCGCCCCCGTCTGGTGAACTGCCTGCGGTGATTGAGACACACAGTGACATTGTCGTGTTGCTGGCTGCGTAGCGATGTCTCAGAGTGTGAGAAACAGCGCAGCTTCGCTACGGCTTGTAGGAAGTCAATTGACCCCATGTGCGCAGCTGAGACATTTCCGCTGTTCCTGATGGCTTCATGTCGCGTAGTTGATGGCTTCATGTCGGTCGTGCAAGGTGGATCGCTGTCGGAATGTCGGCGCCACTTTATCGTTCGTTCTACAGGGCCGTAGAAAATCCTGATCGCTGTCCATCTCTTTCAACAAAATCATCTCTGGTTCCGACGAGCGGTCTGGAATTCAAGACCGGAAGAGGTGAGGTGCATTGGAAAGGAGTTCGAGTGACGTGTGCTGTGAAAGGGTTCGGAAGGACGCGGCTCGACCCCACCTTCCTTCTCGTGGCAACCTGCGACACACCAACAATGCGCCTGCCCAAACAGATGTCGTGCAACCGGCATTCTACAGCACGTGACTCGACAGGAGCGCGTTGCACGAGGTCCTAATTTGCTCAGATATGGTATGGCTTTGTGCGTTTCGCAAGAGGACAAGGCCACGCTTGCCACTGTGATGGTTGCGTTCGTGGTTGACTGTACCCAATGCAGACTTCCAAGTGCTTCATCTCTAAGCATGAGTGAAGTGACGCACCTTCTAGTCAAAGAATCTACGATCGTTTACAACGTCCCTTCACTCGCACTGCATGAGGTAAGCGGCGAGTCATCTTATCAACTTCTCCTTTGCCAGTCAATGGAAATGCATACCCTCGCACAAAGCTATCAATGGATCGACATTACGAAGTACTCTGTATCATGGCTGGGGCCATGCATGCAAACTAGCAAAAGTATCACAGTCACTAGCACCGCAATAACAACAATCTCCAGACGCTCTTGCACATCATACACTTTGCAAATACTCACTACTATCAAGACAACCGAAGTGTTCCCACCTAATCGGCCGAATCAAACCCGTGTGATGTATCAGAGCTCGGGTATAAAATCGGTTGATGACTTTACTGAACCTGGTATATGAACGCAAGAAGGGGAAAGACGTGTGCAATGGGAGGTCAAAAACCTGAAAGAGTACAAAATTATGTCATACTACGAGGTACGAGGAGTAAGATGGTTGCCGTACATTAGCTAAAAAGACCATCAGGCAGTGGAAAGCATCGACGGAATGATGATTGTCTCCATTCGCCGTAGCATTCAGTTCTCTTGACGGCATCCTAACATGCTTGACGTAAGGCCTGGTGACTAGCACGTCCACCAACAATAAGTCGTGCGTGTTCGAGATGTACCATCCTTTCTATAGGACCATATGCCCTTGCTTGGACATCCTGCATAGCCAACATCCTGATCCAAAACGTTCCATCTCAACAACTCCGCATCAGGCGGTCCGTAGTAGAAGTCCAGCCACTCTGAACCTTCGGGGTTATCTGTACAGCAGTTAGCATCGAACTCAAACTGGACAAGTGGACGTATTGGGACAACCTACCTGGACTCTTCTGCCACATGATCATCATGTTGTTGTTTCCCTTGATCCCATGGATGAACACCCCATGCTCGTTTAGCTCGACGGCATTACTCATGCTCACATCAGCTCCAGGACCGTCATCCTTTCCCAGCCACTTTAGGCCTGGTATTGTCGGCCTCAAGAGTGGTGTGGCCGGGTTGTAACCATCGAGAAGAGATGCTTTGATAACAGATTGGCGGCCACCGGCGGGTCGAGGTAGAGATTCTGTCAATTCGTACTTGATGGTGCACTCTGGAGCTGTCTTGCGTGCTATCAGGGTAGTGGTGAGATCGAAATGCATTGCGGAAGAAGTGGTGAAGAGTATGCTCATTCCGAGTAGGGCGAGAGAGCTGGAAAAGTACATCTTGATGTGGTCGTTCTAATGGTGTCGGGTCGTGTACAATATTGTGGGATGTTGACTTTATTGAGTTCTCCTTTCTCGTTTGCGATTCTGCAATTTGAGCAGAAAGAAGCACCGAGTGATTGATATATACATTCAAGCAATTTGCTCCTCATGCCAAGGTCAGGCGAATGCGTGACGTTGTTGTGGTCAAAGGACCTGTCACGTAGCTATTCTTTGTCATCACCCCGGAAAGGATGTCTTGAAAGAAGTATTTCGCTGTAGACCATTGACACCAAAACACCATTTACCCACAAGTGCTTTGAGCATTTCTGAATTGCTCGCTCTGCCCATTCAGTGATTCACACATGCGAGCTAGGGCTGACCGACATTGTACTCGTGAATACGCAAACGTTCAACCCTTCTTCACGGTAGCCGGACTCTTTGGTGGTGTTTCAGCAAATGCAACGCTTCGTCTCGGCGAGGATGTCGGCGACGGCGCGGATGGAGTGTCATATTCGTACCAGACGCCCTTGATCTTTCTGTTCAATTTTCGGGGCGGTGGGCTTATACGGTTCCCCATGACATGGTATGGTATCGGCGACGATACGGCGCTTGAGGTATCTGACATTGTTGATCCGATGTTCATCTGGGAAACTGATGATGCAAGGTTATCGATGCCGCGCATCATGCCGTCGTATGTATTTGCAAGCTGTGCCTGATTCTTGGAAAGACCTTGGATTTGGGTAGTAGTTGTCTTCAGAATGTTCTTGATCTGCTCTTGCGCTTGGAACGACGAGTTTGACAGCGCAATATAGTGAGATGCATTTTGGTCGATGAGCGACTGTAGCTTGGCCTGGGAATCGGCTAGTGCTTTTATCTGCGCAGTATTTGACTCGTTGATTTCCTGCATCCGTTGCAGTCCTGCGGACTGTGCAACGGATAGTGCATGGATCTGCTCTGCATTGCTCTCCACTACGCCTGCAAGTCTGTCCAGCTTCTCGGCGAGACGGTCGATCGAGGATGCTGACGATGAAGAGCTCGGCCTTTCTGAAGCTGCCTGCCGCGCAGGCGCTAAAGCATGTCCGTCTGCGCTTTGCAAGGGTATAACGGGCGATGAGTTTGACAGATTGTCCTGGCCCGTACAAAACCATTTATGCCGCAGCCCATAGAATCTCAGGTTATCTGGAATGCGGTCAAGGTCCTCGCTTTTCATCACGAATAGCTGTGGGCTCGGGCGGGTGGCATCGGGGAACTCGCGCTGGACGAGTGCCCACCACTGTGTGCAGACGGTGGCGGAGGCGAAGGTGAGGATATATGGAGGGGAGTTGGCGAAATCGCTCTGCGTTTGTAAATCAGTGTCTGGCCTCATAAACGCACCACGGTACGGTGTGCTGCTTCTCGAGATGGTTCATACCTTCAGCGCATATGCGTGAAATAAAGCACCTTCTGCGCCCACCTCTTCTTCTTCCTTGGTGTCGTCCAGGCTCTGTTTCTGTGGCGACCCTGGGTGCGCCATATTCTTTGGGCTGTCGGTATTCATGATGAGACCAGCTGCCAGGGAGATGCTGAGCTTTTTCCGTGGATGCCCTTGTCCTCTGACAGGAGATGTTTGCCTTCGATTTTGTGCACGCGCTTCAAAAAGTGGTGTCGATGCATCCATCAACGCGGAGAAGTCTGGCATGCTCTTGGGGCGGGACATGGCAAAAGAAGCCGAGGGTAAACAGCCAAAAGCAAGCGTCGCGAAGCACAATGTAACGAGAGAACAGCGTAGCAGCAGCAAAAGACCCAGGAAAAGCGAGAGAGGATGGAAGAAAACTGTAGCGCGACGGTTCTGAGGGGTTCGGTCTGGAATAAGATTCTGGGGTGCAGACACGGTAACTGGCCACGATCCTTGTCGATGACCTCACACGCCTGGATACATGTCCATAAAAGACACAATAGCGGAGACGTTGCCAAATATACACATTGCAAACACGCGTTGCAGGCCGCTGAACATGCGAGCAGTCATTGCAGTGTCGTGCGACATGTCAACGCGCTCATGGACCTCCCGCAGCCGTTGCGTGCCAATGGTGTCGCCGTTGGATTGGCGCAGGTCACACGCTACTTGTCGCACTAGCAGCTGCGAGAGGAACGCGCGGCAGCAATAAACTTTGGGGTGGTGCGCGCGCATTTGATGTTTGTATAGCTGGCGACATTGAACGACGAATGTTCAGTCTCTCGTTGTGGTCCTCATTGTGATGAAGGTGGAAGGAAGTGGTCGGATGTTCCAATGGGTGACGTCAGCGCACGTGCCCACGCGGCATGCGCCACATGCGAGAGACGCGCAGGCCATTGTTGATGGACGGGAACGTGTTCAGTCTTCATCACTGCCTCCTATCACGACATATATGTTTTGAAGTTCATCATCTGGGACCAGACCAGACGCGGCATCATGTGGATCAGGATGTGTGCTTTGATTGTCTACGCTAGGCTGTCCGGCACGCTTTTCCTCATGTAGACAAATATCACGGAGAGGAGAAGAGACGATAATGAGCACCGAGATGCACGCCAGAGACCGAGAATGTAGCGAAAGGGCAATTTCTGGACTGATGGCCACTAGCACAGGTCCTTTAAGTATCCGATGTTCTCTTGCTGAAATGCGTGCCAAAACCTTCAATCCATTTTCACATAATCAAGAGTAAGTGAAATCATATTTTTTAACTCGGTCACAGTACGAACATGCATGCTGATCGTTCATTCAGTGTCCCAAAACGCTGTCCCTCTCACAATCATCAAGGGCGCAGGCCATGAGTTCATCCCAATTCCTGAAGGCGAGAGCGCCATCGTTGCAGACTTTCACTCGTATGTCTACTTTCCACCTCTTCAATTGACAAACACGTCTCTCAAATCATTCTTGAAGAGTAATCAAGTCTCTTAGCTGACCATGTCGAAGCATTCGGACGAAAACAACCGACTCCCCAACCTACCTGACCTCAGGCTTCTACCGAATCCAAGCAGGGCCAACAAGAGACATTCCCCAATACACATACGAAGAGACCAAGTACGTTCTCAATGGCCAGATCGATGTCCTTGATGAGGCAACGGGTGTCACACATCACCTCGTTGCAGGAGATTTCGCGTTCTTCCATGTCGGCTCAAAGGCAAAGTTTTCGAGCAAGTCGGGCGGCACGGCGTTCTTCGCGGTCACGAGGCCGATCATCACGCAGCATCCGAACCTGAAAGGAAGGGAGGAGGTGGTGAAGTCGAAGCTATAGGAGTAGAGTGTGGACAAGTGGTCGCCACTTAAAACCCGGAGAGATTGATCGCTCTCCAATATCAATTCGGACCATTGAGTCTGCAAACTCTTTGCGGAGGCGCCGTTTAACACTTTATAGAGTATACATTTGAATACTGGCGATATTGCCCAACCTCTTTATCCCTATTGTGATACTGTTCAGTCTACTAATGTCTGGAACTTTTGCCAACATGCTTAGCGCACTTAGAAAATTAAAAACTGATTTTAGAGCTCCATCAGCAGGGTAAAAGGACTGTCGCTACGCGGTACGCGATCACCTTGCGTTCTGCATTTGATCGAGCTCTACGACCGTCTGTGTGGAGGTGTGGAGGTAGAGTAAAGCACGTGAAAGCGTGCCTAAAACGTGAAATATTACCACATTGCCTTTGCTCTTCTTACTATTAGTTTGGGCCTAAACGACATGTATGCATCGATCCTCGAGGTACTGGAGGCAAGATACATGTACAAACTTTTGCCAGCTTGGTATTGCGAGCGCCTGCTTTCATAATTTCGCATTAAAGAGAATCGCCAGCGGCTGGACAATTTGGGAACGGGAGTTTATTAAGCACCATGGCTCAAATGCGGCGCTATCGTCATGGCGTCCAGATGAAACAGACTGCAAGTAATCTGCAGCAGAGCTGCATGAGGCTGAGCTGAGAGGTGTTCAGCGCGTAGGCCCAAGGTCGGGCAGCGCAGCTGAACTCATCACCTAACATTTCGACACAGCATCAACGTATCAGCAATGCGCCTCATCAATTGTTCTACTAGGGAACTCGAAGAATACTTTGGCGATGATATACCGCACTACGCCATTCTTTCCCATACCTGGGGCTCCGACGAGGTCACCTTTACCGACATTACCTGCGATCAGGCTGCAGCCAAACGCAAGAAAGGGTACCAGAAGATTGACTACACATGCATTCAGGCACTGGACGACGCTCTCGAGTATGCATGGGTCGACACCTGTTGCATCGATAGAAGCTCGAGCGCTGAGCTCTCCGAAGCGATCAACTCTATGTTTGACTGGTACAAGAAAGCGAGCGTCTGTTATGCATACCTTTCCGATGTCGTGGTAGAGCGCGCCGCCTCAGAACTCCCCAAAAGTCGATGGTTTACCCGAGGTTGGACTTTGCATGAACTGCTGGCACCTAATCAGGTTGCATTTTTCGATGTTGGCTGGCAAAGACTTGGATCAAAATCTGGCAGAGCCCAACTCATATCCGAGATCACGAAAATCGACGAGAGTGCTCTCGGTGCCAAAGGCTCATCTGACCTGTGCAAATTCAGCGTTGCAGCAAGGATGTCATGGGCATCACGCCGACGGACCACCCGTGTTGAGGACATTGGATACAGCCTCCTTGGCATATTCGAGATCAATATGCCATTACTTTATGGTGAAGGAACAAGAGCATTTGTTCGTCTTCAAGAAGAGATCATACGAAGAACACCAGATGACTCGATCTTAGCATGGGGCTTGAATACCGAAAATCATGTCGAAATCTCTGCAAAGCGCCGACGGCGAATGGGCCCTGGAACCCCAACGAAGTTTGCTCCTTTCATCCGCAACCTGCTACACTCAGCTGCCAAATGGTGGAACTACCTTCATCGATTGTATGTCTCAACCTTTGGTAGCTAGTTTGTATGACGGTATATATACAGCGTTCACCGGGACCAAGCGGCTACAGCTATTCCAAACCACAGCTCCATCTCCGTTCTGCTATTCCTGCTCTACCTCAGACTCGCTTCAATCACCACATCAATCGCGTTCGGATGACTCCACATGCCATCGATCTTGAATCCAGCCGACTCCAGAAGATCGCGAAACTGCGTTTCCGTGCGCTCTTGACCAGATAGCGATTGCATCACATTCACATCTAGCGATGTCAGCGCCCATGGAGCGTTTCGATCTGGTATCAGCAACTCCTTGATAAGTAGTTTGGAATATCCAGGTGTCATGGCCGGAACGATATTCTTCAGAATGCGCCGGCATTCGTCATCACTACTGAAGTCGTGCAGAATGTGTTGGAGCATGTATGCTCTTGCACCTGAAGTGAGTTTTCGCCGGTCAGCAATCTTAATCGCACGCAAGAATTTGGATCAACTAACCTTTGACAGGCTGCACTTGATTCCAATCTCCAATCTGCGCTTCGAATCCATTCTGGTCACTCCGATCCACGATATGCTTCAGCTCTTGCAGTATCAATCGGCCCTTGACTTCAGAACCAAGCGCTTTTCTCAGCACACCAAGATCACCAGCGTCTCCACCTCCAATGTCTATGAGTAATACATCGTCATCCGACTTCGGGCCGCCGTCAATCAGTCGCTCTTTGATAGGATACCAGCCATCTTCCCAGAAGAACGGCTTACCAGCGTTATACATCTGAATCATGCCACCGAAGCGCTGGCCCATAGCTGCATTTTCGCCGAAGTAGGTGTACAGCGATTTATTAGGCATGTCGTATGCATGTTGAAACGGGCCGTTGTCGATGTCCGCGGGATTCCGGTGAGAAATGGAGTCCAGGAACGACGGCACTTTCCAGCCTACGTTATAGAAGTCGTCGAACATGAAATGGATTGCATCCTTGAAAGACTTTTGTCGAAAGGAAGCAGAGAGTCGCGTGCTGACATAAGTGTCAAGATCAACTTCGCGGATTGTGCCATTGGCTGCGAGGTGGCGTAGGAATCGAGCTGTATACGTTCCCGTCAGTCCCAGCTCATCTAAACTTGTACACAAAGCCCCGGGTCATGTGTTGTGAGAGCAATTGCGACATGCATGAGATGCAATGTTGTATGACCTACCAACTAATCGCTGATCCGCACCGGCCTTCTCCGCCAACTCATTGCTCGTCTTTCCACTTGCACCAACATCTCCAAGCTCATCGAAAACACCCCATTGTATTGCCAGTCGAATGGCTAGATAATGACCGGGCTTTTCGCACATTCCGTCAGCACTGGTAAGTAGAGTAGACCCAGTCCGCGCCGCAGCACTTGTATCATCGGTATAATCACGTGAAGACGTACCTGATTAAAGGTTATGCGGAACACAGCTTCATCGGGCCTTTCTAGCTCATTGCTCAGTGCCTGCGTTAGACCGAGAAGCTGGAGACGATCGGCGTTGGATAGCGTCTCGCGCAGGCCTTGGGCCTGGCTGAGCAGGGTTTTGAGCTGCACAATGGCATCAGGTTCCGACATGATCGACGAGATATGCGGTCAGGAGTTGGAGGTATGTATGTTTGCAGTAATCTCTTCGTGAATATCCCGAGGGCGCGGGGACGAGGCTCGGCGGGGCCTTGCAAGTAGACATTGCAGGGTTGGAGCCGGGACAGCGAACGGGGTTGGCGAGCTAACGGGTTTGGTGTTTGGGTGCTTCGCTTCGGATGTTAGCGTGGGTCGTTTACACAAAAGTTTGGGTGCCAAGCGTGGGGCAATTCAACCATGCCTTGTTGGCAGTGTGTTATCATCAACCACAGGTCTAAAGAGAGTGACTGGCAGATGCACGACCAGCTTCTTGGCATAGATTCAGCATTGATATACAAATAACCGTCCCATCGGAACCTCCTTTGTTTGGCGGTTGCCCGTCATGCCATCCATCGATCACAAGCGTCCATGTCCTCCGCTTCCATATAGAACTAGTATTATTACTACAAGCAACACCAACGTCGCTGTCACTCGCATGAATCAGCAGTTGACTACGAGTCAACTGGCGCGGCTGGCTTGCGCCCATGAACAACCACGAATTTGACGTTCAAATGGTACTTCGGGTTGAAAATCTCTCTGCGGGCGAGGCCGGTAAGAATCTTCAATTCACTTTCAGATCGCTGCAGTGCTGTTGTGAAGCCGCGTAGTAGGAAGGCGTCTAGGCCCTGATCGATGTTGGCGAGTTCGAATGTCCCGACCTTCTTGAGATCTGGATCCTTCGGCCTTTGGAATGAGTGAGCAGTCAAAATAGGAAACGTGCATCAGAACGATGCAGCACAGTCAAGAGCAACTTACCAGCGTCCGATGGGTATCGGCAGGATAGTCTCGGTAACTTCCTCGAACCCAGCAGTGATGAGCTGCTCTTTCCATTGGAGCGATGCCTTAAGGTAGAGGTACATAGTCAGCGACATGTTCAAGGTAGGTGCATGTACTTAGCATAACTGAGGCGAAACGCCTCTTAAGTGGTGTTTCGGCTATTCAAGAAAACGCCGTGGAAGGTACGTACTGAATGCAGTTAGCAACTATTATCTCTAGAGTGTTTAGTACGTGTGTTCTACTCAAAAGTAAAGACACCAAGACTTTTACGCAGTGGTTGCTTAAAGGTCTTAAATGTCCTTACTCTAACAGCTCAAACACTTTGTACCGAGGAGATATTACCTTCCCATGGCACGTTCATCTGACGCCCGCATTCGAAAAGCAGTCTTGCTGATTCGGCGTAAGCTGAGGTCTCAAGGTCCAGGCTCCCATCTTCGCAGAAGGTCTTCGGGTAGGTCATCTCCAGTTCCAGATATCCTCCTGGCTTGAGATGCTCATAAGCTTGCTCAATCACCCGCGGCCAGTCGCGTATGGCCATTAGGAGCTCACGGCCGAATATGAAGTCAAAGTTGTTTTTGCGGAATAACCAGTCCTCCTCAATGTCTTCAATCTCGAACTGGATATTGGCGGGCACCCAGGTCGGTTGCGTGGGCGCAAGATCGACACCAGTCACTTGAGCAGACGGGTACTTGTCGGCCATATCGATTGCCCATATCCCTGAGCCTGTACCCATGTCCAAAATCCGTTGCGGATCGTCCGGAATAGGAGCAAGATGAAGTTTTCCGCCTAGTAACAGCCCAAATTTTGCGTGTTGGAGGTCGTTGCGATCTTGCTCTTCCTCATCAATCGGCATTCCCTGCAAGGTCTTTCCATATGACGCGTATTTGCGGCCATTTTCATCCACGCCTCGGAGGATGTGAGATGCGATTGATGATGCATACGATGTAGCAGTAGAATCTGCATACCCTTGGTCTGAGAATTCGTCGCTGTCGACTGCAATGTGGGTTTCAGCCATCACTGCTGCGCGTACGTAAGGATTTTGTATCTGATCGGGTATGGGGAGGACGCAGTGATGAGGCGTGAACGCTTGGCATCTTGCGGGGCGTGCTTTCCGCGTCCCGGACGTGGCTTTAAGGCCCACCACGGACAAAGTCGCTGACACGCGGCAAAGGATTGCGATCTTGCGATTGGTGATAAAGCTCGACACGCGGACGAACGCCGCATGGCAGGACTTATCCCCACGACATCAGAAAATTTCGGAACAACGCCGAGGCTGTCGAAGTGTGAAGTTCCTTAGAGTCGGGATGTCAACATTGGAGGGGTGAAGGTTGTCGTCGCAGGCGTCTGGGAACAATATTCGGACCGCGCCAAGACGGCAGTTGTACATGCGGCTGGCACGTGTTCTGCACGGACGGCGACATTGACCGCTTTCACCACCCACAGTAACTTTCGTCTTTTACCGCGCCAGCTCAACCGGGTTACACAAAACCCAGTCATCAACGTACGCCCTGAGAATGGGTTGAGATGTTGGGTCAAGATCTCGAATCGTGCAATAAGTGACACTTTCCATGGATTTGGCGGGGTTGAGGCCTCCAGACTGCCACACCACTCCCGCTCGACCCGCACGTCTCTGCCGCTTGCGCCACCACACTAGACTAGATCATTCATCTTATTGGCTCCGTACTGCATTTCATCTACAACCAACACCCGCATTCCCGTCTTCCCGATGGATGCACCGCTTGGAATAGTATTGAAGAGCCTCTTCCCCCTCACCGTTCGCATTGCAAGCCATGTCGAAATGCTGACGATTATCCACCCGCGATGTACCCCTTCAGCCTCCTGCTCATCGTTCAAGCGGCGAATCGGGGTACTCGACAAGAGTTCTTTGACAGGTTCGACCTATCGAACTACCCCGAGTTCTTCTACACCCCAACCGCCCGCGCAGAACAACCGAACTCGGGTCTCTTGAACTACTTCGACACAGCTGAAGGCGTTCGAACAGCGAATTGCACCAACTCTGCAGTGGTTCTTGGCCCCACGCCTCCCGATGCAGCTCAATTCAACTTATGGAGCTGCGCACTGTTCCCTAACCTCACACGTGATTTTCGAGAATCGCGGTTGTTTAATGACTCTCGGGCAACGTTGCTGGTGGACGATGTCGATACCAACATCTCCACATCAAGCCAAGTAACGACTTTCATTTCGACTTGTCTTGCAGCCTGGTGCGACAATTCCGAGGGGTGCGGGAAGTCAATCTGTAAACCCGCCCAAACTACGTTGCACAACAGAACCATACTCTCAGCGGCCGGCATGGACACCTGCCTCGACGATATCTGCGGCGTGTCAAGATTTAGTAGTCCAGATATCGCAGGCGTCGGCGTCGTAACCTCCATTTTCATCCAGATGAGCATCGCGTGCGCCACGGCTCTTGCACTACTAGCGTGCCGAGTTGCGTTGGCTCGATTATCTGCCGATCGCAGAGTACTGGGAGAAAAGGAGCTCAGCGAGCATCGCGAAATACGTCTGAAATCGCATGCTATCCGGACACTGCAAGAATCTCTTCTCATCACGTTGGATGAGTTTCAGCGCGCACAATGCTGCTTCGCCATTGCAATAGACATCGCATCGCTCATCACACTGTACAATGGGTCAGGAACGGTGACTCGTATCGACAGAACCGCAATCACAATGGCCACCTTTGCCGGGACACTTCCAACGATTGTTGTTTTCGCTACGCTGCTTCTCCACAAAACCCACGACCTATCGTACACCATTTGCCTCACTTCCTTCACTTGGATACTATCACTTATCACGGGCTACCTACCCCTAACGCGGGACCTTCAACAGATGAAATACTCTTACATCGGCGCGCAACCAGCAGCATGCGGATACCAGCCTCCCGCTTATGTGTGCAAACAGTGGGGCATCGAGAGCACCGTGGAGAAGTTCAGCTGGGTGGCTTCCCTACTCAGCGCATTCACAATGGCACTTATTGCGCTGAGATACCTTCTACCATTCGTACCAGCCTTGGTTCCGAAACCACTTCGGAAATGGCTGTCCAAGTACTCCCCAAAACCAGTTCATATCAGGTTTGGAACTCGAGTACCCGCAAAATTGCAGTTATGGGAACTGCGTGAGGCTCTGAGAGCTCTCGTATACCTAGCGCTGTTCATTAGCATAGTCAACTGCTTGGTGTATGTCGTTATGATCTTGGCGTACATCAAACGAGGCAATATGAATAATGAGTGGTCGTTTGGGCAAGTCGTTGCTGTTTCGGTGTGGCTGCCATCGCTACTGTCGTTGGTAAATGACTTCATGTATGGCGTGGTACAAGGACGTTCAAATCCTTTACCGAAGACATTGAGAATGATTAGATTAGATGAATGAACAACATGATAATGTTAGTTCGAAACATATAGCCTGCCCAACACATAGAAATAGACCCAGTTCAGCTTCATCTGATTTCACTCAGACGCCCTTAACTCCAAAGCGTGCTTTCCATGTACGCCTAGCTGGATAGTCCATCTGCGTCGGATCTGACTGCGCTGTAGTTCAGCCGACTCAAGGAAAAGTCGGATCTCTTGCATCCTCCTAAATTGAGCCGATTTGTGAGGATCCATAGGAAGCGGAATTGTATTGTCTTGATGTAGCCAGATCCATTTCCTCCCATCGATCCACCATACCTCTGGTGCGTTCACAAACCAAATCGTAATCATCGCTCGGTGATTTCCGGGTTGTGGATGTCCATGGGATCGCACTTCTACAGAGTGGATCTGATATCCGGTTCCGCTTTCGATATACGAGAGCAACGACCGCGTCGTGTCCTCTCTCAGATGGAACAGCACACAGCGCATGAGGTCTCTGTACTTGTACTCGGGTTCAATGGTGTTTCCATTATACCTCAGCCTCCTCGCAAGAATTTTCGGAACCCCCATCATTGTCCCTTCAGGGCGAGGATGTCGATGATTTCGCCGGACAAACTCAATCATCGGAAGAAGATCCCACGTCCGATATATGAGCCATAGTAGCACTGTATACGGCATGAGTGTGGATCGCTTGGATCTGTGATAGGATAGAATGTTGTCATCCACCCGTCCAGCTCCTCTATGCGTATATATGGTTACTACGGGTTGCTTGCCAGGTGCGATATTCCTAGCGGAACCGAGTGCTTATTTAGCTCAGGGTTAGCGGAACGCGCTTCATGGCGGCGCATTTGTTTTCATGGAATGTGAGGAGATCGAAATTATATTGTATAGCGAGTCCCTGCGATGATTTGGGCAAGTTTCAGTCGGGCAGCGATACTAGCTCAATTTGTAATTGAAATATTGCTTGCTATACCTCACACAACGTAACAAAGAAGATGGTCTCAATGATGGAGTCAGCGTAGATCATAATATATTTGTTCTCTGCTAGAAATTCTAACAGCCTGTGTGGTCCCTCACATGTGCGCAATGTCGTCTTTGTCCTGTTTCGCATGACAATGCGGCCATAACCGACGTCGAACGTGCAAAACATTTGTCGTTTTGTGACCTTCGTCCCCGGAAGCCGTGCAAAGGTTTGAGCTTTATTTGACTTGATCAGGCCACCGGCTTCACCGCTTCGGACGGTAGGGACACAACACCCACACTTACAGCTTTAGAGTCGATCTCATCAACTGGTGTCGTGGCCTCTGTAGAACTGGCTATGGAAGCTGCTTGGTTATTCCTCTTCTTGGCAAGTTTCTCCCTATGAGCGAGGAGCGCTATGGTAGTGAAAACGATGATGTTGAACCCCGCAACGACAGCGGCGGCTCGATTACCGGGCGTGACGAATGGCTGATGGATTTGCTGGAACCATACCAACGGGATCCATGCCATGGAAGTATCTTTTTTCACTGTTAGTACAGCCACCAAATAGCATCAAAGTGTAGAGTCAACTGACATTGAAGAGTGTTCATGGCAGCTGCGGTAAATGCGCGTTGCTCGGCATTGTCTGAAATGAGTTCGGCCATCCACGCCATGGTCAAGGGCACCATACTTCCTCCAATTGTGGACACGATATAGAGTGGCGCTCGATGCGAGAAGGGGCCCATGACCGGTGTCACAGCAAGCAAAGTGAACACGACGATTGCTATCGTGTTGGAGAACAAAATGACCGGCCAACGCCGACCACGGAGTGGACCATCAGAAATCCAGACGCAGGTCAAGGAGTACACGGCGGTAAAAGCATTACCGAGCGTAGGATATTCGTTCTGTGCAGTAACATTAGGCTCAGTGACCAATGCATGTGTCGACGGATGCGATGAAAAGACCTACAATCTGCGCAACTGTATACACAAGAGGTTTGCCTTTCTTGTTGTGCGCCTTGAGCCAAAACACGAATGAGGTGGATGGCTGAGAGCAGAACGGCTGCATTGTGAAGATGAGGGTGAAGAGAAGTGTCTTCCAGCTGGTCAAGAAGCCGGTGAAAGTCTTAATGGTGTACGGTTGTCCCTCTGGCTTGCGGCCAGCTTTTGCCATTCTATCTCGGGCAATTTCGAGATCCTAGAAATTTGAGTAAGCTTGTGCGCAGCAACTTCATGCGGCGGGCACCATCTTACGCGCTCGGTGAAGATCCAGTTGGGCTTGGCGGTTCCTGGAGTGTCTGGAAGGAAGAAGTACGCCAGGACAGCGATAGGTAGGGAGATTACTCCATTGATGACTAGACTTCATGATTAGAGACAAACTCGACTTCTCAATCAGGATATGCTACTCACTAAACAGCCATCGCCAACCAGCCAGACCTGCAGTGCCGTTCATGCCATTGTAAATGCCAGCTTGCAAGAAACCACTGAATATGGGTGCAATGGAGACGGCCGACTGTAGTATACCATTTCGTTTCCCAAGCTCGCCTACAGGCTTGTGTCAGTCACCGTACTATTTGAACGGAGGCCACATCTTACGCTTGTTGTACCAGGATCCGAGCACGTAGTACAGCGCAGGCCAGTAACCAGCCTCAAACAGGCCGACAACGAAGCGAAGCCCTAGCAGCGCTTCATACGACTTTGCGCCAGCCAGCGCGAAGGTGAAAACGGTCCAGCCGACCTCTTGGAATGGAATCCAGATATGAGCTGGAACCCTCGTCAAGATTATGTTAGAAGGCCATTGCCCGACAATATAGCCGATGGTCCACGAGACGATGATGTAGTTGTACTGGTTTCCATAGAGGTTGAGATCTTCCTTCATGCCGGAAACGAAAGCATTCGTGATGTTAGAGGTGTCGATCCATTTGATCAACATGCCGAGTGTACCGAAGGTCAAGAGGGTCGCATCAAGCTTGAAGAGGAACTTTCTTTCTTCCTTGGATACATCGGCGGAATCCCAGAGCCAGCCTTTCCAGCTGCGCGACAGAGTGGATGAGACGATCGACGGTGCTTTCTCAGCCATTATACAATACTCAAAGATCAATGATAGGAACAAGGCCTGAGTAGAAGTGATCGACAGGATGCGGAATTATGGTCGGAGATATACTTGGCTGCCGCAAACGCGGATTAAGTTAAGCTGCGGCAGGTATTGCTAAGCAAGCGCTTGGTTGTTCTTATCTCGCCGTGGCACCCTCTAGACACATACGCAAGCGAAGCCCTGTATTTCGAAAAGCGCACAACTTAGGATTCTGTGGGCTCTAGAAGTTTGGACCCAGCCAATCCTGTGGCTTGGCTATCCAGGAGTGGCTGCGATGGCACCATTTCCTGCAGAAATTAGGACAACGAGAGTCGCCTGGCTTGACGAGGTTCACGCCGACACCAAAGATAACAGAGCAAAACATCAGGTCATATGCTCTTACACACTGGCTAAATGTTCAGAGGCATGAGATGTGGATTTTGTTGTGGTGATTCACAATTACAGAGGGCAATGACGTGACTGGCTAAAGTCCTCATCTATGGTAATTCCTCGGCTGAACCTCGCGTTGACTGTGAACCACCTTGAACAACCGCAGCGACTCCAAGAATGAAGCAATTGCGCATGACGGAGAAAGATAGCAGCGAGATGATTCTGAATACGAACGGCTATAGTACCAATAATACAAAAGACTGGATCTAACAATAACCACCCCAATGAATCTGTAGAGCTCCGTGCAGTTCGCACTGATGGCCGTCTATTGAACAGTGCAATGCGTATCTGATCTCGCTCAAGTTTCCCTATCTCGCCGGTCTCATATTCCACCCCAACTCACTATGCACGCCATGAATACCGAGGCCAATATCCCAGGTTCTCCGCACCTCAGCATCCTGAAGCCCCACCGATTGCAGAAAGTATCCAATCGCCCTTTGCACTTCACGGTCTGCATTGGATCTGGGCTCCGGGTGCATCCCGAGACGCGGCTGACGAGCGCTATTTCTCGACGGATTCTCTCGCACCGAACCTGCGAGACGTGGCCATGCCCAATCCTCACCATTAACCCAGTGTGGTGCGTTCTCTCCATCTTGGAACCATATTTCGAGTTAAGGTCGTCCGTGACGCATGACCGATTGCGCTCGAAATCGAAGTCGCGCAATTCGAGTGGCATTTGGCGCCGTGGATGACATGTATTCGCGCAGAGACCCTGCCGGCGCGAATAGACAGCTCAAGGTTTGTTGACCTTGCGTCAGTCCACCCGCCGGGACGAGATTAATGGCCCATACTTGCTCGATTTGCAAGCGTGTAGCTTTAGTGAGTCGTTTTATCAGAGGCATCATGTCCCACATTTTGAGAGTATACCAGGGAAATATGACAATGAAAGGACGGCCGGAGTGCCATGGAACTACCACTGGGGGTGGCCCAATTCTCGCATAGAATGTGTCAAAGAAGTTCTCTTCTTCTACGATATTGACATATATTTTGACTGTGCGAGCTAGGAAATTGCGATACACTTCTCTGTACCTACTACTAATGCGACCGGGCTCCAGCAGGGCACTATTGTGATGTAAGCAACGTTTCGCATCAAGGAAATGTATTATTGCGCCCACTGTAGGTCATGATTATAACACCCGCTTCCTCAAAGTCAAACAAAGACAGCACTCGATGACAATGCAATTGACTTAAATTGGGTATAGATGTCAGCTTTGCCCAACACAATGTTCCATTGTTCTTGTAGCCACGATGACATAGTCGAATGATTTAAAGGAGCGTCCAACATCAGAAACTTGTTAGTCCAACCAGATGCTTTCGCCGATCGATATGACATCGTCCAAAATGGTGCGTCCATAGCTCTTGATTCGGGCAGGAGCTGCAGCATTGCTCGATCCCATTTCGTCTCCAACGTTAAGCTGCTGCAGGTACTCATGACCAGTATTATATTCGATGCTTTGAGCAGCCATGACCGACGCTTGCTCGAGTCCAAGAAGTGTGATGTAGCCGAGCGGCGAATTCGTGATGGCTACAATGTCACCTCCCTCGAACGGTGCGGCTGTCAGCTGGCCCTCGCCAGTGCCTCCCCAGCTTGCTCGCGCCGCTGCATCTACCACGTCTCCAGTTGTCGCATCGAGCGTGAACGCCACAATGACAGCTTGACTAGAGGACTGCGAGAGTGTCCACAGCGTTTTGCCAGATGCACTAATGGCGAGTGATGATGTGTGAAATCGGCTCGCATCAAGCGAGGATGGTAGAATCTTGAATCTCAATGGCGCTGCAGCAAGCTTGATCGAGGTATCGCTCTGTTGAACGATCATTGTGACAAGCTCATTCGTGCCCTTCGTAACGACGTATATGCGATTGCTGGACGGATGAGCAACAATTTGTGACGAGTCCGAAACGTTCGAAAGAAGATCAGTGCTGATAATGTCCTCGAGATTCGGATCCTCGGAGATGCGGAAGTTGACAATCGATGTAGTAGTGGATGAAGAAGCCCGAGAGTTCAAGGCGTGAATGTTATGGCCCTTCGGCCCCCATGCGAGCGAATGAACATCGCCATGAATCTCTTTTGAGCGCAGTTGTGTGTAGCCGTCGGTTGTGAGTCCAAACAAAACGCTGCAATCACCTGTACTAGCAGAACCCCAGATCCCATAGTTCTGAGATGCTGACGTGAGGTGTAACGAGTTGAACGTAGTCGTATTGCCTTGAGTTGGGTTTAGATCATAAGTTGTTCTGAAGGAGCGAGTTGCGCACATGAATGTTCGAGCTCCATTGTTCCCTCATCGACAAGCTCATAATTGCTTTGAATTGCAAATCGAGTGATTGTTCCTTTCGCAGGTCGACTGCTAAAGACGTGCTTCTTTGTCCGCTACACGCGCGTTAAAACGGGCCAAGAGCAGACCACCTTGGTGGTTAGACGCACATCGAGGGCTAACGACGGCGAAGTACCAGCAGCATCCCGGGCCTGAATCCAGTAAACTAATCTGGCTTGGTCGTCTAGTTCTAAAGAGTATAGGGCTTGTCCATCATTCGTCCCAGCAATCAAATGATGAAGTGTAGCCCAAGAGGAGGCTACGAAGAGGGCGTAGAGCAGAATTCTCATCATCGTCGGCGGCTTCGATATGGCTGAGAGAACTGCTCGACTGAAAGGCATGTTAAACGTCCAACGGAAGCAACTTAAGAGTTGTCCATGATGGCTGTAGCTGCACCCCGGCTGTAGCCTCTCTAGATTGGTTTGTGGGGTGCAGCTGGCGTGCAGGGATACATTGAGCCGAGGGCGCAATATGGCGAAGCTCTCTCGTCGAATGAGGCTCCGCGTGCATATTGGCAAACACAAGATCATTCACGCATACTATGTGTGCTCGGCACTTGGCCTTCAGGTGGGCGTGTGGTGAGCTGATCATGGCAGATCGAATTCTTACATCGCTTCCCTCGACGAGCTACATCCTCTTGTTGATTTCCCAGGCCGATTGGATTCAGGTATCCAGAGAAGTCATTAGATGTTTTGTTGTTCGTCAGTCAGTAAGATAGTTCAGCGTCCACAATAGGTATGGTATCTTGTCATGAATAGAAATACCTCGTTTCTGCTGGGTGCACAAAATCCCAACGATCCCAGCATTTGACCACTAATGTGAATTCAGGCCGGGTCGGAGCCATTCTACTGAGTATGACCGCGCTTGTGTTGCTCCAAAAGGGTTTGGTCCTGCGTTGCGACTTGTGACTTCGGCAACGTGTCTTCCGTACGAAAGAAGCGAGAGGACTTTTCGGCCACACGGTCAAGATGTTGCGAATACGCCCGTCGGTTCCATTACGCCTCTATCCTTGCGTTGCGATTTGCGCATGGCGGACTTGACTGTGAGCATGGAAGTGAGATTGCATTGGACTGCCTCAAAAGTGCTTCAGTCTTGCAGCGCGTGAGCTTCGCAGCAAGATTAATAGGGGATTGGAACTCTAACATCTAGTCAGCTTGATCACATGAGTTTTGGGCGTACTTACTTGCTGGCAATTCTAGGGTATTCAGCATGTTTCTAACCGGTTTCGATCACATGGGGAGGTCGCAGCAGTGGGTGTTAACAAGACGAAGATGAGTTAACATAT
This sequence comes from Paraphoma chrysanthemicola, assembly GCA_020744225.1. Lineage (NCBI taxonomy): Eukaryota > Fungi > Ascomycota > Dothideomycetes > Pleosporales > Phaeosphaeriaceae > Paraphoma > Paraphoma chrysanthemicola. Next base: position 747,047 of record JAGMWG010000002.1, read on the forward strand.
GGATTATACTTGGCTTCGTTCGCTATCTCGCGTGGTAATGTGCCCATTGCGAACATGCATGTGTATCTTGCGTTGATCTTGCGTCAACCCTGCTGACGACCACTTCACCAACCGCAGTCAAATACTCTTTGTTCAATGCTTCTGACCTCTATGCGCCATCAAAAATGAGCCCAGATCATAGCATCGACGGGCACAGGCCTAGACCACTGGCTCGAACACCTCTTCTAGCTCTGCAAACCGATAGAAGGCCGAATGTCTTGCACGACTGACAAATCAGGTGCCCCATCAATCATAACTCGCGACACCGTGGTGAATGACGACCCTTAGCTCCTTGAAATTCGAAAAACCAAGATCGTGGATGTAGCCGGGTGGACTAGCACCGGGCCGACTCCACAGCCAAAGCCGAAGCTCTGGAATCGAAGTCGTTGACAGCGGCAATGTGAGCGTGACCTTTTGCATTGATAATAACACCTCCAACGTTCGAAAGTTGTTTGGTACCTTCATGAGGCGAAGAACTAAGCAGATCTCATGCAGGAATGCCGGTGGTCTAGATGGGTGGATCATGTGAATAGCATCGAATCCCATGTTGAGCTTCGGAGCGCGGAGCATGAGCTGCATCAACGGGAGTAGATTCACGCTCGCGTTGCTCTGATCATCTTGGACGTCCAGATCGACCTCGATGTGGCCGAACAGTTCAGCAAAAAGGTCGAAATTGCGCGGATCAAAAAACGTAGTGACGTAGGCCTCGATGTCCCGGATCTTGACGCGCACAAATATGTGACGGCGCATGTATATCGGCATGAATTCCCGACGTACCAAGCGGCAGAGTTGAGTAAGGCTGCGCGACCTTACCGTGCCTTCAGTTGCCGGCTGGTCGCAGTGACGAATGAGTAAGACCGGGTCGGTCAGGTCATTCTCGTTCGTTAAGGTGAATTTGTATATCTGGTTACGAGTTTCTGTGTTGCCGCAATTAGCGCTGGAAGTCCCGCCATCGTGTTACAATGCTTACCGCCCGGGAGATCCAGGAAGCCTGCGTGTTGCCTCATGCGATTTGTCGCCATCTTTGCCAAAGAGGTAAGGTGGTGCGATGTTCTGGATGACGAGATTTTGTTTGATTGTTACATGAGCGGTGAAATGTGAGGTGACGAGGCTGCTGGACGTGATTACCTCAGGTGTCGCAAGGTCTTGGCTTCCACATTAGGCCAATGGTGTCACGTGCGTGCAGGTGCGCAACTCCAGCTGTGTCGCGGCCATCGTTGCATTCTGGGAGAATGAGTTGAACTAACTTCGATATGGACCCTGTTTGCCCCCATGGTGCCAAGTGTATTGTTCGCCCGCGCCACTCTCGAGTTGCAGCTCTAACATGCTCAGCTTGGGATGTCCTTGAAGTCGAGGCTAATGGGCGCTTTTCAGTGTTCGACTAAGCGGGAGCGTCTTATTGCGAAAGTGTCGTGTAAAGTCGCCGGACATGACTACGGTGATGATACTCACACCGCAAAGGGCCAGAATTGTTCAGCTTTGGGTGGGCCTGAGAGCTCGTGTCACGAGAAGAAATGTTCACGCAGTATTGAAAAGACGCTTTGACGCGTCCATTTGGTGAGATTGCGCCGCGTAGTCGTCTCTGTATTGGCTCATGACAACTGGCCACTGCAATGTGACTTGTGTATGCCACGACCGTCCTTCAAGGTCAACGGCTCATCCCGGGATACGGTGACAACTTGCGACTAGAAGATATCGCAGCTAAAGGATCTGATGAGTGCTCGGGCTCATACGCGTGTGGCGTGCTCGCAAACAAACGGCTTGCCCGCGTTGTGAGTGGTGATGTCATGATCAAACGCAAGGCAACTGATTTATGGTAAGAGAAGCATGATGAGCAAACTCGATTCGGGTGTGCTTTCATTCATGGCAAGCGGTAGTTAGAAGTTATTCTGAGCTTGTCAGGAACGTGATGAAATGACAGAGGCGCGGTCGAAGAGAACTAGGGGCAAGGACACGGGCCAGAACTTCAACCGGCGCTTATGCTGAAAAGAGAAAGGCGCCCACGCGCGTCATCTATCCAGGAAAGAAAGAAATCACGACCATCCACACAACCAGAGATGTCGAACGTCCAAGCATAGGATGGATGCCCCTTTATTTGCGCGCTGCTCACAAAGCTAGATAAAAAGCCTCAAGACCAGTAGTGCCATTGGTGCATGAACAACTAGAATGGTTCGGCGTTACAGCACCTCGACACTAGAGCCACGACTCCTCGATGTCACCCTCGTCTAGCCTCTTGAAGTGTGTCGACCCCACCGTATCCGTGTCTCGGCAACTGAAAAGCATGCCTTCCGAAGCCACACGGGATTTTCCCCAGAATCTCCCCGCACCGGAAAGAATTCTTAAAAGAACGGCTGTTCCATTGGTGGAATACAGCGTCCGGAGTTGGCCCCATTGGTACGTCCCCAGATTTGCGTGTGGTCACTTGAGCTGGCGCACGACACAGACTTCTACACTTGCGCCAGGTCAAGCGAGTCCCAGTTTCAAGTTTCACGAGATGTGCCTTCAGTCATTGGAGCGTTTCGAAACATCCTTTCATCTCCATCATGGAAAAATTATGCTCCAGAGAGATGAGGACGCGTCAACTTCGAGCAGTCTGATCTGATAGCACACAACCTCGTATGGCAAGGTTATGTATAAAGGGTACATGGTACCAAGCTTTCAGGCCAAGCAGCCAAGCAGACAAGCATCGCTCTCTACCACTCAATCCCATCGTTCGCAATACCAAGCCGTCCTCGCCATGGTTGCCTTAAATCTTAGCATTGTCCTTGCCACACTTGCAGCTTCCGCTGTGGCGGCTCCTGCCCCTGGCCCTGTGGTCACCCCTGCGCCAAAGGCGGTTGTGGCGAAACGTGCCACTAGTTGTACTTTTTCTGGCTCTGCTGGTGCTGCCTCTGCCTCCAAGTCAGCCACAGCCTGCGCCACCATTGTACTCAACAACGTCGCTGTGCCCTCTGGCACTACGCTGGACTTGTCGGGACTGGCAGACGATACTACCGTCATCTTCCAGGGCACCACGACGTGGGGCTGTAAGTAGCGTGCCTGTACGAATGGTATTTGAGACGCTTGCTAACCACATATGTCCACACTCAGATAAGGAATGGGCCGGACCTCTTCTGAACATTGGAGGCAATAAGATCACGGTCCAGGGAGCCTCTGGCAGCGTGCTTAACCCCGATGGCGCACGCTGGTGGGATGGACAGGGTGGCAATGGCGGGAAGACAAAGCCGAAGTTCTTCAGTGCACATGATCTTACCGCCTCCACAATAACCAACCTCAATATCAAGAACACTCCGGTCCAGGCCGTTAGCATTGCTGGATGCGATGGTCTCACCATCACGGGCATGACCATCGATGACTCCGCGGGAGACGCCGGCTCGTTGGGTCACAACACGGATGGGTTTGACATCGGCACCAGCAACAACGTTATCATCGATGGCGCAAAGGTGTACAACCAGGATGACTGCGTTGCGGTCAATTCTGGAACCGTATGTCAATATCTTTAAACATGAAAAACGTTGCTAACATATGCTCAGAGCATCACCTTCCAAAATGGACTCTGCTCGGGTGGACATGGTCTCTCAATTGGCTCAGTTGGCGGACGATCGGACAACACAGTCGACACGGTCACATTCTACAACAGCCAAGTCACCAAGTCTACCAATGGTAAGCGCTCCTAGTCCACTGCCATCCTCATCCAAAAGCTGATACGACTCAGGTATCCGCGTGAAGGCCTCTGTTGGCGACACCGGCAAGATCAACAAGGTTACCTACAACAAAATCACTCTCTCTTCCATCTCAAAGTATGGCATTCTCATCGAGCAGAACTACGACGGTGGGGATCTCAAAGGCACAGCTGGCACTGGCATCCCTATTACAGGACTGGTCATTGAGAACGTTTCCGGAACCGGCGCAGTTGCCAGCAGCGGATATGATGTTGTCGTCACCTGCGGAAGTAGCAGCTCTTGCACCGGGTGGACCTGGAGCAACGTCTCTGTGACCGGTGGCAAGACTTACGGTAGCTGCACGAATGTGCCCAGTGTCACCAAGTGCTCTTGAGCACTTTGCGACGTTGTCTAATTGGCAAACGCGGTGTGCGGGAACTCATGGGCTAGTGTCGAGGAAATTGCTGCCACTATTCATGTACATACTTATAAATTCTGATGTCAATATTCATACTTCCAGGTTGTGCTAGTACCCGGTTCAATCCGTCGAGCACTCCCTCAATCCAGCACGCCCATCGCATCAACGTAACTGCTTCGTGTCAGCGTTATTTTCCCAGTCACGATGAGTACATACTTCTTATCCTTGTTCCTCATATATGCCCTCGTCTGCTCCTTCCGCTCCTCGCTCGCATTCCTCATCTCATCCAACTTCTCCTGCGGCAACGGCGCAGGCACAATCCCCTCGTCTGGCTCGAACCATTTCTCCTTGGGCGTCTTCGTCCCGTCCGCGCCTTGCATCGCCACTTCAGCTTGTTTCCTGTAGTCTTCGGGGAGCCGATCGTTGAATGCGGTGATGAGTTCTGGGCCTGCGCCGCACGTCAGCCTGGGTATACAGAGATGGCATGATGGGTGCAGGTACGGAACGGCACGGCGGAAAGTACCCGCCGATCAGCAGTTAGCGAGCGCATAATGCCATCCTTTCCGAGCGAAACGATGCCCATGATGTCGTACTGGAAGTCTTTGAGGAGGCCGCTGATTTCTTTTTGGAGAGGGTCGTTGCGGTTGTGAAGGGGAGTGCATTGTGGTGCCGCTGGTTGGTCCTTGCTTTCCATTCTGGTCAAGGTAGCTGTAGTCTGATTGAGCAAGAACAGGTAAGGCAAAGCCGTGTAAGAATATGCAATCGTTGCCTACGCCGCATGCTTACTGTGGTCACGCGGAGGCCGCCCATCAAGGCATCCTGCGTGAGTCATGTGTCTTACTCGGGTCCGGGTGGCCTGGTCATGCTCATGTAGATCAGGTCTTGACGGCATCCGAAAAGTTGCGCGCATCCTGCATTCATCGAAGTTTTTTGCTTTGTTTCTAGAAAAGAGTACGAAACACATCATGGGTAATCTTTACCCGGTACACTGTTCAAGGTGGCATTTGGCGAGTTTTCTTGGGGCCCACTGATATCCAACTATGTTACTCAGAATATCTCTACTGCCAATGATTTAGATGCAAGAGCCCACATACGAGAAAACATATCCATGAGGTGGGAGATGATGGGGCTCATGTCTTGAGATCACGCTATTGCAAAGCATAATATGTCTCACCACTGAGGAGAGCTACATAGATGAGTGCCACCCCTGACAACGGCAAAGTGACCCTAAAAGAATGGGTTGCTCTACTATTTTGCGGTACTAAGTTACCACAAGAAGCATACTGTGTATAATCCTCTTCGTCGAACGATAAGAATCCGTTCGGGTTCCTGTCGTTGACGATGATCTCATGCCACCGTCCTGGCAAACCGCTTACAAAGACCCAGTGCTTGATGACCGATGGGGGTACACATCCAAAGGCCGTGGCGCCGTTTCCTTGGTCCATCTACCAGGAGGCGTAATTTCTTTTTACCTTAATTGAGATGCGACTTCCAAGCTCATGCATACTTTGCTGCTTGTCATACCATCGAATGTGAGTGTGAGTGCATACTCCAATGTTTTCAATCGCTCGATCGAAGTATACCTGCCACTTTTTCTGTCTCTTAGTTCCTGGCTGTGAAGCAGCCTTGCACAGTACTTTCAATGCATTCGCCAAGCTTTTGTTGTGCGTGTTCAGTTCTGCAGCTGGCCATGCTGTAGTTGACGGAGATTCTGCGCTTCCGACCGGAACCTCTGCATAGCCGAATGTGACCTGCATGCCTTTGGTCTTTCGACAAAGATCTTACAGGGTCTTCAACTCAAGTGTTGGCGATTCCTGATTCTGATACACCCAAGCGACATCGAAATGGACGCGGAACGGTATCAGGGGTATGAGTTTCCGCTACTGAATCCATTCTGAGTAGCTCGTTTGGAGAGAGATCGTTTGTTGTGAGTTTTGAAGAAACAGAGGTAGATACTCTATACGCATCTGTTTGTTAGCGCACGCTAGTGCATACGCTGCTCTGACCTCAATTGCATTATGGCTTTCCTTGGCCGCGGAGGAATGATTGATGAGATGTGATGGTTCTGATGTAATCAGATTGAGTGTAAGCAGGTCATATACCATGTTCCGAATCTCAGCAGGTAACTGGAGGAATGGAAAATGGTTTGTAGGAGGACTTATGCTCTGAGTGAGCGACATTTTGGCGGGTTGTGGAACTGGAGAGGAGCCTAGCAAGATTTGCAAGTCAAGGTAGGGTGTCGCAATCTGGTGGAGATGATGTTGACGAAGCTGATGAATCCGACGAAAATCGGGAGAGATTGGCGAGAAATATCCTTGTCGCTGCTCTTCTCCTGGTGAAACATTGTCTCGGGGAGGCATATGGTGTGACAATTATTGCACTCGTTAGTGAGCGCGACTGCGACAACATCTGGCCAAAGTGAAAGCGGTCTTGGTCAAAGTCACTATTCTATACCTCGTGTTTGATTGGAATCCAATCGCGAAGCTGCGTCGAACAGTAAGCGTTGAATGGCCGCGCACGTGTCGACTGTTCAGCTGGGCGCTGATTGGTTGTCTGGGCGACGGTTGAAGCACACAATTGTCTTGCTGTTTGCACAATACCTATTGAATATGCGCAACAACACGACACCCAAGACAACTGTGCCACACCGCTTTTGAGCATTGTGCGAGCTCACCTACACGGTGAAGCCATAGGAGGGCAACGATGAGGCGAGTGCAATCAAAGTGGAGAGACCAACGTAGTACCCGGCTAAAACAGGTAGTGAGGGCGGAGCCCTGGGACTGCCTCGTTTGGCTTTCATCAACAAGAGCGAGAAGGTCTACCTGCCTCGAGTTCCATTGAAGCATCGTGCCAAAATGCAGTTGATCTCTTTCATGGAGCTTCCCGCTGGTAATTACCTCTACACTGTAGTTGGCCGCGGTTTGTGTAGGAACAGGCTAACGCTAGGCGTGGAATAGCGCAATCGGATCCACAACCACACCCTTGATGATGTGTACGAGAGCACTTCACCGAGGAGCATATTGAGCAAGATGAAACGTTGGCCGATTCCAATACATCCCGATCTTGACTACAGAGGCCTCACCCAAGCATGTCGAGCGCTTCGTCACGAGTTTCGACCTTTGTACATCAGCGTCAAAACGTTTCTCGTGGGTGCAAAGTCAGCGTTTCGTTTCCTGAGCACGTACTATCCAGAGGTTCCCCATGCCAGGACAATGGGAACTATTACCGGCGGTCGAGTCATCCTTGAGCTCGAGGATACAGCCCAGAAGTTAAACCTGTATCAAGATCAATTCTGGGATGTCTCAGAACCCCCTCATCCTTCCTTCGACATGCTCCCTATCCTACAACACTGCTTGATCAAGCACGATATCGACATCGTCTTCACGGCCCAGGACATCTCCTCCGAGATGAGCCCACGCGCTCGGTACGCCCGAAGCCTCAACCGCTGGATTTGTGGTCATAGAGCAGAGTGGATTGATGCTGTCGGCAGAGACTTGCACCATTTCTACTTCGAACACAGCTTCAGAGGTGCCATGGAGTTAGTTTTCACGAGGTGGAGCAACCAGACTTGGGTGGTTGAGGTGTGCTCCGATCTGGGCATCGAGAGCGAAGGCCAGGAAGAGTACTTATCGGCACTCGGCATGCGTCATCTCGGCTTCGAAGGAGCACCTCTCATCACGATGAAGTAACCTTATCCACTGTGAGCATCACGTAAGCATTGCAGTAATCGTCAACGTGGTGTATTCTAACACAATCAACGCACAGCGCAGAAGATATCGTTGGGTGGGAAGGAATCATGAGGCATTCTCAGGGTGCGCTATTGGCCCGCAGCAACTTCCTGGATACAAAGCAGGACAGGCAATAAATGAGTTCATGGACCTGCCTGATATAGTAGCGATGCTCTCTAGCAGTATATCGCAATAGCAAATGTACTTGGAGGCTTTACCCATCCTCGTTTCTGGTTTCTGCACATGATGAAGTTTCAATGTTGAATATTTTAAGTTTGAGGGATTAACTATGTACACAGACGACAATCCAAATCCAAGACCGGCGTTCATCGGCCTTGCGACCAAGCATTTCCATTCGTTGAGCCACGCAAGTGGTGCGCCACGGAAGTCGGCACCAGGTCGGCCTTATTCCAAAACGCCTAGCGGGATGACGTGGGCCACGTTCCGCGTTTTCCGCTCCGCTCAAACATGAACCAATGCTAAGGCTTCATTTCCTTCCGAATACTGCACCGCCATACGCATGCCCTTACGCCTCTATCTGCATGTGGCTTGGCCTGCTAAGCTTTTCCTGAGTATGCACTCAGCTAAGTATGGCTGATGCGTGCCGTGAGCCGGGCTTGTGCAGCCACAGTATATAACGCAGTCGCCCGTGATGACTTGTGAGATTACGAGTCCTTCGAGGCAAGAAGACGCCAGACACTAAGGCCCGTACTGAAGACCACGAAATACAATGACAACAACACTAAACACATATCTGCAACGAGCAGACGACTTCATTCAACAACAAATTTACAAGTTCGAGCAAAAGAAACAAGGTCGCGACTACACGGAAATGCAAAGCTCGCCACAACGCCCTCCACGCGCACAAACTTTCGCCCATCTTCCCCCGCAAGGGCCACCTGCGCCAAAGGGCTGGTCACAAGAATTCGACCAGCGAAGTCAGAGATGGTACTACCTCGAACACTCCACACGCCACTCCCAATGGGACCCTCCATCCATATACCAAGCCCGGCGCGGACATCGACAAACTTTCAGCGTCAATGAGCAGCAGCGACCACAGCATGACACACAACGGGATGAGGAGATTGCACGACGAATGCAAGAAGAGGAAGAAGCCAGAGCGAAAGGCCGGGGACGGTCGAGCAGTCAAATGTCGCGGCCGACCTCTGGACATCTGGCGGCGCCACAGCAACAACGGCCACTGTCGTCGAGCCCACATCCGAGTCCGCACGGGAGGTTGCCGCCGGGAGCACACTTGGACATGAGAACGGGGCAGGTAGTGACGAGTATGTATCCCCCAGGACATTCGGGGGATTGGACGAGGCCGGAGTGAGGCGGGAAGTAATTGTCAAGCGTTGTCGACTTTAGATTAATACCATTACTCGTACATGGCTGTAGCTATTGCATACATTTCCACTCATGTGTCTCCTAAAGTTCCGTGCCGTAGCTGACCAACGACACTTTGGCCGCCCGCAATTGCTCGTACGGCCTCAGTGAAGCAGTCCAAGACTTCTCATCGCACCTCCTGACCAAAATCTACTAACCGTGTATGAGGTTAACATGAATTATCGTGATGTGAAGAGAAGTCTAGAGGCTTGATCCCTGCGCGGCAATTTTGCGTCGTAGTTTGGCTGAACGATCTTGTTCGACTTCACAGGGGGCGATTGTGGCCTCAAGCGGCCATAGCTCTTGCGCGAAGATAATCTGCAGCTTGATGTCATTGAGATCTGTCCAACTCGTTGTGCGTGCCCGGTCTGAATCGTGGGAACTAGGGCGCTTCGATCCACGGTCGCTGAAGGATCATGGCCCTGCGAGGAGAACGTCTCGATGAATCCACTGAGTTGCGTCGTTAGATCGCTAACTGCTTGAAGTCACTGGAATAGGCAAGGTCAAAATCTAATTCACAGAAGCTGACGGACTTAAGACCAAAGCTAACGCAGCACAGATCCGGGAGTCAGATATTGAAATTAGTCATGTGACCATCCCCCAAGGGCTCAAGTATATGGTGTCGGGCTCCTCCCATCTTCTTCAATCAAGAATTTCGTCTCTACTTTTATCATCGGATGGCGCAGGTCTGTTATTGTGACGGAATGCTAAGTTTGTCTGGCCAAGAAATCCATTCATGACCGCGATTCGGTGCATGTACACATAATTACACAATTCTCTCAAAGTACTGTGACCAATTAGAACATGAAGCGCCAGAAAGTGCGCTCACCACCAGGAAGTATGAGCAGGTGCGAGCTGGATACTGGCAAGGCTCTTGTTTTCTCATGACGGTTACTTAAGTTAAATGTTTGCTAATAGATGTTGGAAGTGTGCTGTTGAGAGTATTATCCTATCAGGGCCCAAAAGTAGGTGATTTATACACAGAATCGTTTAACTCTACGCCTCCAAACGATCGTTGTCTATAATCAACATACTCGGAGACATTGGGAGACAAGTCTTGATTATGCTTTTCCTGTATTCAAAGTGAGGTTCTATTGACTACGTTGGCATAACCTGAGGAACTCGATTGAGCGGGATTATGCTGTCAAATCTGTTACTATCGTGACTTTCTTACTGACACATCTGGGCGTCTGAAAGTGCTAATTAGGTAGGTTTTGAGCTAAGAACGATATATTCGGTCCAAACATCTCCTTGTATTGTTTTCTGAGCAGTATGTCACCAGAAGAATCGCGCTCGATCTCGCTGGCCAGTGCTCCTTGCACTTGTGACGCTGAATGACCTGAATACCTTCCGGCCCTTTCTTGGCCGATATTTGTTATCCTTTACGCCCCGACTAGTCATTCAGTTCCGTTGCAATTGGTTTTCAAGCAAAGGCCTTTGCGCTACTGCTACGCCCAAGAACTCATCGTTACACAACCCCAACCGGACGAAATAATCATGTCTCCTTAGCACGTGCGGAGGAAAAGGTCGCAAGGTCTCGGAACAGTCTATGAGGCAAGGCAACTTTGACGTACTCTTGAATACGATATCAATCCCCATCCACAATCCAGAGTCACTGGCTATAACCTGATCGATGTCGTTGTTCAAGGCGTGTCTCCATGCCGCGACGTTTCCAACGAAGATTCTTCTCGTAGCCCTCTGGCAACAATCATCGCGGAAGAGGGAGTGACGGAGGTCATGGTGTGTGAGAAGAGCACGTAGAGCCGGAGCTAGGTCGTCCTGATGTTCCCGCATGCCTACATGGCGCATGTCCACCGCAAGATCAAGAGGAACAACTGGCGGTCCGCGTGACATGGAGTCAAACATGCACTCAAGGAAGTGTACAACGTCGAAGAACCTGATGTACGTTCTTCGGTGCGCGAGGTAGCTGGGCCGAAATTCATCGCGGACTTGACGGCACGCTTGAGTCAATCCGAGGAACCCTTTGTCATCGTGAATATGGGAAGCTTTTCTCGAGCCACGTGAATTGTGAATGATAGGCCGATATTCTTGTCCAAAGCTAGGGCTACCTCGCGCTGCGATCTCATAGATACGGTTCCGCAACTCTGCTACGAGTCAGCCCGCGCCTACAGTAAAGTCACTCGTGCTCTCGCCTGCTGGGAGATCGAGGAAGCGGGAACCGTGAATGGGTTCCATGATGGTGGACGTCGCGAGGTGTCAGCTTCCGCGGTCTTTCTAGTCGATTGGAGGAGCAGGTTTCGAACAGGTGGAGTAGGATGAGGTAAAGTGGCGGGGTCTCCGATCGTGTGATTGAAAATGCCAGACCACGCTAGCCCATAACTTACCAGCAACCCGAGAAATACGCGACAGCAACTTTCTGCCGCAACTTCTTTCATCCTGGCTATTCACATGGACATTGCTATCTGCTCCGAACATGGCAACGTCACTTTGTATAATGAGAACCCGGATCGATCGTTCAAACATGTCAAGTAATTTGAAAGTCGTAAATTGTAGATTCGTTTCCGAAATGGTGGGAGCACCAACAATTAGATCAGTAGAACGCTTAGTTCTGATGCAGTCTGATTGGATCTGCCAAGAGACAAGCTTTTATCGCCCTCATCAAGATCTTACTGAGCTGTTACATTTTCTTGCCTCTGTTTAAGTGTATCTTATACTTTCTTAAATAGTACGCGAGTTTAATCTGCTGTTGTTGAGAACTCTGTACAAAATACGCGATGATCACTGCCTTGTTTCAGTGCTCTTAGTATTTCGGAAACAGTTGTAGCATTTCGAGCGGCGTTGATTGTGTTGCGAACGTTCAGTACCCACGGTAGACCGTCAGGGCACATAGAACTTCCCAAAGCACTCAATTTCCCTGCACGTCTGTCGTCGCAATCGCTTTCCTCGCGCCTTCCTCGTCCTGAGTTACGTCCTTGGCCTTTCTCTTCGCATCCCTCTTCTGCATAAAAGCAATCGTTCCCGTTATTACGCCCTGCGCAGCAAAAGCGCAGACAGAGTAAATAAATCCCTTCCTGAATTTGGGTGAATCCGTTTGTGGATAGGTCAACAACGGCACCCAAGCATTGAAGGCGTATCCCATGCTGTTCATGATACCAATGACGATAGCCCGTTCCTCCGCGTCCGCGCCACAAATCTCGTTGGCCCACGACATACTTAGTGGGCCATATGGAACTGCGGCGCGTTGCAAGAAGAACGCCGTCCATTTCAGTCCCTTTGGGATGGTCCAGATTGCGAGACATAGCGCGCTGAAGCCACCCAGAATCGTGGAAATGGACATAACCCGCGCGCGATGTCGGATTGCATCGCTGAGAATGGCGAGGGATACTGTGAGAACAAGCTGAATGGCCGAAGCACCCGTGGGAATGATGTTGATCTTTGATACCGACAGACCTTCTGACTTGAGCCAGATAGAGAAGGGGTTAACGCTGCTTGATGGCGAGAGGTTGATGAAAATGATGTACAGAATGGTCAACAAATAAACGTGCCATCGTCCTAATTACTTGTTAGCGTAGTTCTGGTAAACTCAATGGTGGGCAGGCCTTACCGAAAATACGCTTGAACGCGGATCGGCCCAGTCTCGTCCTCGGCGCGCGTCCAATTTTGGCCATACGGTCCTTGGCAAGCTCGCGATCCTATTCATTTTAGTCCGATTTTTTGTTGAGACGGAGACTTCAGGCTTACATCTGCGTTGAGATAAAAAGCGCGGGAGTTCTCTGGTAGATCTGGGATTAAGAAGAAGCCTGCTAGACAGATTGGCGCACTAATGACCCCATCCATGATCTTGAAGAGATGTCAGCTGCGCCGCCATAAATTAAGCCAACTACTTACGAAGAGCCACTGCCATCCCGCAAAGCCATGAACACCGTTCAGACCCTTGTATACCGCTGCCTGTAGGTATCCGGAGAACATGCTAGCAGCGGCGGAGGACGCATGAAAGATACAAGCTCGCTTGCCAAGCTCGGATGGCTTGTACCAAGATCCCAAGATAGTATGTGCAGCTGGGTAGAATATGGACTCTGCGAGCCCAATGAAAAAGCGGATCGCAATAACATGGTTTGACGTCTTCGCCGCCGCAAGACAGAACGTCAACATAGTCCACACCAACTCGCAGCTCGGCACCCAAATACTCGGCCGCACCTTTGTCAGTATTATTTGGCTAGGGATTTGTCCAACCACGTATCCGACGGTCCACGCAGTGTCGATAAGGTTGATCTCATTCTTGTTCATCGCAAGGTCCTCCTTCATGCCACTCACGAAAGCGTTCGCGATGTTCGTTTGATCCAGGTTCTTGATGAAGTATCCGAGAGATAAAATAGTTATCAGGTAGCAATCTAATTTGTTGATGAAGACGCGCTCTTCGTGGGACCGACCAGGTTCGTAGTCCCAAAGGTACGACCACCAAGGAGCTTTGGTTTTGATTGTGTCATCATAATGTGGCGACTCAGTCGGGGTCGAAGATGAGGATACGTCGGCGTCTAGTTTCTTGTCCGGGTCAGGAAAGGTGCCCATGTCAAGTTTTTTTCTCATAACAAGGTTCCGACTTTAAACAATGAAGAACGATGGAAAAGCACCTCGAAACTGCTGAGCACATTCAGGGCAGTCATCAGTCTTTGTACACAGCAAAGGGTCTTTGCGGTAGAAACTCGGGATTGCTCCATGTTGGACGCAAATTACGCGACCGCGGATGCGTGCATGCAGCGTATGAAGGCAACGGTTGTATCGCCTCGAGGGTTAGGGATGCACGGGGTGTTGGCGGACGTCAGGCGCTAGCCGAGCATCCAGTGACGTCTAAGAGGATTGGGCGCAGGAGCTTGTGCATTTTGTGGAGTGCTTGAGTCTCCAAGTGGCCGTTGGAGAGTATTTGTGGGGTGTGATGCCATTGCCGCCGAGGATGAGGTGCTCGGCATCACAGGGTTTGGACGCAACCTTATCACCGGAGGCGTGGCGAGAGCAACGACGATAAGGCAAATGTGACACTGGGCTTCTTTCAAAAGACAGCCATGTATCGTACGATGATCTCTTCGTTTATTAGGGAGACGAGGTCTCTTTTCGCGCGGAACAATCTGGGTTGGTACATTTTGGTGCTAATTCCCAAACAGGTAACGCGCCACCTTGCACATTCGAGATGAAGCCGTCGGATTTAGTGAACCCTGGCTAGATACACGCAGCCTTTTAGCCTCAGTCACCTACGTTGAGAAGTGGCCTGGAGATCCCCGTTGAATGATGAATGTTGCATTGAAGCTCCTCGAACGCTTGCCAGGGCCTCTAGGTCTTTCCGATCGCAGCTTTTCAAGCTCCCCAGATGCGCTGCGAGACGATCGACGTGCGCGATGAATCATTCTTCTCGATGCTTAGCACCACTGGGAGCGAGGCTTTGCCATTTTCAAAGAACCCCAGACCTGTCAAGAATTCGATCGCGCCCTGCTCTCCGACGCCACCCATATGGCCTAATCAACCTGCTTGGAAACCGCCCGCAACAGCAAATAAAATTACTACACCCCCAACTTTCAGCTATAGCGTGATTTAGATAGTCTTTGGACACTGTTTCGGATTATTGTACTCTGTTCTCAATGAGGCGTGCGAAGTTAGCAAGGAATGGGCTTTCTACTTCACATTGAGGTTCGACTATGAAGTGCACGAATGGTAGCTTGCTGAGATGCGCTGAGATGCAACAGTATGCGAATCAGTCCAGATGACGACAACATCCAGAAGTTCTCTCCTTTGATACGGATCCTGCCTCGAATACCCTCGGATTGTCCCATCATCCAACCAGAATAGAAGGCATCGAGGTGTTCGTGGAGGCTTCTGCTGCTGACTAGGGCTTTGATGCACATCATCCATAAAGGCCGAATTTCTGCGCGAACCTGTCGACACACCTGAATGAGTTGTAGGTATTCGAATCGACTGCACGTCGTATCGCGCTCAGTAGCAGAAACGCAATAGTCATATATCTTCTTCCGCAGTTCTGGAAGAGTCGAATCGAGGTCAGAACACGCCCAGTCATCTTAGAGCAAGACTATACTGGAATGCAAATTTAGAAAGCGTAACGGCAGGTTCGGCGGGCGTGCGTCAGCAAAGGCCCTTCTGAATGATGCGCGTACGACAAAGCTTGTGCATTTGGGGAACTTTGCTCTCTCGTCAGAGGCTATTGTGTTTTCGTTCACTTGCTGTGAGATATGGTCGCCGTTTGTGTGTAGCCCGCCTACTAGAAAGCTTCGGCGTTTTGAAGCCGGTCCTTTCGCTGCCATGAGGTCAGTGGTTGTAGGTGGTTCTTGGGAAAAGGACGCGCCTGCCGCCTGAAATGTCACAAACAAAGTTTTTGTCAAGCAAGAGTCTCATTCCGCTCGTTTATATCGCGAAATGCGTTGGAAGTCGAAGTGAGAATCTATAGCCCGCGTGCAAAAGCAAATCCGGAGTCCACGAGCGCGCTCCGTTTGTGTTCTTCCGGCTAGCGCGACGTGACTTCGACCTTCACCTCAACAACAAGTTCCAAAGCACACACGTAATAAATAAGGTCACACTTTCAGTGGCTTAGGCATTATTTGATCTCTATGCCTTGATATTAGGTCCGCTTTGGCCAAAAGCCTCATGTACAAGCCCGTGGACGAACTTGTACGCGACCATTCTAATCGACCTATCACCCACTCGAACACGATCAACACTCCGAATTTGAGATCTTATTGTTAAGAATGGGCTCAATGTATCCTTCAAGAACGAAGATCACAGGCATGCGCGGCGTTGCAATAAAAGTCGAGAAGAGTGCCACGCATACTGCCGGTGCTAAAGCTGCCACTGGCAACGATCTGATTACGTCGAAGGGACCGGCGAATTCTGCAATCTTATCACTTGAACTTCCCGAGGGTAAGCCACCTTCTAAAGTGGTGACTTGATTGCACTTACACTCGGCATAGAACTGCAGAAATTGCTGTACATGGACGGAGAATACATATGTATTCAGTATCGCGATCTGCTACGATACCACACTAGGCTCTTGAATACAATCGATTTGACCGGCACAACTTCGACTCCATGTACAAGGCGACTGGCGCGACCGTCGTCCACAGACAAACCGACAATACATATCGACATAACCTCTCACACGCCCGAAAAGCCGACCCTTCCATCTCTAAATATACTCCCGTACATATACGTATATCTCACATATCGGCATGTTCGATTCGCATTCTTGTCGTCGAACGATACCCAGGGCGCCGGGTTGACAGGCATTGCGTGTAATGTGGTATACAAGCATGCAGATTCATGGCGACGGCACGTGGTCGAGAGCGATGATGTGGTCGAAGTGCAGATTTGGTGGAAGGAGACATGTATGGACATTGTGTTGCGTCCTGGCTCAGAGAGGGCGATTGCGTGGGACCTGCATACTGAGTCCAAGGACATATTCGTTCTGAAGCAAGGCCTAGGTCTCATACCGACAATGCGAGACAGTTGGAAGGGAGCAGTAGTCGTAGCAAGCGTAGAGAGCTCTCTATCGTATCGCAATTGAAGTCGTAGTGCGGATAGTGGCTCGGAAAAGTGGAGGACAAGCGGCGCTGAGGGTGGTGTGTGGTGTTCCGAGTTTTCCTTCTTACGTTTACGCATACCTCGAAACCTTTAGCTTAGATCTGAAAAATCAATCGTTGAGCGTTGCTCTACTACTCATTTAGCTCAAGGCCTTTAAGCCGGGTCAAAGTGTATAGTGTGCCCCAAAGATCAAGATAGAATAGCCCAGCAAAAGTTCATCCAAACGAGCGAAGAGAGAAGAGCCTTGACGTCACATACGTGCTCGGCAGATCACCGAGATCGAAAACGTAGCATTTCCAGACCACTGCACGCGCGTCATCAAATTCTGATGGCACAGTCAGCGCCACTGGTTGATCGATTAATCTCCCTGCATGAACATTTCTCCTTTCAGAAAGGCTTCGAGAAGACAAGCATCGGGCCTTGTACTGCACCTGTTTATGTCACATCTGCCGTGGCTGGATCCGCTCGTCCCTACCTACGCGTCATGGAACCAGCTCGACTTCCCCCTTGACCTTGAATCCTTCCTACCTTGTCGCCACCAACGTTGCAGGCTACGGCAATCCAAGAGTCTGGGCAAATTCTCGCTACAAGTTCTTCTTCGCTATCGACCCATTCCGCGCATCTATTGTCAAGCCAGTGAACAAAGCCCAGACCTATAAAGCCGCCGTCGATGAGCGCGAGGTATCTCACATTCCTGCTATATCGCTCCAATATCGCACAAGCAGACTTGAGATGACTGCTGAGTGCGACACAGGCGTGGTCTATGCAATGTGAACTAAGGCCAGATAGAGACTCAGGCTACATGATTATGAGCGTTCAACGAGATGTGAAGAACGATTGAGTGACGGTCAAGTCAAAGGCGATTCGCCAAGCTATTCGGTCACTGACAGTGTAAATGGAGGGCGAGTGGAACATCCAGATGCCTGGGACGGTGGACTAGTAAAGCGATGGAGAATGCGCAAAGATGGAAGGAAGCGTATCGGTAGATTAGACATTGTACATAGAGCATGGGAATCACAATGTAATCCAAGGAGGAGCAAAAGTCGAATTGCAATTCACTTGAGCGATTGAGTTTGAAAGTCCGTGAAGTGCACTCTAATTGTTGAGCTAGGCATGCTTAACGCTCGACAGGCGAGACAACTGTCAGATTTTTTGTGACACACCAGAGTAGAAGTATTATCTGAAATCATAGCTACGATTACCACAAATACCCCATCTATGCGTCTTGAGCATCAAACAGCGCCACACAACGTGAAGCGTCTAGATTGAACGTAGGAAGTTGAACTTGACCAAAAGTCCTCTCACCTGAAACCCTATAATAGGTCCTCAACAATAACATTCCGCCGACGATCATAGGAGAATCGGCGGCTCATCTTCGCTCCGTCTTTTCTGCTCTCTTTCCAAATTATGTCAACGACATTGAGGCGTCGGACAATCCCACGGGCTGTTCCACCAGCAAAGGAAACCTTTACCTTGACACCCACCTTTTGTGTCACATGTCAGGTGAAAAGCCAACGCGTGAAATTGCGGAGGCAGTCTTTCCGAGCTTGCTTGTCAGACGAGCAGTCTTGGACATCGAGGGTCAAAAGGATCTCGTGTCGAGGATCCTCGTCCTCATCAGCGGGGCCAGTTTGCTCGATCGAGGACATCCGAATGCCTTTGATGAGCCCGTCGGCAAACGCGCGCTTTGGAGAGGATTTGTGGCCCTCTGAGATGTCTTTGATAATCGAAAGTTCATCGTATTGATGGGGATTCGCCTCGAATTGAAGCGCCAGAATATCTGGGCTGATGTTTGTAGGAGAAAGCTGAAGGTGCAACGCCTCGTTGCTCTCCTCTAGCTTGAGTATATTGGCGATGTCGACTCCGCCATTGGTAAGCGGAGCTTGAGTGCAGAATGGCTCAATATGTCCAATGCGCTTGCCAGTGTCGGGTTGTGGGCGATGGAATGTCTCAACATACTTGTTGACAGTTGCCACGGATGTACGAACATGCCGCTTCTCGAGAAGCCACGGCGTCAACTCATTGCGAACCTGCTTACAAGTCTGTGTGAACCCCCAGTATGAATGGGCAAAGTTGGTGGATGCAACTGTGCCCCGCGCGGAGCGACGAGGTACGCCGTCTGGGTAGCAGACAACGTTCAAGATTGTTTCTTCCTCGTTGGTCATGCAGTATGAATACACCATGTTGCGAAGCTCCGGGAAGATCTCCATCCAAGATATGTTCTGGACCCCCGGTTGCTTTGGCGGGTACTTGCGTGAATGTGAGCGCGGTGGCTGGATGTTGCTGTGGCTTGATCCTCCATCACTATCCTCATCGCTAGAACTATCTTCCGCTTCGGAAACCCAACCGTGCCAAGGGGCCAGAGTGGCAGCTTCTATGGCAAGTCGCTCGGATTTCGTGCGAGGCTTTCGTGATTTGGCTTTCGGCTTTACCTTTGGCTTCCAAGTCGTTTTCTTTACGCGCGAGTCTTTGACAGATTTTTGGTCGCGTATGCGGCGGGGCGGCGGCTGCGATGCTTCTTCTTCTTCTTCTTCTTCTTCTTCTTCTTCTTCTTCTTCTTCTTCTTCTTCTTCTTCATCATCATTACCATCGCTGTCATTGTCCCGGAGACGGGGATTGGGCGCAGCGTTGTAGTCTGCAAGGTCTGCAAGCTCGGCGAGGAGGCGTTCCTTGCGACTCTCGGCGGCTGATAATATTCGTAACGGCTGTTCGGACCCTCTGGAGCGCCTCGCGCGGCTGCTCTTGGCAGATTGGCGTTCTTCTGCATCATTAGCACTTATCCGGCACTTGCATCGTATGTGCCTACCACAAGTCTGGCGTTGTTGGAAACGAGTTCGCTTCTTAGGTGGAAGATGGTAGTCTCCGCCCTCGGGCGTGGGGAACTCGACCACCGAGTCATACTTGCGCTTTGAAGGCATCTCGACAGTTCCATTGGGGAGCGAAGTTTTCAGGGGTGTAGTGACTCTGATATACTTGAGATGATTGTACGGGTTGAGGCAGGTGAGTTGAGTGATCGGAGAATGCGTGGGGAGTGCGGTCGGGTTGGGGAACTTTGGGTCGGGCAGGCAGCCTCAGTCCCTGACGTAGTGACGGACATGCTGAGTGCAGCCCGCTCCTGCAGCATTCACTCGCATTCACTTAAAATTGCCTAGCACTTCAAACTCGCACAGGGAGGCGGTCATGCCACCACCGTCTACCATGAGGAATTCGGTGGCCTATCAATGCATTGAGCGACTCGAGGAGAGTTGAAAGAGGTGGCAGACTGAGCGCGGCTTGAGAAAAGACGATGACAAGATGAGAGGAAGCCGTACGAACACATGTGCTTCTGGAAAGAGCTGAAACAGGATACTTCATAGAAGATAGGGAGAACGAGACTGGAAATCAGTCGATTCGGCATGAAATCGAAGAACTGAGCTTGCCTTCGTGCCTACAGCAAGTGACCGATTGAGGCTGACATCCATCTCTTAGTGCTGCACAATCCCAACTAAGCCTAAATTACTATGTAATGAACGTAAGCAAGGGACAACAGCGCCGCTACAGGAGATAATTCGGACTGCTCAGCCCCAGCGGCTCGTGACTTTAGGCACCACGTTGAAAACCTGCCAACTCGATGTCAGCGATCTACGGTATGATAACAAAACCATCAATGGGCCACGTGCACAATGATCAATGCAAAGCATAAATCCCATAACAGACTTTTGCTGTCGTTGTCGCCGGTTACAACTTCCCAGATAAACAATCGTTCCCTCGGCTACAGCTTCCGAAATAACGATGACATCATCACCATCGCAGTCAATTCCCACGTCTTGCCAATAGTCGTCAGTAACCCCTAGCACTTCTTTCGACTCATAGATATTCAATATCTAGCTTGCAGCTTGATTATATTATCCGTTCATTGCGTGTCGTTGGCGTCGTTGTGAACATTAAAAATCCTTCGGATATGGGCAGCTTGATTACTATTCACCAACCCTGACCTCGGCTACACCACTGATTCGGAAACATGACTTGCAGCCACATCTGCAGAATGGCGCAAGAGCAGTGTTTACTAAACACGACTTCGATTTCGAATCTCCACCAGTACGACACGTTACCAAACTTGACAGCGTTTGGGAGATATGCCCCCATGTTTCCACATCGTGCGCCGTACTTGGCGCCTACACGGTGCATTTCTAAGACCGTTTACGGTTCACGTGAGAGAGGCTATGCCTAGAACAGCAAGCGCTTCGACCAAGCAAGTGCCATGGCTGTGCTTCATAGGTCTACAAGCGAGGCTTGTGGCTATAGTTCGGAGTTTTGTCCGAAAAGCTGGCGCCCTACATACGAACGGTTATGCTCTATCCAAAGGATCGCTACGGCCGAGGCCAGCCCTAACGACCATTGGCTTGCCTTAACGGCTGGGTTATAAAGGCGCAGGCTGCCCTGTCAAACTTTATCCACTGTCTGTTGCTCCCAGAGATATGGCATCGTCGAGCATGACCACCCCGGACTCTCGATCGCTGAGTGAATTGGAAAAAGGAGACTTGGCAAAAGACATGGACGAGGAAACTACAAGGCCCTCGACCCCCTCACAACAGGTCGAAAAAGGGTCACCCAAAGATGCTACACCACAGTCTACCGTGAACTTCGATGATTGGAATGGCCCCGATGACCCAGATAACCCACACAATTGGTCAGCATGGAGTACCTTCTATCATGCTCTGGGTCCAGCCCTCCTAGGCTTTGCAGGGTGCGTTGATCACCACCTCTGAGAAAATACAGCTGACATGCTCAGTACGTTTGGTACATCAGTATACAGTCCCGCAGTAGCAGACGTAATGCGGGACTTCGATGTCTCGCGGACTGCTGCCCTTGTCTGCCTCACCGTCTACACGCTTGGACTCGGCGTTGGTCCCATCGCTACTGCACCTCTGAGCGAAGGCCATGGCCGCAAAATTATCTACACGGTCTCCACCCCCATCTTCCTCTTGTTCATTCTCGGCGCCGGTCTTTCAAAGTCATATCACAGCCTCGTCATCTGTCGTTTCCTGGCAGGCGTGAGTGCCAGTCCTCCTCTGGCCGTTGGAGCAGGGTCTAATGCCGACCTTTTCCCTCCGAGAAAGCGTGCAGTTGCAACGAGCATGTTCCTAGCAGCGCCATTTCTTGGACCTGCTTTAGGGTATAGTCCATTATCCAGCTTTTTAAAAATGCTTTTGTGAACTGACACTTCTTCCAGTCCCATCATCGGCGGCTTCGTAGCACAATACAAATCCTGGAGATGGACACAGTGGTGTATGATATTCGTCACCCTCGCAGCATACATCATAGCCCTCCCCATGAAGGAGACGTATAAACCCGTCATCCTCGCCAAACGCGCCAAAAAGGCAGGCATTACACCTCCCGCCGCCCCAGCCTCAGCGAATGTCAAAAGCGCCATTGCTCTCAAAGTTGTGCGACCCGTCCACATGCTCTTTAGAGAGGTATGTACTTCCTTGTTCCCGTCGACCCTCAAGTCCCCATCCTACATACTCCTTATCGCAACAAATTCCGCAAAAGAAAACCCGAACTAACACCCCCAACCAGCCGGCCGTGTTCTTCTTCTCCATCTACAATTCCTTCGCCTTCGGCGTCCTGTTCATCTTCTTCGCCGCCTTCCCCTACATTTTCAGCCGCCCGCCCTACTCCTTCACCCTCTCGCAAGTCGGTCTCACATTCATCTCCATTGGCGTCGGCGTCGCTCTCGGCGCCGCAACATGCATCCTCGTCGACCGCACCATGTACCAGAAACAGCACCACAAGGCGCTCGCCCGCGGGGAAACGTACACGCCGCCCGAGCACCGCTTGTACAGCGCGATGATCGGCAGTGCGGGGATAGTAGTCGGATTGTTCTGGTTTGGATGGGGTGCGGATAAGGGGGGTCATTGGAGTTGGGTGCTTGTTGGCGCAATTCCGTTTGCGTGGGGGAATATTTGTCTATTTGTAAGTTTTCACCCCTGATTCGATACATGGGATTTTGCGTGTGGGAAGGTATAGACTGGGCTAACTTTGTTAATCTGCAGACTTCAACGGCATTATATCTCGTCGATGTGTACGGTCCACTCAACGGCGCGTCCGCCATGGCGGCAAACGGATTATCGCGGTACACAATCAGTGCCGTGTTTCCGTTGTTCACAGTACAAAGTACGTCCCATTCATATCTCATATCCTGGTTGGAATTTCAGTGGCTGACTAGATCACAGTGTACGAAGCACTCGGTATCGGCTGGGCAACCTCGCTTCTCGCCTTTCTAGCTACACTATTACTCCCGATTCCGTGGATATTCTTCAAGTACGGTCCGAAGATCAGGGCGAAGAGCAAGTACCCGCCGATGAAATGAGAATAAGCGAAGCGCATTATGGACACCAATTTTGGGGGTTGAGGAAGGGATGACCGCAGACAGCCAAAAAGGCTGGCGGGGCGCCCGTGACGGTTTGCATAGGAAGGGCAAAATTGTGGTCTGCCAGGGCATCAAGGTGTGTACGATGCTGTAGGAAGTCATTCAATGACGCTATGCCGGCAGTATAGCGCAGATAAGAGGGAGACGGGAACAAAGCTCAGGGAGATAGAGGAACAGCATATGCCGACGGCGGGCTCCGACGGACTTGAAGTGAATGACTAGCATTGGGAGCGTTAACAGGTTGGTATAGACATGGTCTGCATCATAGACATCGAGCTGGAAGGTTAATGAAAACGACCTATTGAATCCAATTTTTCTACCAGTCGTAAAACGTGGGTTTCAACCAGATAGACAAGCTTCTTGGGTGCAACGGGCCGCTCGGTTCTGTTCTTCCTCTAGTTTTGCGGGAGCTCAATGTGCCCCGTACCGCCTGCTGTGCTACACCTATGGACATGCAGCCCATGCAAGCCACCCTCCGCGGACGTTTAAGTTCCCCGAGGTACCGAGTCCATAATCAAGGCTTTTCCCAAGCCATTCGCGTCTTGACTGTTTCCCAACTCAGCCCTTCCCCACCCCCACCCCCTCAGCCGCACCTAGCGCCACATATGTGGTACCTCCTTATCCGGCTCACTAATCGATCACATATTCTTAATCTCCTCCATCCAGTCCCGACCTTCACTCTTAGCCTTCATCATATTTCCCACAATTTCATCCAACATGGCATGTCCCTGCGGGGATAGGCCAGCCTTGAAGCTTCCCATCCAACTGCGTGCAGCTTGCTGTCTTTGGGCTGCCTGTAGATCGGCTGGGTCGACTGGCGTCTGTACGACGCGTAGAGCGCCGAGGAATTTGGGTAGGAGAGCGCGGATATGATTGCGCTGGGCGTCTTGTGGCGAAAGGGTTGGAGGCTGTAATTGCGGCCCGGATTGCTGAGCTGGGGACATTTGTTCGCGCTTGGTGGATGGCAGTGATGAATTTTGAGCGTTCGTCACAAGTTCGGGCTTGATAAAAGGGGTCTTTGACTGCTGGCCGGTCGGTGCCTTCAGATGGGGATGCTGTGAGGCTGCTAGACGGTTCGAATCAATCTTGGCGATGATGTCTACGAGATACTGCTGGCCGTCAGGCCCGAGTTTGGACCTGAAGTTGGCCTGCAAAGTGCGCGCCATAAGTTTGGCAGACCAGCGTCGACGGCATCTTTGACCCAGCGTCGGACTTGAAGTGGCGTCTGAGGTTCATCCAGTGTCTGTTCATCCTCATGTTTTCTGGAAGGTGGGCTCTCGGGCAGGCCGTGTTGTGTCTTTTCGGCTCCTGACATGGCTTGGTGGTTGTGCATAGGCTGCGTTGGGGAATTGCAGACAGGCAGACCGTGCTGTGGCTGCTGTGACCCTTGAGAAACTGAATTGTCGAGGTGTGGTGGAAAGCTCTGCTGCGGGCCCTGATACTGCATAGGACAGTGCTGCTGTCTCATCGTCTGTCCCATGTAGCTCTCTGATAAGTCTTGCGTATGGGCAAAGGCCTGCTGCATCTCGCATGAGTTATATGGCGAGCTCCGAGAACTTGCCTGGACCTCTACTTGTGCATCCAGTTGCCACTTCTGCATCAACACACTAACCCGGACGCTAGCAGCCTGGAGTCGTGTCAAGGCTTGCTTCCTTGCTATTTCATCAGGGTGATGTTCCAAGATGCCCCAGTTCTGAGCGATGGTGGCTTCCATGTTTTGCAAATTCTCTCTGAAGGCGGCCAAGTAGCGGGGATCAGCGAAGAGATCACCAGGACGGATAATATTGACACCAGAAGAAGATACGAATGGGTTCTGCCAGCTCGGAGTCGGATTTGTCGGCCGGCCAGGATGCTGCTGTTGAGATTGTTGAGATTGCGAAGCATGTTCCAGTGGCGGTACTCGTGAGATCGGCATGATGCTGGTGGGCATTAGGCCAATTTCACCGTCGACATCTGTGAGGGAAGACGAGTGGGCTAAAGATGAATGGGTTGCCTGGCGTCCTGGATAAACCCGCTGCTCTGGTGAGCCGTTGGACTCACCTTGCTGCCTGAGATTGCGAACGAACCGTTGCGAAGACAGTGTGGCCGAGTCGCGGGAGAGCGCTGCTGCTGGGAAGCCTCTAGAAGTCTCCGTCGAGTCACCTCAGCCGAGGAAGCGGCTTGATCTGCCGAAAGGGTAGTTGGGGTGGCGCGAGATGCGTTCTGCGGCACAGGCGCAACGACTTCTGGGCTTGTGGCAATGGATATGTGATGGACGACGGGGGTCGAGTGGGGAAGGACTGCAAGCTGACCACTGTTAAGGCCTGGCGTGATTAAAGAATCTACGCCCGTCGTTCTCGCGCTGTTCGCAGCCATGTGGTAAGGAACGTCTGGGGCGCTGTTATATAACACTGACCGCGAGGGCATACTGTTAGTGTACCGAATCGGCTCAAACTGCGGTATGTAAAGTAGCGGATGTAGGCCTGGCTCTTCTGCCACCTGAGGACGGACGTCGAGACCAAACAGATAGTCGGTGTACGCGGGAAAGAAGCTGCAGTCGCGCTGCATATTCTCCCACTCTTGATCACGGAATGGCATCGTCGTGTAGGTGATGCCTTGGGCGGATCCTATGTTATAGCCTCGGACTAGGTTTCGTACTTAGGAAGGATTGAGCCGGCTCAGAGCAGTCACCATGGTTGGGAAAGAGGCACCCTCACTGGCGCTAGTGGGTTCGACTAGCGTATTCTCACCATTTTGAGTCCGCTGGGGTGTAGTAGTCACGAATAGAAGAAATCAGCACAATGATCAATGCATCGCAATTCTCCCGAAGTATTTCTGATCAAGTCTCTGGACTCACAGTATCTCAATGCACAGTTCTGTATGGTCACAAATTTCTCTTTTCGCAGCATTCTAGAACACCAACCGTTGGCGATTCAACAGGTATTCGTGTCGGGGTGAAGGCGGGCAGGTGCAAACCACGGTTCAGAGTAAAGCCGACGAATATATCGACTGGCCTAAGAAAAAGTGTAGAGGCAGCATATCATTTTTAGAAGGACAGTGAGAAATGTGACACATGGATTTGATACGATGGAGCGGTGTCATAGAAGCATGATACATAGCAAACACAGCAAGCAATGACAGGAGGGTAGAAAGAGGACAGAAAAACGACAGAGACACGCTTATGCCACACCCCATCGAACTCTAGTGGGACTAGTTCATGGGCAGATGAAGGCATATCAATGATGACTGAGGGGAGAGGTCATTCGTAGCTCAGTGTCGTGTGCGCCTACTTTTCTAGACGTTGTAACGTGGACACGCGGGTATTATGGGGCCTCGGTGAATATCGACCGATATTTGTTGACGATGAGATCATCATTTCGTGGTGTTGACATGCATGAGGGTGAAGGCTTGACGCGTCGAGTTCTCCATCGGCGCTAGGATGTTCCGGGGTCGAAAGATGTCAAGAAGTTCCCCTCCACCCCACCATCTCAACTTCTGTTCGTCAAAACACTGTCCTTACCTTTCACACCTCAGAGTCACGCTTGGCTCTACGATTACACGGCCGCAGTTACATCAGCCGACATGACAGACAACGAAGCCGAACCCGAGACCCTTGAAGCCCTGCAAGCGCGCCATCGCAAAGAACAACGCGACCTCGTGTCCCGCATAACACAAAAGAAGAAGCAGGCGAGCAAAAAGACACGTAAAGGCGTCAACGATGAGTGCGAGCGGCTAGAGAGGGAATTGAACGAGAAGCATGAACGGGAGATAAAAGCCTTGAACGGCGAGGCAGAGGAGGACGAGGTCGAGCCAGAAGACGATACGGCTGAGGATGGGGTTGCCAATCTACAGCTGAATGGCAGTAGTGTGCCGAGCCAGAATACAAGCGTCAATGGCGACGATGCAGACGATGCGCCAGGAGGTCGCAAGAAGAAACCGAATCGAGCAAAGGCACGACTCGCACGACGCGCCGCCGAGCAGGACGCCATGGTGCGAGAGGCAGAGCGCGAAGCTGCGAACGCACCGAACCCTCGCGAGATTGAGCGCGAACGAATGGCGGCTCAGCTCGAACAACACAAGCTCTCGCTGCATGAGATCAGGGCAGACGGGCATTGTTTGTATGCTGCTGTAGCCGACCAGCTGAAGGCGCGAGAGTTGGATCTGGAGCCAAAGATACGCCTCACAACTGTCGACGATACAACTGGGGGCTATAAGAAGGTGCGACGCGCTGCGGCAGACTGGATCGAGCAGAATAGCGACGACTTTGCGGGCTTCACCGAGGATCCGCTGCCTGAGCATGTGCGCAAGATCCGCGAGACGGGCGAGTGGGGTGGCCATCTGGAGCTGCTCGCTCTAGCTCGCACCTATGGAGTCAGGATATGCGTCCTGCACAGCGACGGAACCGTCAACAAGATCACGCCTGAAGGAGACGACAAGGAACTAGAGGAGATATGGTTGGGCTACTACAAGCACAGCCATGGACTTGGCGAGCACTACAACTCGCTGCGGAAGGCTGGATGAGGTGGATCACATTTGGAACGTCATGACATTTAGACTATGTTTGCTTATGCCTCCAGACGCTCACGCAGTCCCTCACCACGCCGTTTACCACGCCCGGGCCGATCGTACGCTTCGGCGTGTAGTGTGCAACCCTCACGAGTGCCTGCGCCGATTCCGGTCTATCCGTAGCTACTACTACGCCCGTGTCGTTATACTTTATATCTTCTCCAGGCCTCTTAAGCAATTCGACGTGGACTGTAGGAGGGAGAGACCACGGCGGTCCGGCAGACGCTGCAGGTTTGTGTGTAGGAAACTCGAGGCATACAAGGGCACCGCTTGGTGAGAGGAGCGACGCCGTGCGGTGGGCCCATCGCGGACGCAGGTCTGGCGGCAGGGCGCAAAGGAACTGGAACCATCAGTACGCAATAACATATAACGCCTGATGCACGAGGTAGACATACCGTGTTGTCGTATATCACATCAAACTCGCCCACGCCGTTCACGCCTGCTTGCCCGAGCCATCCATCGTCGAAATAGTCACCTACAACAACCTTCGCCACGCCTCTCCCTGTTTTACCATCCTTCGTCGCGTTGTCGCCACTCTTCGCTGCCTCGCCAGATCCTTCTAGATATTCTCGAGCTGCAAGTGCCGCGTGTTCCGACACCTCCAGTCCATACGCATCATAGCCCCAGCTCGCAAAAAGAGCTACGTCGTAGCCCCTACCACAACCCGGCACCAAAGCCTTGAGACGCTTGCCATCTTTAAGTGATGGAGCGGGAAGCTCGACGCTGGGGGCCGGGCCAGGAGCTGGCGCGCCAGGTGTGGGGTTGGGGTCTGACGATGTTGATGGAGCTTGTGGAGATGCAAGAAGATCTACTAGAGCTGGGTTCGCGCTTCCACGATCCCAAGGAATGAACGAGCCTTCTTTCCAGAGCGAGTCCCAGCCCTGGGGATGCGACGATGTTGGCAGCGTGGAGAAGTGCGTGCGGAGGCGATCTTGATTCTGGGTTGCCATCTTGGGATGTAGAGTCTAATGACACTGTCTCGACCGGCTTGGTAGCTCGGAGGGGAAGTTTGGAGGTTGTATAAATGGGTTTCGTGGTTCAATGGCTCGATATCGAATGACTACAAAAAGTCTGGCGGTGTGTGGTGGCTGGGAGCTTAAGCTTAAGCTTTCGGGTGCGACATCGGTTGATTAGGTTTCAGATGAGATCTAGCCGTCCCGCGTTGTGGACAGGGAACCAAAAGCGTCAGATATACTATGCATTCAATTGTCGAGTAGTGAAAATGGTACTGTCGCGAAAAATATTGCATCAACATTGGACTGGTCACACATGTTGACGACTACCCCGCTGATCGAAAACGGCGGTGCAGATGGCGTAAGTTGTCGTCCCGAACCGAGGGTTCACGACTTGGCATCCACGCGACACCAGAATTGCGACCAGAGTCTGGGAACCGGGTATTCGAAAGGCCCGACAGTCATCTCAATTCTAAATCGACGTCCACATTTATGCAAAGCCATCATCGCGCCCTCATGTACCCCGCCGGAAATAGTGTTCGATTGCGGGGCATGGCGCCTTAATTCCGCGCAAAGAGCTGCGAAAAAGTCGAGACGCTTCAATCGGCACTATGGAATCAGCCAAGCGCTCGGAGCTGATGAGGCAATCCGACTCCGACGATGGATTCACGCTCCCTCGCACCTTCTACATGTCTACTGTGCGGATCATCGGCGTTATTCAGGCGGTCCAAAGACACCAGCTACTCCGCTGCAAGACGCACGACGACTGCTAGACTGCATCGGCCGAGGCATGATCATCTGAACGACGATATCGGAAAAGCATCGGAAAAGCCAAAGTGGAGAAGAAGATTGATGCACACGACACAACATCGAAGCACAATCATTCATACACCTTTCATGTCGACGGCAGAGGATGTCGGATCCTGAAAAGCAGCCACAAGGTCTTGGAACGACGACGTCTAATCATGGCACAATTACGTCACCTGACGTTGGGACAAAGAAGCAGGACTTCGAGAATACAAGCAGCGATTTTGTGTTGGAGAAAAGAGATAGCATCGAAGAGCATGATACGCGTACAAAAGAAGATGCGATTTCAATAGCACCGTCTCGTGCTTCCACGTCCTCAGACCATTCGTCGTCGAATCAGGACACTGCCTCACCACACGAGACGAAACGACCTGTCACACTAGCCAGAACGACATCTGTAATTCCAGATGCCGTCCTCACACCGCGCGCCCAACGTCGTGGCCTCCTCGCTCGCTTCACATTGATCCCAGAAGTCGAGAATCCATACCACTACACGCGCAAAACGAAATGGTTCCTTACATTCATCGTCGCATTTTGCGCTATGGCAGCCCCAATGGGAAGCGCTATTGTTATGCCAGTCTTGCAAGAGATCAGCATAGCATTCAACGCCAGTCACACCGTCACCAATATGAGCGTCGCAGTCTACATGCTCAGCATGTCCATCTTCCCGCTCTGGTGGTCTAGTTTCAGCGAACGCCTGGGCAGAAGAACAATATACATTACCTCGTTCATCTTGTTCGTCGTGTTTGCCATTCTTTCAGCTGTTTCGAATAGCATATCGATGCTGATCATTGTCCGCACTCTCTCTGGCGGCGCTGCTGCATCAGTCCAGGCCGTTGGAGCAGGCAGCATAGCAGACATCTGGGAAGTCCGTGAGCGTGGTCGCGCAATGGGCATCTTCTACATGGGTCCGTTGTGCGGTCCTCTCTTTGCGCCCATCATCGGCGGCGCGCTCGGCGAAGGTCTAGGCTGGCGAAGCACACAATGGTTCCTCGTCGTATACGGCGGCGCAACACTCATCTTCATCATCTTCGCGCTCCCCGAAACACTCCCTCGCGTTCCACGCACACCATCCTCCGAAGACTCTGCACCGACCTCATCTCCCACCGACGTGGAAAAGGGCGCCACTCCCTCCTCTCTCCAACGCACAACGACCCGCGCATCCACCGTCCAAAAAACAAAATCCTTCCTCACACACCTCCGCCAAATCTTCATCGACCCTCTCAAAATCCTCCTCTGGCTGCGCTTCCCACCCGTCGCTCTGACTGTCTACTACGCAAGCATAACCTTCGGCTCTCTCTACATCCTCAACATTAGCATCCAATCCTCCTTCTCCGCCGCCCCATATCGCTACCCCACCATCATAATCGGCCTCCTCTACATCCCCAACAGCGCAGGATACTTGCTCGCCAGCCTCTTCGGCGGCCGCTGGATCGACAGCATCATGCACCGTGAAGCCCGCAAAGCCGGGCGCTACGACGACAGGGGCAAACTAGTCTTCCGACCAGAAGACCGGATGAAAGAAAATGCATGGCTCGCCGCAATACTCTGGCCCGCGGCCCTGATCGTCTATGGCTGGACGACACAAACACATCAACACATTTCCATCCCCATGATTTCGAACTTCCTATTCGGTATCGGAAGCATGCTTATTTTCAGTCTGGTGAATACCATGTTGACGGAATTCATGCCCAAGCGTGCCGCGAGCGGGATCGCTTTGAATAATTTCGTGCGCAATATTTTCAGCTTTACGGGTGCGGTTGTCGCGGAGCCGATTTTGAGTGCCATTGGGAATGGCTGGTTGATGACGATACTTGGGATTTGGAGTTTGGTCACGGGGTGTGCGGCGCTTTGGGCCATGGGCAGGTGGAGTGGGAAGTGGCGCGAGAAAATGGTGGAGGAATTTGGATAGGCGTGGAAGGAAGATTGCATAAAGGTATGGCGTTTGGGATTGGCATAGCGTGTTACATGTTCAATTTTTCTTGGATGACTTAAGTTCATATCTTCGTACGTGATGGTGTGTATTATGTATGCCAGCAGGGTGGTGTTGGCTGAGTTTCGGCATGACATAGCAATACAGCTCATGCTGGCCCACAAGCCG
This sequence comes from Paraphoma chrysanthemicola, assembly GCA_020744225.1. Classification (NCBI taxonomy): domain Eukaryota; kingdom Fungi; phylum Ascomycota; class Dothideomycetes; order Pleosporales; family Phaeosphaeriaceae; genus Paraphoma; species Paraphoma chrysanthemicola. The sequence goes on from JAGMWG010000002.1 coordinate 778,640, forward strand.
ATGGCGAGCTAGCTTGCGCAGAAACACTTATCGACATGTGCAAATCAGAATAAGCAGCATGCTAGATGTCCGAGGCAGCGTCCGAACGATCATGAACGGCCGGTAGCCTCGATAGTGTGTCCTAGCGATCAGCTTGACATGGCCCTTGACTCTGCTCCACTGATCAGGACCATGGTTCACCACGATGTTCCACTTCCGACTGATTCCTTCGCAATTTGGAAACTGTCGTCAGAAGCTCTTCCATTGTTTTTCAGGAACCCCACCGCTCTACTGACGCGCTCCAGTTACGAAGCTCCCCTCTCAACAGCATAAGGTTGCTCGAAGAGAGACCGACGTGCTGCACGTCCCACATTTCCAATTATTGCCTGCATATTCCCCCTGACGAACATGCTGCGCTCTGATACCCATTGAAACCTGTACTCTTATGAATACTCAAAGATGAGCTTGTGCTAGCAGCCCGACCTCCTCCGCTAGCTCGCTCCGGTCAAGAAGCTCCACTATCACGTACTTAACGCCACTCAACGTCGGCCATTGCCGACGTTGAGCCTGAGAGAGTTGTTTTGAATCCCAAGCTCCCGTTTGCCACACGATCGTGCTTCCTTTGGACATCGGCAATGCTTCCACCGTCAGAGAACAGGTAGCGAACATCTCATGTACAGCAGCCCAGCCTCCTCTGCTGACATGCTCCGGTCAAGAAGCTCCATTGTCGCATGCTGCATGCCATAACTTGCAACTTGAAGTGGTCCACACTGATTGCTTGTCTGTTGTGTACGAAACCATGGAGAAAACATCTCCGGTGTCGACAGCCCCATGCAAGCCATTAGGCTAGCACTCTCCCGAGGAAGATCCCTCGCTGTCGACGCGCTCCGATCATAGAGCTCCACATTAGACGTGATACACGCCCCTATCGCACTTTGTGTAGTGAGAATCTCACGGCAAGGTCCCGATCAATCGTTATAAATCGTTATGATATTCACATAAGAAGCGGTCCCATAAGCATTGATCGTCTGAGAAAACGCCGACTCATGCTCTTCCAGGCTGTGGTTATCTGGTCAAACCCCACTATGGTGAGGCGCTCCGATCAAGGAGTTCCGCTGATGGCATGATGCATGCCCGTGGAGCTAGCGATTCAGATCCAACAGACATCGACATTATTCAGCGATGCTTTCGTGTGGCGGTGGAAGGCGATTCCGCTTTAAAATTTGATTGTTGCTCTTGGTATGTCGCATTTCGATGCGCATGACGACATGGCAACCTTGCCAATCGTCTCTGGGCGACAGAAAGTCTCGTATGCAAGGATGTCGACAGAGTGAAAAGTTCGGCGCGAGATTGGTTGGTGCTGCTTGTAGAGATTCACGCAGTTGACAAGCATTGGAGAATCGTCGTGCAAAGCTCTGCGGCAAGATGCTGTGATTGATCGAGGCCGTAATGTTGTTGTTGTTGTTGTTGTTTGAAAAGAACGCCCGTCGTAAGATTGGCGTTAAGTCCCATGGGACATGGAAGTATGTAGAGTCGCAGGATGCATTCAAGCGTTGCGTCAAGAGGTACAGTCGCTCTTGCGGCGCGCTTGTCGAACCGCCGTTGTTCTCAATGTTGTTGACTATCAAGGCTCTATCAGCGATGCCAGCTATATTCCAGTACGGCATGCCACTTACCAAACCACTTTGCACGCGATGTCGTTGTGGCAGGTTTCGAATAGCTCGGCGCGGGGCGCGATTGCTTGAGTGACGTTGTCGGCAATAAAGCTCTACCGTGGTGCTTGATGTAGTGCCGTCCCCGTTGCATACTTCCAGAAAAGTGCCTGCGAGCGGGAGAAAGACCTGTGCCTGTTCTCCCAAGCTACCAGACCTCGAAAAACTGTCACCTATATACATGTCAGTCAACCGACTCTGATACCGAACTCTCGTACCTACAGCGACAAGACTGTTAGGACCTCACCGCAGCTGGCGGGCTGTTAAGACGAGGTGAGGTGAGGAAGAAAAGGTGAGGGCGAGCGTGCGGGTTGAAACATGGGAAAGCGCGCTAGCGGGACAAGTTAGTCACCCGCACGTGACTTTCGGGACTGCACTAACGGCACACACATGACGCAGTTGCATGGGACGACTCAAGATGACTCCATCTGGGCCTTTTACATTGTTTGGCAGTGGCAGGTTGCGAGAGAAAAGTCTTCAATGGCCTACCGTGAGCAAATGTATTGACCTTTACATGCAAGCCCGGAATTATCCAATCCTTCGCAGTGTAAGTCTTGTCTTTGAATGCCCAATACACTTGTACCCATGATTAGCCAACACAATAGCTCGCTTCTGTCGTTCCAAGTTGGACCGTCCCCTTCTTTTCAAAGCAACTTCAACCAGTGCTGCTGCGGACATCCATCATATCATTGGCACACGGTTGGGCATCGCTTTCTAGGTACGTGCAACAGATTTTGGCTGCACTGCAAGACCACATTTGCATCCAACAAACGAAGTCCTCTTTCGTCGGGATCAACGACGCCCAAGAAGCCTTACAAGAGAAATCATGATGTTCCTGAAGAAGTGTTGAAAGAACATTCCTTCCATAGAGACGAAATTTAATGTCAAACTGTCACGATCTACATGATGAGATTCACGCTAGTATAGCCGTAGATTGAATGCACATTTGATCATCTACATAATGGCCAGGTTCGATCGCCACGCATCGTCTTCAGTTATTCCTCAAGACCGTCGTCGAATACGGAATGGCACCTTCTCAGCGGGCTGCTGCGTCCCGAACCCGTACCTCGCATAGTCGTTCTTCGGCCTCCAACCCTCGGGCGTCAACAGCTCAAAGTCAAACTTGCTAAACATGACCGCTGCATTCACAATCATCTCCATCTTAGCAAAGTGTCGGCCGGGGCACATGTGCTCACCAAGGCCGAACGGCACCCATTGACCTTTTCGATTCTCCAGAGAAAACGACTCCGCCTTGCCGCCACTAGCTTCTGGAGCAACAAGGAATCGACGGGGCTCAAAGTCGCTTGCCGGGTGACCCGGAACGTCCCATTGTTCGTTCAGATGCTCCACGTTACTAGAGACGATGAGGTTTTGATCTTTCTTCAATAGCCAAGAGCCCACTGTGTGCTCCTTCTTCACGGTACGTGTAATCAGTGTTGCAACGTGTAGTCGCAATGTCTCCGCGAAGACTGCCTGCAACAGGGCATTGTTGGTCAGCCGGCCTGGGTCGATCTTTTGTCTACCGTCTGACACGCTTGCGGTGGCTTCGCGATCAATCTCGTCTCGCACATCCTTGAGCAGGTCTTTTGAGGCTAGCACCTCGACCATGTACCAGAATGACGCAGGTATCACGTTTGACGTCATTCTGTGCATCAATTAATAAGTCACAGTGCGTCTGAAGCGCGGAGAGGGATACTTACGACCAGATGAGAGCCAGATCAATGCTCGCTCTTCCATCCTCCTCGAAAAGCCCTTCAGTTGCGTCGAGAAGCTTGTTCCGCCTCTTTATTGCACCAAGGCCCCATGCTGGGTCCCACGTCGCATCGTCTGAAGATCCAGGTTTATCGTTCTTCAACGCGTGCTGCCTCCAGCGCTTCATTGAGGCCACCATCCGGTCTCGAGACTTCGGAGCATCAGGCCTCATCCACCTAGGCATTCCGAGAGCGAGGAAGCCGATGTTGGTGTCATATTCCCAAAAGTCCTTACAGAGATCTGGATTGAGATCTAGCATTTGCTGTCCGAAGATGGAGACGACACCACAGTCAAACAAGACATCTCGCAGGAATAAGTAGAGATCTGGCATCTCGACCCAGTCTTTCCCTATGTTCGATGCTTTGCACCAGTCTTCCACGGCGTCCACAAACCTTGGTACCATTTCGTCCAGACTGCTCTTGGAGAACGCGTCGGAGAAGAAGATCACTTGGTTCCTCATGAGCCTTCTTCCAGGATGCACATCGGTACCGGGATACGGTTTGACGCCAATACCAGAGTTGTCTTTGGCGATCGCGTCGATAATCTTCTGGGGTCCGCCGAACATACCACCGAACAGCGGTGCGCTTACAACGTTCCAGTCGAAGTGGTTTGTTGATAGAGCTTTTCGGATAAATTCTGCTCCCGAGAGTAGGACGAAATTGAACCCTATGCCCTTGAAACGGACTATCCCGCCGCTGACAGCATGTTGTCTGTCATGGTAAGCTTCTAAGCCGACAAACAGAAGTTCCCAGACCGACCTAAGCGCGCCGGCAAGCGTGTCACTTCCAGCAGCGAACGTCCCTGTGTGCGCAATAAATGGCCATAGGTAAGGCACAGAGGCCGGGAGACCGCCGCCAGCCTTTTGTCTAGCCTTGAAGTATAGTGACGAGAAGAGGTAAGTTGTGAGTGGAACGAGCACTATCGCCAATACTGGGAGCAGCATAGTTGCAATGAGAAAGCGATAAAGGAAAGTTGAGAAGTGGTTCTGAAGGCAGCACTTCAAACAAGGCGACTGTGCCACTTGATGATGTCTATCTGCCTATTGGCTAATTTGGGTCTCACACGCGTCTCGAAATACTGCGTGGTGATTCGATACCGATAGTGTGGATAGCCCGCGCGGGTGGGTAAAGGCAACCAGCGCTCGGACTCCGAAAGGACACCAGCCACGCTGCGACGTGGCAACGAAGAGCGATGCATTATCACGCAAGCCATATCCTTGCTAATTGTATATACGCTAAATGAATACTCGCTAGATTCAAACCCTTGATGATTTTCTCAAACGAAACGGGATCGGCTCAGCTGGTGGCAAGGTGCCGAACCCGAAATGATTGATGTCAACGGCAGGGCTGCGCTTCGCTGAAGAGCCAAGATCGATGTCGAAATGCGCGGTGATATACGCAAATGTGAGCATCATCTGGTGCTTAGCAAAATGCCGACCAGGACACATCCTCTCGCCCATACCATATGGAAGCCATTTGCCTTCGGTCCCCGCCAATGAGAAGATCGGCCCGGATTCGGAGTCTTGCAGGAATCGCTTCCCCCAAAACTGGCGCACGGGATGAGGATCCTCCTCTGTTCCAACATTCCAGTTTCTTTCGTCCATGTGGCCGGTATAGCTGCAGACCACAACTTTCTGCCCTTGTGGGACCGATGTTCTGCCCAGTTGGCTATCTTGCATTGTTTCCCGCACCATCATCACAGCGACGTACATTCGCAGGGTTTCAGCGTAAATTGACTGAAGCAGTGGGGATCCAAGCAGTCGCCTTGTATCGAACATGCGATTGGGATCGTCGCTTTTGACAAGAGCGACCTCATTGCGCGCTTGCGACATGAGATCTTGGTTTGCCAGTGTCTCATATATGAACCAAAACGTTGCAGGAATGATGTTAGTGTTCGTACTACACAACTCGTCAGCGATGGAGGGCTCATGCGGCACAGTTGACTCACGCCCAAAACATGGCTGTATCTGTTGCTGCGCAGGCCTGATCATCCCACTCCTTGAACGACTCGAACACCTTGTTTCTCAGCTTCATGCACTTCAATCCCCAATGTTCATCCCAATTTGCATCTGAATTGTCGTCGCTCTGATGCGCTTTGGCACGGCCTCTCCAATTTTTGACGGCAGCGATGCACTTGTCTCGCGCGTTGCGCGAACCGGGGTTCAAGAACCGCGGTAGACCTCTGGAAAGTGCGGGAATGTCCTCGTCGAACTGCCAAAAGTCTGTCATCAAATGTGGGCTTTCTCGCAGCAGGTGAGGACCGAAAAATGCATCAACCGAGACCTTGAAAAGGATGTCTCTTAGGAAGAGATACAAGTCTGGTTTCTCAACCCACTCGGTTCCAATGTCGCAGTCGTTCATCCATGACTGAAGATTGTCTTCAAAGTGTTCGATGAGTGCTGGTAGCCCAGTACGACTTATAACCCGGTTGGTCGCTTCGTGCTTGAGGTACATGAATCTTTCATTCGGAGGAATGTTGCTGCCAGGAGACGGTTTCCGAGCAACTCCAGAATTGTCGCGGCAAATCATATCGAGAATGCTTCGCGGCATCTCGAGTACATTTTTGAGGAATAAGACGCTCACGGCGACGAAGTCAAAGGCTTCAGGCTGCAGAAATACTCTGCGGATATGCTCCGTATCACGTACCAGCCAAAGGCTCGTGAAAGGTAGCCGAAACCGAAGTATGGGTGGTCCTTTGGCATTACTACATATTGTGTTAGAATGCCTTTGGCCTTTTGCAAATGTTCGGTACGCTTACGTGACGATAGAGGCAAGCTTTGTGGGACTTCCCAGGAACAGCAAAGCATGTCCTAATACTGGGATCCCAAGAGGAGCACTCGGTGGTTTCGCAGGGTTTGGGTGACACCGAAGGAACCTGGTGGTGCGACTAAGAAGTCCCGATGCAACGAAGAGGCCCACCAGCCACTGTATGTACACATACCAAGTCTGTCCGGAGACAAAATCGAATTGTTGATAGAGCATGATTCTTGCAGATGGGAAGATCGATCGCTGCAAGAGCAAAGTCTAAAGACGCCTGATATTTGCAGTATCTATGTGAACTACCAACACGTTTTCAAGCCACGCCAATCACCACGACGTATCTTGGCCTGAGACACTTCTTCAAGTCGCTTGGACAGATTTAGAATAATGCCTTGCAAATCTCCAGGACGCCCCGTGAGCGCATAGATCCTGGGAATTGTGTGCCGATCAGCTCGCAAGATCTCGGCAAGTCAATCCTGCAGAGAAACCAAGATCCCATGTTTCCTTGATTCCCGGACACCTACACTGCTCTTGTGCGATGCAGTGTATGATTAGCGGCCTTAGTGTATGTCATCAGCCACACGGCTCACCTGCATCGGATCCTACAGGCCACTCATTGGATGGCTAGTGTGTTATGTCAGAGCCGACCACACCACAGGTAATCTAGCATAAATCTTCCGTCGGTGTCCGAAGGACCCTGCGGGAGTTCCAATAAACGCCTTTTGACAAGGTTGAAATCCAGCGGCAAGCCGTGTACTTCAGCATCAGCCTTACAAACACCTCAGCTATCCATTTTCAAGCACCAGTTTAGGCTTCAACGTCACACAGCCAAAATGAGCACTTCTCTCTGGGGCGCGGGTGCTTTGATTTCCCAACAAACATTTCTTGTTAGTAGAATCACCGTTTGGCTATTCTGTTACTGACTTCGTGACAAGCTGGTATCATGGGCAGGTTTCTGCGTGGCCACTGTCTGCGTCCTCGGGCGGCTTGCCACGCGTGTCACAGTCTTCAAGCGTCTAGCAAGCGATGACTACTTGGTCATTCTCGCATGGGCGAGTTCAATAGCCTTCTCGGTGCTATGGCAGATCAAGATACCGGGTGTATACGCCACGATCGAGCGGATGACGGGCAAAGCGCCCATGGGCCTCGACTACTTCATCTATCTCCACGAATTCGTGACGGTGCAGACGGGTTCGATCATATGCCAAAATGTGGGCCTGTGGTGCATCAAGTTCTCTTTCCTGTTCTTCTTCCGCAAGATGGGAAGTCAGATTCGGCGACAGCAAATTCTCTGGTGGTGTGTTACTGCCTATGTTGCGGTTACACTGCCCATTGCGATTGCTGTGTCGCCTTGGAAATGCCATAGCACCGATCTGCTGAAAGTCGTGGGTAAGTTGGTATCATTCTACATAGCTGCAATTTTGCTGATTGCGTCTAGTGGAATGCAGCACACCTGAGATTGGCAAATTCACGTTGGACGCTTTCAAGGTTCAGGCGGCCTTTGACATTAGCTCGGAGGTCTTCAGTGAGTAGATGCTGACTTTGCATCGAGCAAAAGCTAATCAGCCAGTTCTCATCATCCCCTTCACAATCCTGTGGCAGGTCCGCCTCGACGTGCGCCGCAAGCTGGCACTCGGTGCATTGTTCGCCCTCACGGTGTTGATCATCGTATGCGCCATAAGTCGTACCATAGTCGTCACAGAAACTGCATCTGGCCCTTATCTCGACGTTACGTGGCTCTACCTATGGTACAAAGTCGAGCTAGATCTAGGTATGGTTTTATCCTAGCTATCTTCTTTCGAGATGCTAATTTAGCATAGCAATCGTTGTTGCGTGCTTAGCTTCATTCCGAGCGCTCTTTACCTCACAGAGAAATCGCCAGCTTCCGAACTATCCAGCTCAGCAGGTCGCATCGCCAACACCTCGATTCAGGAGCAATGATGATACGCTGTGGGGTTCTAAGCCAAGGAGCGAGGCTTCAGATACATACCTTGCGCCTGGCACGGTACGTGTAAAGACCGATTTCGTGCTCAGCGATCACAGCTCCGCTGCTTCTAGGGGTTCGTCTGCGGAGGTGTGAAGTGAACGATCTACTGTGTCTCCTGGTTCAAATTGTGGTATCGTAGGGCATCAACGAAGAATGAATGTTTGCACTGGCGTGTGCGCCAATGGGTAATGACGCCGTGAGCGGCTCCATTTTACCGTAGGACAAATGTCCCAATAAATCAATCTTACAACCATTAGCCTCAATAGAACGATGCGAGAAGTTAATTTGTTTTCTGGTTCGCTCGTGTCTCTTAGTCTCAGCAGCTAACCATGATACTCGGGGCAAGATACCCGCTTTGCCAGCAAGGGCACAGCGTGGCACAGTTCCGACCAAAACTCCCTTTGCATCAGACCGGTGTGGCTGTCCCCAATTAGCGGTATGACAGCAAAGCTTAATTCTCATCACATGCGCTTGCCACGATAAGGTACCAGGTCTACCATGGTGAATTTGATCGTTATGATCAACCTGCGGTACACGAAGTGAGTAGTGGGGCCCGTTCGGCCCCCAACCAAGATTGTCCTGCATCGGGAATCAACGAACAAGGCTCTGGATGGGGTCATTGACGCAAGTACGTGTGAAGGATTCGTGGATATTGCGGCACGGCGGAGAACCGCCTCCGATTGGCCACGCCGATTCTCCGAAGGCGCACCCCTACCAAATGTGCAGCTTCGCACCCCACATGTCTTACATTTGAATCCCGACGAATTATTGAAAATGAGGCTTCGAAGTATCGCCCCAGGTGATGAACATCGCTCCTTCTAATCGAGTCAGATTGCGTCGCGCCCCGTTCATGTCCTCACAAGGCTCCAAGCCTCCGTGAGTCCCTGTCGTTGGGGCTATTCATGTCGATCGCACATCCAATCCCGGCGCTAGAGCTCCCCGACATGTGAGGATTCGATTGGTACCGGCGCGCGTAAGACCAAGGGTAGAGCGATAAGCAAATAGAACAAACTCAAGAGATAGCTGCTGTGCCACAAAGCTGGCATCGTTGCGCCGGCAAGGAACAATTGTGACCAGGGGTGGCTCCAGAATTCGTGACAGCCGCCAGGACACCTCTCTTGTTGCTCGCTCCGCTACTGCATGCCCGTCACAGTATTGCAGCTAGGTGTACATTCATGGTTCTTGCAGCTTTTCGTCCTCAGACTGCGGGTATGAACGACGAGAGAGACTATTTTTCACGAACCATGTTAGTCAACTGGCTTGAGGCTACATCTGGAGAACGTCGCGATGTAGGAGCTGGGCTTTCATTTTCCAATTTGACAGTCGAGGGAATACGCCAGGATGGGAGCATTCAACCTACTTGTCTCACATATCCGTTGACTCTATTTCGATGGCTAAGAGGTAGCATGAGTCATGACCACTCGCCAGTCACCATCCTTCGTGACCTCGAAGGGTGTATTGCCGCTGGTGAAATGTGCCTTGTACTTGGTCGCCCTGGAAGCGGCTGTAGTACCTTCTTGAAAACGATCGCACAACGACTAGAAGGGCTGCAGCGCAGCAAGGAGTCTCAACTCTATCACAAAAGTATGTTTCTTGTCCTCTTTGTATCCTTTCGGCTGATTTATAATTTGTAGGTGGTAGAGAGGGCTCGAAAATCCACGACGACTGTATGTATTGCGCCGAAGACGACCTTCACTTTCCGGACTTGAACGTCACACAAACCCTCGACTTTGCAGCACGATCTAAACCCCAGGAATCGCCACTTCCGACTAGTTCTGTAAAGGATAATGCTACTATGGCAGCTCAGACTATGGTCAACTGCTTTTCGCTTGACAAGTGCGCAACTACCAAAGTTGGCAATGAGATCAAGAGAGGTATCAGTGGAGGCGAAAAGAAGCGAGTAAGTCTCGCAGAAGCTATGCTTAGGCGAGCAAAGTTTCAATGCTGGGATAGTAGCACATCCGGACTAGACAGTGCAACGTCTTCACACTTCATCGAATCGCTCCGACAGGCTACCACTATACATCGAACTATCACTTTTGCTGCCCTATATCAAGTCTCCAAGGATACGTTCAACAAATTCGAGAAGGTCCTCCTTCTTCATGAAGGGCGTCAGATATACTTTGGTTCCACACAGGGCGCACTTCCATACTTCGAGCGATTGGGATTCACTTGTCCCAAATCCTTTACTATAGCCGACTTCTTGACGGCTCTGACGCATCCTCATGAGGTATGTACACTTCGAGAAGACTGCGCTCGGGGGACTCCACAAAGCTCAGCCGAGTTTGCAGTGGCCTGGCAGAAGAGTCAAGAAAGGTCAAGCCTACTTGAGCATATCAGTAAAGTTGGTGGATCTGATAAGGTGTCTTGTAAAGGAAACAGCGATGTTATCAGCCGGTAAGTGTAAGCACTTTAGGATTACTATTGCTGCTAATTCCATCCAGCTCAATACCGAAACACCCCTTCTACCCGACGACATTCTTTACCCAACTGCGCACATGTCTGCAGCGAGCTGTGAGACGCATGCGTGGCAGCATTGGAGCCTCCATCTCGATGGCTGTTGGCAACCTTGTTCTTTCGATTATCATTGGAACCGTCTTTCGCGACATACCACATAACGCCGAGACCCTGCTCAAGCGATCGATCTTGCTATTTTACATCATTACCATCAACGCCTTTCTTTTTTCTGCTGAAGTGAGCCACTAGTTCATCTATTATTGAATTGAAGCTAATTCATATCTCAAGGTCGCATTACTCTGGGAGCACCGGCCGATCATCGAAAAGCACCGGAGATTCGCATTTCATAGGCCTGTTGCTGAAGCCGTTTCTTCAATCATTTGTGACATACCTAACAAGATCCTGGCTTCAATTGCTTTCAACATACCGATATATTTCCTTGCTGGGCTACGTCGGTCACCTCGCGCATTCTTCACCTTCTATGTCTTCTCATTTGCGTGTCTCATGACTCTATCCATGTTTTTCCGTATGGCAGGGTCGTTCTCTCGGAGCATAGTACAGACCATCGTCCCAGTCGGCGTTTTTCTCTCTATCTGCGTCATATATAGCGGGTTTATACTGCCGGCATCCGCTATGCTTTCGTGGCTCGCCTGGATAAGATACATTAACCCGTTATACTTTGCTCTGGAGAGTGTCATGATTAACGAGGTAAGTGTCGGATTTTACATGAACTGTTTACTGGACTGGTGTTAACTTTTGATCGATAGTTCTCAGACCAGCACTTCCCGTGTTACGTTCTGGTCCCGAGCGGCGATGCTTATAATGTCGGCTTACGTAGCACGCAGAGGGCCTGTAGTATTTCTCCAACAAAGCCTGGAAATTACGAGGTACTCGGAGACGAGTACATTGTTCAAACTTTTGGCTTCGATGCAACTCATCTATGGCGGCAAGTGTCTGGTCCCCGCTCTGCCAAACGACCTGCTAATAGAATGCTGCAGAAATCTAGGCATTTTGCTCATCATGATGTTTGGCTTTTGCACTGCACACTTGCTTGCCTCTGAGTACATTCGACCGCCAACACCGAAAGGTACTGTCTTGCAATTTTCTCGCAACTCAAAGAGGGAACATGTCGATATTGAAGCGCTCTCGTGGTCGCCTCCAACCTTCAACACCGTTACGAAAGTCGACGAGAAACCAACCATGCTCGAACCAGAGCTACCGGCTCTACAATGGCGCAATCTTGGCATGTCTTTGAGGGTAGGCAAGACTGAGAAGAACATCATATCTGATATATCGGGGTACATCCGGAAAGGCGAGGTCACGGCCTTGATGGGCAGTACCGGAGCCGGCAAAACTACGCTTTTGAACACACTAGCGCATAGAGCGCAGGGCCTAGTCTCTGGTGACATATTTCATGAGGGTCGTAAGCCGTCGAAAAGCTTCCAAAGATTGGTGGGGTACGCACAGCAGAGCGACATACATCAGCCCACAGCAACGGTCCGCGAAGCACTTATGTTCAGTACGCAAAGCCGGATGCCGGGAGTCGATGCAACTCAAGCAGCTCATATCGCGGATGAGGTTATTGGGCTCACGGAGCTAGCGCCTTGCGCAGATGCTGTCATTGGGATGCCTGGGGAAGGTATGGCTCTAAGAATTTACCAAGCGTCGAGACAGAGTACTGACGCTAGCAGGCCTCAATCTTGAGCAAAGAAGGCGGCTGACTATCGCCGTCGAGCTTGCTGCTCAGCCTTCCGGGATATTGTTCCTTGGTACGAAAACCACTTGCTCTAACTCTAAAATACTGACTGTGTTTAAGATGAGCCTACCTCGAACCTCGATGGACAAACGGCGTGGTCAATATGCGCGCTACTACGCAGATTAGCCGCAAGTGGCTATGCGGTACTATGTACTATTCATCAACCTTCGGGCTCGCTGTTAGAGCTCTTCGACAACCTGTTACTACTTGACAATGGTGGCAAACAACTCTACTTTGGGCACCTCGGAACTAAAGCAGAGGACGTTGTGAGATATTTCACAAACGCCGGGGCACGCCAGCTTTCCGAATCGGAGAATCCTGCTGAGTGGCTGCTTCAAATCACGGAGAAACTCCATCCATCAACCTCAGAGGTATCAAGCTGGGCTGACATATGGTCGACCTCGGACGAGCGAGCTAAACTGATGGCTGATTTGAAGAAGGCATCCATGGCAGCCGAATTTCGACCTGACCATGTTCAAGATGACTCACAGGGAGAGTTTGCCATCCCTTTCCAAAAGCAATATGCACTCCTTCTACGTCGAACTTTCCAAGAGTTTTGGCGCTCGCCGTCATACATTTGGTCTAAGCTCGGCCTCTGCTTTGGGATCGTAAGTCACTCGACTCACCACAACATACGCATCATGGCAACTAAAGCATCTGATAGGCTCTCTTCGTGGGCATATCCCTCTGGATGTCTAATCCCAGCCTCCAGAGCTTCCAAACACAGCTCTTCTCCCTCTTCCTCATCTTCACAATCGGCAACAGCGGCATGAAGCAGATCATCTATGCATTCTGTAGCCGTCGCAATCTCTTCGAAGCACGCGAAGGACCGTCCAAAATGTACGGCAAACAAGTCTTCGTGCTGGCTAGCATCACGGCGGAACTTCCTTGGCAGACTCTGACGGCTATCCCGGTCTTCTTGCTATGGTATTTCCCGACGGGCATATATCGCAACGCAGATGGCGCTGAAAGAGCTGAAAGAGGAGCATTGCTGTTCTTGCTGCTCTGGGCATTCTTCTTGTTCATGGCTACGTTTGCTGTCATGGTCGCTTCGGGCATCAAACATGCACCCATAGCGGCAAACATTGCTGTGGTACTGTATCAGCTCATGCTTTTGTTCTGCGGGTAAGTCACAGCTATGCGCTTTGCAACGGACCACAATACTGATTTGCTTTTGTAGTGTTTTGGCAACCCCATCAACTCTCCCCCGCTTCTGGATCTTCATGTACCGCGTCTCGCCACTCACATATCTCGTCAGCAGTATGATGTCTGCAAGCATAGCACACACAGCCGTCACATGCCTACCATCCGAGACCGTCAAGTTCGATCCTCCACAAAATGTCAGCTGTGGCAGCTACATGGCGCAATATCTCAGAAGCCACCAAGGTTATCTTCTGGATACCGAAAGCACGACTGCATGCCAATTTTGTCCCTGGACTACCACGAACACGTATTTGGCGCAGCTGAACATCGATCCTAAATATCAATGGCGAGATTTGGGAATCTTCACGTGTTTCATTTTTGTCAATGTAGTGCTGGCTTTGGGGTTGTATAGCTTAGTTGGCCGAGAGAAGAGCAAGCAGAAAAGAGCAAGCAGAAGAACGTAAAGAAGGAATGATAGTATTGGTATTCATGTAGCAACAATGGTATCGTTCATTTACACACATATCGGAGGGTTTGATCTCAATTCATTGCAAGATAATGATGCTCAAACGTTGCGAACACTAATTTATGTTCCCATGAATCCCTGCTGCCTTACGCCAAACTCTCAAAGATGATTATGATGCCATGCGAGCCCAAACATGCCCTTTTCTCTCTAGCCCTTTGCTTGCTATTGAAATTTTCACCAACGCGCAAGACAATTCTAATTTCCAGTTAATAACTTTCTACTCTCAACGACCCCTTCATGAACTCACCAAGTCGCACACTCTCGATCGGGTACCCATATTTTCCTTTCCAACATAATCAATGCATATAGCAATACTGCTCCCACACCCATGAAAGCCATTGCGCCTGAGACTGGCAGGACGTACGCCGAATGAACTGGTAGATCGAGGACAGTCGACATGTTTTGATTGTTGAGTTGTGACTCTTGCGCAGTGCGTAAAGAGGAATGTGTCAAATTGAAGTGTTGACAGCCAGCAGGTTGAGATACTTGGCGATACAAGAGCCTTGAATTTAGATCTCGTCTGGCAGAAGTTAAGTTATGGCTGGGATGGGAGGCCGTTGGTACTGCTGCGCCAACCGCGGAGTGTGCCTTGCGGTGGATTACCGAGTGGTGGATATTAACCTGACAACCACACCATCATCTCCTTTGAAAGGATCGTGTGGCGCTGACTGCGTGCATACATGCGCCCCCGCGCTTCCATTGTCATGGTCTGATGTGGGGTATACTAGTTGCATCGCGTGAATGAGATAGCAGGGGTGTTCGGACACCGACGAAGTGTTGTCGATCATATTCGTGGCTTCGGCAGGGTGTATGCTACATGTGCATGATCCTGGGGTTAGGTCGATAGCCTTCGGGAAGTATCAAAACGGCCAGGCATTAGTTCCATGATTTTCTCGAAACTGTTCATGAGAGGTCGGTTATTGCCCGGGAAAGCCTCGTGTTGCCCGATTTGGGAGTGATTGTCGCAAGCGGGCCGCGCTTCCCTGTTATGATGCGTATGCTTGGCCATTGTTTGTTCCAAGAGTTATAATTGATGCCCGGGTACACGGGTTGTAGGGTTGATTGTGTGCTAGCGCGTGCCCTACCTGGTGATGGTATATTCACGTGTGGCCTTATGGGGCCGCGTGGGTAATTGAAGAGACAGTAGATCGACGTGCACATTGCGACTCTCGCAAGTAAATGAGTTATATCATTGGTCTAATGGTTCCCGAAAGATCTTGACGCGAAGAGGCGATTTCTAACCCAAAATCACTACAATCAATCAGACCTCGGAGTGTACGGGGTTGCGGCCCCTGGCTTTGAGATTCGATGCCGAACATGATGGTAACTCTGGCCTCACGAGGTCAGACTGGTGTACATGAGCCGATAATGCTACCAGCATTCATTCTTAAGGTAGTTTATTGTTAGCTGCGGCGAGGTTCTCTTGTACAAAGATGTCAAGCGCCTTCTTAGCATCGTTGTTGCCCCACCTCGCCGAACCCTTCCCGATGTCTCCACTTGCGCCGCACCCCGAAGAAAATTCTCTCACACAGCGCTGAGCAGTCGCAAGCAACAGTAGAAAGTGCTTTGCGTCCTTGGGAGCCTATGATTATCATTTTAGATATAAAGGTTGTAATTTCAGAAAGTCCTCCATCAGCAAACAAGACGGCCTAATGGCCCAATGGCAAGGCGCTTGACTACGATTTCACAGTAATCAAGAGATTCCAGGTTGTGAGTACATCCAGCATTCCCGGTGTTCGAACCTTTACTAATACCATTCAGCGACCCCTGGTTAGGTCAATACTTTCTTTTTGCGTTCATAGCACTCACGAGCCTACTACCCGACCCAAATGCGGGCAAGTCATGCTTCCATTTCTTTTGATCTGATGGCATCTCCTGTCGTGTCTCATCTTCTTGGTTATGAAAGGTGGTGTTATGGGATATATTTTTGAACATTCGTTGTCATTGCTACTCGAGACCGTGATTATGCCTACTTTATCCTGCCGATCACGCTCTCGCAGCGGGTTGTGTGAGGGTGTTGCCGCCGTCGGGATACAACACCTGCTCGTTGTAGAAGACACCTCCTGGGCCAGCCAAGAAGAGAACCGTAGCAGCCATGTCGGTGTCCTTGCCGGGTCGCCCAGCAGGATTTGACATCTCAGACTTGATGACAGACTTGTTGTCCTCGTCTGAAGAGCCGGTTGTCATCTAGGTAAATTTAGTTCTGGATATCCCAAGAAGTGTTGGGTTGGACGTACCTCGCTGGGGAAGACGCCAGGGGCAATGGTGTTGACGCGAACTTTGGTACCAACGAAAGTGGTCGCCAGCATTCTGCCAAGATGCGTAGCTGCAGCTTTCGAGCTCGCGTATGCGAACTGGCCATTGCTGCTTCCCTTCATGTACCCTGAAATGCTCGAAACGTTGATGACTTGGCTGGTGTAGCCAGGGGTGACATCTTTGCCTTTGGCCAGCAGCGGCAGGAAAGTCATGCTCATGTAGAAAATGCTAGAGACATTGGTCTTGAAAGTGTCTGCCCAGCTTTGTGGCTCTGACTGGAGAAAGTGCTTAGAGATGGCCTCTGCGTCTTCCATATCGGGCTGTCCAGCAGTGGAGAACTTGGTGTTGTCGTCGCGGGCGATACCTGCGTTGTTGACGAGGAGCTGGATGCCCTTTGGCTCCTTCTCGCTAAGCTCTTTGTAGAGTCGTGCTACGTCGTCCTTGTCGCTTTATGGCATTAGCGATGGCTGACACGATTTAAACACTGCATTGTTACCTGACATCTCCTTGTAAAGGAATAATCTGTCCTGGGCCGCTATCGTATAGGTCGTCGGTCTTCTGCAGCACCTCCTCGCGTCTGGATGTGATATAAACCTTTGCGCCGTTTGCAACGAGCGCTTGTGTAATCATCAGGCCAATACCAGTTCCTCCACCAGTGACGAGTGCAGTGACGTGGGAGACATCGAACAGCTTAGAGCCCTTGAGCTGCTCATTGCTAGCCTTGCCGTTGCCCATGTTTCTGACGATTTGGTAAGACGTTCTTGGAATGAAGCGTGATTGCGATCGAACTGTCGAGGTTGCTGTGGAAACTGTTCGTGAGAATAATCGAAGCATGTTGCAGTACTATTGAGAGCGTGGGTTCGTCTTTTATGGAGGTATGCTGCAAGTACCAAGACGCCCATGTCATGACGTTGAGACGACGCACGCTGAAATTGCCTGTGCTGGCGATCGATTTCACTCGATCAGGATGCAAGAGTGGTCCGAATCATTGGACTTGTACATAGACATGAACTACCTTATAGAGAGTTCGGTCCGGCCTTCTGTCGCCGTTTTGACAATTGAAAGTGCATGCGCACATCTCGGGTGTTGCTACAAATGAGCCAAAATACCCCTCATCCGCCCATCGAGCATCAAGACCAACAATACGCGTGAATTCCATATTGAAAAGACAGAAATATGTTCGAGTCCAGCACGACTGAATATCGCAAAAGTAGCAGAGTGTGGTGTTGAGGAGCAGTGCGTGGAATCGTTTGATGACGACATCGGCGGGTCCGAGCGATGTCCGAGTCATCTCATCTCGGCTCAGGCGCAGAGACCATCAGGCAGTCTCGAAACTACTTTACAAACCTCTCCACGCCCTTTCAAAACGTGCAAGCTTGTCATTTTCCAGCACGCAATTCAGTGTTTTGTCAGCCTGGGTTGCGGTGATTCGCCAATGATGATTACTAACCTCGGTCGGGAATAAGACGCCCAGGTATGGCATCATCGCCACACGCCTGCCGACGCCAACTGCACCCGACTGGTGAGGGGATGACTACGCTTGCGGGGGTGAAAGGCGACTTAGGATTAACACTGAAGAAGCCGTCTTGAGCATTTCTAAGCGTCCATGCTATATAGCAGCAGTAGTCGCTGGCATTGATCACATCTCATACCCAAACAACTTACCTCCAGCTACAGATTGATTCACCCGGTTATCAAACCAACACCACCCTACAGCCTCGGCTTTGCCTGTTTGATTCACAACTATACCACGCGACGACTCTCTTCACGATGACGACCACGGCGTCTCTTCCGACCCCCGCCCACCAGCTCTCTACCCCATCCACCTCTACAACCTCAAAGTCGGACGATGTCAACTTTCAGGGCCTCCCAATCCCACGCGGGCCCGTGACCGCGCCCCTCTCTTTCTACAAAGCCCCTGAAGATGGCGCACCCCCACACAATTTTGTCGAGCCGGCTCCCGGTGTGCCACAGCGCAACTGGGGTGACAATTGGCAATCGGTCACGCTCAACGACCTCCGCGGCATCGAGAGCAAGTTCTCACTCGACCACAATGCCTTCGACACATACCAGAATGTGCACAGCAACGAGCACGATTTCACCGATGACGAGCGGATAAAGAGCGTATATTACCCAGAAGTCGAGAAGCTGTTGCTGGACAACGTGCAAGGCGCGAACAGGGTGATCTTGTTCGACCACACAATCCGTCGTCCAACAGGCAACAGGAACCCAGTAACAAGGGTACATATCGATCAGACACCCATGTCCGCCGCCGAGCGCGTCAAACTCCATGCACCCGAAGATGCAGAGACCCTTCTTCAAGGTCGCTATCGCATCATCAATGTCTGGCGTCCATTGAATGGTCCAGTCATGGCTTTCCCCCTGGCAGTGGCAGACAGTCAGACTGTCGAGGATGAAGACCTCATTCCTATTGAGCATCGCTACCCACACAGGAACGGACAGACTGCGGCGGTGCAACACAACCCAGGGCAAAAATGGTATTACTGGTCGGGCATGACGAACCAGGACCGATTGCTGTTGAAGTGCTACGATAGCGACGAGACTGTGGGCCAATGGGGCCGTGTTCCACACACTGCGTTCAATGACCCGAGGACACCAGAAGGCGCAGTCGGACGGGAGAGCATCGAGGTCAGGGCGTTGGTATTTGGTTGAAGATGAGGTCGAGATGTACTAATATTATGAATTACGACTTTTTGCTCAATTTGAATCCATTGCGCACAGCTCCCAGTAGTCTACCTGCCGTGCTTGTGTAGCATGGTGATCCTGGTGAATGTTCGACTAATATAGCGTGGTCTCGTCTGTGCTCTTAGAGCTATTAGGCATCCGCATACACGTACGAGAGCTCTGACGGTGCCTGACAAGGTGTTCAAGAAAGAGTCAGTTACACAAACTCAACAATGGTCGTGCTAATTCGCCACTCGGGCAAGCAATAGTTTCGGCACATTTTCCGTAGCGTAGGGCGTGCATACTACATCCCCGCATAACAAAATGAGTTCTTGGTTTGTGTATCGAAGTCACTTGGTATCTTTTACAGAAACACAGCAGCATCCTTTCATACGAGTTATCGCTAACGCCAACCATGTCAAACAACATCACAGAAACCGCGGCTAGCGTCGTCCAAGCACGCTCCCGCATCCGCTCTCACATCTACCAAACGCCCCTTCTCCCAGCCCGTCACATTGGCAAGTCCAATGACTCCACCGTCCTGCTCAAAGCCGAGAACTTCCAACACACAGGATCATTCAAGTTTCGCGGCGCTATGTCCAAGCTCTCCGCCCAGGCTTCCGATGCACGCCTCATCACAGCATCGTCAGGAAACCATGGTATCGCAGCTGCACGCGCCGCTCAGACGCTGTCTAGAGATGTTACCGTCGTACTCCCTGAGACTGTCGTGAAGGCGAAATTGGAGAAGATTAAAGCGTATGACGTCAATGTGATTCTTCATGGCGAAGAGACCGGTCTGGCCGAACAATACGCGCAACATTTGGCTGCCACGCAAGGGTACACGTATATCTCGCCGTACAATGATCCAGATATTGTTGCGGGCCAGGGAACGATCGGACTCGAGATTCTCGAGCAGTGTGAGCACGTCGACAATGTGTTTGTGGCAATGGGTGGTGGAGGGCTGATCAGTGGGATTGGGTCGGTCATGAAGGCGTTCAGTCCGCGAACGAAGATTTATGGCGTTTCCGCAACGAACACGAAGGCCCTCGCGGCATCTATGGCTGCGGGACGTGTTGTGGAGACGGAGCATTTGCCGACGCTAGCTGATGGTGTGGCTGGGGGTATGGATGTGGGTAGCATCACACTGCCATTAGCTATAGCGGTAGTCGATGAAGTCTTGGAGTGTACTGAGGAGGAGATTCGGAGCGCACTGAGAACGCTTGCGTATGAGGAAAACCTCATTGTAGAAGGGTCGGCTGCGCTTGCGCTGGCTGGGTATGAGAAGGCTGCAGCGGATGTGGCTGGCCAGACAAGTGTACTGATCATGTGTGGTGCGAACGTCGATCGGGATTTTGTGCGGAAGGAGGTTCTTGGCCTTAGATAACGATGACTATGTGCGAAGGCACGTAGTGAAATGCGTACGGTCCATTGGACCCGTACAGCGTTGTGAGTGAACGATTCACGCACAACAGATATCAATCCCATACTTGATCATGACCTTCTCGATACCCCATGGTCCGTACACAGCTGCATCTCGATCCATCTCTCTCCACAGCAGCATCAAGAACTCAGCACCTCTCTTTGCGCTCGCTGTAGTGTATACAGAGTCTCGCAATCCTGCCAATACGGCTTGCCGCAAGTCACGATTGCGCAGACACGACCCTGCAATCAGGAGTGGCCACATGATGGTGGTGCGGATCTGCGAGTATGGTGGCAAAGAGCCCAGCGTGTAAAAAGTCGTGAGAACAAGTTCGTCTACTTTTGCATATAATTCTGCCGTTGGAGGTGATGCGCCGTGGAACATGGTATAGAGGAAGATAAGAATGGCAGCCTGGTATGCTTTCGCGGCTAGCTCGTAAGGGTCGACTGTATCAGAAGCGAACGCAGTGGGGAACCTGGCCATGTAGGCCCACTCTTGGATAATATTCTCATATTTCACGACCTGGTTGAAGCCAGACTCCGCAACAAGCAAGTACGTTTCAAGTACTTGCTTGTTTTACTTAGTATAACCAAGCAAGTAAATTACAAGTATAGTATTAATTTTTTATTAAGCAAGCAAGTATATAATTATAAAATAAGTAAGTACTTACAAGTACTTAGTGTTATATACTATCTTCTAATTTAGTAGTTATTATAGCGTTTTTTTCGTAAGGCTTATAATCTTAATTTTAAAGTTCTTAGCTAGTATTATCTAATCTTATATAAGACTTCTAAACTATAGTAGTATTTATAGCTATAACCTTTAACTTACTAATAATTATAACATAACTCTAATATACTATATAGTACCTCTAATAAGTATATATACTTATTAAACTTACTTATAACTCTAAGAAAATAATTAAAATCTTTACTAATATTACTACCTACCTTAGAGCTATTTTAGTTATAGAAGAGATAGCTACTTAAGTTATAATACTAAAGTAATAATACTATACTTACTACTATACCTACTAATAGTAGTAGTCTTATAAGTATAAATAGTAATATATCTATTATAACTATAAAAGTAGTAGATAACTATATTAATAATAGTAGTAATAATTTTAATAGACTTAACTAAACTTATATTAGATTAAAGTATATTAAGTCTCTTTAGTAGCTTAGTTATACAAAGAGTTAAATATATTAATATAAGTATTAACTTATATATATAGATTAGATTTCTAAAAGCTTTTAGCTATATAAGTATTACTATATATATAAGTTACCTTAAGTATTAATAAACATTACTTAAGCTATAATCTCTACTACTACTTATCTTAAGCTACTTATTAAAAGCTATAACTTTAGCTATATAAGCGTTAAGACTAGCTAAAGTAATAAAATACTAGCTAGTATATAATTATTACTACGCTAAGTATTAGTTAGTAGCTTTACTATATTATAAGCTACTACTAATACTATAAGTAGCTTTAGTATATAAAGCTTTTAATACGCCTTTATTCTATAGCTACTAGATAATAATCTTCTAATAAAGATTATCTTATAATTATTAATATATAAGTTATTTTACCTTATTAGTATAAAGACTAAAGATATATTATAGTAATCTCTACGTAGTATTATAATATATACTATATAACTTTTTTACTTTATATAGCTATAAGTTATTAAGACTCTATCTAAATCTATAAGTAAGATATATATAAGCTTTAATAGCTAGATAATAAAGAGTAGAATATAAGAGTTCTTTAGAATTATTATATACTTTACTACACTATCTAGTATAATATAGAATCTACTTATTAACTTACTATATCTTATAGATACTTATATAGGTAACGTAATTACTATAGCTATTATTATAATACTATAAGCTTATAATATTACTTTATTTACACTAAGTTACTTTATCTTTAATAATACTAGTAATAATAATACTATAATTATAGTAGTTACGCGTAAGTTTAATAGTAATAATTTTAATATAATTTATTATTAACTCTATTACACCTCTTATATAATTAATCTTATTAGCTAAGTACTTCTCTTTAGTAAGAATAAAGACACGTATAATAATATATAAGAATATATAGAGAAGAAGAAAGATTTTATATAAGAATAGCATAAGTATAGTACTCTTAGTATACTTCTTATAGTAATTATATATATTAGAATACTATAGTAGTATTAGCTTTTTATAGACTACCTTTATACTATAAATAAGTTACTCTCTACTAATATAGCGCCTCTTAAGATTCTATAACTAATTAAGCTAGTAGTTATATACTAGAACTTATACTATAATACTATTAAGTAAGTAACTTATCTCTACACTAGCTTTAACTTATATATAGAGAAATATATTAGCTATATTATATATAAGAAGTAGTATAGTATAAAAAGTAATATCTTAGTATAGATAAGATTAGAAGAACTATAATTAGTAAACTAGACTATAATTATAAAGTACTAGTAATATCTTAAGCTACTTAAAACTACTATAGAAAAGCTAGAAAGCTATAGTAATTAATATAGTAGTAGCTTTAGCATAATCTATAAAGTCTTACTAGTATTTAAGTTTCTACTTAATTAGTTAGAAAAGCTTACTATACTATACACTAATATAATTTTTAGTATATATACTAAGATATCTAAGAGTAAGTATTATACCTATTTATATACATTTCTTACTAATGTTTATATATAGATTACTTCTATATTAATCTCTAAGCTATATAAGTAAAGACTAATAAGTACTATAATAAGCTTAATAACTTACTTATATACTATACTACTACTTACTTTTATTTCTACTATAAGTATATTACGAACCTTAGAAGAGAATAATATAAGTTATAAATAAGAAGATATAAGAAGTATAGTTACTTATAAGACTAGTAGTTAAGAACTAATAGATATATACTACCTTAGAGCAGAGCTAATATTACGTAACCTCTTTAGATTCTTAATCTTAAAAAAGAGTCTTAGTATACTTCTTAGATAAGTTAGCTTAAGCTCTTCTTAAACTACTTAGCTTAAGTAGTATTAAATACTTAGTATATAAATAACTATAATAAGAGTCTATTTCTTATTATATTTAACTTAATATTCTAAGATAGATAATCTACTCTAGACTACTTAAGCTTACTCTTCTACTCTATACTTATCTTCTTTAAATAAACTCTAGAGCTCTCTTATATACTTAATTAGTCTACTCTAATTTCTATAAGCTACTATCTTAATACTTTAAATACTATTTTAAGATAAGTAATATAGATATAACTCTAACTTCTAAACTCTAGACTACTAAAGACTATATAGATAAGGTACTTAAGTACTATAGTAACTATAATTAGTTAGATATATAGTTACTTTACTGCGATCTCTACTACTATATAAACCTAATAATTAAATCTAAAGATAAGAGTATCTTAGTAGCTACTTACTTAAGAAGTAGTACTTTTAAATAGATTAAACTATAACTAATATACTATATAGACAGAAATATAATAAACTCTAAAATTATAATAATATTTAAGAACTAAGATAAATTTAAATAATAAATTAAATAAATCTTTAGTACCTATAAGAAAACTATTAAAGCTAAAAGAGATATCTAGAAACTTAAATAAACTAACTTTATTACTAACTATACTAACCTCTTCTAATAGTATACTATATAGATTAAGTAGAATAAATAGGTACTTAAACGTATATTTTAATAAGAGCTTAAGCTATAAGTCTTTAGAGAACTTATATAGATAAGTATTACTACTAATACTCTTAATAAACTTATTAATAAAACTATTTACTTAGATAATAAGCTGTACTAGCTATAACTAGAAATATAAGAATATTAGAATAAGACTAAAAGTTAACTATATAAAGAAAAGTAAAGATAGAATTATATTTGTACTACGAACGTTAAGTAAACTACTAGATACTATACTTTACTAGAATCTAAATAGATATATCTAGATAGTATTACTAAGAAAAATAAGTCTTAAAAGATAGAAAATAAAGATAAGAGTAAGAAAAACGTAGTATATTATAGTTATAAAAAGAAAGAATACTTCTTAAGAGACTACTATAGTAAGAATAAAGTTACTTATTACGTTAATATAATTAGATACTATACTAATAGGTTTAGAACTAATAATAAAATATAGAAGATTATTATATCTATAATAGAAGAAGAATATAATATAGTACTAGTAGAATAGAATAATACTATATAGCTAGATATATCTACCTTATATATTAATACGTTTATAATAGAGTATAGTAATACTAAATCTAGTAAAGAAAACTTTAACTTAGATAATATCTACTCTAGTACTAGAGTACCTAGACTATAAAATAATAATAAACTCTAAAGTATTTAAGAAGAACCTAAAATTAATATTAAGTAAACTACTATAAGAGAATATATAAGAAAAAAATAGACTTCTTATAATCTCTACTAAAAACAAAAAGTTAAATATAAATTCTTAATTTAGATAGATTACTATAAACTCTATCTTATATAAGAATAAGAATATATAGAATAAAAGAAATAAATAATAAATAAAATTAGAGAATAAAAAATAATAACTACTCTAAAAGATATAAATAAAGTAATACTAAGATTATAATAGAAAGAAATAAAGTAATAGAAAAGAGAAGAAATAATAATTATTAAGTATATACTATCTAAAAAAGACTATATAGCTATATACTATAATAATAACTACTAAAATCTAATCTATATATTACTAAGCTATAAGTTCTATACGTATAACTACTATAATATATATTACTAGAAAAAAGTTATAATATTATAGTTTCTCTTATCTCTAGAATTCTATTAGTAATAATAGTTTAATTATTATAAAGATATATATAAGACGTATCTTTAGAATAAATAAACTATAGACTACTTTCTAGAAGATTACTATACAAAGAATTATAGTTAATAGATATTACTTTAATAAACTATAGTAAATCTATATAAGCTTTAATTATACTATCTATAAAATATAGAAAAAATTTAATAAATTTAATAAATATTCTTTTTTAGAAAGAAATAAGATACTAAGCTTAAAGATAAGTTTACTACTCTAGTTAGATAGTAACTAAAAAAGTTCTAAACTCTTTATAATATTAAAATAGAAGTACTTAAAATATAAGTAAAGCTTCTTAGTTAAGAGTTATAAGTACTTATAGACTTAGAAGTATAAGATAATTATATTTCTAAGAAAGTAGTATTATAAGCTAGACTTAAATCTACTCTAAAGAAGAACTTATATACTATAGTACTAGTAGATAAATTAATAAAACTAATTTAGTACAAAGTATACGTAAATTTAGAGCTTACTCTAGAATAAATATACTAGGTAAAACTAGATATACTTAAGAAGACTACTTATAATATTATATTAGAATTACCTTAGCTAAGAGACTATAATCTAGATATTAATTAAAGAAATTAATAGATCTTATTAGGTAATATAATAGATACTTATATACTTAATATTCTTATATAATTATATACTATATTAGTATATAAGAAGATAATTATAAGTATTACTTTGTAACTAACTATTCTAAAGAATAAGAAGAAATATTTATAATATAAGAAAGTTAACTCTACTAAGATACTAAAAGTGTTAAGTACTATAGTAAGAGAAAGAGAGAAAAGTATTACTCTAAATATTCTAGTAGTTTATAATAAATTTATTAATATATTTATTAAGAAAACTAGTATAAATATCTTACTAAAATACTAAAAGTAGAATTTAAGAATTAAACTAAAAAAAGAAAAATACTCTAGATTTAAGCTAATATATAAGCTCTTAGAAAAAGAACTTAGAATACTAAAGAAGTTTATTAATAATAATCTAGTAAAAGAATTTATTAAGAAATCTAAGTTCTTAGTAAAATACCTAGTTCTATTTATACTAAAGAAAGATAGTATACTATAACTATGTATTAATTACTATAAGCTAAACGTAATTATAATTAGGCTGGTAAATGGGTTCGGGGTACCCACTCGTGGGTATGGGTTGGGTCGTGGTCGCACGGGCCGTGGGTAGGGGTTGGGTTGGGTTACTACTAGCGTGGGTAGAGGTTGGGTTGGGGTTGCTACTAGCGTGGGTAGAGGTTGGGTTGGGTCGCACGGACCATGGGTCGTGGTTGGGTTCGGGGTACCCACATGGGTCACTTTTTTGTTACTTTTTTGACTGCGCGCAATTGCGCGTAACTGTGATAAAACGCTGTTATAACAAGGCTTTGATGACTAAGACCCATCCCAACCCAGTCCGTGCGACCACAACCACAACCCATGGTCCGTGCGACCACAGCCCAACCACTACCCACGCTTAGCGTGAAAAAGGTGGGTATTGGGTTGGGGTTGGGTTAGGGTCTTACGTAATCCAACCCAACCCCGACCCAACCCCTACCCATTTACCAGTCTAATTATAATAAAGAATTACTATCTACTACTAAATATATAAAAGCTACATAATAGACTATTAAAAGTAAAAATCTTTATAGTACTAGATTTAAAAAAAGTATATAATCTTATAAGAATTAAGAGAAGCTATAAATAGAAGATAGCTTTTAGATTAAGATATAGACTATATAAATTACTAGTTATATTTTTTAGTCTTACTAATATACTAGTAGTATACTAGAAACTAGTTAATAATATACTAAATAAGTACTTAAATCTCTATACTATTATATACCTAGATAATATCTTAATCTACTTAGAAAATATAAAGAAATATATTAAGTATATTAAAGAAGTTCTCTAATAACTTAAGATATATAGTCTAGAACTTAAACTAGAAAAATATAAATTCTATAAGAAAAAAGTAGAGTTTCTTAAATATATAGTTAGAATAAATAAAGTATAAATTAGTAAAGCTAAGATTAAGATAATTAAGAAATAGATAATACCTAAAATAGTAAAGAATATATAATTCTTTCTAGAATTTATAAACTTTAACTAATAGTTTATTAAAGACTTTATAAAAATTATAATACTATTAATAAAGTTAATAAAGAAAGAAACTACTTAGAGATAAAGTAAAAGTTAAAAAGAAGTATTTAAAAAGCTTAAGAACGCCTATATTACTAAGCTAGTACTTATAGTATTCTAAAGTAGTAAACTCTTATAATTTAAAATAGACACGTCTAATCTTATAATAAGTAGAGCTATACTATAAGAATATAATAGTAAGTAGTACTTAGTAGTTTACTACTTAAAGAAATTCTTATTAGTTAAAGAATAATATAATATTTATAATAAGAAACTTCTTATAATAGTATATACTCTAGAATACTAGAAAGTATACATAGAAAGTTATTCTAAATTAATAATATTTATAAACTATAAGAATCTTATATACTTTACTATAATAAAATAACTTAATAGAAGATAAGTATAATAGTTAGAAATACTTAGATAATATTAGTTTAAGATTATATACACTCTTAAAAAAGATAATAAAAGAGTAGATACTCTAAGTAGAAGATATAATATAATTAGAAAAAAGATAAACGTCTTTATACTTCTACTATAATAAAATAAGAATAAATTCTTAAGACTATCTAAAGAAGTATATTCTATACTTTAGATTATATATAAAGTACTAGAAGAACTATAAAAAGAACTTATTTTAAGTTACTATAATAACTCTATATATAAATACTTTAGAATTATATAAACTATAGAACTTATCTAATAAAACTATAAATTTAAAAATATAAAGAATAAAGTTATAAACTTTATTAGAAAATACACTAATTATTATAAAAATAAGTATAGTATATATATAAAATATAGAGAAATATAGACTATTAAGTTACTAACTAAGTCTTAGACTAATATCTCTATAGATTTTATTACAGAACTACTAGAGTTAAAAGATCTAACTACTAGACTAAAGTATAATATAATACTTATAGTTATATACTACTTTATAAAGGCTATAAAATATATACTATTTAAAAAGAATTATATAGTAGTATAATTAGAATATATTATTAATAACTAAGTTATTTAATACTATAGTATACTAAAAATAATAATAAGTAACTAAGATAAGCTCTTTATATTAAATTATTAGACTACGCTTATAGTAGCTATTAGAACCTAAAGAAAATTATTTACTACTTACTACTCTTAAATAGATAAGTAAATAGAATAAATAAACTATACTATAAAAATATACTTATAGATTTATACTAATAAGAAATAAGATAATTAAATATTACTACTACTTATAGCTTAAATAGCTTATAATAATAAAGTATTAGAATTAACTAGAAAGATACTATTCTTTACTAATTATAAAAGATATCTATATCTTTTTAAAAGAATATTACCTAGCTTAAACGCTAAAGCTACTATATTTATAGTAGAAGAAATAAAGAAAACTTATAAAGAAATATAAAATTATATTAAGAAAGCTTAATAGTAAAGTATTTTATATATTAATAAGAAAAAAAAAATAGTATCTTAGCTAAAAGAGAAGAATAAAGTATACTTACTTATAAAAAATCTATAAATAATATAACTAAGTAAGAAACTAAACTATATTAAGATTAGACTATTTTTAATTTATAAAAGAAATAGACTAGTAATATATATATTAAATTTACTATAAGATACTAAAATATACTCTAGATTCTACGTTAAGCTATTAGAACTAGTAGACTCTAAAATACTACTTTAGAAAACCTTCTACTATAAAATAGAAGAAGAAAATAAGTTTAAAGTTAAAGATCTATATAGTTACTAAACTATAAAAAGAGAACTTAACTAGCTTATTAAATAAAAAGAATACTTAGAAGAAGAAAATATATAAGAACCTAAAGACTACTTAAGAAATTATTAGTAGATACTTAAGAAGTACTAATAAGAGTATAATATTAACTAGATCTTTAAATAATATCTACTAGAAGACTTTTAGAGACTATTTTATAATAGTTCTAGAGATAAATAAGAAAAAAATAAATAAGTATAGAAAAACTTCTAAAATAGAAAGTATAACTAACTTTTAGAATAAAAAAATAGGCGCTTTACTAGACTATAGTATAGCTACTAGTACGTTTAAGTTTCTTAGAGTTTCTTATATTAAGAGTAAGAACTTTACTAAAGTATTAGCTATAAGATAATTAAGAGACTTCTACGTATTTACGTTCTTACTCTTATTCTAAAGACTATTTACTAAATACTATACTTTTCTCTTAGTATATAACTTTACTTACTATAGAATTTTCTTATTATATATTAGATAAGTAACTACTTCTACTAATAATTTTTTGTCTACTTCTACTTTCTTCTTATACTTCTTATAAGTCTTATCTAATAATACTTAGAATATATTTATATATAGATAATCTTACTTAGTATATTCTAAATACTTTAGATACTTTCTATTAACTTTTAGTATTATAATATACTTCTAATTAAATATTAAATAGTAATTATAGAGAATAAAAGTAAGTTAACTATTCTAACGTATTTTAAGAGCTAGGTAAAGGTATTCTTTAGATTATAAGGCTAATATAGTTAGTATAATAATATTAAGAAATAGAATACTTAGAAATAAGCTACTAGAGAAAAGAAATAGTATTATAAACCTTAAAAGAGAATAATATAAGTTATAAATAAAAAGGTATAAAAAGTATAGTTATCTATAAGACTAGTAGTTAAAAACTAATAGGTATACACTACCTTAGAGTAGAGCTAATATTACGTAATCTCTTTAGATTCTTAATCTTAAGAAAGAGTCTTAGTATACTCTTTAGATAAGTTAGCTTAAGCTCTTCTTAAACTACTTAGCTTAAGTAGTATTAAATACTTAGTATATAAATAACTATAATAAGAGTCTATCTCTTATTATATTTAACTTAATATTCTAAGATAGATAATCTACTCTAGACTACTTAAGCTTACTCTTCTGCTCTACGCTTATTCTCTTTAAATAAACTCTAGAGCTCTCTTATATACCTAATTAGCTTACTCTAATCTCTATAAGCTACTATCTTAATAAAGTACTACTATAAGAATACGTAAAAGTATAAACTAGAGTAGTTACACTAAGTAAATAATAATTTTTAAGCGCTGTAAGAGTTATATAAGAAGTCTCTATCTACTTCTCTATCTTAGTCTCTATATTTAGGTATAATTAATAACGTAATTATAAGTTTTACAGCACATTATAATACTATAAAGAATAATAGTAATAAGTATAATAAGTAGTGTAATTAAGAACTAGAGTAGAGCTAGATAACGTATTACAGTAATAGCAACGCTGTTAAGTACTAGATTTATATAAGACTAAAATACTTACAATTAAGCTATTTTACAATTAATATATTAACTATCTTAGTATTAAGCTATAATTGTAAGTAGCTTTTTAGTAAGCTTAGCAACCTCCTAGAGCCTAAATGCTGCGCTATTAGTAGTAAGCTACTTATAGCTTTTTAGCTTATACGCTTATAGAGTTAGGCTAGCTACAACACTAAAAACTTAAGCAATAATAGTAATAATCTATCTAACGATAAGATTGTGCGCGCGTACAATATACAAAGCTAAGTAGAGGAGTAGTACACAGTACTCTTAAAGAAGTAGCACGCAGTACTCTTAGAAGAGTAGCGCGCGCAGATAGGCAGACTTAACACTAAAAAAAAACTATTAAGTACTTATAAGCAAGCAAGTATATAACTTTAAAACGTTAAGCAAAGCAAGCAAGTATACGCGGCGCAGATAATTTTAACAAGCAAAGCAAGTATGGGGGTAGCATACTTGCTTTACTTGCTTGCTGCGGAGTCTGGTTGAAGCGTGCTTCTAGGTTGATATCTGTAAGGAAGTGTCGCGCTGTGTGAGTGATAGGATTGATGAGCGCAAACAGTTCATGTGCAGCGCCAAAGAGGATGCCGTAAAACTCGCTACCCTGATTGAGGGTGATGAGGACTTCAGATGATAGGAAAGAGTCTTGGGGAATGGTGCGATCAGGCGTGAGTTCGGCATGTAGTGTCATGTTCGTAGTGATGGCAAAGAAGGCATAAAGCTCGATGAGCAGATCCAACAAGGACTTGTCTACCTCATGTGCGCGTTTCTCTCGAAGTTCGTAGAGGAGAGTTCTGGAAGCTTGGCGATGGAATTGGAAATTGGCTTGCGTATCCCCAATCACTACCTTCTCATTGGCAGAGGGAAATTAGTACGACGTCGTCAGCCTAGAGCTTTCTGGCTTAGAGACATACCTCGAAGAAGCCCAGCATGATCGTAGAAGTCAACAGTGAGACAAGTACTGATGTTTGGCTTTCACGCCAGTTCACGAGATTATGCTTCACGCTTCGAAGCGAGACAGCATAATTCGATCGAGCTTCGCCTTCGTACTCTGCTGATTGGATCAAAAGCTGTGCTCCACTCACAGCCAACATACACCGCAATAAAGCGGGCTCAGTGCAGGCAATTGGAACCAGATGACTGAGGAAAGGGTTCTTCGGCTCGGTTCTACCCGCTAGCTGTCTCGCGGTAACTTGCAGGTAGTGGTTGAAAAGGAGTACATCCCTGGGCCGCGTCAGACCAGGGATGGAGGCTATTGGACGTATGATAGTACAATTAAGCTTGCCCGTCTCTGGAAGCTTTGTCTCAAACGAGACTTCATTCGTTGCTTCGAAAGGTGAAGGACGCTTCCGGTGGGGTAGTCGAGACAGAGCCACTACAGTCTCTAAGGCATGGTCTCTAGACCAGTTGCATATGAGACGATTCCTGCGGCATCCGACACATGTTGGCTTCCCTTCATCGCACTTCTTCCGCCTCATGCGACAAGTCAGGCAGCCCGTTTTGGTTCGTCTTCCTTTTAGGGCCTCCATTTGGGCAAATTGAGGCCGATCCAATATGCAACAGTAAGCCGAGGCCTTCCTGAGAGACGGGCGACATGATTGGCATCTAAGTGGCTGAAGAGAGCGCATGAAGCAGGGGGCGAAAGACACTTGGTGGAATGTGCACGTGATCCTAATCGTTAGCGCGCTTATCTTAGCGTGCTCCATCTTTGGAACAACTCAGCCTTGCCATTTCCAAGGCTGACGTCGCAACCTTGGAACTCGCTCTTGGCACAATCCTACACGTCCCTGAGGCGGACGTCAATTTCGGGACATGGCGCTGCGAATGCTACAGTGGCGCGTCTTTGAACCATTGTGGGCCATCGCCATATCCTGGGTGACGCAAATCTCAACGTTGCATGCGACTTTAGCCACATTCACCATTGTATGAGCATTGGCAGAATGCGGGAATCCGGCTCAGCGACTACAGCTACTCAATTGAGCTCTCAGGCCTCCAATTCGGTCTAAGCTGGCAGTATCATGGCACCAACAATGCCTCAACTACAGAAAGTCGTGCAAGAGTATAAAGTATCGGCTTCGATGGCACCGAGAACAGTCATTGCATTACACTCATACTACAATTCCAACTTTATTTCTCATCTTCGCGAAAAGCTCACTCAAATTCTCCTACCATGGTCAACGTAGATGTCGCTATTATCGGCGCCGGCTTTTCTGGCCTCCAGGCTGCCCTTGACGTCCAAAATGCAGGCTTGTCCGTCGCTGTCATTGAAGCGCAGAACTACATTGGGGGCAAAAGTCTCACGAGGAATCTCAGCTCATCGGGTGGCATTGTTGAACTGGGACCGACCTGGATCAACAATGTCACCCAGCCAAAGGTGCAAACTCTCGTGGACAAGTACGGACTCGGAACGGCTGAGCAGTACCTTGGAGGGCTATCTGTTCTTTACACTCCAGACGGCGTAGCCCATTCAAGTAAATATGGAAATTTTCCAAAGGTTAGTCTCGATGAGAATCTTTCCTGGTACACAAGCTCATGCTCTACAGGACGTGCCACTCGAGGAATTAGCCAAGCTTCAGGAACTCTTCAAGGTGACCGACGCGGAATCCCAGAAGTTTGACCTGGACAATCCCGGTAATTGGATAGGTGGTGAACCCCCATCTATTGCCGATGTTTCTTTCGAAGACTACATGTTGTCACAAGGCATTGAGCCCGGCAGCTTCGGCCATACCCAGCTCACTGCAGCTAGCCGTGCTCTATATGGTCTCGACCCTAGCCAAATCGGCATGCACTTTCACCTCGACTACCTCAAGCAAGGCCAAGGCTGGTTGAGCTTGACCAGCGATCATATCGAGGGTGCGCAATACCTCAAGATCAACGAAGGTGTTAGCAAGATCACGCAGCGCATGGCTGAGGAGCTTCCCGAAGACGCATTATTCCTCAAATCGCCAGTCATACAAATCATCCAAGACAACACCGGTGTCACGCTCCACACCAAGAACAACCTCAAAGTCAAAGCTAGGAAACTTATCCTAACAGCTCCATCCCATACATACACCAACATCGACTTCATCCCCGCTCTTCCACGCAGTAAGCGCGGGCTCGCCACCAGCACAACCCGCGGCCGCTATGCAAAGACAGTCCTCACATACCGCAGCCCATGGTGGCGCGAAGCAGGTCTCCTCGGCGTCTTCAGCAGCGTGAACAAAGGCCCATTCACAACATCCTGGGACAACACGCGCCCAGAACAGAACGTCTCTGCTCTCGCGCTGTTCTCTTGTGGAAGAGAATACGATATGCTGTTCAGCCACAAGACGAAACTCGAGCGCCAGAAAGCTATGATGAACTACCTAGCTGAGATTGTGGGTTCTGCCATTGGGAAGAATGCCACGGAGAAGGTGTATGACGTTGTTGAGTATCTGGAGCAGGAGTGGTATGAGAAGCCATATATTGAGGGTGCGCCGGTTGCTGCAATGGGACCCGGCGATTATGCCCAGCTGGCGCCGGTATTGACGAAGGTTGTGGGCCACATACATTTCGCTGGAACCGAGACTGCGTCGATCTGGAAGGGATATTTAGAGGGCGCAGTTCAAGCTGGTGAGCGGGCGGCAAAGGAGATTGTTGGAGCTTTGAAGGGAAATGCAACGACTTGAGCAAAAGGCGGTAGTTGTCATTTGAGCGTCACTTTGAAATTGAAGAGCTGATGTAGTAGTATATAGAGGTTTGTTCATTACTGAATATAGATTATGCTATCTGGAAAGAACACCAGTCTTGTTTGGGTATCAACTTGCAAAGTGTAAAGAAACTGCATATCCGCCGCAGCGTAGATGGCGAGCATCATGTGCCTAATCATGTGGGAGAGGGTCTAGTCACAAAGACGAGATCGTTAAATTCATTCTACGTTGGCGGGTGTTGCGGCGCGCCTGCTGGTCTCTGAGCCGAATCTCCAGAAACCTCGCTCACGTTCGTGGGAGGCAATGGAGAAGAAGGCGCGGCGCCCTGAGGTGGTGGGCTCGGTGCGGGCATTTGTGCAATGTACGGCGTCGGGTACACGGGCTGTGGTGGTTGAGGCGGCGGTGTCTGGCCTATCGGCGAGATAGCTTGTCCATATTGCGGTTGAGTTCCAAATCCAGGTTGTTGCGGTCCCACTGTCGAGACTGGAGACGAAGAGACCGTGGTATCATTCTTTGCTGCTTCGGCATTGTAGAAGCCAGCCTGCTGTGGAGGATACGTGTATCCCTGTGGCGGCATGAACCCTTGACCGTCAGGCGTTGGGATCCACCCAGGAGGTGGAGGACCGTAGTAGTAGACCTGCCCAGGCTGGCCAGGCGCGCCCGGAGGAGGATGTGGCGCACCAGGTGTGAAAGCTGGAGGAGGGGCTCCAGGGGTAAAGATTGGAGGAGGCGCCTGTGACATGGCTGGGTTGAGAGGCTGACCGGCTGGAACGACGCCGACAGTGGTGCGCGAGAATTGGCCAAGATGCTCGACCGGGTAGGAGTGCCGGAAGCCCCACTTCCACCAAGCCTTAAACGCAGCACCTGATCCCATAGCCTTCCACTTCTCCTGCAACAGCTTTTGGTCCTCCTTGCTACGCGCATCTTGCATACGAGTGAAGCAAAGGACCCACAACGAGATGAGAACCCAGCAGACTGTACCAAAACGCATTGCGCTCTTGCCAAGCATGAGCCGGCGGAACCAGAACCATGATTCCAAAAATCCCAAGAGAAAAAGTGCAGGAATGACGGATGCAATGATGATGATCCATACCTTCAGAGGCGTGTCGCAGTAGTAATAGCTGTAGCAGAATCGAGAGCCGGAACCAGAGCTCGAACTGTCACCGCCACCTGATCTTGGTGACCCAGTACTGGTACTGCGGAAGCCCGGAGGTTTGCTGCAAGAAGCGATATAATAGCTGTAGTAGAAATCGGAAGTGGTAGTGAAGGGCGCAGCACCCGCGCTGAGATACCAGGTCTCGTAAATATAGACGTAGCTTGAACGAGTACTCGTGCTGGCGCTGTCCTTTGAAGAAGGTGTGATTCGATCCCAGACTTGAGAGGGCACAGTGACGGAAGCAGTCGTAGTGATCGTGAATTGACTTGGACATGAGGCTGGCGCACTCATCGTGACAGGCATAGAAAAGCGGACATTAGAGATCGTCGACGTGGTCGTTGCAGAGTAGTCGCGTTCAGGGACCAGATCTGACTCGGCGACCCCAGCGTTGAGGCCGTAGTACTGGTAAATGATTTGGAGATCTGCATAGGTCGAGTAGTATGTAGAGGTCGATGTCGGCGTGGCAGTAGGCGTGATGGACGGTTTCACAGTGCGTAGGCGATCAGTCACAGTGTATGTTGTAACATCTCCATTTCCTCTTGTGTATGGGCTGGGCGAGGCAAAGGCAGCATAGCGCTGGGTGTATGTCCAGTATGCGGAGCCACTTGAGATTTGTGCGATGGCGGTTGTCGCGAGAGAGAGGAGAACCACAAGAGCATGTCCTGGAGCCATTGTTGCGAGCTCAATCGGCCGTTGAGCGTAAAATCGCGACGCAAGTTGTCGGTGCAAGGCTGGCCCTCCTTATCGGGGCAGGAAAGTCATTTTAACCTCCACCAAACAAACCGCCGTGCCGTCCGCATCGCGACCATCCCTCGGCTGGCTCACCGGTCGTGCGAGTCACATTCGTTCCATCTCTTGGCGCGACGATGTTTGCCTTGCAAAGATCGCGAGCTTCGGCTGTCAACCAATAGTATGGTGATCGCATTACCAGTTACCCAATCCCGTGAGAGCGCCATGAAGCCTGGAGCTTAAGCGGAATTGGATGAGTCTATTTCGGGCCCATGCGGCTCGTATTCAGATGGTGGCATGCAGGGGCACGCGGGAGGCCTAAGAGGGTTGCCCTGAAAGAACTCTGCACCGCCTTAAACAATCTATTGAAATTATGACTGTGCGATCATGCTGGGAAGATGGTCGTTCACGTGCTGCACAATCTAGTGCGTGCGAATGGAATGACACTCGTTCTAAGAGTTTTGTGAGAAGATAGGTGTGGTGTGGTTGTGGACAGACGATCTCTTGAAAGCGGAAATTCAAGGCCGTTTGTGGCGTTCGGGAACGAGACACGAGAAATGCGAGGCTTGGCGACCAGAAAACTCATCGAAGAGAACTGCGCGCCTGCAGCGAAATCTTCTGCCGCGACTCCAGGATCTTTCGCATGTGACATGTGATGGGTGACATTCGATGAAAAATCACATCCATCGCATTCTGCCCAGGTGTAGTCTGTTCCCGAAATTGCCTCGTTCGATAGCCATTTCTTTCCTGGACGATCCCGGAGTCAATTCTGGCAACAGGCTCCCAGCGCTAGAATCGCACAGTAAACGCACGTACAACGAGCAAACAGACTCATTCGAGCTGCGAATCGGCGGCAAATTCTCACGGCTGGTGGACAGTCCTGAGAGCATTAGCCTGCCGTCTGCATACACATTCGCATTCCACTTTGTTCAAACTTTCGGTCCTCTTCCGAAAGTCTCGCATCCGCATGTTGTCCTGACATCAGTAGGGCAAACGAACTCTATATTGTCGTCATGTCGCTCTTGCGATGAGACCTCCACTGAGCTGACGGGGCGCTGGACATGATCAGACAGATGGGCGTCGCGCGAGCATCGTTGTGCAAGATGGTACGATTGAACAAGCAAAGCGTCCACAATCTACCAAAATTACGATAGGGTACATGCTCAACATCACACATCCACCGGGACATCAGCGGACCACTCTCATGTTCAACAGCCCCTCGGCTTGTATTGCGTGATACAATCCAAATTTCAGACTGGTTGAGGGGAGCTGAAATGAGATCGGTATCTGTTGCAGCGTGACCAGAGCCAGCAGGAAGCCGTTAAGAGCGATAGTGACTTACTACCGTATTCATACCTCGAACCTTAAATCTGGACCTGCCGATGTGTTCGAGGCTCAAACCTAGTCTTGCCGATGTGTTCAAGCCTCCAGGTTGGGGACTTATTGATGCGTTACTACATCGAATCTGGATCAGGGAAACGCGAGAAGAAGGCAATATCCTTGCATCGAGCGTCTGCTGTTCGTGGACGAGACCATCAATTGGGCTCCGTAATCATTCCTCATCCGTACGTTCGACGTTGTACTCGCGATGCTTCCTCGCGGCCTTCGCCAAGATAAGCTATCTTGTCTGTAAAGCACATAGGTACCCTGTACAGAAATGGGAGAGAGTAAACATTCTACAAGAGCATATTAAATGCATTCTACATAGTATTCTATATAGAAAGAGCATTACCTTAATGCAGCTCTTCTTACAGCGTCTGCGGCAGGATACACGGACGTGTAAGCTTTAGAGCTAGAAAGACCTACGCAGATAAGAAAATCAAAGGGAAAGACGCCTTAAAGTAGCATCTCTTACTTCGCGAAAAGCAGCTTATAGCCAGCGCTTGATATATACACTCTCGTCACGGAAATCTGCGATGATTGCAGAATAGCTACACTTTTGCAGCTAACGAGAAGCCGCTGCGCGGCCGCCTGTGGCCAACGGGGACGAGCTTGGCGCGCATTTGTATGATAGATTTGAGGCGAAACGGAGCTAACTACATGGATGTCCGCCTCAGTCAGGTTTGAGCGTCGTTTAGCCATAGAGACTTACCTCAAAAGTGACCTAACCAATCACCCCCCGGAATTCGAACCTGAGCTTCGACTGTATTGAATTGATCATAACTATGCCATCCTGAGCTTTGTGGCAGTGCAGCGTGATTAGATCTTGGTAGCCTTGAGCTTGTCCTAAGTTAGGCTATCGCGCCCTTATTTAGGCCACGACTAGAATCACTAGCTAATTTCACAGGCTAAACAGACCTAGGTACGCTGCGCGATTCACACTCTCTAGTCCTTAATTGTTATCTGCAAAACACTTTCGCCGAAAGCGATAGGTACGCAATAATACAGTCTGCTACAGTACTTTTCAGCTAGCCTAGTATAATAGCGGGCAGGACCAGCACCAGTAACTAAGCTGGAGCATAGGCACTGCTCAGCCCACCTCAGCGGAACACAATCGCTTACGACCTACCTAGTTCGGCAGTTAGTGGAGGCCGTTATAGGCTGGGCATTGCTCACTTGCTTCGTGCTCTACCGAATGTGCCTAACATATAGTGAATTAGGCATCCATGAATCCGTTTCGTGTCCTGTTGCCAAAAATAAGGCAACGTGAGTCATCCAATTTGTAGCAGCAAGTTAGCGTCCTCTAGAAGTTTATTTGAAATAAATCATGACTGCGGCTGGCATCCATATCCCTCCTATCTGAACATATACTCAAGAAATAATTAGCAAAAGGACTATCTGTCTGCGTCGAACCGTGCCCTTTCTGGACAATGATCACGGCATCGCCTTTGGAGGCGCTCCCAGCCGAGATCCTAGACTCCATCCTCGAATACCTTATCAATCACGACATCGGAACATTGCGCGATTGCAATCACCTGGATTGCATGTCGCTTTCCCGCCTTTCGCAGTGCTCACACTTCCTCAATCACCGCCTCGAGCACCTGCTGTATGGGACACTTGACGCTCGCAATGCTGCCCTGCGATACGGCTGCATGACTGGAAATCTCCATGCAATTCAGAAAGCTGCATCTTGTGGAGCAAATTCGAGCGTTGTGCAGCGGTACACACTTAACAACGCCGTTGTTCATGCCGAACAAGCGACAGGCTACCGTGAGGTTTCCTCCCTACAATTAGCGCTGAAGGCAGGGCAGCTTGAAGCCTTCAACCTACTTCTTGACCTAGGGGCTGGTTTCACACCAGATGATTACAGCAGCATCACTATATCGAACTCGCAGCTGAAGACTTTCGCACAAAGGCTCGCCGAGCCATCGAACGTGGCTTTCCTGAAAACCTTTATGGAAGCTCGAGCTGAGACGCCGTATTGGAAAGATGACAGAAGAGACAATCATTCTCAAGCGCTGGCTGTGGTAAAGAAAATACCGTTCCCACACGTCGTGCGTTGGGCGTCGCCTACGATCTTGGGAACACTGCTTAATAACGGCGCATCTCTAGACCAAGTAACCGCATTGTCTCACGTGGACATGACGGGGAAAAAGCAACCTCTAACGCCTCTGAGTGCGGCTTGTTTACGCGGAGACGTCGAGGTCTTTAATCTACTCGTCGCACGAGGAGCACACGTCGACATTGAAGACTCCCTGCACAGTAAATACCCCGCAAACTACACCCACATCCCTATTTTCATGGCCGCACGATACATGGGTGCTGAAGGCAGCACTGACATGCTGGACGCTTGTATAGCTGCTGGCGCAGACGTGAATCGGCCATGTCACATTAATAAGGTCCCGTCGACAGATGAGTACACCCAGCCAGAACCACAACATGTATGCACCACACCACTTCTTGAATATCTTGAGTCAATCAAATCATGGAACATTGCCTCTTTCAGTTTTATCAAGCTACATCTCACACCATACGAGGGAATTGCACATTTTCTCTATACCTTGGGCGCCAATGTACCAAGTCCTGTGGCGCCATTAGTGAAGCGGGAAACCAGCAACAATGATCGAGAGCTTCACGAACGAACCTTTGGAGGTTTTCCATCTCCAGTCGAGCTACTTCTAGCCAAATGGGGGATTAAATCACTGGCCATTCCCGAGTTTTTCTCTGTCATCAAGCTCCTAGTCGAACACGGCGGCACTGGATCGGACCTGGGGAAAATGCTGGTACGTTTCGAGGGCCAGAACGAACCCTCCGGCAGCAACATAGTCGATATGGAGGGGCTGTGGCAACAGTTCCTAGCACTATTGCTGCCTCGATTGAAGTTGCTGGATCAGGTCTCCAAGAACGCCCTGCTCCGCCGAGTTATAGTGGATAAAGCCGCCATGCGCCATCGAATCGCCCATCCGTCCCGTTGGGTTAAGGTTAGAGCTATAGGGCGGGCAAGCATCCGCATATTACTCGATGCTGGCGCCGACATCAATGATATTGTCGTTGCTTGCGATACAAATCCGATTCCCTCAACGAAAACGGCGCTTCACCAACTAATCTCCTCGTTCGTCCATACTGACTGTCTCACCGAGGACTTTCTGCATGACCATCCCCAAGGTCACGTCTGTCCGTACACGGCGGATGTGGTTGAGTCTTTCGGTGACTTCCTAACGTTTCTCATAAAGGAGGGTGCCGACCCCCTGATCGAGGACACTAGCAAGTACCGTGGGGACGAGCGAACGGCCATTGACACGCTATTATCGCCTATCAAAGGAGGGAGAATCGAACGCAAGCGTGGGACTGTCGAGAACGGCCTTATGAATCTTGTTAGCAGGCTCCAGGGTGCGAATCAAGTTATTGATTATACTGGTGACAGAAAACCATACGATGAGAGAGGCTGGAGAAGGTGGAGGACCAGCTACTTCTCCTTGTCTGATTGCGAATTGTCTTAACATATTACTCTGTCCAAGCCCAGACATCAAGATCTTCTAAGGTCTTCCTACCTCTAGTAGGATATCACTACTTGTGCTATAAAACGACTAGGAATTTATACTTCGATTAGCGCAGGTCGTAGTAGAAAGTGTTGAGATTAATTGATAATTTAGAGAAGATAAGGAGAGGAGCTTACTTCCATTTCTCGTAGGTCTTTCCTAGACTACCTCGTCGCCCTATATATAGGCCTTGATCTTAGCTAGAATATGAGTACAAACGCCCTAAGTTATCTCAAGGTTTCAACAACTCTAGGGCCTATAATACGTTTAGGTCAAGTTCGTCACTAAAGGTGAGCTAGGCCTAAGCATCCTGAGGTGCGGCGGTGCAGACTGAATCGAGCGTGAACAGTTCATTGTACAGACGCACTTTTGCTCAGATGTATATACTAAACGTTTCGAGAAAGGTTGTACTTAAGGATCCAACCTTAGCACGCTAAAGGATCACGTGATCTTACATAAATCAAGTTTCTCTTGGCTCTCATTTCTGAAGGCACAATCCGGCGGTTCAAGGTGTATAAGGCGACTCACAACTCTAACGTCGGCAGCACAATCTTTTGCCGCGAGCCAGGCATTTCGCATGTGACCTGTGTTGGCTGACATTGGATGAAGATCAGATTGGTCACATTCTGTTTTCAATTGAAATCTTTGTTCGATAAATTACATTCTTGCATACCCCTGAGGTCAGTCTTTG
This sequence comes from Paraphoma chrysanthemicola, assembly GCA_020744225.1. NCBI lineage: Eukaryota > Fungi > Ascomycota > Dothideomycetes > Pleosporales > Phaeosphaeriaceae > Paraphoma > Paraphoma chrysanthemicola. The sequence goes on from JAGMWG010000002.1 coordinate 820,609, forward strand.
CATCAGCGTGTCTATGACAGGATCGTACAGTACTCAAATCGACAAAGAGCCAACAAGCTCATTCGAGCTGTGGTTTGGCGGTATTCTTCGTAAGTTAGTGGATAGTCCAAAAGTATTAGTCTGTCGTCCGCATACAGTCGCAATTCACTTGGGTCAAAACGTGGTCCTCATCCAGAAATGTCACGTAGGCCCCGCCCGCACGCGAGCATGTTAAACGACCTTTAGACGTCGGAATGGCACTCGACCCCTGCACAATCGTCATATTGCTGTTGCGATGAGAGACCGACAGAAATAGCAGGGCGTCGGACATAATCAGACCTATCAAGAGGAATGGTATAAGTGCGCCTTGTTGTGGGGGGTAGTATGATTTGACCAAGCAGGACCTCTACAACCTTTCCGCTTGACGGGACTGTACAGACTCAAGATTACACGTTTGTCGGGCTTTGATCGAACAACTTTCATATGCAACAGCTTCCCGGTGTAGAGAGCATGCTTTAGTCGACATCCCAGACTACATGTAGTCAAGACAAGCCAAAATGGGATCGGTCCGGACCCACCATGAGCCTTCGAGAGCACTTGGGATTTGCCGCTGTGTTCACACCTTGTATTTGGAACCTGGACTTGCCGATGCGTTCGAGCCTCGAACCTGAACTTGCCGATTGTTATTAAGTCGAACCTGGGCCAGAAAAACACTAGAAGAGGGTATAATCCTTGCGTCAAAAGTCGAACATACATGGAAGAGCCGATCAATTGGTTCCCGCATTCCTTATCTCACCTGTATGTTCCACTTCATATACGCGATGCTGCTGTTCCCGTCACATACCTGCATCGCAGGTGGTTCCAACGGCGCACCGGCAATTGCATCCGTTATTCTGGTGGCAACGCATGTGTATCGTCAACCTTCCGTTGAGTACTTTGTTTTAGGAATTCGATCAGTGGATGAGCCTGCACGTGACATTAGGCGCAGGTGATGCGAGCGAAAAATTTGATTCGAGCACAGATTGGGTTCGGGACCTCCCGTCCCCCTCGTGATTCTACCGAATTTTGCCCTGTTTCAAGTCCTCGTTTCGAATCTCGTTTCGAATCTCGTTTCGAGTTACTGTCATACTAACGTAGCGAATCCTGCGCATTCCGCATCATGATTAAAAAAGATTCACGTCACCACGCCCAGCGCTGGGCAGCTGGGGTATGTAAGCCTTCGAAAGCCCTTCCCACTTTGATGCAGTCTCTCAGGGCCTTCCTTGAAACGACAATCATATCCTAATCCCGAAGAGCACATACATCTTATTACACAGAACAAGATGCCCCGCAATGGAGACGGAAGTTCCGATAACGGACCGTTTGAGGAAGCGAAGCACGATATCCTCCATGGAGCAGGCCCAAGCGAGGTATGCTCCTGTGATATTCTTCGAAATCACAGATGTATCCTGATGCTTAATACAGTCTGGGGAAGTTGCACGTGCTAAGAACACCGCTCCCATGCCTAAGCATGATAAAGGCGATGCTGTCACAGGTTTGAATGGCAGTGGTGGCGGCTATAGCCTTCCTACAACCGGGAATGATGGGAAAGGCTCGGTAGGATAGACCGGAGTATTCATTACAACCTCAAATTTGTTGTTATGGAGTGAAATCATGTATAGGGACAATCGAAAGAATTGCAGGTGCATCAAATACTCTAATTGTTCGTGGGTGACTCATGATATTGATGTTGAGCTACGAAGTCGCTTCACCCTAACTACGTTCATAGGAATTCCACTCGTATGGACAGCCTACATTCCCACCGATATTAAGAAGCTTGAGCACATCGTACTCTTCTGAATCACTGCCCGAACACCTGCTAATGCTGCTGTCAACCTCGAGTGACTCGGTGGAATTCTCCTGGGCGACATTATCGGTAACCCGTATGGAGTCTTTGCGGGGCAGGTTGATGTTTGAGTCACTCCGTGCCGACGGCCGAAATGGAGGAGCCTCCACCCCGAGGATATTGCCTGCGCATTGCTGTACGTATCTGTCGATAGCCCACGATTCACACCCAGCATGGAGTAATACCTCGCCCTTGAGACGAAGGACTTCTTCCCGTAGTGCATTCGCGTCTGCTCTCAGTGATTTGTTTTTCGCGGTCAGCTCAGCGGCCTTAGCCACAAGGCTGAGGCTGACTCCCTTGCTCCGTTCTCGACATTTGGCAGCGGCGATACGATTCTTCTCCAAATGTAACTCTCGGGTGGAAGAGGATTGGGTCGAGAAGCTATCAACACCTTGACCGTCAGTGGCATATGAGTCCAGCCTCGGCCTTCCTCGCTTGCGCTTTATGGGTTGTCGTTCACTTGAGGTTGGCTTTGAGTGGTCATCGTTCGATTTGATCTTGTTTTCAATTCCCGCCGATTGTGTCCTAGTGCCGGCATAATCCAAGTCCTGCTGCTTGGTGCTCGTGGTTCGGGGGAAGGGGGGTGGGGTAAGATCATGGAAGCCTCCAGGCTGCGTTGGTTGCCAAAGGATCTCATCCCTAATGTCGTGCGCGGGGATCGAAGCGTCCCGACTGAACTGGTGTTGAGTATCAGTAGGAGAGTAGACTTTGTATCGACTATCTTGCTCATTCTGTGAGCTCGAGGTGTCTGTTAAGAGATATGTATCGATGCTGAAGTTCGATTGGATGTCACCACCGTAGTCGGGCCACATCCATTGCTGGCCACGCGAACATGGATCATCGAAGGTGGAGAAGGTGGAAGTGAGGCCTTTCGACTGTCTATGGGTGTCAAACTCCGACGTCATGATATCAGTCTAGTGCAATAGTTCAGGTCACTGAGAAGGTCAATAGGTACACTAAATGAATGCCTTATTACCTGATACTTACCTACCGCTGTCCGGCCAGCAAATAGTGTAGAACGCTTTCCAAGTGCGAGAGTCAATTCGAACACTACCAAGACATGTGAGTTATTATAGGGCTCTGACAGTGTTTTGTAGAGTTGACTTATGCTTTCATACATCTAAACGTGACCGGTGTCAAGACATGCTGTAGTTGATTTGATTACATGGAGTTGCGCGGAACTCGAACTCATGAAATGAGGATGGAAACATAATCAATCGGCGGGCGATCCAGTGCTCTTTACCTGAGGCTTATCAGCATTGCGGCGTATTTTATATCGTGAGAGTATCGCTTGCACGGCTTGATGCTCAACTGCCTACCGAGATTGTGAGGCGAACCCCACTCGTACGCCTCCAAGCCAGGGTCCTCTTACCCCGCGCACCATACACAGCCCACACAAGCGATAGCACCAGGATCCCACACCACGATCACGTCAATAATCGAATCGCCTCATATCGTACACAGCGACATCTTGCCAGATACGCATACCGAAGACCGTTTACTAGCCCTTGTCTTTGTCGATCGAGGTACCGTGGAAGTGGAAGTAAGACTTTAGTTCAAAGCTAGCCGAGAATTCTGGAAACCATCTCCGGTTGAATCGGATGCCCTCCGTATGCCCTCAGGCTAAGCTGCCAGCAAGTGGAACAAGTGTGATCGTCGATGCTGTGCAGACCCTGCAAGCGTGAGGCGAGGCATCCAGGAACAAGCAATTGGGTCTCCCTGCTGCATATGCTGATAGGGCTGCACAAGGATTCTTGAACCGCAGCTACGAAAAGCTAGCTAACCTCAGAGGTGCTGACGCCCGAGCTAGAGTGGAATCAGTGAAGGAGTCGTCTCGTTGAATAATTGTGACAACAATCGTCATATTAATTACCGAATATTGAAGCAGTCTCACGAGAATGTCGCGTTTTCGGACGATTGGGACGCCTCCCGTGTACAACAAATCCGCGGGACGTCACATCAATGTCAGGTGCAGCGGCTTCGAACCGCTTCTTCTGCCTGCGTCCGACTCGAGCCGGCTGAACTGGATTGGGGATGCCGTTGTCGCATTGCAACAGCTACCAGTTGGTTGAAGACAAGTAGCGCAGTCCGGACAGTACTCTCAGTGCGACTGCAAGCAAAATTGAGTAACCGCTTTTGCTCATCAACTGCCGGATCCTACGCACGAGGTTGCCTTCGCCAACTTGCGGGGTGCTGGTGCGAAGATATTGCACTTCGTGAGAGCAAGTTGATGCAACGACATCATTCCTCTATTTTCACGGTAAGATGGCTGATCGCCATCAACTCGGGATGAAGGAGACTGTACCCGAAGATCCTAGTTTGGCTGGATCAAGGCTTGGCAATCGCCCAAGCCAACGCCGATGCGCGCTGGATGACTCGCCCCCATGGCGCCTCTACTGGCTCAAATAAGCGATCGACCCAGTGAGCACTATAGTTTGTTCATTCTGCGCCGGAAAACTAAAGACCGAGCTGAAAAGCATCTTGTCAGGGTCTGCGGTACTTTCATCACGGGCCAATCGAGGTCATCAGCTTGCCTAGTGTTAATGGTACATTTACCACGATCCCAGTGTTCAAATCTGATGTTAGCTTACCATTGACAGAGATCCCTTACGCTATGCGACTGGGGGATTAGAGCTAGCACTATTTTGAGTCTCACATAGGATCGTTGGCAGTGGTACCGATACTTGCAGGGTTATAGACAGTTCTGAACTACTGAGAGAGACTTAGAGCTAGCTGGTGTGCTGCATGCACGGGATCCGCAGCAAACCACTTGTCATGCCTCACGGCTTACATCTCGCAATGATGCCCTCCCATGGCCTTAGGCTGACGGTGCTGCCCAAAGAGCCGTTGTGCACGTCGAGTGGATAGTTCCCGATAACCCACTCAACAACTTCAATATCTCCGAGGCCTGACCATTTTAAGTGCTTCCCAGTGAAGTTTGTTACAGTCACCCAACTTTCGTCCTTTGAAAAACGCCGGAAGGCGACAACATCCTTATCATCTGCATCTAGGACTTCGAATCCTCCGTAAACGAAGACCTCCTTGTGCTCTTTCCGGAACTCTAAGCATAGTCTCCAGTACGAGAAAACGGAATGCGGGTCTTCCAATTGTGCTAAAACATTGACGTGGGTATAGTCGTCATTAACCCTCATCCATGGTTTCGCGGCTGCGCTGCAAAACCCAGCATTTGGCGAGTCATCCCACTGCATCGGCGTTCGCGTATGATCACGGGCTTTGAGCTGAATTAGTTCTCGCGCATATTTTAGCTTTCGGTGGTTGTTGGCGTACTGCTCGGAGGCACTAGTGGTCACAGATAAGCCAACACCAGGAAACACCCCATGAAGGAAACACTTACGATCTCCAGTAACTCTGAGTCTCGATGTCCTTGTACTCTTCCATGGACCAATCCGGAGGAATGTTTCGCATACCTAGCTCCTCACCCTGATAGATGTACTCCGTTCCACCCAGGGTCGTATGCTTGGTGCAGATCATCTTAGCCGCATACTGGCGCCATTCGTCACTGTCATCCGCGAAACGTGACACAGACCTTGGTGTGTCATGATTTTCGCAGAATATCGCGTTCCAGCCGTGTCGCTCGATCATCAATCGCTGCGTTCGCTCATGTATCCGCTTCATGTCGGTAGCATCCCACTCATGGTACGACCACTTCGAGCGGCCAGGCTCATTATCCACGTTCAGGATCTCAAAAAGAAATATCATGTTCAGCGATCCCTGATATCCCACCGTACGAATGATTTCATCTTCATCGTTTACGAAGGGCATCTCACCGACTGTGATAGTGTCGTACTCATTAAGTACAGCCCTCAATTCATGGAGGAATTCGTGCATTCGCGGGCCATGGGCGAAGTACTCACAGCCAGGCTGGTAATACTGGCCCGCAATTGTCGTTTTGGCATCTGGAAAGCTCTGGACCTTGGATATATGGTCTATAACGTCCATGCGGAATCCACAGATACCTCGATCCAGCCAAAATCGGAGGATGTCATGTACTGCTCGTCGAACATCTTGGTTCTCCCAATTGAGATCTGGCTGTTCTGGTGAGAATATGGACAAGTAGTACTCTTTTGTTACTTCGTCCCATTGCCATGCTGATCGGGTCGTGTCCAGGGTTCCGGACCAATTATTGGGTGGCAACACTTCGCCTTCCTCGTCAACTCTGCCCTTTTTCCAAATGTACCAGTCTCTCTTGGCATTATTGGTGGAAGAGCGTGATTCGAGGAACCAAGGATGCTGATGCCAGATCAATACTTTGATCATGTGTTATCAAATAGACGGAAGACTTACCTCATTAGAGGTGTGATTAACGACAAGATCCATCATCAGCTTCATGTTACGCTGTCCGAGCTTTGCAATCAGCTCATCAACATCCTCCAGGGTACCGTATCTTGGGTCGATATCCTTGTAGTCTGAAATGTCGTAACCCATATCTATCTGAGGACTTTTGTAAACTATGACTGGGTAAGCTAAATTTCTCGTCACTCTGGATGATAAATGTACTAGGGGATACCCATATTACGTCCACTGTGACATGCCCACGTTAGCGTATATTGCAAACTAATGATAGGAATATCCGGGAAACTCGCCTCCAAGCAACTTCAAATAGTCCAGCTTTTCAATGATGCCACGGACATCACCATAACCGTCACCATTTGTGTCTCTAAAAGATGCTGGATATATCTACGTCGTGTGAGTTCCAGGCTATTTTATCATATCAAGGATGTTGGATACGTGCTCCGAGACATACTTGATACACGAGGCACTCCTTCCACCAAACGCGTGGACTACTGATGATATCGACATGTGGCATTTTCTTGGAAACAACTCCACAGAATTGGCGGCCTTGGAAACTTGGCTTATAAGTGTATATGCGCGATCGTGATGGAACGGGACGACGAGAAGCGAGCTTAGGAGCCGTGAAAAGCCTAAGGAGAGATCTCATAAAATGCGGAGATGCGAGGAAGACGGGGCGAAATGGGTAACACGTCCTAAGCACCAGAGACAAGTCAGACCTCCCGTTGCCATCCTGTCGGTGTTATAAGGTCAAGCGATTACGATCAGGTGATATCAGGTTGACGGCCCGGGGATAAAGATGAAATAATGATGATCTAGAGCACCGCAATGAGCAGTGACGTAACGCTGATATTGAATTCTGCCAGCAACCTTGGAATATCGTAGAGTGCGGACCGATTTCGAGATTTCCATTATGCAGGTATTGAAGATGTGTGGAATCTCAGAGATGCTTGGGGTATTTGCTAGACATGCTTTGATGTGACTGAGCGCAATGATATCCATGGCTACTACACGAGACCGCATGAAAGAGTGGCGGACACATGCTTTGAATTCTGACACGGTCTGCTTAGCAGCCCACACTATGAATCTAGTCTGCCTTATTCGATCTTATCGCTAGTTCTAATAACCAAGTCTCTAAAGCAGTCTCGTCCATCTTCTCCAACCATTGTGCTGTTGTCTCGCGAACTTTTATAGAGAGAGTCTCATACTCGATTCTACTGTTCATGAGCGTATTCACCGTCTTTATCCATGGCTCAATGCTTTGCGCAGGTACGATATATTCCCCGTTGTGGTCACGTTGGCCATCAAGCGGCTTCACTGGCACAATAGGATCTAATCCAAGCATAGCCTCCGGAAGTGCGCCTGCATCAGAGGAGATAACCGGTATACCACGAAGATGGGCTTCGATAAGCACTATACCCCAGGCCTCGAGCCAGAGAGACGGAACAAGGAGTACTTTAATGTCACGCCAGGCTTCTTCCATATCTTTACATGAGGGTCGGATGCTGCTAATTGTTAGTAGGACCCAAACGTGTTCTGTTCCTGACATATTGGACTCACGTTATGTTCTGGAGGTCGTTCATCTCCTTGCCAATTGCATCGCTAAATCCCCAGCTCTTATAGACCAGGAAATTGTGCTGCGGGCATGACTTGGCCAAGTTGATGAGGATCTGCGAACCCTTTACTGCACAAGGATTTATTGCTGCGAAGCAGCTATCTATAGCCGTGCTTGGAAAAAAAAAGCGACATCGCTGATTGGCTATCGATTCTGTACGCTCATTGGTCAGAATTGTGCGGACATCACGTGATGTCCGCATCGGAGGAAAATCAAAACTTTCGCCGACATGTCGGAGGAACACCAAAGTTTTCGCCGACATGCCAACCATCTAAATCACGACACTACATTGTACTACATTGTATGAAAAAGCTCGCCGCAGGCGCTGCTCGCCGCCAGGCGCCTCCGGAGGACCGCCGGAGGCAAAGTAGTCGCAGGCGTTCATTGCTGCAAAAGCCCGCTGCTATAAAGATCTCCTCTATCCGCCGTGCAGCAAAAGTCCAATCGGCGTCGGCTAAAGTGAGCACCTAAACATCAAGGTGGCCGACAACAACAACGATGGGCGTGACCATCTGCTTGACGCCAACGCGATCAGCGCAAGCGACAAATTTGAGGCCAATCTCACACTGCTCTTTCAGTTCCCGTCGCCCGATCAGTCAGTCCTTCCCCCAGCGTGCAGCAAAAGCCTGAGGACGCTGGGCAAAGCGAGCACCTGAACAACAAGGTCATCGACAACAACCCTTGCCTTGACGGTTCTCTTAACGTGCAACAAAAGCCTGATCTCCTACCCCTGCGCGCAATGGCCGAGCGAGTCGGAAAGGAAGTGGAGAAGTTCGCGGAGCGGTTAGACCCGTGGCATACCCACGGCAATGAGGCTGAGCGCGCAAAGTACCAGACAACAGTCAAGATGATTGGCAAGTTTAGGGATGTTGCGGAAAGAGAAGGCTCGCCGCAGGCGTTGGGGGGTCAAGGGGGTCTCCCCCTTGAAAGAAGAAATCTCGCTCTACTTCGACTGCTCACAACAACGACGGCGGCCACGGTCAAGCCAGAGGACGCTGGCCAAAGTGAGCACCTTGACATTAAGGTGACCGACAACAACGACGAGGCGGCGACGGCGGCGGTCAGTCCTCTCGCCCCGCAAACGTGCAGCAGAAGCCAGAGGGCGCTGGCCAAAGAAGACGACGTGGGCATGCGCCACTCCTCTATCGACGACCGAAGTCATCAACGTCTATCGGCAGCGAAAGCCGACGTTGTATGTGTACATGCCCGGAGTATATTATGTAGATCTATTACAATTACAAACTTTGTTCCCATCTCTATCGTATCTCTATCCTCTACTGATGTGCCTTTCTTCTATCCTCTATCGCAGCAGCTCAACACCTGACGTCACATATCGTGAGATATTCTATGAGACCTTCTATAACCTTCTCTTTCGCATAATTAGATAGCGTCTTATTGGCCTACAGCTGCTCCAGTAGAACTGCGTGGAAGCAATATGTGAGGTGTGAGGTCTTCAAACTTCAAAGTTCATTTCACACCTCACCTTATCAGTCTGGCTTCCGACGGGCTATATAAACCGCTCCTCCCCCCGCCCCTAGTACAATCTCTCCATCTTTTTTGACACATTTTCAAGCCCTCTACTGAGGCCACAAGCCCTCTACCGCGCGAGGCCGCCACTGGAAGCCCTCCTCGAGGAGGCCGCGTGAGAGCCTCTCCCTTTTGACGGCATGTTCCCTCTTCACCCTGCAGGAAGAACGGGTGTTTCAGACTTCTGGCACTCAGAGTACTCTAGCTTGCTGGATGCTTACTAACCTGCTTGGACGCAACTTCATTGTTGTGATAGGGACAGAGCTTGATAAAGAAGGTGTACGCACCGCCACGATACGTTTCAGTGCTCTAACAGTACTCCTTTGGCCTTGCAGTAGTTATCCTGATGCTTCGGCTGACGTTTGGAGACTCCTGGTTATTGCGTGTTGAGGATCAAAGCATGTTCGCGTGGTTTGGATGCTCTCTCAAGTCCTTCAGCGAGAAGGCCAGTGGACCGGAATGCGACGTCTGAGAACAACCTTGAATGTGCTCTATCTTTTTGGACACAGTAACCAGCCACGCTGAAACTTGTGTGAGCTGCTTATACTAATGGTGTCAGTTGCTAGCGGTATTGAAGCTCTTGACATCACGAGACGACTTCGGTCGGAGTGTTAACCTCTCTGGTCTTTTGACTGGAGCCAGCTGCCCTGGTTGTACCTTATTCGTTTGCGCCGTTTTGAAGCTGTCGCCTAAGCCCTGCCGCGATCTAGGCCGCCATCGCCAAAAGCCCTCGACGGAGGCCATCTTCGACACAAGCCCTCGACAGAGGCTACTTCGACTTTTTCCTGGATTTTTCTGACTAAGTATCATCTCTTCTCAGTCTGATCAATGCTTACTTCTCTGCAGCACATCTATCTAAAGTTTACTTTGCTAACAAGCCCTCTACCGCGCGAGGCAATTTGCGACACTTGCGACAAAAGCCCTCTACAGAGGCTAGCGACAAAAGCCCTCTACCGCGTGAGGCCACGGAAGCCCTCGACGACGAGGCTAACTTTTTTGTGACTACGAGGGCTTTGAGGTTCTGGGGGTGAGGGGATATCAAACAGTAGCTTGGCTGCGGTTTACACTAAAGCGAGTCAGAGTTGACTTCTGCTGTCTTGAGGCTACTAACTGAGACTGGTTATTCTCCAGACGAACTATACAAATCTGCTACCCGTTCTGGGCGTGGAGGGGCATGATCAGCTTTTGCTGGCCTTTGGGCAGTGTCATTGTAGTTTCGTGATGGTTGAAAAGACGTTCTCCTGACGTTATCGCTTCGGCGTGTCAATCGGGCAAGGTTATACCTGGGATGGGCCTATTGGGGTGATTGCCAACGGCATCTACCTGAAGGACCTTCTTGCTTGACTTAGTTGCGTGACTTTGCTGCTGGCATGTCCTTATGGCTGGCATATCCTTGTGGCTGGCATGTTCTTGTGGCTGGCATGTCCTTGTGGCTGGCATGTCCTTGTGGCTGGCATGTCTTTGCGACTTACTGTTTGCGTAAGGCAACTTTGTTGCTAGCATGTCTTTGTTGCTAGAAGGTGACTGACAACGACAACGGCCGCGGCAGCGGCAGCGGCGGAGAAGCTCGAGGCCAATCTCATACTACTCTTTCAGTTCCTTTTCCTATTGCTAGGTTCTAGCCGATGCCACTTCTCTACCGACAACCGAAGTCGTCAACGTCTAGCCGCAGCTGACGCTGTACGTGTACATGCGCTGTGTATATCAAAGGCATCTAGCTGAAGGACTTTTCCTATTGGCGCACAACTGTTTGGCTTTGCAGAAACAATTTGCATAAGCTTGCTGCAAAATAGTGGTGAAGGGTTATGTTCGCGTACTTGCAGGTGTTTGTTTGCTGTGAAAGCTGTGAAGGGTTGAGAAGCTAGCTAGATTAGGCAGTCTACGATAAAAATCTCTACTTGAAAATTATGCTGACGTTCCTGTTGCGAGTGACTTCTCCTGAGCGCCTTAACTTTGCCTGTATACTTAACTCTGCCTGTATACTTAACTCTGCCTGTATACTCAACTCTGCCTTGCTATCTTTATCACGTCGTGTGATAGCAGCTTGCGGGTAGGTGCATATGCGCAACGCGACCTGCCGTTGCCAGCACACACGCTAATCTCGCTTTCCTACCGCTCAACAGTGTTGCTATCCGGCCGCTAGCAATTACTTTAGTCCTTCTGTTCACTGCTGTAGCAAGAATCTGAAGGGATAAGTAGGTTAGTTGCGCAACAATGCTACAGTACACGCAGTACACTAACTTTCAAGCAACAGCAACAGACGCAGATCAAGTGTCTACCTACCTTCAATGTCGTTAGTCGCAGGCGCCTTACCGCCACCCAGTAGAGGTGGAGGCGGTAGTCCACCAGCTCCAACAGGAGGTCCTCCAGGTCTACGGTTCTGCATACGCTATCCCAGCCGGCAGCTCAGTGAATAAGATGTCGCTGCTGGCTATACACGTTGCCCAGACTGTAGGGAGGCGCATTGCACTCAGAGCGCAACTACACGTGTAAGTATACAAGGAAGGTTACTCTTGATACACTTAGGCATGTATTGACCGCACTAGAAACGCCGCAAGATGGGTGCGAACCTTGGGGTCGACGTGACAGCTGGAAGCACTGTAGAGCCAGGCATTCCAAGTCTAACACCTATGGAGACACGCGTATCGTTCAAGCGCAGCGTTGGGCGTGGCCGCCTAGGAGCTCGACTATCCATGCCAGACTTCCAGAGCATGTATCGCCCCCCTGGACCGCAAGTTCAACCACCAACAGGTCAGCCTCTAAGCCGTTAGCTTACTAGCCATCAGCCTACCAGCCATCAGCCTCCTAGCTATCAGCCTCCTAGCTATCAGCCTCCTAGTGGTGAAGCTCTGCCGCCCGTTGCCTCATCGACATCCTTGAGCTCACTGCCTCCGCACTTGAGGTCGACATTGGACACAATTAATGTGGCCCCTTTTTAGCGCATTGCTCTAGGTCTAGGTTACCCTGCCGCTGTACAAGCTTCTGGATCTACTCTGCCAGCACAATCCGCCGTACAAGCTTCTGGGTCTACTCTGCAAGCACTTTCTACTCCTACTCCTCTTGGCTTCCTGCCCCGAGGCCGGGACAGTGGTGATACCCCTGAGACTGCTGCAGCAAGGCACGATCGAAATGTTATCCAGCGCGATCACCGCCACCGAGAGCGTGCTGGTGAAGAGGTCTCATCTACCCCGAGTCTTTCTCAATTGCGATAAATGCACCAGGCGCGTACTACAACTAGTTCAGCATTGTCAGAGCCTCCTGCTACAAGCCAACTTGATCCTCTAAGCGGGTTTTATCCTTTCAACTATGAGGCAGATGAACAGCCGCATCCGGTCCTTGGTAGCTATGAGCTGGGATCGTCGTATCGTGGAAGGGGACGTCAACAGGGCGATCGCAATCGTGATCGCTCGTCGTTATCTTCGCGGTCGCTGTCGCCAGTGGAGGAAAAGCTGTACTTCTTATGTCGGGATTGCACATATCCTCGGCAGAACTATCATCTTGCGCGTGAGGATTAGCATGGCAAATTTTGCAACTACTGCGAGAACAAAGACTCTACGGAGCAAGACGAGCTCAAGCAGTTAGTTTGGTGTATTCCTCTAGGTCGACATGAGTTTCCGCTTGAGCAGTTCTTCGACGACAACGATCTTCTTCACTACGTGTGTAGACAATGTCAAGCCGTTGAGATAGCTTCTGATGGTGTTATATGGACGCAGTCGTCACCAGCCCCTGGTTCATCTCAAGCGGACCTCAGTAGCCGTCTTCGACAGCAAAACACATCATCGTGGTATGGGTCCTCTCTCAACCCAGATGGAAGCCTCTCTCGGAGATCAAGTTTTCGACATGGCCTGCCTAGTGGACCTAACCCTGGCGAAGCAGACCGCAGGAATCGTGAGAATATTGAAGCGATGGACCTACCTGATCCGGTCATTGACATTAGCTCTGCAGATTGGCAGAACAGTGCTTCTTTAGGCGATCGGGACTGGAAGCTCTTACAACGATTTCACGCTCGCATGGACAAGGAGACTATGGAGGACTGTACCCGGTGTTCTGAGCGATGGTTCAAGATGGAGCTAAATGGAGACGGCGTCTGCTCAGCCTGCATCAAGGCGGACAAAGACATCGACCCTGGTCAGCTATACATGTTCACTGCCGACAATCTGATGGATCCTGGTCCTATGCCTGGAACTCTTATGCTTCCAATGCTTAGTCAGGTGGAAGAGCTACTTATCGCTCGTGTGCACTGCTTTGTAGAGGTGCGGCAGATTCGAGGTCAACAGTACAAATACCGTGGCTACATTGTCAACTTCTTGAACAACACGGGCAAGGTGTACAACACTCTTCCTCTTCTTCCACAAGACCTCGACATTATTATTATCCGCCCAAAGAATTGGAACACCGATGAGCGTATGAGGCAGTAATTTCGCAAGGACTATCGTGTACGCAAGGCAGCGATTAAGTCTTGGCTACAGTACTTGCGTGCTAACCATCCGGCGTACTACTCTGATGTCTTGAGCATCTTAGATGAGAATCTCAACGCACTGCCTGACGATGCGTTTGTAGACGATGAGTTGGTTACGCACGAGATCGATGAGACAGTAGATGAAGATCTTGCTGGAGATGTTAGATTATCCCTTGATCCTGACAACGCAGTAGAGTTTGAAGATGACGATTCTATCCTAGAGGCAGTTGGAGTGCCAGATCTTCATGCCTAGAACAGCGAACTGGCAGAACTTTAAGCTCAATTAGATCAGGCACATGTTCGGACTATTAGCCAACAGCCTAGACTTATACCTTACATAAGTATGCCAACACCACAAGCAACTCCACTCTCCGAATTCAACAAGAGTCAGGCATTACTGAGTTAGGCGTTTCCTACACTCTATCCTCGCGGTCGTGCCGAGTTTGTAGACACCCGTCTGCGCGAGGTCGACTACCTAGAATATGTTCGCCATCTACTTCTGTACAAAGATAGGCGTTTCGCGCAGCACCCTCAATAGCGATACGTAGTGTTCAACACGATTATGCGCACCAAGATTAACGACAAGGCAGGGTTCTTTGTCAACAATCTTCACCCTGACAAGAAAGATCTTACTGTAGATAACCTTCAGCAGGCGTTTCAAGACGAGAGTGAGGAGTTAGAGCAGATTATCAACTCCATCACCCGGTACGCAACAAAGCTGCGTAGAACTCGTCCTTATTAGTCTGGAGAAATGCGACTTGTTAAGGCAATAGTTAGACAGCTCCTCTGTCCGTCATTGTTTATCACATTTACTGCTGCGGACTACCATTAGGATTCGCTGATGCGGCTCTTGCCTAACTATCAACATTAGATTGACCTAGCAGATAATCCAGCTAGTCGTGCGCGGCATGCTCAGGATGCTATACGCGATAATCCTCTTATTGTCGCCTACTACTTTGTGCGTCGACTCCGAGCTTTCCAGCAGGAGGTCCTACAGCCAAAGTTCAACATCGTCGACTTTTGGCACCGCTTCGAGTGGCAAGCTCGTGGTAGTACACATAGCCATAGGTTGTACTAGTCTAATAGTGCTCCACAAGCTACAGGTGGGATGAGCGATGACATGAAGGACTACTTTGCTCGCTTCTGGGGCATCTATGTCACTGCTTTCAACCCAGAGCCTGATTCTGGACCGCGTCCCAACACCGAGCCATCAATCCTACAGGTTCCCAGACAGGACATGACAAATAACGCGATTAGTCTTTCGTCCGCAGTTAATTAAGTACAAGGACATATCTACAACCGCAACTACTGTCTTAAAGTTAACAAGGTTACAAAACAAGAGGAGTGCCGCTTCTGGTTGCCTGATGAGTTACGCGATCAAGCTAAGCTTGGTAAACATCCTGCTTCTGGACGAGACTGGTTGTGGTTCTTTCTAATGAGGAACGATGGCATGATCAACAAGTACAATCGCCTCGTGACAATGGCATGGCAAGCTAATACTGACATCTCACCTTGCACTGATCCTCGGGCGGTTATTGAATACGTCGTCAAGTATGCTACTAAGGCTGAGAAGAAGTCTCTATCGTACAGGGACCTTGCAGGGACGCTGATACCTTTCGTCAATGAACGTCGTCTATTCCAATCGTTAGTTACCAAGCTAATGAACAAGCTCATTGGTGATCGCGACTATTCCGCCTAGGAAGTTTGCTACTACCTGCTAGATCTGCTACTTAAGGAGTCTTCGCGAGCTTTTGTGAGTGTAGATCTTCGACTAGAGGATCAGCATTCCTATCTATACCGCATCGATCGTGACGAGACTCGCCGTGGACTTTCGTTGCTGGAGAAGTACAAAGCTCGCGAGCGCAATGACGAGCATGTCAACTACATTACCTTCCTGAAGCGTTATACGCATTACAAGCCTTACCACACTCGACCTTGAGCGCGCGATCGTATTCTGTCCTACTTTCCGCGATACTCGCTAGAAGATACTGAGAACTATGGTCGGGCGAAGCTTATGCTGCATTATCCATTTCGCGAGATTGAGGACTTGCTCTATCTTCCGGACATTCACAACCATCGCTACAACACCTTTACTGAGGCGTATGCTGAGTGTAGATAATTGTGTGTTGATGTACATGAGCGAGATGGCCTTACTGATCTTGACTTCGATCAGGAAGTTGATGACGTACACGAGTCGACTTAAGGCGATGGTAATGAAGAGGAGGATATTGAGGCTGAGTGGACTGAGCTTGCGCGACAGTTGCCTAACCGCGACAACAACGTTAATATCGATCTACGTGATAACCTTGGTCTTCGTGAGATAGATCGCGTTAATTAGAGTGATCGGGTTGGGAAGTATCCAGACCTTAACAAGGATTGGTGGAAGACTACAAAGCATGATCACCCTGTTGTTACTAGCAGCTCCACTACTAGTGTCGTCCAGTATGATAACCTAGAGGAGAAGCAGAAGGTTGCACACCAGCTGTTTGTTGATCACTGTCGTAACTAGTGCGACGGGATCACAGTAGATCAGCTCCTTGTCCAGATAGAGAGTGAAGGGGGTACTAGCAAAACTACCGTTGTCCGCAGTATTTATAAGGGCTTAGATCGACACGCTCAAAACGCCGGAAAACCATCCCCTGTGCTCCGTGCTGCACCTACTAGAGTTGCAGCGCACAACATTAGTAGTCAGACTTTGCACTCTCTCCTCTAGTTACCTGTTAAGAAGAGTGGCTACTAGGACCTACCGTCAGCCTCTCTTACGGCCCTACAGGCAAAGTTTAGGGCTATAAACTACCTAGTTATTGACGAGAAGAGCATAGTTAGTCTAACTCAACTTTCGTAGATCAATCAACGTCTTCAGCAGATCAAGGCGAATAACGATGACTTTGGAGGCATCAACATCCTCCTAATAGGAGACTTCTGCCAGCTTCCACCAGTCGCTGCTGCTCCATTGTTTAGCACTAAGTTAAGCAAGACAGGTAACGTTGATTACATCAGTAGACAGCGTTTGTACAAGCTGTTCAATACGACTATCACACTTAACGTGGTAAAACGACAACAGGGTTCTGATTCAGATGCTGTCGCATTCCGGACAGCACTAGGCAATCTCCGCATGAACAAAACGACCGTGAGAGATTGGCAGTTGCTATCTTTAAGGGTCTGAGCTAAAGTTATGCTCAAGGAAGATCTCAGCTACTTCGATGATGCTGTACACATCTACTAGTACTGAGAAGAAGTGCATGCATACAATCATCAACGCTTGCGCGATCTAAACAACCCCGTACTTCCTTTGCGAGCGTCGCATCGCGGACATGAGGCTGAGAATAGAACTACTAAAGAGGCTGGCAATCTCCATAAGCAGCTTTATGTGTCAATTAACTCACGCATTATGTTAGGGGAGAACATCTGGGCTGATCATGCTCTATTCAACGGCGCAGTCAGGACACTTCGCGATGTAGTGTAGGATGTTGGTGCTGACCCAGACAAGGACGCACCGCTTGCCTTGCTAGTTGCTTTCGATGGCTACGATGGTCCTGAGCTCCTCCGAGATCCTGAGACTAACGCTAAGCTGGTTCCTATCTTTCGCTTAAGCCGTGACTGGCTTATCGGCAATGTCTTATGTGTACGCACTTAGTTTCCTGTTACTCTCGCCTACGCCATCACTGTGCACAAGTCACAGGGCATCTCCCTTGATCGAGCGATCCTAAACTTATCTGGGAAACAAGACTTTGCGGCAGGACTTACATACGTTGCTATCTCGCGCGTCCGCTCCCTTGGAGGGCTTTTGTTCGAAGAGCTATTTGGCTACGCCCGACTCAAGGCAAAAGCTAGCGATACTGTCATTATGCGCAACGCTGACTATGCCCGACGTAAACCATTCGAATATAAAGCTCCCGGCGTTGTCATTGAAGACGACCACTTCGGATCTGACTTACCTACACTGCCGCCATCGACTGCAGGACCTGGACGCGCAAGCCAGATGGAGATTCCTATTTTGCGGTCTGACCCGGTTCAGCCATCAGGCTTTACTATACCCAGTGGTTTCGTCACAAGTGGCAACGTTATGAGTGATGGTGGAGATGTGGTTATGAGTGAGGGTCAGGGTAGCTATGATTAGAACAAGTGTAGGTGTTACTACATGAGCGGTGTCCGCTCGCGAGGCTTGCCTTGCCCTTACCAACAATGAAAAGCTTTCTAGCAAATTGCACTGAGTTCACTTTAATCGATCAGGCTATAGATAAGCTGCTTCGCAGCCCCTTTTCAGTAACGTTTACGAACTGTCGAACTATGCTTCATGCCAATGTAGGGTTTGTCCCAATTGTGATGATGGGCTGGAAGCGAGTGCTCCTTCCCCTCAAGGTACGTCCACGGATGATGGACAAAGAAGCTGGTCTCTAGACGGCCGTGCTCAAACGCGTACCGCTTAACAGCATTGGAGACGCTCCAGATACCATCGAGCTTTTTGAGCAGATCGAATTCATCAGCTGAGCTCACATGGCCAGGCACCCCGCCGGCAAAAGGTCCAAATGGGAGTTGCTCGGCAGTATGTATGACCCCAACGCGGCAGACTTTAATTCTTGGTATTGCCATGGCGGAAGTGGCTTTCAAAGTCAGACCGTCATTACAAATAATATGTGTGGGTGAGAAACGGGTGATCTCATCCTGAAGGAAGGACACAAAGTCGAAAAGCCGGGTAGACAACTTTCCAGACTATGCAAGATCGATGTCAGTGACGAGTCCAATATTAGACAATAGCGATGTTGCAGCTGGATAGTTGCAGGGAGTGTATACCTCGATGTAATTTGCTGTTTCTTGACCTAATTCCTTCCACATGATTTCCTTCCCACCAAATGCTGCCTCAAATGCTTCATTCTCTAGTGCCACAGCCTCCACACCATCGTCCATAACCATCTCTTCAACTTTGACATAGGTTCCAGACGAGCTTTTTGCGTTCCTCAAATATAGTGATCTTTCAAATAGTTCCAGATTCTTTCCGCTACTGTTGGTTGTACTCCGTGCGTAAGCCTCTATCTCACCACGATGAGAGTAGCAGAGTTGGCGAACAGCATGGCCGCGTGAGACGAGATTACGCAGTAGGCAAATATTGGCTTTGTAACCACCTGAGGAAGAGAAAAGCCCTTTTGCGGTTTGCACAAGGAAGACTCGCATAGGCTTGCCATCGGAACTTGGTGTAGAGAGGCTTGAAGAGCTGCTAGGCGAGGGAGATGAACAAGATGACTGTGTCCATGATCTCGCACGCATATTGATGAGATTTGATAACCAGATAAGTATATTGTGGGCAAAAAAACGGAGTGAAGTTCGGAAAAGTCGGCGGTAATGGTTTTATTATTGCTAACCACATATCAGCAAGGAGCACTTGGAGCATCTATGTACTTCATGGGATTCTCGAGCTTGTCCGCGCCCACGTGGAAGGTTGGCGAGTAATTGGGACGTCAGACAGTGCTCATCATTCTATACTGGCTCGAGATAGACCTTGTAATCCCCGCTCCATTGCCAAAAAGGGATTCCTCTTTGCCAAACTCAACAGGATTGAAACTAGTGCTGTAAGACAGTGGAATAACAGTAGCCACGAGTGGCAGGCCAAACAAGCAATAGACCTAACGGTCGAATTATGCATAGCCATAATCTATTGGTCATGCAGACATAGCCTCCTCATAGCGAGACTGCACCAAAGTAAACAATCTGCAAACCTACATTTGGTTTTTGAACATTGCCGATGTCTGATTATATCTCCATTTGTCGAATCTAAAGGACTGTACAATAAACTTATCAATCACTTCATTGACTCTATGTGTATCTCATGGCTGTTTTAGTGCCTTCTCTATTTTCCCAGGAACTGAGCATTTCTCGGCTCTCCAAAACTGTCCGCGAGGACGCTAGGAGTGGGAATAGTTGATTTTGATTTCTCTCGGTAGGATTCCATCTGTACAGTACAATCCTAGTCGGGACTGAGCAAATGCCCAAAATGATTTCAAGGTCACTAGGCGATTTCTGCGAATTTGTTGGATGGGTTTCAGTCTAATCTAATTCTTACGTGGGTATGACGAGCAGCGCTGACCCGCGGCTCCTCCAGAGGTCACAGGTTCTCATTACGGTTTACATCGACCTAAAGAAGCGCCACCGCGGATTAAACGAACGATTTGCTATCTAGAAGTTCGTAAGCATTGCTCCCAACGGTGGATTTCACTTGGCACCATGTGCACGGAATGAATGCCTTTCGCTAAACCTATCAATATGAAATGATTCCGTTAGCGGTCTATAATGTTTCCAGCTATTACATATACTACTCTATACCGACTTAGTGCTCGAGCTTGATTAATCACTCGAAAATATACAAAGAGGCGATAATTCTTGGCAGGCGCAGTGGCTTAGCGACGTTGAAATCTTGGAACAGGTAACATGCATAACACGATGACTATTTGTACATTAGCACAAGTTGCAGAGGCTAGAAAGACCAGAATGAAGAGTGCCTCATGCGACGTCTTGACTACGTTTCACAGTCTAGGTTTCACAGTCTTTCTAGTTGCGACATTGACGCGAAATTGTATATCCTCACAATGAATGAAAATAGATTTGCATACGTTTCATGAACTATATTATTCGACAAAGCCACCGTAAGGAAGCACTAAGTTGATACCCGGAAACCAGAATTCCTCTTGTCTTGATGTTAGGTCAAAGCTTCTTCAGCTCTGGAGACCCTTCGGCTCGCGGCTCGGAGAATCGCGTCTCCACGAAACACTTCAGCCAGCCCTCGCCTCGGCTTTCCTGCAGATAATATGCTTTGGCAAGGTCCTCCATACCAATACGATGAGTCACCATGCTCAGCGGGTTGACCTCGTTGTTTTGAATCATTGGAAGCAACTCGTCCCAATCTAATACATGTTAGCAGAGAAATGCTCATGTTCGCTACCCTTACATTTCTGTACAGGGCATTGCCCGCAGCCTATGAATCTAATTCCGCGTTCCATGACTGCTCCAATATTGAAGTGATTCGTAACTGTGTTGTATAAGTTGGTGAGCGAGAGGCGAAGGAAGTGAATCTTACAGCCAACATAGTCTGCAATCATACCAACTGTGCCGAACTTTCGAACAGAATAGATGCACTCATTGACAATCTCCGAGGTATCTTGCTCCATACCAGAGGCCAACTCAAGCTTGTGGGACAAAGACTTTGCGTACTCGCCGCCGCTTGCTTCAATACAGACATCGACACCACCTGGAACCATTTCGTGAATCTTAGCGGGCACGGTCTGCTTATCCAGGGCATTGAAGTTGATCGTTTCCAGCCCGGGAAGAATCAATCTTGCGTAATCCGTGCGCCAATTGTTGTCGATCGCAATCACTCTCGCCGCGCCTTTCTTGAATGCCCACATACAGGCCATGAAGCCAATGGGGCCAAGGCCCCAAACGGCAACGACATCGCCTTTAGCAACGCCGGTGTCGGACACGCTATGGTATGACGTGGGAAGAACATCCGACAAGTATAGTCCTGCCTGATGTTAGTACATTCGGTCTTGCAAACATTTGATTGGCAACACACCCTTTTCAAAAGGCACATTGTCTGGCAACTTCAACAGATTCTGATCGGCAATTGGTACTCTCACGTACTCTGCCTGACCGCCTGCATATCCTCCGACGAAATGAGAATATCCAAAGGCCCCAGATATCTGTTCGCCATAGAGCATCTTTTGGACGGTCGAGGCATTGGTTCTGTCGCAAGCAGTAGTAAGTCCCTGCTTGCAGAATCTGCACTCGCCGCACGCAATTGCGAAACTGTTAACGACACGATCCCCAACCTTTCTCTTCACGACTCTGGGGCCTACTTGTTCGATGATACCACAGAATTCGTGCCCGAGGATGTCTCCTCTCTCCGTCTGAACGATCACACCATGCAAAAGATGGACGTCACTTCCACACACTGTTGAACCTGTGACTCGGACGATCACATCGCGGTCGTCCACGATTCTAGGCTTGCTAACCTCCACTTAACATCCACATCAGTTGTTGATGTGAAATGAGATTGTATGAGCTACACGTACTGACGCGTACATCATTCTTTCCCATCCATACCAGCGCCTTCATTGTTTCGCCTGATGGATCTGCATACTTTCCGCCGTCACGGTTCGGGCTCGAAATGTCAGTAGTAGCGGCGAGATCTTTGTCGGTGTGTCCGAGGACGGCTTCAGCTTTCTTTGCGGCGCGATTGAGGACAGACATGGGATCTGAATGGATTGCTTGTGGCAGGGTGTCGGTTGATGTTGCGCCAGGCTCATGTCCAATGATCTGTTGATTTATAGTTTCTCTGGAAGCTAATCATGGCTATGATTGCGACGAGATCATCAAATTCATCCTAAATTGGCATGCAATTACTCTGGTATGCTCTTACATTGAGTTTGTCATTCCCGAGGGGAGAACGAAATAAATCACGATGGTGTGAGATATGACGGGACAATAATATCATTGAGAGCATCAACATTGTCATCATACCAGTAGTGCTTAACGCTATTCCGCTTCATAAAGCGGCTTAGGGCGCATGATTCGTGTGTGACGATGGGCTGATGTTCGCAAGGATCATTGAATCTTGCCATTCCGCGTGGCTGGTTGTACCGCATGGATGCGAGCGCTGCATACAAGTCTAATCACAGACGATCCTTTCGCAGGGATACGACTCTGGAGCCGCATTCTCAGACTTTGTGAACACGAATGTGGGACTGTTGGCGCAGGTGGGGGCACTGCGGGTCAGGAAGCGGGGTTTAACCCATGTCCGATACCTCAGGAAGCGGGGAAGCTGTACTCAACAACAACGACATTACGAGCACTCGACAAAAGATGAGAGCCTACGGAATGCCCCAGCTGTGTGTCGGTCATCATATAGTCTTTCGTTCGACGATGACACTGCACTACGCTTGTTCAGCCTTGATGTCGGATTTGGCAAGAGACGACGTGGGTGTGACTTAAGAACCTCGTCAAGATGACAAGTTTGATCAACTATGTCAAGAAGCCCTCCTGTGGGATTGTTTGAAACATCGCGACAAGTTTCTTTTGTATTAGTATTGCTCTGGTGGCTTTCTAGTTCTGCACTTCCATTTGATTGAGCTTACGGTTCAGCAATCTTTATCTCAGCATAATGTTCTCATATTCCAAAATCCTTCTTAATTCTACTACAAATGCACTCGGTCCCAAGACGGCCCGAATGATGGATCCCATCAACAGCAGAGCCACTCGCTGGCGTTCACTGAGGCGCATCGCTAACCGAGACCCGGAACTTTATGTAAGCTCAGGACAATAGACCGAGTGATCTCCAAGCAATGGAAGACGCTAATGAGTTTCAAAGCCCTTATACTTTCTCACAGCGGCAACAGTGGGGTGGTTCGCATGGAAGTTTGGTATGAAACCCCATCGCGCTAGCAGTCACGTATTCATTCTTGGACCTGTCCTGTATGGCATGCTTTCCTGAATTCATGTATGCTGACCGAGTCAATTACAGTTCAAAGACCTACTGGCGACATCAGCGATAGCTCCTATATCGCGCAAATTGGAGACAGTGAGCCTTGGAAAGATAATCCAGACGCGGCCTTGAAGGGAAAGTACAAATATCACCCGTACGGCGATGTGACTCAGCCATCGAAAGAATCGCCGAGCGCACTTAACGTAGTGATTGTTCCGGGTGTCACTTTGCCTAAGGTAAGGAATGACCAAATTCTCGAAACATGGTGCTTCACATGCTTGATCTCAAGTCAATTACACCTGCTACCGTGAATGTAAGTACTGGAAAAAGGAAAACCTAAATGATGACGTTCGTCCAGTATCTCCATGACCGGTACAACAAGATGGGTAAACCAGAGTATGATTACTGATTCCGTAAGAGTTTCGGGACGCTAGGATCAACGTAAGAAGGACATGAAGTATGAATAGTCAACATAAATGAACTTGAGGATTTTTTGGCTTGGCTGCTTAAAACTGAGTGCTTGCGTGATAGTGCAATGTAGGAGATAAGAGTCGTTGTACAGCCTAGTGATTCACATGGGCTATCCGCACCCACGATTGCAAACCTGGGATGGTGCTTGAAGCTGCTGCAACTGTCCTCAAATGGTAATATGAAGAAAACTTAACATAGACGCGGGAAACCCACATCGCGTTAAAATTCTAACAAGCAAGCATCAATCGCAGACCTACGTCAGTAAATTTACCAAGCAAGAGTGAAGTTGCGCATTCTCGGTGAGCGGCCCTTGGCAAAGGTATTGGTTGCTTATTCGGAGGCGAAACGGAGCTAACCACAAGGAAGTCCGCCTCGGTCAGGTTTGAGCGACATTTAGCCGAGGAATGTAAACAGGTGCGTTGACGCCAAACTGGACTTATCTTCACCGCGCACCTCGACATTCTCAGATACCCACTTCGCTTATCCTAAGCTTGACGAGTGCTGTCCCAATGAACTATGCCAGGTGAAAATCATCGCTACCATGCTCTCAGTCCAGAGCTTCGTGAGATTCGCCTATTAACTCTTTCACCTGGCGAGCGCGAGGAGCCGATTAAATGCAGCTTGTCTACAGTATCGCTGACGGACGAACTTATCTATGACGCTTTATCGTATGTTTGGGGCAAGTATGAGGCTCAGTCGCCGAGCATCGAACTTGATGGAAACAATTTTACGGTGACACCAAACCTTTATTCGGCCTTGCGCCACATACGGGAGCCAGTGGGGAAAGACTGCATGAATCTATGGGTTGATGCTGTCTGTATCAACCAAAATGATCTGGATGAACGGAATGCACAGGTGTCCATGATGCGGGACATATATGCGTCCGCTGCGCGGGTGATCATATGGCTTGGAGAGGAAGATGATGATAGCGAAACGACGTTCGATGCCTTATCGGTGGTTGCTGACGAAAGAAGTTGGTTCTGGCAAGACGCCGGTCGTAAGAACAAATCAAGGCGTCGAAAGGTCTACAACCATTGTGGTAACTTCTTCTTCACTCTAGTAGATCGCCGTGTTTGGTTCAGCCGCGTTTGGATCCTGCAAGAGCTGGCCATGGCAAGGACCGATCCTATAGTAGTGTGTGGCTGGAACAGGGCATCGTGGGCAACATTCGTAGCCGCGTGGCAAATGATAGCTGACGACTCCCTATCGGCCTTGGGGACACGTCGCAAAACATCATCTACTGCTAGTAGCGAATCCAACACGATCGAGAAGCCGGAGCGGCTCAGTTTGACAAAATTGGATGTTTTGAACAGCTTGCGACAATCCGTACAGTTGCAAGGAGGAGCCAAGCTCACCAAGCTACTGACATTGTCTCGTAGCTCAGAAGCGACTGATCCGCGAGACATAATCTACGGACTGCTTGGACTCCTTGAACTAGAGGCGAAAGACCCCACCAAGTGTTTTCCAATCGCCGTGGACTATCGAAAATCAAGTGCAGAGGTATACGCAGATGCGATCGCACATATCTTCTCGCGAGGAGAAGGTCCCGACTTTCTTTCAGGTCTCTTCTTGCCGGGATCCTCAGCTACGGTCTTCGAAGAGTATTCGCTTCCAGCATCCCACAGCAGGTCGTTTCTTCCTTCTTGGGTGCCGGACTTTTCGCGACAAGTCGCTCACAAAGCTGATCAAACATCCAGTATGATATTTCGTCCGCCACCAGTCATGAGTGCCTCAGGTGCCGGACGAGGGGCGCACAATGGAAAAGTGCTCAGCAACGGTCTTGAGCTACAGGCTGAGGGCCTAATGGTCGACACGATCCACGAAATCATACCACTGGGCTCGTCTCTCCACGCGATCATACATCAACTTGCAGATCTTGAAGCTGCAATGATTGAGGCATGGGAACGGCCCTGCGAATTTGACCCTACTATCGCCGCTCACATGCATCAGTTCAGATCTAGGGAACCTCTGTGGCGCATCCTCATCTCCAACACAGACAAGAAGGGTGGCTATGAAGCCGCACCAATATCATACCAGGACACGTATCTCAGCTTCTTGAATCGCTCTGGAGACGCATACGATGACTTCATTAACAACAAGCACTCAGATGATCATCGCAGACCACCATTCGAAATCTCTCTCCGCTCCTGCGTTGACAACAAATCCTTTTTTACAACCAAAAGAGGATTTGTTGGCACATGTGTGCCTACGAGCTGCCCAGGCGATGCAATTGCTATTATCTTTGGATCTCCGGCGCCATTCGTATTGCGGCCAGTACGTTCACTCGATGGCGAAAAGCCGACATACTCGCTTGTTGGCGGCTCGTACGTGGGCGGGATTATGGGTGGTGAGATGGTTGACGAGTTGTATTGCGAGGATCTGATGGATTCAACGACTTTCTTCATGCGATAATCACGTCCAAGAACATTTTTATAGTATTAAGACCATGGTCTTAATGTCGGTCAAAGGCCGGGACTCAGTCTCTGAAGTTCTCTTGTACCGGAGTTTTCGTTCCCGTTTCATCCAATTCCGTCGAGCGACGGTATTTAGTACTCAAGGTGTCTGCAACCCACTGCATCAGTCCACGCCACTCTAGAACGATGTCACAAGTCGAGCGGGCTTCCGCGACAGATACACATGCGATCGCTAGCGTCTGGGCAACGACATTCGTCCCGGCGGCAACACCGCAAACCAGCGCTCCGGAACTTGCGTGCCTTGCGGAAGAACACCAAATCCTTGTATGTCGTATTACGCTCGGATTCCAGCGCCAGATAACAGCTTACGACCTGCTCTGTATCGTTGGGTCAGTCGTAAGCCAAGAATGCTTGTGTCTTGGGAGAAGGATGCAAACTTTCCTAATGCGGAAGGCAGTTAAGAATGCACCAACCAACAGCCACCAATACCCGTTCCTGACAAGCTCAGAGCATAGCCTTGATTTGCGAGGCGAGGATAAATAAATGGCATAACACGACGGACCCGATCGGTTGTACGACTGGCTTTCAAGCTCGCTTTCGTTAAATCTCGCCATGAAGGTCTCTTCGCTCCTCGGCTTGTTGCCCGGCGTGGCTATCGCCTCGGATGTCTTGAGCGTCGCATTCTTCGCAAAAGAGAAGAATCAGCTGTATGACTTCATTTCAGCCAATAGCGAAATCGACTATGGCTGCCGACCGGTCGTCATGTCCTCCGGGGACGAACACAAGTTGCATGCCGTGGTTTCTGAGAGGGAGCTACACCACCTGAAGAGAAGCCTGGACTCGTCGGTCGTTCGGGTGGAGACTCTCGACAATCTCAACAAGCGACAGACTTCTACTGCGCCAATTGGCAAGGGCGATCGCTTTCAGGGCGGCAAGAAGGCGCCCCGCGGGTTGGGAACCAGAAAGCCGAACGAGTATGCGGCAATTCAGAGCGCCGGTATCTTCAATGCCGACGAAGTCTACACGGCGTTGAAGGGTCTGGAGAAAGAGTATGGTCTGGAGCTCTTCACTCCTCCTTACAAAACGTTCGAGGGCAACACCGTGCTCGGCGGCGTTGCGAACAAGGCAGAGAAAATTAAGAAGGACAAGCAGTACATCTACTTCACATCCGGCATCCATGCTCGCGAGCGCGGCGGCCCGGACAACCTCATCTACTTCATCTCCGATCTGCTCTATGCGAACGAGCACCGCATCGGCCTGACCTACGGCAACAAGACATACTCCAACAAGGACGTCAAGACAGCCCTGGGTGCTGGCATCGTCTTCATCCCCATGACCAACCCGGACGGCGTGCGCCACGACCAAGCCAACAGCAACCTCTGGCGCAAGAACCGCAACCCCGCCAGCTCGCGCCCCAACGAGCCTCTCTCCGTTGGCGTCGATCTCAACCGCAACTTCGACTTCCTCTGGAACTACACTGTGCACTTCGACCCATCCGTCAGCCCTGCCTCTAACAATGCATCTTCCCAAGCCTTCTACGGCACCGGTCCGTTCTCCGAGCCCGAGACCCAGAACATCAGATGGGTGTATGAATCGTTCCCCAATATCCGCTGGTACATCGACGTGCACTCCGCCGCAGGCACGCTTCTGTACTCCTGGGGCGACGACATCGACCAGTCCCACGACCCAAGTCAGAATCTCTTCAACCCGGCATACGACGGCAAGCGCGGTGTCGTCGAAGACGAAATTTACAAGGAATACATCGACCAGGCCGACTGGGACGCGATCCGGATCCAGGCGAATCGCACTACCGCAGCCATGAACGCTACTGCCGGAAGGGCATATGTTCCTCAGCAAGCCGTGGGCTTGTATCCAACTAGTGGAGCTTCCGACGATTGGACGTTTAGTCGCTGGCATAAGAATAAGAAGGTGAACAAGGTGTATGGGTATACGTTGGAGTTTGGGTATCCGACCAACTTTTACCCGACGAGTGAGGAGTATGTGCAGAACATTATTGATACGAGTGCTGGGTTTATGGAGTTTATTCTGACGGCTGTGGAGATTGGATTGAAGGGATAGAGCAATGTATCTGGGATTTGATATGAAAATTTATGACGTGTGAGTGGAGGACGTTGAACAAAAGGATGCATGTGATGGTTTAAGACATTATGTACTATGCATTTTATGTGTGATGCAGGGTGGCTCCCTATATATATATCCTCCTCCTGACCATTTACGTCCAATTGCTGTTCGTGTTGCGTGGTTTCGCACGCTTAAATTCAAATCATCTTACACCTCGTTGTAGCTCTGGATATCTCCTATGAGATGTCCGCCATGTACTCATCGCTCTCTTGCTCCTCTTGATTGTCATACTCCACCTCGTGGTCGATGGTCCCATTCGTTACCATTTCGATGAGATCCCACTTCGAGTGCCACGTCAAATGCAGCTTCGGCTTCCCCGCCTGCATCCTCGGTCTCGCCCCGTCCAAGCTCTCCCACCACGCCCTATGCTCAGGATTCGCTCCCTTGACGCATCGACCTTGCAGCCCTTTCTCCGTCCAAGCCACGTGGCTGAACATTCGCCACTTGCGCTCCGGATGCAGGTTGTACTCCTTGTGGATCTCCTGCGTGCACTTATTGATAGTGAAGCGATTCAAGACGCGGAACTCGATCGGTTCACGAAATACGAACCACTCGATGACAGCGCCGTCACCGCGAAATCCGAGCGCGCAGCCGTTGGAGTTGGAGAAAGCGTTGGCGAGGTACCCGACTTCCATATAGCCGTGGGGAACTTCGTCGCCGTCCCGAATGGGGAAACTGGCGATGGTATCGGTGCCGATGAAAGAGCCAACGAAGTTGTATCCCTTTGCACGACGGACGAAGAACTTGCGAAGGAGGTCGAGCGGATACCGCACATCCCGGTAGTGCCAGATCTTGATGTCGTATCGAAAGGAACGGTACTCATGTTGCTGGAGTTTCGGCTGGTCCGGGGGCTCCGGTTCATCCAGAGCCTCATGGAATGTCGATGGTACTTTGCGAGTCTGGGGCCGGTTCATGGTTGATAAGTGGGCTAGGGGTTGAGTCCGGAGAGTTGATCGATCGTATGTGCCTGAAGAGTAGCCATGATGTCACCGATTCGCCGGTAATTTTTATAGACAGTGCATCTGGCGTGACGCAGGATTCTCTAGCGTACTGTGACTAGGGAGGTGAAGCCTGACAGTGAGCATGAAGATTTAGCGGCAGTGATGGCCAGGGTAGCAGGCTACGAGCGTCATCATGCTCGGAAGGATCATGTAGAACAACATCGTGCCTTCTGCGACTCGTCATAACGGCTTGCTGATTTGGTGGTCAGACGCAGAATTGAGGTTTAGAGGGCTGCATTTGATGATCTCGTTTGATGTCGTGAAGGCAGGTAGAGATGATGTCGTACTAGGCCAGAAGCATCATGGCTTTCGAGCTACCTGTCGGGAGCGTCCGCCTCTCCCATTCCCTTCACCTGTTTCGACGTCAAATGAAAGTCATGGAATACACAACAATAGGTGCTGGATTCTTTTGTGCGTTCGGAGTTATGTTCAAGCTTGCAATACCGTCTTTGCAAGTCTACCTAAGCCACAGCTGCACCGTGGTGCTACCGACCCGCTCGTGGAGATGAAGGCCGCGTCCGAATCAATATTAGCAGCACAAGCTCGCAGTACATAGAAATGCATTGACTTTGCCCTTCTGGATGAAAAGCGTAAAGCCGCGAGCTTGCGTATGGTGTCGCTATGTCGGTGGCAGTCTTGTGCAAGGCCGCATCCGCAGCGCATTTGTGCCCACACGTCACCAATGGTGCGACCTTTCATGTTGAGGTGACACAAGCAAGTCATAACTGGTGTCGAAAGAGAGATCATGAGCAAATAGGACTTATCATGGCCTCGCCTTGGTTACTCGTCCGCAGTAGGACCTCACCAAATCCGACCAAAGCGCGCCTCAAGGATCCACTAACCGCAATTCAGGTCGGTCACTTAACGGGCGCCAGCAAATTGTTGGGTCATGACATACCGAACTTTCAAACCAAAGCTTGATTTGTATCTTCGAACAGTAGCCTGACATGCAAGATCCTGAGCCGTTGGGGCAAAGGTGAAAGCAAACGGGCGGCGCTAGACATGAAGGACTGTTTGTGGAAAGATCACTCGACCCACACAGCTCAATCATCCAACCTCAGCTTTTTGGTACAGCCAACTGCCTCCCATGAGGACGATCACGCTCCTTGGGTTGCTTGCTTTCAGCTCGCGGTCCCAATTCTTGCAATCAGTGAAGTCACCGACAAGAAGTAGGCTCCTCCCTGCCACGTGAAGGCTATCGTGGTTGACACACGAGGTCAAGATGAAGATTCGACATTGATCTTTGGATACTGATTAAGATAGCTGCTCCCGACTCGACTGTAAGCAGACAGAGTATTTCCGGCAACCAGAACGAGCAGCAACAGCGGCCGATCCGCCCAAGCCAGCTCCTCGACCACCACCGCCACTACCAGTGCCAGCAAGACCGGAACCCGCAACCCAACCTGCTAGTGATGCGCTTTGGGACAAATCTGGTGCAAAGGGCTGCACGCTCGGATGGGGGAGTAAGGACTCATTGTTCACCGATTGAACTGCGCTGACCAGTTATGACAGTGCAAGCAACAGATCGGGAAGCTGGTGCACTCTACGTGCCGATACGCGATACTGCAAAGAGCGCTTTCACTCAGACCAGTGACCTTCAGAAGTGGTACTGGTACCTCTTTCCAGGAGAACGGCTTAGCGAGAGCTTCCATGATCTCTATCGGACATGGGGTATCGGGTGGGCGCTCGATGACCTTGGCATCAGCACAGTGCGTCACCATCACAAGGTCAAGAAGGGAAAATCGTACTAACTTTGTGTCAGTATCCGGATGACTACGAGGGAGCTAAGAATATCATGGTGAACATTGGCCATGAGAACTTCGGCATTGATCTTCCTGTCGACGAGCAATGGTACGGAGTAGGTCAGCGACTGTATCGAGCAACCGGGGCGTCGTATACCTTTACCGTCAATCCAGAAGAGGGCATCATAATTGCCCTCAACCGAGAGTCACCCAAGTGGGCAGCAAAAGACCGAAGACCGGAGCTACCAGACAATCTCTTGCCCCAGCTCAATCAGTTCTCGGATGTCGCATGGGTGACGTGGAAGTCCATGATTGTTCCCCCATGGTCGCCTGGAGTGCCAATCAACAGTCTAAAGTACTTCATGGCTGTCCGCATCACCAATGTCGAGACACGACAGATACTGAAGCGCGCTCTGGATGCAAATCACTGGGAGCTGAGCGAGTGGCCGGGCCATTCTTTCGAACGAATCTGGCCGGAGACGAAGGCAATTCTCGGCTCACCGAATGTCCAAGGCTTCGCATACTTCTTGATTCAGCACAAGGCGGAGCTCGGCAACATGTTTATTGACAAGATCCAGGTCTTCAAGGGCGAGACCAAGAATGGGGAGCCGTGTATATTGATGCATCTAAGGCAGCCATTGGGCCAGCCGAGCGATGCTGGTGAGGTGGGCGTCGAGAATCGTACCGAGGATGGAAACACAGTGCGAGAGCATACATTCCGCGCGAGGCTATGAAGGGTCTAGGGTTGTGATGAAGGGCAATGCCAAGCCAGGGAGATTCTCAAAGCTGCCTCTTGCTCCCACAGTGACAGTCATAAAGTATGGAGCTGGGTATCGTGAAGTGCTTCTGACAAATACTTGGTTGCTCACCATACCCAAACGTGCGCTCCTACCTCGACGTCTCTGAGGGCTACTTCCCCGCGGCACCGAGGAAGTCACGACCCAGGGCGCGGCGAAAACCGGAGCCTCGCATTTCATACCATTTGAACCTTGGAAGTCGGCCTCAGTATGACTCCCACGTGAATAAGTTTCATCACAAGCCCAACTCAAGGCTCTTTCAATATCGCTGACAGCCAATTGCCGTGCTGCCCTGGCGGGAGAGGCGCTCAGTGCATCCGTGTGGCCGCTTGTGAATGAGGGGACGATGCGGACGCGCAGCGCAGCGCAGCAAGCTTAAATAAAGCTCACGTCTCACCTCGTCGCGCATCCGGACCCGCTCTCGCCCTGCGCGTTGTTTGCCTTCTTTCCTCACGGCTCCGTTCTCGTCGTTGATCATGTCGTGCAGACGGCCAGTGCGTCGACGCTCGGTTGCGCACGTCATCCAGCCACCTGCGCAGTTTCGCGTCTGATGCCCCGCGTCTGATGTTTGCGGCATGAAGCGCGTGACAACGGCTCCAAGCACTCAATGCAGCACATGCCGTCCCCTCAGGCAATCAATACCACCTTGCCTACCCATGGGGTACGGGTCATTAGCCGCACGACCGGACGGACTCGTACGGCAAAACAGCGGCCGAATGTCCAAGCTTGGGGCTCTGCTCTGGCCTGGCTTAAGTTGACGGCTTTTGCCTCGGATTACGATACCCCGCTGGCTGGCCACTCGAGTTACTAAACGTTAGTACCGCCGTCCTATCAACCGAGTTCCTTCGCCGTTTTGCGCCTTTGGTCCCAGACCGCGGCCGGAAGCGAAAAAGCTAGCATACCGCGACGATTCTCGTGGGCGCCATACTCCGAGGTTAACCACGTCTCAACATTCAACTGCCGCCATGAGGCCTGCCACGTCTGTCACCGCCGCTCTCCGCGCCTCTTCTTCTGCACTTGCCCGCCTGCCCCGACAACAGACGAGTACTTTTGCAACCCGGTGTCTAGCTTCCCAGACTGCTGCGAGATCGGCACAGCTTTTGAACACCCGCCGCACCACCACAAACAGCCCCTCCACTACCACCACCACACCCACTTTCTACGCACAGATTGGACAGGTCAGGATGGCGTCTACCACGGGAATCAAGAAGATCAAGGTCAAGAACCCGGTCGTGGAGCTTGACGGCGATGAGATGACCAGGATCATCTGGCAGGTCATCAAGGACAAGGTATGCAGACGGCAGGAGCAATTGGCGAGACGCATGTTGACGCGGGCAGTTCATTCACCCGTACCTCGACATTGACCTCAAATACTACGATCTCGGCCTGGAATACCGCGACGAGACCAACGACCAGGTCACCATCGATGCTGCCGAGGCTATCAAGAAGTACTCGGTCGGAGTCAAGTGCGCGACCATCACCCCGGACGAGCAGCGAGTCGAAGAGTTCAAGCTGAAGAAGATGTGGCTGTCGCCCAATGGCACCATCCGAAACCACCTGTAGGACACCCGTAGAGACTACCCAGGGCAAATGCTAACAACCTGCAGAGGAGGAACCGTCTTCCGCGCGCCCATTGTCATTCCCAAGGTCCCCCGCCTCGTACCAAGCTGGAAGAAGCCCATCACCATCGGCCGTCATGCGTTCGGTGACCAGTACCGCGCAAAGGACCGTGTCATCCCTGGTGAGGGCACGCTCGAGATGGTCTACACACCCAAGGGCGGCAAGCCTGAGGTCATCAAGGTCTACGACTTCCCGGCCGAGGGCGGTGTCGCGCAGACGCAGTACAACACAACCGAGTCGATCAAGGGATTCGCACACTCTTCGTTCAAGCTCGCGCTAGACAAGAAGGAGCCTCTGTACATGACCACCAAGAACACCATCTTGAAGGCATACGACGGAAAGTTCAAGGACGTCTTCCAAGAAATCTACGACACACAGTACAAGAAGGAATTTGAGGCTCTCGGCATCTGGTACGAGCACCGCTTGATTGACGACATGGTCGCCCAGATGATCAAGAGCGAGGGTGGTTATATCATCGCCATGAAGAGTGCGTCCCCGTATTACATTTGAGAGTGCTATGCTAATGGCTGCAGACTACGATGGTGACGTCCAGTCCGACATTGTCGCCCAAGGTTTCGGCTCCCTCGGCCTCATGACCTCGGTCCTCATCACCCCCGACGGCAAGACCTTCGAGGCTGAAGCTGCCCACGGCACCGTCACTCGCCATTACCGCGAGCACCAGAAGGGCCGCGAGACCTCCACCAACCCCATTGCATCCATCTACGCCTGGACACAGGGTCTCGTCAAGCGTGGCGAGCTCGATGACACCCCAGAGCTGGTTGTCTTTGCTGAGCAGCTTGAGAAGGCGTGCGTAGACACTGTTAACGAGGACAACATCATGACCAAGGATCTTGCGCTTGCATGCGGAAAGAAGGAGAGGAGCGCGTGGGTCACCACCAACGAGTACCTGGATGCTGTTGAGCGGAGGTTGAAGGCCAGCTTGAAGGAGAAGCTATGAGTAGATGAAGCACGAAAAATGTGGTGATTACGACTTTACTGTTAAACATTGGATTCTGAGCATGTAGATGGAGTTCGTCTAGCTTACACCGTATGCAGGACTTTAAATAGAGAAACCTTGAACCATGTCTTGTCTCACCCCGGATCGGCTCCCTCGGATTTCGTGCCCGATGTTTGTTTTGGACCCTGATACTCAACAGAATCCGCGCGTCAACATCTTCTTGGAGGTCCATCTCTTTCGAGATGCCTCTTCATCTTCGTGGCTGTCCGTCGCCATCTCCAGCGTGCTCGTGCATATTTCCATGTCTCACGGCATCATGCAACTCATGTGGGTCCAGCTTTTTTGTTTGTCGCACACGTCTGAGCGCCAAAACACTGGCGAGCAAGACAATAAACTGTCACTTATGTAACATCGTGAATCTCGGTCTCAAACGCAGGCCACGACTTGGGTCGCTTTCATCCTTTCCTTTGAAAGTCCCACGTGATGCGCGCTTTCACTAACTCCTCGGAGCTAGGAATGGCTGCCAAGACTGGCGATTATGACAAACGGAAGCTAGGACAAGATCAAGAGGTCTCACATGAAAACATCGACCCCGCAAGTACAACTACGCCGCCATCGTTCACGGAGAAGGTATCAACCCCAAGGTCAACCCAAGCCAGCGACGGCAGGTCCACGCCGTTGCGCAGGAAGTTTCTGGAAGAGGTCGATATGTCGCCTGCTACGCCGCCGAGAAGTCCGACGCGCCAGTCGCCTGCGAAGGGTAGGGAGAGCCCGAGTAGGGGAAGAGAGAGCCCGACCAAGGGAAGAGAGAGCCCAACGAAGCAGAAATTGGAGATCGGGCAGAATGGTTTCTATTTTAGCTGCGAGCTGCCGATGAGCAAGGTCACGCCGAAGAAGTCTGGAACTCCTGGAGCGACGACGCCTAGGACGAGGACGCCGAGTCCGACGAAACACTCTGGAGTGTTGGAGGTCGCGAGCCCGACGAAGAAGGTTGCGTTGAAGGCTGCAGATTATGCGCATCTGGAGGGAGGGCTAAGCTCGCCAGTCAAGAAGATGAACACACCGACTAAGACTTTACATGGGCTCACACCTAACCCGTCAAAGACCACAGTTGTTGGAATACCGAAGAAGTCCACGCCCGCGCAACCCAAGTTCAATACGCCGCACCGAATCGTAAACACACCAGAGCCAACTAAACGTTCCTCGAACCACAAGATTACAATAGCGAATTTGAAGAGTCATGAACGTCCCACCAGTCCATCGAAGACGTCGACACCCACCAAGGTTCGACCCGGCACTCCACTCCGGAAAGTAGCAACACCGGTACCGGCCAAGACACCTGCATATCGTCCCAAATCGCCAACAAGATCGATCAAGCGTGCCACTAAGCTTGTGAACAAGCAAATTTCGTCAGATATACCAGCATTACTGATCCCGCTCGAATGCTTGACGGACGGCACGAAAGAAGAAGTCACGAAAACAGAAGCCGCACCCACCACCGTTGACACAACGAGACTTCACACAAACCAACTTGCGGAAGGACAGCGCTCAAAGCTATCAAGAGAGTCTTCATTTGACATCGGTGATCTAATGGCAGGTCTTAAGAATTTCATCGCCACATCGAAAGATGATGGGCACGAGGGAGACCAGTCTGCACCGCCCACACCGCTGAGGAGAGCTGCCGAGGGTATGAATGCAACTGCAGCTCAGACTACGCAAGACGTTGTTCAAGGCAGCGACCGGAAGGATTCAGCACTTCCAGAGCCTACTGAGCTGCTGAAAAGCGCAGGTGGAAATGATAAGATTGTTCTACCGATCCGACTGAAGAAGCAGGAGCCACTACAGGTCACTTCGTTGTTCAGGATAATTCCGAATGATGGTTCGGCCGTGCCTCATAGTGCGCAGAAGCCAGTGTTTGAGCACCCGCCTTTGCTGTTCCCCCCAGAGGCTTCAGTCCAGGGTGCAGAACTCGCTTCAGAGAAAGTGGACTCAACTCCACGCAGCAAGGAACATGTCAATGGGCGAGAAACATCTCCTCAACCTTCGCCTTCCAATCGCATTCTAGCACCAACACCGAGACGCATAGGCACAGACCCTTCCATTCTCCTCGCCATGCAAAAGGAAATGGACACGATGGAGACATCCATGCGTCATTCATTCGGAGTCGACTATTCATTCTCTGGCAAGGAGAACGCGTTCGAAATACCGGCTATGGCGAATTCATTGCTTGATTCTGTATCACAAGTGCCGACGACCGTCAGGCCGAAGCGTACATTGTCGCGTGCTACATCGAACACTTCCACATCGACCGCCTCCTCGATGAGCACTGTACGTGCTAGTATGTTGCTTGATCCGAAAGATTCTAGTGCTACTCCGACTGCTCAGCGCAAGGCGAAGTGGCCGTACGTGGGCAAGTCGCCAGCACAAGCAAGGGGAGAGAGATTGACAGCTATGAAAGAGAAGAATACTGAAGAGTGGGAATCTCGGGCTCTAAAGGGTACACAACAAGATCCTTTCAACTCGGCCAAGGCCAATGAGAAGAATGTGGCTGGGAAGGATAAACCACGCTTGCGTTACCAACCCAAAGCTGCTGGAGCAACTCGTCAAACATCAACTACATCACGCAAGGCTGCAGTCACACCAGCTCGACCGACACATACGCCTGCACGTGGAACTATCCCACGCGGTCCGCGAACGTCCGTCTTTGATTCGACCTCGTCGGCGGCAAAGTCTCCACGATCAATTCCTAAATCGCCCAATCCTTCTCCGCACGCCAAACCTCCTACCAAAACTTCAACCGATCCTCGTCAGTCGAAGAAGAAGTTCGCTGGCGCACTGGACATCGCAGAGCGCGTTGCAGAATGGAACAGTGAGGACCGAAAGCGTGCGGCAAAGGAAATGGAGAAATCGAAAGAGGTCGCAACCCCAAGCAAATCCACCAAGACCGGACACGAAGCTGACAAGGGGGAGAGCTACACGCCCGAAGGCTCGCCCACCAAACTCCCCTCGCCAATCAAGAAACTCGACTTCAAGCCTGCTACCAAACCGGCAATAAACTTGACGCCGAAACGCGCTGGCCCGAAGAAACCAACGACGATAACAACAACACCTAAACCACCACCTTCATCCCCCGGACCCAAACCAAAATATAAATCCAAACCCACCATATCAACCCCCACTAAACACAATCCTCCCTCCCGTCCAAAACATCTCCCTCCCCATCTCCGCACACGCAACCCACAACCTCCACGCACCCCAGTATCGCGTATTGCACGCATGGATCCCAATGCGTTCCGCACACCGAGTAAGGAGATTGAGAGCAGTTTGGATCAGGCGATTGATAAGAAGATCGAGGAGGATAGGAGGGCGGGGAAGGGGTGGACTGGAGTGGATGTATGAGGGGTAGGGATGGGGAGGTAGGTGGGGAGGGGGGAGGGGAAGTGGGAAAGGGAGTTACATGAGGACGGGGAAGCATATGCAGGGGCTAGAAAAATGGGAAAGGAGGAGCGAAGAGAAGAGTAGATTGAATGAGCTTGGCACATGGGAAGTGTGCGTGTTTACCGGGATTATAAAATCTAGGCGGGCATAAATAGCAACTTTTATGTTGCGAACTCAACTCATCTCATCTCATCCTTCCCTCCCTTCCCTCTTTACTGCCGACATTGTTCTTCCTTCCATGTAGCTCTGCCGGAATACATATCCGCCGTCATCCTCACTGTCTTCATCGCTACTGTCCTTATCATTCCCACAATCATCATCCGCACACCCCTCACCGGCATCTGATTCATGAATATCGAAGGGCCTTGCATCAGAGCTCGGGCTTGACCTTGCACTAGACCACCCAAACGTCTTCGGTGATGAAGAAAAAGTAGAAGTAGAAGATGTTAACAAAGGCAACGACGCAGACGAGTCTGAGCGGCCGAATGTACGTGACGATCCCGTCGATGACGATGAGGTCGAAGACGCAGAATCGTCAGATCGACCCAGTGTATGTGACGATGATGACGCCTCTGAAGAACGTGCACAAGCTGACGATGTAGGTCCAGATCTATCTAGAGTATGCGACAATGGGGTTGGAGATGTGGGATGGGAATGCGAAGGGGTTGTTGGGAGGCTGAGCGTTTGAGATAAAGATGATGATGGTGTGGATGATGGGTTTGGAGATGAACTGAGCGTGCGAGGGGATGTTGATGTTTTAGGGCATGGGTGCGCGATATGAGATGTGTTATTGTGTGGATGTGTCATTTGTGCCAGTTTGGGATCGCTTCTCTTAAGGGTTGTTAATACGAATGTAAAAGTAGAGGCGCGAGCGTAAACGCCAGACTTCTAGGCCTGCGGAGGGAAATATAACTGCGAATGCAACGACGTGAATCAAAAACACTTTTGATAAATATTTCTAGAAGATTCAAGAGTTTGGCCTTGTTTTTGTCGGGACATATGACCGAAGCAATTGCCTTCCCACGTGATCTACATTGTCAATTGCTAGCCAATACACACCACACTCCCTGTTGTTCAACCATTCATAACAGCGTCCTAGTAAAGAATTAGCTTGAGTCCAATCATACATCACAACATGGCAAAACTGACCCTAGCGACCGCATAAAGCGGCTTCACACCCGTCCAGTACTCAAACTGATGCACGCCCTGCCCAACAAGCACTTCGAGCCCATTCACTGCGTTCCACCCCGCGTCTTGCGCGAGTTGGATCAGCGCTGTGACAGGCGGCTTATACGCCATTTCCAGCAAGATCCTCTCCTCGCCACGCTCCGTCTTGACGCCCTTTGCCTTTTCAAACATTTCGCACAGCGTCTCGCGAATGTTATCGGCGATAGGCTGATCTGCGGGAATCGTGCCGATTGCGACTGTGGGAATAGATTCCAGGTGCGCAATGTCAGACGGCGACATAATGACGCGGAGATTGTACGAAGCTGGGAAAGCAGATTTCAGGGCTTCGATCTTCTCCTGGTTGCGGCCCAGGAGATAGATTGGTCCGTAGCCCATTTCTTTGAGCGCGTAGATGGCTGCGCGACTTGTGCCGCCGCCGCCGACGACGAGGCCGGAGCCAACGCCATGGGCACCGGTGTTGCGTAGGATGAGAATCATGCCGAGGTAGTCTGTGTTGCGGCCGACGAGACGCGTGACTTCTTTGCCGGTCGATTTATCAATGGCGGTCTCGGGCACGATGGTGTTAAGGGCGCCAATGGCCTCGACTTCGGGTCCGGTGCCGTCGATGAACGGTCTTACGTCTTGTTTCAGCGGAATTGTGACACTAGCGCCGCCAAAGTCTGGGGAACGAATGACGTCCTGGATCGAGCTTGCGTCGGTGGTCTCGTGCAAACTGTACACATGTGGCAGTCCGGTCTCGCGGAAAAGACGGTTGTGTAGACGTGGGCTCGGACTTTGCGAGACGGGCGAACCAAAGATGCAGAACTTCTTTGTCGGGATCTCGCCCATGAGCGACAGACCGCGTCGAATTTCAGCCGCGGAGAGTTGACCTGGTGCGGTTGCGGACGGGAGCAATGGATGAGAAACAGGTGTCATGAAGCCGTTGAGTATCCGACTGAGCTTGCCGTGCTCGCCCATATTGATCGCAATGAGCGGGATGGGATGTGCGGACTCAGCCCAGGTCTTGAAATCGGCGAGTGCAAAGTTGTCCTGCAGCGTTTTGGCCACACCGACGAGCTTGATCACGGTACCATACTGTAGTGCGCGATTGTAGTACTTCATCCACGAGCCATCTTTCCAGCTAAGCTGGCCCTTCGGGTCGTGATGGCTTGCAATGATCTCCGAGAAGCCGCGAGTTTCCGAAACCTCGTGGAGGATATCCTCTGGCATGGTCATCTCCAAGTCAACGAACTCGCATCCAAGCCGTATGGCGGTCTGGTAGAGTGCTCGAGCCTCCTCGAAAGCCGTGTCGGGGAACTTGCCGCCCTGCGCCTGTGTTCTCAGCGTGAAGATGACAGGTATTGTCACAACGTTTCGTAAGATGGTCAGTTGCTCAATCACGAACTCTGGTCCTGGTAAACCTTCTGATCCCTCAGGGTCATCAAGCAGGTCCACTCGAAGCTCGACGGCATCGGCACCGATGACGATCTCAGGAAGATCTGCTATGCAAGGCTGCAGATTAGGTGCGGATAAGCAGACAAAGAACGACTGCTTCTTCTTCTTGATAGTCTTCAGCGCAGAGGTCTTTCCGGTGATGATGTTTAGGAAACGTCCGATCTCAGTCTGCGTATGTGCGAGTGCCTTTGAACCTGTCGCTTGACTATGGAAGCGGTAGTTGCTGCACTCGACATACCACGGCTTTCGTCGCAGCCACACGCCCATCATGTCTTCAACATAGGCGGGCCGTGTCTTGTCGATTTGCAGAAATTCGACGACCTTATTAATATCACGAGAAACCAATAGCACGATGCCGCCAGCCTTTTGGTAGTTGATGAACATCGACCGGGCTTGTGGTGTTTCCACGATGCCACCACCGCACGCGAAGATGTAGCCCGTTGGCTTCTCCTTCATGGTCGTCTCCAACATCTCGAGTTCTGCTTTGCGGAAGCCGTCCCATCCACTTGTTTTGATGATATCGGGGATGGTCATGCTCATGTGCTCTTCAAGTGCGGTGTCGAGATCGATGAGCGGCCAGCCCAAGGCACGCGCCGCCCACCCACCAGCAGTTGTCTTGCCAGCACCTCGCATGCCGATAATGAAGATCGACTTCTGTTGGCTTTGCGATGCAAGCTTGTTGGCTATAGCGTGTTCGGCCAATTCAACACCACTTAGCTCGGCCTTGAACTGCTGGTTGAGAATATCCCAGTAGCCAGGCCATGTCTTGCCGGTGCAGTCTTTCTCAAGAATCAGGACAGAATCTGGTGCTACAAGTGCCAGAACACCGAAACTCATTGCGACACGATGGTCATCGTAACAGTGAATGCCGGCTTGGGGAGCTCCAAGCTGGTACGCTCGTCCATCAACTTCGATACCATCATCAAACTGGCGGCATGTAATGCCAAACTTTGCAAGCTCGTCTTCCATAGCCTGTATCCGATTGCATTCCTTGACACGCTGATTTGCAATACCGTAGATGCGCGTTGTGGTTGATGTGCCGTTTGACGAGCAGACCGCAGCTAGGACAGATGCAGTGAGGAAGGCATCAGTCATTGGCTCCATGTCAATCTCCTTGACGGCCTTCAGCTCTCCACGAGGAGGACCAGTGACTGTGGTGGAAGTCTTGGTTTGTTCCACTTTACAGCCCATCGGCCTCAGCACTTCAATGGCAAAACGAGCATCGCCCTGTAGCGAGCTCGAGCCGATGTTCGGCACTGTGCATGTCGTGCCTGTGATAGCAGCGATTGCAAGCGGATAGGTCGCCGAACTGGCGTCACTCTCGACGACGTATTCGGAGGGATTCGTGTAAGGCTTGTTTGGAATGTGATACGTGTTGGGGTCGCTCTGATCTCGTTCAACCTGGACACCGAAAGCAGCCATCATCGCGATGGTCATGTCAATGTATGGCTGTGAGATGACCTTGCCACCCACCAATCGTAGCGTAACCGGCTTTTTCGAGTAGGGTGCGCTGAGCAGGATCGATGACACATACTGCGACGACACATTGGCAGTCAGTTCGATATCGCCGGAGAAGCTTTCCGCGCCAAATCCGCTGCAAGCTGAGATGCGCAGTGGAAGACTGCCATCCTTTTCTTGATAGTCAACTTCGATACCCATTGTGCGAAGAGACTTGACGAGTGGCCCAATGGGTCTCTCCTTCATGCGCGCGTTTCCGGTGACGATGGTGGAGGTCACTCCGTCTTGTGGCTGACACAGAGCAGTGACTGAGGTCAAGAATCGAGCAGCTGTGCCTGCGTTTCCGAGGTACAACTCATTGCTTGTGGCTTTCAGCTGGCCACCATTTCCTGTGACGACGAGCTCCTTGCCGTCATTTTCCCAGGAGAAGCTAGCACCCTGCATCTTTGCGAGCGCATCCAGCATGACCTGTGTGTCGTCCGAATGGAGGAGATTGGTAATACGGCAAGAGCCTGTTCCAAGGGCAGCCAAGACAAGCACTCTGTTGGAAATGCTCTTTGAGCCAGGAGGCGTGCATGTCACATTAAGGTCTGATGGCACACCAGGGTGTACGGAAATGCTTGGCGAAAGGATGATCTTGATGTCGCGATCTGCAACCGAGCTTGCTCTCTTCTCGTAGGTCCTGCCAATTCCTGATAGTAGTACGATTTTCTTGATCGAGCCTGCGTTCTTCTTATCGACTGCCATGATTTTGATGAGTTCATCAACCGGGCAGTGCTTGTTCGCTGATCGCCTCCGTACAGTCTTGTCCGCGAGCGATGTAGGCAGGCCGTAGCTGGCGATGCACTTGGACAGGCGCGCAACCGCTGACGGGTCCAGCACGCCCAGGTAACGCGCCAGTTCTGCTTCCTTGACCATACCGATTGCGACACACTCTCCGTGAAGGATCTGGGGCGTGAGGATCGCTTCGAACGCATGCCCGATGGAGTGACCAAA
Organism: Paraphoma chrysanthemicola; assembly: GCA_020744225.1. Taxonomy (NCBI): domain Eukaryota; kingdom Fungi; phylum Ascomycota; class Dothideomycetes; order Pleosporales; family Phaeosphaeriaceae; genus Paraphoma; species Paraphoma chrysanthemicola. Next base: position 863,516 of record JAGMWG010000002.1, read on the forward strand.
ATTCAGCAGATTGCGCAGGCCTCCTTCGCGCTCGTCTGCCGAGACGACCTCTGCCTTTACGCGCACAGAGCCCAGAACGATCCTCTTCAGGATGCTGGCTATACTGTCGAAGTTCCTGCGCCCATCCACAGCCTTCTGATCTATCGCTGCTAATATGGTGTCGGCGTTGCCCTCCAACGTTGTGAACTCTTCCTCGTCCCAAATGGCGGCAGTCTTCACCACTTCAGCCATGCCGTTGATGATCTCGCGCTTCGGCAGGGACGCCAAGAATTGCAAGTCGATGTATATCCTCTCCGGCTGCCAGAATGCGCCTACCAGGTTCTTACCGGCAGGCACATCAATGGCTGTCTTGCCACCAATACTCGAGTCGACCATGGCAAGCAAGGTCGTGGGTACGTTCACGAACTTGATACCGCGCATGTAGGTCGCAGCGACATATCCGATCATGTCGCCGATGACCCCACCGCCGAGTGCTATTATGATGGTGTCGCGCGTGCATCCTTGCGACAGCAACCAATCTTCTACGGCCGATTTTGTGGTTCGCGACTTGGATGTCTCGCCAGGCGGTATCGTGTACGTGAGAAGTCGCGGGGGAGAGGCGACCGAAGAAACAGCGGCGGCGAAGGAGCGCTCGAAGGCGGGAATGTAGAGCGGGCCGATGTTTGTATCGGAGATGAGGACGTAGGTCGACGAGGGAATGTTCTTGATCAGATCCTCCGCTATGTAACTTTCCCACAGTCCATAGTCGACGACAATGGAGTCCTTGCCCAGGATCTTGACCTTGGTGGGCTCTGCCTTTACGCCGTTGGTGGCCATGGTGGGCTATGACTGTCCCAAGAAATCTGCGATGCGCCTCCAATTGCAGCGTCTGGGCAGTATAAAAGGAAGACGAAAGTGTGATTGGTAAGTAAGCCTAAACACCTCAGCACATCATGTGAGAAAAGAACGGCGAGGGTCTTTGTGCGGGTGTTTTGTCTTTGGTGAGGGCTGCCTCAATAAACTAAATGCGGGCGGTCAACTTCAGCTGCCTCCGATCGGACCTTGCAGCTGGGCTTGCCAAGCGCGCCCATAATCCCCGAATTGAACCCCGCCAGTCCGGCTCCCATCTGCAGGGTCTTGCACGAACGCCCTATCTTTGGGCTGCTGTTAGGGACTGTCTGGCTGAGCTGAGTCGTGGGTAACTTTGCTATTATGGATTTGATGGATGATGTTAGCAGGCGGCGACGTCATCGCAATTGCCGAGGTCGCTGCTCCCACAATTCTATTTCGTATTAGACCAGCTAATCCACCAGCTACTGCAACCATAACATGCACACTGATGAGGCGTTCTTCTGTTTGCTGCAACGATTAAGAACGATGACCGCGGCCCATCAAACCTGAATAAGGGACTTTAGGCGTCGGTCAGGTAAGCTTACCGTGGTAGGTTCTCACCGCTCCAGCTCAACTCCTGAGGGATCTCGCCTCATGCCTGATGAGTCAGACATTAACTTGGCCGTGCGGAAAGGCTTCTCTACATTTTTCCTGCATGTTTCTCTAATTTATGAGCAATCAAAGTGATGTCGCGCGATAGATCGGTCAGAGTGCTGGTGACCGGCTTTGGTGTCAGGACTCCCGCTAACTTAATCGCATGAGCGCAAGCTGACCGACATCAGCCATTCCAAGATATCACTACAAACCCTTCATGGGAGATAGCACGTCGTCTATCGAGTTCAATAGTTGGCAGTAACGGCGAATATCTTGAGATAATCGTGCCACCATCTGCAACACGAGTAGCATACCACAAGACACTCAAGGACCTACCTCAGCTGCTTGAGGAACACGTACCTGACCTCATCGTGCACATTGGCCTAGATGTAGAGAGCGCTCCTGGTACCTTCAACGTAGAAAGAAGCGCCCCGAAGGAAGGATATCACGACATCCCGGACGAGGAACGCAAGGTCTTCACGCGTCTAGACAACAGGAACACCTTTGGGAAAGCTTCAGAGTCCCTTGTAACCACGCTCGATATCGACGCCGCGACAGAATTGTGGCAGCAATCATGTTCTTCCTTGGTCTTATCGACATCTGCAGGTCCTCCACATCTTGGCTCAAGGCTGAAGGGTAAAGGCAAGCTCCAACGTGGGCGTCCGGTCGTGGTTCAAACCAGCGATGATGTCGGAACATATATTTGTGGCTTCCAGTACTACACGACAATGTTGGAGATGCAGAAGAGAACGAAGAAGCGAGATGTGGTCTTCTTGCACGTGCCACAATTGGAGGGAGAGGCCCAGATAACGATTGGGGTCAGGGTCACAGAGGAGCTGATCAAGGCCCTGGCAGCGGTCCGCGTGTAGGATGTACTGACTGTACATCTGCCGAACGGGACACTAGATGGGTGGCCATAGCTTGAATTTTGCTTTAGGATGGCTGCGATGCGATTGGCAGTGGCAGTGGTCGACCCAACATGGGCGCCGAGAGGTGGTGGTGGAGCACGGGTGGAAGGGGTACCACGTGGAATCGCTGCATCGCCCAGCTTCCTGGGAGGAGCTGTCCGGTCGAACGGTGAACTAGCCACTATGTCTCGTCAATCGTTCCCTGATCAGTCGCCATGCGACGGCGCATCCTGAGCCAAGTCTACCGATGTTTGTTGATATCAGGCACATTGCTTGGAGAAGTCGACTCAACATCACGGCCGCGGAGAGATAGGCGTCTGGTGTTTACGATCTGATAATCCTGTTCGCTTGTGGTTGTTGGGCAGAGTGCAAGTGAGAGATCACGACAGTTCTGGTTGATGGAGGAAGGAGTGTTGGCTGATTAAGCGCTTGGCATTGGTTCCTCTCTAGCCTCACAGGAGCTGCCTGTGCGACCACAACTCCAGCATCCTTAACTCAATCATGAAACCCCCGGTAGCTGGGAACCCCGATCCTGGGAAACATAGGCATCCTCAGCGCATGGACGCTTCCGTCTGTCCGACTTGCATCATGTCAAATTGCAGTCCGACTGTTGCAGGTTGTAGGCCCGAAAAACATCGAAACTCCAACGAGATGAAGCTCAGGACAAGACGGTTGTCGCGGCATTTGCTCTGAAGGCCCGGTACACGCTCAAGCTCCTGCTCAACGTGCTGCACAGCTGGCTCGGCTACTTGGTACAATGCGACGTTCCAAGTCTTGGCACATTCGGCATGCCAGCTGCGCCTCATGCTGAGCCAGTTCCATATATCGATGTATAGCCTCATGGTAATGGGTCTGGGAACATGCAGATGCAGATCGAGTTATGCGCTGCATCGTCAAGCCAGCCACGGTGACAAGAACCGCCGGCCAAGATCGCTGACGTAAATCCAAGAACCTGGCACCCTTGGATCTCGCGACGACCAACGACAACAGCAGCGCCATGCGCACAACGCCAAAGCCGAAGCCAAGTACTTCTTGGGAACAAGACTTCTCAAATGCCGTGTCTTCCAGTCTCCTAGGATATAGTAGTCAGACTAAGCGGTTCCGATCTTGAGAGCATATCCAACCAAGAGCCCCTCTTCTTGGAAGCTTCTTCTCAAGACTTTGATGAATAGCGATCGGCAAGATCACGAAGCGCGCAAGCACGACAAGCAAAATTGTCTGTTGATGCTTCGACTGGCATTGGCGACCACAAAGTCGAACAATCAATGTCAATTGCCAAAGAAGGTTCGAAACACAAGCAAGATTCGTGAGACAGCAAAATATATTCTGTAGAACGACCAAATACAAAACGTCGTTGAGATATACGTCGTGCAGAAAGCGGGTCTCCTGCATCTCAACACGACAAGAGTCTGGAGTACCTGCATATGGTAAGAACGCCGTACCGTTCAGATACCACCGGCGGTATTAACGGACGACCGGATTATTGTGGACCTGAAGATGCGGTACAGCTGAGGGCTCACAAGGGCTCGCGTGCGGTACTGGGATTAGCGACGTCAACGGCGCCTTCCAAGAAACGATTGGCGTGGCACATCTCATTTACCCCGTGGGGTTGGCGTTCTTCCGCCATGTTGGATATGTATAAAGCTGAACACCCTCAGTGATCATCCAAACTTTGTTCAACGGCGATCGACTATATTCTTCCTTCTTTGTAAACCGTCTCGACCTCGCTGTGCTTGAGCAGCCGTTATAAGCCACCATGAACAGCCAGAGCAATAATGAACCCATCATGGTTCCAACAAAGCACGACGACAAGGACATTGACTCTGATGTCCCCGGCACACCGCCGATGCGAACTGAGGATGTCGAGAAGATCGGAACTTCTGCTTTAGTTGATGCTGAAACTGAGAGGAAGCTTTTAAGAAAGTTGGATATGCGGATCATACCCATGATTTGCTGGATATATTTGATGAATTTCATGGATCGAGGTATGAAGCGATCGGTTCTTACGGGGCGAGTGCGCTAATCTCGACAGTGAACATCGGCAACGCTCGCCTTTATCGGCTGGAAGCAGACCTGAACTTGACTGGAAACCAATACCAAATCGCTGTTTCCATCCTCTTCGTGACTTATGTGGTATGTGCTTCGCTCCTTCCTCTATTGACTTGACCTGACAGGCGCCTAGATTTTCGAGACGCCATCCAACTTGATCATCAAGAAGATGCAGCCTGCTCGTTACCTTGCTGGCCTGGTATTCATCTGGGGTCTGGTCGCTACCTTTAGTGCCTTCGTCAACAACTTCGCATCTCTTGTTGCTTGCAGATTACTTCTAGGAATGTTTGAGGCTGGGTTGTTCCCCGGAGTCATTCTGTATCTCAGCATGTTTTACAACAAGCGAAATTTGGCACTCCGACAAGCGATGTTCTACGGAACAAGCGCCATCGCCGGTGCCCTTGGTGGTCTGGTGGCATATGCCATTGGAGAACTAGATGGTGCGGGTGGCTGGAGTGGGTAAGTCGGCCTTTTTGGACACACGGAGATCTGAACTAACCACCAAAAAGCTGGCGCTGGATCATAGCCATCAATGGTATTCCCACGGTCTTGACCGCTTTCGTCACGCCTTTTGTGTTGCCGAATAGTCCCGAGACGGCAAAGTTCCTCAGCGAAGATGACCGACGCAATCTCATCGCCCTACGATCAGCCGAAATTGGCCAAACAAGATCAGCGCAAGAAATGAGTAAAAAAGATGTCATGGAAGGCGTCAAAGACTGGAAGACATACACATACGCTATCGCACAGTTTGTTGGCCTCGGCATGCTCTACAGCTTTAGCGTCTTCCTGCCTACCATCATCAGCGGCATGGGCGGCGATTGGACCCCACAGATCGTCCAGGCACTTACGATCCCCGTCTACTTTGCTGGATTCATTTCTTACATAATTTGCGCCTTCTACAGCGACAAGATTCAACAGAAGGGCATCTTCTGTATCGGAGGCCTGACAGTCAGTATGCTTGGCTACATCTTCTTAATCATCAACAAAGGGCTTGTCGTAAGCTATATCGGCACATTCATTGTCGCGCTGGGGCTCTGGGTTGCTACTGGCGCCGCGTTCACATGGATCAACAACAACAATCCTCGATATGGTAAACGTGCATACGCCAGCGGCATGCAAATCACCATCGGCAACATATCAGGCGTCGCATCTCCCTTCTTGTACTCGGCTAATATGGCGCCTACCTTCTTCGCTGGCTATGGAGCGACCATCGGACTTTTGTCCCTGGGTATTGTCTTGTACATTGCGCTCCACGTCTTCTTCCGAATGGAGAACAAGAAGAAGCGAGAGGGCAAGTATGACTACTTGATGGAGGGCAAGACGGAAGAGGAGATTGCGGAGATGGGTGAGAAGAATCCGAGGTACATGTATACTATTTGAGTTTGGCCTTGCGGGGTCGATAGGTGAAGCAGATCAGTCTACCTTGAGCTTCGTAGTTGCAATTTAAGAAGATAGTATACTTCTCATAACACATTCTATTGATACCCGTACTGTTTGAGCCCAGATCAGCATCATTTCGCATCGTTCACACGCCAAGGTAATGTGTCGCATGTACCGGGCGAGGGAATGTATCTAGCACGTGCAAGCCAACCCCAATTTGGCCTAGCTCGATTTGACGTCAGCGCACAGCAACTTTCGCTAGCGCTGCTGCACGGGTACGACTCTATCGCAACAACAATTTGTCGATCAACTCCGCAACGCATGCCCAGTATCTCATTTGCCGGAGCTAAGAAGCGCAAGACTAGACATCCCGGTTACACCTTCAGGATGTCACGATCAGCACCTGGCAGCACACAGCTTGCGTTAGCTAATCATGGGCTCCTTTCGCTTGTCGATGAGCTGCTTCTGAACATTATCGACTTCATCGACAGCCATAAAGCTCTATGTCAGCTCGCAGCGACATGTATGCGCTTTCAGGGACTAGTTGAGCCGTATGTTTGGCGGAACTTGCTGGTTCTCAAAGGGTCACATGCATTACAAATCGCAAGAGCCCTGGACAGCCGCGAAGAGAGGATTGAGTACATTCAAAACATGTCCATCCGGTACGAAGATGATCATCGGAGCGGAATCGAGGAGCTCAATCACTTCCTGGGGATCATGGGAAAGTTACGACATTTGACCTTGGAGACGCCGTGCCCTAATAACGCTGAATGGAGAGCTGGCGTATACTTTGATGGCTGGTCGAGAATCGACTTTATGAATCTACTTGCTAGTGCTGTGTATCCGAGACTGGGGCTGTCGCTTGCACTCCCCATGCTGCAATCATGTGAGTTTTCAGCATCACGATTTGGGTTCCCGTAACAAAACTTATATTGCATAGTAACACTACACGCACATGGAGCTGGCGCCCGAAAATTTGATCTTGACCGAGCAAAAGCAATGTTCTTACATCCTACGTTGCGGAACATTACCCTGTCCTGTTTAAACTTCGATGCCGATCTAGATTACGACGACGAAATCATTGTGCAGAAGCGTGGAACTACAGCATTACGATCATTGACACTCATCGAAACTAATGTTACTGTTCAATTTCTCGATGTCGTCATGAGCTTACCCAAAGGACTGGAGGAGCTCTCCATTGGCGAGAGATTATACACATTCGAAGAATGTGAGCCTTCGATGAATGCCAGCAAGCGAACGTCGGCCGCATTGTTCCTCACGGCTTTACAGCGCCAATCAGCGTCATTGCGACGTCTCACGCATTCGGGTGGGATGATACAATGGATGACTGCACGAGAGACCGACCCGGAGGGTGCTGCAAGACTGCGCTCCTTCGTTAACCTTGAGCACCTAGAGCTTGGCTTCGAATCGCACCTATACTACTATCTGCGTAGCGGTGGCTTTCCACCAGAACTTAAAACACTCAAGATGGTGGACGCCGCTATATCACTGAACGCAGGCCATGATATTCGTGCCATGTCCGACGTTGCCTTTCGGTCCATTACGTCGCTCGTCACCGAACATTTGCCTGCGTCACTAAGCGCTGGCTTCACAGTTCATCTCAAATTTTCCGACCATTCCATCTTCCGATTATTCGTTATTGCGCATCCAGCCGAGCAAAACCGTCTACTCTCTACACTATTCCTTGACCGACCCGCCATCTACAAGATCGCAACCATCCTGAAGTCATACAACGCCTGCTTTCGCGTCTCCCGCGACACTTTTCCATCAGGTACCTCGTGCATACCGCCTTACATGTATGGCGAAGAACATCCAGTTGAGGAAGAAATGTACGACTCGAAAGACTACTGGCGCTTCAGCGGAATTGACTACCAGGTCATGGACGATAAGAACTTGCGCGATGAGCTGAGAGGGAAGAGATTATCAGCATGCGTCAGTTGTAGGACGCGCGGCATATCAGTTGCTGAGTGTACGGAGCGGGCGAGTCAGACGCCTTGCATACCATGCTCGTCAGCCGAGATAGAGTGTCGGTGGGAGGAGGAAGCGGTGGATGAGCAGGAGGAGGAGGAAGAAGAAGAGGGAGAATCAGTGGCGCATTCGGTTTAGCCGTGTACAAGAGCGCGAATAGCTTGACGTTGTCTTGTGTAGGTCAGAAAGGAAGATTATGCACTTGGTACGTTGAACCAAGGTACGGAATGCTCAAGCTGGTTTTCCATGACCGCCTGCGGGATCAATATTGGCTGCAGATCCAAGATTGGAAACGAAGAGCTACGCAGCTCTGGTAGACGCTAGAGCTAACCTTGCATCACGACCTCCTTCAGCCTTGTGTTAGCGAACCATGGTTCTGATCACAATAGCTGCCTCAATGCTGCCTCGATAAATACTGCAGACTTCACGCTTTGCTTTCTCTTTCAACTTCCTCCTGCTGCAACAAATCTCAGCTTTACGATTTCGACAAGAATTCCACTGCTTCATTCACCCGTTCCCCTCAGGCAAACCTCAACAATTCGAGACCATAAACAAATATGAGGTTGAACAACAAACGTTCGTCGGACGCCGTCAAAACAGGAAGCCTGCCTTCCAAGCGATGCAAGATCGCTGAGTCCGACTCGAACCACAATGGAGGTCCGTGTCTTACGGCGCGAGTATCTCGGCTTGAAAGTCTACCCGGTGGTAAGACATTTCTGCCCTGTACAAGGTGTTGCTGACATAGTCGTACACAGAACTCCGTAATCATATTTACGACATCATCGTGGCGGAAGGCGTCGGTCCTTATACCCTCGTGTACCATCCTGAGTTCATTAGTGCTTTCGCCGAGCGGCACAAATCCCGACCATATCTTGGCCTCATACAAGTGAATCGGCAGCTCCGCACTGAATTCAATCCCCTGTATAGGGCGAGACCTACAATCCATCTTCAAGACGTTAAAGAATATCTACGGATGTTTCCGCCCCACACACCTCATGGTTCCGACTCGATCGCGAACCTGCTCGACCTGCTCGAAAAATTAGCCAATGTAGACATGCGTACCTCGTCTCCGGGAATCGATATACTGCCCCTACTACAACTCGACTTGGAAAATCTCCCCTTCAAACTCGCTGATCCACACTCTAAATGCGACCGCCATACCACGCTATTAGACATCATCAGCTGCATCCTCACGCACCTGACCCCTCAAAACCGCAAAACGCTACTCACCATCGCCGAGACAGCGACCGTTAAGAGCCCTCAAGACTTGCTTATGTATCCTAAGAGAAAATTGTACTTCATCGCAATCAGAGCTTCGCTCTCGTTCTGGCGCACCGGTACGCATGGTCCGCGGGGTATCTTGGAGGAAATTGCGAATACGTGTCCGATGGTGAAGCCTGCCAACATCAGGTCGAGGATTGGGTTTAGTAAGACGACTACCCGTGGAGGAATTGTGAGGTTGATGTTTGAGAATGGGATTTGGGCGACGGAGATGCAGTGTGCGAAGGTGAAGGGGAAGGGTTATGTGGAGGCGGGAGGAGATGGGGCTTGATGTTGTTGAATGGGTCAGCGGAAGCTAAACATGTAGTGTATCTGCATCTTTGAACACTCGCATGGGAGAATGTGAATCTGAGTCATGGCCCGGTCGGGCTTTCCTGTATTCTGTTTAGAATTGTATCCCACATGTTCACTGCGTGACTGGAACTCCAGCGTAGATTTCTTTGAATATTGTTTGAGTGCCAACTACTCCTCAAGGGTGGTGGCTACGAGGTCGCAAGTCACGTGCGCTTGATCATGGCAACAATAGCTAGCGCGACTGGTTTGAGATCTACAAGTGGGAAGGTCCGACTGAACTCCTCCTTAGTCACTGCTCCAAAAACACTGTTGTTGTCCATATTATGTCTCAACTTCACTACTCCTGGACTGTGACTTTGTTCGCTCCCAGTGACCAACGTCTCGTCATCAGGACTTCGGCTCGTGAAGTTGAATAGCCTATGTGCGACCTACCATCAAAACTGTCCGTGCCACCACGCGCAGTACGTCGTCCATTAAGAAGATCGAAGTTTTTGAACAGGATGTTCTTACATCTCATGTCACCTTCGTACCATGGCACCATCCTCTCACGATATTTATCGGGGTGAGCAAGCCGCGGCGACTCCGGCGCCGAATAATCGGTTCCAGCCACCATGCACCTGGATCACTCTGTCTACCTCGTTCCACAGGTGTCACAACATTGTCGCTACTTTTCGATGCAGGGTGACATCTCTAAACGCCCACGCGAAACGCTCACATGCAGGGCGGAAATTGTCGTGTCATTTCCAATGCGGATACGAACTCAATCACTGCGCCGTTGAATCACGCGGTACGCTTCTAGCACATACACTGTGTCTTCTGGTAAGCCATGGTAAAATGCACATACCAAACGGTTGAGGCCATGCCGTGTCTCTGTGGACGCTTTGCCGACTTTGCCGGCGCCTTGACGGTAGCCGCGTCGGTATCATTTTCAAGGCGCAGTACACATAAAAGAATGAAGCCTGCAGAGTCTGTCATGGTAGAAAAGGCCTGGGAATATAGCGATCAATGGTTGTCCATTACCTCCACGTCAAAGTTGCTGCTCCTGTCTTCATGCGACGCAACCCGATTGCTCGTTGCGTAATGGCTCGAATGCACTTGACTGTAAACAAGTCTTCTTTGGGTAGACGGCACACGACATGAACTGCAGAGTTGCGCTGTCAGCCTCGAATTCGCAACACCCTGCAGGAACGCAAAGTCCAAGCTGGCATTGTTACGAGGCCTTTTGCATATCTGAGCCACTTTGTACTTCGTCCCCATCCAATCCTTACCTGTCATAACAAGCAATGAGACACGATGATGCTGATCTGCGTAAGTACGCGGTCCGAAGTATGTGACTAAAGGCTCTCTTATGCAGACCTTCCTCTAGGCAACTACTGGAATGAGGGTCTTTCCGATGGGTCATCTCAAAAGTTGGCTGGTCCTTTTTAGAGTGGTGGCTGGAAGATCACCAACTATGTCACGCGTGAAGCGGCGCCTGGGCATGCAACAGTGGCTGAGGTTATCTCAGCAAATTACACCACAAATCTCAATCGTGCTCAATTCTCTAGTGCCTCGAGCCAGTAGAGCATCTCTTGTCAACAGATATCACTGGCAGGTTCGTGGCGACCACTGCGCTTGGGGAGGAGAGCACTCGCGACGAAGCTAGTACCGTCAAATTGAGAAAACCTTCGCTTTCGTTACTTCTGTCAATTTAACGTTCATACCCGACCCGACATCGGCGTTGTTCAACGTTCCGCCAAACGGGTTCCGAAGTATCACAACAGTTCGTATGCAACACTTTGCACGTCGTTCCTCCATGAATGCGATATACCTGTTTCGTCTCAGTGACTAGGCTCGGCCCGGCCTTCTAAGCGGCCCAGCACCCAGGTAGCGAACAATCTAGCACGATCGACTTGTTCTCCTAGTCTGTTTCCTGGTCCCCGGGTCGATGAGTCCTTTGCCAAATTCAGGTCGAATCGCGTTACTGTCGCTCAGTTCGACCGTGGGAGACTTTCAAGACGTCTCTCTGAAATGCCATTATATCAAGACCAAACACGACGATGTGCGCCACCAGGGTCAACAGACCCTCGCTCTTCATGTCGTAAGCTCAAAGCGTAGACGATTTTGACGCAGGCGCTTCTCAATGCGCTGGCAAGACAAGCAGGGCAAACCTGGGACAGTGTGTGAAACAGCCCATTCAGCTGCATATCTGTCCCACCCTTGTTCATTCATTTCTGATTCGACGATCACGTCGTCGCACACTTCGAAAATGATAAACTTTCTTGCGCGCACATCACGCAGCATTGGGTACCGGTTCAGTAGCCGACACCAATGAACATCTGCTTAATTTGTACTTTCTGCACGCTCGTATTCCCTTCAGGCCGGTTCTGACATGCTCGGAAAGCTCTACCGCAGGTGTGCGTCATACGCAAATGCTGGGTGAGAGCTCCTGCCGGGCCAATAGGAAGCCCAATACTCCTGAGAGCACCATTTAATTCACTGTGGCCTGGGCAGCTTACGATATGACACTAGGTCGACTGACCGGACGAGGTTCCCGGGATGAAAGTACTGTCGTGAAATGGGTGCACAGTATCGCACACCTAGATCAGATGAGAGATGATCGTTCAAAGGACGTCCATCACTTATTGCAAGCTAGAGATCTATGCTTATCATGCGGGTCTTCTCTTCTCTCATGACAGTCAAAACCATGGTCGTGTATCGTCTTTTGTCTCTAGTCACATCAAATTACATCCTTCACTTTTAATTCCTGCCATATCTGTTCCACCAGGTATAGCAAGCTTTGATCTACCTTCGCCCATGATGACATTTCCGTCGCCATCGTCCAGCTCTCCGTCCCAAGCTACACCAGGCACGGTCAATCGCTGTAGGGCATGCGGTGTGAACGCAATTCACACTTGTCATACATGCAAAGGGAACCCTGTGGGGTAAGCTTTCTGAAATGGTTATCATACCCAAATTTTGCTACATGCATTGTACTTTCGAAATCCCCCCATACTCTCTTAGCTACTAGTCGAGCTCCAACATTTTCATGTTCAAGCTTCATAGCTCGCAACATGGTAGAATAATAAATGGTGCTGACGTTCATTTGTAGGTATCGTACGCAACAGTTGTGTGCTGACTGCAACGGCCAAGGCGTCGTCGGCGAATGGCCACCACCACGTGATGGGGGCTATAGAGCCAACAATCTTACGGGGAGCTCTTGAGCCGATACCATCGCAACAGTCAAACAATACCGCCACGCATCTACATCGAGAACTACAACAGCGGTCTCATATCAACAACATTTAGTCCGCTACGATCCTAGCACGACTTGTGACCACTACAAACCAATACTTTTCCTTATTTCCACGGCACTTTTCTCCGGTTCCCTTAGAGGAAGTCCAGCGGAGTAACGCTCGTCAAAACCCACGCAGATTTAATATAGTTACAAATAGTGTTCGGTAGTTCGAGCACTTTCCCTTATCGATGAGTTGCAGATATATGGACACGCCTGCCCGTCTTTACATTCGCTTGTCACTCCCACCGAGTATGTTCATGGCCAGTATTGGTACACGAATCTTGTAGATGATGATTATGATAGTTAAGCAATACAAAAACACTCACTTCAGTTCTTTGGTCTATATTGCTCAAGATTTTTATCATTCTTGCTTCCTGTGCCCAACAAAAGCCAATATGCCTCAACTACTATGAATGGCCTCCGTTGAAGTCAATCGCTGTGGAAGGGGCGTAATAATGGTATCTACGGCTGACAAGTACGAGATTATATTCAATATAGGACTCCGATGGCGTTGTCTACAGTCAGAGCGATAAGACCGTAGGGTTGTAAGCCATATGAAACTAAGCCACGTAGGACTTACATGGCTACGCAGCCACGACAGCCTTCCAGGAGCAGGCTGCAATACTCTATATCTCATTTAGGTTCCATCTACATGTGCTTGTTTCGAATCAGAAACTACTCATCGGACGCCAGGGTGTTTCGAGCAGTTTGACAACTTCATTTTCTTGTCTTGCTCGTTGAACACTACGCTCGCAGGGCAATGGAATCATTCTCTTGTGCCCCTGCCCAGCCAACCGCAACCAAGGAGGCTCCCACTTCCGCAGCCATCACGACAGAAATTGCACAGGCTTCCAGTATTCGGTCCTGGATCGAAAGAAACGACAAATCCGGCTGCTGAAGATTCATAAGCCTGAGAACGCAGGCGGCTATTATGTCCGGGCTCAACTGTCCACTTTTGATCTCCAATCGGCCCCTTCATACTCCGCCTTGTCCTATACTTGGGGCACACAAAATGCGACCCGAAGCATCTCTTTGAATGGCGGCAGATTCGAAGTTGGGCACAGTCTCTACCAATTCCTTGACGAGTTCCAACATGGCGAAAAACAGAATGAACAGCGATGGCTTTGGACTGATCAGATTTGTATCGACCACAACAGCAATGCCGAAAGGAGCCATCAAGCTGGCATGATGTCGACAATATACTCCCAGGCACTGGAAACGCTGGTATGGCTGAACAATTACTGGTTATCCTCCACTGATAATGCAAGCGGGCCACCTGAAGAGGATGGTCTTGTCAAAATATATGCAGTTTTGCAATCCATAAGAAGTGATCCAAAGTACTCCTCGGACTGTGCGAGAAATGGTTAAACGACTATACGAGCATCTATATTTTACGAGAATGTGGATCATACAAGAGCTCATGCTCGCTAAAGAGATACGAGTAATGTTGCAAGGGCAGCTGTCCGTACCCTGGGAGGAGCTTCACGAGCTCTATAAGGGCCTGGCACTCAGCCAGCTCGGCACCACGAATTCCTCGTGGGTCTGGGTTCGGGTTTCCCTAAAGGAGTGCAGCATGTCTCTCCTGGAAGGTATCATAACGTTTTTCGACCAAGAGTGCACCGACCCTTGCGATGGTATTTACGGGCTCATGGGGATTGTGAGGAATGAGGAGCAGATCGTGATTGACTATGACAAATCGATCCAACAAGTTCTTCTCGACGTGGCTGCATTGTGGTTTGAGCAGGGAAGTACCCAATATTGGGAAGTGCTACGCTGGCTCGGAGAGAAACTCAAACTCGATGATGAGGACGAGTACGGGTGGTCATGCTTGATCAGTAAGATCTATGAAGACGCCGTATCACCGGACTGCAATCACGTTAAGCTAGGACACAGTCCCTTTCAATCTACGCAGAAAGTAGAGCCAACGGACTCCACCGCAGCATCTCCAGGTATTCTAGGTGCTTGCTGGTGATATAAATCTGCTGCCAAGATATCTTGTTCTCCATGTTGGATGCCTCGCGTACCCGAGGAGGAGGCCCCTGTTTGTTGCCACACCTTAGGAAACTGGAATACTAGCTACGAAGACAACTCTTCGCCGCTGCCCCAGCTGGATCTTGAAAACCGTAAAGCACTGTACAAACCTAGGGCACCAAAGTCTGACGAAAGACGGTTCTACGTTCTCCCTGACCTTCAGTGGCATTCACTGGAGGAGTTTGAAGACAGAATACCAACCTCAACGCCTGTAAGCAGCCTCAGAATATTCCCTGTTAAAGCCCGGCTGACCATCGGCATTTTTTACGCGCATAACACAGCTCGGTATCCCTTTGTGCCTTGGGCCTTGGCAGAAGTGCAAACTTTGATCGCAACTTTTCCTGCTACCCAAGCGCTTAAAAGCAGGTTTCTAAGAACAGCGTCTGTTTGGCAGGTGACGCGATGCTCGTACGAGCATTCCTCACCGCTGTCGCAAGCTAAGGTATCATCGCTCTTCTTTGCGAAACATTACACTTTCGCCTCGTGTAATAGCAATATCTCTTGTTGGTACACAGAAGGTCATCTCAATAGGAACAGGCATAGATCAGGGATTTGGTGCGTGGCACTGACGTACGCTAAGATATGATGCATGAGGTTACACGGCAGTGGTGTGAATGTGACGATGTAGACAGTCGGCATTTTGAATGTGAATTAGCGGTGTTCATCATTGCTTGTAAGAAGAGTTAGCTGAGACTTTGGGTGCGTATGATTTTACCATGTCATTGGCTTGTGTGATCTACAAAAGCCCGATAGCGATATCACCCTTGATTCTAGCGATGATCCTGATATCCGCCTCAAGATCCAGCTTAATGTGAACCTTCAAACTACCCTTCACATCCTTGTCCTTGTTGTCAAGACCGAATGCTGCATTGGCATCCTTGTCCTTCTCGCCACCGCCGGCAAGACCCTTTGGAGCTTGTGTCAGACCTCCGAGTGTATCACCCACGTCGCCGCGGCCTCCGGGAGCGTTGCCCAGAGTGTTGTTGACTGTGCTAAGGGCTGTTAGCACTCGACATAGATCAGGGAAGATCCACATACTCCTGTGCCTTGTCTGCCATGTCTGCAGCGTCTGTATTTTGTGCTGTAGGTGGTGTCTTGGGTGGTGTAGGAGGTTCTTGGGGAAGCTGTGCTTGACGCTTAGACTTCTTGCGTCGTGGGGGAGTAGCTGGCCACGCCAGATCTTCTTGGGTGCTGAGGAGGAGAATGGCGGATTGAATGGAAAGATCGATGCGTAACTCCAACTGGACTCGACTGCGTGGGCTGTAGCTCTTAAAGCTCCGAGGCAGCTGCATGTGCCATCGCCGACCTTTCAACATCTGCAACTAAGACGCCTGCATCATCGATCAGCATGCTCGGCGAAGAGATCGCAGCTCGCGAAGTGCTCATAATTGTTGCTCATTCGATGGAATGAGACTCGTCTAATGCATGATGTCGACAGAGAAAGGCTAGTCGTCTGTGGATTATTACGAAAAGGTAAGAGGTCGTCGCCTAATGCAGCTGCAAATGTCGCGAGGTTGGTCAAGCTGTCGGCATGCATCGACCAAGTGGAGACAATACCTGAGGTGTTAGCCATTTCATGCATGGGGTTCGTCACAATGCCGGGAACTTCTTCGGATCGCGTCGATCATGCATCTGGCGGTCCGGGTTTAGTGGGGACGTGGGCGGCCATCACTCCGGTTGGACCTCCTATTGGTGCGTAGCTAATGCGATGCAGTCGCTTCGATGAGGGTGCTGAATCGTAAGCGAGTAGCTGCAGATGGTACTTCTGAGCGAAATATCATTGCGACAATCTTTGCAAACCAAATTCAGATCATGGTGTTAGGCCTCATATCGCTCGCGGCGAGCGTGCCTATGACAGCCACGGCAGTACTGTCACTCCAAAGTCAAGCCGAGACCACGAAAAGCAACGGCACAGATGCCCCATGGAAAGAAGAGAAGTGCCATATGCGCTGTAGGCCAACAGCACGCACACCAGATGACCGAAAAGAACTCTTTACGAGCAATCGTATCGTACTCTGCAACGGGAAGCTGTATGTTCAGCTCTCCACGTACGGCGGGAAGTCCAGGCACCCATTTTCTGGATATTATCTCCCGTTTCCGGACTCCAATTTCGAAGGCCTGGTATCGACCATCTCGGATAGTCCTCCGCAGCTGAACTGGATTTACCTAGACACCGGGTCTGCCGAAATCCGTCATGGGTTGCGAGTAGAGGCCGAGAAAGGGTTGACGGGGCCCTGGGGCGCAAGAGTGGTTCCTAATGGAGAGATTCGATTTCTCATGGAGAATTGGGAAGGGTTCATTGCAGTTGAGACGGACGAGCCAGGGCTGTGGAGTCTTTGTTTCGACAGGTATGATGATGGATTGAAGGGCAAGATCAAAGATAGCCAGAGAACAGTGGAAGTCGAGCTGATAAGAGAGGAAATGACAAATTGATCAATTGGGCCTGGCCGTAGCTCGCAACGTTTTCGCGAGAACCATAACAAAGGCCTCTCAACGCCTTCCTCGACAACGATCGTTTGCTGTGGATGGGCTGACCAGCGCTTGTCGCGCGCAGTCAGTGCGACCGGGACACGGAAAAGCAGCATGTTTGCCGTGCTAGATTGATGGGAAAGTTGGGGTCATCGATGCAATCGTGCATGTCAAACGCGTGTCAAAAGGCGATCGCATCGCTGCAAACCAATCAGAACGACGTACGTCACATATGACGCTTGGCGCCAACCAAACTTCAGCCTCACCACTCTTCCAGCTCTCCTCCAAATATCTTCACAACATAGCCTCTACTAGTCTGCTATTGTCATTTTCATTGCCTCTGTCAAGTGCACCTCACGCTCTCAACCCGGCCCCTACTTCCAACACAACAATGTGTGACTGCATCCCTCTACCAATCGTTTGCTTCCAGTGCGGAACGTGCGGATACACTATCCTGAATGTCTATGGTACCTACTGATAGACCATAGCGACCAGAACCCATGTCATTGTAAAGTCGTTGGACCTACCCTGGGCTTCATTGTGACAGTGGGCATGGCAGTAAGTCCAATATCTTTACTCATCGCGCGGACCACTGACCAGAGCAGATTGTCTGCTGGCCGGCATCCCTCTTATGTTTTTGCTGCGCGACAGATGCGGGCAAGAAGTGAGTGACTAAACCTGGCCAATCTGCAACGTACTGATCTGAGAAGGGTCCTTGCATTACCCGTCGATACCGGCAATGCAATCAGCAACGCAATACCTATATGATAGCGCTGACCTCACCTTAATAAGAAAGCACCTCTCGAGACGTCCGAAACTCACTAACATCGCGGTGTGGACGACTTCCAAGCTACGGTCTTCCTCACAAGTTTTGATCATTGTGGTTTAGGTCCACATGGTACCTGCTGTTTTGTTCCTTATATCCTACTTGTCATGTATCTTGAGTTTTCTCTTCCACTACATTTCTGAAATATCTGACAGCTGTTTGTTGAATTTTCTGTCTTGTTCCCAACACGATTACATGCGAGAACCTATTCAAGATCGAGTGATTTCCCTACACCCTTGAACTAGGGCAATCCAGGCGTACTACGGCCAGTGCCCACGCCGGTGACGACCTGCATCATCGCAGACTCAGCTCGGATCCCCGAGATGGTCATCCAGTAAGCGGTGTGGGCTGGCATTGGCGCAGTGAATACCAGAAGTCTGCTCCCATCTAGCCTCAGCTCTTTTTGGCAGACATGATTATAGTCGAGAGTCTCGACGGAATAATATGGTAATTTGCTGGGCAGTTGTGTAGCGTGTAACTTTCACGGGTGAGAGTGAGTGCTTGCAACGAAACCTGTTGAGCCGTGTCGCGTCAAGACCGTTTGCACTTTGTTTACCTTGATCGCGTCTTGTTTACGCTACGACCCAAAACTTTCCTTTGTGTCAAGCTAATGAGAACAGACGAAACCCAGGGATGATACCAGACGACGTGATTGACGATACGTCCTGTGCTTTCTTGACTCAACTCACAGAGCCGTACCTGGACGAATCAGTCGTCACAGCAAGTGCTGAGCACACCCCAGCCCAAGGCGAGAATTGGTCACTATTCCCAGACATGTTAACAATCCAGCCGGCCACCACTTCGTATGGCGTAGACTCAAATCATGGGGACCAGGGACTGCACTTTCGCTGGGATGGAACAATCGATGGAGCCTCACAGCCGCCGGAGTATTACGCCTACAGCCCTGAAGAACATATCACCTGGGAGCAAGGCCTCGAGATAATTGGGGAATTCGACTGGTCGGCGCCGGAGGCGCAGGAGAGCAGCGACATGGATATATCCGAACCGATCGCGGCCACAGTCGCTGACATGAACCCTTTCAAAATGCAACGGGATGGACCAGCCGGAGACAGTCAGGCCTGCCTGCCTTGTCCTACCACAGAAGCAAGAGAAACAGCAGATGACGTCACCACGACGACGGCTGCCATGAGTACTGCGACTTCGCCAAATGCATCATCTGCCCCGAGCGGTGCGTCCGACAACACAGCTACGCCTTTGGCACCACTCTCAGAACCAAGCATATTTGTCCCAATAGAGGCCGAATATCATCAACCGCCTCTTGCAGACGTGGATGAGGTGAGTAATGATGAGGTAGCGCTAGCAGATCAGCTCGAGAGAGAGATGGCGCAGAACATCGAATTCCCCGTGTTCGAAGTGGAGGCGGATGTTATCCAGTCTCATGATCTTGATTCCACTATCTTGAAAGACACAACTCAAGAATCTCAAGCAACGCCACTCCAACCAACTTCCCAGGAACCATCACTTCCAGAAGGAGTCATTGAGCTGCCAGAACAAGATTCGCCAACCGCTTCCTCCGATGCGCAACAGGTGGCCCACCGTGAGACTGAGGCTGACCAATGGGAAGAACAGCTCCAAGAAGCTGCAGCCGAAGGAAACACGCACTTGATTGCAGAGCCGGAGTCCTTGGACCTTGTTGATGCTGGAAAGCTGGATAATGAGCCTAGGATGGAGGAATCTGCCCAAGACACTGCGAATGAAATATGCTCAGCAAACACAAGTGGACGCAAGCGCAGCAAGGCAACCAGTGGAGAGCAGTCAACGGATACAGAAACGGAAGTTCCCGCGAAGAAAAAGGCGAGGAGTAGGTCACCCACGCCTACCGACGACGCAAAGCAAAGCGTGGAGGAGCAGCCCAGCAATGAGGCGGAGGCAAGTGCAGTCGCACCGATCCCACGAACGAGAAAATCTACTTCCAGAAAATCGATAAAGGAGTCTCCAGAGGGAATACCACGAGTCCAAGACCAGGTCATGTTCACGGAACATCTCCAACCACCGGAAGGCACGATCGCTACCCTCGACAACGCCAAAGGTGTCATCCATCCACAGTCAACCGACTCGGATCCTGACATACAAGAACATCTCACCGACGCCACAAACTTGCCCGATCAAGTCTCGGTATCTTCATCGCAGTCCCAGCGTGCCCCCAGAAACATAGTCTCGAACCGCGAACTCCAGGCGCTTGGATCTACACTCATGCCAGGCATGCATCTGGGCCTGCACCTCCGCGCAGACTCACGACCAGCTAGGATGAAGAGAAGCGTCGATACACCGGTGCAGTCGGCGAATGAGGGGAATGGGAATGCCTTTTTGGTTGATGAGGGAATGGATGATGAGGAGAGTGATGAGGAAGAGATGAGGAAGGCGACGAAGACGAAGAAACGTCCGAGCGCTGCGGCGGGGAGGAAGACGCCGGCGAAGAAGAGCAAGAAAGGCGCGACTGGAGGTGGGAGGGCGTCGAGTGACGCGGTTGGGATTAAGGGTGCCCAGCAACGGCTGATCAACAAGGGGGACGAGGAGGATAAGAAAATGGTAGAGAAAGATGATGAAATCCAGGACCTATTCCCCGCACCCAAAATCGACACAGGCGCGGAAGCAACTGGTTCTTCGAACGCTTCGCCACCGATCCCGAAAGCCATGGCCTCACGCAAACCTGTCGTCTCAAGCAAGCAAGCCACCCCACGAGCAACAAGAGAACAGCTCAACAACGATAACATCCATGACGACGAAGATGAAAACGATACCGACGAACTCGCTCCATCCCTCCAACAACCTTCCCGCCAACGCAAGCGCGCCAACGACACAGACGACGAGTACATCGATCCCTACCGAACAAAACCTATACCCACACCCGCACCCGCAGCTACTATTCCGTCGTCAAAGAAGACCAAGAAACCAAATCCACGCACATCCCAGCTCAACCCCAAGCCTGCTCTGCGTTCAAAAAGCCCTATGATCGCAATAGCCGTAAAACCAAGTCCGGTTGCGAAAGCAGTGGCGTCGTCACCGCTGGCGAGGAATAAATTCGGGTTTTCGCCGCGGAAAACAAGGGCAAGTGCGGATGGTACGCCTATTGCGAAAAAGGCGGTGGGAGCAAAGGACAAGGAGAAGGAGAAAGGAACACCAAAGACGGGAATGGCCTCAAATACGGGATTAATAAGTAAGACTAAGACCACGGCGGCTGGGAAAAGTGCGGCCAAGTCTGCGGGGAATGGAGAGCTCGATCGGCGTGTTACGCGGCGTGCTTCGATGATTGCATTGGAAACTGCTGCTTCTTCTGGTGATGGGTCATCTGCGACAAAGCCTGACGCAGTTGTGGCGAAGAGTAAGGGCAAAACGTCGCCATCGGAGCTACGGGGTGAGAAAGATGGGCCAAAGACGCGGCGGGCAGTGGCTGCGATGGGAGTGGAGGAAGACGAGAAGGAGATGGAGACGGAGATGGACAAGGACGAGAATATTGGGAAGAGAATGAGGAGTAAGACCTAAGTCAGGATCAATTGGGTGGGAAAAGGGCGGAGTAAAGACAACTGGATTGAGGTGGAAAGATGCATGATTCAGATGGGTGTACTAGCAGTGAAGCGTTGATCTGTAAATCATAGCTTGCATTCTCTCTTCCTCCAAGTCTTGTCAGTGCTATATCTTACTCGCTACATGTCCGTCTTCCTTCGCGAGTAAATCGCATATCCAGTCCGTCGCCTTATCAGCCATACTCTTGGGAAACGCATGTCCCACGCCGTCGAAAAGCACATCTTCAAATCCAATATCCAGACTTGGATCTTCGGTCAGCACCTGCTTGAACACTTTCAAAAACGGCTCGCCGGCGGCGTACGGCACGAGCTTGTCTACTTTTCCACTGAGGTTGAGTATCTTCTTGCCATGTAGGCGCTCGCGAACTAGGATCCGGAATCGGTCCAGACTGGCCTTGGATGGCGTCGGGTCGGGACCGGTGGGGTTGAAGTGCCCGGGGAGCAACAGGCCGGCAGGATCGTATTGCGCAATTGCGTCTTGTAGGGCGGGAGGGAAGTCGGGGGATCCGAGAAAGGTTGCGCCGGGGGTTGAGGAGTCTGTATACGTCTTACGTTTTGATAGTCTCGCGCGATCGGTCATGAGGCGCGTGTAGTCTGGACATCCGATCCCGACAACGCCGGCAGTAATTCGAGGGTCGGAAAGAAGGCAGTGCCATGTCGCGTGACCACCGAGCGAGATGCCGAGGGCGAGATGTTGAGTGATTTTGGGGCTGGTGGGGGTGTTGAAGATGTAGGATTCGAGGTGGTTGATGAGGTGCGATGTGTCGATTGTGGTGCCGTGGTAGCAGGAGAACATGTCTTGGGCGTGGCGGGGGTTGCCTTCGCGCCATGATTCGTTGTGCAGCTTGTCGACCTCTCTGCTGCCGTGGTTGCGCTGGTCGAATGCGACAGCGACAAGGCCTTTAGGGTGTTTGCCTGCCTTCCCGCTATGGATGCGCGCATTCCATGTGGACACGACTTGACCAGCTATGGATGCCATGGTCTCTCGCTTCTGCAGGCGAGGGTGGAGAAGCCATAGACATGCGATAGAGGTTGCAGACGGGGGCAATTCGGAGAGGCCGTGGACTGTGACTAGAATGCCCGCGATTGTGAATGTCTGCGACGACACGGAGGGGTCTGTAGCCGTGTGCGTGCCATGAAGCGGATTCGTCGTGGCAGCCATCGTGGATGCGGTAATATCTAAATTCTGTGGTGTCAATTGCTGGTTGTTAGTCAAAGATCAAGCATCTGAAAGTCGATTCGGACGACATGGAGTTACGGGATGCGGAGGGGCATCCCTGTCTCCCGAGGTAAGTATTGCTAGCAGACTGCATCATCGTTCAGCAGTGCGTCGGCAGTCGCATCTTCATATGCTCTACAATTGCACGCTGCGGTGAACGTCCAGAGGCCTATAGTATCGAGTCTGGAGTCTGGAGTCTGGACACGCCAAAAGCTGGGCGGAGCGTCACGCGTGCACCACGCTGTCGCCAATCTTGGAGCTGCCGTCATCGTCTCAGGAAGCGGGCGGAATTTGAATTGTGGGGTGCTGCATCTTCAGTGGAAGTATCCAAAGGGCGCGCATGAGAAGGTATCACGGAGCTGTCAAAGCACATTGCGAAATCTATGAGGGCAAAATAGAAGGGGACGTGTTGTTGCTGTGGAACGACGTCGGAGCGTGAGGTAGCGGGCGGTCAGCAAGGCGGCGGCAGGGGTACGCGAACTAGTCGCTCAGTGGTCCAAGGCGCTGGGGAAACGATATGGGAAATTACCTGACCCATGACCCCAGGGACCACAACTGGAGCTGATAGAGAGCGATCATCGTGCTGCGTGTCTTTTCTGCCGACCTTGAGTGTTTGAGGATATTCTCTATCAGGAGCTTCTTTCCACATCTCTGACGCAGCATTTCTCTGCTTCTGGTGACTGCTGATCCATAACACAACTCACAATCGCATCATGTTATAGCAGGCCAACCGCAACGAACCACTCCGTCATTTGCTCCCTCTCTGGAGGTCACACGACTCGGACCTTCCCTAGGAGTCTTGCACCTATAGGTTTCCGCCCCAGGGTAGCACACGGCCGTTATGGCGGACACACCCGACTCAGATGTCTCGCCCATGAGCCGCCCTGCGCCAGTCGACACCAAGCAAGACCCTCGCCGAGGCCTGTCGCCGCTTCGGGTAGGACTGAGCGCGAACGAGACAGAAGAGATACACATTCCCTCGCCCGCAAATGGCGCGCCCAAGATTATGCGGTCGGCGCCCACGGGCTCGCCGCTGTCGACCAAGGAGCCCGCCGAGTTCCCCTTCCACGCCGTCAGCTCCAAGGCGAATGGCACCATAGACGAAAACACAGCGACCGAGTCTCCCGTCAGACCCCACAAGCCCGCCTCGCACACCTCGCACAACTCCAATGCCTCGTACTACCCACCCTTTGCTCCGATCTCACGCATGCCCACGGGCGAAGGAGACATGTCAGACGCTCCAAAAGAAAGGAAGAGCGTGCAATTCGCCCGGTCCAACACGCACGGCACCGACCCCAATGCCATCAACTCGCGGCAGCAGTCATGGGACACGGAGGAGGGCGACGGCAAGGGCAAGGAGCGCGACAAGCAGAGCAGCTCGCTGATGGGGAAGCTCCGGGCGCTGGCAGCTCCCATGCAGGGCCACGGCCGCAGCCTGAGCGCCTTCGCGGGGAGCTCATCAGCGCAGGACAACTCGCCCCAGGGCCCCCTGTCGCCCACCTCTGAGCGCGACGAGCCCCGGTACGATGGGAACGACAGCGAGGCAGACGCGGATGGCGAGTCGAGCGCCGGCGAAGGAGCCGCACGGCCGTCGCGGAGACGGAGGAAAAGCAGCAGGCGGTGGTTCGACGGCGAGGGCGAGGGCACGCAGACGGCACCGACAACGCCCAAGCAGAGTGGCAGCGGCCACTTCTTCTCGCGCGACCGCGACTCGCCCACCACCACTCCCAACGCTGCGAGCGCGAACCGCCCCGCCTTCATCCGCCGCGGCACCATGAGCGACATCCCCGAGCACGAGCGCCAGGGCTACTCCGAGGACGAGGGTCGCTCGCGCATCGCCAAAGAGAGCGCCTGGAAGCGCGGGTTACACAGCGCAAGGGGCCTCTCGTACGGCGGTCTGCGCCAGCATGACTCAAACGCAGAGGACGAGGGTGGTCAGGAACGGCGGCCGGGCAACCTGCGTGGATTCACGCTGGGAGGCAACACCGCTGACGGACGGCCGTCGCCATGGCGCATGCGCGGCGAGCGAACTTCTAGTCTGAGCGCTCAAAAGTGGAAGTCCATCAAGAACAGCCTCAAGCTGCTGGGAAACAGGGCCAAAGCGGAGCGACAGGTCGATCATGCCAAGTCTGCAGAGCTCATGGCAGAGCTGCTGGCTGGAGCACCCGCCGCCCTGTTTCTCGCCAGCATGTTCCAGCGAGATGAACACGGGCACAAGCGGATTCCGATCCTCATGGAGCAGCTCAAAGTCACCATCACCGACACAGACCGGGCCAAGGACAAGTTCATGAAAGATGGCGATCGTCACACTGCCCTGCGCGTCGAGCTAGAGTACGGGAGCGGGCTGACTCGAATGAAGTGGGTCGTCTACAGGACCGTCACCGATTTTGCCAACTTGCATCTAAAGTTCAAAATCCAAGAAAAGCAGGATCAGTTCAGGAGCCGACCGACGGGACGGTCTGACGAGAAGGGCGATGAGAAAGACGACCCGCGAACCAGGATTCCGCGTTTTCCAAGGAGTGTTCTACCCTATCTTCGTGGTCTGCGAGGGTACGGCATCCTGGACGATGAAGAGGAAGAGGAAGAGGATGATGCACCGGCACCCGGCAATGCGAGCGGCCCCGACGGCGACGCGAGTGCAACCGATCGACCTGCGAGGAACAAGCGTAGAAAGTCGTCCTTCGTCCTGGGTCGGAGGAAGTCCAGCATTGGCGGCAATGACCAGCCGTCCAGCGTTGTGGGCCAGCTTGCTGCAAGACAGGGTAGTTTTGCCGGCGCAGTAGGACAGCCCCTACAAACCAAGCAAAACCACCACGAGCGGCAAAGAAAGAAGCTGGAAACATACCTCAAAAGTCTCATCACATACCTGATCTTCCGGCCTGACAGCAATCGACTATGCAAATTCTTGGAACTCTCTGCTCTCGGTGTCCGTCTCGCAGCAGAAGGTGGATACCATGGCAAGGAAGGCTACATGATGATCAAATCCTCCAAAGGGGTGACCAACAAGAAGAAATGGCATCCGGCACCGCTAATCAGCAAACATTGGCCAAAGTGGTTCCTGGTGCGCCACAGCTATGTCGTCTGCGTTGACTCTCCCGAAGAAATGAACGTGTACGATGTCTTCCTCGTAGACGCCGACTTTAACATGGAGTCCAAATCTGGCAAGCTGAGAGACAAGAAGGCGCGCGAAGTAGTAAGCGAGGCCAAGGCTTCGGCGACTGGCCATCACCAGCTCAAGTTGGTCAATTCAGAGCGCAAGATGAAATTGCTTGCCAGAAATGACAAGATGCTGCTGCAGTTCGAGGAGTCCATTCGCTTCATGTCGCAGAGTACATTGTGGTCGCAGCGACAACGGTTCGACAGCTTTGCACCTGTGCGGAAGAAGATCTATGCGCAGTGGCTCGTCGATGGACGCGATTACATGTGGAATGTCTCTCGAGCAATCAGCATGGCGCGCGATGTCATCTACATTCACGATTGGTGGCTCAGCCCTGAGCTCTATCTGCGTCGCCCTGCAGCAATCAGTCACAAGTGGAGACTCGACAGGCTACTCCAGCGTAAAGCCCAAGAAGGAATCAAGATTTTCGTCATCATGTATCGCAACATCGGCGCCGCCATTCCCATTGACTCTGAGTACTCCAAGTTCTCGCTGCTCGACCTGCACCCAAATGTCTTTGTACAGCGCTCACCAAATCAGATCCGCCAAAATACATTTTTCTGGTCTCATCATGAGAAGATATGCGTCATCGATCACACCGTCGCATTTTGTGGTGGTGTTGACCTGTGTTTCGGCCGATGGGATACGCCTCAGCACGTTGTTGTAGATGATAAGCTGACAGGATTCGAGCTGGACGACAACCCAAAGGATGCTGATCATTGTCAACTATGGCCTGGCAAAGACTACTCCAATCCTCGTGTGCAGGATTTTTTCGCGCTTGACAAGCCCTACGAAGAAATGTACGATCGCAGCAAAGTCCCCCGAATGCCGTGGCACGATGTTGGCATGCAGATCGTAGGCCAGCCTGCGCGTGACTTGACTCGCCACTTCGTCCAGCGATGGAACTACCTGCTTCGCCAACGCAAGCCTTCCCGGCCAACGCCATTCCTGCTGCCACCGCCAGACTTCAATCCCGCAGATATAGAAGCTCTCGGGCTTGATGGTACATGCGAAGTGCAGATCCTGCGTTCCGCCTGCGCTTGGTCACTGGGAACGCCAAACAAGGTCGAGCACAGCATCATGAACGCTTACGTGCAAATGATTGCGACGTCAGAGCACTTTGTGTACATTGAGAACCAGTTCTACATCAGCAGTAGCGAGGTTTTGGGTACGAAGATTGAAAACAAGATCAACGATGCGATCGTGGATCGGATCAAGCGCGCGCATGCTAACGATGAGGACTGGCGAGCATGCATCGTCCTCCCCCTCATGCCTGGTTACCAGAACACCGTCGATGAGCAGGAAGGCAGCAGTGTCCGCCTCATCATGACATGTCAATATCACAGCATCTGTCGCGGGCCGACATCAATCTTTGGTCGTCTACGAGCCGCTGGTATCGAACCTGAAGACTACATCGAGTTCTATGCTCTGAGATCCTGGGGCGAAATCGGACCAACCAAGATGCTCGTTACAGAGCAATTGTACATTCATGCAAAGATCATGGTTGTTGACGATCGCGTTGCCATCATCGGCTCGGCCAACATCAATGAACGATCCATGCTGGGATCTCGAGACTCTGAAGTGGCTGCAATCGTCCGCGATACCGAAGTGCTAGATTCCTACATGGCGGGCCAGCCGTACAAAGTCGGCAAATTCCCGCACACACTTCGCATGCGGCTGATGCGTGAGCATCTTGGTGTCGATACGGATGCTATTGGCGAGGAGGAGTGGATGAGCCAGATGTCGGATGCTGATAGTCATGGCTTCCAGACTGAATCGTCAACGCCCTCATCGCCAACCGCCCAGCGGATGACAGAGCAGAAGCTTGAAGAGAACAAGCACAAGTTGCAAGACGATTTATTGGCCAAGGCGGAGAAGTTACACAGCTTTAATCATGACTTTGACGTAGTTCAGCTCGACAATCCCAATCTCAAGGCCAACAAGAAGCCATCAGCGGACCCACGTATCATGGGAAATCCTGCACATGCAAAGGACGTTCGAGGCGAAGGAGCCGATCACATGCTCGAGGTGGAGGCGCGTCGTCCAAGCGTCTCGCAGGGCCGTGACTCCTATTATGATGCAAATGGCATAGAGAAGCTTGTCTCGGATGTGGCAAGCGAAGGTCTGGATTCAACGCCCAAGAAGCACTCTACGCGGAGTCGTGGCCGCAGCAATACAACAGGCACCAAGAGCAGTGCACTCAGCGGGCACACTGAAGGCTACGCTGGTCTCCCGCCACCCCGGCTGCCTCGCATGGACACAGCAAAGCTCGGTCTTACGCAGCTTAGCCAGCTGCCTGCTCTACCTATCCTCGATGACACCGACATTGGCGGGCCGCCTCTGCAGCGCACTTTCAGTCAGGGCTCTGCGTCCTTTGTCAACCCTCTCCTCGCCGAGATGCGCCGCCCAATCGTCACGGACGACTGCATGCGTGACCCCATCAATGACTCCTTCTTCCTCGACACCTGGCACCAAGTTGCCGAAAACAACACCAAGATCTTCCGCCAAGTCTTCCGCTGCATGCCCGACAACGAGGTGAAGACATGGAAGCAGTACCAAGAGTATGCCGCCTTTGCAGAGCGCTTCACAAAGAGCCAAGGAGGCGACAAATCGCAGCAGCACCAGCAGCAAGATGCACCTGGAAAGACTGGACCACCTGGAACCGCGGGCATCGTTGCAGAGAAGTTCAACAACGCAACCGGGGCCATAGGTAACCAAGCCTCAGCCCTTGGCCATCAATTATCCGAGAAGCTGACCAACAACTCCTCCGCAACCTCACACGATGCCTCCGCCACCCACCACTCCAAGATTGGCGGCGTAGAGCAATGGGCCCAAGAGCAAGAAAAACGCATCGAATCGCAAAGCCGCGACCGTCTCAAACTCGAAACTGAATTCAACGAAAAGAAACCCGCCGACGATGCCATCGTCTCCCCCATGAACCCAGACCCCCCATCCAAAACATTCACTTTCCCCGCTCCACCCCCAATCCCCGAATCTACAAGCGACTACCACGACTTCGCAACACACCCCAACCAAACAACCTCGACTTCAACGCCCGCCCGCAATCGCACCGTCACTATCACCGAGCCCTCGGCACACCCGAATTCGACGCCGCATCGCACGGCGACGAAGCGCTCGCGCCGGCGCGCTACGACTAAGTCGAGTACCCGCCAGTTCCATGCTGCGGATCTGGATAGCTTGCTTGCGAAGGAAGATGCGCGGACGTTGCTGGGCTTGGTGCAGGGACATTTGGTCCTGTGGCCGTATGATTGGCTTGAGACGGAGGAGAGGGGGGGTGGGTGGTTGTATAATGTTGATCAGATTGCGCCGTTGGAAATTTATAATTAGTGAAACAAAGGGGGACGTGGGAAGAGAATAAGGGGGTGTAGAGGTTTAGAAAGGTGTTGTTTTGTATTTTCTACTTTTTTGCATTTTCTGGCGCTTCTTTTGGAGAGAGTGGGTGATGGGGTATCGGGTTATAAGAGTCCTAGCAGTATTATTATTATATCAATTACATTTAGCGGATACTATTATTTGTCGTTGAAAAGATTCCTGGTTCTTATAAATTCGAAGTTTAAGCACACACTATTCTTCTTATCCACTACATTTGAAGCATTTTCCATATATTTCTAGCTAGCGATGCGCCGTGCAAGCGTCTTCAATTCGCTATACCGTTCTGTTACTACAGATCCTCACTCGTGTGACCAGGTCTCTACCTGGAACTCATGTTCGCCTCCGCGAATGCATTTCATATGACATCCCCTCATCTCCCCATGACCGAATTTCAAGGTCCACGGCCCCTGAACTAAACAACAACCCGTACTGAGAACCAAGGTTGTGTAAGTGAGACGATACAGCAAACCACAATGCCGGAATCATATATGTGGCATGTAAATCAAGTCGTCCATTTCTGCGCTGCCCTGGGAGCAACACACGATCCGGCCTTCCGTCGTCACGGCACATCCCCACTCGAGAAAATAAACGACTGCAGCAAGTAGCAGAAAGCACTTGGATCGGGTGCATAGCTCGCTTAGGGAGCAAAAAATGTATCCGATATAAGATACTATCAGCATACGACTAGCAGAAAGTGAATTTCTCAAGCTTGTACTTCCCCTGGTCTAGATCGTTCATGGCTTCGCCATCCATCATGCCATGCACATACGCCTCGCCAAGGACTTGATAGTAGTCGCCACAGGGTCGAATGGCAAGCGGCGTGCTGCATCCAAGCAGTATCACAATCGAATCGCCGACGCGAGTCTGCTCGTCAGGACCACCGTGCATGTTATCCGGTGCCCAGCCGACATATCCACCGGTCGTAGTCATGAACCGTCTCCTTTGCGAGCTGCGGTCGAAGCAAGTGTATACGCCGCTGACATCGATTTCTGAGGCATCCGGATCGATTTCTTCCTCGAAGTAGTCTTCAAAGAAGGTTTCGCCCAAGCGGAAGCCTCTGTTATTGTTGCGGAAGCCAGACCATCGGAAGTAATATCCTTTCTGTCCTGCGAGCCACGTCCAGCCGCGCTCTTTGAACTGTGGTGCTGCGAGTTCAAAGGTTGATGGCAGTCGAAGCATGGCTGTATGTCTCGCATTCGCTTTCTGCCCATATGCATCGCGATCTGCAATAAGGGTCCGGGAAATTGCATCGGCGGTGTCTTCGTGGCTTCCATAAGCGCTTTTGAAATGATCGGCCGAGTGGACCGTGTCAGTATCCCACGAAAAGTACGTGACCTCACGTGCGGAAAGACCGGAGATCGTGTCGACTATAAATCCACGACATCGGAGAAGATTTCCAGTGAGGAACTTCGCACTGGGCTTACTATCTCGACTGGCATTGTATGGTGCGTAGTTAGAGTTGTCCATTCGCCAGGGAAAGAGATAGGCTGGGCCCCATACAGGCGCATCTACGCGGCCGGACCACGCCAGATCGCGTCCCTCCCAAAGCCAATCTGCTACCCACGAAGGACAACCTGTTGGGCCCCAGGGATTGGCTTCCCTTAATGTGTCGAGATTTTTGAGGGCCAGCATGAATGCTTTGGTCGCGCGAGTGTATACCTCAGCAGTTGGCAGCGTATAGTCGGGCTGCAACAAGTTCGCTACCGTGAGTGGCATGAGACCAATAAGTGCATAGACCTTGTCTCTTGGATCGGATGCGTCGGACCTGCAGGCAAGGTCAAGCAATCTCCCAAGACTGAGCTTTCGAGCCTTTTCGGAAGCAGTCCTTCGGTTTAGGTGAGAGAGGTCTCGGTAAACTAGATGCAAGCTGCCAGTGCTCCATGCAGGAGCGATATTGCCAGCCGCCGCTGTAACTTCATTAAGTAGGCATCCATCCTTTACGAGCCACAGATGCTCCTGCAGTACTAAATGAGTTGCAGTGTTAGTCATGTCCCGAGATTTGCTTCTAGGCGGCCTAGATCACTTACCGCCGATGCCAGTGCAGAAGGTTGACCAGTCCAGAACAGCGTCGCCACATCTGATCCAAACACGACTTCCTCCCATGACTAGCTCTTGGATAATCCACAGACGAAACCAATATGACCGTTGCATCAATTCATGCAAGCCGAGCCAATTCATCGTTCCTAGCGCGCGAGGGTCCGCTCGAAGTAGTTTTTCAATCTCAGACTCGCACGAGAGTTCTCTAAATGTAGCAAAGTCTTGCACAAGACTGAGCGCTGCCGTACTACGAGCAGAGGCTGCACCCATGTCCGCCACCACGGTCCATGCCACCCCGTATATGTCGGACATTCGCTGGACCAGAGCCGCTCGCTCTTCTAGATCAGCCTGGTTGATGCTCAGCGCGTCAATCCAGATTCTGCAGCGCCCCGAAAACTCCCCTGCGCTTCGGAATCCTCGTAATACTCGCTCGAGAGAGGCGGTAACTTGCATCTTGTGCTTGTTCACAATTATTTCGCGGGTATTGTCTTTGTCACCCCAGACATATGAAAGGGCTACAAAGTCTCCCCAGACGAAGCGATGCAGCTCTGTTGATGGCTGCGTACTATGGATACGCTCCAGCGGCTTCAGCTTCGCCAATGGTGGTGGAAGCTGGTGCTCGGTCCACCGTTCAAGCGCCGCAGGATCCCGAAGCGAGTTATGTCCATTACCATTAGAAGAGACAAAGGTTTGGTATGCAGGGGTAACTTTCTCCAGCGAAAATGCTCCTAATCGGCACTCAATCTTGTCCCAATGCTGGCCCGAAAGAATTGTGATTAGACGGATTTCGTTCTCTTTTGCATTTATGGGAGAGTACAGAGAAGGCTTGTCGATCGTATCTGCACAGAATGAGCATGGTTATGTGCATATAGCGGGGCACAGCTACCTTGATAGCTCGATAGCTTTTCACGCAGCTCCATGTTGCGTCCAGCCTTTTCGAGGCGTTGGGGCAGATGCAAACGAAACTGCATGTGACAGACTCGCAGGCGAGGAGTGCCTGTCGTGAGTATTTCCTCAAGGGATGCGCATCAGAGGCAATGCGAAGGCCAGTGTTAATACAATATCGAAGTACTGTACACAGTAGCGTCGCGCCGAACCTCCCTAGACGCTTCAGCCGCACGCTGGATGCGCAGGCGCATAATCTTGGCCCGCTAAGAAAGACATGAGATCATTACGTAGCAAAGTGCGAACAAGCCGGGAATGAATATCTTGAACGGAAGAGCAGACATGTAATGAGGTTTAGTTTGGTCTATGGAATGAAGTGTGACAGGTGGAGGGCGCGGGGAAGTTCCAACCATACCCAATTTGCGCTAGTGGATTCACATACCATCCTTCAAGTTTGCTAAATATCTAAGGACACCAATTTCAAACAAAATCGAGCCTTAGAACACCCTCATCATTCTTATATGTGAGAATCGTCGATTTCCAGCAAAGACGGATGTACAACTAAAGTCGGTGTAGTCTGAAGACTGGGAGTGACGCGAACCACATATCGTCAACGTCGTCGTTCAAACGTGATCATAATCCCAGACCCAGTCACAACGGAATTCGTCTCCAGCATCATCAGACGGTGCCTCGTTCTCACACTGAGAGACTCTTCGGTGCATATCGCATCCTCAATCGTGAGGTAGAGGCGACTTATTTTCACACTGGTGACGCGCTTTGTATCAATCGCTTCTCGCAGCCATGGCCAGTTCTCAAGCACGCTATCGAAGTTTGCGTTCAGTCTCGCTCGGCGCTGATTATATATCATTTGATTCGTGATGAGATCCGAGTAGTACGGGCCTATGAATTGTTCGAGAAACCAGTTCCACTTGCTGGGTACTGTCTTGAGGAATGAAAACCGGCAGCGGAAAGATGGATGTGCTACCTTCACGCGAAGTATTGGTAGGATCTCAAGATGTTCCAAGTCTCCGAGGTTGAAGTCTATTGCTATTCGTAGAGTTCGTGGTGGGGCAGCCAAGTCGTCTTTTGTGCTCATGAAAATCGGTCATGAACTTCTCGGCATGCCCCCAATGCACCTGGACCCGCGCCTTATGCCGTTGGAACGGTCTATACTCAGCCCGGTTTTGTTTGCATACTTTGGTGAGAGATGCGTAGGGTACGAGAGCGCTATCTGCTTTCTTGGGTGCAGGGCGAATCCAGACTGCTCGTTGGGCTTCATAGTGGTAGATACGGTTGCGCAGTTCTGTGATCGTTAGTTGCAGTTTCTTGACAGACTTTGATTAAGTTAAAAAGTACCGGGCGCCAGCCTAAGAAACAGGCACGACATCGTGTGACTTGTTGACAACAGTAAAATTGTTTACTTTTTGTGTCGAAAAGCTTGTCGCAGAGAGTGGCCAATGTTTCTTTCGGTGCTACTTGCAATATGTGGCTCGGTTAACGCTAGAGACAAGCGTCGTACATGATCATCATATGCGGCCTCGGGAGCGTGGAGAATTGGTCGTTGTATGGTACGGCGAACCACCGAGTTTTCAAATGTGTGGAATCCATCAGTCTGAATATTGATCAGCTCGAGATGATTCTATGATCCGTTCCCGCATTTACAAGCCCATTTCCATCAACGAAGTGGACTCGTGAAGTGAACGCCCAACTATCTGTTACTCGTCTCAATCTTCTTTACAGTTGATCTCGCCACCGTGCTCATACCGAGTGTATGGTCCGTCTCCGTCATTGACTACCAAGAAAGTCAAGAGACAGAAATTGACGTACATGCCCATCACCATCTTGCCAAGGGATTGTTTCACTTTCCTTTTTTTTGTCGTTGAAGCATCGCGAAACGCAAGGCCGAAATCGGAGTAGCCACGCTTTACGATGTTAGATGCATCGATCTGGCTGAAGACCCCCTTGCTCAGTTGCTCTAGCCACTCCGGCTGAGCATATGCAACCATGGCGTCCAATATCTCGCAAGCGCGCTTTTCGAGTCGACTGTTGGTGCGTATCGCATCAAAAGGAACGCATTTGAAATTTCCACAAAACCGTCAGCTGAAATCAGCGAGTAAAAGACGAATCTTCAACAGTGGCTCATCTGAGTCCTTCAATGTAGTGAAGGCATCTAGCCTTCATTATTATTTAGGTTTAGAGCAGTAGATTCACGGCTTTCACCATCATCAACTTTGGTAACTCACGCCTGTTCCTGCACACCCACGCTCTACGACAAGGATGCAGCTTGTCGCCAATACTTGTGCTCTCAGGACTAGGTAAAGGTGTTCTAAGCATACTGGGCTCCCGTTGTTGCGAGCAACACACTCGTATAAGCGATTGCGCAGTTCTAATAAGATAGTAGCATGCCATCGTGGCGTCTTGTGTAACTTCATTTCACCTCCATATATGCTCCGTCAATGCGAAAAAACGGTATTTTTGCAGAGCTTGGCGACACGTCCCTGCCAAGTTAAGTGAAAATTCGAGTCTACGTCCCTCACAGTACGGATGTAAGGTTGAATTTGACTTGGATGACACTAAATCTGATTCACGATCCGACCAACTGCCTTGCTTCTTCCAGGCTGTTAGCTAGGAGAATCGCAGGTCTAAATTACCAGGTCCTTGACCGGCTGGTAAGGAAAGTAACATACATTTTGAGTGCGCACGGTGAACTCCAAAGGGCGCACTGGTTCCAACATCTTTAGCGGTCTTGATTGAATAGAGCTGGGCATCTAACTGAGCCGCAGACAACAAGTTGCATTGCACCGTTGCAACAGAAAACGAAGGCTGTGATGGTGCCTTCTGCGGAGGCGTACTACTCGTTGAAGCAGCTTTTGCGCTTTCTGCAGGGACTTTTCCGATCACCGAATCATGTCGTCCGACTTCGGGAATTTCGACCACTTTAGGGTCAAACCGAACTGTTTGGGTTGATTGGAAGTGAAAGGCCGTAGAGGCATGTTTGACAACACGCGGAATGAGAAGCTGGTTCGGTGTCTGAGAGGTCGTATAGTTGCTGCTATCGTTGCGCTGATACGGGGAATGAGAAACGATTGTCAAGGCGAGCATGATATTATCTTGAGAACTGAAAGTGAGCGTACCTGAGATGGATTCATGGCGAGCGATATTGTATGTTTGGTACGGGAAGCGGGGTTGGAGTTGAGAAGCTCATGCAAACTAGTACCAGAACCACAGTGCAAATTCGGTGAACTTTGGAGGTATTAGAACGCGAGACCTCTGGGGTATACGTGTAACACTCAAGCGCAACTTCGTCTTTTTGCATGCTTCCACTAGCATGCTTGCCTCGTCATCAGCAAATGGCCTGCCCAACATCACTTATGTCGGTCTGCATGTGAAAGTCAAGACAATGGGACTTGTACTGCCAGAGTGAAAAGTCATGATCAACCGTTCTATTCTCTGTCTTCACGTACTGAGTAAAGCGTGTACAGACCAGTGACAGTCCCGACGACCGAATGGCGCATGCATCTCAACTTTTTACCCTTCCAGCTTAGCGTGGCGGCTGAGGGAGCTAAGAGCAGGCAAGTGTAACCGAACGAGGCTTCTTTCGCTTTCAACCAATAAGCAGATCCTTCAATGCATGGATCTCCTGCCCATAGCGGACGTCATCTTACGAGAGATCTTGCAGCTATACGTCACGACGAACGCCTGACTGTACTGATTCTAGGGAAGACAGAACACCAATGAAATAGAGACATTCAACCGCACTGGCTGTTATTTTCCTTGGCATGTATGTAGATTGCAACAATTGGCTTCGCTTTTGACAATGTGAGTCCTGACCCATGAGTGCAAACGTGGCAGTGTATTTGATCACTGATCAAGGTAGATCCCTGAATAGATCTTGTTGTGCCGGGATCGGCACTCTTTGCATTAGCATTGCTCAATTTAGCCTGTCCGTATGATGGACGCCAACAAACGATTTGTGCGCAAGCGACCACCGAACTAATCGGGGTGACAGAGATCTTCGAGCGGGGACAGAGTGTCCGGCAGCCAGAAAGTCTACAACACCAACTATCGTATACACCTCCACAGCGACATCAGTAGGCACTACCGAAGCAAGGATCTGGACAAGAACGCTCATCAGGCGAACTTCAGCAGGTCTCTGGGTGTCATTCCATACCTCAGAGGGCATTTGAAGCTGAGACTCTCGAGTGGTGTCATTTTGTCCCTTTCGGGCCGTCGTGTTTTGAGCTAGCGGCCGGATTTCCGGCGGCCTGAGCTCATAGCACCTCGAGCATTGTTCCTTGCACTTCGAGAAGTGTTCCTCGCTAATTGAGCTTCGGTGAGCGACATGTATCGTAAAGCGAAGGTGTAGGTTGGATGTATTCGATGGATCGAGAAAGTGTAAGTTATGGCGAGCCGTCCCCACCTGCCCTTCGCGCCGCTCAGCAACAACTGCCTACACAAGACCTCATTCCAGCTCTCAAAACAAGGCCTAATCATAGACTGAGTTTGCATTGAAATCATGGGCCGAGGGCTGTTCAATTCGGAAAGGGAAATTCCTGATTTAGCAGGCAAGGTGGTTCTGGTGACTGGCGGTGAGCGCTCTTTGCCGCAACGATTGCACACAGACACCAACTGACAGCATAAAGGAAACTCTGGACTAGGTAGAGAATCAGTGCTTGAGTTGGCAAAACATAATCCAAGCAAGATATACTTGGCTTCGCGCAACGCCGCTCGAGGAATTGAGGCGATCGATCTCATTAAGATGGAAGTACCCAAAGCTCCAGTGACGCTGCTACTGTGCGATTTGAGTTCGCTTCACTCAATTCAGCAAGCAGCACAACAGATCAGGAGCGAGTCGCAGTACCTCGACATCTTAATTTGTAATGCTGGCGTCGTGGCTTGTCCCAAAGCTACTAGCGAGGATGGCTACGAGATCCAATTTGCCACCAATCATCTGGGTCATGCTCTGCTCATAAAGTTATTGATTCCATTGCTGCGCAAAGCATCCAAAGAGCGTGGCGATGCTAGAGTAGTCAGCATTGCATCTCCAGGCTTCAACTTCTCGCCAAAAGGCGGAATCCAATTCAACACGCTGCGCTCCGAGCAAGATATGGGCTTTGGTGGACCACCAAAACGCTACGGGCAGAGCAAACTTGCGATTATACTGTACGCAGAAGAGCTGGCACGACGCTACCCTGAGCTGGTTTGCGTCTCGGTCGATCCGGGTGCGGCACGGACAGAGCTCTTCACTTCGCAGGGTTGGGCAATGAGGGCGTTCATCCTCGTTGCTACCTGGATGCGGGGTGAGTGGATGTGGTCCGCAAAAGAAGGCGTATCCAACCAGCTTTGGGCGGCGACAGCGTCGAGAGATCATCTTCTATTCAATGGTGGGTTGTATAAGCCGATTGGGAGACACGTGCCAAAGTGTGGCTATCTCAAGGATGATATATTGCGCGAGATGCTGTGGGAGTGGACGGAGAACGAGTTGAAGGGGTACGAATTGTGAGTGAAGTCACGGAAGACTGTGCTTGGCGCAATCACGGCCGTCCGCGCAGTCCGTCACTTCACCTCACACATAACACCCCACGTCACGTTCATGCCAAAAGTCGAGATCTTCTTTCTAGTTACAACAACACACGAGTCGTCTAGGTGTACTCATTTGATTGTCCAACATGTCAACCATGTCGCCCATCGTGTCTACTCGCAATTGCACACCCGACGAAAATGATGCGACGCCAATGCCTTCCGAAGCTGAACGGACATCTCCGCCCTCAACCCAGCCATTCGATCTCCAAGAGGAAAAGCAGAGGCGTGACATGCTTCCCAGACTCGGACAAACCATAGCAGATGAGAAATGGTATCACGAGAGCTTTATGAAACAGAACAAGAGTATTACTATGGCTCTCGCATGCAAAGGCTTCGATATTACGCGAGCGACATATGACGAGTGGTTCCAGTTCTGCACAATTCAGTTGAAGAAAGATGACATCTTCATGAAGAACATGGCGAGCAATGAGGCGGTGTGGCGCAAAGGCGAGGTTGTGCATGAGGGCCAGCGCGATGATCGGTTCAACTTCCTCGTCGACAGCGATGTTCCTCGAGCGTGGTACAACTGGGCCATTGACGGCATCTTCACGATTGTCGCAACTTGGATGAAGGAGAATAAGTCGGCTCTCAAAACAGCCGAGCGACCTCGCACGTATGACTACTCCCACGGCAGCATTGGAGCGCTTCCAGCAACGAAGAAGCCGAAGATTGCCCCACAGTCCTCTTTAATATACATTGAATTCGAGGATGAGTCCGGCAGGCGCGACGAAGTAGTGATCCCAGTCCTCGAGGTTGTGCGTGGCAGCATGTCAACGGAGATCGGACAAGGCAAGAAGAGACATTTGAAGTATGAGTCAGTATTGGCGATTGACACGTTGCAGTTCTTAAGCTAACAAGTTAATAGTGCACTCTCATTTACGATGTTCCGCAAAACACTTGAAGACCTGGTCGACTGTGATCTCATCCCAACTACAAGCAAGAAGAGCGAATACGTTCTTTGCTATGGTTTCGGCATAAATGAGAAATGGGAGTGGAATACGGCAACGCTGAAAGAGGCTATCCGCGCACTTCATGGGAAGAACAACGAGGTCAGGTTGTTTCTTCGGCTG
The DNA here is from genome assembly GCA_020744225.1 of Paraphoma chrysanthemicola. Classification (NCBI taxonomy): domain Eukaryota; kingdom Fungi; phylum Ascomycota; class Dothideomycetes; order Pleosporales; family Phaeosphaeriaceae; genus Paraphoma; species Paraphoma chrysanthemicola. Next base: position 902,373 of record JAGMWG010000002.1, read on the forward strand.
CGTCAGGATGCAGAGTAAAGGATCAGGACATGATGAGGTAGGCCGATGCACGGTGCACTCGAGTAGTCCTTACCATGGAGGATGCGATGCTTATGTACCAGGTTCTAAGTCCCAGTCAAAATGGATGTGTATCACAATTCGCTACAGCACAATTTACATGGTGGAAATGTAGATCGTTGTCGGTGGATACTTTTGAGCATAAACACACTCACTGCCACCAATATCTCAGGCGTGAATTTCATGCGGCCCATAATAAGTAACATCGGCAACATGCCATATGAAGAATATAGTCTAACGTAGGAGAGCGCAAACTCATCGCTGTGGCGGTGACCAAGCCCTTTCAGCATTCCCAAGGAATCTGATGAAGCAACGGCTGTAAAGCAGCATCATAAAGTTCATAATTAACTCTGCCGAGCGCACAATGCATGGCTATGTCACACTTGTTTTGTAAGAGAATTCAGAAATGAAGAGCCAAGCTCGCAGCTCACGTTATAGCGTGTTTCTTGCCCCACCTTCCTGCATGACTGCAGCCTGGCCTGCCGCGTTCTTCCCCAGTCGCGTCGAGAAGAACGCATGTCCACCGCTCGCGCAAAATTGGGAGTGCACATCAATTGCTGTCAGCCGTTTGTGAGATGGAGGTTCCCGTGCATGAGTCCCACTTCTTGCGTCTCCCAGCGGGCAAGTCTCCTTGGCTCTCGAAATGAAGCCGATTCGCTAGCGCTAACAATTGAAGCTAGAATTGCGAAATCGCATCTACGAATATGCAATAGCCATTCAGTCAAGCGCAGAAGAGAGTAGACTCCCCTCCTTGCCTCTTGCGCAAGTCTGTCGCCAACTGCGTACCGAGTTTTACCCGATGTGCCTCCAGGCACCCATCATCCTCGACTGGAAGTACTTGCCTGGCTACTTGGCGACGTTTTATTCTGGCGTGAATGAAACATCTCGGCCATTTAAATATTGCCCATCTTCTATCACAGTCCTGGCCGACGGTTGTCTAAAGCACGGAGTATGGGCCAAGGTCGACCTTGTCCATCTCATTCGAATGGCGCACACCAGGAGCGATTTCTCCTGTACATTTGCTTATTGGGATGTTGCTTGGGGTATGATCGAATAAATAGCTAACGAAACAGCAACTAACTCGAGAACAGGAAGCGACAGCGACTCGGACCACGAAGCGAGGGAGTACACAGATGAAGAGAAGAGTTATATTGAAGATGACAACAACATGCTTGTCAAGGTCATCTTCAATCAGAACGACCAGTGGCGCCACGACGTCACGAATGGCACATTGAAGCACATTTTCATGGATTATGTGGGAAGCGCTGAAATTGCTGAGATGAACATCGTGCTTTCCGACAATTTTGAGGTCTCATTGCCCAGTGTCGACGAAACTGACGAGTATCTGGAGAGAGTAGGGCTTGATCAGGGAAACGACCACACAATGGATGTACGAGTCACCAGAGAAAGCGCAATGTGTGGCTAGCATGGCAGTACTGGATTGCAGATACCGCATGCTAGTGTCTGTCAGAGTATATGTCAACAGACATGCTAGCAGACAAGCTGCTTAGCAGCAACACCTATCAACCCGGTGAATAAAAGCGACATGATTCAAAATACTTCCGAGAAACTTTCCCAATTCCCGACGCGCGCTTTTCGTTTGTCGTTCCCGCCACGTACAGTACTTCTTTTGGACTGGACCTTCTTCATCCACCCACCAACACGTTTCTTTACTCTCCTCCATCTTCCCACCTTCTCCTCCTTCTCATCAAAACTCGCTCCTTCTTCCTCCGCATTTCTCGTCGCATTACCCTGAAACCTGCCCGACCACCTCAAGCTTGCTCTCTGCGACATCCACATTTCTTCTAGCTCCGCATGCTTTCTTTCTATATTCGTGCGATGCGCATGTAACTCGTGATACATGCGTCGATACGCGGTGATTGTTTCGCCGTGTAATTACTGATTCGTGTGCGTGAGGGCAATCCAGTTTGGGTTGAGGGTGTCTATGCTAACTGTGATGGAGAATTTGAGCTCCGCGAGGAGGGCCGTATGCAAATGCGCGTAGATTTGGTCGCGCAATTCTGTGGGGTCGGAATTAGTTAGTTTGAGAGAACTTAAGATGAGGGGCGTAAGTGGGGAGAAAAGGGAAGGGAAGGTAGGAAGGTGATCATGGAATATGTGGACCGACCTTGAGGGAGTGTGAGGAGTGTTAAGTAGAGTTTTGGAGTGAGCGTAGCTGGGAGTGTTGTAGTCATTGTGATTTGCTGCTGTATCCTATGTATCTAATGTCTGGAGGAAAGAACATGATATGTTGATCAATGGGATTCGAATACTCTGCATACAATTTCCGAATGCTGGTTTAATTACTCAACCAAGGTTGTGATCACGCAGCCTCACTTAGACCCTGCGCTAGTCCGTGTATAAGACCATGGTTCGCCGGATGAAATTAAACATAATCTTGTACTTGGTCCTTCAGTAAGTGGATGCGAAAATCTTGCAAGGAACTTGCTGTCGCGACTCGGTATGAGTTTCACTTGGAAGTGTACGTTGAAATTGCATGTGCAATTCGATAGGACGTAGAAGGAACTTGGATTCAATTCCTAAGCGATTATCGACATCTCGCCAATTAACACTTTCTCAGACTTCCTGGCTCATGGCAACACGTATCCTCCGTCAATGAGGACATCGCTACCAGTCATATAACTGCTCGCATCACTCGCCAGATACAAGAACAACCCCTTGATCTCCTTGACATTACCCTGACGTCCCACAGGAATCATCCTCAACCCTTCATTGATAACTTGAGGACCAGCGCCCATCTGTTCATGAATTAGCAACGCATATTAGGCGAATTTCGAGGATTCAACATCGATTTGATGGCGGTCGAAAAGTGTTCAAACAAAAAATAGCAACATACCTTTGTATCAAAAAACCCGGGGCTGACAATATTCACCCTCGCAAACTCCCTCCACTCCCTCGCCAGACTCTTACCCAAATGACTCACAAACGCCTTGCCAGCATTGTAAATCGGCTGATCAATGGGTACATTGACGATATGCGCTGATATCGAACTGGTCAAGATCAAGTTTCCGGATCCTTGCTTCTTGAATACTTCGCCAGCGTACTTGGCGCAGTATACCATGCCGTCGACGTTGGTCTTCATGAGGTTGCTGTAGGATTCGAGAGTCTGGTCGAGAAGGGGTTTGCTGTCACCGGTTCCGGCGTTGGCGACGAAGACGTCCAAGCGGCCAAAGTCAGAAACAACTTGTGCGATGGCGGAGCGCACGGTTTCGGGGTCGGTGATGTTGACGGAGTATGTTTTTGTGCGGACGTTGTGTTCCTTGGCCAGGGACTCTGCGCGCTCGACGGCCTTTTTGTTTCTGTAGAGTAAAGTTGGTTAGTTGGGATACTCTATCTTCATCTCAATCCCATGCCCATTGCATTTCCATATACACGTGTCGTTCTTGTTTTCCTGCTCTTGCACTCCCCAATTCCATCTTTATCCCCGTAACAATCTCCCTACCGCTATTCCATCCTATCCCATATTCTTACCACCACCACCTCTTTCAGACAACCGAATCGCGAAATTTACTTACGAGTTATACCACAACGCCACATCTCCGCCAGCCTCTGCAATCGCATCCGCGACCGCGCCACCGATCCCCTCCGCCGCGCCCGTAACAATGACAACTTTGCCCTTCATGCTGAATTGTTGGAGGACATTTGTCGGTGTGTCAGGAACAGGCTTGGGAAAGCCCTGGCGAGGGGCCTGGCATTCTTCAATGGACATTGACATTCTGGCTGTTGCTTGAAGATTGATTGAGCTTTGCTGTGGTGTGTGATACTGGTCTGTGAAATATGTTAATAAAGGTTGAAGATAAGATTGAAGTCAGGAGGTAACCAGTACAAAATATCGAACAAGTCTGAGAAAGACTGCGAGGGCGGGTATTATGTAGAACTGGAAGTTAGGCTGATGTTTATACGCGTCTACTCAACATCCATCCAGTATGCGAAGAATTGATCGAATGCGGAAGGTTAGACGAGTCAAAATGTCAAAAGTCAAATTCGCAGTTCATGGAAGCCTCTAACAATTCTAGAGCTTTGTTCAATTTCTTCCGACAGACTGCCCCGCGCCTGGACCCTGTTGCGTCACCACCCCAAATCTGCCCCGCTACAATGGACAACAGTCGTCCGAAGCCCACTGCGCCGCCATCGCCCAATACTGATCCAGACAGGAAGCATTTCCAGATGGAGTAATGCCGGCTCGGCTTACCTGCCTTGTGCAGAGTTACCCAAGAGGGCAAGAAGTGTACAGGTATTGATTGCAGCGGGTTTGTGGGTGGTGGGGTGGTCGGAGATGTTCCGCCTACGAAGGATTGCGGCGGTGGATGCGGCGGGGAACAGGAAGAGTTCCGGTGGGCTGCGAAGGGGTGCTCGGAGAGATTTTGCTGACTTAGTACATTTGGCCAATGAAATTGTGAGGGACACGACAAGGGTATGGTATGATAGGGAGAGACCATGATAGCTTCGCACGGTAGAAATGCGCTTGCATACTTCTAATGCCAAGACTATTTACTGCTCTTTACTCTTCTCCTTCCGCAGCTCTCTCTCATCTGCCTCGGTCGTGCTTCCTCCGCTTCCCTCCTCGTCCCCGCCTAATCGGCTTTCCTCATCTCTCCGCTTATCCTGCTCAATATCCGGTGCGGGCGCGAACTTGCTCCTCGCTCGGATTCTCTTTCCGAAGATGTAAAATACAACTGGCATTGGTACTAATACGAGCGCGACGCATCCAAGAAGTGTCGCAGCCCATTGGATGCCCATGCCGTTAAACATGTATGTAGCAAACAGAGGGAAGACGCCGCCAAAAATTGATCGCATAAAAGTGTTGGCTGCGATGGCAGATGCAGCGAACATGAGGTAGGCGTCGACGAGATAGTTGAGCAGTGAGAGGAAGATGGAGAAGATGCCGAAGCCCGTGAACAAGCCGGATAGAACAGGGACGATCCAATGGACATTGCCGGTGTAGCTAGACCAGCCGAACCAGAATAGACCTGCGGCAAAAAGGACACCGCCTACCATGCTGATTGGAAGACGCCATTCGGGGACGGGAATGTTGTTGTTGGCTTCGAGCTGTTTGGTGTACCGTGGATTCAGCAAGACAATGGCGATGAAAGCAATGACTTCACCGATTACCATTCCAAAGTATGCAAGACCAGAAACGCCAGCAGTCCAGCCGTAGACACCTTCGAAGACGAGAGCGTAGGCAGTGAGGAAAAGGTATAGCAGGCCATCTAAGGGGCATTAGCTGAATGTTCTCGCTTGCTAATAGTATGCACTCACAAATGAAGCTCATGTAGATGGTAATGAGCAGCACAATTGGTTCTGTGAAAAGGATGCGCATGGGACGACTGACGTTCCTCACAATCAGCTCCTTGAAGTCGACTTCGATTTCTTCCTGCTTGGCATGGATACCCCAGTTCTTCGTGCGTCGCCTCAGCTCGGCCGCCTTGTTGATGAGCACCACGGGCGGATACGTTTCTTCCATAAAGAACAAGAGCAGGGCGAACGCTGCAAAGCCCATGAACGAGCTGATATACTCGGTCCAGCGCCAGCCAAGATAGCTTGTGGTGATGAAGCCGCCAAGAAACGGAGCCAAGAGCGGGCCCGTGAATACGGTGGCTGAGAAGACGGCAACTGCAAGACCTCGCACCTTGTTGTTGAACATGTCGGCAAAGACAGCGGCCACGATGGCGAGGGGGCTGGAGCCGAAGAGGCCTGCGAAGAAGCGGCAGATGAGGATGGTTTGGAGGTCTTTGCCCACGGCGACGGCGATACTGAAGATGGCGAAGCCAAAGGCGGCGATGATGATGGGAGGCTTGCGACCGTACAGTTCGGACATGGGCGCCCACATCTGTCATGGTTAGCGTCGTTGTTTCTTTCATAGTGGAATTCCAGCACGTACCAATGGTCCAAAAGCATAGCCAAAAACAAACAGACTCGTCCCAAGCGTTCCAACCTCAGCAATGACACCAAACTCTTTCGATACGGGCCTGATGGCAGCAGAGAAGATGCTCGATCCCATGGTCGCACCTAGCGCGTCGAATGCCAGAATCGCGCCGAGAAAGAGCTTCTTATTCATAGGCCAGTTTTGCGGGTGTAATGGGTCATCTTTCCCGCCAAACTCGACGACATACTCCTCGCGGTCTGGCAGCAGCGGCGGGAACGGCTTGCCGGCGCCCATGTCTGGCAGCGGCTTCTCGGTGCGCCGCCGCGATATTGTGCGTGTGAGGCGAGACTGCACCTGCGCGGCACCGACCGTGGTTGCATGCTGGCTTCGATGCGTCTCGATGCGGCGAATGGCCTCGGGATCGCGCTCAGTTGGGTGCAGCTGGAGGAAGTTGCGACTCGAGGCCTGCGATGTAACGGTCGGGCGGCGTTCTCGCGCTGGTGTGGAGTGTGCCGTACGGATCTCCTCGAGGCGTGCGCTCTGTGTGGAGGCTGAACTTATAGACGACGAAGAGGATGCGCTTGTTTGGCGTGACAAGGGCGCGACTTCCTCTTCCTTGTTCAAGGGCGTCGCGACTTTCTCCAGTTGTGGAGATGCAGGCTGTTCCTGCTTATTGACCTGCTCGGCTCTTTCCCGCTCGGACAGCTGAGGGTCGTTTCTGTGCAATTCCTCATACTGACTGCGAAATTGCCGGTTGGGATCCCAGGTTGTGTATCGTGAAGGACTGGCGTTGGCCTCATTGCGAAGAATCTCGTAGTCTTCCTCCTGCATGGCTGCAGCTGATTGGCGGCGCTCGCGAAATCGAAATGGTAATGGCGAGGTGCAAAATTTGAAGCAATTGCGCTCAATGCGACAATAAACGCCTGCAAACGTCGTTCGCTGACGTCGCTCTCGGCCTCGCGTGGAGCTGTGGATGTGCCGGTAGCGTGTAGTGTACGTAGGTAGTGTCGGTTGGTATGTCCGAGAGTTGCCAATGGCCTTCAGACCATGACGGCGAAGCCATTAGCACATATACTCCTCACCTCGGCCGGCGCATTTGCAATCTGTTGGGAGAGCAACCATTTCCTGCACCGTGTCGCATACCGAAAATAAGCGTTAGGATGACTCTGCACATCAGTAATCCAATCACAGGACGGTGCAATGCGGCAGATCTGGCGGCGATCAAGCTTTTGCAGCCTCTGATTGCGTACGAAAAGTCTCGATAATCGCCGCGAAAAGAAGCAGGGTGACGTCATGGTACGCGGAAAACGCTAGTTCGCTGGTGTGTCAGCACCTCGGATAAGCCACAGTCACTCTGCGAGATCGTGAAGAAGCCGTATATGCAGACGAGAAAGAACGCTTGAACCAAAATGCATTAGGATCGAGCTATCGTGAGTCGCTTTCCAATTCACATTCGAAGCTATGCTCACATGCACGGTGACAAGTACAAAAGTAAGAAGGAAAGCCGAGTAGATGTCGTGGAAACTGGGCTTATTCCTATGGCTATATCGGCCGAGTCCATAAGCTTGTCCTCCTCAAGCCGTCGCCTTTGTAAAGTGCGATACCATCTCCTTCTGAAACACCTTTCCGAGGAAAGCATGCTTCAGCTCACCCGGTGGGAACAGCTGCGTCGCAAAGATACCACAGGTGCCGCCCTTCCTATCGATCCACCACTTCAGGTTCGGTGCGCCTCCCCACTGCATCCAGCCAGGCTCAAAGCCATCGTCGCTGTTGTGCAGTCCTATCAACCCTCCAATGCCATACACCCACTTGCCAGCCCCAGCTGTGCCTACTGGGGGCTCGCCGGGAGTCATGATCGCAGCAGCCATTGGGGTCGAGAGAAGACCGTTCTGTGACTCTATCTGAGCTTCCGAGAGCGCAGGCGTGAACATGAGATCAATACTGTCTGACTTAAGAAGCTTGCCATCGTTGTGAAGAATCGACTTGAGGACTTCGAGGAAGTCGTCTGCAGTCCCGAAGAGTCCTGCGCCCCCAAAGTCGTCAGTTGGCTCAACAGGCACGTTCATCACCGCATCCGGTGTTTCCCCGTCAATTAGCCCCGATTCCGTACGATTGATCATTGGCATCAGGCGGTCGATCATGTTGTTGTGCTTCTTAGGATGGAAGGAAGTGTTGTTCATGCCCAGCAAGTCGAAAATGTTCCTACGCATGTATTCTTCCAGGGTAACGTTATTCGCTCTCGCGATCATCAGGCCGACGAGGTCGAGGCTGGCACCGTATATCCACCCAGATCCTGGCTCAGAGACAAGCGGATGTTGGAAGCCCTCTATGATCGGCGTGCGCATCCCAAGAGGCCTTTCTCCGCGACCTTGTCTCCATTGCACCAAGAGCGGATGCATGAAGTCGTAGGCAACCCCACTCGTGTGAGTGAGTAGCTGACGCAATGTTATCTTCTCGTTTGCAGGCTGCAGTATCGGCTTGGCATCCTCCGTGAAGCCGGTGATGATCTCCGTATGCTGCCACTCGGGGAGTAATTTGTCCACGTCTGCCGAGCTGTCGAGCGTGAACAAGCCTCGCTCAACACATTGAAGTGCTGCGATAGTCGTCACCAACTTGTTACAGGATGCTAGCCACATGACAGTCTGCGTTAACACCGGAGACGATGCAGGGTCCAGCTGCAGCGTGCCAAATGCGGTCTTGTAATCTGGCGTCTTGACGCCATCCTCTATTAAATGTGGTCAACGACGACGCAATCTAGAAAAGAAGCAAAGTTGAAGCCAAGGCGTTTGGCATCTGTCTCAAGGTCGATAGAATCAAGAAGAATGTGAAATATCGTGCAACCCACGGACGGGGTGTCGTTACAGCTGCGGGTTGATTACCCCGATCCACTTGTATTTGCTTTTTGTGCTTGCAACGTTGCTACGTTTGAAAAACATAAAAAGGAAACATGACCGTTACTGGCGTACCTTTCACCCGAGATCCTGCAGCCGCAAGAGCCACACCCGCAAGTAAACGGTCTGGTCCTGGTGCGACAGCTCGCTTGAACGCGTTTTCGAAGTTGGAATTGATAGACATGATGCTTGCCAAGATGTTCGATTCGCAACGAGTTGGTCAAATGAGATGAAGATTGCTGATTGTATTATCTGGCGTCGATAGGGGTGACGAAAGAAGCCTGGCTCATCATGTACGATGCAGCATCCGCGACCGGACTTATATCGTTGTTGTGTGCCTCGTTGTTCGCTATGGTCTCTCGTTTTCTAATCACAGACATGACTACTTTTTCGTACTTGATCGTATAGCGCTCAGGCGGGACGTTGAAGGGCGCTCTCTTGCTGTTTGTACCGAAGGATCAGGCACCGAAACACAAGGAAAGCTGGTGATGTGAAGGTTGAATCATGCGTTCATGTCCGCCGAGAGGCTGAGCGTGGTGCGAATTAGTGCACATTGGTGCAGGCACGGGCCCGCGAAGGCTGCAACTTTCCCCACTCGCCGCCCTCTTCTACTTTTGGCATCTCATTGTTAGGCCTTCGACTCTTTCTTGTGACTCACATTTCCAAACATTTTCCTCTTTTCGACCTTCGACCCGCTTCGCTAATTAGTAAGTGGATGCGGAGCTCCGCATGCGAGAAGCCGAGTTGGTTTAGGCCACCTACACACCCCTTTCCCCACAGCCTCGTTATATGCCAGCGCACTTGCTTGTGATCATCCAGACCATGCTCATCGACCACTCGAGATCAATCTCTGGCTTTGAACTTTGAGAAATCGACGATTCGATTTACAAGGACTACATTGTTCAGAGCGCGACGCACATGACCAGCTCGTGCTGCGACCAGGTACTTCGATGAGGCTGGCTTGGCTTACACGAGACAGAACGCGGCTGCGGGATAAAACGCCTTTCTTTGGTGGCGGGTACATGCCCGACCTGATCGACACTCAATGAGCGCCCGTCTCCTCGCTCTTGTGACTTAAGAGTGTAAGACGCTCCGGGGCGAAGGATCTCAACCCCCGACGTGAAATGGAAAAGGGCATACCCGGAATTTACGCAGTGTTTCACTTGAAGATTGAGCAACCGCGATCTCGTACAAGGCTGGCCAAGTACCACAACCGTTTCGAGCCTCATCATATTGGTACGCACTAGGCCGGATCTGAATCCACCTACAGCTGTCACGCAAGTCGGCACAAAAAGCATTGACCGATAGGAAAACGTCATACGCCTGCGCGTGAAAAATACCACAGCTTCGCGCGGCACCACACGGCCATCAAAATTACAGCAGCATGTGGACAAAAATAATCAGAGCTACTCATGAAAAATGGCAAAGTCGCGCGTACAAGCGCAGAGACGGATTGCTCTCAGCTTGATCTGGCAATGTTGCTTCTGCGGTGTCTGTCTCCACAGTACTAGGAACTATGCATCTATAAGAGTAGATCTTGCATATCGTATCGCATGCACGGGAAAAGGTCTCGAACGCTCTCATTGGCGTAAAATAGGTGAAAATGCAGGAGTTGTTCTGCATGATCTTGTAGTGAGTGCGGCAACAGACAGCCGTTGAACGTTACGCCAGCCACCCGTACGCCTAAGAACAACGGCCCTCGATTTTGGAGCGATAGAGTCCCGATCTGGCAAGAATCTCAAATCTCGACATGGACCTAGACGAAAACCGACAAATCGCTCCGAACAACATTGGCTGAAACTGCGGCTTGCTTTTCGAAGAACAAAACGAGGTCCCAGGAGCCGGGTCACAAATGTCCGTCAAACAATGTACGGCCGTTGATGGTTGTTTTTTTAAGCTCACGGCGCTGCAAGCCGCAATGCACTTATGGCAGGCATATCCCTTCGTCCTTCCGCGTCAGTGCTCCCAATCTGCTTGAACGACTCGTCTGTGCAAGACACAAATCGAAATTTTATTCACTATGCCTGGTGGAATACATCCTACCGTTGAGGTTATGCTGTCATGGCCAACACCTAATTACATCAATCCAGAAACCAGGCCCAATACAATAACAGTGCTTGCATTAGTGTGCGGCACGATAAATGTTCTATTGCTACTTGCGAGGCTATGGGTGAGGATATTCCATCAGCGAAATCCCGGCTGGGACGATTGGATAATACTCGCGGCTACGGTGTGTTCATCCCGAGGGCGTCTTGACAAACAACTGATTGCATTAGATACCCACCGCCGCTATGACTGTCATGCTTCCAATTGGTATAGTGCCTCACCCACACGCTATGCCTCGCAACTAACAACACAAAGCTGCATCTCGCGGCTTTAGCCACCACGTATGGGACATAAACCCCATCAAAGACTCGAACAAGGTTGTTGAGTCACGAAAATTCGTGCTGGCTCTCGAATGCACCTTCTGCGTCGCGTCAGGAATGATAAAAATTTCTATACTGCTCTTCTACCGGCGGCTATCGTCCCGCGTCGTCTCGACAGCATTTCGCTGGACTACGTGGATCACCATTGGCTGCATAGTCGCGTACACGATCGCGCTGACCCTCGCCCCCATTCTTGGTTGCCAGCCCGTTTCTGCATTCTGGGATCAAGTCGACATCAATAAGCGACTTAACGGCTACGAATATCATTGTTTCGACGAAGGCGCGGATGTCTTCGCTGCATCTGTGATATCGGCCGCGCAAGATCTCATCACAGCCATTCTGCCAACATTTCTCTACTGGAAGCTCCAGATGCCACTACGGCAAAAGTTTGCCCTCTTCGGCATTTTTGGCATTGGCTACGGTGTTGTCGCGCTCGGTGGCCTTCGAGCATACTACAGCTGGTACACCTTCTACGAGACATACGACATCACATGGTCAACTTGGGATCTCATGCTGGTCACCTTGCTCGAACTCCACGTAGGAGCGTTCTGTGCAAATTCGCCCTCGCTTAAAGTCTTTTTCAAACACTTCTTCCAAGACAAGCTCTCTTCATTCTCGAGATCCAAAACACCAAACAGCTCCAAAGGCCGCAAAGACAGTGCGCATTCCGGCTCAAAAGTAAACAAGTCTCGTACCCATCACGTATTTGATAAGATGGCATCGCTTCTCGGCAGCTCCCGGTCTACAAGTGGGTACATCTCCGAACCTCACCACTCCGTCGCAGTCGATGCACAAGGCGGCGTGCAAGTTCAGAAAGAAGTCCACGTCACGCGCTCGCCCCTCTCAACGGCAAATAGACACCAGTCGACAAACACGAACGAAAGCATATACGATCACTACTATGACGACATCGAACTGGGTCGATACACCACCGGGCGCAATTCGCAAGCTTCGAGTAATCGATCTACACGCGTTGTCGAAGATGTAGACTTGAGCGCCTTACCGCCGATGCCAACGTCACCGTCATCGCGGTCGTTCAAGTCGTTCCAGATGCTCATCCCGCAGCTGCATGTGCGGCACGAGGTGCCACAGCTTCCGAAACCTGTGGTGATGGATGCGCGAAGCGGAGGGGGAAAGTGAAGTGGTTCGAGGAGGGCGATGAACTAGAGTCGTGATGAGAACTTCTACTAGTGTGAAAGGCGGTGCGATTATGTCTTTGATATGAGAATATGATACCCTACGTTGATCGAGTGATCTGACCAACGCTGCACCTCGATGATGCATAGCGCGAATGGCTCGTTGTGGCTGCGAAGTTTCCTTTCTTGTTAGTATGGTCTATATAATGGAAATCAATCCAGCTTTTAGCGCTTCTTCGATCTGTCGAGTATTGAAGGACGGCATATTCTCTTGTGATGAGACTTTGGAGGAACAGCTTTGACAAGAGAAAGTGCTCTGTTTCTAATTACACGCCTAGTGGCGCACATGTGGCGCACACTAAAATCGTTAGCAGCCTGCCCTCACACCGTCTTTCCTTGCACAGTTGAAGACACCACAATCGAGATATTCACTGTGCGCGGTTCATACAGCATTACATGCACCGAATATTCCTAGTCCCGATTGCTCCGGTACCAGCGTGTAAGGCTATTGCATATGCATATTGCGATCTTGAAATACACCAGATCGATTGGCCGATCAGGAAGGCGCTAAAGAGATGATTCATACCAATTTTCGAACAACGCGCATTCCGTTCTGTGCTCCCTAAACTACAACCCCATATCATTTCCTCCTTGGCAAATTTCATCACACTCCTGTTTCCAAACCACACGCCCCTACCTAATTAGCCCTATGCGTATCTCCACACCGCTCTCAAAATCATGACGACACCACCACATCTTTCTGCACCTATTCTCTTCCACTCCACCACCCTAAAATCCAATCGCGCTTTAACATCACAAATCACAGCCTTGGTGAATGAGGCGTTCATGCGCTCACATGCGCCTCATTGGGAGAAATGGGATTTGTCGCGTGACCGATTCCCAAGCGAAGAGACGTATTGGGATATGTTGGGCGACAAGGGGATTGTTGCGCTGATATTCGATCGGGATGATGAGAAATCCACGCAGGAGCTAAATGGGGCGAATATGGCTGGAAACGATGATGAGAATGCGACTGGAGAATTTAGGGACTTGAATAGAAGAGGAAAAGTCATTGCATGTGCGGCTGCGTTGCCGTGGAAAGGTGGCTGGAACAAGGAAGGTGCGGGCACGGAAGAAGGGTGGGAGATTAAGGCGGTTTGTGTTGCTGGAGACGAGAAGTATTTGAGGAAAGGACTTGCGGTGCAGGTCATGCAGGTCTTGGAAGATGAGCTTGTCAAGAATGCCAAAGCGCAGCTGCGCGCGGTTGCGAAAGGCGAGGGTTCAGTAGAAGAGGCGCGTCGAGATTCAGTGGCATTGTGGATTCTGGCGGCGGAGTGTCTTAATGGCGCGTATTGGCGGAAGAGAGGGTATGAGGAGTTGAGGAGGAGTACAGAGGGAAACGGGACGTGGGCTTGCAAGACAAGTTTTGAGTTGGTGGTGTTTAGAAAGCAGGTCAAGTATGAGATCTGAGCAGTGATGGTGCGGCCACCCAAGGCGACCTTGCGTTATTGTTCTATCATAGGCTCAACGCTGTCTTGTGCCCTTGTGCACAACATGACCGCCTTAGTCGCTTTGATCACCTATGCTGGACTGTAAACCTTTGCCTGGTATATCGCCACTGTACTACCAGAAGAATACGTGCACTTTCCTGAAATCCTCCGGCCCGCTCAGATGTCTCATGGCTCTACTCTGAATCATCTGCATTCCAAGTGTAAGTGCCTCTCTCCAAGGTGGGTGGTAGGTTTATCAGGGTGTCTATAAAGTATAAGCTGTAATCAGAAGAGTCACTATTCTCCGAATCTTCACTGTCCGAGTCTCCAAATTCCGAGTCTTCGCCGCCTGAATCTTCACCTTCTGAGCTTTTACCGTCTAAGCTTCTCCCGTCGGAACCAGATACAAGAGGCCTGGCCCTGTGCCCATCAAAGGCATAACCCCAAGAGACCGCCAGCTCGTCAATGCTCGCTGGAGGCTCTGCCACGCTCGACCACCACTCGAAGAAACCATTTTCATGGTTTGTCACTTCTTCGAAGTCCTTGAGAAAGAAATGAATACGTGACCTAATGTCGACATCATAGATAGCAGCAAAGAATTCGACACCAAAGACCAATCGCACAGCCAGTTCACGCCATTTAGACACAGCTTTATCCTGGATACAATTGATGAAGCCGTTCAATTGCGCAATAGAATCTTTCTGGTCGTACTTGACCGCTCCTACCAATTCAATCCTCATACCGATTTCTGGACAGATGGCCGCGCGACGCAGAACACTACCGACATCGAATACGTACGCCAAAGCATCTTCTTCTTCAGGTTCCGGTACTGCGATAATTATGTTTCCCCGGTACGTCTCCCTGACAGCAGGCCCTGAACGTGGATGATAGGTGTCCAAGAACTCCAGGCAGGCTTCCGGTGATGAGACCTGAAAGACAGTCTTCTCTAAAGAGAGTGATCGGAACTCGAGACGGAGCTGGCGGCATACTTGGTAGAGGCCTTTGAACTCTCCAGCTCGATAACCGGCCCAAGAGCACTTGCGCACGAGAATAGTCTCAGCTTCGAAGCAATACTGATAAAACCTGTTGCGCAGTTCTGGAATGATGTTAGCGAGCGAGCTGTACGATTGATGTCTCTGCATACCTCCAGTAAGCGCAAGAAAAGGTCTGTTACGGTAGTGGCGGGGTTGCTTCGCAGCCCACTGAAGGGGAGGAAACTCCGCATATGACTCGTGATTAATCCTGCTCAGGTCAGCCCGTGGTAAACCCTAATGGTAATGCACATACCTAGGCATGATTGCGTGTGGCTGGACCTGAAGTTGTGGGGTTGTGAAGGGCGACTCAGCAGTGTCGGGAGCTTGCGCCACACAAGGCGCGCCAAGAACGCTATGGCCCAATTAGAAGCACGGTGAAGGTGGTAGAACTATCTACAGCTCAACTTCTCACATTTGTAGCTGCACTTTCATCGGCGAGCTGTTGGCTGGCTTTGTAATTGACGGGTATTCAATTAAAACTTACCATCATCTTCGGCGTCTCCGTGCGGTATATGTTTGGCACAACGAACTAAAGTGTGCCAGTGCATCAGTAACAACGGTTTGCAACTGCAAGATGAGTCTATTGAGAAGGAACTACATATCTATTTACAAGTGATCCCTCAAACCACCACCCCATATCTATCAGTCTCTACAGCAAGTTTAGATGTAAGTGTAGCAGAATGGCGCACCGCCCATTGTGGAGCTAGCATCGCCAATGGTGATCTCAGGAGAGAACGCAGCACCAATGCTCAACTTGTCCTGCAGAGTCGCAGGATCGCTCAAGTCAGAGATTACCCGTCCACCGTACAGCGCGTTGGTACGCTCGCTAGGCTTCAGGTTCTGCCAGATCCAGTAGATGCGATCGATGCTTGCGTGGTGGAAGAAGAAGTATGGGTCACCAGGGGAGGCAGTGAAGTCACCGCCTGGATCGCCGCCGATGATGAAGTGACCAGCAGTGTGCACACCCATGAAGCCATTGGCGAAGCTGCTCGATGGTGGACCACCCTGGAGCGTCTCCCAGAAAGACTGGTATGTGGATGACTTGAGCAGGGATACGATATCGTCGTCCTTGAGCCAGCCCTCGCCAGTGAAGCTGGTGATGTCACGAGTGAGGCAGCGCGGGTTATACCCGAGTCCGTAGCCAGGCTTGGTGAAGTCCTGGTTCGGGTTCAAAGGTGCGCAGTCAGATCCCGGGAATAGCGGGCCGACGTTGACTTGCCAGTCCTTGAAGGGACCGGATGTCACGCAGCCGCCACCAGGACCTTTGGGTACCTTGATTTTAGGATCGGAGTTGAGGGGGATGCCAGTGAAGGTCTGGTTCTTGCAGCCCGGCGCGCCTTGGCCAGACATGGAGGTGTCTGAGCCATCGAGCAGCGGGGACTTCGTGGGGTCTTTGGCCCAGCGAGAGTAGCTGTAGTATGGCTGGTTACCCTTGTAACCGCATTCGTTGCGAAGGGTCTGCTCGTAGGCCCACGTGAAGTAGCGGTGCCAGGTGAGGAAGTTGCCAGTCACGTGAATGTTGAAGGACTGCTGGATATGGGTAGCGACAAAGTCGTCGTATCGGTTCCGGCAGCCAGGGCAGACATCCTTGGATGTCTTCGGGGGTAGTTTAGCAAGGCACTGGACAGCCTTGATGTAGTCCTTCTTTTCAGCCGAGCTGAAAGTCGACCTTCGCCATGTCAGTTCGTGTTCGGGTAAAGCTTTTGGCTGGTGGCTTACCATTCCTGTCGAACTTGAACGTTCGTGGGGTTGCACTTCTTGTATTGTGCGGGTTGCTGAATGGCCTGGTAAAGCTGCTGATTGATAGCGGCTCCACCAGCCATCAGATCCTGCTTGATACTACCGAGCCCAGCCAGAATATCGTCGACGAGGTCGAAAGATCTCTTCTGGACAGGGTTCTCTTGCGAAGGGATGGCGCTTCCCAACGCCAATGGCAAAAGCCACGCGGCTGTAAAGGTTCCGCGCATCGTGTCGACTGAAAGGTACCGGAGAGATGTGTAGCGTAACGAATGGCAGCAACCGTTCTTGAAGTGATTGACTGGGATCCGTACGACCGGTTCAGTCTGAGCGCGGCTAATTAATATTAAGATTAAGGCCTAATGGCGGTCAACGAGTGATCTGAAGAATTAAGTGTAGGAGTATGAGCCAGGTTGGCTGTGCCGCTCTCGTGCTTTGCGCGACTTCAGGACTCTTTAAATATGGCGTTGAGAGGCCAAAAGGGTCAACTGGTAGTCCACGAGTCGCTCTCATCTGACCGAACTCATGCTCCCAAGATAGAACTCGGCACTGGAGCTCGACATGCCGTCCTCAAAAACCCATTGCCAGGGCAAGAGTCAGACCGGCTTATGCCAAAGTTCCGCACGTGTGATAGCGCCTCTACACGTGGGAAAGCGTGGACTCGATTGCCGCCACACGAGGTACCTAATGTCCGGCACGCAAATAGTGTTCCCTTTGTGAGTATGGTGTGCGCGGCAGGAGGCCTCGGAAGGCGTGGCCAATATTGGTCGTCAGATGGATGCTAAGATGGATGCATGATCCAGCCCCTGAAGACTCCATTTCTCATGCGGCGCAGTGCAGAAGAACATCTCTAGAAGCAGACGCTATACGGAGTCCGAAGGATGAGAAGCTTGGCGCCATAGTCAGTATCAATGACTGGCTGAGACTGCGGTTGTTTAGCTTGAGCGGGTGGCTCGTCCGTCCCCGCGGCTTAGGCTGCAATGTGATGGGCGGGGCTTTCGCTGGACGAACGACCCGATCTCCGACCGCGGGCCGTCCCAGCTAAGGTCGCCTACACACCGTTCACCACCATTGTGCAACCTCTAGCCTAGCGATTCGGCGCGCCCCATCCATCCAAGCTCACTAATCTGAACATTTTGTAAAGAGTTGGCGCATTGCATCTTGTGGGCAACAGCAACCAGTTTCAGCGGAGATACGACGAGCCGGGGTCCTGGGAAGAGATTTTGTCTGTACGATCCTTCCGGCGGCACAGTACGACCCCACTATCCTGGAAGCTGTGGTGGCGCTCAGCCAACATGCAGAACGCATAGGCGAGATTGCACATGCATAGCAGGATGATGCGTCCGCCTGTCACGGATAAGAATTGCCATGCGGGGCGAGCGTCTTGCATCCTTAATGCTTCGCTTGTAACGGAGCTTCGCTACACAGCTCTGCCCTAGCCTCCCGACGCCCATTGCGACTTCGAACCGACCAATTATACTTTCGAGTCGGATGTTCTGAGACTGCGATGACCACACGGTAGATGCGACCCGATCAGCAAATTGCTCTGAGTGACTGCGGATTCACAACGACTGACCTTGCCAGTTGCGAAGTGTATGACGACTCCGACATCACCTTTTACGCTTGCAATGACCCGCCCTTCATTCACGCAATCCAGTTGCCCACTATGGTAGAAACCGCGAGGAGGACTCTGTGCCGTCCGCCACCTTCCAGGATAGGACCATGAAGCGGCCCGCCACTTCCACCAAGTGTACGGATGGAATGGCACTTTAGCCGTAAAGCTTTGACAATTTTGCCTGCTCCCGCCAGCAACCGTACCTTACAGGAAACCTCTCGAGGCAGTCGGCTGAGTGAACCTGGAATGGGAGCGAGGCGAGAATCTTATGTACTGCTCCTGCGTGTCATGCCTGTCTGTCACGTTTCTGCTCGTGTTCGAAGGCATGCGAGTTGTTGCGGCTAATCAGCAAAGGATGAATATACTTATGTCGCATGTTAAGCACACCAAGATCCCATACTTTGCCCAAGGAATTCCCTTTTTTTGTCTTCAACCCTAACTGTTGGAATGGCAGCCCATCTACTTGCGCGGCAGGCGCCGCCCATGCCGCCGCTACCTCCGCAAGAATACCTGGACGAGAACTTGGCTCCGCGGATGTTGGCGGTTGACGGCACAATCTTTGGGCTGGCGATGCTGTGTGTGTTGTTGCGAGTTTACGTGCGAGCAGTGATGCTGAAGACCTTTGGCGTCGATGGTACGTGTCCCCCGGCTGGAGTTGCGTGGACTACACTGACTTGCATCTGCCAGATTGGATTATGATGCTTGCAGCGGTACGTCCCATAAGCACAACACAGAGCGGATCTGGTCCAAACCAGGTCAGTGGGACTGACAACAACACTCTAGGTTCTGAGCGCGACATGCTTCTCCCTGTTCGTCACTCTTACCAAGCATGGAGTTGGACATCATGCGGAATATTTTATCTTCGTCCGACCGGATTACATGACAATCTTCTTTAAGATTGCTTGGTGGTACGCGTGGATCGTAGTTGTTGCATACACTAGCATCAAGCTCTCCATCGCATGCTTCTTGCTGCGATTGGCGGACCATCGTCGCCATTGGCGGTGGGTGCTGTACGGTATCATGGGTAGGTCGGCTTCGAGATGAACACAATCGCTCCTCACAATTGACGCAATGCAAAATAGTGGTCCTTGTACTTTTCACAATTGGCTCGGTTTTGTCCTTGATACTCCAGTGCAAGCCGGTGGCTGCCGCTTGGGACTTCACACTACGACCACCTATGGGGTAAGTCTCCTTTTCGAGATGCGCGATATCTAGGCTAATTCGTTTAGAACTGCAACTTGCTACTCGATTACGACCTATCGCAACACCGGTCTCTTTAATTCAGGTAAGGCATCAACCACAACGCAAACAGCGGATCAAATCTGACCGCACTCGACAGTGTTCAACCTCTTCACCGATCTTCTTCTCGCTGTTCTTCCCATCCCTATGGTTTGGAAACTCCAGGCCAACCTCCGAACCCGCATATCACTCTGTATCGTCCTCGGTCTTGGTCTCTTGTAAGCTTCCCCAATCCCTTCGCTGATACCCCCTACAACCCACTGTGCGCGTTCTCGGCACTAAATTCTGCTACCTAAAATCTAACTGTGCACAGCGCCTGCGGCACCGCTGTCTACAAAATCCCCCTTCAATACCACTTCTTCGAAGAAAGTGACTTCTCTGGCAAAGGGGCCTGGTACTACATCTGGCAACAAATTGAGATGAACGTCGGCATCATCGCCGCCTGCCTACCTACACTCAAGCCGCTCGCTGCCGGCTTCTTCGGTGTCGTATCCGCACTCACATCCGGGGAGCGTTACGGCTCACGCTACGGGTCGCGCGGACACACCAACGGGAACTCGAGACCACAGGTATCAAACGGCTATTTGAAACACTCGGATCGCAGTGGTACACAGAGTTACAACATGGATGAGTTGAAGGGCGGGAACTCCAGGGCGAGTCGTGCCAGCCCGGAGTTCCAGTTCAACGAGGAGTATGGCGCGACGGGGACGGTCACGTATATGGCAAATGGTAGGAGAGGGAGTAGAGCGGGGGAGAGTGATGAGAGTATCCTGCCGTTGCAGAAAGGGATTATGAGGACGACGGAAGTGGAGGTTAAATAGTAAATTTCTACATACCGCTTGTAGATGATTTGATATTACTGTCTTGAGCACGATAACGTGAATGAATATATCAAAAGCCACGCACGATGGTTGGATTTCTCGATGAAGGTTCAAGTCACCACTTTACCAAGGAACTAATACTTGGAATCTTCCAGGACGGTGCATTTTCTGCTAGTAGCTTGCGAATCTTGAGTTTTCATCTAGCTGTCGCATGTATCTTCATCGACCTCAGACTCGTTCTTAGCCCCTAAGTCCCCTATGCATCAGACTTTTCACAAGGCTGAAATCAAGCTTCGACCTCGGCAATATAATCCACTCAGGCTTTATTGTCCAAACACCCATCACCGACCTAAGAGCGACGATCAAGGTCGAGTCTTCGCCATCTCCAAACTGCGGATCGACTTGGGCTGTCGACTCCGAAATGCAGCCAACAAGTCCTGTCAATCCTCAGGCAAGCCAAGTCGCAGGGCCACTACATTCGCGAACTTAATTGTGCATGCTTCGCCACCATATAGTTCCGCCCAGTAAATCTGTTTCGAGAGTTTCCGGCAGCGAAAAGTTGCGTTCAAATCATCCATCCAGGGTTTTGTGTGCTCTTCCTTGTAATCCAACCATATCTCTGGGCTCACGTCCATGTGATACATCATCTGCTCTTCCATAGTCGTTCCTGTTCCCCCCTCATGATTGCGATATGGTGAGCCTATGCGTACAAGGACGCGCGAAATGCGAGGAAGCGGTCGACCCTTTCTGTTTGCTAGAGGTTTGTCCTCGGGAAAGAAATACTTGAAATGCCCCACCAAGCCTTTAAAATGATCGTAACCAAAACACGAGTCCACGCGATCCATTACTAGATGCCTCTCTGAAATTCAAGAGTCGCAAGTCGGACGGAGTTCCTTACATAGAGGCTTTTTTCGAATAGCAGAACATGGGGAAAGACAATGGAGTGGCAAAGATTTTGCGTTGGGCAGATATACGTCTAAATACCTAAACTTGGAGGCCAAGAGCAGCGATACAAGGCGCAAAGTGTAGGTTTGAGTACCGAACTGATGGTAATCATATGTTGTAAATTAGGTATACAGCTGCAGGACAAAAAATGAAGAAGAAAAGTAATGGCTGCCCTCAACTTGGCGGCTCCACCAGCGACAACTCTCTCAGGCACGTTCGGGCCGTCCGCAAGTAAGACATTTCTGTGACTCTTGCCATCTTCGAGTTCGGCATTCCGGACGAGTCATGAAAGTTTGCTCATGGCATTGTTTGTTGTTCAGATCTGCGAGCCGATGATGTGCAACGGCTCCCGGTCCGTCGTGTATGCACTCAATCCACATGACGCTCATCAGTTCACTTTTAACTCTTTCCCAATCCAGCGCTAAGACGTGTTCTTGCCATGCTACCTGAATCCATGGTTGCTCCACGTCAGTCACCGAGATGGCGGCGATGAGAAGGATCCATAATCGCAGTGTATGTGTCAATTCCGAGGACGAAGTGTTGGCTTTGATGTAGTTCTCCGAGATACGATTTGCAATCCAGCCATACGGAATCTTACGACCTGGTGTCTTGAATGTTGTGGCAAGAAATGCCAGTAGAGACAAACGAATCAGCTCTTGACTTGGGTCTCCGAGTTCTCCTTCGAGGTGCATCAATCGTGATTGAAGGGAGCTTAGCACGTCTTGGAAGCACTTCGCATTGTACTGAGTATGTGACTGCATGTATCGATTTATGGTCACGGTCATCTTTTGGAAATCAAGAAACACTGACAGTAGGCCAGAGTCCCAATGTGTTGGTGGTTGGTATGCATCGGCTGCAACAGATGTTGTGGGCAGTGTTGGACGCCATAGTTCTGTTGCGTGCCGGAACATCGTCCGCTTGCCGGAGCTCAGTGAATAAGCCAAGTCAAGCCTTGTGGCTAATTAGCTAAGGCCAGCAGAGTACACAATCCACTTACCGATCTATCTTAAAGTGTAATTTAGGACGCGTGCGCAGGAAAGATTGTCCACCTCTTAGCTCTATGATTTTGTATAGTCCAGAGAAGTGTGCAATCGCAGCACACCAGTCCCCGAAGCAGGCGGCGAGGAAACCAAGTTGCACCACTATATTGAGCGCAGCTTCGTCCTTGTGGATGTCTGATCCAGCAATCTTCTTGTTGAGCAACCTCAAAGTTTGGCGAAGATGAAAGATTGTCTTCTCTCCAGGCTGGCCATTCCATCCTGGTGCCAAGAAATCGTCAACTGCATGCGTTGCATATAGGACGCAATGGAGGAATGCGGCATCTGAAAACACCCACTGAAAGGTGACTTTCTCGAAAGGGTCGAAGTCTACGCAACGGTCAAGAGGCGTCATTGACGGATTAGGGACGTTGAATGCGAATGCCTTAAAGAGCAGATGCCGAGATTCGGTGTCAATGTTGGGCCACGCAAAGCGAGCCAGCGCATACTCATCGGGAGAATTGGGGATGGTGAGAGGACCTTGCAATTCCACGGTCCGTGAAACGATGTTGTTACCATGCTTTTTCTTTTGCTGCTCTTTCTGGGATCTGCGTGAATTTGGACGCTTGTTCTTGCCTTGCATGCAGCGGCTGCGTATGAACGTGTCCTTTCCTGGCTTGAGCTTTGTGGACGGATCTTGAGCGACAAACTCGAAGCTAGTCGTCATCTTGTGATTGGCGATGCCGAATTAATGGTGCTGGCAGGAGCTAGGAGAGTGCTGTCCTCTTTAGGCCAAGACTGCGGCAGGAAAGTTGAGTTCATCCGACGGAGACATGTGTAGTCCATCGCTAAAGGCTATAAACAACGAAAAAGCGCCCAGCCAATGCCATTACGATTGTCGAAGAGGCGCAGTGATGAGGTTGTGGAAGACGTAAGACGCAAAGACCATGTGTCAGCCAGTGCCGAGGAAAGAACGACCACACTGTTGGCCATTTCAGGAAAGAGCTAGGCCTAGAATCGTTAACCACTAATCGTTCACATGTGCCGTCATGTCAGCTCTACCACATCGCAGCCTCGCCAAGCGTACGACTTACAATTATCACCGCTTTGTTGTCCGAAGCGCCGGATAGCTTCGTCCATGAAGGCATACAAAATGATTCGAATTTCCTCGAATGTGAAGTGCTCTTTCGACCACAGCATATCCACATCATTATATCTTCAGGGAGCTTCTAGACGCATTTCAAATCTCCAAGAGGTCGAAAATCATCAACTGCACCGAATAAAGCTTGCAGGCCGATTCCCTAGAAGAAGACAAGTTCAATACCTTCACGTCTAATTGCTCTACCCTAACTCGCCTACCATGGCGTCTCTGGCTCTCCCACCGTACTCAGACTCTCTTTTCAAAGTCGGCGTCAAAGGCATTCGAGCTGAGAATAAGCAACCCAAGCCTTCGCTTGCAGGCCAAACTGTCCTGATCACGGGAAGTAACAGCGGTATGTTCACCTGTCACAACAAGAATCACACTTTCATAATGGTCCCTTGAATTGACCACGCTCCTACAAAAACTCACAGGCATCACTCTATCACCCCCCACCACACATCTACACTGACTTTCCTTCAACACATCCAATCTGACTTTTAGTCAGGCATCGGCCTTGCCTGCGCCCAAATCCTCCCCACACTCTCCATATCCCACCTTATCCTCGCCGTCCGTTCGCCTTCCAAAGCCGAGCCCATCGCCACATCCCTCCGCACCCTGCACCCCAATCTCAAAATCTCAGTCTGGGACCTCGACATGCTGTCCTACGCGTCCATCACCTCTTTCGCATCACGCTGCTACACGCTCCCACGGCTTGACATCGCCATCCTAAACGCCGGCGTGGGCGGCAGTTTCGAAAGTCGGATTTGCGAAGCAACGGGCCATGAGGAGACGATTCAAGTTAACTATTTATCGACAGCGTTGTTGAGTATCCTTCTCCTTCCCGTTCTCGCCGGGCGCCCAAGTTCACGGAACGGCAGCAGCAACGGCAGTGCGAACGGAAAGGAAGTGAAGCCGGGCAGATTGACGATAGTAGGATCTGGTACAGCATTATTCGCTGCCTTCGAGAACGTCAACGAGAAACCCTTGCTGCCTAGTTTCGATGCGCCGTACTCTGGCTTCTCTGCTGCGGGCGAGCGCTACGCAACGTCCAAACTGTTAGTGACGATGTTTGTGCACACGCTTTCCCAGCACGTGTCTAGCAAACGCGTAATCATCAACACCGTCGAGCCTGGACTAACTAGCGGCACGAGTCTGCATCGGGATTTCAGCGGTGGTGGGGCGCTGTTCATGAGGGTGATGAAGAAGCTTAGTGCCAGGACGCCGGAACAGGCGGCATGGACATATGTGGACGCAATCGGGGTCCATGGGGAGGAGAGTCATGGGGGGTTTATCATGTTTTGGGAGGTTTGCGGGTAAGTGGATGACCTTTTCGAGGGTAAAGATGGATAGAGTTAACCTTGTGTAGAGTTCCGCAAGTGATGCATACCGATGAGGGAAGGGACTGTATGGAACGTTTGTGGAAAGAGACTATGGTTGAGTTGAAGTTTGCGGATGTCAGGGAGATTTTGGCGTCGATGAAATGAGAGTTGTGGAAGCCAATTTACTGGGACGCAAGGATTTGAGCGTTGGAGCATGTTCCTAGTCGATTGAATGATTGCCGGGAGGAAGTAATGCTAGACACACTTTAATCATGCAGTATCATCTCTTTTAAACTCATCACATCGTCTTGCCCTCGGGTGTGCTGCTCCATGCCTGCTCAAACGCGGGCCAGCCGCCGACGGGCTCCTCACACATCTTCACGTCGCTTACCACCATGTCGTAGTAGCCATCCTTAGGCAGCTTGCTTTGACACACATTCCCACCCATGGCAATATTGAGCAGGATCCGGTACTCCTCCATCCTCCTTGTGCCAGGTGGAATGTTGCCCTTCATGACTGGCCTGCCGTCAATGTACCAGATCATGCGGCCCCGCCAATCGGGTATACCGTCCTCCTCCAACCACGCGAACCCAAACGTGTGTGGCTGCCGCGGCATATCGTGCAGATGTGTCTCCATGACACGATGCTTGTCATGGTCCTCGCCATTATAGTGGCCCCAGTGCAGACAAGAATGGTTGACGCAGTCGCCGTTCCAGCTCTCGAAGATGTCGACCTCGCCGTCATTGGGCCACTGGAACGGGTACTTGGGCAAGAGCCAGTAAGCGGGCCATATGCCCTCGGCGACAGGCGGTAGAATGGTGGCTGTGAGGTATCCGCGCGGACGCGAGAGGGTCTGGTTCGAGGTCAGACGGGCCGATGTGTAGCTCCCGCCCTGCACCAGCCCGCGTATGATGAGACGGTTGTCGTGGTGGAACGAATTGGCGGGGTTGTCTGTGTACATCTGTTTCTCGTTGTTTCCCCATCCATGGTCGCCGATCTCATGCCTGAAGTTGTGTGTTACGGGCGTCGCACGATCAAACGACGGCTTCCAGTACACATTCTCGCCTTGTGGAGGCGGGAGATTCTGAGGCGGCGGAGGCTGCGCAGAGTTGGGGCGGTTCTGGGGGATGGGCGGCGCGCCTGGAGACTGTGGCTTGCTAGCTTGTGGAATGGGTGGTGGGCCAAAAGACTGCTGCTGCTGTGGAGGCGGCGGGCCCCATTGCTGTTGCTGTTGAGCGCCCCATTGCGGGCTCTGGGGAGGCTGCTGGTACTGGTGCGGGTTCTGAGGGGGATACTGCTGGTTCTGGAGAGGTTGCTGGTACTGGTTCGGGCTCTGAGGAGGGTACTGCTGTGGAGGATATGGCTGGCCGGAGTACTGCGGCTGCTGCTGTTGCCCTGGAGGTGGGTAGCCTTGCGGTGGCTGCTGGCCCGGATAGCTCTGGCTCGGGTAGCCTTGTTGCTGATGCGACGGTCGCGAGTCTGCGAACTCCTTCACCTTCGCCTTGCCCTTTGCGAAGAGCTTGTCGAATGTGCCGGACATGATGTGGATGCGGAATGATTGGGTGCCACGCGGGATCAAAGAATGTGGAGCCGAGCATCTGATGACGTAAGTAAACACTGTACAACTCACAAACCCCAACCCTCCACCTTTGATTCAACGGCTGTCCACTCTCCGGTAAACGTCTTCATCGCAGTAATTTCTTTATGCTCGCACAGTCTCAGGTGGACATTGCATAGTAGTCCCTTACAGCCTTACTCATAGTTTCCTTCGTGGCTCATAACAACCTGAACGCGTCGTGCCTACAAATGCTCGTAACGCCACACTTGAGAAGTCGCATCCCAATCTCAAACGCCACTGGCTGCCTAGTCTCTCCTAGATTCTAGGCCCTCGGTCCATCGCGCCCTACCCTCTTAGCAGGGCTGCAGTATCGCATCTGCCCGGTATTCACCTGGTGGTACCAAACTGACGTCACACTTTTAGCCAAACAAAGTACTGCATTCTGCCGTCCTCCAACCAGCCACCTCCACAGATCACCGGTAAGGATACCGAACGTGATGGAAGAAACAGGAATGGTCGCGCATGGCGTAGCTGCAGCGTCATACCAGGGCGACCTAGGTGCTTCATAAAACCGCGTTGAGGCAGGCAGGTACCGTTGTCGCAAACAGTCGCAAACAAATAACAACTGCATTCCAGCACCATACTTGACACTACCCACTCTGCTTACACCTAAAGTATCAATACACAACATCAAATCCGCCAAAATGTCCTCAATCGTCGGAGCCCTCAAGGACGTAGTCACCTCGTTCGTCGAGCTCATCTGGTCATTCTTCACTACCGCAGCCCACCTCGTCGAAAATACGCTTCAGTTTGCAGTCAAGTTCGCAACTGAAATCGTCGACCTGGTCGTCAACTTCTTCAAGGGCCTTGTCGATCTCGCGGGCGGCATCGTCTCGTTCCTCGTTGGTATGTCGCAGCCTATAGCCCCTAATTTGAGAACGACTAACACATGCCCAGGCAATGTGCTCATGCTCGCCGTTCTGGCCGCTGCCTTCTTCGGCTTCCTCCAGTACCAGCGCAGCCAAGGTCGTCCGGTCCAGGTCGGCAACAAGAAGTTGAACTAAGCACTCGATTGCAACAATGCGACAAGGAGGATGCAGGCTTGAGAAGGACTCTAGAGCCTCAAGCGTATCACGGAAGCCACAGAATGAATGATACCCTTTAGCGATAGTGATAGCTGGCTTGGATGGTCGCGCCGTATGGTTGCGATCAGACCACTGCCCTAATGAAGACATCCCTTGCACTCACTTCGCGCCTATGATTTGCATAAACCTCCACACGCCAGCCGGCCCTCGCGAGCCTTTGAGCAGTCGCAAATCCAGCTTGTGGCGCTTTCCCCTTTCGGGTGTGAATAGGTCTTTATTGTCGCTACACCCTCACTTGACGTTGACCTAATTCACAATATGAAAAGCAAAAAGGTGTCATACTGCTCCCTTCTAACCACCAACCCCAGACAGCTTGTCAGATTGATTTGAAAGAGCAATCAAAATGAAGAAATGGAATCTCTTCAAGCGCCCGCAAATATCCTACCACTCTATACTTCGCGACAAGGAATTCGCTTCCGATTCCAGCGACAACGGTGAAGGCTCATCAACAACTCGTCCCCTCACAGACGACCATGAGCAAGACTACTACACCAGTCAAGCACTTCATCGTCCTCGCCGATCCATCCTTACCTCGCCATGGTGCACCATCCTCATCGCGCTCCTCAGTCTTCTTCTCGGGCTATTAGGTGGACAATTCATCCGCGCAGAACACAACATTGACGGATACTTGCGTATGTCTTCACACCCCTTCCATTAATGGCCACCGCCTCTTTCAAAACTCGCGTATCATTTCTTTAACACACCACCAGCACCCTACGCCCACCCCACCCGTAACATCCACCGCACATTCACCCTAAACACCACCTTCACAACCCCGCCCTCCAAAGCAAACGCACAGCTCTGGGACGCCCTAATGCCCGCCGGCCGCGGCTTCGTCACACACCCACGCCTCACGAATTCCACGCCCAAAGCCCTCTCCGGCTTCCACCAACTACACTGCCTATACGGTCTGCGCATCGCATATTTCGCGCAGCGCAACTTCCTCGACAAGCAAAAAGCCGCATCAATCCCGGGATACACGTACGAGAAGAACGCGTACTTGGATGGTATGAGCGAGCATGAATTAGGCCTTTTTCATGTAGAGCATTGTTTCGAGTATCTTCGACAAGCGGTTATGTGTGCGGCGGACACGAATCTTGAGGATACGATTGTGAATGAGGGGGGCACGGAGACGGCGCCGTGGGGGACGGAGAGGGTGTGTAGGGATTGGGAGGGCGTGAGGGAGTGGGCGGGGAAGTGGGCTGCTGGGGATGGGAGTGGGATTGTTGGGTAGAGTGGAGGTGGATAGCTGAGGAGATTGAGTGGTAAGGAGGGGCGGATGAGAGTGTGTAAGTGTTTCGACGAGAGATGAATTGCGCTCATGGCCGGCTTTTCGGCTCGACTGATGGTCGTTTTCAATGGGATTCCGGTGTGAGGTAGGAGCATCCAGAATACATCGTGACCATCTTGGTTCGAGCTTGTGCAGGGTGTAAAGATGGTTTCTGACATCGCGTGGCAATGAGATAGAGGTAAAATTCTTCGTTCAAATTGCCGAAAGTATCCCGACCCAGCGGAGAGTGATTAATGGTCCTATATGCGTGTAGTATGGTACTTGAAGGGTATCTCAATATCGCAGCGTCCGGTATGCTTTTCCGCCTTACAACATCCAGCTCTTCCTCTTTAGTCTTATAATCATGCGACACGGCTTTCCGTCCCGTCGCCCCTTGGACGCCTCTTCGCTTCCTGCGGCTGGCGCCGTGCCTCAGCTCAGCCGCATGCCAAGCATCACCAAGCGCGCCGGCAGATACGAGGCTTGACCCCCGTCACAACGTTCGGGACTCGGCAAGGTCGATAGTTCACACCGTTTCTGCCGTGCTTACAGGCGCGTACCGTGGCGCTGATGTTTTCCAAACTGCGATGCGACGAATTACGAAACTGTGGGGATTATAAGTCTTGATTCATTTCATGCAAGTAGTCTAGACACGCCCAAACGCCCTCTTGATGCCCCTTCGTTTCGTCGTAATGTCCCGGGTAAAGTGCTGCGGAAAGAGCAACTTACTATAGAGCAAACAGCACGAATAGCAACATGAAGACATTCGCGACGGGATGCGAGATGCCCTTCCTCAACGCGTCAGATGCGCCGGATGTCTTGTCGCCGCCGCCGTTTCCGACTCCCGATGCGTTGCGCGCTTTGCTCACAACCCACTCGGCGACCTCGTTGCCCCATTTGTCAAAGTAGTCGAGGTGGTAGGACATGTCGACGTTGTCGGTGAAGGGCGCGCAGATGGGGTCGTGGGGCTGGCAGTACTCGCGTAGCTTGCCCGCATCAGCGTAAGGCTTGAGGCCGGCGTTCTGTTCAGCGGTTCGAGGCGCGCCGCCGTTTGAGATCTGGCCGCCACCGAACGTGAAGGACTGATTGGCGCTACGTCGGGTTGCTCCAAATGTGACGGCTGCGGCGACTGTGAAGAGTTAGAACACATGCCAGTACTGCTGCATGTCTTGCCTACCCTTGTTCCCTGGCGCGGTGCTGATGTTCATTGCCGGGTTGCTCTCCTGCATGCATCCCCATAGCTCACCACCGCCTCCGCCCAGCACGTCAAGCTGCACGCTGCCGCCCTGGCTGAAGCCCATGACGATAAGATGGCTGTCCGGGCACCGCTCCGTGTAGTTGCGCATCTGCTCGGCTCCATTCACAGCACCCTCGTGTGCCGATATGCACCAGCGCTCGCCGCCATTCATGGCCCAGTATTCGACATCCTCGTATCCACAGGCATTGGGGTTCGTGCTGTTGTTCAGCTTGTCGCAGACCTTGCCGACAGTCTCGATTAGGTGGCCTGGGTAGGGCGATGTCGATCCTCGCGCGAGGAAGTGGTGGTATGTCTGGCACTCGCTGGTCTTGAGCTTCTCGAACTGTTGGCAGTCCTCGAGCTTGGTGCACACGGCGGCAGCGGTCCCCGCGTAGAGCAACGCTGCAAGCGCTATCCGGGGTATCATGCTGAATGTGAAGTAATCGAAAGACCGAGAAAGGAGCGTCTATAAGGAAGAAAAGAATGAGTGACGCCGAGATGTAGTGCTCACGCGACAGGCTTATCGCATAGGAAAAGAAATGAGACCAGACCGCTCGCTAATGCAATGTCAAAGGTGAGGAAATGGGTATCCAGGAGAAAGTAAAAGTGTGCAAGATGTTGTTGTGCAAGCAATGATCAACATCCAGCATGTGTTTCACCCGACCCGGGGAAGGGAAAAGGTGCGCAAGTCCCTTGTGCCAAGTATATTATGCTGGGATCGTACGCGCGCCCTTGAGCGAGTGAAGTTTGAGGTTGGCGGTGGTGACGCAATGCCCAGTCGGCAAGCGGCCATTCATCGGATACAACGGCTCCTAGAGGGATGAGCCACTCCTCAGCCACACTTTGTACTCCCCGACCATACCTGTGGAACTGTCTCGTATTCACTGCTTGTATCAAACAAAACACCCATCTATACGAGAGACATCGCATTCTTCATGGCTCTCTCAATTGGAAGGCTATGTTCTCGATCTGTCTGCACACAGTGTGGACGAGCAAGGGCAGGAGCGAGCCCCAATCTCCGCGAATCGCTCGCCGCGTCAGCCTCCTCCTTCGCGCCTAAACGTGTCCACCAAAGGGGGCTGCTGTATGACATCCGTCTTTCCCGATCCGCCCGCACATGTACATGCACAGCAGCAGTTGCTACGGCTACTCTACCACGGGCAACTCCACGGCGGGGAGGCTGGCCTTCGCCACACGGCGATTGAGAGGCCTTCTCAATAGGTTTGTACAGTTCACGAATCGCAGTGCCCCAGTGCGACCGGCACTCGTGTGGCACTCATGTGAGTGACACTGCTAGGGAGGCGGTTCGACTCTCAGGTACCACAGCACACCTCCCGGGTGACGCCGGTGTACAGCACGTTAGCACCTGCGATGTGACAGTCTTGAAGGCCTCGGCATATGTTCAAGTCTTCAGCAAGAGCTTAACTATACACTCATGGTCTTTAGACTACTACTTTGAGCATGTTCTCACTAGTCAACTCGTTTTTGAATATGTCCACGCTGCGCTGGGGTTGAGCAACGGACCTTGCGTTCATAGTGCCCCATTGGACGTGGCAAGGTGCAGTATACGCTAATCTGGGAACAGATGCATCTAGCAGAAGGGACAAAAGAGCGAGAACTACAAGTACGGCCATGCGTTCACGGTATACACAAGAGATAACCAATACACTCTGCCAAGCGTCGTTGTCGCAGTCGAGAATCTCTTAGCTGCCGTCACGAGTGGCGCGAACTGCACGCCTCGCTGGGCGCACACAAGTCGGAATGCGGCTCTCCCTCTAGCGCGGCCACATCCGCAGACGATCTTCTACCACAACGACGTCATTCGGGATCCCCTTTGGCGACCACCATTCCCTCATAGTGTGAAGTCGATCTGGAGTCATTTTCCAAGCAGCAGATCAATGCAGACGGCAGTGTGATATGCAGCAAGCAAGACGAGGCGGTGCGTGCATAACATTTGTGATTCACGCGCTCATCTCTCATGCAATTGCGTTCCATGAAAGTAGAAATTTTCCACGATGTTCTCACGTAGGTCAAGAGTTCACTCCGTTGCTGCTCCTTGGCTCTTCGGCTTACCTTTCCCGCAAACGCCTGGGTGGGCAGTCATCAACACCAGCATGACCTACCATGCTTGGCTTCGAAGTAGGTGCATATGGTACGTAATGGCTTAAACTTTGGCTCGGGCCCCACCGAGCAGACATAGTGGTAGGGTTTTCATCTTTCCACGTAGCACTATATGTTCGCTCTGTTCGTCGTTGTCAATGACAGACCCTAACAGTCGAACCGCACCACTTCCGATATAGAAAGTCCTAACATTGAAACCTACTTGTGTAGGTTTTCACAAGCTTACCATGAGCAACTATGATGGTGCCGAGACACCAGACAACTCTCCAAAGCAACATTCCCAGAACCTGAGCGACAAGCCCACAGCTACTCACAATGAGCCTCTCTCCGCCAATCGCCCGATGCTACCATTTGCAGCCGATGCGACACACGACCCAGAAGATCCGTTGCATAACGCCTACGCTGATAGCGAGAAGTATGATTCGCAGTCCGACAGCGACACTCGAGTTGGCGACATATCCGACGTACAGAATGCAAGCAAGCGTCCAACCAAGGCAGAGACGTCCGGACGCAAGAAGCTCACAACCACACAAGCTGTCATCATATTCATCACTAACGAGGTCGGCATCGGCATGCTTTCGCTTCCATCCGCGCTCAACGTACTTGGCTTCTTCCCGGGAATACTGTGCATCATCGTCATGGGTATGCTCAGTTTGTATACTGCGTACAACCTCATCCAGTACTGGCGAAAGTACCCGTACATGCTCAACATCGTCGACTACGGCCGGGTGCTCGGTGGTCCGTGGGTCGAAGGCATCTTCGCTGTGGGCTTCCTGATCAACATGGCGCTCATCAGCGCTTCTGCTGTCGTCACACTCACAATCGGCCTAAACACCGTTAGCGACCATGCAACTTGCACCGTTGTCTTCACCATGGTCGCCGCCATCGCAATGTGGGCTATGTGTGTTCCACACAGCATGCGGTTCGTCTCATGGGCATCTTGGCCATGTACCGCATCCATCATCGCAACCGTTCTGATCGTCATGATCACTCTGGGCGTTCAGGGTCCACGAAGCCCAGAGCTACCGCTCAACCTCAAAGCCATCGGATCTCCGTCGTTCACACAAGCCGTCTCCGCCTTCCTCAATATTTGCTTCGCTTACACGGGCAATCAAGCGTTCCCCACGGTGCTGGCAGAGATGGAGAACCCCTCGCGCGACTTTCCGCGCGCAGTCACGATTGAGAAATGCATCACAACCACCATCTATGTCATCGTTGCAACAACAGTGTACGCGCTGTCCGGTGAACAAGTGGCTTCGCCTGCTATCGGATCGCTGCAAACAACCATGGCCAAGGTATCTTATGCCGTTGCATTTATCGGCCTACTCGGAACTGGTCTCATTTTTGGTATGACATCTGCTCGATACTTGCACGTCTTCTTCATGCGCCATATCAAACTTTTGAAGCGCAACAAATCCGAGCGGCGTACATCGATCGCTTCAGATCCCTCGCGCGGTCGGCGTTCTTCTCTCGCTATGCCGGAGACTAGCAAAAAAACCGAATGGGCCGTCTGGCTCTTTGCTGTTACGCTCTTCTGGGTCGTTGTTTGGATCCTGGCGAACGCTATCCCCGTGTTCAATTCTCTGCTGAACATTTCTTCTTCTCTCCTTCTTTCGTGGTTCACCTGGGGTGTCACCGTTCTGTTCTGGTTTCATCTCAACTGGCATGGCAAGTGGCGGTCCACATGGCAAAAGAAAGCGACGGCGGCCTTCAACGTCTTCATTATGATTCTTGTCTTTTTCATGATGATACCGGGTATGTACGCCAGCATCGATGCTCTGCTTACGGTCTTTGCGGATCCGGACCAGCAAGTCAACGGCGCCTTTACTTGCGCAGACAATAGCATCGTCTGAGACTGTATTGCAGAGCGTCATATGAGGTTTGAAAGATGAAATCATTCTTCAGTTCAATTGCAATGTTTCTATTTATAACATCAGAATGCTTCGTCCACTGATCGACCACGTTTTGATTTGACAGGTTTTGATCCGATCACAACAGCCGGACCGACGCACCTATATGCCAGCGCAGATATCACGGCGGACAATTCCAAGATTAATCCATCACCTTTCGCAATACTTGGGCTTATCTCAACCCCCGCCACGGAAAGGGCTTACCCCGCGTTCCGCCTTGGAGCCGTGGCCACGCCAATCACGTCCCCTGGTTCAGCATGAATACGAGTTATTAGAGTGATACTAAACCTAGGCACAACACCATTACCCAGGATTGGGATGCAGTCTTGCATCCCGCCATAAAGCGTGAGATGTCGCGTCCCCCGCACACGTCGATACTTCTCGCGCGCTGCGCGCCTCCGCCAGCACAGTACACCGGCGAGTGAAAGCTATGTCGACGGCACGATGCTACACCTGTCATACTTTACGACCACTACATGAATTCCCGTACCGACGGAAAGACACGCAAGTCTCCGTCACCCTTCGCTTGAGGCGTTATCTATGCGGCCTTATTAAGCAACCCATTGTTATGAAAAGTGCTCGATCAACCAGAAGCGGTGTCGTCTATCGGTACCGCTGCGTGCATCCGCGGCTAGGACCGTGTCCGATCGATACTCGAGATAATCCACAATTGCAACAGATCTCCATGACGCAAGTCGAGGTGCAGGTGCAGGGTGAAGATGCGGCAATGAATGCGACGAACCGGCGGAGACGTTCAGAGTATGATGAGGGTGATCTGAGCATCGAAGCGGTGGAGGAATTCCGTGCGACGCAACAAGCTCTGGTGACGAAGAATGAGGTGACGAGAAAGAGATTGGGAGGGGTGGAAGAGGTGGACCGAAGAGGCGATTTGCGTGCTCAGGCTTGAGAGACGAGAGATGCATGGCACGATTGCTATGGCTGCAACTCTAGTCGGGACAGCGGGCGCACGAATTTTCAGAATCAGTTCTGAGCGAAACATATCAGGGTTCTCCGAAGAAACAAGCGATAGAGACCTGGGGAAAATGAGTTGGGTCCATTCACAAGCATGCTG
Organism: Paraphoma chrysanthemicola; assembly: GCA_020744225.1. Taxonomy (NCBI): domain Eukaryota; kingdom Fungi; phylum Ascomycota; class Dothideomycetes; order Pleosporales; family Phaeosphaeriaceae; genus Paraphoma; species Paraphoma chrysanthemicola. The sequence continues at coordinate 937,401 of JAGMWG010000002.1, forward strand.
TTGTTTGGTCAGACGACATCCCATATCATCGTTGAAGACACTCTTGTTTAAAGCAGTCTGCGCTCGCACTGGAAACAGAACATCATATGTCCAGGGTGAACGTCATGTGGCCCAGAAGCCCGAATACATGCGCACAGATCTGCCAAGCAAGTGGAGGGAATGGCGTGCTTGATCACGAAGGGAAGATGCTCGGCGCGTAGTTCACAATTGACTTTGTGCGAGAGTCAGGATCTTGGTGCGTGGTGGTTGTAGGATGTGTTTACCCTTGATAGGTTGGTGGATGAGGCGGGATGGATCTTGAAGGGACGGGGCGTTGCGAAGTTTGCCAAGGAGGGTGAGGAGGAGCCATGTATGGACTGAGATAAGTCCGACAGCATGATTGTTTTGAGGAGCGCTAGAAGAAGAAGAAGAAGAAGAGGAAGAAGAAGAAGAAGAGGAAGAAGAAGAAGGCAGCATGGACTATATTCTGTAACTGATTGTATGTTTGCTTTAAATCGGTCGAACTGGAAGTTAAAGATTTCAGTTGAGTGAAGAATGAGCTGGAGTTACGGGATACCGAATAAAATGATTATATTTGTATACTACCGTATCGCGCTGCGACAACACTAACATCATGCTGGTTAGATATAACATGCCCCATCAAATCCAGCTGTATTCCCACCGTAAAGGCTACGTAAGAATGCGAAGATACTCTTTCATGGGACCAGAGTACCCGAATTTCTTGATCCATTCGTTGTCCGTGCCGTCCACGCCCGCGCTGCGGCGACGCCACCGCGGGTCCAGGAACCTTTCCGCACACAAAGGGTCGATGAGGATGCGGACATCTGGTGACTGGTCGCGAATTTCTTTCCATTCGACGAAGCTGTAGTCGGAGTTGTCGTAATTTTTGTGATCTCAAAATGTAATATAGAGCTCCTTCACCGCGATATTGACAAAACTAAGCCACTTCAGACGCACGTTTTTTCCATTCGGTGCGATGATGAGTTTGAGCAGATCATCGAAGCCGATGAACCCACGTCGCCTCTCATGCCATAAGCGTACGGGTCCCAGGTCTCTCATCATTCCCGATCTGACCGCAGTCTGAATGGTACGCCCACCTCTTCGGAAGGCTACAGTGAGGTTCGGATGCTTGAAGCAAAGTCGCAAAAGAGGAGCGACGTCGACGCTTGTTCCCTCTGGACAGCTATAGAGGATGGTGATTGTTGCAGTGGTGCCTTTGGGTAGCGTCGTAGCATCTTGGCGTAAGTGTCTACATCCTCAAACCTGACGCTGTGCGAGAAGCCAGAACAGTATATGGGCAAGAACTCGGCACGAAGCTGCTTATTGAGTTGGGTCAGACCTAGCGACTTCGGGTGGCGAGTGGTCAGAGAGTCCGAGCCAGGCGTAAGCGGCTTGCGCACAAGTCTTTTTGTTGCGTTCGGCTGACAATAAGTATATATGGTATTGCGTATCTCTTGGTACTGCTCAGTCACATCTCGGCAGGCTGAGAGCTCAAACGTACCTGCTGGGAGCTCCAAGAAGAGAGAGTACCCTTGTTTGCCGCCGATTGTTTCAAGTCGCTCAGACAGCTTAGGCTGCTTCAGCCTCGCCGTGGTCTTCTTCGATCTTGGTTTTCGTGCCATCAGTATATCTCGAGCAGAGAACCTGTTGAGGGTGGAATAGGTCTTGAAAGTGCACCAGAGCGGAAGGAATTATGAGTTCAGGAACTGTCAGGCTCCGAGACGCTGGCTGGCGTCATGATTTGTTTGCTACCTGAAACCAGTCGAGTGGTACAGGAGCGATGTGCGTGCGTACATGCGATAGATCACGGCTTCCCACTTCCGCGCTTCTTCGATGCGGACTTAGCGTGTGGCGCGCTCACCAAAGTCATCCCGCCAACGGTCAGAACATCTGCTTGCACGCAGACGGTATGACTCCTTGACAATGCTCAGAATCCCTGTTATCGGTGTGGGGCGCTCGAGGTATTTTATGAGTCAAATCGAGCTCTCGATACAAGCAGGAGCGAAACTCAGACGTTGGTATAACGACATGTTATTTCTTCACCTGCGTGGGAGTTTCTTAGACTGGATGCATACTTATCGACACATCGAATAGCTGATCGCCTATATGACACGATGATAATCTTCCGTGCCACGTGCTCAGTTACATTGTTTGGTTGTCATTCCTTCACCTTCTCTCTGATTCGGACCAAAGACAGTCTAGCGTGGGGCCATAGCTTCACACTGGGAGCTTCTGCCCACGTGAAATAGCGGCATTCTTATTGACGCACTTTACACTCCGACAAAGCCGTTTTCAGCTTCGCGAAACGAACCCAGTACGCACAATACAGCTGATATCAAAACTCAAACCACTGACATGGGCAGATCAGTGTCGAGTGTGACCATGACGACTACCAACATAAGCTCTCCTGCCTCGGATATAGATCGGCTTCCCGCATCGCGACCAAAGAATTCACTTCTCTCACTTCCTGGTGGTACGGGGTCCCGTGGCTGGGCCGTAGTAGGATCTCCCTGACATCGCCACAGAACTACGCAACAAGATTTACGCACTTTGTGTTGAGGAGCGTCGCATCAAGCTGCGTAAGGACTACTGGGGATCTCGTCAAGCCGGTTTCTTTCGCAGCCTTACCCAAGTATGCCGCCAGCTACGCGAAGAATTTCGCGCACTATACCTCCAAGCAACTACCTTTGAGATGCGTCTGTGTGGTCAACACGAAGACTACTTTCGAACGTTTTATTCGAGTACAAATACCGAATATATGAAGCAGCATCGTGGTAATGTCGTCCTCAGGCACTCATACGACAGCATGTATCGTGTGCCCATCCATGCCAGCATCGGGCATGTTTTGCATCTAGCCGCAAGCTCGCCGAATCTAAATTGTAAAATCGACTGCATTAAAATAGAGGATGGTCGTCTTGAAACTTCGATCGCCCAACTGAACAGCTTCCTCGCTTGCATCAAGGATGAGTTCGACCCAACGTGGCGCAATTTGGTTTTTACGGCAATCAACAAGGTGCAATTTTACAGCAACGGTACATTCTGCAAACTCACGTTCCTGATACAGACATTCGAAGACGCCAAACAATATCGCAAGATTATTTACACGTGGTGGGATCGGGTAGCCAAGCCGTATCGGGGTATACCAGAAGTCGTGGTATCATGGGTTCGTACATGAGAAGAAATGGCTGCCATTCGCCTTGACGACGCGACTTACGCCGATTATGGGTACACTGTCGACTATGGCGTTTCCGGATGATATAGCGATGCAGTGCGATGAGCTTCGCGCAAGACCGCGTCTCCGCAGCAGTGCGGCTCTCAGGACGGGCGATGCACAAGCTTCTACAAGTGCATATCGTTGGTAAGATGCACTCTAATTACGATCTTGACGCATTGGATGGCACGTACAGTTCGAAGGGACGTGTGGTTATTATGCATCACAGCTCCTGCGTGAGGGAGCACTCTTGAACCCACAAGAGCTACCCGAGTATATCGATACATTCTATCCTGAGGCCGAGGACCACATCATGGCAACGTATAGTGGGGAGATCATCATTCGCGAAAAAGGATACCGCTACACAGTCGACCTATACAGGTTGTTCAAGTTGATCATCAAATGCCCCTTCATGCGGTTCCAAATGCTGGACGACTATGATGACTGGCACGTATCCCCGTTGTATGTTCTCGGATGTGCCATCAAGGCCATGGCAGATCCAACGAATGTGCTTTGGAGAGATATCATGAGGCAAACCTGGAAGATCGCTTACCAAGGAGGAGACGGGTCCTGGGATGGAAGAGCTTGCCTGACATTTCACACAAGCCAGGTTGTGATAGAAAATGCGGAATGGTGGTGGGACGATACAAACATGCCGGATCTGAGTCACCACATACAGGTGAGATTCACTACAGGCCAGCAATATGGTGAAGGGAAAAATGATTATCTCCTGAACTACTATTGCTTTCAGGGATAGTGATGGAAGCGGGCTGTGCAGTATAGGATTAGAACTCTGAACATCTACGAAGGAACTCTGAAGAAGCAGGCAATGGGTTGCTGTTGAGGATGTTAGAATCGTACGGAGCGACTCTGTGATCACGATTGTACATGCAGAAAGGGTTGAGAGACTCTGCTATGCGCGTAGCAGATTGTGGCCATCCGAATGGTAGCTGTAGTCGTTGAGTACGGTAGCCTGCCATTTTCTATCGCTAATTAAAGATTGAAACTCACCATATTACGGACGTCTTTGACGACACCATGCTCAATTCACTTCTGGTTTCTCACGCGTCGTACTGGACAAGCACATGGTCAACGGAGTTAGCGAACAGGTACAATTTCAATTTGAGGACGATTGCTTTTTGCTCGTCCTTCCCGTTATATTCAACAGGGTAAGAGATGTTGAGTGTAAGAATCGATGTGCTGATGCGTACAATATACGAACAGCAATAGCACGCGTCCTACTCGTGGGTATGAAACGACAAGACAACAGAGAAGCAAACGCCATACGTTGCGAAGACCGTTGATAGGCATGTAAGGGATGCATCGACCGCCGGTTCTCGAGGCATTTGATCCTTCCAGTTTCACTAGTAGCAGTCGTTGGACTTGTGCACGTGATGGTGTCGTACTTTTTCCTGACATGGAAGGTAGAATTCAAGGCATCCGCGACCGAATACTCAAAATCTCACGTGATTGATCCTTCGACCTGGTGTTCCTGGTGGCCAAGCCAGTGAAGGATTGCCAACACCACTCCATCAAGTATAGCGCTTACCGTTCCTTGGCTTCTAGCGCGCTTCTGGAAGGTGTTTTGAGCCGCATGTGCACACGCGCTCGACACGCGTTAATTGCTGTCTTGATAAGGCTAATGAACCGTAAGGCTTAACACCGAGTACGACATACACGTTGACAACCTTCGGAACTATGTCGCGATGTCAGATTTGGGGGCCGCAAGACGGGAACATAAAAGACCGATATGTGCCCCTCTGGAGTAGGAACACTACTACAGTCTCGACGAAGGACAGCTAGAAAATGCGGTGCTCAAGTTTACTGCTTGCATCGTCCTGGACATCGCTCAGCGCTGCTGTGGGATTCTGCCCATTCCTCGGTCCTGTCTTTCCTGCGCCAAAGTCATTCTCCTCCACAGGTTTTCAAAGCGACCTTGCCAAGCTCAAGTCGGCGATTGAAGATGCGTTCGTGAGCGGCAACACCACGCACGGTCCGGTGAACGCCAACGACACATATTCCATCCAAATCTTTGCGGCCTCAGAGGCATCACCGATTCTTGATTGGCACCGTCGCGGAGTCGATGTCGTGGGGAACAGTACGATCAGCGGGGACTCCATTTACCGGATAGCAAGCACGACGAAACTGCTAACGGTGTACTTGCTGCTACTCGAGGCAGGGGACGGTATTTTCAACGACGTGGTAACAAAATATCTGCCAGAATTGGCAGGCAAAGGCTTCTACGACCAGATCACAGTCGGAGCCCTCGCTGGATACGCCGCCGGTATTGTGTCAGATGGTAAGACGGCCTCGTTGACTGGCGGCATAATGCTAACTTCCTAGCGTATGGTGTTGACACTTTACCTGGCGGAGGTCTTAGAGCAGCGTTTCCTGAGGCCTTTCCGGAATTGGATCCGGAAGAGATTTCCCCCTGCGTATACGGGCAGAGCGGCTGCACTCGCGAGATCTTTCTAGAGCACATCGCAACTAGAAGACAAGTATATCTTCCTAACACCACACCGGCGTATAGCAATGCAGAATATGCGGCACTTGGTCTGATCCTGGAATCTGCGAGTGGGAAGTCATACGCCGAAGCTCTAAGGAGCTTGCTAGCCGATCCTTTGAGCCTGAAAGCAACGGGTGTCACGCCCCCGGTGGGCTCAACCGGTGGCGTGATCGTAGGCAACATAGCTTCTTCTGGTTGGAACCTGACACTCGATGGAGCTGGTATTGGTATGGGCGCGGCATTCTCTACGGCAAATGACATGACGACCATTGGAAAAGCCATCCTGTCTTCGTCACTTCTTGACGCCAATACCACACGCGCTTGGTTGCAGCCTACCTCCCACACTTCGTCGCTTATTGGCGCTGTTGGGTTGGCATGGGAGATTTTCCGAGCGACTCTTGGTCCAGCAGAGAATAACCGAGTGGTTGACTTGTATACCAAAAGCGGGAATGTGGGAGGCTACGGCGCGAACCTTGTTCTGGTCCCCGACTTCGGCGTTGGGTTTGTAGTACTCTCAGCCAGTCGCAGAGGACGTGTACCATTCGAGATCTCCGGTGTCATTGTAGACCATTTGCTCCCAGCCCTCGACGAAGCCGCTCGTTTCGAAGCAGATGAGAAATACGCTGGGACATACATCGCGACCAACGGCCTGAACTCCTCAGTCACACTTACCACTACCGCTGGTGAGCCTGGTCTGAGTATCGAGAGCTGGTTCAGTAATGGCACCGATATTAGATATGACCCGCGGATATTCGGAGCTCCAGAGCATTTCCAAGTGTATCCCACTAATATCAAGAGCGAAGACGGATTGGAAGAGTCTTGGAGAACGAGTTTTATCGCACTCCAAGACGTGGGGCCCTTTTCTGCATGCCCTACCTGGGTTGCAATTGATCGGCCGACGTATGGCGTATATGGAGTGGATGAGTTTGTTTTTCATCTGGATGGTAGCGGAAAAGTAACGGCGCTCGAGTTGAAGGCACTCAAGATTACACTTCAACGACAATAGAAAGGGCGTGTATATTTGACGCAAGCAATACAGAGAGCTTATGCCAACCATGTGCTGACCTATGCGGTGCCAAAGCCAACCAACAACATGTTGCGTGGAGTGGAGAATGTTTCCATGGCTCACGTGGTTGCATCGAAATGATCAGGTTACACTTGTTGTAACAAGCCTGTTCAATACTCAATGTCTCCATCGCCCAATGCAAATATATCGAAAGTACTCCGATGGGCTAGTGCTTCATTGAGGATAATTCTCCTCAACAAACTTTTCGACCGCCTTCAAGCACTCTTCCTTATCGTATTGTTTCAGATCAGGCCACGCGTGCTGACGGTAAATGTGCTTCACTCCCACGAGCATCTCTTGGTAATTTTCAGGAGCTGTCTTCCATACGTGGACCACCTTCTTGCGGCTTAGTGGGACCAAGTTAAGCCGTCGAAAATGTTCCTTCAATTCCTCGAAGAAATCCAGAATCGTCCAAGTCTCGCCCTCTGCGCGCCACTCCGCCTCTTCCTCGCCAGAGAAATAATCGTACGGATCGTCTTGGATGGGCTCGTTTATCGGTTCGTCACAAGCTTCCCCGGGACATGCGTACCACTGGATAGTGCCGAGCTTGACATCGAGTAGGAACTTTGGGGTATGGTTGTTACCCCAAGTGAGGCCGATGACGTTCCTGGGGACCTTATCGCTGATACTGGGGCCTTCTGTAGCCGACGTGACAGTTTTGCGATCCGCTGCACGCTTGAAAATGCTCTGCCAGTCGGCGAATATGCAGTCCGGGCCTGCTTCCGCATCGAGAGTGTCGTTGTTGGCAAACTTGATGTATGGGAGATGTTGGAGTAGATTGATAACTTTCTTGGATTTATCTAAGGTGTAGCTTCGGGTACTAATGTCTGGCCAGCCATCTGGTGGAGGCTCAACGATGTATGTCTCGTCCAGGTACATTGTGGTTAGAAACTGGTAATAGTCACGAATAGCGGCTATGGTCTCAGCATGTGAGTACTCGATATCTTCAAAGTATGGCATCCTGAGTGTTGTGGCAAGTAGTGGTAGGAAGTCAACTTGAGTTGTTGAAGATGAGATGGTGGTAATTAAGCCTAATTTCAGAGTTGTTCCTCTAGTCCGGTGACCAACTTTCCTAGCCTAAACTGGCCGTGGCTCCGTTGTATATCATGCAACTTTTCTCCGACTGCTCCTTCTTGTCTCTTCAGGTACCTCCTTAGCTTCAAGGCTTCTCTTTGCTTTTGTATTCTTTTTGCTCTTTGGTGTCGCATGACCATTGCTCAAGACGTCTGCATGCCCGTTCGCGCCTTCCGCAGTACCGTTCGCAACTTCAGCAGACCCATTCGAGACGGCTGCAGACCCACCCGCCTCAAAGAATCGATTCGCAGGTCTCGGAAGCCCAAGATGCTCTCGCAACGTTGTTCCCTCGTAGTCCTTTCTGAATAGGCCTCGTCGCTGCAGCTCGGGAATCAACCTTTTCGTCACCCCTTCCAGGCCTTCCGGTAGGAACGGGAAAGTCACCGTGAACCCATCCGCCGCCTCCGCCTCCAACCATTTCTCCATCCCGTCCGCGATGGTCTTTGGGTCGCCAATGAATGCGAGGCCAGATTGCCCACCCAGTCGACTTGCAAGCTGTCTGACAGTCAGACCCTCCTTCTTCGCAAGCGAAATGACGGCGGCACGGCCTGTGTGGCTCGCATTTGTTGGTGGGAGGTCCTCTTCAGGCGGCAAAGGGCCATCTGGGTCAAAGCCAGATGCATCCGTTCCAAGCGAAATCGACAGCGAAGAGATTGCACTGTCGTAGTGCACTAGACTATCTAGCTTCAAGCGTTTTTCCTGCGCTTCCTCGACCGAATCCGCCACTAGAACCAGTGCAGCTGGCAGAATCTTGAGGTGATCTGGGTTCCTTCCCGCCGCCTTGGCACGTCCTTTGATGTCGGCATACAGCGCCTTGCCAGCTTCGATATCCTTCGGTGAACAAAACACCGCTTCGGCTGTCTCAGCAGCTAGCTGGCGTCCTGGTTCTGACTGGCCAGCCTGCACAATGACGGGCCATCCCTGAACTGGCCTCGCGATATTCAACGGACCTTTAACTTTAAGTTCGTCGCCGACGTGGTTCAAGGTGTGAATTTTCTCCGGGTCCACGTACACGCCGCTCTCAACATCTCGAACAAATGCATCGTCGGCAAAACTATCCCACAAGCCAGTAACAACGTCGTAGAACTCTCGTGCGCGCTTATAGCGCTCGCCGTGCTGCTTGTGCTCGTCAAGGCCAAAGTTCTTGGATGATTCCGGGTTCCCCGTGGTCACGATATTCCATGCCGCTCTTCCTTCACTCAAGTGATCCAGACTTGCAAATCGGCGTGCAATATGGTAAGGTTCGTCGTATGTGGTGGATGCAGTTGCTGCGAGACCTATCCGGCTGGTGACTTGTGAAAGTGCTGATAGAAGTGTGAATGGTTCGAAGGAGGTCACGGTGTGGCTGCGCTTTAATGCTTCGACGGGCATATTAAGCACAGCGAGATGATCGGCCATGAAGAACGCGTCGAATTTAGCCTCCTCAAGGGATTGGATAAAGGATATGAGATGCTTCAAGTTGAAGTTGGCATCCGGATATGCGCCGGGATAGCGCCATGCTCCAGTATGCAGCGAGACAGGCCGCATGAAAGCGGTCAAGTGGAGTTGCTTCTTGGGCGTCATTTTTGATGATGCTCAAACACCAGCAAGTGTGCTTGTTGGTCGCGATGCAACGGCCGAAGTACTATGTATGTCAAGCTCGGCAGGTTCGGGCTTACAAATGCGTAATGAGGGTGTTCGATCACGACATCGCGGAGAGTGGGGCATTCCCCAGATAGGATTCCGAGGCTCAGTAATCCTACTTTCTCAAGGTCAGCAACAGTAGTGATCGGTGTTTCGACATCGCTTACTGCACTTTCACATGTCTGGTGGGATACTCCTGGAGGCCTTCGCGTACGTGTAACGCGCTACCGCATCCTTGATGATACACTAAAGACCTTTTAGCTACTCCATGCGCACTACGAGTACTACTTCACTCGTACTTGAAAATCTTCGCGCTGCACTGATAACAACATGTGGTTATCATGGTCGGAATGTTCTGTTGGCGACGTCAAATTACGAGAGGTCACCAATCGCAGCTCGATCCCATGGACATGGTCCACACGTTTGATTGGCACGCATTTATTCGTCTAGGAGTGTCGCATGATCTTCAAAGGCCTTTTAGCGACCCAACATAACCCTACACAATCTCGTCTAGACAATAACCTTGTGCGGCGCATCCTTCTCCTCCGGCTCGCCAAAGATGTTGACCGGCCACCTTGGCTTGTTCGCAACGTAGGGAATGTTGAACCTCCTTGGCTCCTTGATGCCAATGCTCTCGATCTTCTCGAAATCCTCTTTCGACAGCTCGACCTCCTTGAAGTTCTCCTGGATGCGCGATGGCGTTACCGACTTGGGGATGACGCTGTGGCCGCCGACTTGTGCCCATGCGAGGATGACTTGTGCGGGTGTGGCGCCGATGCGGCTTGCGACCTCCTTGACGGTGTCGTGTTGGACAAGCAGAGGGACGCCGAACATGTTGTTGCCGAATGCCTGGTTATGGTTAGCTTGCCATTGTCGCTGAAGCGGCGGATGTACTTACGGAGTACTCGGTAATGTGGATGTTCTTCTCCTTGCAGTATTTAATGAGCTCTGGCTGGAGGAGTCGCGGGTGACGCTCGATCTGGTTGGCAGCGGGTGTGACGCCGGAGCCATCAATCAACGCCTGCAAATGCTCCTTGGTGTGATTTGACACGCCGACAGCACGCGCCTTCTCCTTTGGCAGCTTGGTCATCGCCTTCCAGGTGTCGACGATTGAGATATCATCGAGCATCTTGACGTCGCCATCGGGTTGGTCCGACTTCTCCTGCAGCGGGAAGAGGTTCTTGTTCACATCACCCCGCTCATCGAATGCGACAGGGAAATGCACGAGGTAGAGATCGAGGTAGCTGAGACCGAGCTCAGCTAGGCAGTCGTCGAGAGCCGCAGGCACGTCCTGAGGACGGTGCTGAGAGTTCCAGAGCTTCGATGTGATGAAAACGTCCTCGCGCTTGAGGCCCGATACGCCGCCGTCGAAGGCCTTCTTCAGCGCACGCGCAATTTCCTTCTGGTTGCCGTAGACCTTTGCGAGATCGAGGTGGCGGTAGCCTGCCTTGAGAGCTTCGAAGACAGCCATCTCAACCTGGCCAGGCTCAGCTTGCCATGTTCCGAATCCCAACTGGCTGCACAATTGTTTAGCAACGCGACAGCCTCAATTTTCAAGAAACCACCTACGGAATGGAAGCACCAGTGTTGAGCTTTACAGTCTTTCCGAGAGACATGGTTGCGAGAGTTCTGATAGTTGCTGATGTTGTGCGAGTAGTGAATTGCAATTGACGGAAAGCAGATTTAAAAACAGCTGGTGCGCGGGGTGACATTTGATGGAGAAGCTTGTGGTGGGGCAAGCGTGATAACTTAGATCACATCGGCGGCATCACCGATGACATCGGCGCTTTTTTTGAAACTTTTAGCTTCTGTTCCGCTCAAAAAGTGTCGCGCGCGTAGTGATGCGTTCACTCTTGCGCGCTAGGGAGATGCAGGTGGCGGCTCGGCAGCTGCATGCGGTGTAGTTTCCGCCTCTGGTGTAAGCAACGCAAGGATTTTGAGCCGCACATGAATGCTCCGACGTCCCCTGCACTCATATATCGCGCAACTCTTCCATCCCCGCGAGACATACGCATTATAGTATCGCCACTCCTCGGCCGCAGCCCCGATGTGAGATCTGCCTGGCATGTCATCGCTCGGGGATAGTGCTTTTCTCCGAACGCCATTCAGAACGTGATTCCGAACACCAACATGCAGGTCGTCGGCCTCATCACGTGCTCCTTAAGTTGGGTACCATTGGCTCACGCACTCAGCTCGGCACGATACTATCAAGGAACTGTGGCTGGTATAGGTTAACGGGGGGATGTTGCTTCTACTTCGGTTTTACACGCATTGGTATTAGTTCTTCCGATGTTTCACCCTCTCATGTAGCAGAAGAAACTGCAATCAACATTAGGTGCTTGAGATCCACGACAGCCTTGACAATAGCCAGACATCACTCACTCTTGATTTCTATCGAATGGCTTGTAACAGTGCCTGGTGTGCTCCGGCTTACTGTTAGATCAGCTCTTATGCTCAAGCTACTATTGAGGCATGTCATGCTCTAGCATAGACGCCCGTCTTATCCGCGGCTTCGTCTGCTATTTGAGAGTCACCTAGTTTCCGCCTGCGACGTCAAGACAGCAGAATACCAATAGGCTTGCCAGAATCGCGACCAGAGGGATTACAAATCCAACAGTGATTTGCGCTTGACGTTCCAAGCCGAATCCGCCGGTTCCTGGAACATCTGGGATAGGTGTTGACGATGGACTAGCAGCATTCGACGGTCCAGTGAACCCCGTCGTAGCAAAGGCAGCATCTCTCACCAGGTTGATCATGGGAACCTTTATACGTCGCCTACATTGCGACAGTGCCGGTAGTGCGCCAGGTCTTGCCTAGCGCCCTCTCAGATGGCAGTGCAAGTCCTACAAGTAGATCGGAATTGTGATAAAGTGCACGAAGTTCTCAGGCGAGAAGGCGGCCTCGGCAAATCTCCGGATATTCCGTCGACACCGCAAATCCTCGCAACACCCTGCAAAAATGTGCAAAAAACATACAACAGTGGGGATTCGCCAGTGGTCACCCACCTGACTACTAGTCCACCGGTACACTGCTTAAGTACAGCTGAGCGAACGGGAAGCTCTGTTCTCAATGTCCTATGGTCGTATGTGAAAGATTGTTGCGCATCTTCGATATATGTACTCATTAGCCGTCATCAGAGCACATAGTCGGTGATCCTTCAGCGCGAGATGTGCGTGTGTTAAGAAACGCAGTTTTGTTGACTACAGACTACGCAGGTATCTTGCCAGCCCCTACGAAATCAATATTCCTCCAGTGACACCTCCGCATGATCAATATCAATGCCATCCAGCCTCGCAAGCTGATCCCTAACAACCGCGACTCCCTTCTTAAACTCCGCGCCTCTCCGCTCATCTCCCTCAATCTCCTTCCAGCACACTTCAAGTCCCCTCCTCTCCCGCAACGCAATGCTCCGCAAGACGTTCCTCACAGTACCATCCAGCATCGCGCCCTCCCCATCCATACCCGCAACACCCTCATGCAATTCCATAAACGCCCACGCCATACCGACAAGCATATCGCGATGCGACAACCATCTCATACCAATCGATACCATCCATTTAGCGAACGCGTTCGACTCGGCGTTACCAATCGCGACCGCGTCTTTGATGTTATTTGGCTGTGTCATGCCCGCGCGAACACACATGGTGACTCCGAGCTCCATGATCCCAATTGCCTGACCGGCGTCTGTGCGACGGACCTCGTCCATACCCGCTACACCGAGTCCTTCGACGTCGAAGCCGGTTTGTGCGCGGAGGACGCGCACGATGGCCGAGCCGAATGTGTCTGCTGCTCGGACGGGGACTGAGGGTAGTGATTCGAGGAGCGTGGTGGATGTGAACCATAAGGGGAGGAGGTTTGAGAGAGCGTGCTTGTTGAGATGGTATATAGGTGTTGCGTCGATAGTGATATCACGATCAGCGTTGAAGGCCTTGGCGAGATGTGGCGGCGGGGGTGTGGGGTGTAAGACGGGATAGTCCACGAGGATGTCTAAATCATGCGGCGACTTATTCAAAGTGCACTCTACGGAGCGACCGGTGAAGTTCAGATAAACCGATGCGTCAGCTGGCCGAGACTGTGTCGTAATACCAAGCTCGTCGATCCACGCCTTTACCACTTCCACCTCTGTCTGGGTGAAGCTACCAAACATCTTCCCTTCCCAGGACAATTCCTTGACGAGTCTACTCTTCCCGCTATCCCCCTTGATGATCCAAGGCTTACACTCACTCAGGTCGTGCAGAAACTCCTTTTGCCATTGTTGGTCCTTGAATGCGTTTGGTTCAAGCCAATCAACCAACGAATTTCGACCGATACGCAAGCGGCTATTGCAGTGGATCTTGTGGGCCACAAAGGTCTTGGCTGCGAATATGTTGAGCAGAGATGCTTCGGTGTCAGTCCGAGGAAACGGGATTTCGACCTCCTGCTTCAGCGAAGGGCTCTCAGGTGTAGTCGGAAGGCCTTCTGCAAGAACATAGCCAGCCTGCACCCGCTTCCACGCGATTTGCGCCGCCTGTTCACCGCTCTTTTCCCTCACCACATCAATGTAGTTCGCAACCGCTGACATTGCCATGGCAGCATGTCCCGAGTCTGCGTTATCAATCGAAATATGGAGCTCGAAGTAGTATGGATTCAGTCTTAACTCGCGAAGCTCTTTGACGGTCTTCAACAAGTGTAGCGGCAAACTCTCGTATGCCATGTTGAAGCCCAGTGCCTCGGGAAGAAAGTCATGAGGGAAAAGTGAGATGAGCATCTGCGCCAAGGCCGCTTTCCAGCAGCGGGCTTCGGTGAGCTCATGCCGTGGATGAATGAAGTCTGCCGCATCAGCGGGAGGTAGCCCGGCATCGATATCTTTCATCAGGTCGCGGTAGACGTGAACATGGTTCTTCGCAAGATCGCCATCGCCGAGCTCTTCTGACATAACTTGCCAAGCATTTTTGGTGATACTGCGGTATTCGAAAGGTGTACTGATCTTGTTGATATGACCAAGCCATGCGCCGTCCACATACTTCACTGGTGCGGCCTGCTTCAGCCACCATTTTGCTTCCTCCTTGGTTGAAAACATCTCTCGCGGTCCGCCGGATTTGCGGCGAGCAAGATACTCTTCCCAGCGGTTGGTGACGTCCATGTCTTTCGCCTTTAGAAAATCGTCTAGGCTATCATGTGAAAATGCTTTGATAGACAAGATGCTGTCCTCAGACGTTTGCAATGCCTCGTGGAGGGTCTCCGAAAGCAGGGAGACAAGAAGGCTACGACACTCCGGCAGTACTTCAGCATAGTGTTCGAGATTGTGGAGCTTGTAGTACAGCTGCTTGTGAGCCTCAACTTTACTGTCGAATGGCCTTTCCCTAGAAGCAGAGAGGCTTTCAGCACCACTCGGACTAGCGTGTGGCTTCACATTGTGGGTAGCAGGTATGCTTGGACTGCCTGGTGTTTCGAGGTCTTTCCGTCTTGATCTTCCTTTGGCTAGTCGGTTGCGGATCTCATTGTATGCAAGGACTGCAAGGAACGATATAAGAATCGCTATTGTGGTTTGAAGTATGAACATGGTGTGTTTCGTGATGGAGGATCATCGTGGGCGTGTGGGATTTTGATCCGAGCGCTGCCGCGGAGGCTGAGGCGAAAGGTCGTACGTACCTGCAAGAATGCCATTGTGCTGACGATGGCATTTGGCCGCCAACGCGTTCGGTACCTGAATTTGATCGATGTCATTGCCACTTTGAACGATCGCACTAAGCATAGCCCGGATTGCGAAATCTGGGGTAGAGACCACCGAGCCTATCAGACAAGAACTTGGCCTCGCGTTAGCATCGCCTTGTACGTAAGGGAGTCCACGTGGGCTCGTGATGGCGTGTAAAAGCTGCGGATTTGGTGCAAACGGCTCTGTCGGCCGCCAACGTCACTCTTACCGGTCCTGTACTACCCTTGTCATTATCCGCCAAACGCGGAATGTACAAACAGCTTCTGGCCGTCTTGGGCGACGTATCACTGGCATCATGCCATGTGCATACGGCGCTCGGCCTGGGTTGTGGACTCCGTGAATTTCCTTCTCGCGAAATGACCAATGCCGCGGAACCTCCAGCACGACCACCATGAGCGATACAACAGCAGCGTACGTAGCGCTCACTGAGCATTTGGCCGAGCTCAAGTACAGCTTTGTCTGCCCATCGCCAGAAACACAGGGTAGAGTTGTTCGAAAGAGGACATCAGATGCTGCTACCACGGACGCGAAGAATGCGACCGATTTCTTCGGCTGGAACCTACCGTGCTCGAGGTATGCGGTTGCTGCTCGATCCACGCTCAAGAAGCTGATGTACCCTTAGGGATGCCTTGAGGTCAATCGTCCACGATGCCGTCTTCACTGTTTTACTGGATGTGGGGATCATCACGTCTGGCGATGGTGAGCAGATGCGGTCCACGATCCGTGTCTCCAACTTCTACCTTCCAACGCGCGAAGCCGACGCGACACCGCTGTATTACATTCACTCGTCATTTCCCGCGTCGTCCGATTCAGTGTTCTTCGGGCCCGACACATATCTGTTCGTCGTGTTTCTGCAGACAGCAGTCCGCCACCTGTCGCAAACGCCTCATTCGATCATCGACGTGTGCTGCGGCTCGGGAGCTGGCGCGATACATCTGGCGAAGACATACCCGGATGCGAGGGCGATGGGGTTGGATCTAAATCCACGGGCGCTGAGACTAGGCAACGTCAATGCAAGACTGGCGGACACCACAGTCGACTTCCACGAGTCGAATCTGTACGCCGCGGTACCGGAGCGGCTGAGATCTGATGGCATCGATCTAATCGTCAGCAACCCGCCATACATTGCA
This sequence comes from Paraphoma chrysanthemicola, assembly GCA_020744225.1. Classification (NCBI taxonomy): domain Eukaryota; kingdom Fungi; phylum Ascomycota; class Dothideomycetes; order Pleosporales; family Phaeosphaeriaceae; genus Paraphoma; species Paraphoma chrysanthemicola. The sequence goes on from JAGMWG010000002.1 coordinate 953,706, forward strand.
TCTAGTCCTGATGGTGAAGATCTGCCCATCTACGCTGATGGCGGTGCAGAGTTTGGTCTGGATATCTCGTTGCGTATCGTCGAGGAGGGCATTAAAATTCTATCGTCACGTGGCGTCATCATTGTCTACACAGGTGTCGCGATACCGACAGCGAAGCCAGGGCATGATGCATTCCTGGAGAGGTTGAGGAGCGTCGAGGGCGCGGAGCTGGTTGAGTACACAGTCATTCACCCAGACATGTGGCCAGAGGAAATTGGGCGTGGAGCATACGCCGACGTTGGCAGGATACAAGCGGTTGGTGCCGTCTTGAGACGCAGTGTATGATTGGAAAGAGGTATCTGTGGCGACGTCTAGTGTTGCTAAGAATCAGCATGGTAAGCAGGAGGCTCTGTAGTCTTGCTTGTAGCTGGCGCAAAGTATCGCCGAAGACGGTCGCATGGCGTGGTGCACCGACCACATTTCTTATCGTGACACGCACTTCGCTTGTTACCACAGAACGCGCCTCTTGCAAGCTAATGCAACGGAGAGCCCGCGCAACTGGGAGCAACCTCATTCGGTACCCAAATTGATCGTCTCTGCCAAAATTGCCGGAGAGGGATCCCGCCAGTTGGGGTTGGCTGTGTTCCGACGATGCTGCACTGCATCGATACGTATCAGCCGGCCGGTTGACGACCCATGGTATTCACAATTCGCATGATGAGCCTCTCCCACGTACATGTGCGCGCTGTGCAGTGTTGGGAGCATGCTGCCTGGCCAACTGGTCTTTGCTGATCATCATCGGACCACAACTGCTTCCAGATGACGCTGCATTGAGCAAACAATTCCAAGCGACTCGCGTACCGGGTCAGGGTCCGAAGTGTTACTCGATGTGATCGAGCAACGGCCGCGGCCTCACAGAGGCTTATCATCCGCAAGCGTGCCGACACGGATTGCCAGCCCCAGGCTTATCGCGCGCCAACTGGTTCGTGCCGCGAAACCACCAGCCCTCCCCCACATCATCAGCCTCTACCATGCGCGCCTCACCAGCGACGACGCCGCTGGATCGGCCCTGTCTCGAGCCTCCTAGCTGAAATTTCTTTTAACCCCAGATAAGGGAATCTTGGGAACCTACTACCTCCGCGCTGCGTATCTACGCCACTCAGCCTTGGTTCTGTTCTGGGCCCTACCGATCTCGCTCGTCTTGTGATACTTTACCTCGTGCATGCCGCTCCTTCTTCCCCTCATCTCGCCTTTGTTTTTGTCTCCACCGGTGAATCCCATTGTGTGACACCACGACTGCAGCTGCCATGGCCCCTTACGACAGCAAAGGCCCTGTGTCCGATGGCTACTCATCTGAACCTGCTGAGGTTGGTGAGGCTCAGCCTGTGAAGCGAAAGGGTTTCCATCTTGCCGTCGACCAGGAGCCTAGCAGTTTCGCTGCCACCCCAAGTCGCTCCAATGCCGACTTTGACCCCATCCCTCCATCCAAGCGAACATGGGACACCGGCTCTTACGTTGCCTACTGGATGGCCGATGCCTGGGCCGTTTCCAACTGGCAAGTCGGTATGTGGAGCATGGTCGCGTGACTTTGTTGGACATCCGAAATTCTGACTTGAATGACAGCCTCGTCTATGATTGCAGCAGGTCTCAGTTGGCGAATGGCCATCGGTGCCTGTGTCCTCGGTAACACGCTTATGGGTCTCGTCATTACGATGAACGGTCGCATTGGTGCCAAGGTGCGTCTGAGGCGTCATTTGCGATGCTCGAATTTCAAGCTAACCCCATACAGCTGCATACTCCATTTCCCATCTTGGCGCGTATGCCCTTCGGATACTACTTCAGCTACTTCATCGTCATCTCCCGCTGCGCGCTCGCCATTATCTGGCTGGGTGTACAGACTGTCACTGGCGGACAGTGCATGGAGGTCCTGCTCACTGCTATTTGGCCCAGCTTTGCCAATATCCCCAACCGTGTGCCTGAAAGCCAAGGTCTCTCGTCAGCTGGGTTCGTCGCCTTCTTCCTCTACTTCTTGCTGCAGCTGCCATTCTTGTGCATCCCGTACACCAAGATTCAGTACTTCTTCGGCTTCAAATCCATCATCGCGCCCATCTGCTTCCTCGCCATCTTCGGAGACACATTGCGCCGAGCAGGTGGCACCATCAGCAGGAGCACCGTCATCACAGAAGGCCACACTGTCACCGGCTCCGTTCTCGCGTGGTCTTTCTTTGCTAATCTCAACTCGGTGCTTGGAAACTATGCCACCTTGGGTCTGAACATTGCCGATTTCTCGAGATACGCAAGCAAGCCAAGCGCGCAGAACTGCCAGGCCATTGTCATTCCATTCATCTTCACCATCATCGGTCTTCTTGGAATCTTTACCGCTGCTGCATCGCAGACAGCCTACGGCGAAGTCATTTGGAACCCCATCGTCATCATTAATCACTGGATGGATACTGGCTCGTCCGGAGGACGCGCTGCTGCTGCATTTGCCGCCATCGGCTTGATCATTGTCACCCTCGGTATCAACATCTCTGCCAACTCCATCTCCGCTGCCAACGATCTCGTCGCATTTTGCCCCAAGTACATCAATATCCGTCGTGGTCAGCTGCTCGCTGCTTTCATCGGCGCCTGGGCCTGTGTGCCCTGGAAAATTCTCGCTTCCGCGCAGAAGTTCTTGGCTTTCCTCGGTGGTTACACCATTTTCTTGGGACCCATGACGGCCATTCTCATGACAGACTACTACATTGTTCGTCGCGGCAATGTCTCCGTCCCGGACATGTACAACTTCCACGGCATCTACCGCTACTCCGCGAGGTGGGCGACCAACTGGCGCAGCGTCGTTGCGATGACTATTGGCTTCTTGCCTCCGCTCCCGGGCTTCATCAACAGCGTCTCGCTCGACACAATTAGCATCAGCCTCGGTGGAAAGCACCTGTAAGTCTTGACACATGCTTGATCCCATACAACCATTCTGACCTATATCCAGCTTCGCCATCGGCTACATCTACTCCTTCTTCGCCGCAGGAATCTTCTACTGGGCCTTGATGAAGTTCTTCCCCCACCCAGATAGCACGCTTTCAGAGCCCAACACGGGTGAAGACATCATCGCCGCGTCCGACGAGAAGCAGATCGCGGCGGGTACGCGCAAGGTCCAGAGGACTATGTGGGAGTACCTTCGCAACCCACGACGCCGCAACAGCGTTGTTTGAAGATGTGTGATGCAATGATAGTACTATACCCCAGGATGATGAAATTTGTTGAATAGTTAATCTCATTCGTTGTTTCAAGTAAGCCTTCAGATATTGTGATATACATCGTAATGTCGATGTCGAGACTTTATCCGCTTACTATACTTGGCGACCACTGCATCGACTTTACTCAAATGGTCGCCTGTTCTCTTTCGCTATCCTGGATGAAGTCCTGCGCTCGCTTCTCGATAGTCTCCACGTCCAAGCTATGCTTCAGTCTTAGGTCGGACGTGCTAACAACCTTGCTTGTTCTCTAGATCATTTCATCATTGGAGATAGATGGGATGGCAAGTTCGAGACTTTGATGCTAACACTTCTAGGATATTGCAATGAAACTTTCGGGCCGCGACCCGCCAACTTCCTTGGCATCTCAGGAGGTCGCACAAGACGTTTGAACGCAGACGGAGGGCTCCAAGTAGCAGACCAAGAATCATATGTTACCTGCTTCCGAGGGTCGAGCCCGAGACATACTTGGCGATCTTGTTTCTACCTTGCAAAGTCAAAAGCGATAGCCTAGTAGGCTATACCCAGAGTTCTCGCCTGCTTCTACAAGATGTTTAGAGTCAGGTTGTTTTAGCAAACAAAAACAAAAGGAATCGCATCTTAAAGTAGCTTTTAGGAATCGGCAATCTCCGGCCCTACGTGTGCACGGCCCCACTCTTTTACGCGAGACCGTGATGGTGGCCAATATTTTGCAAAATTTTGCCCCAGTCCTTCACATACGACCATAGGACATTGAGAACAGAGCTTCCCGTTCGCTCAGCTGTACTTAAGCAGTGTACCGGTGGACTAGTAGTCAGGTGGGTGACCACTGGCGAATCCCCGCTGTTGTATGTTTGTTTTTTCTAGTTTGTTTTTGCAGCAATCGATCAGAAGGCGTTCTAGAGGCATATCACTGCCTCAATGCCTTCTTCAGTTTTTCTTCAGGAAGTCTTGAGGGCATCCTACTTCACATCGAGACTGGGAAAGCTTTGGAAACCGACGGGCTTATGCTCTGGCCACGCTAGCTTGAAAATAAAGGCCATGAAGACCTAGTTACACGTAGCGTTGCGATGCCTCTTGGAGGAAGAAATCTGTCCTTCTCTTTGTTTTGCGCAGCTCTACCATGTTTTACACAATGAGGTTCATTAAGAAAATAACGGAATCGGAATTCTAAATACGCACTCTCGATACATAATTTGTAGACTCCTAAGAAAATGTAGTATAAATCTTAGATCTTAGTACGCTTACTTTATACTCTTACCATGTTTGAGCAAGAAAGTATCTAAGCATCGTCATTAGTACTGTTTAGTATTATCTTTAACACTAGTACTAAGTAAGTCAAAGAATGAAGACAGTAACATATAGTCTGGTAAGTTTTGAGATCAACTATTCGCCTAAACAGCTCGAAAATTGTTATACCTGAGACAAGGGTCTAGATGTTTGGCATAGCTTGACATTTTTCAAGCCCCTGACGTTAGCAGGCATACACACTCGGTAGCCTTCTGAAAGAAACCCTCGCGAAGGACCGTGGCTTCGCTCCTCGCCCGCCTTACATGAAACAGCCTGAACACCACAGTCAACGCTTTCAGCAATTGCATCCAAGCAAAGCTGAATCTGCATCAGTACCTTGTATACAATTTTCCAAGGGGTTTAGGACTTACTTGCGCCCAATACACGTCCGGGACCCCGTCGAAAATGGCACGAAATAATCGTTCAATTCCTTCGCATCTGGACCCATCCATCGCTCAGGCCGGAACTCGGCGGCATTCTTGAAAATCCCTTCATCGCTCATGATTCCGCATGTCGGCACGCTTACAATCGTCTATCACATCTACGTCAGCAACAAATCATCACGCCTATCAACGACTTGAGGAAAGACGAGCTTACACCAGCAGGGAAATACACCCCAGCAATATCCTTGCCTCCAGCCGGCACAACTCTCTCCAGCCCCGTCGCGCTCGTCGGTCGAACGCGCAGCACCTCACGCAACGTCGCATTCAACAGCGGCAAATTCTGCAGAACTGCATTCTCAGGAACCCAATCGTGTCCCAGCTCGCCCGGAAACGCTCCATCTAGCTCTTGCCGCAGCCGCGCCTGCAATTCCTCGTTCCTGGACACAATATCAATGAAGTTGGTCATGGTACTACTCGTCGTATCGCTTCCCCCCACAATGAAACTAATCGACTCAGCAATAATATCCTGCTCGCTGATGCCCTCAGTTTCCTGTGCCTTGAACAGATGCGAAAGCAAATCCTTTTGCGGATCTGAACTGTTCTTGCGCTGATGGTACGCTCGCCGCCCGATGCTCTCGAGGTTCGACGCCGCGCGGAGTCCGGAGCTCCAGAAGGGATCGAGGTAGTTGTAGCGCATCCACGGCCGGATGGATGGTGGGAGTGTGCCTAGTGCGTTTAGGACTTCGCCGCGTGTGTCGATGGTGGAGATGAGGTTGTGTGGGTCTTTGCCTTGTTCGACGAAGCCGAAGGGTGTGCCGAATGCGAAGCGGGCGATGACGTCGAATGCTAGGTAGTTCGCTGCAGATGGGTTGTTAGTTGGGAAACGGTGTGAAGAAGGGCATGTACGTACTCCATACTGAAAAGTCAATGGTATGCGTTTTGACTTCGCTATTGTGGACAAATTCTTCTTCCAGCCCAGGATCTCGCTGTCCATGGCAGGCTCGAATTCAGCCAGAGCTTTTGCTGAGAATGCGGGATTCACGTGCTTTCTCTTTTGCTGATGCATCTTTACATCTCGACAAGTGAACACGACTGGCGTCACTTGAAGGAACGCATCGTAGAATTCGCTCTTGACAAAGCCAGACTTGTGTCCGTACACTTCGGCCAAAGCTTCATAAGAGTCGATAGAAACATGCTTCGGCCCAATGCGAACAAATTTGCCGTATCGTGCATGCTGTTCCGTCACTGCGGCGGACCTGCGAGCGTTGCGACATTGTCTGGCTAGCCAGAAGGGCGTGAACTTCGCAATGAAGGGGCCTGGAATGCGCCGGAGCGGAGAAAGGAACAGTACTTGAATGCAGTAAACCACCTTGTATATATAGGTCAATCGGGTATCAGACACTCAGAAACGGATTGACTCTCACCAGCAGAACACCTAGGACAATGACTATCCCGGTAACCAGATCAGTGAGCGTCATTTTGAAAGACCTTGCGGATGCAAATACTCGAGCTGTGTTCGCGAGATGCCTGCTACCGAGTCTTAATGCATTTATACTTGCCCTCTCGTGTCTACACTTCTTGGATGCGTGGTTCTGTTCATGACTTGTGCACTGGGGAGCGCCACCAGAAGTACATATATAATGTTTGGGAATCTTAGACTGTTCATTAATCATTCCCTTACCCCGCATGTTGGTGCAGCTGCCGCGCAGCACTGCGGGGCATATCACCGAAGTGTTAGAGCACAATCCCAGCGGGGAGGTATTCGACTAGGGCCGATTCCGGGGATTTAAGTGCGAGCATTGTCGGCACCTAGAAATTCGGTATTCTATCATGCAATATCCCTTCGTCCCAAAATTAAATCTTCTTGCCATCACGGAAGACGATCACGTCTGGATCGAGACACATAGTGTTCTGCTAAAGCCCATGATCGTTCGAGAATATAAAACATGATAAAAGTACTGAACCTATGATAAGAAGTTCATAGCCAATCACAATCGTGGATCGAATAAGCTTTTCGATCCATACCGAGACGCATGTCAAGCTAGCCATCTAGCGTTGATCGGCGATACTCTTGTGGGTATCGCCGTGAAAACAGACATGCACTGTGCGCAAAATCCACGGATAAGCACGACATAGTACGTCATGCATTGCAGAGACAGATATGGAGTAGTAAACGAAAACGCATGGTATGACACGATGCAGAGAGAAATTCATGCCGAATGTCCGGCGATGGCCGTAACGAGCTCACGATCAGCACGGCGCTCTTCAATCTAGATTATCTTGCCACCAGTGTTTCGTATGCAGGATATACAATGTTGAAAAGAACATCACTCAGCTCCGCCACGATATCTGTAGTTAGTTTCCCAGATAGAATTAACATCATATCCTCCTGCACGAATGTCCTGGTTAGAACCTCGATATTCTCGTCGATCGTCCATACCGGATTCATGTGTTCTTCATAACCCTTCGTCAACCGTAGCATATTTGATGTCACTATTGCACGATCCTGTATGGGTCTGATCCCTATTATTCTGTATTAGCACCAAGTATGCATCGGCACACAGGGATGCAGGCAACTCACCACAATCACGGATACTTCCCACTTGGAACCTATTAGTTACATTCGTTAAAGTAACAGTGAGAAAGTCTTACCAGGTGCGAACGTGAGACACGTAATCTTCTGGAGGCGTTCGATGCCAGTTTCGTCAAAAGTGATCTTCGAAGAAGGACTAAGTCCTGGCATCAACCTGTGTTGAATGTCTTGCATCACGGTAAAATGTAGGAGGAGATTAAGGCATTCTGGACGAATCGCATCCTTAGCTGCGCACAGGTCAGTTACTTGAAAAACATCAACACATCTCATTTACCTTTGACGATCACATCCTCCGGTCCATCGAAAATCTCCGCATAAGTAGACCCCTCAAACGGAGTATCTGGTGATCCAAGCGACATCTCCCTGAGAGTCTTGAGATACAACCAAAGACGACGCGCCGGTATTGACTGGCAGAAGAGGTCTTTCAGATGTTCTCTTACTCGATTTCTTTTCGCTTCCCGGAAGCCTTGCGTGACAACGTCGATCTTGATTCTCAAGAAGCGCATCTTCTTTACTTGCTCAAAATCCGTGATCAAGGTGCGATAATCTCCGCCTAGTCTTGTAAGGTTCGCACAGTGTGGAAGTTGAGTAAGTTTACATACCGAGTTTCTGATACAACTCCATGAACTCTGTGGGTTTTTCAGGTATGTTCTCGAGGAAGTCCTTCTCAATTTGTCTCAACGACTCCTGCCTTGATTCCTCCATCTCCTCTTCCCCCAGAATTTCTTCATATGACATCAAACCAGTAGAGCCTAGAGACTTGGCAATCGTATCAAGCTTTTGCAGGTACACTAGTCTCCCGTCGTTGTTGGCACGATGGATTACCTTGTAGCCCCGACCATTCGGTAGCTGAAGAAAGTAGTCCAGCGTCTCCCTCAGGGATGATTTTGAACTGAATCCAATCACCCACGTAAGATGTGCGTTGTCAAGCAGTACACAGTTGATTCTGTGTACTTGGTTGGTGTTGATCTGCAAGAATGGGAAGGTGAAGTGGTGGTGTGAACGCCGGGAGCCATCCTCCCCTGGAAGAAGCTCTATCCCATGAGGGAGAATTTGAGAGTACGAGTTCCTCGGTCTCTTCAGGGGTAGATCTTCGAGGCTTGATGTGGCGGCATCCGGATTGTTGTGGTAGCTACGGCTGAGGTCGTAAAGGTTTCTTCTCCATGTCTTCACACTCTCATTGGTGTCTTCCTCTGCATTGGGTAGTAGAAAGCTTCTCAGGACCAGAATTAGCCTTGGAGTGATAGGGGCGAATTCGTGATATGATGACCAGGACGTGACTTCATGTTTTCCGGTTTTTGGGTTCAGCGCTGTGCTATTTGGTCCCTCGTGGACGTTGTAGCAGTTTTCCGTGAGTATGAACTCGGCATTCTTATCATCAGGTGTACAAAATGCAAGATAATACCCTTCCATGTGCATAATGAACCAAGAAGCATCATAGTGGTAAATACTGGCGAGTAATTCTGCTTTCCAGTTCCCTTGCAAGTCGAACTGTATATCCAGGATGGTCTTGATGCTTTTGTACCACACGTCGACTGGATTGTGATATCCATTTTCCGCCATGTACTTCTCGAACTGAACGGCGTCAGTCTGAACGTATCTTCCTGATTTGTCACCATGAAAACGCCGATGGAATCCCGGTCCGCGGTATTTCATGATGAAGAGAAACTTGCGCAGTATATCTCGTTGATCTCGCGACATGGAGAAGCCTTCTTTCGAGGAGTCAAATGCTTTCTTGATCCCAGCTATGATTTGACTGACGCGAGACTCGAGTTTGCTAAATTCTTTCTCCAGCATGTTGTGGTCAGACGCATTTGAAACATCTTGGTACATGTCCATCAGCCCAAAAGTACGTTTGACAGCTGATTCGCATAATAGCGGTGTTGTGCCTTTCAGGTCGATGATGTGCAGGACCGGTTCGCCAGGGTAGATCTTGTTTTTCTTGTGCTTTCTCTTGCGCCCCGTAGAAGACTTCGAATTCAGCGACAGAGGATGGTATTTATGAGAAAAGTTCTTCAGGATGAATTGTGGTATGAAGTGATGAAACTGTGTTTGAGACATTTGGAGCAGGGCTTGATGGCTATGAAGAAAATAGAGGCTAAACGTTTAGTCTACTAACGTCTGGTTCGGGCCGCGGCATTAGACTAAGGGATTACTGTCGGGACCGGAAATACCCTGACTTTAGAAGGAATTGATGGTAGATTTGGAGCGCCCTTCTTCTGAACCGCTGACGACATGCATTACCATGTTATGGTGGCGTCTAATGTTTCCTATCTATTGGCTGATGTTGCTGCGGGGTGATTTGTCCGGCGCCAATCCCACGGGCAAGAAGGGCTCAACACCACCAAAACGGCTGGAATGCAAAGGGCTGAAGATGAGGACGATAGGGGCATTTGTGCTACAGATCAAAGAAAAGCGAAACAGGCACGAGAGGCAACATAGTAAGCGCTCACATGGCAGACCAAGGTGCTGCTGCCTAGTGAGTCGCACCCCAGAGCTGGGCAAAGTTCAGCATGGAAATCTATGCTGACATACGTGTCTGCGGATACTGCAAATTGGGGCGGGCTCGGCCCGGCCCTGTGTGGGGTAGAAAATTAGGCATTAGGCATCGTGACATGGCGCAGTTCTGCAGCATGGGGCACAGCTTAGCGAATGAGAACCAGCAGGTCCCGATGCAGGAGTGAAATCTGAGTGCCTGGACAGCTAAAAAAGCTAGATCTCGACAGAGGTGTCCTCTCAGATATTTTCAATCTGGAGGACTACATTTCTCGCACTAGTCCCTGGGTCGTGTGTAGATTCCTTATTTGTAGTCATACAAGGTTAAATGAATGTAGCTGAACTCAAGTGTCCTTGCCTCTGTATCTTCACAGGCATGGCACCAACACTGTTTGCAGAAGCAATTTACGTGTCTGTCAATGCCTTTTCGCCGTCGGAGAGTAGACCTGGTAAATCAACGAACAGATTGACGACGGCGATCAGAGCCATCAACAGCACGAAGCATATCGGTCCAACAAGTGAGAAGACTGTAAACCCGTACGATGCTCGCTGAAAGCCTGTGTTTTTTCCTAATCTCTCCGTCGCGAGCCCAACTTGCATTGCTGTCAGCACGAAGGCGGCGAAGATAGTTGCGGTTGCCACCCAAGTGAGGTTATCGCGAAAGTATGTGCTATAATTGTGCCAGCTGCGCAAATATGGCCTGAAAAGAGAAACGTTCGTTATGCGGTTGATGGCGTTTAGCCGCGAGAGACGGAGCTCACCGCGATGGAACCGAGCATGTACGTCACACAATCGAACGTTCTTGTGGAGTTCTCTTGCAAGCTCTTTCCACCTTTTCCATGTAATGGTAGAACCATCCGTCTCCAGAGGCAGTAGATGCTTCTCAATAGCGACAAAGTAGTCGCTTTCTGAAGACACTAGACAGGTGTACGAATAGAGCAGACCGAGCGCGGCCTGCCTTGGCTCTTTCATGCACGTTGCCATCGCAGTAGACTTTTGACCAGGGAGCTGACATTCGCAGCCAGGTAAACATTCTAGATGAGTTTTCCAGAAAGACGGCTCGAGGATGAAGCGCGGCAGCGCTTTTACATACAGGGTGCCATTGTCAGCCCATACCAAGTGCAGGTCTAGACGATCCACAAGAGCGATTTGACGACCCATGGCAATTTGGTGATGAAGCTGTGTTGGAGGGCGTCGCACCCCGGCAAACCAGAGGTGCTTCAAGATATTATCTAGCTCCCCAACGGACAGCTCTGTCCTGAGAAAGTGAGGAATGTCTCTGGTGGGATCTCCAACTCTGCGGCGTTTGTGTACTCCGTTACCTTCACTGTAATGGTAAAGTGCCGGCAGGATGTCAACACTCGCCACTTCATCGCTGAAAACATTAGTGATGAACTATGAAGAACATCAGCTCTCGCCGCATTTCCGATTTCGATACTGTTACTCACTGGGCGGCATTCCGAAGGACTTAGGTTAGCCATTTCAAGACTGGTCTCCGTGGTCGGAAGGCCACTTCTCCTCGCCCTCTTAAAATGTTTATCAATGTAGCACCGTATGTCTGTGAAGAGGCCGCCGACGCCGATATCAGATCAGGCTGCTCAGGTTCGATAAAAGACCGAATTCTTGTTCCGAAAGTGGCGGTGCAACCGACACAATCCCCGGGGCAAGTTTCAGTTTCAGCTGCTGCAAGCTGCCTGCGCCATTCGCTTAGGTTAGCCGTATCGGGTCGAAGAGCCAATGAGCAACCTAGGCATTCGTTTGCATATGTCCATGTCACGCGCATTAGGCTCGCTTTGCACGGTCAAAGTGGGCGGCCATCCCGTCAGCCACAAAGGTGTGCGAAATGTGACACGGTATTGAAACTGCGCCCCTTTGTATACGAGCCTCGCAAAGCGTGTGTATATATCTCAACCCGCTTGCAGCTGAGGTTGCAAGGCGTGCGCGAAATAATGGACTTTGGTTCTATGCATAGAAGTTTGCCCATGTATAGATACACAGACTGTACGTAGTGTTCGCCGCCAGGATGGAGGCAAGTGCAGCTGATGTTATGCACTAGATGATAACCTCCGTATGATTGATGATGTCGGCGCCATCCCACTATACATTTTTCTAGAGCTCTGGTACATTCTCGTAGCCGCCTCCGCCGGGCCAGTCGCCGTCGCCGTTGGTGAACACGTTTCGCACTCCCGAGCCATTGGAAATGGTTCACCCTCTGCCAATTCTTTCGAAATAGGGCTTGTAGTCACAACCTTCATCTCACTACTCGGAACCATAAAGAGAATATGGCGACCTACATTTCCGTCTACTCCCAAATGGATGGAAAAATTGAGCAGCCGACAAAGAGTCATGGTATCCAATCGAGAACAGACCATCTCGACGTGGACAGCAAACGCGTCAAGCTACGCCTCCAAGCGATTCCGATGGCGGATCGAAGCACCTGACTTCATCTGCGGGAGTGTACTTCTCTCTTCTTTGGTGGTGCTGTTGCTCATACTGCTCATTTTCGCTGCATTTCTTGCGGTCTACCTCGGCTTTGGTGTTGCTATTGCTGCTCTGACGACACAGCTTTTCTTTGGAGAAGGTCAGTACATGCGCTTTTCATGGCACATGGCAATTTGAGTGTTGATGGCGATTGCAGTTCCAATCTGGGTCCTCATATCAGCAATACCGACGGCGTTGCACTTCAACCTTGGTCTAATCCGTACGTCCGTCGTCTGCCGTTCTTCCAATGATCTTTGTATATGCACGGATGATCTAATCTGATTTGCAGGCAGTGGCAGAGCGCCAATTGCTGTTGTAGCATGGACAATAGCTGGGGTGATCTTCGCCGCGATGGCGAAGCGCGAGGGTCAGCACTTCTTTCCCGACTCCGAAGTCTCACGTTGCTTACAATGAACCACTCAGGACACCAAATCTGCTCGCTCAGGGCAGGAGCTTCAGCAGGAGCAGCGAGTGGCACTATGTACTGGGCAGGAAGATTACCGATACACTTATTGAACGGCACTTTCCATGAAAGGTCCCAGAGCTGGCCTCGTGAAGAAGTGACCGAACACAACTATTACGCACGACGTTTGTTCCCACCACTGAATAACAATAACGGTGCTCAGACCACGCTCCGTAAAAGCGAGACTGAAGAACGCGTACAAAAAGCCTTCATGGATGAGTCGAAAGAGCTTGGAATGAACCCCGGCATGCACAAAGTCTACTGGTCGCGGCCCGCCGGCATCGACAAAGTTTCGCACTACGTACTTCTGGTTAATGGCCACAAGTACGAACTCAGGGACGTATCTGAGGCACGTGATAGGTCTTGTATCCGCTATAGGACCGCTGAGGTCGAATATAACGAACCCGTAAAACACCTGGCTCGTGTAGGAGATCTGAACAATACAAATGCTGGGCCCATATTTGAGTTGCTACTGGTAAGTCAGGCTACCAATAACAATTGCTGTGGTTGCTGATGTGTAAAGATCGGCTGGACAACGTTCACCCATGAAGAAATCGATCGAATATGCAATCAAGCTGGCGACAAATGGACGTACACCAGGGTCTTCCGCCTCGGGAGTAACACTGGCAACTGCCAGCACTTTGTACGCAAGGTCGCGGAGGCACTCATCGAGAAGAAATATCAGGCGATCAATTGGGGTTGGTTTCGCCATGATCGGATGGGTCCTATACAGCTCGCTCAACGTGCTGCCATTGACCAAGCTCAGCGCGCAGAAGACCGCCAGTTGGACAACTTGCATAGATAGTAGCAATAACTAAACCGCATGGGGACGATAAACATTGCTAGCTCTCTACCGGCTCGAAGTACTTCCACATCTTGCAGTAGTGAGCCTTGGGAGTCGGTGCGAGAGGCTAACGTTGCTGGGAGATGTGAGGTCCGGAATCGTTCAACGGGAAGGAAACAAGCTTCCACTGAAGCTTTGCCAACCGCTCTTGGCAGACTAACTACCAGCTGTCACCATCATCATAGTCTTTGCCAGTCATGAAGAAAGGGCGATGACGACTTGAAGTCTTCTTACACTGCCCCAAGTTGCTCACGAACCCACTGTCGAAGGACTCATCCCATGGACTCGCTCAAGACGAAGTGACGCGATCTGATGGCCTCAAAGCTTCTGGCAATATTCTCTCCGTGCATCGGGCCGGTTGCAAGTACGGAGGCAGTCAGCTTTATGAGTAAACAGAACAATCTCGCCGTCAGCTCGTCCATCGACAAAATCTTTGAGACTCAGCACGACCTGAAACACTCAGTCAATGATCGTATTCTTTCAGGTCCTCACATCTTTCATTTATTACCCTCCCAACATCTCCTCCTCACCTCTTCGCAAATTCACTCAACGCCGCCGCCCACGTCAAATACCACGTCCTACTCGCCCCGCCATCAATCCACCTCTCATCCCAAAACCCATTGATCCCATCACGGAAGAAGCTATAGCTCGCCTTGGGGTCGATGAGCGCCAAGTTCGCGTACAGAATGCCACGCCAGCCGCCTGGTCGCACGGATTAGCAGCCGTACAACAAGGATGTGTGTGCGCGAAGAGAACGTACCATCAACATTCGTCCTGCCATTACCGAAGAATCGCTCCCACTCTTCTCTGACGAATTGGCGTTGGCGCAGGTAGTATGTCGGCGGGCTAATGGGAACCATGTGGATACCGTGGACAAGGGCATCGGTGGAGCCGAAGTATGCTGTCGTGGATATCAGTACCGAAATGCGCAATCAGAAAAGGCAACGTTATGACATATCTAGTGACAGAATGAAACTTGAGAAGTCAAAAGGATTCATGATAGGTTGATATTGTACAAGACAGGGAAGTCTATCGCGAGGGACTTTTGAATCCTGGGAACGGATGGCAGAGCAGTGGTCCGCACCAACGATCCAGGGAATGCTGGCGCAAGACTGTGCGGGGGTAGATGCGTGCTAGGGGTATCCATACTGGTATAATCAACCTTGTTCTCGAACAAAATCCCCGCGACTTTGTTCTGTAGGAACCGCGCGGGATGGTTCGTGTTGTTGCTCTGGAGGTAAAAATAGTTGTTGAAGGATCGAGCTTGGATGGCAAGCATAAGATTCCCTGCTGGTGTTAACGGTTCGTTCTCGGCTCATACAATTCACCCAGCGTTGAGCGCAGTTACAGCGGCATGGCGTCAAAGTGATCAACATACCTCTCTTCTCCATATTCAAGTCCCCACTGACCTTGCCCCACATCTTGACGGCAAAACTCGCAAACGCATCCTCACTCGTACTCTCCTGATCCTTGCCGTCTGCACTCTCAAACAGCCCTTTCGCCCAGCTATGTCCATGGTACCAATCAAAGCTTCTCGAGAAAGGATAGTCGCGACCGCTATAGTCACTCTCTGCAAAGTCCTTGACAAGCATATTCGTCCAAGCTTTGTTGTCGCCTTGGCCCAGCCACGCAGGATCGAGATACCCAATAACTGCAGACGTGTATACGAAATATCCGAAGTGGAAGTGGTGATCGTTGTAATAGGTGTTCCCAAAGTCAGCACCGGAGTCGTTGAAGCCGGCATTAGACACGACACCTTTCCAGCTATCATCGTAGAATATTGGGTGTAGTTGCTGGTTCGCGACATAGCGACTCATTTCTTGCTTGAGCTTCTCTAGACCCGCTGTCGCAAGCGTATCATTCATCAAAACGTCTTTGCAGACCCAGACAATGGTGGCAAACTTCGCGAGCGACTTTCCGGCCCAGTACAAGGAGTCTTGAGGAATGGCCTCGGTCATGGCACGGCGAAGATCTCGCTCTGCGACAGCGGCAATGAGCGCGAGGACTTCAGGTGGGTAGCGTAAGCGGGTATTCGCATTCATGGTAGGGTTCCAAGGACCGAAGTGCATAGAGACAGGAAGGTTGGGTTCGGTGAACGATAACTTCTCGGCCCACACCGCGGTGGCCATGCCTTTAGTCGTTGTGCGAAGCTGAAGTCGCGTGATCTGGGGTTTGAGCTCAGGCTCAATAGATTGGATATGATGTGGTAGTGCAAACATGAGGAGGGGAGAGCCGCCAATCTTGACATAGTTGAGGGCATATGTGCCTCTATTGTCGTTCACCACAGCAGTGAGCTTCGCTTCGTATACGAATGCTCCCGATGCTTTGTCGTAGATCGCTTCACATTCAGTACCGGATGGGTTCTTGGCTACTTGAATCGTACCCTTGAAACCCGGAGGCCCGATGATTGTGTTCGGATCCAGCTTGAAGAATCTGTCGGCGGCGTAATCAATACCGGGTACGGGGTTGACATAGATCAGCCAGTCCCGGCCGTCCAGATCTTTTACTCGATATTTGGCAAAATTTCCAATCATGATTGGTCCACTGAAGTCAACGAAGCCCTTGCCACCAGTCTGTATCGTCGGCATTGCGTTGCGATATCCAGCCGTGACAAAGCTCATTCCTTGCACTACTGGGAATGTGATCTTTGGTTCCTGTGGCGTAGACGGTATACTGAGGTTTATGTTGACCGAGAACGGCAGATGTGTGTCGGTGGTGAGGAAGGTCTCCTGGGCCAGCTCCCTAGCCGAGAGTATGAGCGATTGTTTGCGAAGAGGGTTAAAGTAAACCTGTACCATATCAGCTCAGCCAGGTTAATCTTACATCCGCCTTAATACATTCGGCGGGTCTCCAACACCATATCCCAAATCACTCTCCTCGATATGGCTGATGCACATGCCCCATGACTTCAACAAGCCTGGCTCCTTCTCATCCCATCCCTTGCCCCACCACAAGGAATATGGATGCGTCCATATCGGCTGATTCTGCTCTCCAAGGAACACATTGGCGTAGAACTTGTTCGTATTCATCGTTCGATCCTCGTTGTCTTCCACCCCCTTCCTAGGCACTGGGTGATGGCGACCAATCGGTATCTGAGGGAGGATATTGTCGATTTGAATCGGGACGAAGATGTTGTCAGGTGGGATCTCGGCTGCACTACTTGAGACTGGTGCAAAGCCGAAGGAGTTAGCGATGCCCTTGCGAGCAGACTGCCACGATTCTTTCCATGTTGCAGGGTCTTGGGTGTGGTGGAACGATGCAGACTTCGCGGGCTTGGAGGGTCTGGTAGGCTCGACTTCCTTCGATTGTGGCTGGCCCATCGAGGGCGCAATATTGCTCTCAAAGACTGGAGATATGAAGAGACCGCCTTTAAGGACTGACTGTTGTACAGGTGTCGAATCTTGGATGTCGTTCGCCGATGTAAGAATAGGGTACGGCGCAATTGATGCAGTAGGTGAGATAGTCGAAGGTGGCAGTTTGGACGTCAAAAGACCGGCTAGTGGTATTGAAGCGCATATAATAGTGCCCGAAGCCCATTGTGCTGCTGTTGTGGTAGCCTAGGCAAGTGCAACGATCAGTGTACTGAAGTGACAGCCAGTTTGCGCATCTGCGCGTCTCGAAAGCCCACGACATCTTCAAGTGCGACCACAAAGACTCGGCATAATTCACGAAACCAAGTGGAGACAAAGAAAGACAGAGTTATTATATGGGTATACGGAGGTGCGATGCGATAGGCAGAAAGCGCTATTCAAATGCGAGTGGGCGTAAAGTCGCCACTTCCATACGACGCGAGAACGTACATCTTCGCTTGACTCTTTGATATATTCAAGACCTTTGATGTTCGTATAGCCACACTTAAGCTCGACGTTGGCTTCTGGCTTCTGCCCTTTCCCATAGTCAAATTTACCTACTACGTTTGTCGGATGAGTTACGCCTAGGGAGACACATCGCAGTACTGTTAGCACAACCACCCAGCGAACCGTTCTCGCTCGCATACTGGTCATCGAGAGGTTAAGCAGCCTCTAGAACTAAGACGAGTGGCACAAATGGAGTGGCGGCGATCAGTTGGCAGACTGGACTGCATAAGTCCGCTAGCGCGGCCGCAGTTCCCGTTTTGCATGAGTTGCATACGTCTGACATTCAACAAACGGTGTTAGCCTC
Organism: Paraphoma chrysanthemicola; assembly: GCA_020744225.1. NCBI lineage: Eukaryota > Fungi > Ascomycota > Dothideomycetes > Pleosporales > Phaeosphaeriaceae > Paraphoma > Paraphoma chrysanthemicola. Next base: position 971,626 of record JAGMWG010000002.1, read on the forward strand.
ATGTATACATCGGGAATCGAACGCAAGTCAACCGGAGCGAATGATGGAAATATTTTCCCTGTGAAGTATACCTTCAGTCCAGCAATCAAATCAATCTGCACCGTGTCTGATCACGAACCGCACGTACCTGACATCCAGCTACACGCTATGCCCCACGTACAACGTACACAAAGCGCAAAAAAAGTCCTCACCACAACCGCACAGCTAAGTTGCCATCTACATCACTTATCACCTGTCATCCAAATGCATTCAATAATCTCTTCATTCATGAATTACGCCAAGCTACCAACTCACACCAACGGCTTCCGCAACGGCGCAATAACACCCTGCTTAACAATAACCCTCGGCTTCGTCGCAGCCTGGAACGTCTTCTTCGTCGTCCACTCCTTGCCCTTTGGCACCCGTAAGCTGCGCTCATACTGCTCTCTGGTCTCGAAAGGGAACGGCAACTGGCTGGCCATGTATTTGACATTTGGTTTCTGGCGGCGCTCATTGATGATGACTTTGTCGAGCTTCTTATCCTTGCGCTTTTCCGCGTCGATGCCTTCTCTTTTGGTGACCGTCTTGTAGCCCTGGTTGCGCTTTTTCTGCGCGGGCGTCATGCCTTCACCTGTCCACGCGCCCCAGCCAGGTAGCTCGGTGGTGATCTCGGTAGACTCTTCGTCTTGGACAGTGGCTTGCTTCTCGGACTCGAATTCGGCGGCTACGTTGTCGCCAGCAAAGCCCTTGGCGGTGAGTGCTTGGTTGCGGAGGACAAGGTCGAGGTCGATGCCTTCATCCTCGAGACCTTCCTGATCGTCGTCATTGTCGTCGTCCTGACCGCCAATGACCGTTGCCCAGCCATCATCGTCCGTAGCCGTAATTCGTTGTTGCAAGAAAGGATCGATTGTGGTCTCCTGAGGTTCTGTGGCGGCTTTCGCTTTTGATGTTTGCTTCTTCTTCGACTTTGACTGGCTTTGTACGCTGGTCGCAGTCGGCTCAGCCTGCAAAAGAGCAGCGGGTTTGTCTGCTTCGCTTTTCTTCTCCTTCTTTGCCTTCATCAGGAACGGATTCGGCGCGTTCAACTCAGCGTCAGCGGGTGTGGTCGATGTCTTTGACTTCTGCTGCTTTACCACTGCATTGTCGAAGGGGCTGTTCTTCGTGGGCTTGGTCACCGAACGCGATCCGTTTGACAACCCATTCGCTGGGGGTGCAGCTTGACGGTCGTTCACATCATCCTCGTCGGACCCGGGGTGCTCTTCGAACTCATTTCGATCGACATGGACGCCCGGAAGCGTCAAGTCTTTGCCAGGACCATACGTGCGTCGTCCGACCTTTGTGGAGTTGTCCACCTCGGCATCACTTTCGCTATCCTCACCCGCCAGCTCACGACGCATGCGCTCGATATCCTCATCGTTTTGCTTGCGGCGTGCGGCTTCAGATCTCTGCATGAAAGCCATCTGGCCAAGTTTCGAAGTGTCTGTCGAGAACGGGTTCTGCTTCAACTTGCCGAGCGATCGCTGAAGAGCTGCATCATCGGCGTTCTCAACATCGCTGCCGTCCTCACTCTCATCATCGTCGCTGACTATATCGGAGTCATCTTCGTCTTCGCCACGTACAGCTTTCCCCTCCACACGACGGCGCAGCTCTTCATTGCGTCTTGCCATCTCTGTGACTCCATCGAGCGCATCCTGGTCCCACGCGGCACGACCAGTGGCTTTGATGCCTTTGGCCCATTTGCTCTCGCGATGCTTGGCGCCCATGCGTTCTTCTGCTCGCCGACGATCATTGTACTCGCGCTCTTCTTCCGATATGTCAACGCCGTCATCCTTAAGCTGACTGCGCTCCTTCTCCATGAGCTTTTCGCGCTCCTTACGATGCACTCTGCGATAGGCCTTGCTCTTGATCTTCTTGATGCGCTTCGCGCGGATCTCCTCGCGGAAGAGCAATTCTCGCTCCAGACGTAGCTTTGCCCTATTCCTCATGACCACCTCGATAGGGAGCTTGTTCATCTCGAGTTCTTCCCGCTTCTGAAGCTGATCCTCGTCATCCTTGCCGTTTGAAAGCCCACTTTGTTGCAGTATAGACAGAATGGTACTTTCAAGGTCGTTCGCTGGTGCGGATGTGGTGGTTGGCTGGAGGCGGTGTTCTCCAACAGCTTCACCTCCACTCTTGTTTTGAAGCGGGAACATGAGATGCTCCGCGCGGCGGTTGCGTTTGATTGTGTCCGTCCATCGCTCTAGCGTTTCGTTGGCCTTTGCGTTGGCAGCCGCGCGATCGAGCTTATCCTGTTGTCGCTTCGGGAGAGGAGCGTCCAACTTCCGCGCTATGTCGGTGCGCTTGGATGACTTGTCGTCCTGCAACAACTTCAAAGCGCGCTTCTTCTCCTCGTCGGCGACCTTGGGCTTGAAGCTCAGTAGATCCACCTTCCTGGCGACTCCGAACTCGTCAGGCACGGCTGACTCGTGGACTTCCACCCTCCTGCCCCGCGACTTTTCTTCACTTTCTGTTGCTAATGAAGAAATGAGATCTTTCAGCTGTGCTTGTCGATCGTCCTCATCGTCCTCGTCTTCATCTTCGTCAGACGAGAAATCAGAAGCACCGTCAGCCGCGACATCCTCTCCTTCACTCGGCGCCTCGTCGCTACTGTCAAATGCCGATGCCTTCTTTTTCTTCTTCTCCTTTCGCCGCCGCTCCTCGGCTTCTTCCTCCTCGTACTGATCAAGCGCCGTGGCCAGATCAATAGCGTCATCGCCAAGATCGTCGTCGTCTTCCTCTTCGCCATCTGCGCTGTCGCCCTCTTCCATGTCGATATCGTCGTCGTCCTCATCGAGCTCCTGTTGTTTCCGCGGCTTCTTCGACTTGGCCTTCTTGTTCGACGAGCTGCCGCGAAATGTGAAGTCCTCGAAGCGCTCCTCGTCGCTCTCGCCAAACGCCTCGTCGGAATCGATATCCTCGTCGTCGTCATCGTCGACGTCTATATGGCCCATAGTCCAAGTATTGCCGTCCGAATCACTGCCCTCGTCGAACGTCTCCTCGCCGCTTCTCCGCTTGCGCCTTTGTGGCTCGCCGTCTTCATCCTCATCTTCCTCTTCGTCCTCGTCCTCGTCGCGAGGTCGCTTGCGCTGAGACGATCCCTCTACTTCGCCGAGGCGGTTGCGGCTTATCTTGACTTTCTCCGGGTTTTCATACTGGGCGATGGAGAAGGCATTGAGCGCACGCTTGGCCGCTTTTTTGGGGTTTCGTGGATTCGATCGCGCCTTGGCAGGTTGGCTACTGCTCTGGAGCGAGCTTCGAGCGACTCGAGGCGGCATGGTGAGCGGCGTGTGTGTAAGTGCGCGTGAAGTGTGACGGCGGACAAAATGTCGTCGAAATCTTGGCGGTCGCACTTTTTTGCGGGCAGCGAGCTCGGGCCAACCACCTCCGACAGAACTCCGCAACTCAGTTCGCGTGTATCCACCAGGAATTATTGCTCGCTCGACGACGTCAATCGCATCCATTTGTCGCGGGCACCATGTTCAAACCAACGCCCTCTCTCCAGAAAATGCTGCGGCGACTGCCACTGTCGCCAAAGCAGGCCGGCAAAGAATACTACAAGGGCAACCGAGTCGGGTCCATGGGCACCATTGATCGCTACGGCAACTTCTCGCCAGACTGGAGCAAAGTGCGGACATATGTGTATCCGTTACACGGCACCAAGAACAGCGAGGTGCGATCATTGATTTGTGGCATTGGCGGCAGTGGTGACTAATGCGACGCAGTTGACGCCATTCGTTGCGGAGAGCACAGAAAAGACTCGACAGACACAGGACGGATACGAGAACTACCCGAAGAAATTCACAGGCGAGGACTATTTGAAGGCGTGGAAAATTGCCGGTGGACACGATGTGGTCGACACTGCGGTGACTGGGGGTGTGGATCCATACCGGAATATGCCCACGCCTTTCGAGGAGGGACCAGCGTCGAAGTCATGACCGGTGGCATAATCGGAAGACGTGAAGGCTATTCTAAATATAGAGATACGGCTGCGTTGTGATATCAGAGGCATTATAAGGCGTTACATGGGCATTCAAGAGCAGGAATCGGGATGGTGGCGGTTTGGGGCAGTCGACCCACACCACCAGTGTTATTTACAACCTAAGCCCAGGGTTGGCTATGTGATGAATATTGTACATTGTATACTGGGTATCAATTGCGCTCTCAAATGCATCCGTACCTCCAATATCATACATGCACACCTTTTCTCATGCATCTCTCCTCACACCCAGAAAGTAGTTCCCCCACTGCTCGCCACCCTTGACCTCTCTCCACCCGATTCCAGGCACATACACGACTCCTAGGCTCTTCACACTGCCCCAGCCAGGCTGTTTCGCGAACCATCCCCTCAGCTCATCCTCGTTGACGTACTTGGACCACTCGTGCGTCCCCTTGGGGACAATGCCTAGTACATCCTCAGCCATCACGTTCGTAACCACCCAGCTCGTCCACGTGCGTGCGATGGTGCTGAGAATGAGCCAGCCGCCGGGCTTCACGTGTGGGAGGAGGTGTTCAAGGAACGGCCCAGGCGCATTGACATGTTCAAGCACTTCAAACAGAGTGACAATGTCATATGCTTCCGTCGGCGACGCGGGGAGCGGAAGATCTTCAATCGAGGTATTGAGGTACGTCAACTTCCCCGCGCTTATGAGTGTTGGATCGCGTCTCTTATGGCCCTCTGCGATCTTGAGGACCTCGGGTGTGGGATCGATGGCCGTGACGGACAGCGTGTTGGGCAGACGGGCGGCTGATTCGGCGAATATGCCGCCGCCGCAACCAATGTCTAGGTAGCGGAGCTTTTGTGGTGTGAGGGAGGTGGTCGGATCGGACGAGCGACATTGGGTGATGAAGGAGTGGCGGAGCGGGTTCATGAGGTGCAGGAGCCGTGAAGGGCCGTGGGGGTCCCACCATGATGATGCGAGCGCATTGAAGTGCGATACTTCGGTTGGGTCGACAGTGCCGGTGCTTGTGGTAGGGTTGTGTCTGGTGCTTGGTGACGAGGAGATGGCTCGCGAAGCTGCGGGCGCAATGCGATGTGCTAGGCGTGTTTGTGTTGCTGGACGAATTGACGTCTGCGAGATGCATCGTCGTATTAATCGTGCCGCGATGGCCGGATTGTATGGCTTCATTTGTGCAATTGGGTTCTGCGTGATCACGGCGTCAGAACTTTGATCGCATTGATGTCACCACAAGTTGAAGTTCGATGGGCAAAGCACAGGCCCGATGCTCCACAGGGCTCGCCCACCAAGTCCGTCTTCGAACGCACCATCACCACGACAAGTGAACTCACCTTCATGAGATAGGAGCTTATCAGGCATCGACATACTTTGTCCCGATTCTAGCTTTGCTGATGCAGACTGTAGGCCCTAGACTTGCTTTATTGCAGAAGCCTAAACTTCCCGAGGTCAGGGCTGCCACTTCGTTTCTTATTCTTCAATTTGTCTCCTAGAATGCTACAAGGCCACACAGCGCTAGCTAGACGTGCAGAACTATAAAGGCGGTGCTTGGTCGAACAATCACTAATGCCACTGAAACCTGGTGGGTTGGTCCGCATAGCGTTTCCGCATCGCTCAGGACCATCTCGTTGCTGATCACCCGTAAGTACGGAGCAGATCCCGTCTGCTCAAACTCCTCCTTGCATCATGACAATAGATCCGTATGAAAGTCAATCGTGTCAAATCATGAGTTGGGCGTGATTTCTTAAGGCAGCTTGTTAAAGCATCGGGTTTGCAGCCTTATTGAGATGCTGGACATTGGGGAGGCCCCAACTCCAAGATAAATGGTCTTTTGATGATACTTTGCCAAATTTGAGGTCAGGCGTCCTTTATATAGGGATAGCAGATCGTTTCCTTCGATCAAATCCTTGTTCGTGGAAGGCTTCACTGGCCAAATAATCATATCGTACGTAGCCATCTTGAAACAGCGGCACGAATATTGTACCAGAAGCCGTTGTATCGATGACATGTATTAGATTCCAGCGAGTGTTAGTACGCCACATCTCGTAGAACACAGTCGAGGGGCTGCCTCTGGATGAGTGGAGCATTCGAGTTCGTGGTCAACTACAATGACCTCTGCTGGTGCAACAATGCCTAGGTATCTTGCATAGCATCAAATGCCAGACTTCAGTCGAGCCTCCAGCTGAATCTCCCTTCCCTTCCTAAAGTAGGGCAGCTTACTCTTCATCGCCACGTCAGACGTCCTTCAATTATGGGCGGGGTATCATGCACGCCCACGCCGCGGATTCGTATTGGGACTAGCGGGCTTATGACAAGACTCTACGAATGCCAGCCTGGCTCACGCGAGTCTTGCATATCGTCTTCATGATCGACTTACAGTACCCGTTCGACCTAAACCCGAACTTATATCTTCCGAAAATATGTTTAGCGGTCAATTTCGGAGTCTGCGGCTTGAGTCACCAGGGCGTGAAAGATACGATGGCTCCACTGATACAGCTTTGCCACTATCTGCAGGACAGAGTTGTGAGGTTTGCGTCCACTTCGGCAAGCTATTTACGGAGAGCGATGTCAAGAAAGTCTTCTTGGCAGAAGACGTGTACGCAAGGAATTGTCCCGATCACAGTCCATTGTTCAAATGGATCAAGACAAACTACGAAGACCGTCAGGCGCGCAAGAGAAGAGCATATTTAATCCGGAGACATTATCATATCGATGGCATTGGTCTGGGTAGAAAGGCCAATGGTATTCCCTGGGTGGCAGCTCTCGATTACAAAGGCCGCCAAGGCAGAAGCTATCAGCTTCTTTTTCAATCAAGCCAGGCTCCCGTGGGTATGCAAGGTCCTCCATATTTGGGTGTGCTTGATTCGAAGTGGATCGATTTCAGTTCGGCAAAAAGATGGCTGGAGAAGTGCACGACACAGCACACATCGAGATGTCAGAGTAGTTCTGACCTGACACATGTGTCTCCAGCCTGGCTCATCGACACAAAAGACAACTGTTTAGTATCAGGAGAAACCGTTGCCCACTTTGTAGCTTTGAGCTATAGGTGGGGTCCGTCAACACATCAAAACATTGACTCTGTCATATTCGAACAGATAGCAGTCCCGGGCGGACTTGTCAAACACGCTGAACATATCTCGCCTACCGTTCGTGACGCAATGCAAGTAGTGCGTGCAATAGGCGAGCGATATTTATGGGTTGATGCAATCTGCTTGGCGCCAGATGATAAGACCAAGCTGGTTGAACAACTACAGCTCATGGGATCGATTTATGCCTCGGCACGACTCACCATTGTCGCACTTGATGGCGACGCAACGACTGGACTGAAAGGCACTGGAGCAATGCCGCGAAGCTTAGAAAACGTTTTTGATTGGAAAAACGGTGCCCAAATTCTGGCTAGATATTTACCCAGTCTGTCGGCATTGGAGGTGGACGCCTCAGAATACTTTCGGCGTGGATGGACATTTCAGGAGTACATCCTCTCTCGAAGACGACTCATTTTTGCCAATCAACAGATTCATTGGCAGTGCTTCGGTGGTTCCTGGCATGAAGACTGCCCAGACTGCAACGATGAACATGTTGAGAGCAACTTGGCACGATATACAAGAATGCCCAATATCGAAGCGGGATGGCCTGATTTCGAGGAGTTAAATGGCCTAATTATAGAGTACAACGCCCGAGAGCTTTCGTTCCCTGAAGATGCTTGTCCCGGGATTACTGGTCTGTTTACGTACATTGAGAGTGCATTCAAGGGCGGGTTTTTGTTCGGGCTGCCGAGAGAAAATTTCGACGCAGCACTGATGTGGGGTTGCTCCTTCGGAAGAGGCATGCTCAACGGGCCCATTTATTTAGGACTTCAGCGGAGGAAGCCATCTGGTCGAACAGGCCACGGCCTGCCAAATGCAGCTCTGCCATCATGGTCATGGGTAGGTTGGAGAGGCTATCCCATTGTTATACTCCGAGATGAGGAACAGTATCTCGCCTCGGACACGACTAAATCGAAGGGCGTCACTTTGGCGAGTGGGGTTGTCACAGTCCCAATAACGCAGTGGTTCAGTCACAGCAGTCCGGTCACAGATAACAAGGCCATCGTTACACCCCACCCAGTAGGCTCCGATGCCACTCCATCAAATCCGGTCTCTTCTTTTGACGCTAATGTCTGGAAGCGGATCAAATATGTGGCAACTGAGCATGGTTGTGAGGGCAAAGCGATACGCAATCTGCCATGGGGATGCAACGGTGAGTACGTATACGAGCACATCAATTTCCCAGGCAAATTCTATTGGCAGCCGCTCCCACGTTACAGCTCAGGCGGGGAAACAAATTCGCCGTCTCAACTCGGGAACCGTTATATCTCATGCCAAACGAAACGACTGTGGCTTGCAGCTGTTGCACTCCCCGCTATCAGATTCGAAGTCTTGTGTGAGGTGCATCTTAGTCTGTATGACAACCTCGGGAGGGTATGCGGCTGGCTCCAATTGCCAAATGATGGGGAAATGTCTCACTTTCAGAGGGCCGACATCGCTGAGAGATGGAGAACTTTCATTCCTCCTCTAGCCGACGAAGGAACAATCTTGAATCTCTTCCCAGCAGACGATGAACTGCTTGAACTAGTCGCAGTTTGCATGTGCAAATACCCTCAAGGCGGTCATGAAAGCCGTGAGGTGATTTATGATGACTTTTACGGTGTGCTGTGGATTAAATGGGTCAATGGTGTTGCTTTCCGACATGGATGTGGATATGTTGCAAAGGCTATGTGGGACGAGCATGAACCGCAAATGGTTGATCTGGTACTGGGTTAAATTACGTCTAATCTGATCGATGATTGCACGGCTCTCCTGGCTAAAATGTATCACCTGCCCTTAATTCATCTCACGGTTGTGCACCGTAAGCATACACATAATGATTTGCGAAACAGGGCTCAATTGCACGGATAATGGTTTCACAGGACCAGCGCTGATTGTTGAAAAACCACCATTAAATGGTCCTTGAAGCAGACTTTCTGAACCTGCAACCAACTTATGAGCGCAACTGATTCGAGTAGAGCCAACTTAGAGCGACGTGTTCATCGACCCATCCCGACCCTCCTCGCTCTAGAGGCCATCGTTACTAATGCGAGATCGTGACTATGATTGTTCCATCATGCAACCTTGCCATGGATGCTTGAGATACCAGTCCTTTGCAATTTCTTCGGTAGCAGTGGCTGGATGACGCCAAGCCAGACTGTGTCGTAGAGTCTATAACTGTTAGCATAAGGTCGTTCAACTGTGTAGTACGGAACCTTACGAGGGTCCGCCATCAGAGGCTTTGCTACCCGGCTCTAAGCTCCCCCAGGCGTTTCCACTTGAACAACACGGACTGTTCGTTCCCCAGAAGGGACCCGCTGCCCATGCTGCCCAGCCAATGTACTGACATGCTATTAGTACTCATGCTACACACTGAAGCTATTCGCAAAATGAGACTTGTGACATACTTCAGTATTGTTTGCCACATAGTTGAGCATATCCTTAACATAGCCCGCACATTGAGTGCCGTTCGGAGAACCCCATTCGGTGACCATGGCTTTCATGTTGTGCTGTTTCAACCATGCAGTCAATGGTGCATAAACAACGGGCGTAGAGATCGAGCACACATCTGAGCCACCTTCTTCAAAGTACTGATGGACATCGATTGCTTTACACTGTAAGCCATAATGCACAGAGTCGCGATTTGGATTCAACATACCAGTGTTGTTGGCGGGATCCTTAAGTTTGTACATCACAGAAGCTGAGGATGGTGAGTTGCCCGTCCAATCTTCTGTCCAATGCCGCGCTCCTGACCAGGCATTGCCTGGAGCGAGAATTCTGCATTCAAGTTAGTTTCAATGCTAGATACGCAATTAGGGTGTGATTTACAGTTGCCTAGCACCCGTCTTTCGGATGGCGGTAATGGCCGCTTGGTTGTTAGCGAAAATGAGGTTGGTGTCCATAGAATGCGGCTTAGCCGTCGTTAGCATTAGGCCCCTTGTCTAACGCGGATTGCCTCACCTCATTCATCAGCCCGAATATGACCTTCTCATTCTTCTTGAATCGACGAGCGAGTTCACCCCAAAAAGCACCAAATTGTGCAGTGGTTGCTGCAGTGGGATCAGAGCTGTTGCCGATGACACTTCCACTGTATGGCTGCTGAGAAGGATTGTTGTAACGCATATAGTTGTGCGGGTCGAGAAGGGCGTATGCGCCCTTGGTAACGGTGATGTAGTTGATCGCGTCCGCAAAATGTCCGAAATGCTTCGCAAATCAGTAAATTTGGACGCTTGTGATTGGAACACGTACCGTCTCGTTGAACTTTGATCCAAGCCCTGTGCTCAGTGGGCACATGCGCTCGAGCAAGAATGCAACACGGAATAGATTGATCTGGATTGTGCTTGTTAGTTAAGAGTCTTGACAAAGTCATCGAAGTCTTACTCTATTCTTGTCAACGTACACATCGACTCCAGCCTTGTCAATGAAGGCATAGTCTTTCCCAAAGACACCAGGCAAGCCGGCATTGGCATCACCGGTCGGGCCTGTTCTATTTGTCAGGACTTGCCCCATGGTTTCACGTTTCTGTCGTACTCCATGTTCCAAACTCCCCACCGCTTTCAGCAACCCCTGCGTACAAAATGGTAGCCGCTGCCTCCAGAACGAGGAACAGCAACGCGGTTAGACTAAGGCCTGGCATGTCTTGGAAGAGCCACCGCTAAACTGATTATGTGGCGTATAAGCCTCGGTGGCGTTCCTGGGCAGGGTAATTCACGATGCCATGACTCCCGTCGCACAACCAAGGCAGTCTTATAATAAATCCTTGGTACCGACTAGACTAGCTCGACGGACGGAGTTCGAAGATGGTACTTTATAGTACCGAAGATCATCATCAAAAGTCAAAGTTAAAATAAGGCAGCTTTAACCTGATAGGAAGCCACAAGGGTATTCGGTCCCAAACTGATACGCGACTCAGCGCAAACCAGGTTACAAATATACCAATTCCGTGCGGTCGGTAAAAGCTGGGCGAATGGATCCGGAATTGCGGGGAAGGCATAGCACTGGTGCGAGCATTCTCGGGGTTGGAACAAGTGCCCCGATCAAGATGTGCCGAGTCTACTCTACTCAAATTTACTTAGTTGGGTTCGATTTTGACGTAATAGGAAAATTTCTAGACGGAGGTACCCTGCCACCACGTTTTGGTCTTGGTTTATTAATTTACAAGTTGCCAATAATCGCTAGGGCACATGTTGTTCTTAACCAAATGTAATTTGTCCCACTAGGATGTCGCGGGCCGGCTAATGATATACATTTATTGCCGCATACTCTAACGTACATTGTAACCTGATTAATCGTGTATTATGCATACAGTGTAGCCATGGAATGATGGTGTAAGTGATACGAGTGAACGTTGCAGTCGCTATTACTACACCCCTACCGGAGATCGCGTTGATCTAACCCCTTCAGGAACGGCTGTGCAGCTCCTTTGTGTAACACTTAAGAACGAACCCCGGCTCCAAGGATCGTAGAACTGGCAGAACAATTCGGACTCGCAGGGCATTCTCTTCAATCACCATTTCTATACCACCTAGACTCTAGTTCTCAGGATGTATCTCAACTCAATTGCTCTTGGCCTGGGCCTTGCAGCGAGTGTTGCACAGGGCCACTGTATGTTTCCAATCCATTCAGCGAATGGAAAACCTATACTAATTGCTTTTGCTAGATGTTTACCCTGGTTTGACCTCTGGAAGCGTGCGCACCCCGGCATGGACTCACGTCCGCCGGACGGTCGACATGTACAACTCGGCTCCCGTCCAGGATGTTACTACCACGGCCATCCGGTGCAACGTGGATCCTGCATTCTCGACGAAAGAAATCCTTACCGTGCAGGCCGGAACCGACGTTGGGTTTTGGATGCAGAGTGGCATTTCCCACACTGGCCCACTGTTTTTCTATCTCGCAAAGGTACCCGCTGGCCAAACCGCAGCTACCTGGGACGGTTCTGGCAGTGTCTGGTTCAAGATTTACGAGGAACAAGCTATTATCAGCGGAAACGTTCGCTGGCCCAATGCTGGTAAGTCTTCTCCTGATAATTTGGGCAAGTCGATGGCGCTTACTGATGTCTTCTAGGTACCAACAATCCCAAGGTTAAACTACCTAACTCACTTCCTAATGGTGATTATCTGCTCCGCGTCGAACATATCGCGATGCACGGGGCACAAGTGCTCAATGGTGCTCAGCACTACCTCGCTTGTGGCCAGATAACCGTCACTGGTGGCGGCAGCGGTACCCCTGGGCCATTGGTATCGTTCCCAGGCGCGTACAAGCCGACTGATCCTGGCATTCTTTACAGCATGTATGCTCAAGACAAGACATACATCAACCCTGGTCCAAAAATTTGGTTAGGTTGAAGGCTCGGTGGAGGTGTAGATATCCGTAATTGAGTTTGGGGGGTGCAGGAGTATTGATAGAATATCGTATAGATTCACGCCAATTCTGTGTCCGAGTGAGCCAAATATTCCCTCTTCTGAAAAAGAAATCCAAAAGCACCGCATGATCTTATCTGGAACAGCTTGTGGTCTATTTCAAATCTCTAAAGCACAAGTGAACTTGCTTTGCAGTCTCTGTGGCAATACGTGATTATTAGTAGTGTCGCTCGAGTATCGCCAGAACTGTGACTCCAGACAACGGACAAGCTGGTATGGTGATCTGCTAAACTCCCGTGTTCGAAGTACCTGGTATTCCTGGCCGAGAAACCATCCAGTGAGACATTTCGCAGATTTCAGTGCATGAAATGAGACGATGAGATAAGATCGATGGAATATAAGTGTCATAATTTCGTTCTTGGGAGAGCTAATGCCTGGCTCGATTTGTGTAGGAGGGTTATGAGGTCGGGGCCCGATGATGCAGCGTCATCGGATCCTGCTGCACCGCGACTTGCCATGATCTTCTGCGACTGAAAGCAGCGTTACAGTCAGATTGACGTGCGTGGGTTCATTGTCAAGAGATGGGCAGCGATGGCAGGCTGAAGGCTGATTAGACCTCGCGCACAGACGCGTTTCTGAACCGTCCTTGCCGTCCCGCCCTGCATCGAACATCAACCGCCATCGCAGGGATTCGCTCAGAGGCTTCGATCCCGACAGATCGGACATGGATTCCCCAGCTACGACCTCGCGATATGACCACATCGGGCCGAAAGCTGTAGTGTGTAAAGCAGGTATTGTACGCGACACGCGCCTACGCCACGACTTCAACGGGTATGACGTATGCGCACCCGCTTTTCTCTTTGCTCACTATTACCAACGATCCTTGCAGTAATTAACATCAACAAAAACGCGTATGCAAGATGACAGCCCAAGCAACAAAATCGAAGTCTAAAAGCGACAACGGCGCGAAGAAGAAAATGGCAGACAATAACTCCGAGAAACCACCGCCAATTCCACAGCATGAAATCAAGCAGAACTCGGGCGTGTCCGCACAGATGGCGCTGCAGGCTGCACAGAAGGCGTGGCAGTTGAGGCAAGCAGCCAACGCAGCGGGTGACCCCAACGCACGCGAAGAGATTCTCGCAAAAGCCATCAACAAGGAGATTGAAGCAGAGTCGTTTGGCAAGGCTGCAAAGTACACTCGCTCTGGTGCATTTCAGGGTCTCGCCGCTGGTGCTGGACTGGGTGTACAGCCAGGTGTAACGCTGGGCAAGATCACTGGTGCACTCGTCGGTGGCCTTGTATCAACGGTCACCGGATTGCTTGGAGGCGGCATCGGCTCAGTATACGGCGCGATGAATGGGCCGTTCTGGGATCTTGGAGAAATGGCCAGTCACGGTGTCCGACAGATTGTTGGAGACTTTCCCAACTGGAAGTCAACGCCAGCACAAAAGCGAGCCCTGGAGAAGATGGTCATGCAAACAAAAGACACGCAAGCGCCGACCGAAGAAGAGCTGGAGGAAATGAGTAAGGATGCTCCAGATGATGCACCCGAGTCTTGGTCTCAGTCAGCGAAAGATATGACAGCCTGGAGACCTTCCATGCCCTCAATGCCAAAAATGCCCAACATGCCATCGATGCCCACGTCGGCTGCTTTGGGTATGGGAGGTCTGGGTGCATCGTTGTGGGGAGGTGGCAAGGGCCAGGAGCAGCAAGCAGCACCAAAGCAAGCAAAAAGCCAAAGCGGCAACCAACAATCATCACAACCAGAACCTCAACGCCCACGGCCGACTACCAGAGCATCATCAAAGCAAGAAGCACAAAAGCCCCAAGAACCACCCAAGCCAAAGGAAGCACCAACCCCCAAAGAGGCGCCCAAATTTGAAAAGACGGAACAACCGAAGTCTTCGACGACGGAAAAGCCAGCTCATTCATCAGCACCAAAACCCAAACCTGCGGAGACGAAACCGTCTGAAAGCAAACCCGCCGCTTCGAAGCCAAAACCCGCTCCCGCCAAAGACTCGTCCAAACCCCAAGCAGCCAGCAAACCCGCATCAACCGGCCAAACGAAGCGCACCGCCTCGGGTGAGAACAAAGAGAACAAATCCACATCAGCAGCACCAAGTAGTGAGCCAGAGAAACGCAAGCCGAAGAAATTGGCGACCAAGAGCAGTACTACAGCACCACAGTCTGGGTCGGGGCAAGCACCTGCTCCGAAGAAGAAGGCACCGCGCAAATTAGAGTCAAGGAAGACTGCTGCCGCAGCCTAGATATCGAGCATGTGATTTGAATAAGTCAGATGAAGGAATGAAGTGTATTCGTACGACATGTAGTTGGGATTTCATTTGTGCAGCGGTTTTGGTCTTTCGCTTATCGCACTTGCATCAGATTGCCTAACGTATTTGGAGCGTTTAGTTGGGAATGTTGTTTGTACTCTAGTCTAATGCGATCGTCCTTATATCTTGTCCGTTGATATATCTTTTCATAGCACAGAACAACCTATACTCTCGCTTCCATCCGCCAGCGCTATCTATCATCCTAGACGGTAAGGTAGGGCTTACATGCTTGCATCACTCAAGATAAAGGTGTGTATGCCATTAATGTCTTCCGGCCGGATATATCTAACTTTCCAGTGACACATCCACACACACACATGTATATATGCAACTATTTACCTCACTAGGACGACGTCCATCGAGTGTCCGACGGACTCCCGTATCTGCAGCAATTGAGGATCATCATCCACGCGTACCATCACACTAACCTTGCATCAGGTACTCGATGACCTATATGCATTCATATCCGGTGGTACTACGCAACGATGACACGAGATTATTTCACGTGTTGAGCAGCGCTGTGCGTACAGTGGACATAGTGTAGATACCACATGAGAAATAAGCACACGACTCGAGCACATGGCACTTTTTTCTCGACTCATTTACGCATAGTGGCGTCGGTACAGTAGTTTTGAAGCTAAGACTGTTATCGCGCATTACAACGCGAGTTCTGATATGAAACTGTCGGTTTTCTAGGCAAGTTAGGTGGTGCCGTGTGTCGGTTGAGAAGGTCAGTATTGGGATGGGAGATGGCGTGAAGAGGTAGACGGATAGCACGACATGTTGGGGTTGACGTGGCAGCGCGAAACCAGACTTGTGTCGGAGCGGATAGGAAGACACTATTATTTGGCTCCTATCGTATGGGAACTATTGATGCATGTTAACCTAGCGTGTCACAGCAACAGCATGTTATCATTCGTGTAGTCCACACAATCAAGAAGTATCCATCGAAGAAGGATCCACAAT
Organism: Paraphoma chrysanthemicola; assembly: GCA_020744225.1. Classification (NCBI taxonomy): domain Eukaryota; kingdom Fungi; phylum Ascomycota; class Dothideomycetes; order Pleosporales; family Phaeosphaeriaceae; genus Paraphoma; species Paraphoma chrysanthemicola. The sequence continues at coordinate 987,327 of JAGMWG010000002.1, forward strand.
TGTCAGCATTTTACGTTCATTTGATCCTACATGTACAAAGCCTACCATTCGCTACTCTTTCCTCCCCAGCTTAGCCCCCACAAGACACAGCACTTCCAACACTCCGCCCCCACAATGCCGCACTGCCGACCAACTTACCCCATTCAGATGCCGTCCATCCGCGTCTCCTACCCAAAACAGCCGATCAGCGCGCCACTTCCTGTAACGCCGCCGGATACTCTAGGAAAATGTGTAAGATGCCGACCCACAGATACTCGTACTCGTACAATGGAAAAAGTGACAAATGAGACAAACAACAAGGAAAAGAGATATCGCAAGGGTCCAGGACCTCGACCCTGCTTTTTGCGGGGAGATGAACTAGGCGCGTCTTTGGTATCCAGAATCATGTACATAAGGGAAGAAGATTGGCGCCGCGCAGCGGGCGTGCTTTTGATTATTATGGTATCTTATCAGCTGCGGATTTGGTTCGCTCATAGGCTGATTTAGCCGCGGAGCTTGAAGAAGCTCTCGATGACCTTGGGGCCGATGTCACCCGCTGCGTCATCGGGGTAGATGTAGAACGCGAGCGCAATAATGGCGTAAATGCCGATGCACATGGCACCTTCGAGGTAGTTGCTCTTTCCGTCCTGGATCAGGTAGTTGACGATCAAGACGGAGATGAAGAAGACGATGGTCTCGAAGCCCTGGAAGTGCAGAGTCATGGGCTGACCCATAGCCCAGCCGAGGAGAACGAGGAAGGGTGTAACGAAGAGGGCGATTTGCATGGAGCTGCCGATGGCGACGTTGATAGCGAGGTCCATCTTGCCCTTGTATGCGACGATGACGGCCGTGACGTGTTCGGCAGCGTTTCCGACAATTGGAATCAAGACAAGACCAACAAAAGTCTTGCTGATGTGTGCGGATTCGACGATCGAGTCAATGCTGTCGACCAAGAACTCGGCGCAAATGGCGACCATGACAGTCACAATGACGAGGGCGACACCGGCAGCGACAGGTGAGAGAATCTGGCCATCCTCCTCCTCAGCGTCACCGCCCTGGTTCTCGACATCGGCGAACAGGTTGTGATGCGAGTACAGCTGGAAATACAGGTACATGACGTAGAGGATGAGGAGGATGATCGAGGTACCATGGGAGAGGACGAGGATGTTCTGGTCGGTCTCCGGGTCGCTCGCTTTGCCATTGTTCATGACTGCGTAGAGGGTGGCGGGGATGATGAGTGAGGCGGATGCGACGGCCATGAGCGAAGACATGGTCGATGCGACAGTCTCGTTGAAGCTGCGCTCCTGTTCGCGGATGCCGCCGGCAAGGAAACAGCAGCCAAGAACCTGAGGGGAGTCAGATGGTGATGTGAGTAGTACTATCATTGCGACTCACGAGCAGAATGTTGGAGAGGATGCTGCCCAACATGCTGGACTGAACGATTCTTATCTCGCCCTGCTTCAGCGCAACAATAGAGACCTGACCATGTTAGCGAACTGGAATGCGCGCGCTGGTTGCGCAACTCACAATGAGCTCGACGGCATTTCCAAAGGTCGCATTCATCAGACCGCCCAGCGTCTGGCCGAGTTTCGCAGAAAGCTCTTCGGTCGCAAAGCTCAGCAGCGCAGCGAGCGGGATGATGGCGATGAAGTTGAGGATGAAGACAACGGTCGGATTCCAGCCCAAGATGCCAGCGATGATGCCGACGGGCACAAAGACGAGCAAGACGTTGACGTAGTTGCTCGTCAACGTCGCCCAAGTAAGGTGCACGACATGCTTGGGGATCGTCTTCCAGCGCGATTCGTCCTCGTGCGTCTGAGTGCGGCCGATGAGCGGAGTCGACTCGTTGAGCGAGCCATTGGTGGGAGCAGGCATAGTTTGGTGCTGTTGGATGTGGCCGCTGTTATTGCGCCCAATCTTGTGGAATTCTCGTTTGATGTTTTCTAGAAGGCGCGCAAGAATTAGCGAATGCTGGTGGCCGCAGAATAGGCCCGCCGAGGCCGCTTGCGATGGATGCAGTGATGCGCGGCGATGGTGGAGGAAGAAGCAGATGCCGCATCAAGCTGCGAGGTCTGGTGGTTGCGGGCAGGGTTGGTACTTTGGGTAGATACCAAGACACGGTTGACTAGAGCGGGCGAGCGCCAATTCCGGCCAACGTGTGACTGCAACGAGGATGGTGCGGGTAAATCAAAGGGAGGTAGGGAGGTACTCACTCATACTGTGCGGTGGAGCGAGTCCAAGTCAGAAGACCGATGGACGACGGGAGTGGCTGTATATGAACTTTCGACGTGGGAGCTGTCGCAAATCAAGCTCCGGCGGTTTGGGAAGAGCCAAAAGTCAAGCGCAAGCAATTGGCTGGGCAGGGCAGATCAGACGGACCGAGCAGCGAATGGCGCGAAAGTGAAGGGCGAGCCGCGGTCTTCAGTCTTGGGTTTTGATGGCGGAATAGGAGATAGCGCAGTCGATGGACGTGAGGGGGAGAGGCAGTGCAGCGCGATTGTCTGCGGGCGAGAATGACGGCAGGTGGCTGGCAAGCTCAGACGCGCCGACACAGAGCTGTTTGACGACACAGCCCCGATCCAAGAAACAGCCGACCGCGGGCTCCACTTCCCCTGCACATCCGTCGCGGGAGCCACAGATAATTTCTCATCAGTAAATAGTCAGACGGCGCGCAAAGCTTTGGCTTCATTTCTTGACTCTGCGCTACAAGAGCCTTGTTGCGGCCTGCCAGTCGCCGCTCGAGTCCTGCCCATGTGTGACCTCTGGCGCAGACGTCATCACAGCTGTCTGCTCTTGGTCTAGTGCGCCAAGCATGTGCGCTGGTCGAGACAATCTTACCGCCGTCCGCTGTTAGTGGACCAACCGCGCGAACACCTCCAAGCCAAGACGAGAGTCCTGAGGCCAAGATGTTGAGATTCGCAGCGACTATCACACTGCCACCTTCGTGCGAGCGTGCAGTCAGCCTGCCACTGCTCGTCCGGAGCACAACAAGACCGACGAGATTGAAGAATGACAGATGCCAGCGGCAAACGCGACCTTGGCACCGCAGCATACGGTCCATCCGCGAACTCCGGGCAGGAGAATGCGACTTCGCCATTGTCAGTGACGGCAGCATCACGAAGCACGTGGCGGTGCCGTGGGAATGTCGGCCGGAGCCGTAGCAGAGGAGATTGTGAGACTGTGACTGCGCGAATTTCATGACGACGCACCATCATGATAGGAACCTCACCCTCACAAATAATGCGCAACGCCTTCTTACCACGCTTGCACTGCAGTCCTCAGCTCTGTGACCATATTAGGACATTACACTGTCTTGCTAAACTTAATCATGCAGGAGACTAGGTGTGTAAGCACATGCCCGAAAGAGCTATCATTGGAAGTGCGGTGTTACGCGTATTTTGAGTAACGGTATATTCTAGACTAACTCCTATGACCGGGTATCTTTGAATGCTCCCCTGAGCACTTTCAAACCGAAAAGTCCATACTCCGAAAACACCGCGATGTGCAAACACCATTCTATCTACCATTCTATCTGGCGCAAACTAGTCGACACTGTATGCGCGATGCATGAACGAAGATTTCTCGAACGTCAAGCAAAAGTAGCGATAACGCTCGAAAATGCTTCCCAGAAGGACTAGACATTGAGTGAGCTAGCAGGGTGCGACAATCGCTGATATGGAAATAGACCACGTTCCCAAGATAGTTTGCTCCTCTGCACAGCTAAGGTCTTCAATTTCCATTATGCCGACCCTGGATTTGCGACATCGTCATCCTGTCGGTATGCCGCGGTGTTCCTCCTAGGAAATTCTTCAGTCGCTCAACTCTATTCCCCCGTGCTGTCTACTTCGTTAAGGCCGATTGCACAGGGTTTTGCTCACAATCGAGCTGGGATCGCACGGCCTTTTCCCTTGAACATCGTCTTCAGACCGCAGACCCAACAAGCCATGCGATGCTGCGCGAGTTCTTGCGTGCCAACTTGCAACACCGCGCTAAGCGCCTGGTCCGCCATGGGTTACTGGACCGATACGACCTCATTGGAGTTCTGGAAAGATACCCAACCCTCGTGGACAATGTAGTTAGGCTGAGCGTAGGCTGTACCGTAGTTCTTATCATTATATTGTGGTGCGACGCACTTCATCATGTTGTGGTCCCGCTCCTCGGCTGACTTGAAAGCGAACCCAGGAGGAACACGGTCAGTAGATGGACCACGAACAGCGTAGCCAGAGGGTCGCTGGGTCGGAGACGGCGTGTCTTCAGGAGTCGGGCGACGGGTGTTGCTCAGGCATGGAGGAGGTCCATCAGCACGGGCTTTGTTGCGCTCCCACTCTCGGTACATGTCGACGCCCGCGTAGACATGATCTGGTTGAAACCCATCGTGGACGAAGGTATATCCGAAAGTTGCGGCCGACTGCTGGGCCTGCTGTTTGCAGGCCCGACGTTTAGCCTGTGCAGCAAGTCCAAACCCGGCACCAGTCTGCGCAGACTGCTGTTGCGGCTCAGCAAGGTCATGAAGAGACTGCTCGAAAGCGTCCTGGCTCGCGCGGTGCTTCCCGCAAAACCGCTCCGCATGTGGGCGCTGAGAATCGAACGGATCCTGATTCTCTAGGCTTGATACGCTAGAGCGCGGCGACTTCTTCTTGACGATCTTGAGTATCGCTGGATCAGCCAGAATCTCTTGGTCAATGTCTTCACCTTCGATCTCTGGGGCAGCAGCAGGCTGGGCCACAGGAGCCTCTGCGGGCACTGGCGTCACATGGTCGCGGTTATTACACCACCGCGCCCGCGCCACAGCCCACGGCTCGCCCTTGATCATCTCAAAGTGCTCCGGGTGCTGGTCGAAGTAGCACATGGCATCGTGCTTATTATCCAAAAACAATTGATAGGCTTCAGGACCGCATTGCTGATACAGAGCCACGAGACCATACTGTGCAACTTTGAGCTCATCATTGTAATGCGCGTTGCCAAGACGACGATAGCCCTCACCGAAGTAGTCGGTGCCCAGCTCGCACTCCCGGCTGGCGTCTTTCACGTAGTGCTTCGTCGTTGGGACTGGGCCGCGCTTCTGGAGCAAAAGTGCGGTTTGTACATGATGGTGGTGGAGCAACGAAGGCGACTTGACGGGAATATTGGTATGTGTTCCATCGGCCTTCATGAATCCATTGTACTTTACGTCGTACTCAGGATCATCGTCATGTGTCGGCATCGGCAGGATCTCGATGTATTTGGGCATCCGGGCTAGACGCGCTGCGCGAGCTTTCTCACGCTTCTTCTGCCGGATTGTCGCGACCACGGAGTTCAAAACTTGCTGTAACTGATACCGATACCCCGTGGAGAAGTAGTCTTCGCCATCCAGATGGTCAACGACCCGACCGCGAGGCGGGGACTTCTTCTGTACGCGCTCCCACTTCGTCTCGAGTCGGCGCGCCAGGATGGTCTGGACTGTGTGGTTGTAGTGCATATCGAGTGCGCGGAGGTAATGCTGTTCCTTGCCGCGTATGTTGACGGCGATATACTGAACTTTGGCCATGTCGATGGCATAGGGTAAGCCGCGGACGTGAGTTTCGTCGTTCGGGTCCGCGAAGACGGCAATGTCGATGTGCGTAGGACGATTGCGACGATTAGGGCGAATGTATGCTTCCTCCTCATATGGTGCGGGAGAAGTGACTTGCGGCATACAATTCGCGAAGCCCGGAGGTGGGATATTGTGCGCTAGGAGTTCGTGGCAGTCAACTTGTATAGCCATGGAGTGCGCGAGGGTAGGTCCAAATGCGTCCATGACGGCCGTGATGAGCCCGGCATGCTTGGCCAGGATGCTATCGTGAGTATGACACTTCGTCGCAGCGGGTGTGATCAAGGCCGCCTTGACCGCAGAGTCCCAATGCGAATAGTTCGTAAGACGAAGCTGGCCCTTTCGCACTGGACCATCGCGAAGACGCTACGTCACCATCTGCTTCAATGAGCCCAGAGACATGTGCGCCATTTTTCCATCGACCATCTTCGGCTCGATGCCAAAGTCTAGTCGGCACGGTATGCCCATTGAGCGCGGGATGATCTTGTATGCCAACTCATCGAGATGAATCTCGACGGCTAGACTATGCTCAAGCACGCCGCGGAGGTCAAGTGTCTGCTCGTACTCGCCGTCTAAGTACCAGCCAAGCAGCTTGAGGCGGCGGCGCGATGGGTATGCGCCCACGGCGATGCGGGCTGCAGAGGGGAATATCGTACGCTTGTGCACGAGGTGGGTGAACTTGGACATGGAGGAGGTGGAATCGCTCGAGGCCTTGGCGGTGGGCATTGAGGTGATGGTCCTGATGTCGAAATCAAGACGGAGAACGAGTGCGGTTGTAGCAGCGGCAGCGGCGAGGACGATGCCGGTAGTGAGCATCTTGGGGTGGGTGAAGAGGCCGAAAGAAGAAGATGAGGAAGACATTGCTGATGTGGTTATTGGTGTCGACGAGAGTTAAGGGACAGGACATCAGTGAAGTGGTTGGTTGTGATCGCAATTGAGGTTGCTGCCGTTGAAGGGTGTGCTGTTGAGCTTAGAAGCTTATGAGCAAGATATCGATGTGCTCGTTTACAAGGTCGCGGTTGGTCGCCTGGCGGTTGACGTTCTGCGCGGTTGTAAATCGTTGTGCTCGGATATAGACAATAGAGTTGGAGATCGTGGGTAGAAAGTAGTCAAAAGTCTCAGGATGGCTCAATCGACGGTCGTTGGCCTGTCGGCAATGTGCTCAATTCCAAGTCGAGAGTTGACAGGCGCAAATGTGTGTAGCTCTACCAGAGAGCGTGGGCAGCGGCGCTTTTGGACCGAGTGAGCACGGGCCTTGCGTGAATGGTATGGCGTCACGGGACGAGGTGCGGACAGGGGTACGGGGGCGCAAACTTGCAGAGCAAGTGCTTCTAGGGAATGAAACCTCGATGGAGTGAAAGATGAAGATATTGGAAATTGCCGGATGAGTGGACTTTTAGACGGAAACGAGAGGCGGCATTGTGGACAGACAGTGTGGACTGTTCACGACCGAAGTGGGAGACTTCGGTCAGTGCACATTGTACAGGCATCTTCGGCTGGAGGGGAGACTGAGAAGATGAGGTGTAGGAGACGCAGCGTATTGCATTGCGAGCTCGAATCGTGGAGGGTATACAGATGATCACAACACCTCTTTTATGGCTCAAAGTTCTAGATTCAGTTCAATATATGCAAGAAGTTTGTCCTATGCAGGACTGATATATTGGCGCACATCCACAAGATATAGCTACAGTACGACTGTTGTTTGCGATTGCGTGTCGACATGAGCAAGCCAAATCTCCTTCCCCAACCCAAACAAATCCCTCCTTGTACTAATAGACGGTCGCACTACTTAAAAGGCATAAACTTGATGTGTATATATCCGAAGCGCAGATGAAACAACAGGGGGTATCAAGTGCCGTAGCAGTGTGCAAAGCTCAATAAATGCTTCAAAGAAGATGTGTCAGTACACCAGATTCACATGGTAGCTGTAGTACTACAGACTTCTGCTCGTCAAATGAAGCATTGCTGACTACTGCATACTTTTCCAGATCTTACAGTTCAGTCGATAGCAATGTGAAGTCTGTAATGTTGTATCAAACAGTGCATGTGGGTTCAACACAACAACCTCACTAGGTGTGTGGCTGAAATATTCGTTCTGAGTCCTCATAGCTCAGAATATGTCTGGGTCAGTCCAGGGAGACGTCGCCATGTCTTAAACCGGATCTTGAACCGGCTTCAGAGGCGTGTGCACCGAGCGATCACAGAACTGAACTCGACCTTGGGCGTTCATTGTACCGATTTGATACTCGACATTAGGTTGTGGTGTATGCTTCTGTTGCGACTTCGAAGTCGGGTTGAAGAGAGGCGGAGAAGGGACAATGTTCAAGGTGCGTCCTTCGTAGAGTGAGCGACGAGGTAGGCATTCTGCACATACTTTGGTTAGCCTCAAGTCAAAAGCTAAGGATGCTCGGAAAACTTACGGGCAACTTCGACCCTCATGTCTGGAACATTCGGGTTACGAGTTCTCGGATTGGAAAATTCCTCCTTGTCCTTCTCGAGGTTGTACTGCGTCAACATCCCCGCTACTTCGTGGCGCTGCGCAAAGGCAGGCTTCTCGATCCCAGCCGCGTCCCAATCGGGTGTCGAGCGCGCAAATGCATGCTGGCCACGATAGCCAGGGAGTTCGGCGCCGTGAGCGTGATGAGGGATGTCCCATGCAACACGGAGGTTGTTGAAACGGCGGCGGTCGATGTGCTTGCCCGCTTTGACTGCGGCAAGTTTCGTGTTGGGAAGCTTCTTGGTATAGTCAAGAGGCTTTTCTGTGGTCTGAAATGACTTCTGGATGATCGGTCTAGGGCCGAACATATTGTCTTCTGTGTTGATGCCAATGAAGCCGAGATTACCAATCAACGAGTCGATGCGACGTGTTGGCTCGTCCTGACTGCAGTTTCCAACTTCTCCGCCTTCCAGATCTTTGCGTGCCTTGTTTACTTCAGGATGAAGTTCTTCCAAGGACGTTTGCGAATCGCGCTTGACCTTGCTTCCACCGCCTTCCGATTCTGAAGACGTAGAATCGGAGTCAGAAGAAAGACTGATGTCGCTGAGGCCGCTCATGTTGGTGAAAAATCCTTCTGAGCGCTCATCAGGGTATCCATCATCGAGAGGAAGGACGACTGTCTTGGTAATTCCATCGAAATTCCAATCGATCAAGTGCTCTTCCTTCGGACCCCAAGGATAGTCAGGGTAAAGATACTCGGTGCGCCAAGGATATTCTTCTGCCTTCCCAACCTCGTCGGAGATGTCGCAAAGCTCAATGGGAACGCACTTTCTACCTCCGATGGTGCTTGAAGTGATGTGAACGAGGCCAGATGCATCGGTATTTGAGGCCCAGGTTGTAATCGACTCGCGCTTGTGCTCATTACAAAGTACGCCAATGACTTCCGGCTTCATAACAGTAGTCCTCATTGACATCTTCGCTGTAATGGCTAATCAAGTCAGAAATGTGCTCCTTCTTGAAGTCGGCTCCGGCTGTCGCGGCTTGCATTGCTTTCATCATCTCGGCGACGCGAAGAATCTTTACAGCTTCTAGGGTCGATAGAGTTGTGATTCGTGCGGCTTGTAAAACGTCGAGTGGAATGTCGCGAATGGCCTTGTTCTTCTTCAAAGTTCCGCCGACTTTGCATAGTAGTGGCTCGATCTTGACGCGGAGGAGACGCTTACGCTCGCTGATCTGAGCGGAAAGGTATTCCTGCTTGATCATCGCAAATGACTCTGCAGCTGCCTCGGTACGCATTTCATGTAGTCGCTGAAGGTGGGGACCAGTCTTGGTTGAACACATCTCGTCCCAGACGTTGCGCACAAACGTCTCATGCGTGAAGATATCTTCAGACACATCTTCTGTTAACTGCTGGATGAAGTCAAGGCGCTCGCGCTGAACCACATGATCCTTGTTCCAAACTGATATGAGGGGAAAGTCGGGGTTCTCACGCCGCTTGTGACAGAAGAGAGCGAAATTCTGCTCTTCGTTGCCGGTCTTAATATTGAAAACATCATGTAGAACCATCCCAGGCTGACCTCGACGTGAAGCTAGCCGCTCAATGGAGGACGGCGAGTAGCAGGAACGGAAAGGAGACTGGCGCTGATGGAACTGCCCTGCTGGCTGAATCAGGCTTAGACCAATCGCGTGATGCAGTTCTTCTTTGATCTTCTGTATGACGCCGATGGTACATGCGTCTTTGCTGCTGACTAGCTGGTCGATGATCAGGCCGCGTGTTGTGAGGTCAGTGCTTCCAACCTCAGAGAGTAGGTCGGAAGTAAGTGGTAGAGATCGGAGTAAGGCTGTGCTGGATAGGTGCCCATCTGCAAAATTCCATGTTAGTAGGAGTATCGAACTGTACAGAAGAAGAATTTGTTTACCTTGAATGCGCTTTTCATTGATAACTCCGACATCAAACTTGAAAGGCGGACTATCTGGCTTGCGAAGCGCAGGTGCTAGCCACGCCAAGCTGAGGCCTCGGACCTTGGAGAGAAATGACTTGCGCGCGCACATGTTGCTAGCGATGGACAAGTCCCTCAATTGACGTATGGAAGAGGTCCGCGGGGTCTCGTCAGCACTGCGAGGAACAGTATGGGTGAGCCCATTGACAAGCTGGAAGGTCGCCCGAGTGGTCGATGTGGAAGGGATTATCGGCAAGGGACACAGGCCATGGGTAGAGAACCCGACTCGAGCCATAGTGGCAAGAGCTATAGAGGAAGCTTTGTAGATCGTGGTGCCTGTTTGCGAGTGCGGGTCGAGGGCATATGTTGAGGCAGTGGATGGAGATCGCAGTGCGAAGCAGGGAGGGCATCATAATGTAGTTTATAACGCTAGCATAGATAGGAAGTAAGAGTACCCTGGATTGTGAATGTTTAGTGGGGAGCCCAACCGTGGTTCTCGTCGTGAATGCGGGTCCAGGGTCTACTGAGCTTGATCCCAACCGGATCAAGATGTGAGCATTCAAGCAAAATCATTTTGCAATCTCACAAGATTTACACGGCGACAAAAAAACCACAGCAGCCTGACTACATCTCCTTTGGCGCCAATACCAAATCAAAAGATCGTGGCTGGAGGGATCAAACAGCATTCGAGGGCTTTACATTGTCGCTCCATACGTTGGATGGTATACGTTTGACAGCCTCCGAACGACATATACCGAGGCCAGAGTGTAGCAACAATGTTTTTGTTCATTCTGTAGGGAACAATATTGGCAGACACGCGGGAATATCAATTTTCTTAACTAAGATGCATAGAGATATCAAAAGGGAGCCATAAGCGACACTAGTGATGGGATTGGACGTTAAGGATCACAGAACAAGAACAGGGGGAATTCGCGATTTACGTGGAAGACACCCGGATACCACAACGCAAGCGCAAGCTTACCGATATCATGATTTCTAGAGAATGGGTTTAATGCGCTGGGATATAATGCTGGTGTCGACCATACCGCGCCACAAAGAAGCGGAATGCACATAGCCGTTGCTGGAAGCGGCAGTGGGTGAACTAGCTCCAGGTATCGTTCCAACGGACATTATGATTGGCACTTTGCTCGAGGTGTAGGAAGACTGCACTCCTCTACATTAAGAAATGTTAGGCCTTGGTCCAGTCTGAACGTAATTACAAGTAGGTAAATTTGGGGGCACGTGACTCTATATGCTCGGCCACGGTCGCTCCGCCAAGGAGAAATGTGCAACCCAAAAGATCTTTCAGGATTATTTAGGATCAATTGTTTGGTATTGTTTGAGATTCAGTTTATGGCAGAAGGTTGCACAAGGGAATACGAGGTTCTGGAGGTGGAAGGACGGGCTGGTTACATCAGCAGACTCTTGGCGTCCTATCGGCGTCCAAATTGTTTGGGAGCATTCTCCGTCGTCACGCCCGCACTCCTTAGCTCATTCCCAGTACACCTCTTGTTGCACTTGCGATGTGACACACCACACGCGCCGTGTTTCCTGGCCCAGATTGAGACGGCAATAATGACACCTCTGTTGGTCAACCTAAACCTGCGGCAGGACCGAGCCAAGTGAGGCAACATGGCGCGGGTGGACGCTGCGAACACGATCTCACTGGCTTGCACCCTGGGACGATCACCACCCATAAAATCAACCAAGAGCCTAGAACACAGGCCTAGTGGACTATGTGGCTCGCTCTCCATACCCCCGCATCCCCACGCTCAGTCGTCGCGGGTGCGGAGACCCCTCACCGTTCGCTGCGCCTGTCAGGCATTTTGGCGTGGAGGCTCTGTGGCTGTCGCATACGCTGCGCAACATCAGCTCATACGCCGATCGATACCAGGAACGATCCCCCTGCCGCCACAAGCTTCGATGGCCCGCGCATGACGTTGCCATCTTATGAGGCATTCCTCGATCGATCCGCACAGCTTCAAGCATGATGGGGCGCGTCCAACTCTGGTAAGAATACTCAGGGTCCAATTGCGTGGGTATATTGTTTAATTCGACCTCATCTCTTTCTTGACTACACCTTTGCCGACCAATTCTCGTGGGATATCGTTGATTCAAATCGAATTCTGCTATAATGTCGACACCAGGCCTCACAACGCCAGCTTTTGCGAAGCGGAATGACATCATCTAGCATGAGAGTCCTTCAGTGGCCATGACATTACTGTACGCGCTGCGTGGCTGCTCGGATGGCCCGACAATTTCGTCACACTCTGATGGTCTAGACGTTAAGATACCTTTCCAGCCTAGGCACCTGGCCGCGTCTTCCGTGTAGGTCGACCGCAGAACCACCGGTGCAAGCTGTGATACGAAGTACTGCCCCCACGATGCGGGTAGACCACCCGTGAAGGCAGTGATGAAAGATCTGCGTCAGGGAAGTTGAGAATGGAGAACCACTACTTATTCCAGACTAACCCCCCGATCGTGCGTTTATCGCATCCAGCTTAATTACTACCTTCAGCCTTGTACTTGAATCTTTCACACTGCAGGCGTCGTTCCCCGTCATCATCATCGCCCCTATAGCTGTTCTCTTCGACGTTCATCGCCACTGCTTCCTCTCCAACACGCTCGCGTATATGTACGCGATTCGTTTGCCAGTCTCAGTCCGTCAATACCGTCGCCTCTCTCGGCCTCTGTGGCACAGGGTAAGTACCTCGAAGTCTACGCACAAGTGCAGTCCTAATTCCACCCGACATAGCCACCTTCGAAAGCACCATGGCCGACAGCGGAGAATCCTCAAAAATTCCTACAACCTTTCGCAACAACGATGCCTCGTCTCAAGCTCTAGGACTTGAAGTTTCCCTCGACGTAGCGAACATTATCCGCCTCGACCGCACCACACTAGCTTCACAACTTGCTCTCTCATCGACCGAAACAGCTAGCGCGATGACATCCCCTACGGACGACGAGTCCGCCATGACTAAGCCTACATCGACCAGCACAAGCCATCCGAAGGTCTGGTCGGCTCCAAAATGGAAGGGCAAGCAGAGGACTGATTATGCATCTTCTCTTGAAGGCACACATGGTTCAGCATCAGAGACAGAGGCCATGCGCAGGTTTCTTTGCAAGACCAACCTTACTGCTGTAGGCGACTGGGCTACGGCAGAGCTGCACTCTACACGACTGCTGAGAGGTTCAGCGAGGGTGAAGGATCGTGACCATAAACGCCAACGCTCTAAAGTCAAAAAATCGATGTTCCTCCTTGCCCAGAGCCCTGACGCGGCCGGCGATGGCCCGGAGCGAGATAAGCTATTGACTTTGACGCTGCCGACCTATGGCGGAACCCGTGAGTCGTGAATCCCTGATGACCGGCGCAAGTACTCACATACACTGTGTAGTGGTTCAAAGCTCTACTGATGCTCTTGATCGACCGCGCATCGATGGAACACCGTGCTTGTCCGAAGAAGGACGCCACACTTCCGTACACGTGAAAACATTGTCCCAAGTTCGCAAGTATATCATCTTCGGGCTCATCACTCTCATGGGCTGCACGGCTATCACGGCTGGCTATGCCATTCACCTTACGGGCAGAACGCGCTTGTCTTGTACCAGGTGTATCATCTTCGCCGCCACAGTTGTACTGGCATCGCTCACCATTCCTGCAATGCTCATTGCAAGGCGTGCCATGTCTGAAGCCTTGCTGACAGGACTCTTGGAACTCGTCTTTGGTTTCGCCCTAGTGGCGGAGCTCAAAGATTTCGTGTAATCTCTTTCTGTGATATGAGACCAAAATATTCGCATGCTCTCTTTCGTGACCTCGGGGTTGTCGCACTTTCAATGATAAGTCTGGATCTTGCATGTTCGCTTAACGGTGTTGGCTTGGAGGACTCATCCCAGACAGATGCGCAGTGGTGAAAATCTCCCCGTGTGCGCAAAGTTTTCTCCATTGTGCTCTCGCACCCTCAGTGCGGCACCGCACAGTCAGCAAAATCCGTTAAGTAAGCGATGTACACGTCTACCTCGTGATTGCTGGGACAGTCAGACGACGCTACTCCAGGCAACTCTGCAGTAGGGTTATATGTCAGGCCATGGTGCTGCTTGGCGAATTTGCCACTTCATGAACACACATCAACAGCGCTTATCTGAGCAGCTGCCTGAGTGCGGAGGTGACTGCTTGTAGGAGTGTCTGCCTCAGTCAGCAGTCGGACAGCGGAATGAGCCACACGACACAAAGGTGGCAGTGCTCCTCGTATTTTCGGCAAGCCGACATTGTCAGCATTTCGGCTAGCCGTCCATTTACATGAACACGATAGCCGCCCGACAACGCCAATTTTCTGCACATCCAAGTGAGACATTACTTGATAATCAGTTTGAGAAATTTTCAAAATGTTTCAGGGTGATGCACTTCATCGGTACGATCGATACGGCTCGCAGTGCGACTTGCTGAACGTTTCCAAAAGAGTAAATGGTCGCAACTGGACAAATGAACTTATGACGTCGTCCAACGATTGGCTCAACAGTGAAGTTGCTCTTTTAGGTCTCCGCGTAGAACGCGACCCCGGGACGACACAAGGGTCATCCCCGATCTTGACACCGTCATGGTCGATATCTGAATCGACCTTGCTAGCATTTGTGAAAGTGTCGATACTTTGCGCGAGCCGACGGCGGTCGTTACGCAGCTATCTCAAATATTTGACAGCAGCATTCCCTGGCCAACGAATGAGGCGGACTTGTTTTGTGACACCATAAGCGCGGCCGTCAGGAACATCAGGGGTCAACACGCGCATCTCGAGTTTGCGCAACGTCGATAATGCGTAGCGCCTTCGGCTGATTTCTTGAAGAATCTGACCTTCCAGATAGCACCGACCGCAAATCATTGTGCTAACAACGTGCTTACGCTACATGCACTCACATGCGAGCAAGAGCAGTTTCGGATAGGTCACGCAGGCTTGCGTGCCTGCATGCCCCAGTATGCATAGCAAGTGGGGAAGTCATAGGCCGCTGAGATAGCATCGTCATCAAGACGTTGCCAACAGATTGCGTTGCCTTCCCCGTGCACCAAAAGTGTCAAACGTCGCAACGGGTTAGACCGCAGCCGCTGCGCTAGCCGCGCTAGCATTCACGAACCGCACAACGAGACAAGGCAACGGGTCTAAGCTCATGCATTAGCTCAACAGTTTCCGAGAGGCATACTAGTCCGTGCGAAAAAAAAAGTAGTCATACTTGCTTGCAATGTACGCGAATGTTGATGACAGGGTTCACCTGGGCAGGCTCGAACAACTTAGCATTCGCTCCACTAGTGGCCATTCGAAAGACGACACACCCGGTTGCTGGGTTCAAATGCTCTAGCGAGCGAAGCGCTGAACGCATGGCGCTGCGTGACTACAACCTCACGACGAAACGTTGCCCAGCTGTTGACAGAACATCAAGCAGAAATGTTCGTGGCTGTGCAGTTCAAGGCAAACCATGGTAACTATCACGTTCTCCAAGCCTATCGCGTGAGGCGGTATGCTTAATGCTAGCT
Source organism: Paraphoma chrysanthemicola (assembly GCA_020744225.1). Classification (NCBI taxonomy): domain Eukaryota; kingdom Fungi; phylum Ascomycota; class Dothideomycetes; order Pleosporales; family Phaeosphaeriaceae; genus Paraphoma; species Paraphoma chrysanthemicola. The sequence goes on from JAGMWG010000002.1 coordinate 1,002,773, forward strand.
AAGAGGCCAAAAAGCTCGCTCTGTTCCGTCTGCGCGTAGCGTCGTAGCTAGTGTGCCTTGTAAGGCGGGATCCTAAGATGCATTGGGCTTCATAGCGGATCTGGCATTCGTCAGGGCTTAGGCAAGGTGAAGCAGCGTCAACCATCATGTTCTCGTCTCACTGCGGCAGATGTGGCGTGGGCCAGCTGCGTAATCAAACCATTCGCCAGATGCAAGGTCTCAATGCGGACGTGGCCGAACACAATGGAACAATGGAAAAAGCAACGACTAGTTACCGTTAATAATTATGGAGCGCAAGCGCGGCCGTGCTTAACACTGCTCCGAGCGTTCAAGATCGACGGTGTGGTATTGGTGGTGATGGTTACTCCTCCTTCCCCTCATCTCAGCGGTGCATGCGTTGGCGCAGGCTCAGAGCACTGATCGCGGATTTCAAGACAGTGAAAAAATTTGCATTGCAAATCTCACAATGCAGGCACAGGGCGGACCAACGACAGCTGACTTGACGCGTGCTGCGGGCCTCGATGCAGGTCCTGCCAGCGTTCGCAACCGCGACAGGCTGGGGCGGCCAGCTGCAGCGGTCCTGGCCCACTGGTTCCATGCTCCACACGACGCATGCGTAATCGAGCAGCGAGGAAGCTCGTGCTTTTGTCGCATCGCGACCCTCGATGCAGGTGTGTAATGTTCTGGCCGTGTTGCATTTTCCGGTCAAGTCATGAAACGCGACCACATTCGCCTGCAGCAGACAGCTCGGAACGTCCAAGAAATCAGCCGAGCTATCCGCTCAACGTCTGAACATTCGCCAAACGTTGTTTTCTCCGCGCGTTCCTCGCCTGTAACAGCTCGCTCGGTGCTATTTAGTTGCGCCAAGGGCACGACAGTTACACAGATTTCCTTTCTTGGTTACATCTCACCCTCCAAGAGCTGCTAAGATGCCGCTAGCAGCCGGATCGAAATTGACCTGGTAGGAGTCTTGTACAGGCCCCTGCCTGACGTCCTGAGGCTCCGCGACGACGTCGTCCAGGAGGGGATGCGTTGTCAACTCATAAAGGCGCCATGGACGCGTGTGTGCAATTTCGCATCTGCTTAGATGCATACCTCAAGTCTGCTGAGTTGACCAGTAAATCACCATACCGAGCACCGTCACCTTGCTTGTCAAGAAGCTCCACACCTTGAACATCCCACTCCAGATCAGACAGCCATACTGCAGGACCTCCCCACGGTCAAGTAGAACAGAAGAGTGTATAAAAGCACGCCGATCGCCTCTCTCTCTCTTCCACCTCCCAGCGTGCTCCCGGTCCAACCAGCATCTGTCACGGTCTGCACATTCTACCAACACCGCCCATCGCCGCCCAACGCTTCTGATATTCACGCCCAAAACGCCCACACGATCCTCGCCACATCCAACCATGTCCCGCAGCGGTACGTCAGCCCAAACCCGTTTTCGTGTCCGAATCTCTGTTCAGGCGCCTCTTTTGGGATGGTCGCACGGGCATTTGCTCGCTTAGTGACCAATCCAACGCAGCTGTACCTGGACCCTCCCAGCCCACGCTCCCATCAACCCCACTCATCCCATGGTGCTCCCGCTGACCCACCCATTTAGCCCCTCAATCCCTCCTCCCCGATCTGCCGCCTCGAAACTCACTGGCTTACATCGGCATCCCCGACGAACAGGATGAGCTCGCCATCCTATTCCGACAAGGCTCACAACCGCAAGGTGTGATGACGGAGTCAGAGATACTGTCATCTACATACTGCGACAGTATCTCGTCCGAAGAAACATATACGCCAGCGCCATCAACACCTGCGCAGCTCGGTGTTGCGACGTTCGCACACGATCTGCTGTGCATGGGTGCGCAGTTCCACTAAGCGGATGCGGGAGCGGGTGCAGACAGTGGGGTAGACATGCGAGGGTATGCCTGAGAACATGGGGTGCATAGAAAGGGCAAAAGGGGCGTTCTGGGAGCTCCGGCAGCCTCATGCGAAAGCCATGGGGAACGTCTAATATTCATTGTGATCGGATTTTGGAGTTTGGGTGGGTGTGGATCGGACGATTCATGTTTCATACCCGGTTGGAAGGATACCTTTTTGATTTGGCTGCGTCAACCTTGGCCTCTCTCACGACTGTTGGCAAACTCTCCACTAACTTCAAGATCTGTAGACTAGGTCGATCAAAAATGTATTATAACTTACTTATTTTATCCACACTCCATGCGTCAAACAGAGCGGTGCCGCTGATGGAAGTACTCTACAGTCTGCCTACAGCCGACATCAGCGAACAGATTATTGTTGTCGCTTTGCAATACGAGCTTCCTTGCTATAATATCCTCAATTTCAGTACAGTCTGGCATCTTGTGTTCGACCCGTGGACAACTCGCAGAAGGTTGCACTAAACTTCGTCGGACTTAGCTCGCCTTCGCTAGTGGGGCTGAGGCTGAGTCCGAGGGCAGCTTCCAACTCTCTTCTCCACACCTTCGTGTCACGCTCCTCCTCAAAATTGACAGTAGACAGCTGCGAGTTTCGCGAAATCAGAGCTACGATTGTAAACTCGCTGGTCTAGCTTGAGGGACTTGTATCGTGCCTGATGAACAAATCACGATGACGGACAAGGCTGTGGCCGATCTCGATAAAGCGCTCGGAATATGGTTTCCTCCTGGCCAGCCTGCGCAATCTGCGTTCTCAGAAAGCGACATCAAGGACATTGTGGACACTCTTCGTCGCCATAAGCAGGAGTCTTGGAGCCGGATACCGCGCATTTACATAACCCTCCGCTTGGCCGGCCACCTGGATGTGATCGACATATTCCTAGACACTGGGACCTCGGACATCTCCTTTCCTTTCACGCCTCAGACGCTTCCAGGGACACTGAAGGATGTCACTGCTAGGTCTGACTTCATCGAGAAGCAGGTCAGCGTCCTCACGAAAGGACTAGATCTCGAGAAAGAGCACGGAAAACACCGCCACCTCGCGAGTACAGAAGACACCCCATTCGAGAAGATCCAAGAGCTCGGAAAAGGTGGCTATGGTTATGTTGACAGGGTTCGAAGTAACGTCAGTTACCGCGAATATGCACGGAAGCTGATACCCCGCGGACGGACCTTCCGCAAAGATAAGGCTGTGCTTCGAGACTTCGAACGCGAGCTGGCAATGTTGAAGAAGCTCACTCATCATCATATAGTTGAGCTAGTAGGTAGCTACACCGATCCTAAGTATGTCCACCGTATCGTCCGATACACGAGCTCACATTCTGCAGGTACGTCGGTCTCATCATGTCGCCAGTGGCCGACCGGAACTTGGACGACTTCTTGGACAGAGACTACATACCGCCCGAAGACCTTTCTTTCCTGCGCACTTTCTATGGATGCCTCGCAAGAGCACTACGGTATCTCCACGGTAACCAGATTCGACACAAGGACATCAAGTCTCAGGTTCGTATTACCAGGGTGCCAGGCTTTCTTTGAGCTGACACGATTAGAATGTACTCGTCAAGGGTCACCATGTGTACCTCGCCGACTTTGGCTTGAGCCTTGATTGGTCGGAAATCGGTGCTAGCACTACCACCGGTCCTTCATCCAAAACGCTGCGGTACTGCGCCCCCGAGGTCGCAGCAAATCAGTCACGAAATTCGGCTTCTGATTTATGGTCTCTGGGATGCGTCTTTCTCGAGATATGGACAACGCTACGCGGTGATGCTGTGGCAGACCTCATGGAGTACTTGGCCGCGAATGGTACTGGATCGACCTGCTACTATGCCAATGAAGAGGCTGTCTCATCTTGGATTCAGAGACACCATAAGCATGATAGCATTGATGCTAAACTGCCAAACCCTTGGATACAGTCCATGCTCCACCGTAGTCACACGGAGCGTTGCACTGTTGCTGTCTTGTGTGATTGGATTGCAAAGGCGAATCGCAATCCCGCAGTGCGCGTGAGCTTTATGGGGAGATGCTGCAGCGAAGATGAAGAGTCCGCCGAAAGCGTTTGCTCAACCGATATTGATTTAACTGATGGTGGTGAGGGTGCAGAGTACCTGCCAATAAAGCAAGTAAAGCAAGTCGTCGATCATTCTGCTACATCTGTTCACCCGGCCGCCACCTCGCAAGGAATCATGACCGAATGCCTTCCGGAGCTAGAAGCAGATCCGCCTTCCAAATTACAAGAAGAAGAGAGCCAGCCCGAGCAAAGCATGCCAGTTGCCAGTACAGGAATGCAAGCCCACTGTAGTCATGATATCGACCATAACGGATTAGAACCGGAACATATGATTGAGACTGGCCACATAGACCCTATCTTGAGTGGATCCCTCTTGTACAAGCCATTATGGGCTGGCCAGAGCCCAACCAAGTACGAAAGTAAATATTTCTGGTTTGCAGAACATCCCTTTTGGCCTCCTCAATTAACGGAAATCCGCAATACGAAGTCTGAGAGGACTCTCAAAGCCATAGCGTGGTCTACGCAGACTAATACGGGTGTCCTTTGCTTCTGAGAAAGCTATGACGGCTACCTGGAATACCCTCAAGGGATCTTGAACCTGGTGCGCTTGCTTGCCCCATCTCAGCATCCGTATTACAACTAATATCTCGTAGGCATACGCCGATAGGCTCTTCAAGCCCAACAGGCTGACCATAGCAATCACAGATTCCGGATGGAATCACCTTTTCGAAGCTCGAACTGCACAGTTAAGTGACCGGTGGTTTCATACGATTGAAACTGCTATCAGGGAAGCAAAGGCGATTAAAGAGGGTATTGAGACTAGCGAAAGCTACGTGTGGCAATTACAAACTCTCAGGAATGCAAAAGTGGCAGAAGATGGTATCGACACTAGCGACAGCTACCTGGGACACTTACCTGCAATCGAAAATCAGCTGGTTACGGAGCTCGCACCCGTGAGACAGCCACTACCAGAAGTCGCAAACATTCAAGATGAGAGTGCTTCCACAGATGTGAGCGTGGACACTCGAACACTTTCGCAGCATTCCGAACAACAATCCCACGCAGAGGGACCTGACGCGGGGGTTGAAGGTGTCGTGAACAATGAAACGAGCTATCCCCCCCAGGAGCACCACGGCCGACCACCTTCGGAGAACGGGACGAGAAAGCTATCACTCCAAGATATCGAGATCACTGTGAATATGACAGCGAATCAGTATATATACCGGCGACTGAAACTCTCAGCTAGTACGGATTACGGCTATTTCATCCATGAAGTTCTTCAAGCAGAGCACGAGCTCCAACGAGGAGGCGCCGGCAGAACACGTCTCATAAAACTCAAAAAGTTTAAGAAGAACGTAACGAAGGAGAACGGGATTGTGCAGCGGATCATTGCGACCGTCCCTCTGGAGGATTTGGTGACCAAATTGATCGCTGTCCTTGCTAGCCTTGGCTTTGCTTATATTCTGGAAGGCGACCGTGTGACATGCGGCTATCCCGCAGATATTGCGTGTAAACTTCAAAATATTGAGAGTAGACATACTTGCTCAATGTTGCATCTGAAACGTAGCATCGTGTTAGAATGTTGGAAATCGAGGATAAATGCATGGGATGAGTCGAAGTCGAATGACGAGCGCTCTCGCATGAAGCAGTTTTTATTGCCCGGTTTTGCTGGTACATTGTTAATTCTGGAGATCTTCTTCATTGACACCAGTGGTTGGAGAATTACCGACAGAGAAAGGTACCGAGACATCGTTATCACGGGGGCAAATTACCGGCGCGACTTTATCCTGCTGCGCGGCAGATTGTTCGCAGAGGCCATTATTTACAAGCTTGAGGACTACTTGATTGCTTAACAGCTTGGACATGCGGTCAAGGACATTATCCATTTGTACTTCATAATTGCGTTGATGGGCTCGTCGTTGGGTACATGTCGTTTCAGAAACCTCGAGAAGCCTTGAATACCCCCAGTCGAGCGCGTATTTCAGTATGAAGAATGACTTGAGGAGTAACAGAGTCGGCCATTGGGCCGTTGAATGCATAATCTTGCGCACAAACCATGATAATCGCGTACAACCTATGGTAGACCTCTGCCATGACAGACGGCTGACGAAAAAGAAGAATGTGAAAAATAGCAGATGTCAGGGAAATGAGTGTCATATTATAATTCTACATCATAACCACGCCGTGCAACACTTGACAGGCGCGGATGGCTCCGGACCAATCACTCCGTTAACGTTGTCTCTGATGATCTCAAGACGACCAGTGAATGATGTAGCGTCTAGAAGACCGTACCCTTAGTCTGCTTACCCTTCTCCTCCTCAAGCTTCTTGATGTTGGTGTTCCTCCAAATCCAGATGGACGCGAAGCACAACGGCACAAAGCAGGCACCGGTAATAACCATCTTACGCTGCACATCCGCATAGGCACCAATAACGGCTTCGCGTTCAGGCGTTCCGTCCAAGAACGACATCTGTACCGCGATATCGCCGAAGATGAGCGTCGCATTCACCTTGCTGGCTTCTGGCAGGCGGTTGTAGATCTGGGTTGGGAGAATGTTGTTCCACAGAGCACCGGCGATAGCGATACCGATGGAAGACCCGAAACTGCCGAAAAGACCCCACAACGCGAGAACAGCGGCGATTTCTTGATGCGTGACGGGAACCATGACGGCGAGTTGAGCACAGGTGGCGAAGATACCAGTGCCGAGGCCAACAAGGACTTGTGTGAGGGCGAGCACGCCCGGAGCAGTTGACGGTGCGCGGAAGGGGATGAGAAGCGCAGTGCCGAGGAGAACAACGGGAGCACCGGTGTATGCAGTCCACTTGAAGTTACCAGAGTAGCTGATCCACCAAGCGACGAAGGGGCTGAAGATGGATGAAGCCAGCGAGAAGGAGTTGAGAATGTAACCAGCGTGTGTAACGCTCTGTCTGTGGACGACGAGGAGGTACGAGTAGAAGTATCCGTTCCAGCAGAAGATAGACAAGAACATAATACCGTACAGCAAGCATGAGCCGACAATAGTGCGGTCCTTGAGGAACTTCCAAGGCAAGAACTGCACGGGTGCGAGCTTGGCCTCCCAGTAGTAGAAGGCTGGGAACAACAGTAGGCCGAGGACAATCATGGCGATGATGTATGGAGTCTCCCAGCTCTTGGGAGCGTATTGGACGAGACTGAAGGGAAGGAGGAATAGACAGAAGGCTGCCATGATCAGGATAATGCCAACAACTGGCTAAAAGTTAGCGAAGGCGCAGGAAAGTGAGAAGAAGTTGTCATGCTTACTGTCGAATTGGACAAAGTGGAAAGCTATCGACTGGAAGACGGTGCGGCCAGACTTTTCCTTCTGAATAACACCAGCTTGCTTAGCCTTGCGGTACATGAACATCATGATCGCCATGGCCGGCAAACTAGCACCAATGAAGACAAAGATGAAGGCACCAAATGCCCATCGCCAGTTGCCCTTGGTCACAAAGATCTCACCAATCGCTGGGCCTGCGAAAGTGCTGGCAATGCGAGGTGTGCCGTTGAGGGTGAAGATGAGCATGCGGTTCTTGAGGGAGGTGATGTCGGCTGCCATGATGTCCGTGACGTACAGCACGCCAATGTGACCGCCCCAGTAGAGGACGTGACCGGCGACGTATGATTGAACGTTAGTGCAGGCGGCTTTGATGGCCATACCGACAAGGACGATGATAAGCATCAGGAAGAAACCCTCAACACGACCGAAGACGTCGATGAACTTGGACGTGGCGAGGGGGATGCAGCCGGCGAGCGCCGTCGACATGACGTTTCCGACATTGAGGAGACCATGTCTGCTGAAGGACGAGGTAATGAAGGGATTGAGTGCGGCATCAATGGCGTTTTGCAGGAAAGCTACAAATTCGATAAGGTAGAGGCTGTATTGCGGTTAGCATGCAGTTGGGAACCAATGGCTGCGTGTCTTACAAGATGAACATCAGGATAAGCGTCTGCTTGCTCCAAATGTCCGTGATAGCTCTTACGCGCTGCACACCGTCCTGGAACTTCTCCGAATCGGTATCAGGCTTGAAGCTATCACTGCCATTGTCTACACCGTGGGAGGTAGGCTGAGCACTCTTCTCAATGTCATATTCCTTCGACACATCGTACGCAGGGCGCACAGCGTCCGTATCGAAAGCAGTCGTTGCCATGATGCAATCAATCGAGGCAGACCCGAAGTTAAGCCGAGCAGGGCAAGCTCAGCAGGGTTGCAAATTAGGTGCAGGAGCGAAAGATGAGTGACGATCCCAACAGCAGGTCGCACACATCTTAAGTATCACGCTGCCCTACTCTCCGATGACCGGACAGGGAAGGTCGAAAGAGCAACCGCATGAAAATTTTGCCATCGACACCCACCCGGTGGCTTGGGATGGACAGCTAATGTTGGAGGTGACCCGCGTGCCCAGGGGCCGACGACTGCGCTAGATGATCAGATAAGGGATAGATGATCTTATCAGATCCAATCTCGCCCTTCGTCTGCCCATGTGGCGTTCTCTTGGCCCGCTCACGCCCCGCTACAGAATTGCTGCCAAGTACTTGGCAGACAATGTCAGTGGCAGACGCCTCCTCGGATTGCCGAAACGAGGATCGTCTTCCGAAGGCCCTGAAAGTGTGCGACTCAAGGGTCTAGCACTCGCATGAGCTGTGGATACAGCCGAGCCGGTACTAATTGCCCTGTGAACTCCAGATGCGCTGGTTTTTTGCGGTTTCTTGGTACAAACTTTGGCGCTGGGACGAATCATGGTGGACAGCTTGACGCGCTTGCTCGACGTGGGCGCAATGGCGAAAAACAAATGTTGGAATGGCTCGTTGTTGGAAAAGTAGCCGACGCGCGTGGGAACGGTGCATCATGTGCATGGGACGTCCAGGTGCCGTTCTTCCAAGGATAGTGATCCTCCACCCGTTCATCCTCAAAGCTTGAGAGTCTGGATTTTCCATCGCATCAAGAAGGATTTTATCATGAGTACAGCAAGATACTAAGAACTTGTCTTCTTCGAGACGATCAGCTCGGGTGAGTCGGCTGGTCAATATCATGGTGCGCAAAGTTAAGACACATGCGAAGACGGCAGCGGCTTGGTGGCCTCCGCCATACACATCAGCGGCGCACACGCCACTTCCATAATCTTATCAGATCATCGCATCAAAGTCGCTGATGACCCGGACCTGATTGCTTGCCTTGCGAAATGAATACGGGTACTTCTCCGTGGCACATGCGCTTCACCTGGTCGTTCCGATATAGGCCGAAGGTGTGGACACGGTTATGTGGTGTCACACCGCGGGGGTGGACGCACAAGGCTCAAAGTGGGGACACCACCTGCATGTCCTCCTTGTTGGTCCCACAAGACCTCGACCATTCCTCTGGCAAAGTGGATCTGGTCATCTCCACATGCCTTGAAAATAATTGGGAAAATAGTCGCTTCTATGCAGACAAGTGACCTCGGGAATATGTTGCCAATGAAGTCGCCCATCGATGCCAGACCTAATCCTCTCGAATTTTGTTCTGCCTCGTATTCTATGTCTACCGCCGTATGGTCTTACCATCAGTTCTGAAGTCTGCCCACTTGGTTATAGTGGAGTGTGACTTTGTTGATAGGAAAGCAAACTAAATTGCAGGACAATTGCTCGTCCACCACGCCACCATGTCGACTGGGTTGAACACCTGACGACTGCGCGGTCTCAAATTCACCCAGCCGGCGAGCGACGTCCACCGAAGACCAGTTTAGCTCTCTACTGTGTAGATTTTCGACACATAGCTTCGACCTTGTGGGTGTCCATTGGTATCCTCGAATCGAAATACTGGGTTATCCACTCTTCGCAGCAATATCTTCAAGCCATCTCGAACCTACAACCGGCTGAACGCTGAATATCTAGCAAATTCGCGAGATCCCATATGACAAGCGATAGTGGACTGTACAATTCAAATCACTTCTCAAGAGAGATTGGAAAGTGAACAAGTTGCGGAGCACGAGAGAAAACCCTGTCCATGAAGGCACTTGAATGGCGCATTTGGCACCGACACGACACAAGTGCTCATACTTGCACCATGAGCACCATCGTAGCCCACAATTCACCGACTAAAAGAACAGATATCCATCTCTGTGATGCTCGTTGGAGAATTGTATCGATCGCGCCATGCATCTCTTCGCTCCGCATGAAATTACGACACCGAAATACAGCTGTCACCACATTGCAGACCTGACATTCGATTTATCCTCGATCCCTCAAACAAATGTACGATTCGGATTTGACCTCAATGGATCGTTGATGTCTTACAACACAACCCAGGTTGTTTCGTGGAGCGATAGCTATTCATGAGTTCAAGATCAATAAGGGTAAACCCAATCGTTTTGCAAGGCTACTTTGTTTCACTGTGCTGGATATACAAGAGTGCTTGGAATCCAGGATGATACCAAAGCTCTTAGCACATGAGATATGAGTAAGTAGGATGGCTTATGTGTTCGCTAATTACCAGCTTCATCTTCCCACTTTCTTGTCTTTCCCCGCTCCTCCTCAATTCCTTCGTTTATTCCCTCTCCCTCCTCTCGCCAATTCCTCATCCGCATTCACGCCTCATTCCATCCCCCTCAGGTTTCTGCCTCGGTCCTCCCCTCGACGCCTATCTCTGTCCCTTCCCTCCCTCCTCACAACTCCGCCTCATCCATATTCCTAACCCATCCAACCATCCACCTCGTCGCATCCACATGCGCCCTAACCCCCATCTTCTCATCCACAGTATGAATATTCCCCAAGCCATTCTGCTCACGATCCCAACCAGGCCCATAGCGGAAGATATTCTCACTCAGGTCCCAATAATACCGTGTGTCTGTGTTACCCGTCATGATACCCGGGCTGACGAGTAATTCCTTGCCGTACAGTGCGCGGGTAGTGCCGGAGAGAACAGCGAAGGGCGTGACGCGCGTGGTATTGGATGAGGGGTGGAGGTTTGTTGGGGTTACGGGTGCGGGTTCGAGGAGTGTGGGGTGTGCTGAGAGTGTGATGCTTGATGGTGTTTCGGTGCCATTAAAGGCGTGGAGAGCGAGATTATATTTCTTCGCAACTTGTGCTGCAAGCGATGAGATATGTTTTTTCACGGCTGCCGAGGTGGATCCAACGTTGATGCGATGGTTGACGGTGACTTGGGTGCGTTCGGGCAGCGCATTACTCTTTACGCCGCCGTGAATGATGTCGACGGCCACGGAGGTGGTGAAGAGGTATTTGATTTCTGGACCGAGCTTGGCGGCTTCGATGGCGAGATGATCTTTCTTGGACTTCTTGGAGCACGTCGAGTGCTTCGATGCGCGCTTGCCAAGTAGTTTTTCGAGCTTTGAGGGAAATTTCGGAGCGTGTTCTGCACCACAATGGAGGAGATCTAGATATGGATTTTCCTCGTAGAGATGTGGCTCGTATAGGTTGCTTTCGATCAAGGCGATAAGCTCGCTCGCTACGCCAATGCCGTTGTGCTTTGGTGGGATCGACGAATGTCCTCCAGGCATTCTTACCACGATTTCAACATCAACATAGCCTTTCTCCGCAACACCAGGGAGCGCGAAGTTCGTGCCCCAGCTCTCCACATTAACCGCGCCCTCGTCAACAATAGCCGCGATTGAATCATGACCATACTTTTTGATCAAAAACTGGGAAAGATGCCCTGCACCCTCTTGACCAGAGATCTCCTCGTCAAACCCAAACGACAGTATTAGCGCCCTCTTCGGCGAGAAATCCGCTGACAGGAGCGCCTCCACGGCTCCAAGAATCGCAATAAGCTGATTCTTGCAATCGCTCGACCCGCGCCCCCAAACAAATTTCCCATCAAAATGTCCCGAAAATGGCGGATGCGTCCAGCTCTTCACCGTACTATCAGGCACAGGAACAACATCTTGATGCGCCATGAGAAGATTAGGTTTCAAGCTCGCATCGCTTCCTTTCCAGGTATACAGCAATCCATGCTCGTTCACCTTCTCCAGCTGCAAACTCGCATGGACAAGCGGGAAAGTCTTCGCGAGATAGTCCGCGAAGCTGTAAAAGACGTCCCAGCGTGTATCGGACCCAATCTCGCCCATGTCATCGTAGCTCTGCGTCGGGATTTTGACGGCGCCGGACAGACGCTCAATAGCAAGTTCTTTGAATGCGGCGGATTCGAGATATGCTTCTAATTCTTCCAGCTCTTTTGTCTGGTGCGATGGCTTCAGTGGCGAGACCTGGGGACATTTTGGTGCCGAGGTCGTTGGTCGTGGATCAAGCTGCCATGGTGGTGAAGCTAGCTCGGTAATGGAGTGGCGAAGCAGGAACCACAAGGCGCCGAAGAAGAGAGCGATCTTGATGAACGGAGCATATCGCAAGCTTCTGCTTGGCTTTGTGACAAGCACGGGTGTCTGCACGCCCCAATTCTTGGCTGCCATGGTGTGTGTTGGTCTTGGGATGGAAGGGTCAGGGTGCGGATGTTGTGCGGGGATAACGTCGTCACGCAAAGGTTAAGCCCGATGGGGAAGGTACGCCTTATCGCTCTCCACTTTCGCAATTCGGCCGATTGCATACGTCAATGTACAAAGTTTAATCATGGTTTCGCTAACAATCGAATAAGGCCGGTACGGAAACATAGTCAAGTCCTGTGAAACGTCGCGATGGCATCATCCTTGGGTGTTCACAAAAACATGCTCAAGAGTCAAGTGCCGGATCGATCGAACCCACTTCTTACCAGCCACTGAACAGTGTTCGCGCACGTTGTCAAGTATGAAATGACCATCCCTCACTTACATCCGAAGATTCCGGGGCCGAATGATCCAAAGCCTGAGGGCCCTCCTTGCACGATGTCTTAGGGCCTTCCAGGGGAGATGTTCGCAGGACCGGATCTGGGCTCGTCTGACTGTGTGTTTCCTTGAGAGAACCGCTTCACCATATTTTGCACAAGTAATCCTCTTTTCTTTGAAACTATCATGTATGTTCCGGACGACTCGGTCGTTTTCGAAGCTTCGTGGTTGAGCGATGATGTTTGTGCGTCAGGTTCTTCAGAATGGTCAGGCGTTGACTAGTTGCGCTGCACTTCCTGTGGCACTGATGCCGAGTGACGAATACTGAACTTACTTGGTTCGATGAATCCAGAGTCGCGGAAACTGTTTTCTGCTTCGTCATCGGCAGGTCGCCTCGGCGGTCACTTCGTGGGTGTATGTCACATCAAGTGAACCGTACTAGAAGTATCGGTGCAGTGTTTCGGCGTAGCGAGGGCGCTCGCGATACCAAGAACGGCGAGTCGTGGGGTACAGGTAAATCCCGTATGATTTAGACATCGCGAAACGGCCGCGGTGCGGTGACTGGCAGGGTTCTTAGTAATAGTGTGTTGTAAGGAGTTACAAATGCAAATATGAGTAAAAAAGACTGGCTGTTGATGATGTTAAGTATGCTGAATATGGCAAATTGGAAAGATGACAAGGTAATACTGGAGATGGTGTTGGGGAACCATTGCGCTAGAAGGTGCGACATTTGCAAAGGTACAGGCATCAGTCATCACAATGGAGTGTACGTTCGCGGAGGGGTAGAGGTGAAGTCGCGGTGGCACGTGTGGTGCGCAGGAGGAAAAAGCACACTGTCCGCGGTTCAGAGAGTACATGAAGCTCATATCTCTGTAGAGGGGGTAAGGATAAGAAGTAGTATTAAAGATAATACAGACGGTCCAGACATCGAAAACATGTCGACGGAACCGGTGTGGCACACATGAGCGTATCCAAGTCGTGAAAGCATACAAAGAATGCCTGCCCGAGGGTGTCATGCGAGACCTATGGCAAGAACACCACGGCGACGTAAACGTGGAAGACCATGGTGGTCGAGGGTATCAAAATACTATTAGAAAAATTCAAGGAGAACACAGAATCTTTTTCATCCATACATTGCCCTTCTCTTCGTCAAGCTCCTTGCTCATCTGGCTGTTCGCACGACCAACGTTAACAAACTTGGGCCAGGTGTTAGTGAGCACGAGGTATTTGATTTCGCGCTCCGCAGGATCGAAGATCATCTCCGTGAATGCCTCTGGGATCTCGACGTCGGCGAGAATTTCATCGACGTATAGTCCATTCATGCGAGACACAGCACGAAGGTTGGCGCGACCGAGAGCATCGAGGTTGACGCCTGATTTGAGCTCTGACTCCGAGTTGAAGGACCTTTGGTCTGAGGGGGAGGGAGGCACGTCATCGGGATTGAAGTTGTCGAAAGGAGTTGCATCGTTGGATGTCGCCGATGCAACAGAGCCGCGCTTGATACGATGTAGAAGAACAGCGGCACTTTCGAAAACATGGTGGAGCCGTTTCATCTCCTTGGAAGAGATGTTGATGGGGAACTCGGAGAATTCAAGGGAGATGAAGTGAGAGTAGATGCGGACAGCCGCGACGAACTGCTTGCGGCGATGATCGGCAGTTGAGGCCTTTGGAGAGAACCAGTAACGGCGCCAATCAGCAACGTGGGTGAGGAAGCTAACATTTTCACCGGAGAAATCTTTCAGGGCGGCAAATTGCAGAAGCGGCATGGCGTTGGTCCGAAGTGCGTTCTCAAGGGCTGTCATGGTGAGCATATCAGACTTGCTGCTCTCGAACGACGTCTTGCTGGTGACAGTGGCGTCCCCAGTGGACTTGAGTGTCGTCGCATCGGAGTAGCCGCTCGGGCTCTGGAGTGAACCATCACCACCAAAACCATTGGCCGCTTGACGTTTCTCCCAATTTGCGATGGCTTCCAGTGTTTCTTGACGGAGTGTGTTACCCCTTATGACGTCGACAATGGGGAACCCTATCGCAAACACCTCCATAAAGAAGATGCATACAGAAAACCATGTCGGAGGCGGCAAGTACTTGTTGAGCGGGGCGAACTGAGGGGCGTACATGCCCGTGAGCCAAAGCGGTGATGCTGGGAGACTGTCATAATTAGCATCGTAGGACTCGAAAGGGTCATGGAAACGTACCCAGCAAGGCAGCAGCAGATAGTCTGAGCCCTCCATCCATGCACATCTCTGACGCCTCGCGACTTCCAGAGCAGGTAGGGCGCGTAGACCCAGGCCCAGAAAAGCTGCCAAACGATCGACAGCCACCATTCCCAGCCCTTGGAGCAGTTCATGCGCGCTTCCTGACCTGTGCCCTTGACCGTGTAATCAAAGAGACCATAACCAGGGTGGAACTTCTTCGACCCGAAGAATACGAAGATCGTGAGGAGGAACTGCACCCATCAGTTAGTTACGCAACATCAGAGTGAACGGGCAAGCTCACCTGGGCCACCATGCCGAAGCCAATGAAGATGAGAGTCCGGTCAATATTGTCCGCTCGCTCAACTCCAGCGAAGACACGCCTCCAGCGACTGTTTGCGATGGCTTGCGCTTTGTCCTCATCGATCGACTTGTGGTCCTTCAAGGAGCTCATGTGCGCAAATTGCTTCTGTCTGCTAGCCAGGTGCAAGAACTGGGCGTTTGCCGCGTGAAACAGAGCGATGCCGATGGGCAGCCAGATGCTCATGACCCAGAATTCGACCGTGCATGAAAAGTATGCTCCGACTGGATATGCGATGACGCAAAGTGCTGCGTAGATATGGAGCGAGAACACGCCAGCCAGTAGCAATGGGATTCGTCGCATACGAAGGGATGGTAGTTGCCGATGCGTCCAAAGGAAGGTCATGCCAGCTGCAAGCCCAACATTCCATACAATGAAGATTGCCATGTAGGTCCACCCTACCCCGTCAAGCATTAATTGAGCCATGATAGAAAAGATTGACGAGGGTCAGTGAAAGCAGGCGTTAATCGGTGAGGCTGGGGTGTGTCTGACTGTGGGCACTCAGCAATCCTTATACCGGCGAGAACAGCTGGAGAGAGCCCGTGACGAGGCTTCCCCGGCGAGTGGGAAAGCCAAGATATCGACGGGAGGGAATAATCGAAGATCCTCCCCATGTTCGCGGTCGGATCGTCATGATTGCAAGTCCACGTAATTGGGCAGACGGGCCGCCAATTGTGCTGACCAGATGTAGGGTTGACAGGCGGCTCCCCTGGCTAAGAAGCATTGGCGCAAGACAGGCTTCGAAGCCAGCAACTTGAAAGGTTAGCGTGATCGAACTTGTCAAGCCGAACAGGCTAGTTCCCTGCCGGGTGGCCGATAAAGCTTGGGTCCCAACCACGTCCCTTTGGGTGGCAGCTCTGACCACAGAACATTTGCCGATCCTCATAACAATGACCGGCGACCACAACCTGTCGTCGCGTCCACTGCTGCGCTTTTTGTGAAGCCACAGCAGCACTGTCGCGGCAATGCTACGGTGACCCGGCGGACGGGGAATTCTCACCCGATGATCCCTTGATCATCACTTGAGACTGGTAGATGCTGAGTCCACCCTCGCGTCAAAGCAAAGGATCCCAATGACTCAAATATCTCCGGTCTGGATATCGACAGTGAACATGCTTCGACGTTGTTTCCCCAGATTCCCATATCGGATAGTTCCCCCCAGCCGGCACATTCGCGACGCATCCGAATTATGTAGACAGCAAAGGTCGTTACCTTGCATAGCTCTGATACTTGTCGCCGTAGAATCAATATCTCTGGATGTGACAGCGGGACAGATGGGTCCAAAATTCGGGTATAATTGACAAGCACATCCGGCCAGCAGCGCGGCCTTGTCTCATAGGCGGATATGGTCATTAGTTCGTGGGTGATGGCAGCATTGCCGAGTCTATCTGGTCGGGAAACAACGTGCTGCGAACCCAGTTGGGACGTGCCGATGAGCCTCAGGGGAGGAACAATAACCAATCGCAAGAAACCTGTAGCCAATGGAATATGGCATTGCTGTGGCGTTTAGCGAGAACTCCGGATTTATGCATGAACAGTGCCGGCTCGGCCAGGGCACGGCCCGTGCAAAGTGAGGGCATTGGCGATCTTCGCCACTTGATGCCTTTGACAGTCTTTGGCACGGGTGCTCGGGACGTGTCGATCATCCACCTGCGTGGGGTCGGCGAGCTGTAATCCACGTGCGCTACGACTTGTGAGGTAATCGATTACAACAATGCGATAGCTCGATACAGAGGCCGCTATCAGTGCAACGTTGGCTTCCACCATCAGCCAAAATGTAACTTGAATGTAATTCGCGCTTTGCGAGTTGGGCATGGACTGCCTGCTCATTCGTGTAATCGCTATGGCGATGGTGAAGATGGACAAGCTTTTAAAGATTGCATTAATGGCGGCACGCAAAAGGGTGAAGTTCGCCATG
Organism: Paraphoma chrysanthemicola; assembly: GCA_020744225.1. NCBI lineage: Eukaryota > Fungi > Ascomycota > Dothideomycetes > Pleosporales > Phaeosphaeriaceae > Paraphoma > Paraphoma chrysanthemicola. The sequence goes on from JAGMWG010000002.1 coordinate 1,019,936, forward strand.
CATATGAGCGAGAGAGGAATTGCTATGACTGTGACTCGTTAGGCCGAAGATTAGGTGGCAATTGAGAGGATTGCACTTACCCAAGACGTCAGTCACAATATCGATGGCCGACAGAGCTATCTCCCATGTGACCGTACTGGACGAGCTGAAGTACTTGCATCGCTCTGAACGAGTTAGTCTTGTAGCATTGCAGCGCTAAGTGTATGCTAACTTACCAGGCGAGTGACATAGCAGGATGGGGACTACCAAAGTGAAGAGAAACGATGAACCACAAATGCCGACGGTCATCCAGTAGAAACGAGTGAGGACCTTCGAAACGCTTGCGACTAGCGGCTTGTGGAACTTGAACTGTGCCAAAAATGAGGCTTTTACGCAGTAGACTGTGATCCAAAGCAGTTCAATAGCGGAGGTAATGCGGTCAGAAGTGACGGAATGCAGATCTGGACCAGTGATCATTTCCTCGCTTGCATGTGAATAGAGTGTGATCAAGCTTGCGTGCAATAAAGTAGCGCCAGCAAATAGACATGGCAAGGCAGGGATGAGAAAGTAATCACTACTCCGAAGTTTTCCCTTCTTTCGCATGCGTACAAGGAATCGCGACACGAGAAAGAGCGTCGAAATACTACAGAGCGTCCATAATACAATCTGTCTCTGGGTCAGCTGCCTAACTGAGCACCTTTTGATCGACACGACTTACTGTGAAAGCGCTTCGACTAAGGCCATGATAGCTTTTCGTCGCGTCGCGTGAAGCAGATCGCCGAGTCATGTCAACCTAGGAGTGCGGCCAGTATTCGGCGAAAACACATCGCGTCAACTCGCGGAAGCTATGGTGTAGATCGTGGGTCAGTTCAAAGTGGTGCACATCATGCGGGCAGATTCGTGATGGTCAGATCTCAGCTGGTGGTGTTCAGTCTGTGCGCGGTAGCAGACAGGGGGCGTGAAGCTGCGTCCAAGCATGCACACGCCGGCACGAGGCGGAGGGCTTTGGAAGATGTCGAGTGCAAAGATGAATGATATTCCGATGTATGTAACTGTCTGGCAGGCTTCGGGTAATGCGGGTAGGTTTGTAAACATCAGGAGGGCAGGGTTGGAAGGAGCGAGTCTCTTCGTTGGAAGGGAGGTCGCACGGGCATCGCCCGATCGCGTCTCATCTCATCTCATCTCACTTTCGCCGTGCTGTCAGGGCCTGTATCTGCTTGAACACTTTTCGCTGCCTCAGACATACAAAACCTGTACCTCGGGATGTGTAGCTGGACCCGAACCAATTTTCCAATCAATTGTAACGTGTTTTATAAGCGAGTCGGCCATACAAGCGAGTCGGCCACCCCACCAACTTTGCGCGCCTCTTTGAGCGTACAACTCAACCACGATATATAGCAGTATATAGCTTTTAATACAAAAGATTAAGTAGTATCTACAGAGTCTTTTTTACACGTACGTGCGTTGTGCCCAGTCTCTCTGCACCTGCTGCAGCGCGCAAGAGCCTGGCGGCTGAGGCCTGATTGCTCTCCACCTTGACGCTCTTCACGAGCAATCTGCTGATCAGCCTCACGTTGAGCAATTATATCCTTACTAGCTCCCTTTGTCAAGACTCCCTGCTTCTGTACACGCTTTTTCTTGCGCTGCTTTCGCTTTGACGCTGCCTCATTAGCCTTCTTAAGGCTGGTGATCCTCTCGCGCATTAGCTTAGCTGACAGGATCATCACCTTAGCGCCCTTCTTAAGCTGGTTGATTGCCTTAATAATCGACGCAGGCGAGGAGCTCTTGTGTTAGCGTACGCGCTCGCGAATCAGCGTTGATTGAGCCTCAAGCTCGCGCGCGTTACTTGGCGTACGAGCCTGCGAGACAGCCTCTGGCAGAGCAGCAGGTGTAGGTGTACGCAGCTGCACGTCTAGCTTTAACAAGACAGCGTCTGGCTGGAGAGGTACAAGACCTGCGCCTCGAAAGGCTGAGCAGATATTGGCTGTCGTGAACGCGCGGTTAAAGGCTGCCTTAAAGGCTGGCAGAAACTCAAGCTTCGTAATGTGGTTAATGTAGTGTCGGATAAGAGCCTTAACCTCGCGGCTGTACGCGCGCTTTAACGGCGAGAAGCAGCTAACATCAAGAGGCTGCAGCAGGTGAGATGAGTGAGGTGGCATACAAAGCGTATAGATATTGTTCTCCTTGCAGAGCTCTTGAAATTTAAGAGAGTGGTGACTCTCATGGCTATCAAGGATGAGCAGGCGACGCGTACCTACAACACGAGTCTTCGTGTGAGCGTTGAAGTGCTTCAGCCACTCTACTCCAAGCTCGTTGTTCGTCCAGCCGTTGTCGCTGACTGCGATCGCCCAGTCGCGTGGGATATCCTCCTCGTACTAGGCAGACAGGTGATACTGGCCAGCAAAGATGAGGAAGGGTGGGATTGTCTAGCCAGCAGCGTTGATCGCAGCAATCACAGTCACCCACTCGCGATTGCCAGGCTGGACAGCCTTTGGCCGACCTCTCCTCTCTGACCTAGTCACGACAAGCTGAGTCGTGATCTTGCCTATTATAAAGCCAGCCTCGTCGAAGTTGTAGACGTCCTCATCGCAGATGCCGTACCTAGCCTTTGTCTGCTCTACGAGCTTAAACTATTGGCTGATTAAGACAGGATCTTCACACAGAGCTCTCTGCCTATCGTACGCTTGAGTAAAACGCGTTGTAAGTTGGTCTGTACGCTTGACAAAGTTGCGCGGCTAGTGGACGCCAACGTGACTTGCGCTGCGCCGCGCAAGCAGCTTATCAGCTATTGCACGTATAGCTTCGTACGTAGGCGCGAATCCACGTGTATCTAAGTCGAGTATATGTCTGATAATCACCTCTTCCTCTAGCTGGGTGAGCTTCTTTGAGTTGGGTTGGCAATCGCGTCGTGCAGGCTTCCCAGCGCGTCGGTCATTGAGCGTAGACTTTGGAACGTTGTACGTTAAAGCAGCGTGTCTAGAGCTTTGTAGCTGGGAGGAATTAAGAGCAGAAGAGGCAAGAACAATATCAGCTTCATTATAAGATAATAAAGAACGTTGTGGTGGAGCCATTGAGATGCGCAGCAAAGAGGCGCGCAAAGTTGGTGGGGTGGCCGACTCGCTTGTATGGCCGACTCGCTTATAAAACACGTTACTCTGATGGCTGCAATCGTACGAATCAAGTGCCGAAGAGGTGGGGCACCCTTGTAGCCTCGCATTGGTTGCGTTGCAAGATGCCGTCAAGATCCAGCAGCAACATCGCCGTCGTCATAATGCTGCCGTCTCTGGGTCTGCCGGACTGAGAGAATGAGTCCACGACATCTCGCTCGCGTGCAGCTTCACACAAACCACCTCGCATCGCCCATCATGTCGTTCACGTACAATAAAGTCCTCGTTGTTGGTGCCACTTCGGGAATTGGCTGGGCCCTAGCGGAGAGAATCGTCCAGGACGGCAAGCATGTCGTGATTGTGGGAAGACGGAAAGAGAAACTCGATGAGTTTGAACAAAAGTACGGAAGCGACAAGGTGACTTCAATCGTCTTCGACATCAGCAGGCTCGACGATATTCCGAAATTTGTCCAGGATGTCACGAGCAAGCACCCAGACATCGATTCCGTCTTCCTGAATGCAGGCATCCAGCGCGGCTTTGACTTTTCCAAGCCGGAGACCGTGGACCTGAGCGTTTTGGATCTAGAGTTCAAGACCAACTACCTCTCGTATATGCACCTGACGACTGCATTCATCCCATTCCTGCAGAAGCAAGAGAAGGAAACAAGCCTCATTTACACCACGTCTGGACTGGCTCTGCTTCCGCTGCCACGTTGTCCCAACTACTGCGCTTCGAAAGCTGCTTTACACCACATGATTCTGGTGCTCCGCGAGCAGCTGCGAAACGGGCCGGGCAACATCAAGGTCATTGAAATCTTCCCGCCAGCAGTACAGACGGAACTCCACGATGAGAAGCATCAACCTGACATCAAGGACGGAGGCAGCCTTGGGATGCCGTTGGAGGAGTTTACCGACGCTGCGTGGGCGGGTCTAACCGAGGGCAAGGAGCAGATTCCCATCGGGTTCGTAGCGAAGGCCTTTGACGCATTCGAGTCAAAACGACAGGAGATGTACAAGAGCATCATGGTGAACATGAAGTAGTTGAGGGGAAACCATGACTAGGAGTGGAGACTGTTGGTGCAGTTGAGGCGTACAGGCAGGCTTAAGAGCCTGTGACGGATCACTAGCGAAACTGGTCCGTCTGTAGTCACGCTGGTATAGCACGATAATGCTACGCATACCCTGCTGCGCTCTTCTTAGCACGTGTAAAGTGAAGTCCCGGTACCTAGGTAGAGCAGACTATTACGCGGTTGCGCGGCCAATGTGCACAGCCTCAGAGGCGGCACAGCCTTCCCGTAGCGCGAGCCATTAACGCTCCCGACGCCCGGCTCAGCTCAGGCGATCACCTCCACCCAACTGCAACACCTCACAACACTTTTCTCCACACCAGCAAACACATTCTTTGAGGCCCCGAGTACGTCTGACCGTCGCGTATTTTAGTGATTATGGTGACTAACGCATCCGCAGCAAATCAGGCAACATGACGGACAGCTTCAAGAATGCCATGGTGAACCGGTCCCTAGGGGACATCAAGAACGTGCGTCTTCCCTGCTACACCCCTATACACCCTCCTGATGGCTCGGTAGAACCTCCAATTCCTAGTCGAAGCCAGCATCATCACCTCGGCGCAACATGACACCATCATCTCCCAGCTGCCTGTCTCCGCCGAGAACAGTGCGCGCGCCCTACCCGCCGTGCCGACCCAGGCGCTGTCGCACATGAACCTCAACAGCCAGCCCACGCCTGCAGCCTCGCCCGCGCCAGAGAAGAAGTCTGCTAACGTCGGCTACTACGCCGACACCCACGTCTCCAACGCACCGCCGCCCGCATATCCCTCCGTCCCCGCAACACCCCTGGGCCCTCCCGTGCTCGCCCACGCCAGCGCACTCTACCAGTACAATGCACAAGACGCCGGCGACCTCGCGCTGATGCCCAACGACAGGGTCGTCGTGACCGAGTACATGAATACGGAGTGGTGGAAGGGCAAGAACGAGCGTACGGGCATGGAGGGCATCTTCCCCGCCAGCTACGTGCGCAAGGAAGAGAAGTCGATGATGCCCATGGCCACCCCATCGGCCCCGGCGCCGAGCAACTATGGCAACATGCCGCTCGACGTGGCGAGCTCAGCGCAGCCGCATGAGCCGAGCAAGGCGGAGCAGCAGGGCAAGAAGTTTGGCAAGAAGCTCGGAAACGCGGCCATCTTCGGTGCAGGTGCGACTATTGGTGGCAAGATTGTCAATGGCATCTTTTGAGTTGACATATGCCAGGTGCTACTATTGGAGGGAACATCGTCAACAGCATCTTCTAGGCTGGAGAGGATGCTGGGAGAAAATGCGGTCTGGGCAGGGGCGTTTGGCGCTGGGTATCGTGCGATAAGTTTGATTATTCATAATGCATGGGCAAGCTTCCATTGTGCTGATCGCGTTCAGTGCATGTGCTTTGCGAGTATAATTGGACTCACTGTTTCATACTCCTAAGTCGCTCTTTCCACCTTTACCCACCTGCCTCTTCCTTGAGATGCAGCATCGGTTTACGTCACGTAGAACCAGTCACAGGCTTCCCCCATCAGTCCTTCAAAGAATTACACACGACGTCAGTGGTCGAGCGCGTGACTGAATTACCACAACCCGACCCGTTTGTCTACTCCTCTTCAACTCGTGTTCTGCGTCACTGATTTACACACTTCAACGATGCATTTGCCAGATAGTGTATACTCCCTCGTCACGTCTGTTCCCATCATCTCCCAGTCCCCACAGCTCGCACAATTCGCGGCCAGCAGTCACGTCTCTCGCGTCGAGAGCTTTCACCTGCTCTGACTATGCAAGAACGATCTTCAGACCACTCCGACTCTGCAAATCGCTTTGCCGACCCCAGCGCAAGACCAGCACGCGTGCTCTACAATCCCGCGGTGCAGCGACGGCTCTATGGCCTCGAGGATAGCAGGACTGGCCCTAGGCAGAATGCCTTCAGTCCGCAGCAAGCGCACATTACCAAAGAACAGGCGACATCTCTGGCAAAGTACTCGCGATACAGGAACCGTGCGGTGTGGGCACAAGCGCTGGTGCTCTTCAACGTTGTCGGCTTGCCACTGTCACAAGGAGTTTGCCTCGAGTACTACTTCACATCTCAGCACTCGAACAGCAGCTTGATGGCACTCTCGATCATACCTGGAGCACAGATTGTTTCGATTATGAGCATGCCTGGGATAGTAGGATGGTTCTATTACTGGCGAGGACACCGCTCGGGTTGGAAGATCGCTTTCTTCATTGCTGGAGCTATCGCAGTCTGCGCGCAGCTTCCGCTCCAATGGACCAGTTCATATGGCCTCGCATTGATCCTGCAAGGCCCTGTCCTGGGAATCGCGCTGGGAACGCTGTTCACACTGAGCACGCTGGTGCTGAGCTCGCACTATCGATACAATCTACCACTAGTGTCCATGCAAAGCGGATTCATGGGCTTCCTAGGAGCCGTCGTCTACGCATTCGTAGCTCGACAACTTCTTGCACCGTACAATTATTACGCGCCAGCTGCTACCGCAGGTATCATGGCGGTCACACTCATCGTCGCCATTGTCCTCCTCCACCGCATCAAAGACGATGCAATCCCGCCTCAAACACAGCTCAAACTCCAGCTCCCACAAAATCCACGAGCAATCGTGAAAGAAAAAGGCACACCTTTCTTCATCTCAGGCTACATCCTCACCTTCTTCTCCATCTTCACATCCCCCGTCTTCATCGTCCCGATTCTAACCCAGCCACCCGCGCTCATCCCACCCGACCTCGCCGCCCTCGCACTCATCACTTGTCTCAGCACTGCAGCCATCAGCGCAAGTATATCCGCCAACCCGATCGTGCGAAGACATATCGGCCCCGTCAACACGATGATTGCTGCATGTATACTCGCCGCCGCCGCGTCTATACTTACAGTCTTCATGCCCAACTTCTCGCTCGCGCTCGTCGCCGCAGGCGTGTATGGTATCAGTATGGGTGCTATTCTTGCACTACATATCAAAACTACGACAGTATTCCATGCGGAAATGGTTGTTTGGCATCCGGATATGCCTGCCCGAACGGCGATTATGATGGCGTTGGGCGGATTGAGCTCATTTGCGGGATTGTTGGTTTCGGCGGTTTTGATGGAGAATGTGGAGCATGGAGTGAAAGTCGCGTTTGGGATTGCGGGCGGGTGTTTAGTTTGCGGAGGTGGATTTATTGGGATGGGGAGGTGGAGACGGTGTCGGGGGTTGGGAGTTGCTATTTGATAAAGTTTCTGGAGTTGGGTTTGGGGGATTAGATGCTGGAGTTTGATGGGTGTATATGTGGGATGTGTACTCTTCACATGAGGGCTTTTTTCAAGAGTGCGAACATGTATTGATCTGTTCCAAAAGATTTCATCGGCCTGGTCGAAAACTGTTGAGATATGACATATATGCGCTGCTGTATTTTACATATTCACTATATTTCCATGATATAAGGTTCTCGGAAGCGCGGCATCGGCGAGGGGGCAAAGACTTCACATAACCCCTACGCAGAAGTTTTGCCCCCTCCACCATCCTTTCTAAGTCCAAAACTGCAGTCAGAATAGTGGATGATAGTCTGCTTTCCGACTTCACAACAGACGCTGCTTGTTGAAGTCCATCATAAGCATACACAAAACAATCTCATCGTACCTCCCAACTCTCGACTTCTATTCCCATCAATTCCTCGATCCAGGAAGGACTACGCATCATCATGTAGTTCAACGATTACATAGGGGAGATACATGGGCGGACTCACTATGTTCCGTCCGGTTCATCTGTATAGCTACGCATGTATATGTACCAGGATATTTATGAATTAAAATTCAGAATAGCGTGGTGGTTCGAAGTTAGGAAATAGATGGGAAGATGTTTTGTTGGTGATCGTGGGCTTTTCTGGAACTTGGTCAAGGCGGGAGGCCAAGATTATCAGAGATTGGGAGTGGGAAGGGGGATATCACTCGTGTTGCTGTTGGCTTATTGTTGGGATATTGGGATGGAAAGCTGCACACGTGTGGAAACATAAATGTGTTCGTAGACGGTTTGCGGAAACATCATGTTTAATTTGCAATCTCTTGATTCGATAGGCAAAGGGTGGGTAATTGACAAAGAAAATGAGGAGGCAAGTTCCTGGGGTGTTATATATGTACAAATGACAAATACAGCACGTCTATGCGAGGAGAGAGATCAGGGGACGAGGGAAGGATCAAAGTGGGAACTTGAATGCTTTTGGAAAGGAAGCGGACATCACAATCCATAAAAGTGATTTTTGGACGCCGTGAAATGATATGGAGCAGGTGAGTGTTGGAATGCCACGAACTACCCCAGGTTTTATAGGGAGAACTGTCGAGGTCCGAGATTGAAGGTGAAGTCATTACCTCACCTAAACATCACACATGCTCAAAACACTTATTTATTGCGATTCTCTCATCAAAACCGTTTGAAGTCATGTATGAATGAATTGAAGATTTGTTTCCGTTTCTTCCTTTCTGTCCGAGACTCCTGTAGAAAGAACTTTTGCAAACGACCAACGACAACTAACACCTTTGTGTTTGCTGGTGCTTGCTTGCTCGAGAGACCGATATGTAAGGCTTTAAATGGTCTTTTAGACACGTGAAGGATGATAATAATGGTGTTTGTATCCCACCATAGGATCTCGATGAATATGTAATGTGTTATTCGAAGAGGAACAGGCTTATGATAATGTTGAGGAGGTGTTTTGTCCAGGCGGAAGACATGTGCGTTGGACCCAAAGATGTCAGTCCATTAACCAATGTTAGGAAAAGGAGATCTACATGGACTATTATGAGTTCTGACCGCCTTCTTAGAATGTAGCTATGCGAACGAGAGGACTTTGGAAATGGCTGATCCAATTGTGAAGACAATGGTTTTAGGGGAGTGGCTTACAGTAAATGTCAGACTATAAGAGTTAGATAGAAGTATTAGAATAATAGAGCGTCTATAATAAAAGCTTTAGAAGCTTATTATATTACACTAAGACCATTAAGAATAATGCTATAGCTAATCTTTCTATTTCTTAAATATTTAAAAGGTTAATATATAGACAAAAGAATAGACAGTTCAGAGAGAGAGTAATAATATAGAAGTAAAAGAGAGAGAGATATAAAAGATAAACAAGAAAAGAGAAGACGCTAATCCTTTAACTAGGATTATAAATAGGCTTTAAAACTAGCACAGAAACGCTGCAATCTACGAGTATGGAGTAAGGGTTAGTATAGAACGTGTTAATACTACTCTAAAAAAAAGTTTTGAATAAAACCTACGCAATATGAAATGTTGCTGAAAAGGCGCCTTACTGGCAGTACATGAGACACCAACACGAAGTGTGTACTATCGTTCTTATCATTCGTTGTTATTTTCTTATTCGTCATTCTATTCTGTCTACTAGGGTATATGCCCTTTTTCCATCACAAGCCATCTCGCAAACTCTGGAGTCTCTGAACGAGATCATCCACTTTGGGTGGAATTCCGATGGCGTCCGAAGCTGCTCGTATCTGCGTCAGGCGTAGGTACAATTGGAGGTGTACAGTACGGAATTTACCCGTCGTTGAAGCAAATTTGCAAATTGTATGGTGGTTAGCGTCCAAACCTATGGGTGTGTCATGGAGAAAGGGACCCCTTGCCGAACCCTCTCGTACGACCTGAAGATTGGTCAAATCTGTAACTCCATATGCTCATAGACGATTACGAAGCCCAACTTACATATACACCGTTGTATGGCTGGCGTTCATAGAAGGAGGTGATCAGAAGGGTGTTGCTTTGTTCGAAGAAGGTTTGCGACAACTCGAGCAAAGAATCTGACCAAAGTTCCAGCTCTTTGAGCACCTTGCTCCGCTTCAGACCAACTACTCTCGAGACAAGCTCCAATTTCTCAGTCCAATCGACCGCAGTTGCTCCTTGGTGTGGCGTCCCGAAGAAGATGACGCTTCTCGTTGAATCGAAGACGTCTTTGTACTGGGTGCGATTTGCTTGTGCTATCACTAAAGCCTAGGGTGACGAGGTTCTCGGTCAAAACGTAGACAGATATGGTATAGATGCTCCCGAACTTACTTTCTTGATGACAATACCACCCAATGAGTGTCCGATGAACATGATCGGCTTTCCTTCCGGTGTGTCCGTCGTTAACCTCAAAGATCGGATCTCAGACAGCAGTGACTCTGCAAACGTGAATGAGCGCGCGGTGGTGTTGCTTCCTGGTCTTAGCCATGGGCGAGCATCATACCCAAAAGTCATGATTCGAGCGTTTCCGAATCCTTCGGAATCAGGTAAGAGGTCTCTCAGCCATAGCTTGCCGCTTTTATTGTCCGTCCATGTATTGTGGCTGTCGCCTCCCAAACCATGTACGGCTATGATACTGATTCCGATTAGTCGTGAAGTAGAGACTTTAGGGGTTCATTACTCAATAGCCAGATCAGATGACGATTCTTTGGGTTGTCTCAAGACTTCCAGACCTTTTCTGTCTTCTTGAACAGCATACTTTTCAATTTCAGCCTCATCCTTAGGCGACAAAACCATTGTTCCCTATTCGCAACAGTCGTAGAAGTGCGATCCGCTCAAATTGAGGGCGATTAATTGTCTATGCAGAAATGACAAACAATTTGAAGCTTCTTCAAATGAAATGTGGTCCTTGTTTTGCGATTTGCGTGGTGATTTGGGCGGGTCTCCTGTGGACTGAAAAATGGGACCACCGTGACGGCCTAGATATGAGTCTTGACAAGGCTGTTCATGTGGAAGCCACGATTGACCAAGGCACTAGCATTTGAACCCACAACATCAAAAAGCACATCATATTGTCAGGCCACCTGCGATAATTCTGCACATGCGCACGGGCGAAAAGGCTTCGCCAAGTAAGATGGAGGATACTCGGCCCCATCGAGTGAGACGAACATGACGGATGCCATCCAAACGTATCTACAGGGGCAAGATTAGGGTGCAGCCTAGTAGACGATGTATGTTCAACCAGTCGTGCGCAATCAACGTCCTATGCAAGCGCCGATGGCTTATTGGAACATGCTTGGCATCCATCAGGCGGAAGTTCAACAACTTTGATACGCCCATCACATCGTCCGACCACCTGCGATACTTCTGCAATTACGCACGGGCGAAAGAGTCTTGCTGATCAAGATCGAGGATACCCGCCACCGTCTAGTAGGGCAAACATGATGGATACCATTCATAAGTACATATCCATGGGAACAGGTTTAATCTGCAGCCTAGTGGAGTACTGTGTGCGCAACCAACCATAAATGTGCGCAATCAAAACCCACGCAGCCACCGATGGCTTACTGGAACATGCTTACAAGCGAGCTCCACTGATTGAAGCATCAAGCTCGATGAAGAAAATCTATCGCATAAGCCACAATTACTTGGGTGTTAGGCCTCGGCTTAGGATACGATCTGGGCTGAGCCTACCAAGTCTGCAACATGTTCGACATACGACTTCAAAACGTAGCATTTCGATTATTCCTCCCAGATCTTCGAGAAACATCCCTCGATCATAGTACCGAACTATTCGAAAGTAACCAGAGGTATGCAGCTGGATGTGACATGGCCTGATCTTGAGGATTTCCAAGGGTTACGCCAAATATACCCCCAGTCGAACGATGTCGAGACGCATCACGAGTATGATCCATCTGTGAGGGCGTGTTCCTATACAAGCTAACGTCTCGTAGCCTTGTCGTTGTCCATGGGTTGGCGGCCGGTTCCATATCCACCTGGAAGCATGAGAGCGGCGTGTTATGGCTTCAGTGGTTGACTTCCGCAATACCGTCGCAACGTATACTTGTCTATGGATACAAGGCAGAGGAAGTATCTCTGAATTGTGAAAATGAGACGGACTCCGGGAACAGAGTTTTCGTGTTCTCCGAATCCCTTTGCGCAGCTTTGCGCAGTTTTCGCACCGAGGTAATGCTGTACACTGGATCTTTGACAGGCTTACGCTTATTGTGTGGGCAGTGCAAAAGCCCAATCACATTCTTATCCCATGGAGTGGGAGGGATCATCGTCAAGAATGTATGTATTTGCATGCTTTTATGCATTTCAGGAGCTGCCAAAGCTAATGGGGTATAGGCACTTACCTACTGTGCCGCACGACCATCGCAATTCGGGGACATCCTAGATAAGACACATCATCTCATTTTCATGGAGACACCTCATCGCGGCCTCGACATTGAGAAATGGAAACCTGCGTATACCAATCAAGGCATAGCAAGCGCACAAATACGACTGTGGTCCACAGTACTTCGGGATTTATCAACACTCTTTGCTGAGATTGCAAATCGTATCGGGATGCATATAACCACGGTGGAAGCAAGCGAGCCAGTTGAGCTTGTTACGAGCGAGCTAATAGTATGTATCAATGTTCTCTCGACTTTGGCAGAAGCAGCTGTTCACATCATCGACATCTAGGCCATGCCTCATGGGTCAACACATCTGAGTATCCCAAACGAAATCTGTCTCTACATGGACAATGTAACTCACTTTACCATGTGTAAGTTCAGTCAGCAGGACAATAATTACGATATGCTTGTGAAAGCGATCAGTACTCAGATTGTGCTGCGGACGAAAGGTAACCAGCAAATATTGGTATCAGGCCCCAGTAGTCAGGTAGCTCTCTTAAGGTCGATATCAGACACTAGCAAGGCTAACTCGAGGAAACTGGACGATATATGCACTGAGAAACAATTGCAAGACCAAAAGCGCCATATCGGTAAGATCGAACATCGCGACAAGCCCTCTGATGTCAAATTGACATGCAATTAGAACATCAAAAAAAACTACGTCTCAGGTATATCAGCTGGCTGTGTCCACCTTGGGAAGAAAAGGACGGATACGGGAAAAGCTGGGAGGGAGCCCTGGAACAGGCTCCGGCAGCGATCGACGGTACTTGTGGTTGGCTCTTCGATCAAGGACCTTTCAAGGCGTGGAGAAATTCGGAAGCATAACAGATAGCGCTCGTACGTGGCATTCAGGGAAGTGGTAAGACTACGCTATTGGCCCATCTGGTCAAACATCTGCAAGCGAGAAACCATACCGTGGCCTACTACTTCTGCGATGGTACTTCTTGTTCGCCAATAAGCCAACTCCGAGCTCTTGCCTATCAGCTTCTTCAGTCGCTAGATGATAGCGAGGTTATGCAGCTACTATCAGACCGATACGAGAAATCGCCAAAAGGTATTGGAACCATCGCTACAGCAAAAGGCATACTGAAAGACGTCATATTTGCATCTTCGCCATGTACCATAGTCATTGACGCCCTTGACGAAATCACCACCAACAATCGTAACCGTCAGATACTGCTCTCATCGTTGAGAGATATACTCCAAGATATACCTCTCGGATTAAAGATGCTATGCTCTACCAGAGATATTGACGGCATTTCAGATATTTTTATCGAGCAAGCCGCGAACAAAAACACCTTGATTCCAATCAACATCAATATCAGTCCTGGGATGATTAGGCACGATGTTGAAAAGGTCATCCACCATGAGATGACGAAGAACAACTTGCGACAGAAACTTGAGCGTACCTCAAATGCTGAGGTGGTTGCCGAAAAGCTCTTGGAAGGCTCTCACGGAATGTTCCTTCTTCCGGTCATGATGATCAAAGATCTCGCGAGTAAACCAACGCTACCGGCCATCTGGAAATTCCTTGAAGAACTCCCGACTGATCTTCACAAATACTACTCTTCAATCCTGGACAAGATCGACTCGACCAAGCTCGGTGTGAGCGACAAATCTGGAAAGGGATACGGGAAGACAATTCTGACCCTGCTTGCATGGAACAAAGAAGCCTTGTCATACGACCAACTGGAGGACTCGCTCACCTTTGGCGGAAAACCAGACCTTTTGGACTTGAGGTCCGACATCAAGAGCGCATTCGGCTGTTTAGTCTCATTAGAAAACGATATGGTCAAGCTAAGTCATCCGTCAGTCCGAAGATACATAACGACGTCACCAGAATTCCACACCAACAAATGGTCCCACAATCTCGTCACCTCAGATCCATCGGGATACATCGCTGAGCTGTGCTTGGATTATCTCCTCAGTGATGAATATGATTTGGCACTTTATCCCCCGCCAACTCGATTCGCCTCTTACCTCACCTGTGGTTTACCCAGAGATCGTCCGTTCTTGAAGTATGCAACCATACACTGGCTGCATTACTGCTGCGAGGCCAAAAGTCGTATAACATTGTTATCGCGCATTGCAAGTCTGCTCTGTTCATCTCAACGACTTCTTTACTGGTATTACTCAGTGACAATCGTCCTCAAGAGGATTGCGGTCTTCGGAGTTTGGAGTGAAGATGTCAAATACGCTAGCGTTTGGGGCGACGAGGTCATATATGCTACCGATGGTTTTCGGGACATGTGCAGGGAGCTTCAAAACGTCCTCCTCGATCTCCAAGCTCATCAAGGAATCAATAAGCTGAGTGACGATCAATTGAAGATAACGTACGAAATCGAGGGCGCCCTTCGAAATGTGCTAGGATTCGAAGCGTTATGGGGCCGTGTGGTACTTTCCTGGCCCCAAGAGCTGTACAATCTACAGTCCTTGCTACAGGATCCTTATTACTCGAAGGAGAATTCTCAACAGAAGGTCCTCATATCTCGCCACTTTGCTTCCACAGTCGCTCACCACGGGCCGATGCTGGAGCAGCGCTATCTGGCCGACAATGTCGATCGCTTTGCGCTTACTGCTACCAACATCTACATGTGGCCATCTCTCATGCCATCCACATCATCTGGTCTGCGATACAGTCACGCTCTTGACGTGACAAAGGGCTCCAAAATTTCTCTTCAATCCGAGGCCATCAGCTCTACTATGCATGTCAGAGACCTAAGAGTTGGCTTGGAGTATGCAAGTGTGGGCTCTTTCCTTACCACCTTCGTTATTTCCAAGGATCGGAAATACCTGGCTTTCGTATGGAAGAGATTCACAGGGAACGAGATTAAAACGTATCTGTTTCGTCTAGAGCAACGTGACGAGCAGGAATTCCTGAAACCAGTTCCATGGACGTTCGGAGATCCAAGCGACCCTTGTCGCGCAGACAGCACATCCTCCTCCACGTTCCTGAAATCAAAACAAGCAGCAGCAATCACCTCAAATCCTTCTCGATTATGGACTGCTGGAGGTTTATACGATATCGAGTCGTCCACCGGCAACCACCAAGTTCCGCATTCACTGCTGCGTAACCATGAATACTCAGAACTGACGTTCGCCGAATATGGAGGTGCGATCGCTGGACTCCGAGGAACTCAATTGGAACTTTACACGCTCACGCCGACACGCTGCTGTATACAAGCCACAGCGATGAATGCACAGCACATCCTTTCAGTTTCCCCGGAAGGCAAATTCTGCTTGTTCATCGCGGATCGGGTCATCGATGGTCCAGCAAGATCGCCGAACGAGGAAGTAAAGCTACTATGCTTGGATGATAGAAAATTGACATTGTGGCAGTATTCTACTGTCTTCGATGTGGAAGGTGAACAACGCGCGTCAACTGAATTTCCCAAGCTTGGTTATTTCTACAATGGGGGTGGATTACATGCGTTCTCCGATGATGAGGCCGTGTTAGTCCTCTGCGTTCCTACTCAGCCAGCCTGGTCTCTTTTGGCCTTTGACCTGAAGGCCAAAGACATCACCGGTTCGATGAGGAAGCTACCTCACGCTAATCTCCTGCGTGGTGCCCAATTGACTAGCTTCTGCTTTCCCAAAACTCAGGATGGCCAGTTGTGTCTTCTAGATTCTTTGGGTAAAATGAGAATTCTCCAGATGTCTGGCTCATCAAAGAATGCAGTGGCTACGGTACTTGAAAACAAAAGATCTATCTTGATTTCTGGTGTCATATTCCAAGATGGAGAGTATAAGGTATATTCGGCTTTAGTGTCCGGGAACAGTCCTGCTGTCTCATCGCGGAAGCATTCCAGGTCGAGCCAAGTTTGGTCTCACAAAGTCTTTTTGACGAACATTGAATCCCTTGAGTCGACCGAATCCACAAGTATCAGCCTGGACTGGATCGAACAAGCGAAAACGATCAAAAGCGATACCTTGGTGGTTGATAGTGATCCCGTGATCCAAGCTACGACCAAAGGGCTGATGACGAAGTTTGACAACATGCAGAAACTGTTTCAAAACGCCCAAAATACCATCAGCGAACTCACAAGCCATGAGTACGACCCAGAAGTGGTCTCATCGCCTGAACAGCCCGTGAGTAGGACCACGACATCGATAACCTTTGAGCCATCCATAAACCGCACCTTCATTCATTCCTTCATCTATCGCCCCTTGCCTAATGTTGGGGAGCTGCCGAAATGGTCGCAAACAATGGCAATGGAAGTGTACGATAGAAGAGATCACAACAGCCGGCACTTGAAGGTCTTCCGGGGCCCACATGTCGAAGTCGCTGCGGAAGGATACCTCGCAAGTGCGCTACACAAAGATGTGCTTGCTTTCTCATTCTCACCTGCGCATGCATGCCAGACCAACGCTACCATACTGTGCGTGTGGAACCTACACTGTGCGGAGTCTGAACAAGGCGAAAGCGAACAGTGTTACGATTATGTGGAACGCAAGCTTTGTAAGTAAAACACTTTCCTGCCATGCGACAGCATTAACAGCCATCAGCTGAGCCCAACGTTTCGAACCTCGCCTTCTTTCCCGATGCGCGATATCTCTATGGGACCTCACAAGGACTCGGTGTGTTTCAATTTGATGTCGAAAAAGGCGTGACACTCCGACGAATGCATCTCTCTAGCCTCGGATACTCACACATGTGTCTGACTCCCAGGGTTGATGGTCTAGATGTTGTTGGTCAAACACAATCTGGTGTCTATCAAGTCAGACTACCCACTGAAGTTGGAGCCAAGCTCAAAGTTCGCCAAATTTTCGCAGGGCCACACATACAGCAAAGGTACGACAAGATCACTCTTCTCAGAGGATCTGGACAGAGTGGCATGTTAGCTGTGGTGTTTACTTTGCGGAATTGGATTCGTAAGGATGGATGTGCAGGCGGTAATACTCTGGAACCTATCATCATGGTGTCTTCTGAAGGCGGTGTCGGGGATTGGGAAGAGACAGATGTCATCCCATACGATGTGTAAAAATGGACACAGAGACGACAGTGCAGTGGCTTCTCACTTAGGATGTTTCTCCCTTAACAGCAGTGACTTAAAAAAAAATCTTCAACCCCCGCTTCTTACATTCCACCAGTTGATGGTAGAAGACCTAGCATGGTATAACGCGCACCGAGGAAAACCAAGAAAATGCAATTCTGGTGAAACGCAGCTTGTGCGGATTTGTCTCATTCGTGATGCAATAGAACCCGGACGTATTAGGAAGTGGTACTTGCTCGATCATATCTTTCATGCGCGTGTTCGCCAAAATCATACCTATTCCGACACTCATCAGTACTACGTGTGAGGCTAGTCTATAACAGTATAGCTCTTGTAGAGAATGTTATCAACGAGAATACTTTCTTTATATATATAATTCTCTCTTATATATAGAGGATAGCTAGTAGTAAGATTACTTTTAATAACTTAATAGATAGTACGAGTACTACTAAGCTTAAATATAAAAAGATTTTATTTTATATAAATAAAACACTATTGGCACTGGTGCGCGTCATATATGTACTCACGCCACATTTCAACTGACAGTCGAGCCAAGCACAAAGTCCACAAAGGACACGAAGTCTACAAAGGACACGAAGTCTACAAAGGACACGAAGTCTCATCGAGCACAATTTGTATAGGCGGGGAGACGGCGCAGATGTCTAGCTCAGCAAGAGAATCCTGCCCTCACGAGCGCATTTAAGCACTACTTATCGTACAATCTTGGGGGAAATCATCGGGTTGTAGATGAGAAGAGCAACCATTGCGCTAGCGGTGTAGAGAAGAGTTTTACAGCCCTCCGTCCTACCATGCACTCCCCAGTGCTCTCACCCTCGCGAAGCATACCGATTCGACCAACTTTTCCAAAGAAACGGAAAGAACACTATGTATTGATTCACAACACCTTCCTAACGTATTCAGGCAGACGTCAAAACTGACACACCTGCAAAAAGTGCAAACATATCCAACCACGGTGTGTATGTCGAGCCAAAGGATGAGTAACAGGACAGGACATGTTAATTTCAGCAAGACAAGTCTAGTCTCATAAAATGTGTGATACAATGGTTTTAGTGGTGTGTATTTGGGAAAGTAGCTGTGAGAAGACATGACTCGAAAGTCGCGATGGAGACATATTTATACTTCTCATACCCTCAGCAATCTACACTGCGCTCCCCGGCCCCCGATGTCCTGTATCGGTGTCTTATCCATGGTCCCAAAAACGCAAGATCTGCAATTTTGTACTTCGATATATCAACGACTTTCCAGTAACTATGTACAATATACTCACACGTTGTCACCCTACTGTTGCCACTCACACCCCCAATTTGACGCCTCGGAAAGAAAAATCTGGAAGACGCAAAGATACATGCATTGAAGGAATGGACATTATGTCCAAAGCACGATGGGGCAAGGGGGGAAAGACATGAATATATCGTCAGGATTTCTTGGTTAACATGATGCTTTGTGGTGTCAACATTTTTTGTTGTGTGAATCGGGAATCCGGGAACAGGGTGAAAAGCAAGATCAGAAATGTAGGAAGGATAATTTATACTTTGTAGTCTATGACGTGCCATCGAGTACTTTAATTTTGGAAGACCAATCAATGGCCACACGGACAAATCACACCTAAAAGCATGTCTCTATCATACTATACACTTTTGGTATCAATTTTGCCCACCTTATCCCTTCCGCCAGAAAAAATCAAATCCCAAACGCCATCGCTATGCATGAAATCAAAGTCTACTTGCGCATCCCCGAAAAGTCCTTGAGAATGTGGGCCATGTGAGTGTTAGTCTGCTTGCCGCCTCGTCGGGGTGCGCGCTTCTTCTTCTGCTTCCCGCCGCCGTTGTTGATGGCTTTCGGACCGCTCGCAGCGTGCAGTCCAACGTTTTGGAGAGTGGCACGCAAGTCGTCTGGATTCGCGGGGATGGCAATCTTATGCCACTCGTTGATAAAGTCTGGGTCCATGGCATAGACCAGCGTAGGGTCGTTGTCCCAGACGGTCTTGGCGACGCCGTCCTTTGTGCGCTTCACCAGCACGTCCTTCTTGTCCTCCATGGCCTTGATGTCGTCGGCGACGGTGGCCCAGCCGTCCTTGAGGTCCTTGATGGACAGGCCCTGGGCGCTCTTCTGGTTCTGCAGGTAGCCCTTGAGCTGGGCGGGGTTGCGGATGTCGAGCTTGGGCTTGTAGCGGTACGTGTCGTTGGCGGCGTTCCACGAGATGCGGTTACCAACGCTGTCGGCGCGAAAGAGGGTGCGCAGCTGCTCGCGCTGGGGGTCGCCGGGCCGCACGCCGAGGAAGCCCATGATCTCGTCAAACGTCTGCCATTTCTGCTGCTCGCGCAGGTGGTCGATGGTGTAGGTGAGGCGCGTGTACACGTGCTCGCCCGTGCCTTGGTCAGCAGGCTGCGAGTAGACGACGGGCGTGGCTCCCTCGGCTGGACGCTTCCGCTTGGCGCCGCTGGCCGACGTGTTGGAGGGTGTGGGCGAGGGGGCGTTAACGCGCGACGCGGAGCTGGCCTTGAGGAAGGACATGGCGGCGGCGGCCGCGGGGGTGGGTGGTGGTGCGCGGATGTGGTGAGTGTTGTGTGCAGCGTCTAGCTAAAGAGTCGCACAGGAGGGTGAGAAGGAGCGATGGGATGGGCTACAGCGGGACGGACGGGGTAGTGAGCGTGGTGGTGGGCGGTAGGCAGCGGCGAGAGTGAAGGAGAGAGATGTCGATGAGGTGCAGGCAGCGGAGCGGAGGAGCAGCTAAAGTAAAGTGGAGCCGTGAGCTATGATGCAGGCGTGGCTTGGCGCGTCCTGTCGCTTCTCACAAAGTAAACGACCGCGCCTGCTCTTGTCTTGTCTATTGTCCACCACAACGCCGACAACGCCGCCTTGTCCCGCCCCTCCTTTGTCTGCCGCCCTGCATCCGCCCGCTCAACTGCGCGCGACGATGCAGCTGGCCCTGCAGTAATTCACCACACCCACCATGGCGGCCACCGTCGACCCCGGCTACCTCGCCGCGTCCTATGCCGTCCCCGAGGAAACCATCCAGTCGTTACTGTCCGCGCCCACCGCCGACCTCGTGCAGTCGCTGCTTGTCCAGATCGAGGCCAAGGCGCGCGAATTCGAGGACCTCCAGTCGGAGAAGCTCAAGGTCGATGTCGAGCTCGACAATGCCGTCCAGAGCGGCGAGCAGCGCGCAAAGGCGTTGAAGGCAGCCGCGGAGAAGGCGCAGAAGGAAGCCGCCGAGCTGCAGCAGAAGCTGGCCCAGGAAGGTGCGATCACAACATACGTAAACAATGGCTGCAAAGAAATGCGCTAACAATGCACAGAAACGGCGCGACGCCAACTCGAAGCACAACTACACGACCTGCAAAACACCACCGCGTCCTCGTCCGACCAGGTCCACACGCTCGAATCACGCATCAAGACGCTCGAGTCGCAGAACCGCGATGCGCTCGCGACATACGAAACCAAGGCCACTGCCTACGACCGCCTCGCCAAGGAGCTGTCGGAGCAGCACCAGAAGTATGTCGATCTGCGCAAGTCGCTGTCGGCCCTCGAGGAGAAGAATCAGACGCTGCAGAGCGCCGCCAACAACGTCAAGTTCCGCGAGACCAACCTGCAGCAGGAGATCGAACTGCTGCGCAAGAACAACGAGTGGTACGAGGCCGAGCTCAAGACGCGCAGCACCGACAACACAAAGTTCCGCAAGGAGAAGAACGCCCAGGTCGCCGAGCTGCAGCGCGCCAACGCAGACGCCGCCGAGACCATCGACTCGCTGCGCCGCACCGAGGCACTGCTGCGGAAGCACATCGAGGAGCTCAAGGCAAAGGCCGAGGAGGATCGCCTGCGCATCCAGCAGCTCGAGGATGACGCCGCCGCCAACGAGACCAACTTCCGCAGCGAGCTCGACAATGCGAAGCGCCTCACCGCCATGCAGCAGAAGTCGGCGGAGCGGGCTAAGCAGCGATTGGATGAGCTCACGACCGACTACCACACTCTGCAGGAGAGTGCTGCCGAGGAAGTTGGGCAGCTGCAGGCTGATGTCGAACTGGAGCGTAACAGGGCCGCAGAGGCAGAGGCCCAGATCGCGAACCTCGAGTCGATAGTCGAAAACCTCGAGCGCGAGGCCACGCAATTGAAAGCTCTGCCTGCGCCAGGCACCCCGCGAAGGCCCGCCAATGGAACGTATAGCACTCCTGGTCGCGCTGGCTCGCCTGCCGTCTTCTCACCAGGCGGATCACAACTCACAGGCGTCATGGGCAACACCAAGATCCTCGCCGAGAACCGCAACCTTAGCGAGCAATTGCGAAATGCCCGCGACGAGAACGAAAAGAAGACGGCCCTCATGCAGACGATGATGGATGAGTTGGAGCAGCTTGAGCCTGCCATCGAGGAGCTCCGCCGGACAAACGAGACCCTCACCGCGCAGATTACCGACATGTCCAACGACCTCGAAGACGCCGTAGCCCAGAAAGACGAAGCGCGGAAGGACGAGCGGAGGGCCCGCGGCGATCTCCAGGGCGCACAACGTGAAGTGGCGCAGCTTCGAACAAACGTACAGGATCTGACCGTGCAGCTGCGGACTCTGATGTGGCGGCAGCAAGCCGCTGAGCAGGGTCTGGAGTCGCTCACGGCGGAGCAGCAGCAGTTCATCCTCAGCTCCGAGAACAACGAGATGCCCGATGACCAGGCCTATGGTGACACTGCAACCGACACCCTCATCTCCAAACATCTCGTTCTTTACAAGAACATCGCTGAGGTTCAGACCCAGAACGCCAACCTGCTGCGCACCATTCGCGAAGTCGCACAACAGCATGAGGGCGCCGAGGCTCGCAGCAACCAGGCACAGCAAGAAAAGGACCAACAAGAACTCGCGAGGCTGCGTACCCGTGTTGTGGAAGCCGAGGAGCAGATCAAGTCGCTCAACACCCGTGCCCATAGCTACCGGAAGGAGCGCGACATGTACCGACAGGTGGCTACCAGCAGGGGTGCTGTGCCGCAAGACGACACTGCTTCGATGTTCGGCCAGTCGTTCAACAGCCAAGCACCAATGACGCCCATGCGAGGCGCGAGCAATTCGCAGTGGACCGAGCAGACCCCATTGCACGTACCTGGCGTCGACAAACTCGTCAAGGATCTCCAGACTCAGGTCGATGTCTTGAAAGAAGAAAGTGCCACCGATCGTGCGACGCTGAAGACGCAGGTGGACAACCTCACCAAGGACAATCACCAACTCCAGAGCGAGAAACTTCGTCTGGACAATCAGCTCCGGCGCGAGAAGGACCGATTCCAGCAGTATGAGCTTTCCGTCAAGATGCTCGAGACCGAGAAAGACACCCTGCAGGAACGCTATCACAGCATACAAACGACTCTGGCCAGGCAGGATGACAAGGTTGTCAAGGCTGAGCAGGAGGCTGTCGACGCCCTAGCCCGGCTCGAAGGTGTTCAAAACGAGCTCACCAACCTCAAGGCATCCCAATCCATGTGGAAGACAATAGAGGCGCGCATGACAGAGCGAAACCAGGAGCTAGTGAACGAGCGCGATCGCCTCAGCAAGCTCCTCACCGATGTTCAGAATCTGCGGAACGAGCAAGAGTTGACGAACGCCGAGAACCGACGTCGCCTGCAGGATAGGGTCGACACCCTTGAGCGTGAGCTACAAATCGCCGAGCGAAAGCTGGACGAGGAAGTTACGGAGCACAAGAAGGTCGTTATGCAGCGCGATTACGAGCGCAACGAGACACAGAGACGGATCGAGGATCTACTCAAAGCAAAGAACGAAGCTGATGTGCGAAGTGCCTCATTTGACGCAGCACGTCAACAACTAGAACAGCGAGTCAGCGAGCTCCAATCACAGCTCCAGGCTGCGGAAGAACGAGTACAAGCGCTACGTCCTATTCCGACACCGCGCGTCAATGGAAACACAGCAGAGGAGGAGGCACCGAGCCGTGAAGAGGAGCTGGTGGAGGAAGTAGCAGAGCTGCAGCGGCAGCTCAACCGCAAGCAGGAGGATCTTGAGGCCACAAAAGCATCCATTGCGGACCTCGAGCTGAATTCGCAAGAAGCTGATGACGCCCTCGCCAAGGCGGTGGAGACGCACGAGTTCCTCGAAGGAGAACTTGACCGTGTCCGCCAGGAGAGGGAGAGCACGGTGTCTAAGCTCCAAGAGAAGGTCGAGCAGATCTCGTCCGAACTCGACACTACCACGTCCGACCTCACGGAGCTCAGAGGCCGACACGAACAAGAGACTCTGCGACTCACACAAGAGAAGGAGTCTCTCCAGGCAGAAATTACCAACCTCGAGAATGACGTCAGCGACTACAAGGCGGAAGCCGAACGGCAGATGGAGTACGTTAAATCACAAGCCGAGATCGCTACTCGCGCCCGTCAGGACTACGAGCAAGAGCTTTCTAAGCACGGTGCGACCATGACCACTCTCCGCACGGTCCGGGACGAGTACAATACCCTTAAAGCGGAGATCAATCAGTACAAGGTCCAGGCTGAGACTGCCCGAACTGCTCTCGAGCAGAACGAAGAGCACCGGAAGACAACCGAGGAGCGATACGAGACTCAACTTGCGGAGGCGCAACGCAGGTTGGACGAGCTGAAGCAAAACAACAAGAACCTACTGCAACAGTTTGACAACTACCAAGCTCAAATCGCCGATCTCAAGAGCAACCGAAGTGCGATACCTGGTGGTGACGTGACTAGCTCTGGAGGTACCTCCACTCAAGCTTTGGAAGAGGTGAACAAGTATTTGCGGCAGGAGATGGAAATCAAGGACGCCCAATACAACCTACAGGCACAAGAGGTGAAGCGTTTGACAGCCCAGTTCGCCCAAGCCGAGAGCCAGCTCGACCAAACCCGCGAGAAGCTCAATGCAGAACGTTCACGAAATCGCAGTTCGCAAGGCGGAAGCAACATTCAGATGCTCCAGAACCAGGTCGAGCAACTCAACGTCTTCCGCGAGAGCAACAGCACCTTGCGCAACGAGGTGGCACGCCTCGAAGCAAAACTTACGCAAAAGAACGACGAGGCACAGTCCTTCCAGGACGAGTTGGAGCCACTGCGCATCAAGGTTACGGAGCTGGAAGGCGAGCTCGAGCTCACAGCTGGCTATCTTGCGCAAGAGAAAGAGAATCGGGAACTACTGCAGAAGCGGTTTGACAAGTTTAGGAACAATTCCGAGAAGATTGATCCCAAAGAGCTTGAGGATCTCAAGACTTCCATTGAAGATGTTCAGAGCGAGCGTGACCAGCTCGCCGAACAGGTCACTGCTCTCAAGGAGGAAATTGCAAGTGCGCAGCAACAAGCAGAAACCGATGGCGACTCGCAAGCTACTGCCATCGCGGAGGCTGTGAGAGAGGCTAAGAAACAGCAACACGAGAAATTCCAAACGCAGCACCGCGAGCGAATGGCTGCTAAAAACGAAGTCATCGAGGCCATCACCAAGGAGAGAGACGAGGCCCGCAGCCAAATCGAGACCCTGCAGCAGGACGTCAACGACGCTCAACAACAACTGGCATCCGCCCAGGCTCTTGCTGATCAGTCGAAGGAGCAAGTCACCCTTTTGCAGCAGGACTTGGAACAAATACGGTCCCAGCTCGAATATGCCCAGCAAGAGCGAGATTCCGCCATCGCGGCTCGTGATCAGGCCTTGTCACAAACAAGCGCCGCATCTCTACCCCCGGCCGATGTCACCATGGGTGAGGAAGGTCAGATTGATGAAAGCACTCCTCAGGTATCACAAGACGAAGTTGCTGGTCTCCGCTCCCTGCTGGAGACTGCCAAGCAGCAATTGACTGCCGCACAAAACCAGGCTCATCGCGCAGACAATGATGCCGCAGCTCTAAAGGTCAAGATGTCATTCATGAATGACGAGATCACCGAGCTGCGCACTGAAGAGGTAAATCTTGCCCAACACTATCAACGCGATGTAAACTCACCACAACCTCAGGCAAAGAAGTCCGCCCTCATTGCAGAGCTGGACGGGAAAGTCAAGGACGCCGAGCAGCGCGCCGCAATGGTGCCCACGACCGTTCCCGCGTCCACTCCGGACGATTCAGCCGTTTCAACAGAGCTGGAGACGCTCAAAACACAGCTTGCAGAAGCTCAGCAGGCACTCAAGGATGCACAGGCTAGTGCTAACCTTGCGGCTTCCGCTAGCGATGGTCTCGACAACACTACTCAAGCCAGCGCCCCGGCCGATAACAGCGCAGAGCTTGAAGAGCGCGAAGTCAAGATCAAGGAACTCGAGGCTGCTCTGAATGAACGCGAGAACAAGGTCGGCCAACGTGAAGGCAAGCTCGAAGCTTTCAGAGACAAGGCTAACAAGAGCCTCACAAACTTGCGCGTCAAGAAGGAAGAAGAACTTGCTGCTCTTACGAAGGAGAAGGATGAAGAGATTGAACGTCTTCGCACCGAGATTCAGTCGCTTCAAACCGAAATTCAGAAATTGAAGGACCTTCAAAAGACTGCCGATGCAACTCAGACGAGCAATGCTGTCGGAGCCCAGCCTCAGCTGTTTGACGAGAAGGAGACGGATCCGAAGTTGCAGCCAGTCGACACGCAGGGCTTGCCGCGACCAACCGCGACTCCCTTCGAATTTAAGAAATGGGTCAATCAGTCTCTGCAGGCCAAGATGGTCATCCGAGAGACCATCGACAAAGCAATCGAGGGCCGCATGGCCGCCGCGGCGAAACAACTCGCAGACAAAGAAGTGGAGCTTGTGAACGTCAAGCAGGAGATTGAGCAGGTCAAGGTTCAGCAGTCGAGTGCGCCGGCCATAAAGCCTGAAGCCGTGTCGCAGGGTACGAATGAAGAGAGCGAAGTTGAGTTGGCTAAGCTTAAGAAGGAGCTTCAGAACCTCAACATGAAACTCAAAGCGAAGGACGGCTTGATGAAGAACGCGCAGAATAAGTGGACCAAGATCAACGACGTGGCGAAAGAAACGCCCACCAAGGAGGTTGCGCAAGCAATCAAGGAGGCATTAGAGATAGTGAACAAGAAGCCGCCACCGGTGGCAGCTCCCACGCAACCACCGACTCAGGCGCAAGCTTCGACACCAGCTGTTGCAGGCCAACCGCTTCCCGCAACTGGTTCGACGCAAGCACAGCCTCAGCCATCGCCCGCCACCGGCGCCGCTCCACAACCGAATGGCACAAACGTCCCCACGCCAGCACAAACCTCACAACCCGCGCCAACCCAACAACACCAGCAACCCATCCAGTCTTCACAGCTCGGAAGCTCGACTCAAAGCAACCCCTTCATTCAAGCTCAACTCAACCGCGGCATCGCTCCACCAGGCTCAATCGCGCAACCACAGGCCGGCCGTGGCCAGCCGCAATCCCAAATTCAGAACCCGGGCACCGGTCTACGCGCCCTTCAAGCGCTCCAAAACCAGTCCGCCATCCCACGTGGCGGCTCCGGAATCCCTATGCCCGGCGGTCGTGGACGCGGACAACACCACCAAAACCAGCCCCAACAGTCCCAATTACCACAACCAGGCCAACATCATCAGCTACCCAACCAACCCGGTCAGATCAATACCCAGATCGGTCGTGGCGGTGGACGTGGCAGAGGTGGTCGGGGCGCCAATCAGGGCAGCCCGAGAACGAGTTTGAATCCCGGAGCACAGGGCTTCACGCCTGGGAACAGCCAGGGCGCAGGTGGTGGTAGAGGACAAGGGCAGAAGAGAGGTCCAGAGGACGAGGGCGAGAATGCGGGACGAGGAGGGAAGCGAGCAAGAGGTGGACGAGGAGGTGCTGGTGGCGGTGGAGCGGAGTAGAATGCTGCTGCCAGACTGAGAGGTAGATGGATGAAAGAAAGGGAAAGGAGATGATTCGTGCATGCATTTTCAAGGGGTTTCATATGTTATCTTATTCGTTCGGAAAGTGTAACTTTTTTGCAAAGGACAGTGGGTTAGTACGGCGGGCTACCTCAACGGAAGGAAAAATGTCGTGCACTGCAAAGGGAAGGAGAGGGATGATGTGAGGGTGGAAAGGGTGTGTATGTGTATGTATTATAGCATTTACTCTGGCGTATATTGAAATTTGGTTCTGGGCTTGATCATTCTGTTCGCACATCTCTTTCTCGCTGCTGAACTCCTCTCTCATCGGACAGACACTCCCTACTTAGCGATATCATATCCGTCATGACAATGTTCACCCCCTCCCACTCGTCTTCCACCCTTTTGGCCTTTTCACCTTGTCGTCTCATCAACATGAATCTGTCACTCCACGAGCTCAACAATATCCCCGAATTCCTTGAACAGCCAAGGCTCCAGGTCTTTATATGCTTCCGGGACTTCATCTACTTCCTTTTTTTCGTCTGTTTTCTTTGGCTCGTGCGTGGGCAATACACCAAGGGAATCATCGTCGTCGAAAGCGTCGATGAGGTCGAGGAGATCAACGTCTGCGGTTGGAAAGTCTTCATTGGGTACAACGGCAGTGTGGGGAGAGTAGGAGGGTTTGCGGTCGCTGGTCTGCTTGTTGGGTTGTGTAGCGTTTGGATGGATGGGGTCGAGAGGATTGGGCTTGAACGTAGTTGGAAAGTCTGAAATGCGTGCTTTGGTCTTCTCAGGCGGTGGCGGAGACACCATGCGTGACTGTTCTTGCTTGCCATTATCGTCTATGATCCCGGCATCGTCCATGTCCATGCCTGCTCCAAACTCTTCACCGGCGAATGCTTCGTAGTCTATGTCAAAGTTCTGATCGAATGGATCAAATTGAGCACCGCTCGTCTTGCTCATGTCCCGCAAGTGTTGCGAGTCTGCTAGTCCAACCATGGCATCTCCAAGCAGCGAGTCATCGTCACCGAAAGTCTCCGAGCCACGGGAAGCCACGGGTGCGATGAACTTGTGTTGATTAAGCCTGTTGACACGATAATCTTCGTTTATTCCTCGGTGATTCTCATGCTTGCCGGCCAGTGGATCCAAGTGCGAGGACAGCTCCTCGAGCGGGATATCACCATAGTCGCTTGAGGTATCTGAGCGTCTCGCCGTGGACTGCGGCATGAAAGAGAGATGGTAATCACCGCCTTGAGAGTAGCAGTAAGACGGCTTCTTGTGCATCAATGCAAGGAGATTCGCTGGTGGATCATTTTTCTGAACGCTCTTGTGCAATCGATCAAGATCGCGAAAGTCTCGGGGTCCGTTATTGGCGTAATCAGCTTTCTTTTTCTTCTCTTGCTGGGACAAGTCTAGCTCTTCGACCGCGGAAGAGATCTTGCGCTTCGATGCAGTAAGCTGCAGCTTGCTCTGTGTCTGTTTTGGCCTCTGGCTCGCTGTAACGGGCATGATTTCGTCCTCGCCCGATGACCTTCGCTTCGATTTCGCTGCCTTTTTCGGTGGCTTATTCATGCCCTCCTTACAGCAAAAGTGCTTACATCCATGTTTGTTTTTGCACTGATGATTGCAAGCCCATTTGCCATTGGCGAGCTGCACTGGCTCGTCTGCGGCGTCATCTGCGTCGTTTGTCTCACTTTGAGTCGACATGGGTGGGCTTCTCAACTTGACCAACTTGTTCTTAGCTGTGTTCTTCCGGGTCACAGCATCCCCTGGGTTGGCGAAATTTTCAATATGCTCGAAATCGAGATCACTGAAGGATGCTCTGACGAGGGCATCGTCATCAATTCCATCATCGCCAAAGTCATCGCTGGTAGTGGATCGCTTTCTCATTGGTTTTGTTGGTTCGGCTCTGCGTCTCGAGGTATTCGACTGTTGTGGCAGATCTATTTCTAGATGTTTTGACGCAGGAAACATGCTCGGAGCAATCTGCGGCTTTACGGTCGCACCTCTCAGACTGCCAGCTATGAATGGTAAGCTACTGGTGCAGATACTAAGCTAGCTATCGTGTACGTACCCACGCTGTCGCACATGACATAGCAGTTGATAGCTTGATTGGCACTCGTCAAGAGAGCTGGGAAGATCAGATTTTGGCCGGGGCCCAGCTTCGTACCACTGCTGGACGTTAGCAGCTTAGACTCTCGAAAGAAGTTTCTGTCGTACCTAATGCGGGCGAAGTGTATCTTGCGTCCGTCCGATGTCTCTGCAAGAAGGCAAACATAAACCAGCTTACCAGCGAAGCGCTGTGGTGGCTTTTCGTTGAGGAACCCAATGTCCGCCCTGACCTGAATTTTGACGCCGTCTGGGCATTTGGTGATCTAGCTCATCTTAGTGATGATGACGAAAATCAGGAACACGGACTTACAGAGGATGGTTGAGCATGAAGTGACACGCGTAGCTTTGGAAAACCTCTGGCCAACTCAAGCACTTTCATGCCAAAGGGCGGATTTCTGCCAACCAGTGTCTCAATACGATGCGCGTCACATGCCTCAAGGTCCTCCATACTTCGGACTCCGGCGTTTACGAGCTTGCGCACCGCCACCGGGCCAATCCCATCGATCTGCTTCATCTGCAATGGGCTGTCATCCCAGATCCGCGAACCTAGGCTTCGTTCGAGCATCAGCGCACTGTGAATACTGATCGAGTCCCCCAGGTAAATTTGACAATCAATGATACAACGGATCAGGCTGCTGATATTCTTGAATACCATTGCTGCCTCCGTTACGAACTGTTGTTTATGCTTGGCATTCTCACCATCCCAAGATATGTCTGCAGCACCGAGTATCGCCTGTATGATCAAGGACACCTTGTGAGCAGGTAAGTCCAGGTTGACTGGGATTGAAAATCGAATGAATGGAGATTTGTTCAGAGATTTGTAGAGAGACTTTTCGCCTGATCGAAAGCGAAGTTGGTCGAAATCGGAGGCCTGTGCGATTGCAGAAAGCTGCACGCCTTCTGTCAGTATCAGCCCTCAGACTTGGGGACATCAGACTTACGATCTCAGATGGCGTAGCCTTGGCCTGAATACCCATGAAAACCTTCATAGTTCCAAAGTGAACGTAATAGCGAGCCATCGCGTAGCCAAATTCTGTGCACCGGAAGTACTCCTCGCCAGAAACAAGGTTGTGTTCTCGCAACTGCGCAATATCCCGAAAGCATATGTCGTCAACGAGCTCTTCAACGTTTTGTCTGTTGTTCGAGCCCTCAAGCTTGTAGTGCCCTGGGTTTTGCTGAAGCCTCACGTACAGGAATGTGCCTGTGAGCCATTTCCTAGCGGATGCAAGATCCTGGATAGTACCCAGCCCAATCTCGGCATTCATATGATCGATCAATTTAAGGTGCAACTTGCTCTCTAATAGATCCTGGCCTGTCACCATTGTCTCGTAACGCCGGACCTTCGTCTGACGGGTCATGATAACTGCTACCGCAGTATCGTCAAACTGAGGTCGACCGGCGCGTCCGAGCATTTGCATCATCTCTAGATCAGAGTATTCTTGCATGCCGTCATTTGTGTAGGTCACAGTATTCTTAACGATGACCAAGTGGCATGGGAGATTCACACCCACGGCTAAAGTCGATGTGCAGCAGATGACGTTGATATCGCCGCGAAGAAATCCGTTTTCCACCCGTGTACGGTCATTGAAATCGAGTCCGGCGTGATGGAATGCGACACCAGAAGCAGTCGTATCGCGAAGATCCTTGTTGGCAAATGATGGGTGTTTCGTAGGTGGATTCCACTTGCGGTCCTGTCCATGCCTCGACATCCACCAAGTGGCTATCAATCTGGCCGTCTTGAGGCAGGATGCTCGTGTCGCACAAAATATCATGATGGGCTTGCCCTCAGAGTACTTGGCAATGACCTCCGGAAGTTTCGTATCAAGGACCTTCTCGAAGCCAAAGTCATTGCTGGTTTGGCATACGTAACCACATACATGCTTTCGGAGCTGAACGGGGCGGAACTCCTCGCCGAATTTCTCGTTAATTGCTGGCTCGGAGGGGAGTAATTGATTCCGGCCAAGCCAAGCTGCGACATCGTGAAAGTTGGGAACTGTCGCTGACAACGCAACGAAGCGCACATCCGTTCCTATGGACTTCATTCTCGACACAACAGCTTCTAGTACAGCACCACGGTCTTCTTTGAGAATGTGAACCTCATCAATTAAGAAAACTTTGATGAGACGCATGAGCTTTTCGTGATCTCTCCACTTCCTGGTGATACTGTCCCATTTCTCGGGCGTGGTTATGATGATGTTTGCGCTTTGAACATTGCGGACGTCAGAAGCATCACTATCGCCAGTAAGCTCAGCACATTTGAGGCCAACCGGAGTGAATTTGGCAGCCCAGTCGCGTTGACGCTCAGCGCAGAGTGCCTTGGTCGGCGCCTGGTAGATGATTTTGTACTGCCCGGTCGCATTCGTTGCAATGGCCCGGCATATCGCAAGTTCCAGTATGACGGTCTTGCCACTTCCGGTAGGTGAAGCAAGTACGAAGTTGTTGTCTGAGCGGAACACGGAATCGAAGCACTTGGATTGCACAGCGTTGAAAGCGGGGTAGGGAAACACTGCACGAAGGCGGTCTGGTAGATCGGATACTGGAACAAGATTGATGCCTTGGCACACGGGTAGGGCATATGGTAACTTCGTTGCTTTTGGCTGTGGTTGCGCGGCACGATCCTGTGCTTGCTGAGGCATCGCTTGATAAGATCTGGTTTGTTCATGCCAATCGTTCTGAGAGCATCGTTGTTCAGGCGTGGCACAATGCTCATACGATCGGCTGGCATTGGTATCTTGATGATGCCGGAAATTTTGGCCTTCGCCTCCAGAAGGCCCATATCGAGTGTCATCATGCGTAAGTGGTATAAAACTGTTCTCGGCACGTCGCTGGCCAGCCTTGAGAGCGGGAGATGACGAAGGTCCAAGCTGGACATCCGAACTCGACTCTTCTGGCAGATTGGCATTGTAGGCGAATCGACCTTCAATTCGTCAGATAAGATAGTAGCGAACACCCCAATACTCACTCAGCGGATCGCGAATGGTAGGATCGGGACGACCTTTGTGTTGTGCTAGCATTGCACTCGCAGCGTGTCCGCCCAAGCGATCGTCTTGCTCTTCCATTTCATTGTACATGCTAAGCTCATGAATTCGAGATGGACGTCGTGATACAGACGGCGCCGCGGTGCTGAAGAGTCTGGATGGGCCTGGCGCGAGCGATAGTCGCGCCTTACCCTGCTCCGCCTGCTGCTTGCGGGCTGGGTATGGTCGCTGCAACACTCTATCATCTCACATGTGTTAGCATAGGCACAATCAGGTGAGGTTAGACACTATACCGAATGAGTCAAATTTCATCTGGCCGTCATCTTCAGAGCGATCGTAATCTTCGACGTCGTCGTAGGCGGCATGCCGATATCGCGTAGTTCGGAATCGGTCTCGATTTGGTGCTGTCGGCGCGACTTGTCTGACTTGCGGTTGTGAGACTGGAAACTGCGACGGACCGCGCTGGCTGCGGTCATCGAAGCGGTAGTATGAATTACTCTCCATGGTCACACAAGCATGGAGGGAGGAAGTACGACGTGAGGCGGTCAGTACTGTGAGAGGGAGGGCGAGAACGAGGTGCAAAGTGTGATTGTGGCGAAGAAACTCTTCCAAGGCGAGTGATGTTGAGACGAAAGGAGAAGGCGCAATGGGAGAAGTTGCGTCGAGACACGTGATTGACGCCTCACCACAGAAGGCCCACGCCTCGGCGCAACCGTCAACTGTGGTGATAGACAGGCATCACTTGAAACTGTGCGCAATGCTTGAATAACGAGAATAATTTCATCAAAGGTCATCGCTACGACCATATCGTGATTTTGTTCGATACTCATCTGTGTCAAGCATCCCGCTTGGATTGAAACCCTCTATCAAATGTCGGTGTCACGGGGAGTGGGCCGTGCGAACCATTCGACGCATCTCTGTAGTGCAATGCGGGCGAACTAACCGTCTTTTCGAGGCTCGCAATCTGCAACGGCGATTGCGTAGCGGGGCGCTCTGGCTTAGTGTAAAGATATGTGGCAAATAGTACAACGCATGTGCCAATGAAAAACTGTTAGGCATTAGCGAAGATTTGGTGAACATATTGGGAGGGAATGCTTACCGACGGGGTGACCTTGAAGTCGAAGAAGTACGCACTTGCAATACAGCTCAACACAATGCTCACGCTCGTCGCGAAATTCTTTGCGATGTTGTCGGCATAATTGATGACCAAAGCCACAATCACACCGCCCGCAGCCTGGAACAAGATGGCCAACCACACCACCCAGTTGTAACCAGCAAAGAAGCCTGTTTTGGCGATTGCCGCCCCTTCGTTCCAGAACACTCCTAGGAAGAGAGATGGAAAGAGCGACCAAAAGGAGAGCTGACAGTTTCGCACCCAGAGCGTGGTGTTCTTTGCGGTGTGTGAGTCTTTCAGGATCTTCTCAAAGGTAACACCGGCAAGACCCGAGAGTGCGCAAGCCACCATGACAGCCAAGAGACCAACACGGCTGTTCATGTGGGACTCTTTGGCGCTGCTGTCGGCTTCGATGCCTTCGTAGGTAGCAGATCGTACCAGTTTGTGTGCCGCGACGCTGCCGAGCTTACGCAATTCCTCAAAGGTACTTGGCCACACCTTCGAATCGGGTGTTACCGGCGCAGGTGTATGCTGAGGAACTTGGATGATGGACACCCCGATTATTAGGAACAAGAGAGAGAGCCATTTGCGCGCGGATAATGACCTGCCCAGCATGAGGACGCTGAAGATGGCCGTGGTGAGAATCTTTAGCTGATAGGTGACCTGGAATGTCGCTGCATCCAAATTGCTGACGGCAACATATTGAAGAGTGTTTTGTATAGTGTATAAGATCGCGGGTATTCCGAGCTTCCAGCTTTCGTTGCTAACGATGGCGGTTGCGAGCGTCGAAAAGAGGGTCGTGAGCGTGGTATTCGAGGGCAGGGTCTGTGACATCTCGTACAGGGCCTTTGAGCGGCGTCAGTACAGGACTGGGAGTTGGGGGAATGGGTTGCGCACCATAGTCAAGCTGATGCCCAGCTTAATGACCTCGTTCAGGAATACGCTTGTGCTGGTGTGGTAACGCTGGCCATCTACCAAGGGCATTACACGAGAATAGTGCATTATCTGCACCCGTCAGCCTCCGCTGGTATTTCGTGCGCGTTGAAGTGTTCCTGGGTCCTCCGTCGGGTGTAGACGCGCGCGTGGATCTAAGGAATCGTGGGCTCTGGAGTCATTTGGGCGGAGGGATCGGAGGAGAAGTCGTACCAAAATGAGCGCCGAGTTCTGGAAAGTAAGCTGCAGGGCAATTAGCAAGATGCTCCAAATCCGTCCTTGTTGTACCTACTGTAGCTAACGACAGGTGCTTCATTGACACGCCGCCCAATGACGCGCTCGCTGTCCTCGCCATGATGCCTGATGCGCCGGCAGGGCTACAAGGAGCTATTCTAACGCGAAAACGATTGCTATTGGACCTTCATGGGATGTCCAGGAATTTGCAACGCTAGAAATACGACAATAAGGTTATACTGGCAGCATGAAGAGGAACAAAGGGCTTGGTCCCGCGGGCGAGATGTTGTTGTCTGGACGTTGCGGCGTCAGCCAGCCTGGACCGACCGTGGAGACGGGTTGCGGGGGCCTAAAGGCGGCCCCGGTCCCTGCCTTTGCTTAGCGTACCTGCATCATTAGCGCCGATCCTCTAGCAACCACGTGGTTTCGCGTCTTCGCTGCGTCCTTCTCCATCCTCACTTAAGCTGGCATCTGTGATTGCGTTCATCGATTCGTACACTTCTTTCTGTACATCGACTTGATCATCACACCACGATACGTTCTATCAGCTGGGAGTATGCAATGCAGTTCTGGACCTCAATGTGATCATTCATGGTGCGGAACATTCCCAAGCGCCATGCTTCCATCCGTTCTCACAGTCAGATGGGTGTACAGTACTTCAGACGGAGGTTGCAGAACAAGGAACCATGGTGTCTAGCAGTCAAGGTAGTCAGAGAATCCGATGCCGCTCGGGCTTGTACATCGGTCTTGGTGGACATCAGCCCAACCATGCTGGCCAATGTGATGCATACTGACATCATACAACTGACCTGAGACAGGGTACATCTGAAACGCTACCTCGTCCAGCGACTTTGCGCCTCTTCCGTCCGCTTAAACTGACAATCCCTCTCAAAGAATGGCCATGCCACAGGACAAGCTTCAGCTCACCTCAGACGAAAAGCTTGGACATCCCTTCATTCGCTATTTTGCCTGCCATATTGCTCCTTAAGGGTTTGTTCTGTTTCAAAGCGTCCGGATATGGCCAACACACGGTCGCGGAGAATTGCAAGAGTACTGGGCAGAGCGGAACAAAGCACGTGCCCTTGCGTAAGACCATCCGCGCGACTGTGGTGCGCTCCGATAGCGATCTTCTTCGAATCAGACGTGTCGGACGTTGATGTCAAGTTGCACAGAGTTCTCAGTACAGTATAGCTCATCACTCCTAGCTCACAGCCACATTGCCATTCCCATGCACAGCCCGCTGATCTTGTGGTCAACGTATAAGAGTGCATGGGTTCCAACCAAGAGACAACATCATCATCTTCCAAACTCAAAGCCTTCATATCGGATCAACCATCGCAATGCGTCTCTCTACCATAGCCACCCTCGCAGCACTTGGCTTGACAGCTTCCGCGCTTCCTATCGATGAAAAGCGCCAGACCAACAAGTTTGACAGGTGTTCCAACTTTGGCGATGAGTGGTGCACTGATGGTGAAGTCTTGACATGCAAACAAGTACCTTTCACTGATGAGGGCTGGGTGAAAAGTACACACAAGACATGCTCAGCCAAACGCCAGACGGAGAAGTTTGACAAATGCTTCAACTACGGCGAGGAGTGGTGCAACGATGGCGAGGTCTTGACTTGCAAGAAGGTCCCATTTGTGGATCAGGGACGCGTGAAGAGCACACATAAGACGTGTGCCACGAAGCGCGACGTCGGCGACTGGTGCGACAAGAATGGTACATCCTATCTCAGCAGCTCTGAATATGCAAAGAAGACTAACAAAACTTAGGAGTCACTTGGTGCCAGGACTACCAGATCCTAACCTGCTCCAACTACCGCATCACGCCCACGGGATCTGGCTGCGGTACCAAGCGCTCCGTCGAAGTCGAAGAACGTGGCTGGAAGCCAGACATCAACATCCCCGCACCTCCAGTTATCCCCAAGCCTAATATTCCCAAGCCAGACATACCCCTCCCGCTCGGGCCAGGTAGCAAGCGCAGCGCAGATCCACAAGGCGTTAAACCTGTCAAGCCGATTATTCCACCGGTCATCATCCCGCCCGTCGCCCCGGTCATCCCCAAGCCCGTGATTCCCGTTCCACCAAGACCATTCGGCGCGCGCGATGTTGAGGTCGAAGCACGCGGCTGGAAGCCAGATGTCAATGTCCCGACACCAACGAAGCCAGACGTTCCCGTGCCTGACATTCCAGAGGTACCTAAGCCGCAGTTCACGAAGCCAGTGAAGCGTGACCTTGGTGATCGATGCGATAAGGCGGCCCTTGGGAAGACATGGTGCCAGGATTTCGAGGTCTTGGAGTGTGCAGATGTGGAAGGATTGAGGTGGGGCGTTATCAAGAGCACAGGAGAAACGTGTAGCACTTAGGCCTGGGTGCCTGGAAGTGGACGAGAGTGGGAGAGATGGGACAGGCAAGATGGAGATGGGAGATGACTAGACGGGAAGGCGGTGAGTGGTTGGTTTGGACTTTGGAACATGCGATTGAAGGAACGTTCTTTTCGTGACATAGACTGTAAATACCTTTCTTTTCGCACATGTAACAATAGCATCCGATTTTCTAGATCTCGTATCTCCGCACTATGGATGTGCGATTCAGTCTCAACTCTAGTGCCCTGTAGTATGCTGCTGTATAAAAGCCTTGCCCGGCATTCTTCGACTACTACTTCTGTTCACCACAGTTCTCTCAATAAAGAGCAAAATCTTGGACCAGAAACGCATGATTCTGCTCTTTACCCGAATCCCAGTCGCACGCTCTGCATGTTCTCGACTTTGCGACAGCAGCGAATACAACGATTTCATGTCCCGCGACCAAATTTTGCTCAAATGACATTCACAAAGTCCGTATGTGACAGAATCCACAATTCAGAAAAATGACACATGTTGCTGCTCGTCGGCTGCATGCCAAACAGCTGGATGTATTTAAAAGAGATCGAGAGCAAGTACCTCATGCGCACCTATAGTTTATCTCAAAGTCTCGAATGAGTCCAAATCACAAAGGCGCAGCTCAAATTTGTAGCAAATCTTCTTGATTTCGCGATCATGAGTTCTTGTCGTATCTGAGCGCGCTCAATTGTGACAGCATTCCGTTGGGATTGGCCGTTGGGACTACTTCAATTGAACCCCATGAGTTCTGTAAATGTTTCGATCACCAGAACGATCACTCAAAGAAACCAGACCGGCAGCCATTTTCCGGTGAGAAGTCCAGGTGTATATATATCCCACGGTCTCTCTTGTCCATAGGTCAACATTCGGAGCATTAATGCGTACAGGATGACATTCTTAACGACTCTATGGTCCTGAAAGAGTGGCTTTGTCCATTAGTCTCCCATTGCGATGCTCTTTCCAGCGTCCCAACATCGATGATAATGTGTTCTGAGATATCTGCAATTACTGCACTGGTATATTTCAATCCCCAAGTTGATGCGGGCTGGATCGAAACTTTCCCCACACTGGATCATGTCTGCGCTGGAAGGGTGTGATGCAGGGTCTCTATCGCCTCTACGTTAGGGGCTCGCTAGCAGCTGCGCAATGTCTCTGGGGATATCCGATAAGCAGGTGTCGCTTATTTTTGCTGCGGTTGTTGTCGGTGGTTGATAAAGTAAACGATACAACCAGAGTCCAGACGGTGCGTATTTTTCATACTGCACGGCGTATAAAGTGGTGACCGCTAGTGATTAGCGCCCTCATCAGTACTGCACAAGCTCCCCGTCTTGAAGCATTCGCTTTTGGTCGAGAATAATTGCTTTGCAAGCTTCGGCTGCCGCTGGTGCATCATTCTGGAATTTTTCACTCGACTCGGGTGAGTAATCATGGCTGGGCATGTGTAAGGTTTTTCATGAATGGCACTACACATTCACCATCTGATTACGCGCTCGACCAATGATATCACGACAGTTTGTCATGTACCACATCGCATCGCAACTGGTAGCTTTTCCGGGATAACATATATGCTTGGACCATTTCCTCGAGTCTCTAGATGTTCGGACCCTCGCTTACATCACAATTTTTAGGAACGGAGCTGTCAGCGTACATTCACTTTCACAGCACACGATGAATTATCAAACAATCGGACCTGAACATAAGCATGAGCATACCGAGCATCATAAGTCTCATAGTGAGGTTCTGCGCGATGCAATCATCGGGTTCGCCGATGGCCTTACGGTGCCTTTTGCACTGACGGCTGGTCTTTCAGCGTACGTCCACTTCCAGCATCATCATCTCGCATTCCTCAAAGTTTACTAACACACTCTGAAGGGCCGGGTCATCACACATCGTGATCATTGGCGGCACAGCTGAGCTCTTCGCCGGCGCCATCAGTATGGGTCTCGGCGCCTGGCTAGCTGCAAAAACAGAAGCGAAGCACTACCATGTCGAAGAAGAACGGGAGCGGAGAGAAGTGCGTGAGATGCCGCATGAAGAGGAAGAGGAGATATATGCAATATTCGACAAGTATGGCGTCAGTAGGGGAAGTGTGGTAAGTGTCGTCGAGGCATTGAAGAAGGACGAGGACATGTGGGTCCAGGTACGCCAGTGCTGTTGGAAGAACTACAGAAGAAAGCTTACGAGATGCAGTTTATGATGGACTTCGAACTCCAACTTGCGAAACCGGCCGTATCACGGGCGTGGATCTCCGCGCTGGTCATGGGCTTGACTTACCTGCTAGGCGGACTGATCCCAATGATTCCCTATTTCGCATTCCAGGATGTGAACCACGCACTATTCACAAGCATTGGCATCACGTTTGTGTTGTTGGTCGTATTTGGGTACATCAAAGCGGTGCTTACAGGCAATAAGTTTAGAGACATAGTGGGCAGCATTGTACAGACTGTGGCAGTGGGCGCGATTGCAGCGGGCACGAGTTATGGCATCGTGAGAGGAATTACCAAGGCCTTGAACATGTAGATTGGTTGTATATCACATATTCTGTATACAGGGTATAATGAGAAAGTCTGTTGCGCTTGCAGACGCAAAAACAAGATAACGAGGAGTGAAACATGCTACGCTGCGGCATGGCCTCGTGTACGGAGCGACACCAGTACAAACCTCGCTTGGTGACCTTTGTGATGGTTTATATCCTCCTACAGGCTCAAAGAACGTTGTGTGATCCTCGGAGTAGATTCAGTCCAAGACGATCATGTTCGAGCTCCTCATCACTCGTCGTCCGAGTGCCCTTATGCTGCCTCCCCTTTGACCACTTCTTCCAGCTCAGCAACGCAAAGACAATCACTAAGATGATTGCAACTGCGATACCGTAGTACACATTGTTATGTGAGTCACCACTGAAGTTGAAGCCTGTGAACCCGTTGATGATACCACCCAGAACAAGAGCTGGACCAGCGAAGAGATGGATTTTGCCGTACACGGTCGGTTTCTTGTACTTGCGGAAGCGAAGGTGGTGGTAAAACCCGATGGCCCATTGGCAAAAGAGGAGCACAAGAAGAATGAGACCAAACACTTGGTGCCCCGACGATACGTCCTTGGACTTTGGAAAATCTGCGCATCAGTCTAAATCCATTCTATATCCATGAATGACTTACGTGATTGTACATCGTGCTCAAATATATACCAAGGCCAACTCCGACTATGGCTGCAAACACACCTATGGCTTGGACAATGCCATGTAGTTTGACACTTTCGAGGAAGCGCAGTAGCATAGCACCCAGCGGAAAAATAATGGCGAATGTCGCTAGCATGATGGCTGCATGTGCAGGGCCAATCTTGTCGCCATCGCTCTCTGCCTTCGCGTCGGCCCCGGCGTTGGTCGTCGAGAGAAGTGCAGCACCGGTGGGGACTGCAATAACGGCTGAATTCGATGTCGTGGCCTTTGTCATGTCCATCCAGAATGTGCCGTACGAGTCATGCCGCTTGATACCAGCAGTCTTTGAAGCGCTCGAAAGGGCGCCATCAGTGGGACCCCAAGCATAGAGAAACGGCTGTTTAGCGTTGGCAAGGTTGAGCTTTCCATCGCCGTGTCCTAATGCGCTGATATTGGTGCAATGAAAGTTCGTCGAGTAGTATCTAGTGCTGACAGTTCGATCAATGCTGTTGTGGTAGCCTTCCCCATTGACAAGTGTGCAATTGATTTGGTCGCTGAAACTTGGCTCGACGTGGCCTGCAGATAGCCGCGGAGAGAGTGTTACGCCTGGATAAAATGAATATTTTTGTTGATATTGGAAAGGAGCAGAAGCACTGACCGCCCTTGTCAGAGCTCGCGTGAACAATCCACATGACGCTTCCATCCATCTCACTCCCAGTGCCAACACCAACCCACTGGTAGGCAGCTGGCGCCGATAAATGAATATATACATCTCCAGCACTTGCAGCACTCAATGCAAATGTGAGATTGCCTTTGTCGGCTGGATATATGAATGTCGAGAAGGCAGCGTTAGTGACTGCTGCCGCGGTTTGGGTCAAGACTACTGCTTAGCATCATGCCGGGTCAGACAAGATGTCTCTAAGAAATTATCATTGTTATTGAGGTTTGCGACATACCAAAAGCACTAACAAGAAGTAAATCAAATGGTCGATGCATTCTCAAGTTCGAATGCTAGTAAAACGCCGCGATAAGACGAAGTCGAAGCGAGAAGATGCAGAGCACGCCAGAATCAGAAGGTAGAACATAGACATATATACATTTGTCGCACCGTCATGTACTTCACACAAGTGTGACCGTGGCATTCACCAATCGCAATTGATGCGATCATGCTTCATATCCCTGTTTTGCCTCCTTACTTATTGGTTCAGGAAACAAGTCCCCATTTTCAGCTGAAGTGACGCGTACAGTAGTATGTGCGCGACGATTCTGAGGCTGAGCTAAAGCTTCCGCCTAAAGGGGCCATTTGCCTCGCAGTGGTATGATGCAAATTTCAAAGGAAGCACATCGGGTACAGCACCCACGCAGTGCCAAGTCACCATTTTGATCTTCGGCAGCCCTGATAGCCACCAATGACGAAAGTTGGATTGGTTCACTTGACGATTAGTTTCTACTAGCTCCACTCTCATACAATCGTATGCACAAGCTTGTGGCAAAAGCTTATCTGGAAGCAGCAAAGCTTGAGTCGAGCGAGTAAAGCGGATCGGCGACCAAGACATACCGGACGGCGAGGTGAGAATCTGCTCCACGACCTAGCGTATAACACTGAAGACTGGACTGTTGGCACTTGTACCTGCCTGAAAGAGTTGCCATAGTCTTCCCTTATCGTCGACGATTATTCCTGCGAGATCAGGTCACGCTTACTCGAGTCGTCCTTGCACTGACAAGAGATGAGCATAGATTAGCTGAATGAGTCTGTTATGTCTATTCCTTCTCAAGTTACAAGGAACAGAAGTGCACGTGCACTGCTCATGGTGGTCATGGCGTGTGTCATAAAGTGCCATAGCCCGTGGTACCTCCCTACAGTCACGGTACACAATCGGTCGATATCTGACGGTGAAGGTAAAGGCTTTCCCGAATGTGATACACGCTGACGTCCAAGATATTCCCTTTAGAATCGCCATTGGCTACGTTGCAAGGTTGTCGTGTTGGTAGCGCTTCAAGGTCAAGATCGAGTCGAAGCCACCACCGCTGCATCAACATGAATTGTGAGCGGCACAGACCGAACTGACGTCACCATGTATGGTAATTCGAACGTCCGCGTGAGGCTAAACATTGCGCTTGCAAATACAAGGCGTACCATGTTTCTGGGAATCCGACGGAAAGAGGGCGGCTCGAGACCACGTCGGCACTCTTCACAGCATCCAATCAGATGTGTCCAGTGACATACCGAGATCACCAAACGTAGAGCAGAAGCTTCGCACTGGCCACGTTGTCCACACTGACATCGGAACAACCGCCGAAGCCGTCTTGAATTGTTCTACCATCATCCTCGACCATAATCACATTGGTCCCCTGTATCTACTTGCATGCGCAGCCAACGCGATATGTCGAAAATCATGTTTCATTGTCTTCGCTCGAATGCACACATGACGAACTCTTAACCATACAGATTTCGAAACTGAAAGGCTGCCATCCTTGAAAACAATGTTCCGAAAGTTCAACGATCCGAAAGCACCTCTTTGTGGGGTCATCTACAAGGACCTTCTTAGTCCATAGAGGTGTCCTTGAATTGTCATCCGTCATCCCGCCATTATGATGCGACGCCTCCCAGCCGCGTCTATCGCTTCCCAATCTCGACTGCATCCTTGATATCTCGCTTGCGCTTTGGTAAGCCACGAAGATGTGGCTGCGACGACCTCCTATCTACCTCAGACGCGTCGTCAATCAGCACCGTTTGTCTTGCAGATACCGGTCAAGCTCCTGTTCCGTTATCTGAGGAACATAAACCATGCCTCCAGACTGTCCCTCAAGTAATTTTCGCACTGTATGACGCATCGGCTTGATGCCAGAACTGTTTTGTGCCAGTTCAGCCTTGAGAGACATCTCATCCCGAGGCTCTCGGGCTGGGAGATCTGCGCCAGCTGCATCTTGCAGAATTTTGCCCTCGAAGAAGTCATTGAACTCATCGACGACAAAAGCTAGTCCAGGAAGCTTGACCAAGTGGCCGGCCTCGATGACGCCCTTGACTTTCTTATGAAAGAGTAGCAACCATGATGTCTCTATTGGGAGCCAACAGTCCGAGGATTTCACAATAATAAAGCCTCGACTTCGGAAGACCTCCTCGATATTCTTCTTGTTATCCCAGTCGATGGCTTGTGGACAGATTGTGGAAGGTAGGAGTCTCAGTCTCGCCAGTGTCCTTTCGTCGAATCCGGATTGTCAGCTTCTCTGGAGCAGGTTGACCTACGCGCGGCATGTCGGTGCTACCGTGCAGCAGTTCCCATTTACCTTTCTGATCACGAGCGAATCCCGGGCCGAGAGTCTGAGCTCCTGCTTCGACGTTCGTCTCATCTGTCTTCATGGTGAGACCGCTGGGAGACCTGGAGCGCTGGCTTTTTGAATCTTGCATAAGCATCAGTAAATTTGACTTGTTTCCTCCCCTACCAATGTCCGACTCGTGACTCATGTCAGGCTGGATCATCGTTACAGTGTCACCGATCGCTGCTCCGTGATCGTGGACTATCTTCTTCCTCGGGCGATCTGTGCGTATGGTCGGGGGTACACTATTGACAGCCCCGGCATCTGACCCTGATGAAATCTCGTCAAGATCTCCAATAGCATCCAGGTGGGCGAAAAATTGTAATGCATGAATTTGAGCCTGTCGCTCGTCCGCGGTTTGGACATGATTCAGGTAGCTGCCCACATCGAAGTACTTCGGATCGATCAACGGCGTCTCGTCCACCTCCGCCAGCTCCTCGAGAACAGAATCAAGCTCAGCCTTGGTCATGTCTAGTTTCTCCCTGGATTCCATCTTCGCAAGTTCAGCCGGCAAGCCGTCGTAACCAACAAACTCCCCATCGCCGACTACACAAGGCACCTCCATGTTGTTATGATTTGCAGGATGATCTTCGCTTGCCATTTCCCATGCCTTGTTCTCAATTGGAATATATCCCAAAGTCGAAATGAGGCCAGTGGTAAACTTGGACACTCTGCAGTCGGAAAGAGGAGACCGTGGATCGATGGGAAAGGCACCTCCATCGCGGAAGCCCTGGCGCACAGCAGTCGGTACCATCAACTCTTCCAATTCAGTCAATTCTTCCTCTTCGCCCATGAAACTCCGTCCAATGGCGCTTCGTCGACGAGCATGACTCTGGAGGCTGACCCGCGCAGGTAGGTGA
This sequence comes from Paraphoma chrysanthemicola, assembly GCA_020744225.1. Lineage (NCBI taxonomy): Eukaryota > Fungi > Ascomycota > Dothideomycetes > Pleosporales > Phaeosphaeriaceae > Paraphoma > Paraphoma chrysanthemicola. Next base: position 1,064,036 of record JAGMWG010000002.1, read on the forward strand.
GATGTATGATCAGAATGGCTTTGTCGTGGGCCCGTCAAGGCCGGTCCAGCCGATCGATCACGCGCGTTGTTATTTCCGCGAACTACCAGTTCGAGTCCACGCGATATCCGTTCGGCATCTCCCATATTGGGCGAGTTCTGCGGGACCTTAGGTTTAGCATCGACCATATCTGTTCGTACACGGTCCAATTCTTGTAGTGGAGACGAAGGGCTTACCGCAGCAGAGCTATTGTCGACTTCGCAAAGCGTAGATCGCGTTGGCGGTGTTTCGGGTATCTCCCTGTTTAGCATTCTCTGTCGATGGGGAGTATGTGGTACGTGTTGCCGTTCGGCGTCTGGAATCGTTGGCGCCATATCGGCGACCGTGGGGAATGCGACGTCTGAGAAGCCGGAAAAGTGGGCCAGGTAAGCATGTGGTTGATGTTGACTCGGAGCGGTGAGCAGGGCATAAGAGAGTGTGCGCAACAATGATGGCGGAAATCATGGTGTGACGATAGCTCGCACTAAGAAGGTGACGGTGGAAACATGAGTGAATTCTCGATCGTGTTCGCGTCACTGTGTAGGCACATTGGCGATATTCAAAAAGTGCCACATTCTAGCCAATGAAGGAACTTCCCAATCGCTTGCACCTACCGTTGACTCCGCGGTCTTGCTGTCATCAGGATGGAATTACACGTCTCTCATGCTCGGCGGCTCCATCTAACGCGGCAAGAACGAAGAAGACGTAATCGTCTGAGCGATGGCCTTGAGGCCGTACGATCATCAAGCTCGTTCATTGAGGTCTTGAGATGATGCCTACGTCCTCTTTCGGTGACTTTCAAACGTATTGCACATGAGGATCGACTATGTGCGGATATGTGGCTGTCACTTGGACACTGTGCGGGCATAGCTGGTGTGTGGTGAGGTGATAGTGAAAGGCCAGTGCCTCCTCCCTTATACATCTGTTCCCAGCCGACGAAATTTCTTCCGCGATACCCACAACGACATCGCAGGCTCTACTCCAAAGCCAACTCGGGTCCCGAAACCTGTTACTTATACACAAGCGCTAGCGAGGCAAGCATAAAGCCGTCACCATGTCTGGTTATGACTACAATGCCAGGAAGGTAATGGAGCTGCGCGAGTTTGCCCGGAGTGCAAACATTACCTATGCCGATGTGCGTAAAGAAGCTCTTCTCGCTGCCTTGAAGGCTTGGGATGCAGCGCATGCTCCCGAAGTCGCAGCTCATCTTGCACCCACCAAACATCAGGAACGTGCCAAAAGGATTGTTGCTCCGAAGGCTGCCAAAACCACCGCAAAGTCTGCAGTTACTTCTAATCCAAGTCGAAAGCGCAAACAGCCAGCATCTGAGGCCCCATCAATTCAGACAACAAAACGACCTAAGAATAGGGAACCTGCACAGGCTGCTCATCCCGAAGACGAGATTGAAGTAGCTGCATTCACTCAAGTTCAAGCCACTAGCGGTTCGTTTGTTCCAGCTAACTTAAACAAGGCAGGAGAGGTTCGAGAATCTCTGCCAGCGACGACGGCTGGTGGACGGCGTCCTGCCGATATCGTTAATTTGCAATCAGCACGTAACCTCAAGTTCATCCCGCGACCAGGGCCAGCTACAAATCAACGGCCGGTTCATGTCCCCTTACATGATGAACACCATGGAGATGAAGGGGCAGCTTTGGTCAGTGGCAAACATGAAGACCGGCAAATCATGGCCAGCAAACAGCACGTACCTTTAAAGCAGCCAAATATCGCCACGGCCGAGCAGGGCAAATTATCTATGCCTGGATCTGGAGAGCAGCCAGAACTCCTGCCATTGCCTGACAAGCCCGCCGACAACGTAGCGAAGCGCACCACGACCAATATCGGGCAATCTGGCGAAAACGCTATGGCTGAGGTCAGTGGGAAATCTGCCATGGGTGAGCAGATAACCTCCCAAGCCCCAATACCCTCAAACGACGACTGAAATTGCCGCTGCTCAAGCAGGATCCGGCGGGCGTTCGACTGTGCAGCACAACACATTGCTGGACTCAAGTGGATCTACCGAAGAAGATGCAGAAGGTGCCACTGAAAGTGTACCATATACTCACAACCACATGAAAAAGTACCCAAATGCTACTCCCGGAGCTTACACTGATCCAGAGGTGGCCAAGGCGTGGCCGGCTAAACATCACGTCATGGTGGACCTATACACGGAGACTGAATCGGACGATGAAAATACACCAATTGATGCGCTTGGTACTTTCGAGCGTCTCGAACGTGAGAAAAAGTAGCGAGCGCGCAAGGGTGAACCGGAGCCCGAGGGATGGAACGGCACCGACGACCACCAAAATGAGCATCGTTGGTACAACCACATTGAGATATTTCGTAAGCGACCCCGTCGAGCCTTATTTTATAGGGGTAACGTAATAGGGCCAGCCGAAAAGAGACAAGAGAAGGAGACGACCGACGATGCGGGTCCGTGAAAAAGTAGATACGCGTCTAGTCGCTTTGTGCCGGGCTTCCTTCAATAGCGTTGTGAGGCGCAGCGTATACTGCAAGAGCTATGATCTGAGCTTTGGGTACTATGGTCTTGCGTTGCCAATCAAAAAGACCCAAAGGGAGGATAATCAAACTGAGAAAAATACTCAAAGAGCACAACAGCGGGCTTAAAGACTTCGCAAAAAAGGCTCACTGGAACCGAACATACGCGACCTCAGTCTACGAAGACTTCATGTACTATCAAAACCCGCGGCACCGTATGAACTTCTTGAAGGACCTGGAAAAGACACCTAGCAAATCTGAGATAGCGCTAGCCCGGCGACTTGGTAGAATCGGACCCATTGCGAGGCTGACTGGCGACCCATTGTACAACGCAATGATAGAGCCGTACGTAAGAGGAATGCGCTTAGCAGACATTGGCGTCGAAACCCAGCTACAGGGAAGGGCTATCCATCAAGAGCTACATATGCGAATTCCGGGACTACGGAGACAGCCAGTGGGTCTGGGTAGACCGCGGAGACGTCCACGGTTTCCCCCTCGTGACTTCAACCTCAATGATGAGCAGATTGAAGAGCGACGGCGACAAGTTGATAGTATCGAAGCTGAAAGCCCCGGGTATCTTAAATTTAGAACACACGCAGCTAGAAGAAAGGACCAGCTCTCCTCGAACGCACTTACAAAACGTCGCCGAGACATGGATGGAATGAGAACAATGACTGGCTTTTTCGTGTCGGCTAAGGAGACGCCGGATGACTGGCCAGTCTCCTATGAGTATCTAAATGTTGTCAGAAATTGGGTGAGGCCGGATGTACCAGCTGGGGAAGATGAAGCATATCCTAGGGAGGTCGGGAACATCAGTAGATCTCCTCAAGCAGACGATGATTCGCCGGATGAACGAGCGGAATTTACGCAAGACGCAAAACCGCCTGCACAATACAGTGACGAGGACATGATTGTCGCATCGGAATGGGCCGAAGCTACGACTGGGCGCAGGGAGTGGCACGCGTATCATCGTTTCTCGCCCGCATCAACAGTTTCGTCACCTCCTCGAACGCCGAATGCTGAAGTTGAGATGGAAACAGTACCCGACGTCATCAGAGGCCAGTTTTTGACCTCGGCGGAACGAGAGATCAAACATGACCGACAGGAAGATCATTACGGAATCCTTGAGTCCGCTTGGCCAGGTGCAGCGCTGCGAGCGCCATATCATCCGGACAGCTATTCGCACATGAGCGAAGGTGTGGTTCATTCAGTACACCCACTACTTCAAGAGCCACGAAACGCGACAGCCCAGCTAGCAGATGGATCTAACCATGACGAGGAAGACTTTGACGAATCAGGTGCAGATGAGTCTGACGATGAAGGTGACTTGTTCCGCCAGTCATACGTCCAGGGCAGCCAGTTTGAAGCCGGATCAGAAGGCGACGATAGGGATGGATTTGTCGTCAGCGTTGCAGCTGGACAATTGGAGAGATGAAAGTGAATATGGTTGTGCATGAAACTTAGTGCTAGGCATTATACGACCTTTAATTTGTACTTGTCTCCTTAGCAACGAATTTCTGTTAGCGAAGGGGCCTTTATAGGATCCAGGTATTTTCGATTTCTTGTTCTCTGAATTAATTAAACCTACATGCCCTTATCCACCCTGTCACCTGACAGTTGCACCCCTGACCCCAAGCCCGGAACCGCACGCGGCTTACAGTTCAACTCGTAATCACTCATCAGAATGGTTCGCAGTAAATCTACCGGGCCTTACATCCCTACGTTCAAGCTCACAGATGAGAACCGCAATCATGAGGCATATACACACCGCACCATTCTCAACATCCTTCGACAGCACGATCGGCCACATGTAATCGTTCAGAAATCGACGGATAAGAAGGGAATGATTGCGAAGTGGAGGAGACAAGACGAGGCGATTTTGGCACTGGGAGACTGGCGAGCAAGCGACTACATCACGGATGGTTTCGATGCGCTTCCCCTCGAGCGTAGAGTGATGTTCGACTTAGAAGTTGCAAGAGCTTATGACGATCGCACGAGCGACGCCGCCCATGAGGCTAGCCGAGACACCGACGATAGTGATTACAAGGAGATTCGCGGGCCGAGCGACCTCATGTCGGTAAGCGAAGAGGCAGCCCCGTCTGGTGCGCGTGCGCGACGCCCCGAAAAGCGGATGAGGGTTGAAGTCGAGCTGCACCAAGTTAGGAAGCGCTTCAAAGTCCAAGACCAGACACTTATGGCAAGCGGATCCGACAGTCTGGGGGATATCGAAGAAGCTAATGATGTAGGCGACACAAATCTGCCGTTAGTGCATGACCAGAAACGAAAGAACCGAGTTACGGTCTGGCGCGCGCCCGGAGGAGCAAAGATGAAGTACACGGTCGAAAGCGATGCTACTCGAGAAGCAAGACGCCGCAGCAACATTCAAAATGCCATACCTGCCCATCAACTGTCACGATCACTATTCGACTCATCGCCGTCACCGCCGGAGGGCTCGCCATCGAGCAGCTTACGTACGTCAATACATGGTAGTAATGTGCAGAGATCTCTACCAAAACCTACTACAAGGCTATGTCGACTCAAGACCGCAGCGACTCATGTCGAAGGATGGTACATCCGGCCGTCGAGGAAGTCAGATGGTCCAATGCCACTGTCGGACATCCAGGCGGCCATCATTTTACACCAGATGTCGGGATCGAGCGTACAAGGATGAAATACGAATATTCGTCTAGACAAGAATTCAAAGAAGGAGAAGAAGGCATTGGGCATGGAGGCAGACGAGGATGGTGAGCTAGACGAGCTCAAATACAATGGTGCGAAGTAAACCGAAGCGATTCCAGATGAAGCGAAGTAGAGGAACGCAGGAGGAGAGGAGGGCGCAGAGCTCTGATCGCAGTGGATCGACTATATTCATGGCAAGAAACACAGCTGGGTGTATTATCAAGGAGCAAATTGAGTTCGAGAAGATGGAAAGAAGGAATACCAGCCTGAGGTTACCTAAGGTGGCTAGAATGATGGAAATCAAAGCACGCTAAATATGACCAATGTGTCGACCTGGAAGTTCAGCGGACGTGTGACTTGGGAAGCGTCTGCGGACACAATGCTCTCAGCCCATGATATGTGAGAGCTCTCGTTGCCTAATGAGTATATGCTGCTCACCCATGACAGCTATCAAAGTGATCTTTAACCTAGCGTCACACAGCTCTATGTATACAAACAAAAGTCTGTCGGTGCTCGATGCGATTGGCCGATCACGCAATGAAACTTCCCGCGGCGCCCGCCTAGTTGCCAAAAGTGGTCGGGTGAAAGCGATACTGCACACACTAAACATAAATCTTTGCACCAATGAGAATTCCCGTTAATTAGCTTTCCGCACCCAACTCTTCTTGTGTTAACCCCCCTTCCGCAACTGGCCTTGCACACCCTGCTGCATTCAACTTTTGCACAACTCGAGATCTACTCAACTACACCCGTCTCAAAAGCAGATAGTCAAGGGCGAGTCACAGTTCCGCCATGGTACGCAAGAACGAGCCGACCGAGTATACTCCGACATGGAAGAAGTCTCATGCATCCCGCAACGGATTTGATCAAACGCACATTCAAAGCGTGATCATGGGTCAAGCTGGACGACCAGCTTTCTCAATCTCAAGAATCACAAGTAAAGACTTTGTGCTAGAGCGCTGGAGGCAGCAAGATCGCGCTATAGTTCGCAATGGAGGCGACATGGCGGCCAATTACGAAGAGATCGACCAGACATACGAAGAAGCTGGAGAGGATCCGGATGCTGTACTACCTCCACTGAGGCCTGTCCGCCAGCCACGTACTCGTAAACGGCCGAATGAGCAGCCGAAAGACAGCGAAGACCCGGGAGAGCCAATCACCACTGCAGGAAAGAAGAGGCCACGAGATGCGGGTGCGGGAGATGAGGTGGAAGAAGACGACGAGCAGTCGAAGGGACAGCAACACGGCGCTCACGAGAGTGGCACCAGTGCTCCGAAAGAGTTGAATCGTCATGAGACCCGAAAATTCGGGGCTCAGCGCGCTGCGGTGACTGATTCTGAAGCGCATCCTGCGGTGGAAGGGGAAAAGAACAAGAAAAAGGATATTTGGCCCGTCAATTACACCTTACCCTCCGAGCTTCCCATCATCAACGACATGAAAGATGACTTCCGGTATCGATGGAATGTCAAGTTCACCCGCATTTCCCGGACAGAAGACATCAAGCCACTGTGGATTCGCCTATACCAGATATATGGCTACGAAGCCCGGGATCTGAACCTAGACTACACAGACGGCAAGTATCAAGGACCGAAAGACGATTCAAATCCACCCATACTCCCGGAGGAGCAAGCCAGGGATGATTATCGCAATCGAGCTTTGCCCGATTCAATCGATGCGCGTAAACGTCGAAATCGCAACAATGGAACTGTCGCAAAGACGGCACAGGCAAACCATGTTGATTCCATGGCATCTAAAACATCCGGTGATGCGGCGAGGGGTGGCATGGGGTCCAACAGGGGCCAAATCATGGACGAGAAGGATGCAACAAGTGATGTTGCCAATCCGTCTGACGTGCTCAGGGCTCGCCTAGCAAGCATGCCTGGCGCCAACTCAGTACATCAGACGCTTACGACCGAGCTAGTTCGTCCAAACTGCCATGGGTCTCGAAAGCCATCACTGGTCATCAAGATCGGGATCCAAGCTCTTGATGAGGCTGAGATGCATGCTGCTGTCGTACCTCAGCAAAATACCGGTGTGCGAGAGCCAGGCCATAATGACACCATGGAGACTACATCGGAACATCCCGTTGTCTCTGATACATACGTCAGGGCTGAGACCTACCGAGCGGAAGCGTCAGCTCATTTAAAGCCCCAAGCATTGAGCAACCAGCCAAGGTTTGCTGGGAAGAAGCGCACTGGTATTAAGCGTACGACCCGCGCCATGTCTAAGCATTCCAGACCAAGTCAGGACGTAATCACAAGCGATACAACAGAATCCTCGAACAGTAACCCGAGACCTGCACTACTGGGGCCCGCAAAAACCGCTTTCCCTAGGATGAACGCGCAAGACGATGATGTTGACATGGAGGAGACACATATGCCGTCCAACGGCCGCTCAGGTGCCGTGGACGATAAGCTCCAGAATTCACCTTTGGATCGCACCTTGGTGCGTCAACCGGCGCCGGCGAGGAAGACGTTGGCTGCTAGGCTGTCCAAAAACCGAAGTGCAGGCAAAGAGAAAGGTCTATCTCTGGGCGCTAAAACAGGTGCTAGTGATGTGTCAACCGCTGAGGGGCATAAGACATCGCTAATGGACGACGACGCCGTGTTATTTTCATCCTCTGCGGGAACGCTAAATGATTCGGATGATGGCGAGCATGAGATGGCGACTGGTGGCCAGAGACGTAACGATGGAGATGACTATTTTCCACCATACACGGAAGAAGAGCTAGCCGATCAAGCAAAGTGGGATGAGAAGTGTAGGCCCGCTGGCGACATGGGTGAAGCATCTTCACTCAAGTGGCGCAAAGATTTCCCAATATCTGGGGTGAAGCAGCATAACGTTCAATTTCCGACCTTAGTCTTTCCAGGTACGGACGACATCATTCCGTACAATCATTTGAGCTACCGCGAGAGAATGGCACGCCAGTACCGGGTTAATAAGAAAGACAAAGAGGAAGCCGAAAGGAAAGGTGTACCTTATGTGCCGCGGGAGTGGGATCTACCAACAGATATCTGGGATCCATGGGAGGGTCATAGACATTTACCATGAGACAATACGCGAGACAGGGAGACTACAAAGTGGCGACGGACAGGATCAAGGCTGAGACTGGCCAAAAGCGCCTAGGGAGGTGCTGGCGTGAGCTACCTTGATACGAACAAAGACTTTGTGGCTGCTTCGCGGCGGCGATACGAATTAGGAACAATGAATGTAGAAATTCTTATAATAGGCCAAACCCCATCACAATGAGATCCTTTCTGCATGAGCCCCTCCCATCTAGAGTTTTATTCTCACACACCCCTTCATTTCAACATAATCGTGGAATTGTTTTTTTCTCTGCCTGTCATGGTTCAAAAAGAAAGGATAAGCTTTCCTGCAACGAATGCTAAAGGAACTGGAACCGTCCAGATCAACAGAACATACCTTATACAAAGGATAAATCAATACGAAAGACAGCAAGCACAGGACGGAAATATCGCAGCTTTGGTGCGACGTCGCGACAGGCTGCATTACGATGAAATCGCCCTTGCAAATTTTGAAAGTGGAGAAGGCAGGATCGCAAGCACAGCCTACCGTTGGGAGCAACACAAATCATTACGGGAGGCTTATGCCAGATGGGAAGACTTCTTGTATTATCAAAACCCGGTGCATCGATGGGAGCGATTGGACAATCTCCGACCAGAGGATGAGCGAAGGAAACCGCAAAAGGGTAAGAAATTGAGACTGCACCCGACACTTTTCCGGAATGTTGATGCCGATGAGTATTTACGGACCGCATTGGACTTCTACGACGAGAAGAGCACTGGTGGGGAAGAATACAGGCGAAATTTACGTTCAGCTGCAGGCAGGACTACCCAAACAAGGCGAGGACTTCCACGTCAAGAACTCATAGGGCCTGAGGGGCTTCATCGTTGGACACCGGTACCAAGAAGGATGCCCAATGGACTGCGGAACAGAGAAGACCTTCAAAATGCTAGGCGAAGGATGGAGAGATCTCAGCCAGCTCTCGACGAGGAAGCGATCGAGCAAGAGCGCGGCAGAATAGAGAGGGCGACCCTTGAACCCGCAAGAGAGGGCGACGACCTGGAATATGAAACCCATGAAGCACGAAGAAAGCGAGAGAGGGCAAATTATTGGACGGATGATACTCTGCGAATGGAAAGACCCAGTACATCGAACATAAGGTGCAATGGCCCGGACGAGTACGAAGAACGGTTCGGAGAGATCAGAACCGACAACGGACTTTTTCTATCGGCAAAAGAATCCTCCGACGATTGGTTAACATCATATGACTGCCTCCATAGGCTCGATCATATGTGGACAGCGGATGTTGCGCCGGAACTGCCAAGCCACGATGGAAGCGACGATTTGGAGGGTCATGCAGGAGATGGGAGGGGCAACCACAAGTTTTGCCGGGCAGACAGCGATGCGATGGAGGAGGTGGAAGACGATGAGTCAGACGAAGAAGCTTTGGAGTTGTTTCTGCCACCTCCAACCAAGCCAGTCGCAGCTGCAACGCCGGATGCTGAACCTGCGGTCAAGACCAAAGGCTCCAAAACGAAGTCAAAGGGCAAGGGCAGAGGCAAGGGCAAGTCGAAGGCCTCAGAAGAGGTGACAGAGGACGACGAAGAACTCGAGAAACTCAGGAATACAGCTCGACTTAACAGGACCGCGGCACGAAACAAGAGGAAGGCGAGCGAGGCGGTTGGGTATGGCTATGAATACGAGAATCGCGAATTTTCGCAGGCCACGAGGCCTTTGAGAACCTATATTCGGCTGATGGGCCCGAAGACGGTTATTGAAGCGACCGATGGACGTCGCGAGTGGCACGTGGGAATGATGTTGCAGGATTCGTCGCCACCAACATCGCCACCAAGAGGTCCAATGCTAAGCTCTCCCCACATGGACACTATACCCGAGGGTCTGGAAAATCTCGGCCCACCACCTGTGGTATCTTCTAGATGTCCAAACAATACCCCCCATTGTCGCGCATGGTGGGGCCATGCGCCGGACGAATGTTGGCAGGCCCTGGTTGAAACATTTGGGAGACCAAACAAGAAGAGAAGAGCAAACGAGTCAGACCCTAGCGACGGGGATGGTGTCGATATGAATATCCAGGGCGGAAGCGCATCGGAGACTACAGACACAGAGATAAGGCCAGTCTTGCGTGAACTTCTACTGATTCCAGAAAGTGGTCGGCACATTTACCGCGAGCGACTTTACGACCATTACGGAAGGACATACAATGGCAACGGGGCCCCTTGGCCGCGACTTGGACTCAGAGTACCTTACGAGCCTCTCACCACTCTGAACGAAATGGGGCGACAAATTCCCACTGACACAGCTCGAACGACGACGAATGCGACGGCAGTAGTCTCCATGGCGTTTCCTATCATCTTGGAATCGCAGAGAGGATTTGGAGAACGTCAGGAGGCCCCGAAGGAGATGCCACCGCACATGGGTGGTTCTGGGGATTCAGACCATAGCTCCGACGGTGAAGAATCCGATGACGAAGGCGACTTGTTTCGAGAGTCTTACATGCAAGGCAGCGGCCCTCCTCGAGCAGATCCAGCAAGTGATAGCCCTGAGGAGCGGCCTGATCCTCCCGCTTCAGATTGATGATCAAGTGGAACGGACCCAAAAGGCCGACTAAGCACTCATGATGACCGGTGCAAATCGGGGTATTGCCACGACGTAAACGCGCGATAATGCAGGCTAGGGGAAATGAATCGCGAATCGGCAAAATTGAGACGAAGTAGACGTTTTGTTCTTATGGGACATCCTAGACAGGAGGGCAGTTGTAATTGTTTGGTGGACTGCTGAGCGGGGCTGCTGAGAACGTGAGTTGGAGCGACTGCACCGCTGGGTCAAATTTTGGAACACGAGGATACAATGGATGTTATGGCAAGATACAGGAATGAATAATTATTGGAATAGTGACGGTTGTAAGCATTGGGACTATCTAAAACACCTTGTTATATGATTGTGAGGAGCAGTTAGGGATGAGCTTTGTGAAGTACCTAGACGCGGCATGAGCGCATCACACGCCGTGCCAAGACGCAGGTGACATAGGCAGCTACATCTGCAGTCTAACCACTTTCGAGCACTGGCCCTCCAACCACCATCTTCATCAGCCCTTCCAACTGCGACATAAATTCGTCTCATCATCTACCCAATCTTGCTTTCATCTCATTCCTACCGTCCTCAAGCCATGCCTGCCACCTTCCCTTATTGTCCTCATCGAAGACTGGATCTTCACCCAGCACCTGGAGGCGGTTTTGCTTGTGCCACTCACCCAACTTGCTGCTCGTCTCCATTCCCCAGTGCCACATGATTCCATCATAGACTTCGACTGAACTTCGCCCAAGCTTCTTCGCGATCGAGATGCATTCCGTTGAATTCGGCGGCGCGGTTAGGAACTGACTTCGACGGTGGGCAAGCCATGCTAAGTAACACTCGACTGATTCTACGGACCGTGTGGACCGGTGTCGTGCAATACCCACGGATGGAATACTCGAGGTCTCTCCGAATAGACCTCCGTCCGCACCCAGTGGTCTTTGCATGTCGCCTCGACCGGAGCTCCCCGAAGATGGGTTGGCTTCAGTCTCCGTCATATCTGCGCTAGCGATTGTTTCGTCATCGTTAATCCGAGGCTGTTCGCTGTCAGCGCACGCCACGCGATTTGCAAGTATCTCGTTGTCCAAAGCAGTAACTTCTGATTGTGGTGCGATCGAATCTTCCGCAAGATTCCCATCTGCGTGGCTTGTGCCCTCTTCCAAAACTCGGCTGCTTTCCACGACTGCAGGTTGCAGGAGGCCTTGTGACGCAGCGGATATTTCTTGTGTCAGGCTGCGGTCTGGATGGATGACTTCAGACTTACCTATGATGCTTGCTCCTTGGGTATTGACCACAGCACTCCCGCAAGCTTCTTTCTCCTCAGCGCCATTGCAGTAGAGCTCTTTCGTTCCCTCTGTGGTCTGGGCTTGTGCACACGGAGGAGCTGGCTGTTCGAATGCGTCCATCATCGCCACGTCCTCTATGTCGAGATCTCCAGGTTCAGCATGCTGGCAGCCAACGTCGGAAATCTGCAGGATTTCTTCGTTGAGAGCTGTTGGCAGGCCGTCGGCTGGAACACAGTCAAGTGCATCGTCAGGAAAGGGATCCATATCTGCCGCTCCGTCAATCAGCCAGCCATATGCCGACCGTCTGCTCTCATGTGTGTGGTCGTCCGGTATGTCTCCCGTTATGTTTTGGGGCTGTTCAGTGGTTGTACTGCATGTCTCTTGTCCAAGATGTGTTTGCCTCTCCTGTTCGATCTCTAAATCATCGAATACGGGCAGGTGGTATCGTTCATGCTTTCCCTCGAAAGACTTATTGTAAGACCGCGCGAACTTGTTGTGGATCTTGACCGCCCGCTTATTGTCGTCTAGAAAACTTCTGAGCGCCGGTCGATAATGTTCGCGGTTCTTGGGCTCTCTGGCACTACGACGAACCAGAATGGACACGATAGCCTCATACGACTCGTACTCTTTCTGCGAGAGTTGTGGTCCGAAGATACTGCGGAGGCGGAGAAGAGCTGGGTGTTTTGGCGAGAGCTGTCTCGGTGTGCCGTGGCCCTTCGGTGCCTTAGAATCATTCTCAGCGAAAGTGGTGGTCTGCGCAATTGGCGTCTGTGCGGTAGGTGACTGCACTGAATCAGGCTGGGTGTCGCTGTCGGCGAGTAACGGCTTCTGCGTGGTCCAGAGCGTGATGCGGCCTGCTACATCTGAAGTTGATAGACTATCGCTCGGACCGCGGCTAGATGGAACTACATCCTCATTACTCACAGGTCCTAGGGAAACCGGCGGTACAACAGCGGCGGGAAGCTTTGTGCGCCGATTCCGCAGGTGCATCTTGGTTTTCGACAAAGGCTGCAGTCGACTCACGTCGCTGTAGACTTAGCAAAAGTAGAAGTGATTGAATACGTGTGCAGGTTGGTCGATATACGCGAGTGTTGATTAAACGCGTCGAAACATTCGCGAATGTAAACACAGGATGTGATGACGCAAGCATAACGGCGTCACAGCGTACACTTTCCCAATTTCACATGGACATGGACCGCGGCCGAAAGTAAGCAGAGTATCACATGCGCCTCATCATATGTGCATTGCTAACCGGCGACAGTTCACGCGGTCAGAAACTTGAAGACTGCAACTACCACGTCTTGCCCCAACATACACGACCAGGAAAGGATAGCATCCAGAATTAGCCCCACACACTCATCGCAATCTTCTTCTTCTCATGTAGGTCATTCCCATCAATCACCGGGTCTTCACCCAGGTACTTCATTCGGTTCTCCCTGTACATCCTCCCTCCACTGCCATGCTCCAGCTGCCAATAGCCATCAATCTCCTTCCATACATCCAGTGCCCTTCGACCGATTTGTACTGCAATCTTTCTCGCTTCCTGCGCCCACGGCTCGCCCTTTGGATCGGCAGAGCCACGAAACTCGAGCCAGCATAGATAGGCATGCCGAGCCGATACCATCTCACCGACATCGAAAGCCTTCACATTGCGGACATGTTGGTTCGGAAAGATGCGAATGTTGAAGGTTTCCATGTGTTTGAGATACGGTTCGTGGATGGTGATAAAGTCGTTGCCTTCACGCAGACCGAATGCGGTGATGATGCGTACATCGTTGATGATGAGGTGGTCCACCGGACCATCTTGCATGTCGATGGTGACCTGGACGACATCACCGCAAGTTTTGCGATGAGCCCAAACGCCGGTGATCTTTGCGAGCGGGTAGCGAAGTGCTTGTACGTCTTGAATGCGATTGATCGGGAATGCTTCTGTGTTAACAATGGGCGTGACCAGTTCGTTGGGCTTGAGTATTGGTTGAGGGAGGGACTGCGCCGTGATCACGGATTCTCCGACAACAGTACAAGGAGCGGTACCATCTGCGCCTTGCTGGGCGTCTGGCTGAGAACGGATCTCCGGTTTCATCGCTATCGCGACAGGTTTGTATCCGCTTGGAGATGCGCTCGCAACAGATGCCTGCTCGATAATAGCAGGAGCCGCGTCGCAGGATGCAACTCGCTGATGACTCTGCAGATCGGGAAAGCAGTCGGCCTCTGTTGCAACTCCCTCGCGAGCTTGCGCGTCCTGATTAGTTTTCGCGATCGTGACCGCGGGCTCTGGGATGTCGCTTTGGGCAGCCGTTATGCCCGCGTCTTCATGGTGTGCATTTGCGGTCGTGATCGTGGCTGCTTGTTCGGGCATAACTTTCTCGGCAGCCACCATATCCATTATTCCTTCTCGTGAATCCGCCGCTTCGTCAATATGGTGCTCAGAGATCGTCACGTCCGGGTCTTCGCGTTCATCTGCAGCCTCTGTGTCCATCGCCAAATTTGCTTGCTCCGTCTCCTTCCTTGTCTCCACCATTTCCAATGCAAGCGTTCCATCTTCTTGCCGGTCGGACTGGGTATGCACACCAGCAGCGTCCTCCATGTCGACATCTTCATTCTCCTGTGGTTCTATTTCCATCTGCCGCATCTGTGCTTCTGCCGCTCGTACTTGCGCCTCTAGCTCCTCGAACACTGGTAGGCGGTACGTCAACCTCTTTTCTTTCTGCATGTGCGCCTTCACATACTTGTTATACAATTCAACAATCTGTGTATTCTCCTCAACAATATTGCGAATCTTGCGTCGGCGCGGCCCAAGGAATTTAGGTTTCTTGTTCCCAAGCTTCATGACTAAGGCAATGGTGTTTGTGAATTCTCTGCGTGTTGCATCGTCCAGAAGTGCTTCGATTTCTACGCGCATGGTAGCGAGGGCGGGCGCGGACGGGGGCGTGCGGACGGTGATGGTGCCCTCCGAGGCAGTAAGCGCTGTCGGAACGGGTTGGGGATGATTGGCCTCCATGATGATAGATGGAGACTGAGATGATAGAGCCAGAACCACGGAGATCGGTCAGTATTTCACGTATGTGCGAGATCTCAACAGTTGGCATACGCTGGACGTGGTAATGGGCATGCAAAGCGGGAACGCGCTTAGTGACAACTTCGAGCAAACATTGTTTTCACTTTCACAAACACGCGGCGCGTGTGAAATTATGGTAGCGATGCGAGTGACGTCACCGTCTGGTATAACGAAGATATCGATACTTACAAAATGTGTTCAAACAATGGGACTAGGTAGGTCGGCAAGTCTCACTCGGAAACTGAATCGAGCTGAAGTGATCATAAGCAGGACGAGAACGGAACTGGAAGATTGGAGTACTGGCTGGGGTCTGCAGAGCTTCATGCCTTCCTCACTATATGCCCTTCTTCTTTCTTTTCAAATCTGAGTTTCGTAACTGTCACCTTACTTAGATACCGATCTTGGTCATTGGTCTATCTAGCCATGTAAAGAGAGGATACAATCTGTCTGTAACATCCGCCTGCGCCGCGCGAAAAACAATGTCTGCTAATATGTCACACATGTGCCTGCCAGCTCTCATGTGCAGCCCATCTTACCACTTCTCCTCCTTGGTTCTGGCCATACAGAGCCGCCGTAATCAGACGGCTCAAAGCCCTCCTGAAGCTTCCATCGCATGCTTGCATCATTCTTCGAGTTCCGACTACATCCCTGCAGAGTTGCCGTCTCCCTTGGAAGACCGAGCACCACCGTCCTTCTCGGTCCAATCTTTATAGACCCTTTTGAAAGCTGGACTCATGTCCTCAAGCGGCCGATTTAAAGGGTGCATGCCGGTCTTCCGATGTCTGTCGCGTGCACGCCATGAGAGCGCAGTCATGACCTCGTCACTATGATCATTCTCAGATGGTCGTGGATAGGACGGAATAGCAGATGTTTTCTTCTGAGCAGGAGCAGGCTCAGCAGGCATCGCGTCTGGCACTGCAGCTGCAGCATGTTCCTGTGCGGCTCGGCGACGCAGAAGAAGGGCGAGATATTTCGGTAACCCTGTATTAGACGGATTGTTCTCGTCCCTTGAAGCGCTCTGGTCATCGGAATCTTCCTGTAAGCTGCTGTATTGTGCTTTGGGAATACTATGACGCGATTCAAACGACGAGGAATCGAATTGTTTTCCGTGACCGGACGACTCGTCCATATCACCCCACTGGCTGTGATCTTCAGACACATCCGTGTCAAGGGTATTTCTCGATGGTTGAATTTTATGACTTTCCGCTATTATTCCTTCTGAGCCGAAGATCTCGCCTCGTTCCTTCGAGGCAGGTTTGGGCTTGCTCCGTGGAGACGATGGACGAAGATCATCATCGTCAGAAGAGATGCTGAGGTCTTCATTTTGGTTCTCAAGTCCAACAGTCTGTGCGACTTGCCTGGGTGATCTGGATGCTGGCAGAGTCCACTCTTCTTCCGAGTCCTTGAGATCGATTTTGCGCTTCTTCTGAGATCGAACGCTGCTTTCGAAGTGATCCTGTGCAGTGAGCTTCCCGCTTGTCTTCGTGTTTGCTTGGGTCATGGTTCAACTCGCGAAGGATTAGAAATCAAGGATTTGAAGGTTGATTTTGGAGAGGTTCCCAAGGGAGGTAGGTTGAGGCTGTTGGTTGAGAGTGGTCACCCGCTGGTGGTGAGATAGTGAGGAGATCATGATCTTGGTCGAAAAAATGTACTGTACGATTGTGAAGAGCGGACGTGCAATAAAGTGAACTGCAGAGGTTTCTGTTGCGCCTCTGGCCCTGGGAGTTCCACACGTGATGTCAAGAGGTTTCACCAAATGAAATTATACAAGTTATCTGCGTTGCCTTCAAGCATGTGACTGCGTAACGAACTACGGGAAAGTGGAAATTTACTGATAGTCAAAGATGTTCGAGGTCAAGCACATCGACCAGTACGAGGTCAAACCACTTTGCGACATGAACATGGCATACTAGAAGCTAGAATATTTTCGATCTGGAACTACTCTGCAAGTCTTGGTGCATACAAACGAGACGGTCGAGATATCTGGTGTAATCTGAGCTGTGAGGCTTGTGCTAATTGGGCTTGTGTGGAGGCTTGAACAGGACTAGGGAGTGTTTCAAGTCTTGCGGAATGAGTAGAGGAGATGCATGAGCGACAACAAGGATCAGGAACGGTTTAAGGCAATTCTCCAGGAGCTTAGGTATGTATTCGATAAGATGCGAGTATGGAGCACGACGGTCTTGGAAGGTGGGAAGGCGTGGAAGAGAGAGAGGGTGTGCAAGAAGTCATGAAAGAGGTCAAGTTTGAATTGTGCATTGATTATAGGTGATCAAAAGACCTGGTATCCAAAGTTTCGTCCTCATGCCAGCATTTTCAACCTATGTCAAAGACGTCGAGGCTGCTTGCTAATAGTTTCAGATGCCCTTCTATTCTCACACTCCTCTTTCCATCTTCTCTCCTTCGCCTCCATCACCTCGAATAACCTCTCGAGTTCACCCACCTCCAGCTCACCATCGTCACTCACCCCACTTATCCAGCTGTCTTCCACACTTCCTCCCTTCTAAGAAGCAGTCTCTTCATCTTCGTCAAACAATGGGATCCGGCATGGGATATTCCACCCACTGCTGATTCCGAGCTTGGCATACTGATTGTGCAAATCCACAATGTTGTGACGACGAATAAATGCTTCGAGATCGGTATGCATGCGCTTCTTATTGGCAGGCTTAGCCGCAGTCTTATGGCGGCCGGTGTCGATGAAGTAGTAGTATTCAAAGTGGGTGTTAGGAGGAAGTCTCACGAGAATCTGGTCGAGAATGGGGCCCATACGTTTGCCATAGGGTCCCTTAGACATGGGCGGGACTCGATTATTACGAAGAGGCGGTGGCGTTGATATGCTTGAAGTGGATGATAGAGCTGTCGCGGGAGGTGAGTTTTCCTTTTCTTGCTCGCAATCGAGCTCTGGCTTTTCTTCGATCGGGCTCAATGCAGAGGGTTCAGTAATGTCATTGGCTTTCGGCGGAACCGCATTGCGCTTGTTGCGCTTCTTCTTCTTCAAGTAGTCTTCGAGCAAGTCAGGGTCTTTCCCTTGCCGAGAGTTGGACGGCGGCATTGGTGATCGCGGTCCGGCACGCTTCTTCGGTGCGACTGGTGTCGCGCGGCTCTTCGCACCCTTCGCTGTTCCTTTTGCCCCATCTTCCTCGAAGGTCTTTCGCACGCGCTCGTGGACTGCGCTACCCTCTGGGTCATTAACCATGCCGAGACGATACCGTTCATTTCCCAACCGAGCAGCTGCTGGCAGCTGTGTGATCTCTACCAAGCGTGCGACATCGAACATGCTCATATCCAAATCATCGCCATCTTCAGGAACTGGCTTGATGGAATCAAGCCTGAATAAAGGCCATGGGTGTAAAACGCTCATATTAATCACATTGCCGTTCTCTCCGAATATTCTCAGTATGTTGGGATCGACGATGATCATGCGCTGGTACGGTGCATCGTCGAGCTTGGCCGCTGCTTTGACAACACGTCCATTAGCGTCTTTGAAGACATAGACGAGTCCGACTCTAGAGGAGAGCCCGAAAGCTTGGATATGCTGAGCGGGAAAAGGGACGGGGACCGTTGTCCGGGTAAGCTTAAATGATCGTGTTTCTGACATGTTGGGTAAAGAATGTGTGGTAGTCGATGTTATTCGGTCGGAGTGAAAGAGTTCGGGTTGAGTCCAAACGCAGAGTCTGTGGTCCAGAGTGCAAGGGCTATTGGAGATATACGTAAGCGCCATAGGCGTAGCGCTGTGTTTCTGGGAAAGGCAGCAGCCTTTCACTGTCGCGTGGGAAGTGACGTTCAGTCCAAGTCAGCACTGTCTCTTCGAACAATGTAATCACCACAAAATTTAAGAGTCAGTACGTCCATGATAGACTCACAGTATCTTTCATCAAAGCGTGGTGGCTGACATGCTGCCTTGTGTAGCTTTGTCGCGCTAAGGTATGCTATAGATGGCAATTAAACCCCTTGAAGGAGGCACTTCGCGACGTGACTGAGAAACCGTATAGTGATAATTCCAAGGTCATCGAATCGTATCTCCCAAATCGAAAACATCAAATAGCATAAGCGGTTGTGGGGTAACGAATTCATTCAACAGTGGCCACTGTAGGCGAACCAGCGCCGGGAAGAAAAAATAACAAAATTGCACGAAAAAATACTCAAAACACCAAAAAAAACCAAAAAGGCTCAAACACCAAAAAGGCCCAAACGCCACCACCAACCACTCCCCCCTTCACTCCTTCTTGCCCTTCTTCTCCTTCTTGGCAAGGACTGGTACACGCCCCTTCGCGTACCAGTCCTTGCCAAATCGCTCCACCTCCTTGGTCAGGCTCGAGTGCGTTCGAGCCTGTCTCGCAGCCAGCGAGCCCTCAACCACCCGACCGTCGAACTCCTTGTTGAAGGCCGCAACGAAGGCCTTCCAGCCCTTAATGGGCTTGCCGTCCTTGAGGTTGGCAAGAATCCACCGCCGCTCGACCGGCAGGTAGGCCTCGACAGGCTCGCGAAAACGCACGTTTGTACAGCGACGAATCTGCTGCACCGTGCGCTTATTGAGCGCTGTCAAGGCCTCCTGGTTGGTCCAGTCGCGCGGCGGCGGATTCTGGAAGACCTTCTTGTTGCCCGTCGCGTCTTTGAGCTTGATGACCAGCTTGCGCTTCTGGTCGGCGACGGTGCCGTCAGCAAGGAGTTCGAACCGGCCGGGAACGAACTGAGTAAACTCAGGATGAGTCGTAAACTCATCGTCGTTTGTCGTTGAGGTCGCGTAGGCGCCCCAAGACACGTTCCGGAATAGATGCGACTTCTTGATCCCCTTGATGTCACCCGGGATCTCGTCTGCATCGCTGTCGTAGTATTCCGGACCGGCCTTGGGGGCGCCCGCGATCAGCTGCGCATGCTCTGGGTTCTTGAGGTCGAGCATGCGCTCGCTGCGCTTCATTGCTGGCTGCGAGAGCGAAAGCTGCCGCACCGACTCATTGTCGGAGTCCTGGTCAGGTATTGCCTCGGACATGGCGGCCTCGGCGCCATTGTCGATTGCCTGGCTAGCTAATCTTTGGCGCTTTGCAGCGTTGCGAATCCTTGAGGCAATCCCGGAGCACATATTGACCAAGTTGATGGCAGCGGTGTGGTCGTCTTGGGGTACACCAAGCCCCATAAGAAGCTGTGCAGCGTTCATCGTACCAGGGGTTGGAGGAAGACTGTCGGCGTCAACAGCGGCAGGCCGAGGCGTGGTTGGAATGAAGCCATCAGGGATGCTAGGGTGAATGAAGCTCTTGGTCCCATTGCTGGGACGAGGTGACACGTTGGCGCTTGATTTGACAGACAAAACGGGGCGGCGCCGGGAAGAACGACGTCGCCGAGGTGGAATGCCCGTCTGGATGGCATCCTGTAGCCTATTGCTCCTGATAGCGTGCGCAGGGAACTCGTGGTGGACATTATCGTCATAGCCATCGAAGGCTTGGTCAGGGCCACGCTTGATACCTGAGGGGCGGACTGATGGGGTGGCGATGATAGAGCTAGTCACGGTGATGGGACGAAGTGACTTGGGAGATGGGCTGTCGGCATGAGAGTCGTAAGGCGAATCAAAGTATCCTGATCGTGGTAACGCAGACGAATGATGATACATTGGAGGTGGACCGGCGGGAACATAGGCGGGTACCACACCATGGTCATAAGAAGAGTCGTGAATAGGATCGTAAGGCAGGCTACCAGACGTAGTGCAAGAAGAGTTGTTATCCGGAGCGTATGAATCGCCAGCGAATGCATAGCCATTGTGGGGAGGAACCATGAGGCCGTTGATATGATGATACAGAAGAGCGTTGGTCGAAGCGTAGGAATGGACGTTTCCATAAGGGTACACGAGAATTTGAGGATGGGAGGAAACATGTAGAGAAGACCGAATGGCGCCATTGACATGAGCATGGGGGAGGCCGTTGGATGAAGCGAAGGCAGAGTGACTGTTGGGACCGTAGCTCTGGCCGTTGGTAGGAGCGTAAGTCGAGCCATGAGCAGGAGCATAGCCAGTGGCAATATGGGGAAGACCGCCGGAAGGAGCAAGGCCGTTGAACGAGAGCAGGTCGCTGAAAGATGGGAGGCCGGTGACAGGTGGGTTGGAATGATTGTTCGAAGCATCAGGCTGGCCGACAGTGGTATTTCGTGCAGCATCGGAATCTGTTGATCTGAGTAAGACTCTTGTAAGTTGAAAGAAATGTCACGTACCAGCAGCAGCAGTGGCGGCGGCGGCGGCAGCAGCTTCAGCCTCACGACGCTTCCAGGTGAGCCTGAGTCGAGGACGACGAGAGGGCTTGCAATCGGTAGCAGATGCAGTATTAGATTCGCGCTTGACGACGGAAGCATAAGTCTGTGCTTCGATGGAGGGCATGGCAATGTCGCGGGCTCGTTCCTCAGCAGCGGCCTCAGACTGGACGGCATAAAAAGCGGTGGAGACGGCGGGAGCGACATCGCTGGCGGAGTCCTTGCGGCCGACCATCCAATCGAGCGGAGTCCATGGGGTACGCGGAGTCTTGTTGTGGGCGGAGCGGCGGATCAGGCCAGTGGGGCTGCTGATGGGCGTGACGTATGGAGGCATGTTGATGCTTGCGATGAGGTACAGTCAATGTACGTGGATCTAGAAGTGGGCAAGAAGCCAAAAGAAGCCAAAAGCTGAGAAGGTAGTGAAAAGAAGAGCTGTTAAGCTGAAGTGCGTGTTGATGCAAGCGTGCTGCGAAGCTGGTCGAGTTGAGAAGTAGGTGTCAAGTCAATGGAGACGGACGTGACGGTGGGGCATAAGTATCGCTTGGGGGCTGGACGAGAGCTGCAATTGTTCAATAGACTGCTATTGTCGCGTGGGCTGATTGTACAATAGATCGCGCGTCTCGAGGTGAATGCGAGATTGTGCGATCTGCAAGTGAAGACGAGCTGTTGTGCGTCTTGCAACACACCAAAACAATAGCGGGCGGGGCAGACCAACCCCAGACGCGCGTTGGAACTCAAGAATCAGAGTTCGTACAGTAGTCGCCTGTCATAGCAACTGAGCTCATCACGTTGGACAATAGCTCGCGCACCTCGTCGATAACCTGAACTGCTCACGCATAGCAATCGAGTCTCAGAGAAGGGTAGCTCAGAGGCATCGCCATCTTCAACTTGAGCTCGTAACTGTCATGGAAACTTCCCAGTTCTCGTTTACGCTTGATTTTAGTGGTTATTGTACTGTTACGCGTCTTTCAGCAAAGCCCCAGAGCGCTCTCTCGTTCTCAATTGCACACGGAAGCACTTAGAGCTTCAGTGAGCATCATGAATAGGATATACTCATGATTGAAGGGTTATGAAGTAGCGTGACTTGATCTTCGTGATATGTTAACAGTGTGAGACTGCAAACACTCCGTTTGTCGTGCAGAACAGCGTTCGCACTAGTGCCGAATCCGGTAAAGCCAACATCGCTGTTGGACGGCAACGGTCAAGTCACGTGTTCTGATAGAACTGCGGTCTGGAAGCGCGGGAGAATATTCTGGCAAATTGGGGTAGAATGACAAGGGCGAGAATGGAAGAGACATGGAGAGTGCTTCCTTTTCGGACGGCGGAGGAAAGCAAGACACCAACGTGATATGAGCTCGAGACATCCAATCTGAACAGAAAATGGAAGTCAATGAATGAGGATATTTGACAGCATGCTGCAAGTAGTAGTGTACCTTTCGAAGAGCTGAGGATTCTGGAAGCCATAGGAGTGAAACAACTGAGATGATGTCTCTAATCTTGTAGCGAGCTTCGCATGCCGAGCCCGAAAAGCAGCAACATTAGCGGAAGATTGAAGATAAGACTCGTGTCTCAGCTATACTGAGACCCACTACGAAGTCATTTCGAGCAAACTTTTCGCACTGTAGCCGTCAACCATGTTGATCCACACAATGCCAGCTGCAAATAAATCCTCTTGCAGGCAGAGTGACTGAACCTCCTGACAGCTTCTGCCAGCATTGTGCATCTTCCATGTACCACAAGCCCCACAAAATATCAACAGCTCTTCCTATGCAGAGATAATGCACTTCCCACTCGTACAGGTCGCAAACATCCGCCCCATCCCGGCATCCACTGATTTCAAGTCCCAAGCCAAAAGACCATCCTCATCAGCAGCTATATCCCCATGTTGCACACGATCGGCGACTCCCGTCCTCAGCAAGGTCTAGACGGCAGGTTTCTCTGCTACGAAGTCCAAGACGACCTCTGTTACCCAGAATATGTCTTGAAGATTCTCCGACGCGTAGCATACATCGTCGGACCCATTATGGAACGTCACGGCTGGACCATCCCTCTTCTCGCCGAACTCCCTGAATCCGACACTCACAATCTAGGGACCGCGATCGTGACGACCCGAGTCGAGGTGACACGCTCAGACATACTCTTCCCACTCGAGACCCGCAAGATGGTAAGCTCGTGTAGTAAGATCTCATTGCGTATTCGAAGCATGCGTCATATAGACAAGTATTTGCGCGTTGAGCATATTGTGCAGACTTTGTTGCATGAATTGGCGCATATTTCGCGGACCCCGGAGCATGGGATTGGGTTTTATTGGCGGAATGCGCAGCTGTTGCGAGAGTTGGAACGGGATGTTGAGAAGGGTGCTGTGGCTGTAAACCCGAGGGAAGTGCCGTCGCGTGTTGCGACACGAGGAGAAGTGAGTGGTGTGAAGCGGCTTCTATTGGCTATCACATCGACAGGGAATCGGAATTGAGGAGTGATTGGTGCGGTGAAGTTGTTGCGCGAGTAGTATCTTGAGGAGGTTGAAGCTCCGCCTGCAGCTATTGTGCAACTAATTGATGTGGTTGAAGCTTTCAAGACCAGGTGTCAGTATTGATAACTGGGTAAAAATTGCGAACTAAACCTTGCCCTAGACTGTTTGTCTTAGCCTTTCCAACATCATTTGATCCAAAGGTCTTAGCACATCTTTAATGTGAGAATTAGATCCCTCCTCCTCGAGAACAGATTTTCCTGCTGTCATAACCATTCGCTCTGGAGCTGGTTGTTCCAGATATGGCATGACTCGTCTGCGATGGGCAGCTCTAAAGGTCTGAGAGAAGTCAGCATTCACATCCGCACCTGTCCCCATGCGTTCCGAACGTACCCTCATATGCTTCAGAATTTTGGAAAACTCCTCTTGCAGACGTATCTCATCCGTCTCGCTCCCCAAACAGTGTCGGAAACACGACTTCTTCAGAGCCGTGAGAATTTTCGTTCATTTACTGGAATGTAACGCAACATATTCTCTTCTGAGAGATACTGGTCAAGTCCCAGGAAGGCATCTATCGCCTGGAAGACTAGTACGTGGTTGCCCGACAATCCGTCAAATTTTACAAATGCGCCGTCAATCATCCGCCCGACTCCCCATCCCTGGAAGCCTTGTATGTGGCTCAGCCATACTGAGTGAGGCACATATGCATGAGTAATGTTATTGTGGAAAAGCTGCAGCAGGCTGCGCAG
The DNA here is from genome assembly GCA_020744225.1 of Paraphoma chrysanthemicola. Lineage (NCBI taxonomy): Eukaryota > Fungi > Ascomycota > Dothideomycetes > Pleosporales > Phaeosphaeriaceae > Paraphoma > Paraphoma chrysanthemicola. The sequence goes on from JAGMWG010000002.1 coordinate 1,088,636, forward strand.
GTGCAACGAGACAGTCTCGAGGTGCTTCAAACATGCCTTCTTGTCCTTTGCTCGGAAACTGACGATGGCGTACATCATGGCATGATAGATGGGTAAGGCCTGATGTGAATTTATTCAGCATCCTTTCCACGTGTTTGTGTACCCTCTATTGCCTACCTGGACTTCAAGATCGTGAAACAGCCGGAAAAATATTTCCTCGGCTGTTTCCACCGGATACCCAAGGCCAACGTTGATCTTGTAAATTTAGTAGAACATTGGCTGTATTGTTCCCGCTGTCTGCCGATACGCCGAATTTGTGCTGGAGAAAGCGCCAGGGAAGGTCAAGTTCAGGTGGGAAATCGACAACCTTCTCCACTTGCGCAACCTTGACCACTGGTATGGTGGCCCATCTATAAGGCAGCATTAGTTCTTCAACATACTAGCAGAGCTTCCTCGCGCACACGACCTGTACGCATGCCGGAGGACCGCGCCACAGCAATAGAACCCGTTGTATGCGTCCCGTGGAATAAGTCCTAATGTTCAAGTTCAGCAGTCTGCATGATAGCCTCAACCGCGTCCATCTGGACGCGCTCAGTCAAAGCTTTTCGCATCAGAGAGCGAAAATTGTGACGCCGTCTGTTGTTAGTGTTGTCATCAAGTGATGGGTTGGCCGTAGGAAGATGGTGAACAAGCTCCAGATACACGTGTTTGTATGGGCTTAGAGCCGATGGCCATTCGTCATGATTCAATCTTGGGGGCCAGGACCCGGCACCATCATCATATATCAGAGTGGCCAAGGCATCAGCGACTTCGACATGAGCTCCGAGATCTTGCAAGTCTTTTAATGTTGGAGCCCCCTTAATCTCACGGTTGTAAGATTTCTTTTGCGAGATTTGGCGTTTTTGAAGCAGGCCGTTCAGTAGAACTGTGAGTATAGTAGCACAAAGAGCTACTAAGAACAAATTGACTGTGCGTGTTAAAGTCATTGTGACGTGTAGAAGTGATTGTTGCAACGCAGCTCAACGAAGACTGACGTGTTCTATCTGGTGGCCGCTAACACATTGTCTGGCACCGCAGGCGCAGAATAGCCGGTAGGAGTACGACAGATCAAACATCTGCACACTGCCGTCGGGTTGGCACTTGGTAGCGGGTTGTCCGCCCTTTTCTACGCGGAGGGCTGCTGTCGGCTAAGCTTCTCTCTGCGACCCTCGGCTCACCTTCCTTATTCAGAACGCAGACTCTGTATACATGATGAGCATTTCCCCCATTCATGCTACGAGGTTCGAAACACACCTGATTCTTGTGAATAGTCTCATCTCGAGTGTCAGTGGTACAAACAAAGCCGTCATACCTCAAGTCCAGTTACTGCGCCAATCGCGTCGTTTGTGGCGCGCCTCAAGATAACGTTAGGTGACTCAGCTCTGCGCCCCCACCACGCGACAAACACCAGATACTTCACTACCTACCACAACGTCATGCCTACCAAAATCCATCTCGTGCGCCATGCGCAGGGCTTCCACAATGTTACTGTAAGTACAATTGCCTTGACGAATGAACCGAAACTGATTGCGAGCCAGCGTGACTACTCGATACGGGACGCAGTTCTTACTCCAAAGGGCAAAGAGCAATGTCGCGCCCTGAGTTCAACATTCAAGTATCATCAGGAAGTCGATATCATCTTTGCATCGCCACTTCGTCGGACCATTCAGACGGCAGCGTTGAGCTTTGGACCGGCCTTGTCGCGGCCAGATGTGCCATTTGTATTGCATCCAGCGTTGCAGGAAGTAGGTGGCATGGGAAGCGACAAGGGCATTGCAGATTCGAAAGAAGATCTTGAGCGACTCTTACCGGGGCTATTCGCAAACGATAAATTAGGATTTGACGTCGAGAAGATAGATGCGTCGGGTGTGATGGAGGGTTGGAATTCGAAGGTGAGCCACGCAACGAAAGAAAACAATGCCAGGGATTACAGCTGACCCGGCCCGACTCAGCAAGGCTACTGGGCCTACGAGAAGCAGGCCATCTCAAGGAGGGCAGCCGACTTTCGAAGCTGGCTTTATCAACGCCCCGAAGCTCAAGTATTCCGCCGCAATCACCATGTTGTCTCTTATCATGCTAAACACGTTGCCAGGTTGTTGTCGTTACGCACGGTGCTGTAGCTCATTTCCTCACCGAAGATTGGGATGTCGAGGATCCGATGATAGGCACGGCCTACCACAATTGTCTGTTGACCGCGACACGCATGGCATGGCACACAGTGACTAACAGCGCCAGGCGAGCATCGCGAGTTTGTCTTCACGGCAGAATCAACCACCGACGACGCTCATCTGGTCGAGACGCAGGAGAGTCGGGCACGAAGAGGGCTGGACGAGCCAGAAACGGACCCACATGTCTTGGAAGAGATGAAGACGATGCAAGAGCAAGCCAGAAGCGAAAAAGCTCCCGCTTAAGCAGTGCAATGGAGAGAACGGATAGCGGCAGCACTGAAATTTTCGTCGGTACGCTTGCGCGCTTACCCCGCAACGCCCCAATGTCCAGATGCCCGCGGGTTGTGCCGGCGACCGAAGGCCTCGAAACGAGTGAGGCTGGTTCCGTGGGAGCATCCCGGGGAGATTTGCAATGGTTACATTTTGCAATCTTCCTTGGCGCTATGCCTCCGATTCGCTGCGGCAAATGAATCCACAATTATAGAGATAAGCGCATCTATATCTTCCCCTTAAAAAGTGCCATGGCTGGTCACAAAGCGCGAGCCAGGAGCGAAAGTCGCGCATTGCTTCTCTTGGCTTACTACTTCTGACCTAGACGCGGACAGCATCGGTGCAGGATCGGTCACGAGATTGCAGGGTTGATCGCTCGGTGCCTGTTCGGGTATTTAGGACAAGCCGGGATGGCGCGGATCTAAAAGGCTTGACCCCACTCAAGCAATGCCGTCACCGTTCGTACGCGGGTAGGGCTGCACCTTCAGCGCCGCCTGCGTACATGCACTCGTCACTCAAGCATATGCCCGCGTGAGCCCCCAGCTTAATATGCACGTCTTGCATCCTTATCTGCATCTTGCGGGATTTCAAGGGTGATGTCACTCCGCGCAGAGGTCAGACGCAACGATGTGACCTTCGCACGTCCCTTTTCCATCCACTCTGAGACGTAGAATTTTCAAAGTTTTACGTCAAGGCGATGCGCGAAGTGGACCTCGTCATCCATGGGCGCCACTTGGACACCACCAGCATGTCGTCTCGGACGAACAGTTACCAAATTGATACGAGAATTGATACACCCCGGAGCTGGCAGGTGTCGGGCAACATCGGTCGCGTGTTCTGCACGGTCTTTGGGGGCGTGTGGAGAAATGCGAGTGCACCATTCTATTACACACGCCGAGGACGCAGATAAGGTCTTTTGATTTAAGGCCCGTAGGAGTGCCGTCTGCTGAACTTCGGCTTCTAGCAATCCCTTGTTGATATCGCCCTGCACTCGTCCTACGGTTCCAAGGTTGCTGGCCAGTGACCTGCACTTCGACTTCCGAATTGAGACGCGCGAAGATAGTAAAGGCCCGCGCTCGCTCCATCTAAAAAGTCGTCATTGCCCCGGAACACCAGCTTTCCCCAGCTCCAGTTTTCCTCCCTGCATAGCTTTTCGAAACATTCTTCAACATGCAAGAAGTTCCTCACGTTTCCGGTGCACAAGCGCCTCGAGGCACACCTGGATATGCTGCTGCACACAGCAACAATGTGTACGCTTCACCGCCACCAAACTACAGAATGGACGAGGACATGTCGTCCGAGGGAAAGAAGAGCGACCCTGAGCTTGCACCAGTCGACAAAACAACCACTGTGCAGGAAGGCCACGAGAAGTTCCACAGACTTGGCTGGAAGCGCCTCACCATCTGTCTGATCGTCGAGGCCATTGCACTAGGCTCGCTCAGCATTCCCAGTGCATTTGCCAAACTTGGCATGGTCGCAGGTGTGATCATGTGTGTCGGACTCGGCCTTGTCGCAATCTACACTTCCTACGTCGTCGGGCAGGTCAAGATGCGATACCCAGCTGTTCATCACTACTCCGACGCCGTGGAGCTTATTTGGGGTCGTTTCGGAAAAGAGCTCACAGGTGTCATGTTTGCGCTTTTCTTGATCTTGCTGGTCGGCTCGCATGCTCTCACCGGTACGATCGCATGGATCAACATCGTCGACAACTATACCATTTGCGCCCTCGTCTGGGGTGTTGTATCGCTCATTATCCTGCTCATCCTTGCGCTGCCACCCACATTCGCGGAGTTCGCCATCCTGGGATACATCGACTTCGTCAGCATCATCGCCGCAATTCTCATCACCATTGTCGCTACCGGCGTTCAAGCACATAATGCTCCAGGTGGTCTTAGCGCCGTCAACTGGTCCAAATGGCCACCGGCTGAGACGACTTTCTACGAGGCGTTCCTGGCAACCACCAATATCATCTTCGCGTACTCTTTCGCTGTGTGCCAGTTCTCCTTCATGTCGGAAATGCACACACCCAAGGACTACGTCAAGTCCATTTGGGCGCTTGGCCTGATTGAGATCTTCATCTACACCCTGACTGGCGGCTTGATCTACGCTTTCGTTGGCCAGGACGTCAAGTCTCCGGCCCTGCTCTCCGCCGGCGACACTGTCTCGCGCATTGCATTCGGCATTGCGCTTCCGGTCATCTTCATCTCCGGCTCTATCAACGGTACCGTTGTCGGTCGCTACATCATGGACCGCGTCTTCCCCAACTCGCCCATCCGCTACGTCACCACAAAAGCGGGCTGGGGTGTCTGGATCGCACTCATCACTGTCATCACTGTGATTGGCTGGATCATTGCTGAAGCCATCCCCTTCTTCAACGCGCTCCTGGGTCTCATCTCGTCGCTATTCATCTCGGGCTTCACCTTCTACTTCCCAGCACTTTTCTGGTTCCAGCTCGTCAAGGAGGGCAAGTGGAATGCGAATGCAAAGAATATCAGCTTGAGCATACTGAACGCGGTTGTATTCGTGATTGGACTGGTTGTGCTTGGTGCGGGCACATACGCGAGTGTGGAGGATATCCTCACGCAGTACAATTCAGGTTCCGTGAGGAGTCCGTTCACCTGCTCCGCACAATCGTACGCGTAAGCAGGATGCGGCGTACAAAAGGAGTTGGGTTGCTGTAACATAACCTGGATAACGAGATTTCGAACGAGAGATATTCATAGCATAATGCGCCAGCGATAGCGGTAGCTGAGCGCACGTTGATACCATCAATGAATTGCATTATCACCACGAGCTTTTCCACGTCCCTTCGTGTCGATCCACGAGGCTGCACTTCTTTGACGCATGTAAGTCTTGATGCAGTTGTTATAGTGCCGGCTTCCCGTTTCATGCAGTTTCTCACCCAGCTCGACATACCTCGGTACGTGCGAGGGCGCCTGCCTCACGTTCACTTTGGTTGCGGATCGGCCCGCTCAGTTAGGCTTAGCGCCTTTTCAGGTCAACGTGACGCAGCGGCACCAAACTTCAGCCTCGCCAGCACACAAGTTATCTCACCTAACGGAGACAACACCGTGGCTTTCTTTCTTGCCCTTGGCGGAGCTATCGAGCAGATATTCTTGCGCAACGCACTCAGACGACTTCCTTGCATGCGATACACTAAAATAACCCCACTCAAACCCTGTGCAACGACAAACAGCTCTACGCAGCCTTGCAAGCTATTCAGCAGTTCACCGTGAAAACCGGAGGTGACCAACGAGATCCGCCCGACAACATGCCTACTGCCCCGCGCCGCTCCATGAACCTGGACGATGTCTCTCACCAGCTCGACTTGATCTTCAACAAGCAAATACATGATAGTATGCCCGGCTCCACTTCCAACGCCTCCAACGACAATGAAATTGCCCAATTCGACGAAATGATGAAGCGCAAGTTTTCCGAAATTGCTGACCCACAGAAGCTCGCCCAGTTCCAACACAGAAGCATCGTTTCAGAGATCCACGCTTTCATACAACACCAACGCAAGACTAGCTTCACTTTTCTCGGTGGACACAGCCATCGCTACATGCGCCAAGCGGATCTTCTGGTGCTGTCTCGCGCCGGGCGCAACCAGGTGAAGGACGTGCGCGACCGCGATGGAGAAACGCAGCAGCTCGCAGCTTTTCGTGACGATCAGTTCTATGTCTTTAGCGAGCCGATGCACAGCTCATACTTCGATCGTGTCGTTGCTATCACCCTTGGACGCGGCTGTATTCCGTTACTGGCGAAGACGACCATCACAGAAATGACCACCACTGGCGAGGTACAGACACTCCCAGCCACAGATTGGCTGCATAAGACCTACAAAAATGAAGACCACGCTCGCATGAAGTTCCCAGAGCAGCAGTACGAAGAACAACAGCTCTGGTGGGCTGGTACCGGAAAGTCATTCAGGCTTTTCGACCTTCCGCCAGAACTTCGAATACAAGCCTACCTCCAAATAATCGGACCGGTCATCCTACCAGATCTTCACTACAACCGCATAATTCTGGGGCGCGGCTTCGAGATGGGCAAGGAATATGACGAGTGCCAGCGCCGCGATCCAGACATTGACCCACCGAATCTGACGATCCTGTGTGTCAACAGGCAGATGAATGAGGAAGCGCTGAAGGTCGCACACATGGACACCTTTAAACGTCTTCGTGTATTCGCTTCATCAGTCGCAAAAGTCCAACCAACTATGCTCGTCCCTCAGCTCATTCGACCACTTCGCACCTCGGCGTCACGTAGAGACTTCCTCCGGAACATCCAGTTGGAAATGTCAGCCGCGTGCTATTTGGCTAGCGCAGACATACAGCCCAAGCTTGGCGATCCTCTCCAAATCAAGCAGGGCGAGTTCCGTCTCGTCATGTTGAGGGGATTCAAGGCACTTCAAAGGCTGGACTTGCGCTTCATCAGTCCCAAGCACCCAGATGCCCTCTGTCCATGGGCACTGGTCGTCGGTCAACGTAGCAAGGGCGCCCATTCGTGCCAGAAGAAGTGGATTGAGTGGTTTCTGGCCATGGCGTATGAGCGGCTGAAATCCCTGGAATCAGCGTCAAGACCGATTCGCTTCACGGTCTCAGGATGTGTCAAGGCGTCGACCAGGACAAAGTGGGAATATGTGCTCAATGGAAAGGTTGCGGATCACCGAGCGGATGTTATGCGCATCGTGGCGAAGATCGCACAGGCCGCACAGGATGGGCCCATTCCCTGCGAATGCTCTTTGCCTTGCTCGAGAGCAGATGCGGAAGGTATCAAGCAGTACTCTTGGGATGAGCATGATGTTCGATACATCGACGGCTTGCGGGATCACATCGATGAGGGCTATTGGAGTTTCCGAGACTGAGTTTGGTGAGGTTGACGACTTTCTCGCACCGCGGTATCTCTTAGGCTGATCTGAGTATTGGCTCAAGCCGGATCGTTTGCCAATATATATAATATTACTCATAATAAAACCTCGTTGGCGGCAATATTTCTTAGGTGTAATTGAGCATCGCGGCGCATCTCCCATCACGCCAACCATCCTACCCGTAGCCAAGGTGCTAAACATCGGATCCGCATCATCGAAGTGGGGGCCAAACAACCTCACAAATACACCCGTCAAACCCAACATCTCGGATGAAACTTCCAATACCAATGGAAGTACAATACATTGGACCCTGACTCTACACGAACCTCACACAAGCACTTTCCAAGCCCGTCTACCATGTCTTCATCCGAACCTACTGTCCTTGTTATCGGCGCCGGTACCTTCGGCACCTCGACCGCCTACCATCTCAGCCACCAATACAAAGACCCATCACGCATCACAATAATTGACCGCTGGGATCCCAAAGCCCCACTTCAAGACAAACAGGCCGCCGCAATCGACACTAATCGGATCATTCGCACTGATTATGAATCGTCCATGTACTGCGACCTCGCCAATGAAGCCATCCACCCCTGGTTCTGGAACATTGCTGTCCAAGGCCATTTCCAGAAAACCGGGTGGGTAGTACTGGACAAGAAAGACGGAGAATTCGCCGCGAAAGTAAAAGAATGCTTCATCAAGCGTGGTGGCGATTATACACGTGACGTCGACCGGGAAGAATTGGAAAGCAAACATGCAGTGTTGAAGGGTCTTTGTAAAGGGGAACTTGGCACAGGGTATTTCAACCCGGAAGCAGGCTGGTGCGATGCAGAGAGTGCGACGACGAGTTTTCTTAAGGTCGCTATCAATAACGGCGTAAAGCGCGTTACAGGCGAAATTGCGGAACTCCTGCTCGACGCCAATAAGAGCAAAATCATTGGCGCAAAAACATCATCAGGCCAGGCGTTTTACGCGGATAAGATTGTTCTAGCAGCAGGCGCATGGACAAGCGCGTTACTCTCGCCAGTCGAAGACTCGCTCAACATTCCCGAGAAAGATCGAATTGAACGCCAAATTACAGCCGTGGGACGTTTGTCTGCATACTACTCTCTCAGCGAATCCGAGACACAGTCCCTCATCGACGAGAATATGCCCATTGTCGTAATTGGCGGGTTCGTCGACATCATCCCCCCTTCGCAACCAAATCGGACGTTGAAAATCAATGACCTCAAGACTGAAGTAATTAATACCATCACCACAAAGTCCTGGAAGAAGATCACAGCTCCAAGAATCGCGGCCCAATCGCACGTACCAGAGAAACTGAAAACACAGGGCCTGAGCGTCATCTCAAAAGCACTACCAGATTTCACGAGCAAGAATTCCCCGGCGAGGTGGCGGATATGTTACGATGCAGTTACACCGACAGAAGATTGGTTACTGACGAGGCACCCACACCAGTCTTTAGCCAATCTTACGGTCGCAACAGGTGGAAGTTTCCATTCGTACAAGTTTCTACCTGTGGCGGGGAAGTATATCAGTAAAGTCATCAAGGGCGAGAGATTGAGCGAGGAAATGGAGAAGGCGTGGAGGTGGAAGAGCGAGCAGGATCTGAAGAGGAGTGGAGGGTTGGAATTTGGTGCCAAACAGGGGAGGGAGAGGATTGACTTGGGTGAGTATGATGGGAATGTGGCGAAGTTATGATGAGTGCTTAGATGAGATTATGATGGTGAGCTACGGCAAGCTGCGTAGTGATTGGCAGTTTCTCGTACTTTTAGATGAGGATCTAGCATCCAATACAATAAGCATTGAGTCACAGGGTGTTTGCGTTGTTGAATCAAAGATTTGAGCATGGATGTCTCCCCGTTTGCGAGGAAGTGGGAGCAATCGGCATCATTCACTTTGTCTTGTCTTGGCACATACATTCCATGTATAAAGTGTCGTTCTCGCCCACCTCTCTCGTTCTCCCGCTCCAATTGTGTGTTCCTCCAATAATTCTCAACTCTCGAGGTATTACGTTTGTATATACCACCATTAAGGAACTTTCCAACTTCTCCTAAGTACTACAACGATAATCATGTTGTCCAATTTCTTCAGCAAGCGCTCTAGCGCACCATTCGCATCCCCCATTACTTCCTCCACCGAGGAGGAAGACTTCGTCAAGGTGACCGCAAAAGACGCCGAGGGCAAAAGGTCGTCCAAGTTCGTCATGGTCGACAAGCCGCTCACCAGCCCAGCAAATGTAAGTCCAGCGTTTTTCCTCCTTTAGTTTCAGGCACTTACAGTTTCCAACCCAGCCTCCAGAGCCCGGCTCAATCATTCCCATTTAGACCGAAACACTCCTTGAGATGAACCCTCACCTGCACGCCATCCCCTCCATTCACACCACCATCCGCAGCGGCGTGCGCGCTCTCCACGATATATCTACTATCCTATCCAAGTGCACCGGGAACATCGCAGACCAGCGGTCCCTAGCCATGAGATACCTCGCCTTCCTCCCGCCCGGCCACCAGCGCAACTCTCGTCATCGGCCTCATCGTCAACCTCGACGCCGGCTGGCCAGCGTGGGACCGGTCCGTTGTCGAGGCCCAGGAATTCGATTTCGGCGCTACGGTGTGGTTGTTAAGACTTGGGCCGTGTGGGGTTACATGGAAATTTAGGCAGAATGAAGGTATGATGGTTGCGTTGGATGTGCTGCTTGCGGAGGAGGAGAATTGGATCAAGGATAATGAGGATGGGGAAGCTTGGGAGGACAAGAAGGCGGAGATGAGGAGGTGGGTGGAGGAACTGTGGAAGTGGGCTGAGGGACTGCAGATGGGAGCAGGGCAATGGGGAAGGACTGTGGATAGCAAGACGCGAAAGGTGACGAAGGGAAGTGCCGTCAGGAAGGTGGGGTTGGTGAAAGAGATCGCGGAAGAGTAAGCATTTGTGCTCTTAGGCGAAAGTATACTTGGGTTCGTGAGATCAGATTTAGTCAAGTATGAACGGGAACGTGATTAAATCATGCATACAGTCGCAGCGGGCAAGCACTGACAGGTGCGAGGCGCTCTTTATGTCTTCCGAAGTTCTTGTACTACTGCAAATCGACGGTGCTGACAACGTGTGGGGCCAAATCAGAGTAGTATATTACGAGTCAAGCGACACATAATAGCTTCTAGAGATCTACTGCGCAACCCGAATGCATAGCTTGCGCTTGTTCCTCTCTCTTTAACTTGTCATATCTTCCTTATCATCAATTAGTCCGCGTACTCTAACACCCAAACTGCGAAATTCTTTGCCTAGATCTGCCAGCGCTGCCAAACATGCGCCATCATACCCACAAGCAAGTAAGTACCCTTGTTCAGCCTCATACAGAGCCTCGGTTGTTGCTTGTTCATGCTCCCATGCCTTCGCCAAACCTCGAGGACCAAGATGCAGCGCCCACAGGAAAACACCTGTCTCGAACAAATTCTCGCGGTATTTCACGTCCAGGAAGCTGCTGGAAGCAGCAAGCGCGCTAGGAACATGGTTAAGGGCCATGGCGTCAGATTTGCATAGTGTCGCAACATGTGTGCGTATTAAGTTGCGAAGCGTGCTAGGCTCAGAAATAGGAGAATCAGGCCAGAGGTTCGAGATGTACGTGAGAACTTTGGAACCGCGTCGGACAGTCTCCCGAGTGTATCTGAATGCGACTATCTTCTCCTTGAGGGAAATGTATTCGATGCAGTGTTCGATTAATTGTGTGTCCTCAGAGCCCGTACTGATATAAGCTTCAGAGCATAAATGGTACGAGTGAAACTTGCCGCAACGTGATTGCCCTCTTTCCTCGCATTTACTTGCTCATTATCACTACTAGCCCGGGACAGGACATTTGATTTGGCTGATAACGTGGTATCAAGGGTGCTTCCGTCGTCGTCTTGGATCGCTTCATGTGAGGGGGTGTTTATCCGATGAGCTTCGCTCCTGTTGGAAGCCATCTTTTGCTTGACTGAGCACATGGTGATAGTTGGTGGTTGAGAGTTGAGGCTGCAACTAATGCTTGAAACGGAAAAGACGAGCATGAATCAAGTCCAGTCCAATCCCACTGCATGCCATCAACTTGATCCTCAAACTCAAGAACACGAATATCACAGGACAGCACCCACCCCAATCCACAGCATACTCGATTCCGATCATGAAATATCTCTCATCGAAAGTCCAAGCGGATATCGAGATTATGCGTTCATTTCTGTATTGATTACATCTACTCCTTGACCTTAATGACCACCTTCCCGAAATGCCCTCCCCCGAACAAGTACTGCAACGCCTCATTCGCCTCTCCAAACTTAAATACCCGATCCACAACAGGCCTGATTTGCTTCTCTTCATAGAACGCAATCATGCGCTCCAGCTCATCTCTTGGCCCGTTAATAATCCCCTTGAGCGTGACATTGCGCTTCAAGCACAACAAGTTCGTATTCGTGCGACTCCCAGGCTCGTCTTGCTTGCCGGACAGATAACCGATACACGCAATGAGACCGCCAAAACGCACGCATTCGAACGATTTCGATAGTGTAGTCGCGCCGCCGACTTCGATGATGATGTCCGCGCCGTCATTGGCCGTAGCGGCCAGTACAGCATCGTCCCAATCTGGATTCGCGCGATAGTTGATGGTCTTTTTTGCGCCATGTTTCTTCGCACGTTCCAGTTTCGCATCGGAAGAGGACGTCACAATAACATCCGCGCCGGCTGCGGCTGCAATCTGCGCAGCGGAAATACTAACGCCGCCGGTGCCTTGACATACGATTATCTCGCCCTTGCCGACGATTTCGCCTTTCGGACGCATGCAGTTCAGACTCATCCATGCTGTCATGGCTGCGATGGGAAGACATGCGGCTTCGTCGTCGGTCATGTAATCTGGGATCTTGACGACGGCGAAGGTACGGAAGATGCGGTACTGCACGAGGACGCCGGGTGCTGGGCCACCGAGACCGTTGCCGAGATCCTTGGCTGCGATTTGGCCAGAGAGATGGGTTGGTGCGAAGGTGCTGATTACGCGGTCGCCTTCTTTCAGCTGGAAGGCTGGGTTTCTGTACGGGTCGGAGGCGTTATTGGACGATGGACCAACAGCTACCACGACACCGCACATGTCGCTGCATGGTACAATGGCGGGGGGTTGTTCGACAGACTTGTGGTGGTTGTAGAGACCCATACACACTGAGGCACGTGATCAGCGTCATGAATTTTCTAGATAGAAATCGCTGTTCATACCTTCAGTATCTCGATAGTTCAAGCTCACAGAGTGTACCTCGACCAAAACCTCGTCCTCTCCTGCAGTCGGACATTCCACCTCTTCCGTCCTCAATTTATCCAAACCGTCTTGACCTGTCACCCACTGGGTGATTTTTTGCGGAGCCATTACTTGAACCAAGTGTGCTAATAGTGGTCACAGAATCACACGCTCTCGGTAATCCGACCGCGAGCTTTCCTTTCTTCAAATCCCTTCCTTTCGCAAAAAGTGACGAAATCTCCGTGAGCCAGTCGCGGCGATCCTGCGAAAACGGTGGTGTCGGCATCTTCGAGTCGGGAACACGGCTTAGTCTATATACGTTCTGTAACTCCACAACAAGGCAAGAGATACTGCAAGCCAGCGGCTGAAAGTCGCCGAAAAGTGTTCAAGTGTGGGGAAATCGATTAGCAATATATAGCGTTGACATGACGATAAGGTGCTCATGGTGGTGCTGGCGTGAGACGTCACTGGCCGGAATCGCCCGGGCGAACCGAGGTGCTAGGATGATTTCGGAAGAGAGCAGCCGATGGAAGGCGAGCGTTGCTCGGGCGGGCATCGGGAGACTCAACACCAAGACCACTATCACGCGATGTTGTGATTATGTGTCCAGCTTGGTGGGTAGCGAAAGTCGCATGATCACATATCACTTGCTCTGACGGACGTGATGCGGGGCCGTGATGACCGTTGTGGTGGCATGAGCGCTGTGCGAGAGTGGCATGCGGCCGCGGACCAGCAAACGAGTACCAGAGGACATCTAATCGACGCTGCGAACATTTGTCCGCTGCGCACGTATTATGAGCTAGCGCGATATTCGTTGGGTTGCAAGGGCTGGGCAACACACTCACTTCACTAATTACGGCATTCCGCCTCCTTGCGGCCATCACATGGGACTAGCTCTTGCTGGACCCGTATCACATACCATACGAGAGTGCTGGAAAGCAAAAGTTTGTGGCAGAGGAAAGCACAAGATCGATGATAGGGGAACAAAGTGGAAGATAATCCAGCAGCTGCAGTGTGTAGATCTCCGAGTTCACAACAGCATCGTGACACCCGAACGCGCAATGTATCTGCAGAGCTGCATCGAAGCTACGGAGGATATCGTGAAGGGGCTCTGGGACGGCAGAGGGGCCGAACCGAACTAACAGCATTGCATTCATAGTCTATGGAGGTTCATTAAACATTAGCGTCATGCGCATTATTCCTAATTCCGGTACTCATCAGGCACTTCTGGCCACTCATCGACACCATCGAGCATGACCATTGCCATGCCACCGTTCAGATGGCTTTGAATGTGACAATGCAGCATGAAGGCTCCAGGATTAACAACGTGGTACCGAATTGCGAGCCACGAAGGCTGTAATCCAGATGGCGGCACAACGAAGCCATCTCTGTAGGGCGGCGTGACCAAATTGAAGTTCTGTGGAATAACCGCCGCAGCCTGCGCGACTGATGTCCAATTGAACATTCCCTCGCCAGCGCCAAGGATGAAGGCCCGGTTCGAGTGCTTGTGTATGGGATGCGGTGGTTGTTGAGGCTGGGTAGTTATGAAGACGAGGTCAACCCATGTGTCATTCTTCGTGACGATCGTGATATTACCGCCAGGGATCTTAGCATCTGGTGGCTGATAGAGCAGAGGCGGGCTAAAATTGTCAAGTGTCGGGTGTGCAAGTGGTGTTGAGTTTAGTGCCCATGTGTAGCTATTGCCGACGGTGCCCATCCTGAGGAGGAACGTCTGAGAGACTTCTGGAGCCGGCTGCGGAAATTGTGGCGGGAATGATTTCATCAGCGCTTGTTTAAAGACGGTCGCATTTGGTGATGTGGGTTCGCCCCCAAGGTTGATCGACGGCTTGGACGAGACCGCGTTCGTTGTGTTGCCATAATAATGAAAACCATATCCACCATCATACGCAAGAATAGCCGTAGTATCAATGACTTGTGTAGCAGCTAATGAGGCAACGCGAATGCCATAGCCACCCTTCGGTTTATCAAGTCGAATGAACACCGAGTAGCGGTCACCATTTGCCACGGTGAGAATGTCGACTTGAAGCGGCTCGATATAGTGGCCGTCAACGGCATAGACCCACAGCGGATGCTCGTCGATGCTGAAAGCGAAGGTTCCAATACCTGCTGTTGAGATGATGTCCAAGGCGAGCCATTTCTTGTCGCGCGGCGCTTGGACAACTTCACGGACGCCTTTAGTTGGCGTACAGATCTCGAACACCTCTTTGGGCAGAGCACCAATGTTGATAGCGGGACTGTTGGGCAGCGCGATCTGAAAGAATTGTGGTGGTAGGCATCTACCATGATCAGTATGCGGTTGTTCAGAGGGATCGCATAGCATACCCCTTAGCAGTATAGGTCAAGTTACTGGCTTTGAGCAATGGTGCGATACCCTCGTCAACGAATTCTTCAATTTCTTCACGAGGAAGACATGATACTGCACCCTTGCCATTCACTAGCAGAGAATCCATGCATATTGCACTCTCCAGTCCGGAGGCTATCTGGTCGTTCCAGGTCTGGTCCGAAGTCCTATGACGCCAATCAGTCAGAAGAAGCGGTTTGACAGCGGCTTCAGCCTCTTCTAGTAACTTGGCTTCAGTCGATGATATCCTGTCGAATGGCTTTGCCGACCCGGCTTTTGGTTGGATGATGATTGGGCCATATGCACCGTCGTCAATCTGACCGCGAGAATGGGCATGGTAAAAGTAGCTTCCATAGGAGTCGGCAAGCCATTGGTACTTGAACACTTCTCCGGGTTGTATGGGACTTTGCGTTAAGCCGGGAACCCCATCCGACCATGGTGTTCGAGTTTGGTGTATGCCTACGGGGTGTAAGTACATGTACCAAGTCAGATATGACCGCGTAATGTTACCATGATAATGAATTGTTGTGTTAAAGGGCAATCGATTGAACACTTCAATTTCCACCCAATCATCCTGCTGAACAACAAGTAGTGGTCCAGGATACTGGTTATTTATGAAGATCATGTCGCGCTCGTGGCCATCTGGTGAGCCTTTGGTCCATGTCAATTCTAGCCTAAAGCTTTTGGTAGCTGTTTGTGCGACGCAAGCAGCTGCGAGCCATATTGTCATTAGTGACAGCATTGTAGGAAATTGAAACACGAGGGGACGCGACGGACGTCAAAAGGTGGAAAATGAAATTGAGGACGATGCGCACGAGAGCCTTGCGTACAGGTTTTGAGGATCGTGCCGCACTTTGTACTCACGTTTTCTGCAGCTGAGCGATGTGCCATGACATGATGGTGTACCGAATCTGCTGTCATGTCTCAACACGCGCCAAGATCTGCGGTGACCCCAAGGATGCCAGAACATGTGAAGATCCTTGCAATGCATCAGCATCGGTAACCTGATGCAGGGCAAACATTGAATGGCGCCTGCTGGAACAACCAAAAGGGCAATTGGCACTGTTGCGTTGTTCTGAGTGGCCCATATTGTTCCACTATTGGTTGGTTTTCACACTCCACAGATCAGCACTAAGCGCGAAGGACGAAACTTTGGAAATCTGCTAAGCATCCTTGTAAGGCACCACTGCTGATGGTCTTGAAGTGAATGCTTGGCTCGAGGCACGATAGGTGCAATTCAGTCGGGATGAGATAAGCAGAGCAACGATCGCGCCATAAGGCTACATTTGGGGTAAGACAAATCATCAGTGTCTAGTCGCGCGACGGTGAGGCTTTGAAGATGAAAACTGATTGTATGCAGCAGATCGATGGGAATAGCGATGCCGTAATGCCGTGATAGAGTCGAGATGGTGATTAACCACGGGAAGGAGGCACAAAGTTGGGATAGCGTGCCAAGACTTCGCATCTCCACGTCGCGGGGTGGGCGATGCCCTCGTCTTTCCCGCCCCCATCTGTATCGTGTCTGAACAGCCTCGCTCGACAGCTAGCCTACAGTCTAAGACCTAACCAGTGAACAAGTGCAGTACCTGTCAGAGAAGCTTTACCTCCTCTTGATTGGGATTAGCCTCCAAGACAAGCATCTCACGTCACACTGGAACTTTTCCTTGGGCCTCCATCATCTCTACCGCACTGTCAGGCATGCTCTCCAGACCCTGCTTACACATGGCCATCATTCAGCCTTCCAAAATTATTCCTCGCCTTCTCAATGATAACATGGGCTGAAGCTAAAGCAACCTACGTAATGCCAAG
The DNA here is from genome assembly GCA_020744225.1 of Paraphoma chrysanthemicola. NCBI lineage: Eukaryota > Fungi > Ascomycota > Dothideomycetes > Pleosporales > Phaeosphaeriaceae > Paraphoma > Paraphoma chrysanthemicola. Next base: position 1,105,375 of record JAGMWG010000002.1, read on the forward strand.
TCGTGAAACCCGCACCACCAGGCAGACGCTGTGCAACGTCGCCAACGTCGCGTGCGGACGGCTGGCACCGCGGAGCTATATCTTCATCATGAAACATTCTTTTATATGCCTCTAGTGGTGAATAGAGGCTGGTGAGATCGTTCATTCATATCAAGACATGGCAAAACATGGTCACGTATCGGTCTTTTCCTTTGTCACATTGTATGCTTGCTCTTTCCCATCGGCTCTTTGTGGGCTGGCGGAGTGCTCATTCACCTTCAAAGATCCCCAAACAGTATTTAGCGGCCCTCGCATTGTGGATTGTTATCGATTGGGCTTTATCACGCCGCTGTGCACAGCTAGCACAGCTTTCACTGAGTCTTCACGATGATGTCTCTCTGGGGTATACTTATATCGCGCCGAATTCTACCAGCTACATTCCTTACACCACCACACACCACGGATCAACTCAATACCACGAGCCACGATCACCTCAACCCAAGATCAAATTCACGCATCTCCGCCAGAACTTCGAATCCCCATAATGCAGTCACCTGTCGGTACCAAGAAGCGCCGGGCGTCTTCACCGCCAGCTGCCGAGGTAACTGCCAAAAAGATGAAGATTTCGGACGATGCTGACGAGGCAGCTCAGTCGGGCTACGCTTCGGAAAAGGAGGAAATCGTCGCTACCAAACAGAACAAGCCTGTCGAGGCTGTTGTCTCCAAGGAAGAAGGCGGAGATGTCGCGCTTATGGGAGGTTTCGGAAAGGACTTGGGCAAAGTCAAGGAGGTGGCCGACGGCGAGAGCGGTCCCAAGCAGCCCAAGAATCCCCCAATCAAGTCTTGCTTTGAGCCTTGGAAACCTACCGTAACAATTCCTCCTAAAAACCCTTTCTGGGGCATCAAACCTAAGACGGGCGATACTCGACCACATCCAGATCAGCCATCTGCACGGGAGAGCAATGGCGCCACCAACCCTCCGATGTGGGAAGATCGAAAGTTCCGTTTCGTGCGCGGCCAGCGCCACGTAAAGTACTTCGGACCCATCGAGCCGCCCAATGCGGAATCGCTTCCCGACCTTGATCAGGAGGACTTGCTCGTCATTCAGCTTATAGATATGCGCGATGGCGGCAAGAAGAATCCGGGACCACGTCGCCAACCAACTTTCTACGCCTACGAGCACGGCAAGCCAAAGGACTGGGCCAATGGGCAGGCGGTCAAGGCCCTTAATGACCGAAGACAACAGGCTATAGATCGTCACACGCTTGATGATCCTTGGTCGGCGGTTGAGAAGACTTATCTGGCATCTCTCCTTGCTGAGTACCCCGACGCTTCGATCTGGGAGCTCACCGAACGTCATAACGATCGTTTCATGGGTGTGGACTTCGTAGGCGCGACCGCATTTGAGTTCTCCGATTTCTCTACCGGCCGCACGGTCGAGTCTGTTCGCCATGAGTACGTCACATTCAAGGCTTTTTACGACAACGGCGAGGCTCCCACGGGCGTTCGCTGGCGCACCGAGAAGTCCAAGCAGGGTCGGGCTCTTCATGCCGCCAAGAAGATGGAGGAGCTCTTCGGTCTGCCCGACAAGAAATTGGAGAAAGCCTTTGACGACCAAAAAGAGGTTGGTGATGGCGACGAAGAAGCCGTGGACGGGACTCATTCGAAGGCAACTGTGAAGAAGGCTAAGGCTCTGCTCAAGAAGGCGACCCCGAAGAAGCCCGCTACACAGAAGCGTGCGTCGAAGAAGAGCAAGAAGACTGTGCAAGACACGGAGGATGAAGGTGAGCTTGAAAATGTGCCTAACGTGCCACACTCAGCGCAACCAAAGCTCAATGAGCTTGACGAAGAGCTGCTTAAACTCGCGGGTGCTTATGAACCGAGTGAAGTTCGGCACTCTACTCCCCTTGATATCCACTCTCGTTCACCTCTCAGCTTTACTGACTCGCCGCTCACAGACCTTGGAGACTGGTCGCCAGTCGCGCCAGAGGAGGAAGACCGCCTTGCTAGGGATGTAGTGGAGCAGACGGTGAAGGAGGTAGTGGACGAGCTTGTCGACACTACGGTCGACCATGCCGGTTCCGTTGGCCTTGGCATCGACTTTGGCGTAGACTCGGATGTAGAGGCTGCCTACCAGACCGCGATCGTCGAGCAGATTGAGACTCATCCGCGAGATTCAACTGAAGCAACTGTTGATACGACTCGCAAGCAGATCAAGGTGGAGGTCCAGGACGAGACAGCGGTCCAGGCCGACACAGCTGTTCAGGAGACTACCATTGCTGCAACCTCAATCCTCGAGGAGGTAGTCCCGCTTCATGCTGCCCGTCACGTCAGCTTGGATGAGAACTACGACGATGACGATGACGAGGGCTTTGAATCTGCTTGATTAGGAGTAAGTAAAGATTTGTGCGGGGTACTCGTCGTCTCGCCTAGACTATGGACGATGATTGTTGCTAGAGGGCAGGTGAATACTTACTCACGCACACGGATCCGGTCACATCCCACCATTTTGGCATAGTAGTTTTGCATATGCGCAAGTATAATTCAGGTTTTCTTTTGTAATATATAAACTCCTCATGTCTCCGTCGTTCACTCGCTTCCGAGAACGTATTCACCATTTCTTTTGCAATCAATTGCTTCGTGACTCACGTGCAGCCCCAGCGTGATTCCAATACACTAAAACGCAATCCATTGCTCATGTTCCCCCAGAATTACACATATCGCCCTTCATCGCAAGTTTTCATTTGCTCCACGTCATTCCTAGCCCCGCTATCTAGTCTTGTCTTACCCCTACCCGGGACGCCGTTCTTGTGCACCCAAACCCATGTCCGCCACATGTCGCATCATGTTCCACGACACGTATGGGCGCTTCTTGAGGTAACGCGAGTATGTATGATTGCGTTGTGTTCTGAGAAGGGCGAAACGGTGGCTGTTGGTGGGGAGATTGTTGCTATGGAGAGGTAGAGTGGTGGCAATTGGCGCACGGAGGCACGAGCATTACGTGGACAGATTATGGGATGAACATGAGATTCCGACATTAAGTGGTTGACGGTACAGATCATCCCTGTATACGCCAAGACGAATACTCGTGTAAGTCTCCCATCAGTGAGTCGTATCTACATTCGCAAGTGCGCAGTTCGTTTACTATTTCGATGAAGAAGCCCCGCAAAGACGCGCCATCCGGAAGCACCAGCACGATGACGAATTATCGTGTTTACCACCACACTACCCACTATGCCTGCGCAAAATATCACCAAATGTGATGATTCCAATACGAGATCTACGAATCGGTGGGAAAGTAAACTCCACCACCTCCTGCCGTGGTGTGATCCCATCATCAAGTGTACCATTTCTCTCCTCTCGTACAAACACTGATGATGTGTTTTGCCTCGCAGAAGGATCGTATTCAAAGTCGACCGACTCGTCTTCATCATCTCGCACTAGCGATGGCACATCGCTATCCCCGTCGCTTTCCTCTGGCGTGTAGATATCGTTCGAATCATCTGCGTCATCGCTCGTACAGTTTCCGTTTATATCCTTCTCATCTTTTTCCAATACCTCCATGTTCTCGTTCCTCTCTTCGTCTGAAAGATCATCACACTTCATTGTGAGAGAGTTGGTTCCATTCGCCTCCTCATTCTTTTTCTGCTCCCCGGGCCCATACAAGTCCGTCCAATCACCTGTCCATAGTCCCACGAGCATGGCTTTGACCCACAAGACGAACACTATGAGTGCAAGGGCGATGAGAAAGAGGATGCAGCTACCGATGAAGTAAATCCACATCAGCTGATTGATTGCGATGGTTCGGTCGGGGTTGAGGACGAGGTTTTCATGGACTGGCATGGTGGCTGCTGTGTGAAGAGAGATTGTTTGATGGTTGGACGAGTGTATTGGAATGTAAGGGTGTAAGTTGGCGATTCTTGACAGTAATGAGTAAATTGATGGTTTTTTTGACCAAGAGAAGAGTGTGCACTGGTGCGGGTTAGATGCGAAGTTGAAGATGGGGTGTGAAGATAGTTGGTAGTACTACGTAGATATCTGCCAAGCCCTTTGTCCCATTTACAATGCTTGAGCTGTTGGTCGGAGTGCTATTTGGACAATTCGAGTACCGTACATAAACTTCGTCATCGAACCATGAACGACGGTCTTCGTCACGCCCAGGTTCATGAACACGCTGGTCTATCACCAGGTCGACACGTGCACCGTTTCCAACTTCCACCTAGCGGAGGAGCAATGTGCATAACCCCTTCCAGTGGTTGGTGTTAGAAGTCCGAAACGCAGTCCGCCACTCGGAGCACTGTATCCACTGCTATTCGATGGTACGCTACGAAAGCTACCAAAACTACATACGTAGGTATGTTGTTAGGAGTGGTACGCTAGTTCAACAACCACACACCTCGACAAAACCACGACGACAAACTTGTACGTGTACCATAAGAAATGAGGCCGAATTTTCACATGCTAGAAACCAAAAAATGAGATCCGCTAACGGCAGGCAGAGTGGAGATTGCGGGGCCCCGCACGATGTCTCTACCTGATGCGCCTTGTATTTTGCCTGAGAAGTGTGTATGTACATTGATGACGACAACTATGTAATACATTGAAAGATGGCTGCTTGATTTGACAAGAATTCACACACTTCTCGATGAGACTTGCACACCTGCATCAATCCTCAAGAACACGACACAGCGCTACATCTGATGCCAAATTTGCGCAGCTAGCAAGATCTTCGACAACACAAATATCTTAGACATACACCCATCCCGAATTCGACCTCAAACGCCTCTCTTCATACGCTACGATCGCTTGATCGCGACAACACCGTCCACAATTACGCTCTCCCCTCAGCTCGTCAAAACCCTCTACGAATTCACCCAACCACCACCGACATCCCCTGAGTACAGCAATGCCTCCCACTCTCGCCTCAGACCCAGATCTCCTACCTGGCATGATCATCCTCAGCCTCATCGCATGGGCCATCGTGTTCTTCTTCGTAACATACTGGAAAATGATCATGATGCTTGAAGACGACTGGACGGCCATGGATTCTGGCGACGCCTGGCTTCTCACTGGATGGCGGGAGGGGCGGAGGGACACTGGCGCCGCGACGAACATGAAGGCCGGGGCGGTGGAGGAAGTCAAGAAGGAGATAGTGGTTGTGCCATTACGATCAAGGAATGTAACCGGCGCAGAAAAGAACGACGACCATGTGCTCGGAGACGACCAAAAGAACGGAAAATCAGAGGCAATGCGGTACCTGGAGCGAACAAACATTTCTCATCACGCAATGACGAATATCCCGACACCGGGGGAGGGACATACACATTGGCGACAAGACCTCCACCGCATACACACGGCTCGGAAAGTCGAGGATTGGATGCACAAATGTCAGATTTGCGAGGTAAATCAACCTAGTATGCCGCTCGTGTATCTGCTTCGCGCATGCTAACTCAAATGCTTCATAGGAACAAGGTCCCTCGCACCGCCAATCCCAATTCGTCGAAGAACACAAGGAGAAGGATAAACAAGAAGACGCTGACGCTTCCGGTTCGAAGTCGCTTGACAAAAACCCAAGCAAAATTACCCTGGAAACTAGATCAGATTTCCCAGAAGTCCAAGGCCAAGAGAACCAACAAACCGACAACAATGCCAACAATAAACACTCACTTCAAATTGACATGGACATGTACAATTCAAGCGACAGCAGCACTTCGGCGTCAACCGTCATATACACACCACCTGAATCCGGCTCAGACAAAATTTAAAGCGGAAACTGAGCATCAGTCTTAATATTTCAGGCTCCAGAGCAGCTAGATACATGACATGCAAATAAAACGCTTCGCTCAAACAAATCGCTCAGTATGAAGAAAATGCTGCATCAAAAGTCTCCCCATGCATTAAAACACCCATTCATGCATCGGCGCCCACTTGCATCAGCGGGTGCAGAACGCAGAAGGCAATGTAGAGAAGAAGATAAGGATATATCCTTCTTGTAAATGCAATCGGACATAAGTAATCGTAAACATCTCCGAATATCATATCCATCGCCGTTGGAATATAGTGCCATATACATCTCAGATATGCACACGCACGCACAGCAAATCCTTCCTTTCTTCCAACATATACACATATGTACTCCTGCTGCTGCCGTGGATCCAAAAACATCAAACCAAGTCTCGCACTACGAGACACTGGCATTGTTCGTGCTCACTGTTCGTTTCCAGCCGCCCCAATTCCACCCACCCGCTGCCGCACCCGCATCTTTCTTCTCAACAGTGATGCTCGGCGAGGCCGTTGGGGTTGGTGATATTGATGGTGGCGAGGACGTCGCGCCGCTGATGACGCGCTTCATGCCTTCGAACTTGGCGCGGAGTTCTTCGAGTTCTTGTTTGGCGACTGCTTCTGCGGTTTTCGCGTTGACGAGCTCGAGGAGTAGGGCTTCGTTTTCAGCTGGGGCGTGATTCTCGGTGGAGAGGACTTGTTGTGTTGCGAGGGAGGAGGTGCGCTTGCTGAAGATGGTAGTGGGTGCGTGATTGGACTTTTGTGATGCCGTGCGGCCTAGTCGCAGTTCACGCAGGCCTCCGGTTATGCTGTCTGCCGTCGTGGAGCGTGATAAGGTGGGTGGTGTGTCCGGAGAGCTGTCTACGTGCGTCCATGCAGCTGCTGCAGAGTTCTTGCGCTCGTTGCGCCGCATGTCCTGGATCGTCCTCTCTTGCTTCTGGTTCTGATTGTAGCTCTCCTGCAGCCGGTGCCTCACATCTTTCAAAGCATCTCTTGCACTCTGTAGCTCCGCATCGCGGTCGTTCAAATCACGAGCTAGCGCTTGCGCACGTAATGTCTCCGAAGCAAGCTGCTCCTTCGTCCGCGATAAGTTCTCTCGCATAACCTCTTTTGTCTCAAACATCGACGATGCGCGATGGTGAGTCTGCTCAAACGGAAACTGCTTCTCCAATACGTCCACGACCTCTTCGGCGCCTTCCGGCAATGCGATGGTCGCGGGCTCGTCCGGTGGAGGAATTACAGTCGCGGCTGTGATGGTAGTTCTTCGTCGCGATGATCGTGATGACGGCGGCGCTAGTGTGGATGTCTTCTTCCTGATCTTGTCGACTACGGTCCATACAATGCGGTGGTCCTCCTTGCGATCCTCGCGCTGCTTCTGTAACGCTGCCTCAAGCTCGCTATTCTGTCTCTGCAACTGACTGACTGACATGAGCAGCTGCTCGATCTGGTAGTGCAGATCGCGATCCTTCGCTGAGTGGCCCATGGCGACAGATCCGTGTCCTGATTTTAGCGAAAAGGCGTCTGCGCTTGAGCCGCGAGAGATGTCGGTCAACGCCGTGCTCTGAGTCGCAGCGGAGGTGTCTGATTCGGCGGTTGAGTTGAGGGTGGATGCGAGACTTTGTTTCGAGGCGGAGCGTCGCAAAAAGCTGACGGGTCTTGATGGGGCCGAAAGACCTGGACTCAGGGTGACTGATTTGGTTGATGAGTTGGATGGGCCCCACAGACGACCAAGGAAAGACATTGCCGACTTCTGCACCTGTTGCTTGGACACGTCCCTCTCTTGTGACTCTTTGTATTGCTGTTCCAGTCCCTGTAGCCTCTCGCGGGTGACGTCATTGGTGAAGCCGACAAAGTCGTTGACTAGCTCGTCCGCAGAATGGGTATTGCGACCGTATGGATCCCACAGTTGGCGCCCCAGCAACAGTTGCATGACGTCTTCGAATTCGCTCAGCGAAAGCAGCTTTTGCTCGTTTCTCTTCATGAGGGCAAGCGCTACGCGCATAATGGTCTCGGAAGCCCCTTCAGCAAAGAGCACGTCGTAGATGCGGAAGAGCATGGGAAGTGGGCATGTGACGGCGAAGAAGGACAAGAACCATTGCGATAGGTACGCTGATTCAACACCGAGGTCGTCGAGGTGTTTTGCGAGTTCAGGCATGTGGTGGTGGAGGAGGCGCTGAAACTGGAAGATGCGGAGATGGAGGCCGGACAAATCGGGGAGGAAGCAGGAGCGGAGATCGTAGTCTTCCATGAGCCTGTGAACTGGTTAGAACTCGCATAACATTTGTTATCATTATTGACATACCTGACGAGCACACAAAAGGCCTCCTTGTCGCCCATCTGCATCAGCAGCGGTCCAACAAGAAAGCCCAGGCCCTGACAGTACCCAATCTTGTGGTCATACAGGCTGAAGCACTTCAAGACGCGGCCCAGCATCTTCTGGCCCTCTCCCTCTGGGTCCTTGAACATTTCCACGCCAGGAAAACTCCGTCCCAGGTCCTTGTTGATGATGTTCTCGTACGGACTCGACTCGCCGCATAGCGATTCGTACTGGTCCTCTATCAGTTTCTGCCTCGAGCCCGATGCGCTCTGCCACACAACACCCCTAAGCGGCGCCGGAATGCCGCTCCTGATCTTGTTCAAGCACAGTGTAGGCAGTCGCTGGACAGTCTGTGGGTAGTCGCGCACGAGTGCCGCCCAGAATTCGAGCTCGGTCATGGGCGGTGGGGATGGCAGCTGCGAGAAGCGGACCCCCGAGGCGTCGTCCTCCTGCACGAGGCGCTTGAGCTGGTTAAAAGAGGGCGGTCGAGACTGGCTGCGGGCGCGGTTGGCCTTGATGCCAGCCTTGGAGTCGGACATGAGGGCGGCGTTTTCCTGCTCGAGGCGAGCAAGGAGCAGTGCCATGGCCTGGAATATTAGCACTGTGGTATTTTTGAAGTGTGCAGCATGCTCACCTTATCCTGGCCTTCGCCCTCCGGCTCTTGCTCTTCCTTCTTCTCGAGTTCAGCCCAGTCGACCGGCTCGCTCTTTCCTGATCCGTCGCTTCCTCTCCGCGAGAAATTGGGTGCTTCTGGCGAGGATGGTGTGTCTACATCGTGTACTGACACTGTCGGGCTATCTGCAGTCGGTGCATCGATGCTTCCCTGGCTGCTGCGGCGTCCAAAGGCTTTGAGTATTTCCGTCGAGTTTGGTCGCGACGAGTCTCTCCGCTCTTCTACTATAATCTGTGGGCGTCCCGTTGACTCCCTCAGATCGTCATCGTCCGGCGAAGTGCCTGCCTCTGACAGCGGTACAGTCACCATTGAGTCTGTCGGCAGTGGCGAGCTGTCCACGTGAGTCCGCGGGGAGCGCGTGGCCGTCTCTTCGATGCTCGTGGTCGCGACTTCCTGCTGGGCGTCCATGGTTTCCGTCCCGTTCGTCATGACGTGCTGTGGTCGCACATGTGCCGGTGTCGAAAAGCAAAAGCAGCAGCGGGCTGGTGCCAATGAGGTGCGGTCAAACGCAGGAATCGTAGTGGGCGCTTCGTTGCAAGCACAAACGGCGTTGGCGTTGGAGAGGTTTCGGGAGCGTGGGTCTCGAATTAAGGACCGGGATCCGTGACTGCAGCGCAAGACGGCTTGACGCGCTATGAATCGCACGACGGCGCAATTTTCGTGACTGTTAGTAGTAATGAGCGGCTCGGCACAGAGTGCATATACACGCGAAAAGACGAGGCTGGAAACACGAGAGGGACGGTGCACGATAGAGACTCGAAAGGAGCATCAGGAGGTCCCTTCGTTAGCTTATCGCGAAAGCGGCAGGGTCCACCGCTCCTGCTTGGCTAAATTACCCGCAGGCCAATTGCGGAAGGGCGCCTGCACTCCGCACATCCTTTTCGAGCTCCTCATCGCTGATGGGCTGCAGTCGGTGTGACCAAATCGTCGTTCGCGTCCAGAAATTCTGCCATGCGGCGAATGTGGTCGCATGTGTGGCCATGCGTTCAGGAACGCCGCCCTCGAGGCGCACGCGACGTAAACATGGGAAACACGCCAACGTGTCGGTAGCCACCCAATCAGGAGCGGGAAAGCGAGCTAACCATCGCTGCACCATGAGCGATGAGCATTGAATTCGCAACAGCATTGTCATCAAAATTCTTTCGTCTTCAAGATACTCAGAGACCATATTACATCTTACTCGCGTAAACCTATGGGTAGGGAAGAGCGACCTAGCCATGCAATCGAGTGGGGCAGGCGCATCCTAGAGCAAGAAAACCCTCACCGCCTCGGTAATCATCTCCACACCATCATCCGACACCTTCTTTACTACCGATCCATCGCACTCTTTCATACTGTATGAATCTGATCAGTACTCCATTGCGATTCTGACATATCTTGCACAACACATCTGATGGATGTACTCGGGATAATATCCTGCGACTTCAGGCCGACTGGTGATCAGAATACTGATCTGTTAGCAAAAGTCCATGTCGTTCCTCACGCGCTATTAAATCCGCTGAGAACCTCCATTGATCTGTCGACACTTCTTCTCGCAAACACTTTGTCCGGTGTTACAGATTGAGGAATGCGTAGATTGGATTGTGAATCAACCTTATAGGAGCTCACAGATTCCAATATCCGCCGCCACCCAAATTCATCTGCTTTCCACGGAAAATTTCCAGGACTGATGTTTTGGTTTCCTGCTAAATTTTCCACTGCTGCCATTTGACCGGCATACCATGTTACAAACACCTACTCTCCAGTTGTGTTTCGGTCACGTGGTTTGGTCGCATCTTCATGGCCCTTCGATCATCTTCTCTACGTCACCTTGCAGTATGACAACGTGGATTTATGTTTCAAATGAGACTGTGCGATCTTCTCAGGTACACTTAGTATGAGAGGAGAGCTTGAACCACATGAAGATGCTTTGTCTTTCAGAAGGTAGGTACGATCGATGTCGGGTCTGTGCATACAGCTTCCTTCAAGCTGTCCCCACGCAGCTTCGGTCGTCTCTCTCTCTTGACTTTGCCAGCGACCACAAAATCTGTGTACGCTGCGCCAGCCATATTCATGATGCATGAGGCTCTGTACGCTCGCGACGCCACATCGGCTATGATTGGCAGCCGCGACACAGCCTCTTGAGTAAGACTTCACCCCGCACCTTCAGCCTGCTCGTACCAGCACATTTCCTTCGGCAGAGACCGCTCTTTGAACGACTTTTCCATACCATCTTCAAGTATTCGAAGGTGGTTGTGCCATTGTCCCACCATAACTCAAACGCCAATCTGCGGACGCATACCTTGGCGTTACGCTGACACGTCGCGCGGTTGGAGCTCACGCAAAAGTCAAATCAGCATTGTCGACTGACACATCGGCGAGTTCCTGTCTATTGCAGTGTATATTATAATGCAACATGTCACGGAACGATTCACGGCGAGACTGACGGCTGAAGACTTCGAGGAAGCTTACGAAGTTGTGGAAGCATCGTTGAAATCAGGCGATTGCAACAAGAACGAGAATGATGAGATCGTCATCGATCTACCGGATTATTTCGGCAGATGGAGGTGTGAACTGATCATCTTCTCTGTTGATGAACAGATTGCAAAAGACCGAGCCCGAAATATCCGTAAAGAAATGCGCTGTTTACAACGTGGAAATCACTTGCACATCGAACATATTCTCGGGCACTTGGACGTCAGCTCATTGTTCGAGAAACGTGCGATGATTGTGCTCAAGGAGCCAGTTCTAGGTCAGGAACTTCCAGCGTATCTTGTGGATCTCACCTCCGCTCCTACGAACAACTGGGCAGCTAGAAAGCGTATGAAGAGTATGTTCCCGCAACTGATCTCGGCATTGAACTTTGTTCATCAGCATGGGATATCTCACGGCAATATCGTCCCTTCAGACATCATCTGCCATGACGACGAAATCTACCTTTCCGGCTTCTCGTTCCAGCAGAAGCCGGGTGGCCATACAAGAGATATTTATCTCGCTCCGGGACCGGTAGACGCACCACAACCTCACTTCTTTCACCTATCCGCAAGGGATGTATTCGCTCTCGGCCTTGTGTTTGCCGAAATTCTGACGTTCTTACTCGGTAGTTCTGTCCAGGAATTGAGGCGCTTCGTGCACCAACATAGGGCAGAGTCTGAGCCATATCGTGAGCAACTCGGGCGGCTGGACAGCTGGTTCATGAGCCCTGACCGACTTCATAGAGAGCAGGACATATATCGAAACCTCGTCAGATTCATGCTGAGCATAGTACCAAGAAGTCGACCAAGCGCTTCAGATCTCGTCAATATACTACGCGAAAGAGGACCGATATTATTCAGTCTGCCGGAGTTCCCTCCAGGCTGCTCGCTTACTACAAGAGTTGATCCACAAAAGCTTGTGACCGGCTGGCAGCTAGGCGGGAAGCAATTTTTGTGGGAGGAAGACGCTCAAACGGTTTTAGAGGTCACATCACGAGGGGTGTTAGGCCGAGGTCAAACGGCTGAGGTGGAAGAAGTCAGGGTGCCTGGATCAAACGTGACATTGGCTCGTAAGCGCGTGGCCATTTCCAGAGCGAAGACTCTTGGAGGACTCGAGAAGAAAAGAATCCGCGCAGAGATTGAGATTATAAGGAGCCTCGACCACCAGCACATCGTCAAAGTTATTGGATGTTATCAAAAGCCTAGGGGAAGATACATCGCCGACTTATGCGTTCTGCTCCATCCGGCTGCTGATAGCGATCTTCAAGTGTTCCTGGGAGAAAGATGTAAGAACGCCTCCCACACAGAACGTGGCTGGCTTGGTCGATGGTTCACATGTCTTTCATCCGCCTTAGCATATCTCCATTACCACGGGATACATCACGAAGATATTAAACCGGGTAACATCGTACATCGAGGCCGAGATATTTACTTCACGGACTTCAGCTCTTCGCGTAGAGTAATCTCATGGGACGAGACTTCCACGGAAAGCCCTGCTGTTGCTACCAGATTGTATGCTGCGCCAGAGGCTATGTCGAGCGGAAGTCAGATGCTACGACACGGTTCACAGTCAGACGTATACTCCTTGGGTCTTGTGTTTGTCGAGATGCTCACAGTCCTAATGCTCCATCAGATTGGTGGCCTGAGAGCTTTTTTGTTTAGCAAACCAGGCGATAAACACCAGTATCACCACGTCACGCATAAGATGGGAATGTGGTTCGAAGAGTCGCACGCTGTAAAACCTTTATCCGTCTTCGTTTTGTCAAACATGCTGGCAGCGAATCGTCGGGAGCGAGTTAGCGCTCAGACAGTGGCAGACTACTTCGTTCATAGCGAAACATTGTTCAACATGGGTTCCTGTGGTTGCCACTGGCTCCGATGGGAGAGACCAAAGGGCATTACCGGACCTCGCGACTGTACCAACACAAATCCTGAACTTTGCGGCTGTACAAACGCAGAGCCTGAACCTCGCGACGGCACCAACATAGAAGCAGACGACGACTTTGTCATCGTTTGATCAACACTCTGCAAATAATGCACCTGATACATATTTACGAATACCGAGATCACCATCGTCGACTAAGCGTATTGTTGAGAGTATCAAGCTCTAGGTTATTTCTGGGGCTATGTACTCAATCTTGCATGAATCGATCATTCTTCCACTGTCCAAAACTGCAAAGAAACGCTTCACATCCTACGATTATGACTTATGGTCTAATACGAGATCTTTATCGATCGTGCTCGTATGTAATCCATATCATACAGCAAGAGATCGCCTGCATTGTTGCGAATCGCTCGAGTCAATTCAGAGCTCGCCGCCGATCAATAGGCCGCATTTTCCAATTACATGAATGTTATTTCTATGGACTTACACGACAGTTTAGCCGGAAGTATGTCTATTTGAGCACCAGGCTTCACTTTATCATAGAATTTCGTAACAAGAGGCAGGCGATGGTGTGTTAATATCATTGAACCACGAAAGAAGGATTCGGAGCAGTACCTAAGAAGGCGAAATGCGAGCATAATGTGGAAGATATCGTTGTGCAAACACTTTGACTCGTCGCACTGCATACCTTTGACATGATTCACTCGGCACCAGAAGTCTGGAACAGCATGTATCATTTATAATTCCACATGCACAATTTACCCTCGTGCATTTTTTCAGTCATTGCAACTCACCTTCAAGAGCATGGCTCAACAACAGCCTCGGCCAATCCTCGCTTCACCCAACAAGAGCGTGCCTGACCTTCGTGAGTTCCGGAACATCTACCCGACACACGACCTTCGCGATGCCCACGAGAGCTTAGACTGCTATTTCACGAGTTACTCGACATGAAAACAACTCCCCGACGAACGATCAGTGCTGACCCTCCTCCGCACCCTAGCTTGCATCGTCGAACCCGTGATGTCCCACCGCAACATCCTCGCTCACGAGTTTTGCGAGACAATAACGTACCCGACCGCCCATATATGGGCCTCAATCCCCTCCGGAAAGACGATCAAGATGCATATATTTGCTCTGCAGACACGGCTTTGTATACATCAAACGTAATCTGCATCACACTTCGTCGCCACAACGATTTGTCCAAGTTCTACGCCCTAGAACAACTCCGTGATGTACTCTGCCATGAACTGGCGCATTGTTGGCACATTGGCCATGCGTTTAATTTCCAGTTACAATGGGCGAGCTTGGTCAGGCAAGTAGAAAATGACGTCGGTGGGAGGTTGCAAATCAAGCGTGCATATCGTGATTCTGATGAGCATAGGCGATTGATTGAGTGGGCGCCGGCGGGGTGAATGGAGCAGCTGACGAGAACGCCGGATGTGAAAGTGATGCATGCGGCTTTCAATTAGTAGAGGAAGGTATGGGGTTTGATGCTTTGAGAAGGTCTCTAGATGAGGAGATGGTTCAAAGGGTAAGCACTCGTGGGGTCGGCGAGATCGCCGAAGGATAGCACAAAAATTCTGCGAAAGACTCAGAGTAAAGAAGGTTACCTCGCTCAATGGAGACGATGTCGGCTGAAGGGGATCTGATTCTGAGCTCGAATGAGCCACAACCGGGAACGACACAACACACTATAAGCATATATCGTAGACTTGGGGAAATGTTATACTCGAAAAATGTATTCCACATGACTTTGAACGGGTATTTGGTGTAGATTCGACCTATGGTCGTATTTGTTTTGATGAGAACACTCTTACGTTCCGTGTGACAAGCTCATCCTTTCTGATACGCATTTCACAGCTGTATCACTCAGAAGTTGAACCCATTTCGGTCCCTATGTGAGACCTCACACTCCCGTTGCGTGGCGCAAAAGAACAGTCGCGCCATGAAGACACTTACTGCTGTGTAGATTCGGTTCATAACCCTCTAGTCTTCGCAAACGAAGCGTTCGTGCTTCCGAGGATCGTAACCCTCCTCATCCGGCCAGGTTGCCCTTGGACTGATGAAGTTCGGATCGGCCACGCCATTGTCATACGGTCCATGCAAGTTCCACCAGTCGCAAGGGTGGAAGCATGTGCATATGGGTGGTCTAAGAGCGGTCAGCGAGAGACGTCTCGGTGGAAGAAGGCAACGTACAAATGCTTCGATGGCGTGGACTGTATGCGCTGGATTAGACGCGACACGTCATAAACTGGCCCTTATGCGCATCATCAAAGAAGGCTTCCCACTTGACTCGAGTGCTGCGCTTGATGTCGCCAGATAAGGTAATGCGCGGTATGTCCTCGATGTGCGCATATGCCATTGTGAGGCACTCGGGACATTATCGTATAAGCACTGGGCGTTTGCGCCGAAGGTGTGCGATCGAGTCATCTCATTTCAAGTGAATACCAGCTGTCATAAGCAATGGATAGACTCACACGACAGCCAGACTAAGTTTCTGACACGTTCGCTTCTACCGCAGCACTGGCACACTTGCAAAGTAATAACACGTCCCTAGCTCCCCAGAACTTTCACCTTCACCTCACACCACCACGCTAAAACTCCCACCAACCATCCACGCTCATGTCTTAATCACATACTCAACCTCCCACCGTTTTATACCCTTCACTTAATCTCTACCTACCATGGCCCAACCAGCCCGCATCCGCCGCGCCTCTCGCGCCCACAGCATCAACTCGGACTCGCCCTATACGCCACGCCCAACTCCACCTCCAGGCCCTCCACCTACCCGAAGAGGCGCTGCAAACGGTACTCGAGCCATTCGCGCTGGCACTGTCGAAAACGACCACGCCCATGTCGAGCAGCCCGCCCAGACCATACACATCCCACCGCATTACTTCCTGCCGCCTACAATACCGAGTCCCTTCACCGGGACTCTGGAAGCCAGCCTGGACGCAATCCTCGAATTCGGAACACGTGTGCCACGAGGATATGGTGTCCAAGCCGTCTTGGACACGCTTAGTGGTCAAGTCAACGCAAGTACCGACTGGCCGATGTTACTTCGCGACTTGTACATTGGCGGTGAACGAGCTGGGATTTCAAGATTACTAGTCGAAGAAGTCATGTTCCTAGTCACACGGACATTATTACCGGAACAAATCACTGAGAACAGAGCTTTAATGGCGAGGCTATACGAGCGCAAGAAACACTTGGCGATACGGCTCGTCTTGCGGTACGATATGCTTAGAGAATGGAAAGTTGATGGAAAGGGACATGGAATTACGATTGCGTCGTTGGGTCCTACAGGTCTACAAGCGCCTCCGTCGGTTCCCACCATCGCGCCGGCAGCGCGAGTATTACAGCGCAAGGAACTCATGCCGAATGTCATCTCGACTTTGATTGTTGCGCCGGAAGGAGGGTGGACGACGCATGCGGTGAGGGAGAGGATGAAGCATCACATCACAGGACTGGACAAGTATCTTGTGCTTACAGACCACGTGGTGGCGGGATGGAGCGATGAGACGGTGGTGGGTATGGCGGCACAGATTATCTTGCAGTGGCAGTGGTTGAGGCGCAATAACGAGATGTTGGAAGAGATGGAAGTCGGGAACTGGGAGGAGTTGGAGGGGAAGGCAGATGGGTGTGAGTGGATCGTGGATGATGTCAAGAAAGGTGGGGCGAGGAAAGCGGTGGTTGACGAAGGGCAGTGAGAGCATTGAATCTGGTCAGTATGGAAAACAGATTGGATTATTGGATTCATGGAGGGTTATGTTACGATACGACGTGGTGCGATGTGGTCTGCTCAAAGCGAGTTCATGCGGTGGACCTTGCTGTTCTTGCTCCAGCGGCGGAATGTCTTGCCCTTCCACCAAAACAGGATACCAAAGAGGCACCAAAGAAGGATCAGCGCAGCGTTAGTCATGATCGGTGGGATGAAGCTGCACCCAAGTTAGCACCCAGCCTTCTGCAAGCAGTATCAAAACGACTTACCCAGCCTCAATCGACCACGGTGTAATGAATTCACTGAACCCATATCCCCATAGATTCTTGTTGACGGTGATGGCCACAAACAAGCTTCCTGCGACTGGCTTGTACGAATCGACCGCGTACGTGCTTACGATACCCGGCAGCGCAGCAACTTGAATACCGGCACAAGTGTAGCCGATGATGATAATAGCCTCCCATGGCCACTGGCGTTGGTAGCCAACTGCAACCACGATATTGCCCAGGAACATGATGATGACGTACGGGATCATGGCTGGCAGACGCATCTCCGGCTCTCTGATACCGTTGTTTCTCCGCGTAGAGCGCGCAGAAACCCAATCACTCAATGGACCAGCTGTGAACAGGCCAATGAATGCACCGACCATGATGGCAAAGTTCGTGAAGCCTACGGTCATAGGTGCGAAGTTGTACGGTGGGGCAGCAAGGACTTGACTTTGCGTTAGATTAATGGTGAGGAATGACGAGCAGGACCAGGAAACGACAAACGCAGCGAACTCAACAATTGGGAAGGCGAAGAGTTTCCAAGGCGTCCAAAGATCGAGGAAAATGCTATGGAATGGATGGGCGTTGGGCTGGAAGACGCGCCATTGCCATCTGCCAGGCGTGCCGCGACCGAGATAGGGATCGCGAGCGACAGTCTCAGTTACGGTGAGGTCTTCGGCGTTGGGTTGCGCAGATTTAGCGGTAGGGACGTGCTTGATGTCGTTAGAGTCGCCTTCTACAGTTGTAGGAGGTGTGCTTTCTGCCTGAGTCGCCTTGGTCTTTTCATCAAGCGAACTCGAAGATGCATTGGCGGCATCGTCTGGGTGGAGCCGCTGGAAACGTGTCTCTGGAAACATGAATATGACCATGAGGATGGAGAGACCAAGCAAACCAGTGTTCAACCACCAGAAGCTACGCCATCCGACTGTTTCGGTCATTGCGCCTGAGATGATAGGGCCGACCATGAGCGAGCCCATGTACACGACCCAGTATAGGGTATTCCACTTGCCGCGGTCGTGCAGGAAAAAAATGTCAGCGATAACTTCTGGCATAATGGTCTCGGCTGGACCTGCGCCAATGCCGTTGACAATGCAAGCACCCATAAATGAACCGTACGTCTGGGCCCTTGCGCGCCAAATGGAGGTGCCGAAGTTGATGAGCTGAGAGAGGAGGTACACTGGGCGGCGCCCAAACGAAGAGCTGATGGGCACCCTGCGGATGTCAGTTGCCCATATTTCTAGTACTCGATTCTGTCAGACATACCAGAGGAAGTTGCTGAAGCCTAACACCAGGATACAAATGCCAGTGAACCTCACTGCACCAGCCAGATCAGTATCAAACGCCTGCATCAATGCCGGAAACATGGGCGCCAGCGCGAGTGGTCCAAAGCCTTGAGTGAATGTGACCATTGATGTGGAAGTGATGCAAGCAATTCTGCGAAGGCAAAGTCAGATTGCGTTTCGCAATCGCATGGTACTTGTACACTTACTTCCACCAGGTGCTCCAGTTCAGAGGATCATTAGGATCATCACTGGGCTGTGGCACGAGAACTTCGCGATGCGACCCCTTCACGAAGTGATGAGAGCCAACATCGGTCATGATCTCCGTGCCGGGGAGAATCTCAGTGTGGAGCTCATCTTCGAGCTGGCGACGCTCCTAGGTGGTGTTAGTCTTGGTTGATGAAAAGGGCAATGAGCTAGCTTACCCTCTCCGTGAGCTCGTTGTCCTTCATGATGACTATCGCTGGCTTCGATTGTGTGTCGTCTGCAGGAACACGAAGCGCTGATCAGACGGGTGGACCCAGCCTCTTGTATGTCTCGCAAAATGATACAACCCCAGGTTCCGGTTCCGATCGGACAAATTCCCCAGTCTAGCCACACCAACTAAGCTTTCTCCAGGCGTGGATGCGGCTAGATCCAGCTGTCGGGTTAATCGTGCCGCTGGCGTTCCTAGCACGGCACTTGAGAAGTCGAACGTTTCGGCGCAATTCTTGACTACCAAGAACAAAGAAAGGTAACGGAGCAGCGGCCGCAGTGCAGAAGCGCTCATTATTAACTTGCGCCATACCGACAGCCGGGTTCATCGCGTGGCAGGGTTGATCAACGTTCGCCCAAAAGTGCGCCGGGGAGTACAGGAGACGGCACATGCGAGCCTGTTCAGTTGAGACAAACTGACCACTTAGGAGCATCCATCGCTATCAATACAGCGCTAGGACCTCGATCCCCGGCATCAATCCATGTTATGGGAACAGCGCCATCTGGGGTAATGATCCAGGATTGCATTGCGACGCGGCGGATGTGAGATGCGGCAGATGATATTCACCGCGTTATCGCCAGTGTTTTGACCATTGACAGCGTGACTTGCGCGGCACCTACGCCACAGACACCAAGGTGGGCGATGGTGAGGGCTGGCGTGTGAAGTCTGAGGCGCATTGGAACTGCCGTGTGACGCTACGACAGGTAGCGCGATGCGGGGAAGGACCGGGGTAAGGCGCCCAGAACACGAGCATGACAACGACGCCCAGCTGTAGGTGAGATGACCGGTACTTTTGATGGAGGAACTAATCGACGAGACATGGATTCCAGGCTCGTTTCGGCCCTGCAATGCATGCATGTGAGAGGTGAGTATGACTTGGGGCCAGCTTGCACGTGATACCTGCTGAAAATAGCCTGCCAGCCTTGTACTCAGGCTGTTATTGCAACACCAAAAGCCTGCCGAGTCCCGAGGTCAAGCTCGAGGTATCCCGTGACCGGAATCGTGACGGAACTGACGACGTCGCGCGATTGCCCACCTGAGAATGTTTTAGTTGCAAGATACTTTCGCATGGTCGACTTGAAATAATATGATGAAACACCTTTTATACAACTTTCCACCAGCTACACCTTCATATTGTAGAACAGAAATAATTGCAGAAACATGATGTTGCCAGCAGGCGTCTTGAAATAGTGGTCACCGCTACCCAATTTCATGCTTCTTCTCTCCAGTTCAGGCTCTCTTCTTCTCTTCAGTTTCAGCTTCAGCTTTCTAGTCCTTGTCCCTTTCCCAATTCTAACTCCCATGTCTTTCTCGTCCATCATGAAATCTAAACGTAAATTTTCATAGAACTTCCCTCTCCATCCCTGCCCAGCCTCCATCCTGATACTCCACCAGCCACCGATTTGCCATCCACAACCACCAATACAGCTTCAGCACTCGTACAGTCCGATCTATCAACGCCGGTCCCGCAATTTGCCGCACGGCAACCTCATCTTCGTTGAGATAACCATCCAGGACCGAGCCACGGTGCTGCATCTGCACCAGCAATACAGTCCCCGGTGGCACGTTCATTGGATTGTGCAACCACTGCGCAAACGACGCGCCAGACGGAGTCGGATAGTCGCGAAAGATGCTATGCACTGGCACGGTATTGGGAGGTGACGCCTGCGGCGCGGAAGTCGGAGGGATGTAGACTTCTTGCTGCGGTTCGCACGTGCCTGGCCAGCGATCGTAGCGCAGCTTGATAGCCACCGGAGCGCGAGGCTTGTTGAGATAGAAGTGTAGCAGGAGACGACGATTGTCGATGACTGCATTTGGTATCCCGACATGCGTCACGTAGAGGTAAAGATCTTGGAGATTCATCAATCCCTCGGTCGCACTTGGCCCTGAGTAGTAACTGAGCAGCGCACGCCAGTTTGGGCCGGGTTCGCCATGTGTGCGCGACTTGGGTTCTGTCATCGCGGCAAGGAGTGCGGACGGGATGTTGCGGTAAGGAAACTGGTGGGGCGAGTTCCAGTTGAAATCTGCGACGGATTTCTGGTGTTCTGGGATGCCGTTGATGAGATCGTCGGGGTGGTATGAGAGGCTCTTCTGGCTGGTGACTGAGAATTGGCGACGAGGCTCGACATTTGCCCTTCCCACTATAGAGCTGGTCGGTGGTGGTGGGCGAGGAGACCTCGGAGTTAGACGATGAGGTGAAGAAGCAGGGGCTGGCACACTTTTGTCTTCGATAAGGCATACGTTGTAGTCACTCGGACAAGGAGTG
This sequence comes from Paraphoma chrysanthemicola, assembly GCA_020744225.1. Lineage (NCBI taxonomy): Eukaryota > Fungi > Ascomycota > Dothideomycetes > Pleosporales > Phaeosphaeriaceae > Paraphoma > Paraphoma chrysanthemicola. Next base: position 1,126,471 of record JAGMWG010000002.1, read on the forward strand.
GTGGAGCCAGATCGATCAGTGGGATGTAGTGCCTGGTTGCTCTGGTTGCTCTGGCCGTCCAGATTTTGTTGGCCCCTGTGTAGGTCTGGGCGGAATCCTCCTCTCCCTCCACGATGACCAAACCCGGTCCAAGACATGATGAAGGTTGCTGGGCTGGCTCAGGAGTCCGATCGGTCTCGACGACGTGGTGAGTGTTTGTTGGATGTATCTTTGTCAAGCTTGTGACTCGGTCGATTGTTCTTTGTAAATATTACCTAGTGATCGTTGACTCGCTGTTGACAAAGAAGACCGAGAACTGTGGGAGGGCGATATTTATACGGGCGCGCCAGCTTGCAATTCGCCTTCCCTTCGACGTTTCAAAGTCTGCGCGACAGCAAGTTTGCGTTTGCCATGTCCTAGCCAAGTCAAAAGCGTGCCTGGCTGCTTACAATCGCACACAAGTCGAGGGTGAAGATGAAAACAGTCTGCGTGATTGCAACATTCAGATCAGGGGCGAGCAAAAGAAAGGCTAAGGATTTCCAACAGAGGTCATTTTGCATTGGTGTCCTAATTAGCCCTCTCCTTCAGCATCGCTATTGGGCGCTGGAGAGAGCGACGAGCCAGACCCAAAAGACAGCAAAGTAGTGTCCGTGCCAATTTGCAATGGCTGCGGCGCTTTACCTGCAGCCATCTCGAGAAGATCAAGCATACCGAGCATTCGCTCTGAGCACGCTTTTAGTAATTCCTGGGCCTGAGCCTCTTCCTCAGCATTCCCCTTCCTGCCCTTCCCGGTTCCATACACTCTTTGCCGTGCCTGTATGCCGCTCTCCAAAGCAGTCCTTAGGGAACCCGTGGGAGTGAAAGCGCCTTGGCTCACCATATACATCATCATTTGCTCGAGAATTAGCGAAATCTTCGCGTTGGTGGCAAAGCTTTGGCTGGTAGCCTTGAGAGTAAGTAGATTATATTCGAAATGCTGCTGGATTGGCTCGTGGCGGAAATAATCGGGTACAGTCCCGCTAACCATGGGAAGCAGGAGGTTGTTGCAGAAAGCGACTTGAAAGAGACCGGCCAACCTCGAGGTTGATAGTAGGGTACCAAACATTATCGTAGGTAGCTGGGTGAAATCCTCGAGGATGTTGTCGAACAGGTCACTCAATGTCGTAAATTCGGTGGGTAAATTTGCAGCAACCTGCGTGAGCTTACAAATGTTAGTACATGTGACGGAGTGTACTCTGCTTGACTTACCAAGGCTATAAGCCGCTGCCGCAGGTCTATAGCATCAATGCCACCAAGAGCTTTTACAGCAGCACGAACGCCACCGATGCTCCCGTCTTCTTCTGTGCTTGAAGATGAGCTTTCCTCATCCACGTTCTGGGATGCATCCTGCATCTCTGCGTCGCTATCATAGTCTCCCATGTCCCCAGTCTCGAAATCGACTTTGCCAACATGGGTGTCATCCTTCGTTTTCCGTGGTGGACCAGCCGTCTCGTCCTTCCATATTTCTGGGAAGTCCTTCAGCGACTCGGGCGATGCTCTCGCTAAGATTGCCTTCACCATCCTCCGTCGAGCACCTCGATTGGCAGAGCTTGCACTACCAATTATGTAGTGCCATGCGAGACTCTCTTGTAGTATCGCCTCGTTATCCTCTGTGACCTCGCTACGCTTCACACAAAAGTCCCAATCGGCCTCGAGGAAGTCTAGGATTGTTTGTAACCATAAGCGCCAGCGGTGCCATCGCTTTTGGTGCCTGACTGAGCAGTTGAAGGCCCATCCCACAAGCTGCCAGAAATCTTCAGCTCGTGTCCAGACGTTGTCAGCGTTTGCGGCGTCCCCTGATAGGCGCTCAACGTCACCACTGGGCTCGGGTGATAGACTTGCTGCCGCGCTACGGTGCGCTGGGGCCCTTCTTCGCGTATGTTCTTCGGGGAACGAGAATGCTTTCCGTATAGTGGGGTACGCGGGGCCATCGATAGTGGTATGGACGCAGCGCAGGTATCGTAGCGCCGCATCGCTCCCCTTCTTGCTTTCCTTTGAACGTGTCTTGGTAGTTATCTTTGGCCATACAATCAATGACGCAGCAAGCGCGATGTATGCGGGCGGTGCGAGGAAGCCGATGTACGGTTGGGCGGGGGTCGAGATGGAGGTTCCCACGGCGAGGAGACTGTAAAGGAAGTCGAAGCCACTGGCGACTAGGTTGAGATCAGAGGGTATCTTCGCGAGTCACGTGTCGCTTACATTGTCCGCCCTCTAGATAAGCCTTTGCGTGGTTGCACAGCTCGTATGAGGCTTGCTTGGTGGGTCGTCGCTGGGGCCGCCGCGGCCGGGCGCCGACAGCTTCGAGGGCAGCAGAAGGCGGCGCATGTCCTTTGACGCTCCCAGATGAGGTCGGCGGCCTCTGTGAAGAAGTTTGGGGCGCGATAGCCGCCATCGCATCGGTGCAACGGCTGTTGTTGGTTCAGAGTCAGAGTTATGGTTGCGAGTTGGTGGGGCGCGTCGCGTGGAAGTCGCGCGGTCACGTTTCGTGCCTTCCCGACTGAGACTTTAATCTCATTGCGGAACACCACACCTTCTTCGACCTCGACGAACCAGACCATACACTTCGAAACAAAATGAAATCCCTTTTGATTTTTTATGTGACTGCCTACGTCAATGACATAGTCCGGACGGTAAGATTCGCAGTCTCATGAAGGACTGCCGCAGAATGCACACCATAGTGCCGCCCACGATGACCATCGCCTTGAACGCCAAAACTAAGAGAACCCAATCAAAGAACTTTTGAAGCACTTCCGACCCTCTCCCTTGAAATGCAGAAGTCGCAGGGGAAAAAATGTGCCCAAACCTCAACCTAAGAATGAAGATTCACTTGTATGCTGAGCACCGGTCCACCGCAACGCATAGTGTGCCGCGCGTAAGTCAACGGCGGCAGCGCCCGCTCTGCTCACACCAACCATGACCGCAAAGATTCAACCACACCGAACAGATCCGAAGGTCATCGTAGGTCACGCCGCTAGGATCGGCCCCGGCTAGATATCTTCTTGACTGCCGCCTTGTAGGCTTCTTTGTGCATCCAAGGCTTGTCCTGCTTGTCCCCGCGCGCCCTGCGCCATTGATCTAGCTCAACCCGTAAGGTCCAGAAGGCTTCATTTTCCAAAAACTCTTCACAATATTCGCTGACTGAATTTTGAGGGGAAATGACAGTCCCAGCATGCTCGGTCTGTAGCTCCTGACGACGTCTCTTTGCCAATAGAGCTTGCGATCTCGATGCTGGACCCATGACCTCAGCCTGCTTCGGTTTCTTATTGCGATCATTGTCAACTATCGGAATAGGTCCGTCGGCCTTCCTCTTCTTCGCGCTGTTGTCTGGAAGGCCGACATCTTTTGCGGGCTGATGTGATCGCGTCATATTTGGAGGAGCGTGCTCCGTGCGGCTATGAGTTACGCTCTGGACAGGCGCTGCTGGTTGTTGTAACTTGGGTGGACCGAAGTACGCCTCCCAAAACTCATGAGTATCCTCAAGAAACTCCTCGGCGGTTGTGTTGCTGAGAGCCTTGATCCGACTATCCAATCCAGATTCCGGAGCTTCACGATGTCCGAGGTATTTCGTCCTGAGTAGTGTTCCAGGAATGTAACGATCGACCCTCCGATGTTGACGCGGACGAAGCAAATCCAGTATTCAGCGCACACGTTCCTTGCGTCCATGATCGTATAACCTACTCTCATCCGCTTTGTGGCGTCATGGAAGGCGAGTGTTGCCCGTTCATGATTGTTTGGTGACTGATCCTGTCAGTGTACGTACAATGTAGGGTGCTATTGTTCTTACCATGGCGATCAGTTATTGATGGTTGGGAGGACCGTGGCTCGGCAGAAAAGATCGTGATGTAGAGACTGATGAAATGCAGTCAACCTGCTGACTTATATATGGTCTCCTTCACGCCATAGCTCAGGAAAGGGACAGAAAGGCTAGCGCGAAAAGTAAGATAGTTATACTCGACTGAGTGCAAGGCTATAAAACATTGAACGGGAAATGTCTCGAAGCTAGCCAGGCTCCATTGATCGTTGGAGATTGGGAGTAGTGACACTACATATGAGAGTTTCATTTCTAATCTTATATGCTAATAGTCCCGTGAAGAGATAGTCAAGCCAGACGTACTCTTCATGAACAATGACTTGCAATGCTCGGCTGACCGACATGCGAAAATGCTTATTGAAAGTATTCCCATGGGGTAGCCTTGGTTACCATGATCGCCGAAATATGAGAGTCGCATTCTATGATGCCATAATAATAACTGCCGGTGCCAATGCGCGAGTGGTGCCAAAGCGACGTCCAAGGTCGGCGCCAATCGCCTGGCACTGCGCACACCCAACACCCAACAAAGAAAGCCAAAAACATAAGAGATTCAACCGAGTATGCGGCGTAATCATTGTTGAAGTTTGTTGTTCGTGTTCACGGCATGTGGTGGTCAGATCGTATTTTCATCCCGCACCACACCCCAACGCCACCAAGACGCTACCAAATCAAAAAGAAGCGCAAAAACAATGTCTTCCGGTACCGGGAGTCGAACCCGGCTCTCGTCGGACACTCTGATAACCCTGGAGTCATGAAAGCGACGGATGCTAGCCGATACACCATACCGGATAACTTGATGGAAGATTGCATTATAATATAATATATATACCTATTGTCACATTATAGACCAACTCTGCGGGCTGCTCATATTCGAAATAACATTGTGTGGGTAAGTGGGGGCCGTAAGTGGGACTAGGCCATTATTCGGTTCCGTGTGTGCCTAGGTGGTGACGCATACGAGAGTGGGGTAGACGCACGTTTCGGAGACCAACCAGAAGCAGCGGGTCAGCCATGCTTTAAGAGGCATACGCGGGTATTGCAGACCTGCAGCATTGCAGCGTACGGATTGGTGAACAATGGCCCCGCCGACTAGAACATGGCCAAGCCATGTATGTGCACATAATTCATGGTCAGAAAATACTCATTACGATGTCAAATGCAATTCGAATGCAATAACTCGTAGTTATGTGATTCTGGTGGCAAAACAACCATGGGGTGGCTGCGAGGCTGGACTGTGTTCGGCTGCGGGCATAACAGCGCCACAGATGCCGCCCGGACAACACCACAACCGAATATCTTCGCAGAGCACATCTAGCGAGATGGTTGCTTACAGGATCTGATATCACCCGGAATTACCTTGCAAGACCTTAAATTTGGCATTTTGGGCGTTGCTCATGGGATATTGGCATCGCTGTAGAGCTCTAATGGTCACTCTAGAATTTGGGACATGCCGAAGTCACCATGTCCTGAGACGCCTTTGTCGAGTACAACATGAGATTCAAAGACTTTTTGATGACGGAGACGATTATTACACATGGATGTAGCGGCGTACACCTACAGGCGTCCCTCGTTCTCAGACTCAGTGCGTTGACAAAAGCTCGCAAGACGCAATGCGCGTACACTAGAATATGTCCCGAAGTCGTTCTGAGCTTGCTATATTGTATTAATAGGCTATAATCTTCCTACGTCAACATTATTAAGCGCGCTACGTTGCATATGAAAAACTCTACAAATCATGGTACCAGTACGCAATGGCTCTTAGCTCAAACGGTGCATTAAACAATGCCGTTGTAGCGTTCTTAATCGAGAATATACCCCATACCTTTTATTTCTTCTCCGTCACTTGTGTCTTACCAAAGTTCCTGGACACCCAATGCACCGAACAAACTGCTCGTTAGCACCTCCGATGGGACAGCCCATTTGCTACACCTACATATTGATATGGATGCAGCGTAAATATTTACAAGCACAAGCAAAGCTTCATATGTCTTACACGTGGAGTAACTAAAAGATCTTCAGTGCGTTATAAAATTTACGGTGAGACTCTACACGCACGCGAGGGCATTCAGGAGTGTCCCGCGGGCAAATTTTGAGGGGCAGTATTACAAGACCGAGCCTCAAGTCCCTAGCAGCAATATGACTTCGCTCATACCAGATATTTTCTGTGCGATAGCTGGGCTGCGCAAAGTGCCGGAAGATAGTTTTCATGCGATGGATGTCTATTTGGATGACTCCATTCGACTTGTGACTCGGACGTGAATGACCTGTTGAGACTTGTTTCGAGGGCGCGGTCTGGACGGTTGACGAGCGAATTGTCGAGCTGGGAGATGTGCATGGAGAGGACTTCATGTTTGATGAAAAACAGCCGAGTGTTGGAATTGGGTTCACTTCACGGGACAGACTTGGGGGCCGGCATCCGTGATTTGGAAGAAGACGAAGGAAAAGTTTCAAGCTCTGTGTCACTAGCCCGGATGTTCAATTGGGTGACGGCGTACCGATCATTGAAAGTTTTGCGGTTGCTTGCCCCGAACAAGGTGAGAACCTTCTTATCGATGAGTTCGCAGTGGTGTGAAAACTCAGTGTGTAAGTTCTTGACTTCTGCCGGCCAGTCTCTTGTCGCAACCTCCTGGTGCCGACTTCTTGCCGGAGCTTGCCTGCGGAAACAAGCCTCGTACCAGAAAGCATTAGCCGCGGTGAGCCCTTTCAGCATGAGAAGCTTCGTAGAATTGTTCGTGTGGTCCGCCGACTCTCCGTGTTCTATCTGCTGCATACGAAATGTGGGGTAATTGAGCTTGAGATGAAGGGCCTGGCTCGGAAGTCCGGACGGCTTGACGATGTGCGCAGGGTCCCAACCTGAAAGGACACGTTCTTGGTCGCGATAATTCTCGAATTCGATGTGAAGCTCCTCCGCATCATATTGCTCGGGCGCCGCATCAAGAAAAGCTTCGATCTCACCGGATGCAGTCTCTACGGCTGCGAGGATGCGGAAACGGCGCTGTTCGAGATACTTAGCCGCATTTGAGTCGCATTGTACCGAGTCATCCGCGACATACTCGGCAACATCCGTAATCATCTCCGTTGTTGCATTTGGATGCTGTGGCTCGCCATCCAGTGCTTTCACCTCAACGCCCTCACCCTCAACATCTTGACCTCTGTGATGAAAGTTTGACGATCAACTACCTCAATCGTTCCTTCGGTCACTCCACAGTATAGCACCATATACTTGCCACGACCATCCAGACCCGTGTGTCGCCAATTAGTATCACATCTCTGAAAAATGCCACATATATTTGGCCGTGTGCTCTGCTATTCGGCCGTATACACGTGAAATGTGTGCCCTAAAGGGTCACAACAAAATCTGAGTTTCTAAGCCTGACTATATTCAACTTGTACTGAGGATTTGACCTTGTAGTTGCTAAGAGGTATTTAGTAATTAATTAGTATCATGTTCAGCTCATAGAAAGGTGCGAAGGTCTCCAGGAGCTATTGATCACAAACAGCTGGCTGAATAGCAAAAGAGCGCGGCCGAACATATCATGCCTTGAAAAACGAATTCTACGGTGTTATTGATCTAGGATTCTTAATCGTTCGCATCGACAAGACTGCGCCATCAATTCAACAACTCGATTTCACATGCATCTATTTCGAACATAGATGGGAAAACAGGAAAGGTCCCGTCCAATCAGAGGAAGAAGTGGAGCGCAGGGTTGGAGGAAGAGAAAATCATGATATGAAGTGGTAGCAGAGACGTTTTGGAAGTTATCTTTACAGACTATAAACCTATGTCCGATGCAAACTTTTGCTCCAAGGCTGAGTATATAGATGGTTTATCAAGGGCTTCAGGCAGTGAACCTCTAATGTCTCACGCCATCGTGGTGATGGTGTTGTAGATCAACCATAATACACTTCGCGCTTGCCAGCGGGGAGACAGTCACATACAAAGTGCTTCATGAAAGAGAGCTCTTACTTTCTATTCCCTTCCTCATCAACTCAACAGACTCCTCCACCACCGCCTCCGTCACCACCTCCTCCTCCGCCTCCTCCGTCTCCCCCACCACCGCCCCCGCTATCCGCAGCAACAGTCGAACTCACACCATCCAACACCCCGTTCACTCCATGTAACGTCTGATTCAGCGCCTTCCAATCCACCCCACTCTTCCCCTTCTTCCCAATCTGCACCTGTCCCTGATCCTCACTAATTTTGAAATACTGCTTCTTTCCAACCTCCGTCAGGCGCGCACATTCATGCGCCTTATTCACCGCATCCGGATCCCGATTAAACTCGTCGTGCATGATTGCCCAATGGTGGCCATGTAGGAGCGTCAAAGAGGCGATGACAAGCGCGTGTGAGACACTCAGGTCGCGAATGGTAAGTGCGTCTTCGCATTCCAAGTGCCCGTCGTACCACGAAAAGTCTGCGACGAGAACTTCGGCGCCGTTGTGTGTGCGGAAAAGCGCGTTGCGCTGGAAATCGAAGCGCTCGCCGTTGATAGTGCTGATGGGCCGGTTAGATATCCAGCGGTAGAACGTTCCCGAAGCGGGATCTGTAAAACTGAGGGAGTTGCTTGTATTGTCTTGTTTGAATGTTGGGGTTGTGCTGGCGCCTTTGTATGCCGTCATTGCTTTCTCAGAAGACCGACCTGTCTTGCCGTCGATGCGTTCAAAATACGTGTAGAGTTTCTTGTCGGACTGGTCGCACAATGCCCAGGTATGTTTGTCGTCGCGACTAAGTTTGCCTTTCTTGTGCTCGGAAGTAATGGTGTATTTGGGATCGGCTGGCGTCTTGCAACGTTCGCGGTAGGTCTTGTCGTACCATTTCATGGTATCTGGCCAGTCATACCACATTGTAAATGACTTCCCAGATCGATCGACGTTGTATACTGCAATGGCAGGTTTCAGATATGGTAGCCATTGATCTGGCATGGGTAGCATATGGTTACGCTCAATTTCCCAGCCAAGTTCAGACTGCGCATTCACGTCGAATGGGCCACTGCATGCCTTGCCTGCTGCCATACAGCGCTGACACCAGTCCTCGTCTTTGTGCTTCTGGCACTTGTATCGAGGGCCTACCAAGAGACGGGATCCATCTTTGCCTTTACAGCCGTCACAGCAAACATTCGTGTGCGCTTCTGAGGCAACCGGGATATTCTCGAATCGATGGTGATTGTGAATGTTCGCACTACGGCATACGTCGCAGAGATCGTAATCATTGCAGACCAAGCATCGCCATCGTTCGCCCTTGATAGGGTCCGCGTTGCATCCATCACAGGTAGCCCAATGTTCGATATATTTTCCCTTCCGCGGGTCGACGCTTTTCAAGCTCAATCTGCTCATATCAGGTATTTGGGGAGCGGTTTGATGAGGTGCAGAGCGATATTGTGGTGTGCTGTTTGTCGGGTGTAGATTTGGAGATGCTGGAGCGCGTAGTGGAGTTACTGCACCTGATTGGTATGGCGCACCGTAGCTTTGAGCGAACACTTGGTATGCGGGAGCCGACACGCCAGGCGTGAGATGACCTGGGCTCGTTGAAGCTGAATAGCTCAGATGCGCGGCGTTGTGAAGGCTCGGGGAAGTATTATAGTGGCTAGAGGCACTTTTAGTAGGCGTCAGGTAGCTTGTACTTGTGGGAAGCGGACCCTGTGCTGGTACTGTAGCATACTGCCCTGGTGCTAGAGCTCCTGAGTAATAAGTGTTTGCGGGTGGTTGATACATGTGACCATTTGGTGGTGCGTGGTAGATCTGGGCTGGAGGTTGTGCAGATTGGTTGGCCGTACTTGGATACTGCTGTGGAACATGACCTGGGCTCGCAGGCGGTGCATAAGCCTGCGTGCCGTGATGTGGCGGCTGCATAGACTGGTAATTGTGTTCAGGATCAGTCTGACGTTGGTGTTGCGTGTTAGATGGGCCTTGTTGGGCCAGGTATAGCTGCGACATCTTCGGCCAAGTTGATCATGCATGCGAATACAGCGGGCGGCAGCGGAAACTTCTCAAATGCAGAGGCATCACAGCTCAACTTATAACACCTCACTGCAACCAGCCCTGCGAGTCACTGGCAGACTGGCTACCCCGGATCATCGTCGACCGTGAAGGCGGGTCGATCGTCCTGACCTAATCGGGTAATCCGAGCTGTGGAGTGTCATCAGCGGCTGAGCAGATCAAGGAATACTAAGCTTTCTTGAGGCTTCTTTCCTAGCTAAGGCTGATCGCATGCATAGATCGCCAGGTGCAGCTCGTTAGCCACCTGTGTCTCTTGAAGTTGGTCTCTGCACTAGGTCGCGGAAAGCCTCCGATTTGCCTTTCTTACTCTGCCGCACGGTTAGGCCACCTAAAACGCCCACCCTCATCATCAAGCGGCCCATGTGCGATCGTGAGAGCACTATTCGTTTTTGGAAAGCTTCTCAGGTCTCATGAATCGAGCTGAGCTGTGCATCCATAGAACCAAGTATGAGAACGAGCTACTCGTGCTTGTAGGTGATTCGAGCATGGCTACATATTCACAGTAGGCGCGGTATAAAACTGTCCATAGGGTCGTCTATGCGCTGTCATGAGTCGTGTCTGTCTATTATCATCTCGTCTATGCCTTGGTGCGCCCAGTCCTCACTCTCCAGCTCTTGACACCATCATCGATCTCATTCCTCGTGACTCCGTCTCTTACAAGCCACATAGTCACTCCCAGTACCTCGACATTCTTATTTCTGCTCTCGTCGTCGAAGAACAGCATCTCGTCATACTCGATGCCGCTGTCCCGATGTATGCGCGTAAAGTGCGTCGTCTTGCTGCCAGGGTATATTTGCATGTGATCAAAGTAGTCTATCGCGCGCGACGAAGAGCCCGATGTGGTGGGGACTTTAAGCAGCTTGAGCATCTCGCGACCGAGGTCAGGTGCGTGCGTGCGCGAAGCGGCGCCCACGAGGATGGATTTGGCTTTTAGCTGCACGCCTGTCAGCTACTGAAGCGCAAACTCTCTGTCATGTACTCACAGCTTCTAAGACGCCTGCGACGTCGCTGTAGAAGCCATAGCCTTCACCGTATCGATCCTTGACCTTCAGTCCTCCTTCTGTCGCCTTGATGGGCCCTGTGACGTGCGTGTCTACCCAAAAGGGCCATAGCGTGTAGTCCAGGTCGAAGACGACTATCTTTGGCAATGGCAAGCCATCTGTAAAGGTTGACGGCCACGGGACCTTCTCGGGAAGCGTTGTTGTGGTGCCCGTGGTATCGCTCGATATCGTCGAGGTACCGCTTCGGCGGGGCATGGCGAAGCGGGGCACGCGCAGTAAAGCTTGACTGTAGAACAGCGCAATCAAGATTGTGAGTACAAAGTAGTACGAATTGCGGTCGCGAGCCAGTGTTGCTTATTGCGCCGCCCTGTATTGCAAAAGTTTGCGAGACGGGAGTAAGGCTGAAGATGCGGATGACGTCATCGCATCACCACATAATTGTAACCGCCGCCTCGACATGATCATTATCTACCACAGATGTGCAGTTCTGAAGAACCTGAATCATTAGAGCTGAAGCGATTAAATACCATCAAAATTCAGAGAAACGGCGACTCAAACGCAATCCACTTACGTATTGTCTCTTGTGAATCTCTGTCGTCCCACATATGTTTAGGAACACATCCAGCACAAAAGCGAAAAGAGTAGTAAATAGGCATTCTCCTCGCCATCGGTCTGCAAACACGTGCTCTAGCGCTCCAAACATTTTTGTTGTCCCCACCTTGAGGGCGTATCGAAGCGGTACCTAGGTACGCTCTACTGCACTTGTCCCCACATTTGATGTGCTGGTGGCCTCCTCCATTGCACATGTGCGACTCGACAAGATCCCTTCATGGAGCTAGCATGTGAATCCAAATTGTGAAAAGGAGTACCAAGAAGCGGAGGTTTGCCGGGTGTTTAATGACGGTTGAGGCTGTCAGCCACTGAACGCGTGTGATGCGGCCCCCCGCATCACGCTAAAAAGCTTGACCCCGGGAGGCTCACACGACCCCTGCGAGTGATGCGCGCTTGTGCGAGTTCACATCACGACCAGATCTCACGATGGCTGAGACGAAACCTCGAGGTCTGGCTCACGACACCAAGTGTCTCTCGATATACGTAATGTTAAGGAAGTGGAGACCTCGGCGCCATGGAGTTGTGTTTAGCCGACACCTCTTGAGGCGCGTTTTGCAAGTACCCCTGGCAAAGGTACTCTCGCGGAACTCGCGTGTTGATAGGGAAGGTACGGCCTAGCGTTCCCGACACAATCAAACTACTCAAGATCTTCTGGGAAGGTGCGACTTTGCCAGAGCCGCCCATATTCATCCTCATCTCACAATCCCAACCACACACCATGTCTCTCAACTCGAGCGCGTACACGTCGCCTTCGCCTCTTCGAGAGTCGATGGTGACCGTCGCAAACCTTCAATGTAACTCTAGGTACTATCTTGACTGCTTGCCAATCGCCGGCCTCCCCTTCGCTTAGTATAGGTCGATCCCCTGACCATACCCCATACTGCCCGGAGAACTGCCCACATATCTCTCCGCGCTTTCACGATCATGCGACCTTAGCATTCCCCGGCCTACAAATGGAGCTTGTGGGTCAAGGGTGGATCAACATTGACATTTCGGTTAGCCTTGCTTGGCCGCTACTCTCACTATGACATTGCAAACGCTGGCCTTGGAGCCCGCCAGTATATAACACTCTCGCCGCCCGGGACCTAGATCCTGCACACACCTCTGAGCAAGTCAACGACCAACTGCGAGTCAAGATGCTCAACCCCAAGCAACTACTCCTGGCGCTCGCTGTGTGCGCGCGCCTCACTAATGCAGTGCCCTTTCCCCACGGCCCTACCTCGCCAGCCGGCGCCAATGTCAACGCTATCCAGGCTCGAGACGCGGATCCAAACGCCTGTCCTGGATACACCGCCTCCAACGTAGTCAAGGGCAATTCCGGTCTCACCGCGGATCTTACCCTCGCTGGAACTGCGTGCAACGTTTACAGCGACGACCTCAAGGACCTCAAGCTCGTTGTTGAGTATCAAACCAGTACGTCTTCACCTTCAAAATTCAGAGTCTGTGCTAATCACAAATAGACGAACGCCTTCACGTGAAAATTTACGACGCTGGCGAGCAGGTCTTCCAGGTCCAGGAGGAGGTTTTTCCCCGTCCCAAGCACGGTAATGCTGCAGCATCCGGTGCGGCCCTCGAATTCAACATCGTCGAGAAGCCGTTCTCTTTTTCCGTTAAGCGCAAAGAGAACGGTGAGGTTATCTTTGACACGTCATCTGTGCCACTCGTCTTCGAAAAGCAGTATGTTCGCTTACGGACCAAGCTACCGCAAGAGCCAAATATCTACGGATTAGGTGAACACAGCGACTCCTTCCGCTTCGGCAAGAACTATCAGCGCGTCTTGCTAAACTCCGAGTCGCCCAATATCCCTCGGAAGTCCAATCTGTACGGGTCCCACCCTGTCTACTTTGACCATCGTGGCGATAAGGGTACTCATGGTGTCTTTCTCCTCAATTCGAGTCCGATGAACATCGACCTTGGCCAAGATACGCAGGGCACTCAATACCTCGAGTATAACACCATCGGCGGTATCGTCGACCTGTACTTCATGGCTGGCAAGCAGCCTACCGACGTGTCCAAGCAGTACGCCGAGATTGCAGGCCTTTCGGCGATGTACCCATACTGGTCACTTGGGTTCCATCAATGCCGCTTCGGCTACTGGGACGTCAACATGGTCGCTGAGGTCGTCGGCAACTACTCAACTGCCGGCATCCCACTCGAGGTCATGTGGACCGACATCGACTACATGCATCTTCGCGAGGACTTCACCACTGATCCCGAGCGATTCCCCATTCCGAAGATGCGCGAGCTAGTCACCACCCTCCATCAGCGTGACCAGCGCTACGTTGTCATCCTTGATCCAGGTATTCACGCCGTGGGCAACTACGCACCCTACCAAAAGGGTGTGGACCTTGATGTTTTCCTGAAGGGCGCTGACGGTACCGACATCTCGGGGATTCAGTGGCCTGGTGAGTCTGTCTGGCCCGATTGGTTCGCGCCCAAGACACAAGAATGGTGGACTGGCGAGATTGAGAGCTTCTTCAGCAAGGATACTGGCATCGATGTTGACGGCCTCTGGGTCGACATGAATGAGGCCTCCAACTTCTGCGCCGACCAGAACTGCAAGCCTCGCGAGCAGGTCGCCAACGAAGGAGGCCCACCAAAGCCAGCTAACCCTCCACGTCCCAACACTGGTCGACCCATCCCTGGCTTTCCTCCTTCTTTCCAGCCAGGCTCGAACGGCTCGTCTTCATCCAAGGCTCGTGATGTCAAAGTGCGCAAGGTTGAGTCCCGCGACACCAAGGCTGTTGATGTCCGCGCCACTTCGTTTGATAGCGGCAGCATGAAGGGCTTCCAAGATCGTGAGTGGTTTTATCCCAAGTACCATATCAACTCGCACCGTGGCGACTTGACTCAGTACACCATCTACACCAACACGTCCAACTACGATGGTAGCCGACAATACGACACGCACAACTTCTATGGCCACATGATGTCCCACCAGACATACAATGCCATGCTCGACCGCCGCCCTGGCCTGCGGCCCTTCGTCCTGACCCGGTCCACCTTCGCAGGCACAGGTCGCAAAGTCAGCCACTGGTTTGGCGACAACGAGTCATCCTGGGAACACTACAGGACCTCGATCCGACAAATGCTGTCCTTCGTGTCCATGCACCAGATGCCTATGGTCGGCTCCGACGTCTGCGGCTTCAATTCCAACGCGGACCAGTACATGTGCGCGCGCTGGGCACTTCTGGGCGCATTCCAGCCCTTCTACCGCAACCACGCCGAACTCTCCACCATTCAGCAGGAATTCTACCAGTGGCCTCTTGTCACCGAAGCTGCAAAGAAGGCAATCTCTGTGCGGTACGTACTCCTAGATTACATCTACACCGCGTTGCACCGCCAAACCGTCGACGGCACACCGATGATCAACCCATTGTTCTTCCTCTACCCAAACGACGCAAACACATTCGGCATCCAAGACCAATGGTTCTACGGCGACTCATTGCTCATTTCCCCAGTCACACAAGACTATTCCGACACAGTCACATTCTACCTGCCCAAGGACACCTTCTACGACTACTGGACCGGCGCACGCATTGATAGTCCCGGGACGAACGTCACCGTGTCGAATCTCACGTACACTGACATTCCGATCCACATCCGCGGTGGCTCAATCATTCCTCACCGCATGAACGCCGCATACACGACCAAGGCGCTCCGACAACAGGATTTCTACCTCCTTGTTGCGCCTGGTGCGGATGGCACGGCTACGGGGTCTCTGTATCTTGATGAAGGCGAGAAGATTGAGCAGCCTGATGCTAGCGACATTACGTTCACGTACAAGGACGGCAAACTTAGCACGACGGGTAACTTCGCGTACCAGGGTGCGAGTGGCGAGAGCGTTACCGTCAAGCAGGTTGTTATTCTCGGACAAGAGCGGGCTGGGTCGATGGGTAGCTTTGATGCGAGTAGGAACACAGTGACGATTGAGGGGCCATGGAAGTTGAGCGGGGCTTGGGGCGTGCAGATTTGAGCTGACCTGCCTTGGGGATGATTGCATAGGATTGGAGTTCATGGTTCGTGGTTGGGCTAGATGCATAAGCATGGCATGGCATGGCATGGCGTTTTTGGCGCTGACATAAAGGTGTACTTTCAGGAGTATGCGTAGCGCTTGGTGTGTAATAATCAATCTGTCTGTCTATATGTCTTCATACAGAACGATAGACGGACATTATTTAAGGTCTAATACCATTTCATCTTCCATCATCATCACAAATATTTGCTGTTCTTGATTGCAATGTACAAGTGCCACTAGCTTCACAGCCTACACTCGCAGCGCAAGACTGCTCGCCTTCACAAGCACGGCAACTCGGCATAGTCTTGTCGCCATCTACGTGACACAGACCACTGCGCTGTCCTGTGCGCCCCATAAAGTCATGTCTTCACTTGTAAGACCCATTTCACAAATGACAAGTCACGTTCCCTCGCGGGTCCCACGTGCCACCCTTCCATTCCTACCCTTCCACCAATCCCGGTCCGCAACGCGCGTGACACCCGGGGCACGGCTTGGCATACCACAACACATACCTGCCCAGTACATACCTTGGACGCAACTCCTCGCGACCAAGCCGCGCAGACGTGTCGCGCCGTGAACATAGTCATTCAAGTCTGAGATTCTTCGGTCGGCTTTTCAATCTCCACCGATACTCGTTCGCTGCATCGCGTTCGCAACTCCATCAACGCCTTGATCGCGCTGCTGTATTTGCTGAACTTCGTATCCGACCTCGATCTTATTCTTTGGTCGGGCTTTGTTCAAGCCTTCGAGTAGCACGCATGCTTTGCATACGTCTTGACTCGACAAGTACCCACATATTCTGCACTGGCCCATGACTTGCTTATTCGTTTTGCGCGGCGTGATGTGTTTCTTTGGTTTCTTGAGCGGTACAGCGGCATTTGCGGGTTTCGGTCGAGGAGCAGGACTCGTAATTTCGACTTCGAGATCGTTGTTGGTCGCGTTTTCGTTCTGTGCGAGGTGCTTTTCTACACTTGCCATATCGCCTCCTACTGTCCTGCCTGCCGCGCTTCCACATCCACCCTCCTCTTCCTCGGCAACGGGTATATTAGTCCCACAAGAACCACCACATCCCTCGTCACTGCCTGGCACCAGCTTCGCCATATCTTCGCCGCTCCGTACAACGTCCAGTATAGCGCTCGGACGCACGCGTTCGAGATTCTTGATCAGGGCGCGCGCACTGCCGCGGAAAGCTTCGGGCGAGTATATACATTCTGTGCTGAAGTAGTCTAGATTCTTGTGATGTGCATAGAGGACAATTTCTTTTTCGTAGGCGTGTTTAAGCGGCTTGCTACGCTTGATGTTGGTGTTTGATGCGGGATCGGCGGAAGCGGAGGGCGTGGAGGTTATGATCGAGGTTGTGCGGGACAGGCGGGGGAGGTCGCCTCGTAATACTGGTGCCATTAGGATTTCGCAGTATTCTGAGTTGCTTCAGTATCTTACGGTTCATGAGGACTGTCTCCGCGACGTCGTCGGCGTTGTGACCCGTGACGACGTGCTTGACACCTAATCTTGCCGCCCCGCGATCGAGCGCTTGCCGTCTGAACACGCCGCAATACGTGCAGTTGCCCTTCTTGCCGACTTGCTCAACGACTTGATCCATAGTCCAGCCGTAAAGCTCATCATATCCCAGTATTGTCAACTCCATGCCATATTGCTCTGCGTTCCTCTTTACGGTCTCCAGAGAATCATCCCGATAGCCTTTGATGCCCTCATCGATACTGAGTAATATGAGATCCAGTCCATAGTCATACCGCTCGTTCAGCGTCTTCAAAACGCTGGCTAGCACGGTGCTGTCTTTGCCACCAGAAGCGCCGATGGCGATCTTCTCGCCCCGTGCGAAAAGCGCATTTGTTGTGATTGTATGGTGGATTTCGGTTTCGAAAACGGTGATGAAGCACGTTTTGCAGAGCTTCGAGTGGTCTTTGGGGCGTAATATGAGCGCACGATTAACGTGGCATAGCGCGCATGGCGAGGGTGGCATGATCGCGTGTTGTGGGATGTTGGAAAGGTAGGATGTGTTGGAGGGGGCGGGGAGAAAGTTCAACTTTGCGAGTCATTTCTGGGGATGGCGCGAGTCATGCTGAATTAGTCATCTCAGTGAGGCTCAAGCGCTCCTTCCTCCACCCCCTTCCATATCTGCACTTCAATCGAATCTTCCATGCATTGCAGACTCATCGCTTGTTACTCGTTGTAGCATCAACTTTTCCACTTTTTTCTGTATCGATGCTCGTTGAGGTGATCGCGTGTTACGAAGATGACGCGATGCCCGATCTGCAAGGGAGTTGCGCAGACCTGCAAGTGCTTATGCACGCCAGCTGCAGATTTGCACCCATGATAATCGGCTTCGATATAGCAATTTATCAACTCGCAGCAGCTCTACTGATCTATCTCACGCTGAAGTCGCCTTCGTCCTCTGTTCAGACGGACTCGGAGTCCTCGCGACCGTGGTACTTGCTGCATCTCAACCATAGCTCGTCATGTACACCGCACCTTACCCCGGTGCCACGATCTTGAAGTTCACTATGGACCCAAACACCTCTTCCCTCTCGATTCGCTCCGCCGAAAACCTAGAGGAGGCGAAGGCACTATGGTGGCCTTTGATGAAGGAGCTGGGTTGGGTATTCCCCCACCTTGCCTATTATCGAACATTCACTAATAGCTCCCCAAGAACCGTGCAGAGGAGGATGCGGCCACGCATTACTCAGTTGCCGAGGATGGCAAGAATTGGCTTGTAATCCTTCCTGAGGGTTCCGATACACCACAGGGAATGGTCATCCCTTTCATCTACCCGAACGATACTGCCTGGGTCGGCTTCTTCATCATGAATGCCACTTTTCGTGGTCACGGTCTTGGACGCAAATTGTGGAAAGAGATGGAATTGGCCTTCGAGAAAGCCGGAACCACTTCCGTTGGACTTGACGGTGTGGAAGAACAGGTGGAGACGTATAAGCGCCGTGGCTTCGAAGACTGCGCTCGCATCCCCTTGATGACAAGAGATAGTCTTGGCCAGAAGGCGATCGACGTCACGTGGCTTGAAACCGATGCTGTCGCCCTCCTCAACCTCCGTGACGTGCACGCGGAGCAATTAGCCGAATTGGATCTCGCGCACACCGGCCTTGATCGTTCTGCATATTGGTCTACTGGTGCTCTCACATCCCGCATCGACTCTCTCGGCTATGCCGTTGTCGCTGACAAGGTTGTCAGCTTTGTTTACGCTCGAAGATGCGAACATGGTGTCCGTATAGGCCCACTGTATGCAGCTACTCATTCGCAAGCTCGGCAACTTCTGCACAGAGTGATGATCGATTTCGCTAAGCCTCAGGACACGTTCATCGCAGAGGTGTTCGGCACAAATCCGAACGGTAGGAAGGTGTTTGAGGAATTAGGCTGGGATTATGCGGGTCTTAGTTACCACCGCATGTGGTTGAAAGGAAAAGTACCCAGTGAACAGCAAGAAGGCGGGCGAGGTACGTCTGGCATGTTCGCGATCCTCGATGCATGCGCCGGTTGAAACACCATCGCCACCGATATAAGCGACATCGATTCTCCGATATTCAGTAAATAATGAACGTTGAATCGTCACTAAATTTCCGATCGATCTCTATAAGTGGCCGATTTTTCCTTTTTGCTTTTGGCCGAGCATCCTTACCGAACGTGCAGAATGCGTCGCCAAGACTGCAGCGACAAGGATAGCTGAATCACACAACCAAAAGTTCAGCTTGGTGGCCTTCCCGACCCAAACTCTTCACGATATTCCGCGCCCCCATCATGGACTCGGGCAAGTGTTCCTATGACTGCTCGCAAAGACCAGACAAGTTAAAATCCGATACCGATATCTCGGGCATTGGCGTAAGTTGAAGCTTAAGTTGAAGCTCCTTTGCGTTGTTTCACATCAGCAGATAGCTGACTCGATGTAGATCAGCCTCGCATACAACAGCACTGCCTTTCTGGCTTTATTTGTCGTTCTCTCTTACTATGTGATCGCATATCGTCCGGAGATTGACCCATTCCATCGCGCCACTGGATCGCGAGACTCTCAGAACACTCTTGTGTATCAGCCAAATCCTGTTGACATGCGACTACTCCGCTGGAGGGCGGAATGGGCCCGTATAAACTCGCAATCGAATCCAAAACTAGCAGCAAGGACTAGACGAGTGGCCAGTGCTCTCACGGCGGTCAGTGTGCTCAACGCCGCTCCCCATCAGACACCTCGCTAATCTTTACAGAGCATGCTCATGATGAGCGATCTTCAGCTGCTGACAGGCATCGGTATTTTGATAAGTGGCTTTGCACGACTGCGATGCGGAATGTCAACTTATCACTGGCAAAGAATCGTGAACCTTGCTTGGTTCTCCAGCGTGACACATTTGTGCTGCTTGACATTTCTGCGCGAACATCTTCGCCGCAACAAGATCCTGCAAACATGGAGAATACCAGGCATGATTGCGCTTACACTTATGCTCATGGTTGCGCTCACTACAACATTGTCCTACGAGTGGCGCTTTGGTTGGACAGGCGGCGAGGTCACCCCGTACGATCAGGCTGTCTGCTTTCTGCGACCTATATCCAAGGCTTATGGTGTCTCTGGAGGCGATGCTTTCCAACGCACTATGATATCTTTGATTATGATATCTTTTGGCATGATCAATCGCATCGCCCGTCTCTACGAAAGGCCCTATAACTTCATCATTAGAGCCCGAGCAAGGTGTAGCCGGCTAGCCATAATGATTCTAGATTATAATCACAGGAAGTGCTGCTCTTCGATCTCAGTCACATCCAGCGCAAGAGCCGTATTTGTGTATCGTCCATTACTC
This sequence comes from Paraphoma chrysanthemicola, assembly GCA_020744225.1. Taxonomy (NCBI): domain Eukaryota; kingdom Fungi; phylum Ascomycota; class Dothideomycetes; order Pleosporales; family Phaeosphaeriaceae; genus Paraphoma; species Paraphoma chrysanthemicola. The sequence continues at coordinate 1,146,742 of JAGMWG010000002.1, forward strand.
GGACTATTCCTCCTGGCACGCGTTCTGCTTGACATCCTCACGTCAAAAGCTTTCGAGGTAAGTCTCCACCAATTCTGAGTTGCCATGGTTTCTCACAACTGGTGAAGGCTTGGTGGCTGCTACAAGCATTCTTGTTAGGGACTCTAAAGCTTTGGTGGCGTGTAGCCGTGCCTGAGCCCGAGAGCAAGCAATGGAGATTCGGGCAAATCTTAGCAGTCGTACTTCTAGTGTCGCCTGCGCTGTCTATGGTCGAAGGGTGGAATGACAGTGAGTTTCTGCGGTCTGCCCATTTTCTTCACGTTTCAAGGACCAGTTCTCTGACTATCACAACGTTACAGAGAACATCCTAGCATCACCAGAACAAACACCCACCAGCAGTTCAGTCTCCACAATACCACTGATCACATTACAGCAAGATGAGTCATCGCGAACGGATGCTACGACAGCAAATCGGGTAAGTCTGAAAGGTCCCAACTACGACTTCTACATTTACACCTCTTATTTGCTCCTGCTTTGGAGTCAGCATGGCTATCCTTGTCGTCGTTACTATTATGCCCGAGTCTCCACTGTCATACATTTCAGCTTTAGCTGGCGCCACCTCGCCTCTGTTGTTGATTGTCTATACGTATTTCCTCGTGCTAGTCTCTATTATCTTGAGCACTAATGACTCGAGTCGTCCTCGAAGGCGAAGTATACTATGGCTCCGGTTGTCCGAGACAGGCTATCGAAGGACGTGGCAGTTCGGAATATTCATTTTCTATTCTGTATTTCTTGCAGCTGGTGGCCTTGTCACGGGTTCATACCAAGCTAATATTGGCATGTTAAGATCCTCTCTTGTGTTGTATCCAGTCCTGGCAATTTATGACGAAGTACGGCTTTGGAAGATAGGTACAGATAATGGGACACCCTGATTGGAATAGGGAAGTTAGCTATGCTATATCAAGCTACGCAAATATCGCTCTACTACACATGCAATGCTCCTCTACAAAATCATTCGCCTTGATATACAAGGTCAAATTTTCCGAAACTTAACGATGGACCTCTACTAAAGACTCAAGCTCTGCCCTTCACTATAACCCACGCCGTCATTACGAAGGAGAGGACCTCGTTCGCAATACCATGCTATCAGTTAACTCCAGCATGAAGTCGATCGAGGCACCCAATACCACGTAATCGATTCCATTCCAACACTTAGGCACAGCATTGAAGATACTGAACCCCTGTTGCATGAGTTACGTGGGTGTGACAGTCATTCAAGTGCTGTAAGATGTTCCGAAAGTCACCAAGAGAGAGAGTGTCACATTCTCGCACTCACTGATCCAGTATTCTTAAGAGTTGGCGTCGTATTAAAATCACCTCTAGACTCTTTTCTTGACGACGGATTGGCTCCATCTTTGCATCATCTGCCTGAAACGTCGGATCTAAATTTTCGAAGCTAGTACAATCGCGCATGTCGCGAATCAGTGCGTATCAGAGAAGGATTGTTGCACTTGAATGAACACACTCATACAAACTCTTCAGCACAAGATGTGTCTTAACAGCATAGACCGATGGATTATCTTTATGGGAAAAATCCACCAGGGTTGCGCTGTACATAGATGTGCCCAAGGAATATTTTTGGAACAAGGATCCACCGACTCATAAAAGGGTACATCAAGGCTTTCTGGTATCTACTAGGCTTCTTATGCGTTGAAGAAAAGATCAAGAATGAGCAATGAAGCATTTACAGAGGTTCGAGCTCGTTCACGAGTTCATAGTGCTCTGAGGGGGACGTTTTGGAAAGTCGAGTTGCATGTCAAATCATTTCCGCAGTCAGATAGCTTCAAATCTGGTGATAATATCATGATAGACTTGCAGAGAGCAGAATCAGGACAACAGGAGAGGGACAGACACATATGCACGTTGGTTGTGCATTTCCGCAGAACGATGATTGTTTTACATTATCTCAGTAAGAGAGAGGAGAGACAGGTTGACTCGTGCTTTATGTATGTATCTCCTAGCTAGTGTTCGTAAGGTTACATGCATATATTCGCGAAAAGAGAGGTATTCCTCAATGCATCTACTCTAGCTCTTGGAGGACTGAAGAGAAAGCTTCTTGTGCTCCATCTCGTGTACGGGATGGTTTTGTGGGAGGGAAAAGAACACAGAGACACATGGGTCGATGGGTCAAAGTTTTCTTTTGGAAAATACTCTGCGTTAATAGGATGAGACAAATATTTAGAATGGGAAATGTACAAGTAGGAATTTATTTAGTCGTTTGAAGCCGAGCCTTTAGCATTTCTAGAGCCGTTGTGCAGAACATGTCGTAGCTTTGAACAGCTTTCGATTGAATTTTCCTCATGTGCTGAAAGCTCAGGCACTTCGATTATTGCGACCGCGAATTTATGTTTGCTTTGATGCTCGGCCTAGATTGACGTGCTTGTGAATCTTACAAGGCCTCGCCACCCAATCAACAAAAGGCATGAATCGGCGTGTGAAGATACTCAGCACATAGAAAATCCGGAAAGAAATGCAGCAATTTGGTGAGCTATTGGTAACAGACACAAGAAGGAGCGAAGCTGTAAGTTGTGGGTTCTACATGCTCAGCTCGAGGAGAGTACCTGATGACAAGTTCTGATTCCTCATGTTGAGAACAATATGATAATCTAGCTGTATTGTTTGGACGAGGTAACATGGCGGCGTACAAAGCACATTTTGGAGGAAGTTGGAGTAGGTAGATGCGCAGAAGATGATGCGTCATAACTGCGAGATGAATGTTCCAAGAAAAGAGGCTTGCAAACGAGTCCCGGGTTCGAAGTGTAACTTAAAGTGATCTAACAGAAGACATATTTACAAGCCTCACGAGATTTGATAGACGCATACCAAGTCTTTCGATAGCGCTGAAAGGGGACTGGGTCCACACCGTAGTTTCAGCTCGAATCTCGAGAGCGACACGCCAACACGAACATGTGATTGGCGAAGTCGGTTTTGGGACTGTGGAATGTGCAGGCAAAGTTGGATGAAGTCGTCTGAGGATGGAGACTGGGTGGATATTTATGACCTCCCCTGACATCGATCAAAATTATATGACATGACAAGATGTGCTATGTTCCATGGTTTGACTGAATGTTGGTGGTAAGACATGCACGGTGCGAAAATTGCTTTTGAAACCTTGTCAATGGTGAGTATGGTATAAAACGAAAGACATGCGGGAAATCATGTCTCATTTTCAACAAACCTTCCTGGCAACTCAGAGACCGCATGGGATGGTCGTCGAGCCATTTCGATGCACGCACCAAGCAACTACATTGTCAGGCTTTTTGAAAATAACGGAAAGAAAGGAAAGAGACATGGTGGGATAGGCTTGTTATTTTAGACAAATCCATTATAAAGTTTTGGAATAGTAGAAGTCCCGCTCTGCAGCGAAGAGAAGCTTTATAGATCCAAACGTACCCCGCTTCAGCCAATCACATCGCATCCTATCGCACCTGCTTAAACCCCACTTTTCCCAAAGACGCGCCTCTCAATTCTCGTCGCGACTCTTCGCTTCATCTCCTGATCCCATGCGACCTCTTCCTGCAACGCGTTTACATCTTGTATCGGTCCCAACGCATACTCAATCATCTGCATTAATATCTTAACCTCTAGCACGCTTTCCTTCATATTTTCATTCCCTCCTTCACGCACTTCCCTCAATTCTACCATGCTTAATCTGGTCGTCGATCTGGCACCGAACTTCTTGATTTGGCCGCGCAAGGTACTGTACTTATACTCGAGCAGCACCTTTGATGGCTTGTGCCCGCATGTGCGTTGTTAATTGAGACACTTGCGCGTTATGACAATCATTCTTGCGCGATATGCTGCTAGTCGCTGAATGGCGCTTTCGACAGCTCGTTCCACAGGTTCAGGTGTAGGAGGGGGTGTTGGTGGAGCGTGAATATCTTCGCTGGGATTCATCATGATTGGTGTTCGATATGCTAAAAGTGATGTAAATGTAGACAAGCGTTTGTAGCAAGCGTTGTATCATTTGCGCGGTCGTGTTTCCCTATGTTCTGTTTGAGAATGTGTTGGATGCTGTGCTTGTAAGGACAACTGTAGTGGCACTGTTCGATCTTATGTGTTTTTGGAGAAGAGGAGTGCTTGATTAGATAGAAAAGTTGTAATGAAAATGATGAAATACACGTCTCAATGAGATGAGAATCTTGGTACGGCGGCGTGAAAAAGGACCAAGGAAATGGTATATCGAAGCGGAAAACTAATACCAAACCAAACCATAGTTGTACGACGAGCCAACTAATCGAAGTACTCCCTGTAAATTTTCGATTAATTCCAAAACGGTCCAAAGTCGTCCATTTGGCTTAACACGCGACGGCGCGCTTCAGCATCCGGTGCGTTCCTAACAATACTGATAAAATGTTAGCGCATGCATCGATCTCCAATCTCCCACTCCCGTTCTCATGCATCATCCCCTTCGCCATATTAGCACTCCAGTACCAGTGAGAACTAACCATTCTCAAATACCCTACTCATCGTCTTCCTTACGACCCTGATCTTCTCCGCACCGTTCTTGGCGGCGATTTTCCCTGCCCGGTCGCATGCCACACCAGCGGCATGACCGGACTTTGAATAACGGATGCAGAAAGAGAAGATCGCGGAGATGCCACATACCTGACCTCACGGAGTTGACTATTTGCAGTATCGAGCACGTAGCCGATGATTGGGATGTCGTTTCGCACGTATGCAGAGTCCTTGAGGGCTTGAATGTCTGCCCGTATGGCTGTGTCGAGATCTCCAGTGTTGGATGCACAGCCTGAAAAGTATCAGAGGTATGAATGTAATGTAAAATGAGGGTATTGAGAGGAGAATTGCGGACCGGTATGCTGAAGCACAACAATCATACCCAGCCTCTTGGCTTGATCGGCGTAGTAGATGTTGTTGATGGTAGATCCAGTGCGTCCGCCCGCAGTCTTCACAACTTGAGTGGTTGTTGCTGAGAGGTTGAAGTAGCGTGCCGGGTCGATTTGAGGGTCAGTCTCATTGCATGATACTGTGTTGGGTCAGTTGAGCTTGGAAGCGAGACACTGATCCGTGGCGACGAACTGATGAGAAGGCTTCCAGTGGACGACGACATGGTTGGTAAGACGGTATGTAAGAAGTTTGTGCTCAGTCTGGGTAGTAGTGGCGAGTGTAGCAGTGGCGGGCTGTGTGCGATGCTACTTTCAGTGACCCTGGTCGACTCCATGCTGTGGGAGGCGTCCAGTGTTATATATCAAGCTTCAAGCCTACCGCTGAGGATGTTTCGTGATCCACTGCAACTTCTTACTTGCTAACTACACCTATTTCTCGATGATCTCATCGATCGCGAGCAAAGTCGATCTGCCTCGTCAGTCGGTAGAATGTTGAGCCCCATTCACTAATATCATTCGCCTTACTGGTGCAGTACCTCTCCTCGGTCACCTCTCGGTCGAGCCGGCTGACGCATCCGCTGCTTCCAGATATCCTCACGCCCGGATTGTGGTGTAGCATTGTAGATGCAGAGCCTTGACGAGCGTACATGAAAAGAAAAGAAATACAAGGGCACCTTACTAAGGTGGGATGGCCGTGTTTACTGAACACCTCTACTATGAAAATCATCGGCGAGGTATCTAATTGTTGCTGGTTGAGATTGCGGCGGCCGATGCATCCAGCCACCAGGAAGCGGCAATGTGCTTAATTGTAGACTAATGAAATTAGCGCGATGCCGATCTGGATTCCATCGAAACCCAAGCGATCGCATGTGGAAAGAGGTGATATAATTAAACGCAGCTTGCGTGCTGATAGGCCAGCACCCAGTGCTGTGGTAGCGAACTCGTGCGAAAAATGATCGGTCATTCGGCTTCAGCTCGGGCATGGAGGTCAAGAATGCCATGAGCAGCCACGATCCTGCGAACTAAAAGGTATGCTGTAGCCAATCACTCTTATACTAGCGCTAATTCGAACCATGTTTCAGACACCTGCATAAGGTGGTGCCCAGTCAGCTTGCCGATCACCGTCATCGCATGCGCAGGTCTCCCGAAGGTATGCGAAAAGGCCTTGTAGTCACCCATTTACGGTATGATTCATCAACGAAGTTGCGTTACTCCAACGGTAAACGACTGGGTTCAATGGAGCTGCAACGCGGTCCGGGTTAACGGTGCAGGCTGAGTATCAAAATCATGGCTGCGCCAACGTTGCATGCAAGACTCCCACCTAGTCCCACGGCTCTGTTCATCCTTCATGCGAAGCGAATGCACTCAGCAACATAATCTTGATTGAGATGTTTGATTCTTCTGGTTTGAAGTGATTGCAAATTGTTCGGCACTACGGCCGTCGGCATTGGCGCCCTCGAAGCGATGCCAAGGTCGTGCCGTACGCCTACGATATACGGAGATCGTGAAGCCGTACAAAGAATAATGTCACGTCCGGCAGTGCTCCGAGATTTTGAATTACTAAACTTTCGTATGCTCCACACCCACGCGAGATCGAAGCAGGCGTACGGCAGGATGCACCTCATCTGCAGGTAATGAAGCCATCGTGTGCCGTTGTTGGGATCCGTGGGACGACGACCCCGCTGATCCAGTTTGGGAAAAGCCTTATGCAAGTGCCGCGAAGAAGCAAAGGCAGGCTGACACACGGCTGAATAACTCACAGTGAGGGGATCAGGCACAAGTTGTGTTCTCGCAGCACTGTCAAGCCGTGATAGTCGCCACGTCGGCGCAGATTTCGGCATGTAGCTTTATCAATAGGGCGCTTTGGGAAATAACGGCGTGAATAGCGGCACCAGATGATATCATTCGGCAACGTCCCAAGCGAACGGGGCGTATGCAAAGATACGAAGAGCATATTGGCGGTCAGAATCTGGATGGCTGGCTGTGATACATCGTTGGTGTTGTAGAACAATGGCGGCACAGCGGGGAAGCGGGGAAAAAGTAATGGCGCAGGTGAAGGAGAAATTGAGCAATTCTAGTGTAGGGTCGCTAAAGCTATTTGACACTAGACACATGACAGCGGCTCATACGTTGAGCAACAACCGTGAACGTTGCTGACACGAGGGTTTGAAATGCGAAATAAGGTTCTATCTCGCGTTACGCACGTGGTGTAGCGGATGTCATGGGCTCAGATGCGAAGACCTGGCACCACATCACACTACGGCGGTTGTGGCGTTGAGGGATCGGTCGATGCCCAGAGTAGAATGACAATTTAGCAAAGCTGCCTCAAGTCTTTGCTGACAAGTAGGTTGGAAATGCAATTTTGAGCACTCTCCAAGTGGCTGCCACGGCGAAACGCGTTTAGTTCATGGTGTCAAGACAATGTACGCATGGCTTCGGCCGCCGCTTCGGATTAGCTCTTCGGCCGATAACCTCTCGCATATCCAAGAGGCAGTAGCGAGGCCCACGGCAGCCCGTCTATGTCTGATGAAACGGCAATGGCTAAAAGCGAAGGCTGTGAGGCTCACAACGTGTGTTCTGATGCTGACATCTGGACTAGCAATGCAACTGGACATGAAGATCTTGCAATCGCGTACAGATGCTGCAGGAAAGCACGTGATACGCCTTGTGAAAATGGCGACACTTCCTCAACTTCAGCGAGCGCAATCCAGGTCACTGTAGGCTGCAGATCTCGCCCGCTTCTGTCAGCCGTGCTCTGGAGTCGCACTGCAGCTCGCACTCCCGGGCATCTCAGCCTGTGACGTTGTACGTTGATGGTAAACAGTGTGTTCACTTGGCTCATCAAGGCATGCCGGCCTCGAAAAGGTCAAGGGACGCTCCCGACACAACGTGTCTCAACGCCCTCGCGGGGACGCCCTCGCGCTTGTGTGTTCGTCCTGTGAAGTTGTGACATCGTAACCTGGCGGAGCGCCACCTACAGCCTCTCGTGTCAAAACTCGCAACGGTACGGCTGGTTCGGTCGAGGTCGGTGCAGCGGGTGTGGTGTCATGCGATACCGAAACTTCGTTCTTCGACTGATATGGCGGTGGAGCTTCTCCATGCTCATCCAACCCTTCCTCGCGCCGACGGAATGCCGCTTGATTCCCTCCGTATCTTCCGTGCATGAACCTTCGAGCACCAACCCATCCTTCGAGATCTTGAGAAAGAGCGTTATGACCGCTCAGTCGCAGTTGTTCCTTCCGCCGCTTTCGTTGCTTGTGGAGCCACCATAGTAATGCCGCGATGAGCACGGCAAAAACGATGAGGAACAAAAAGTAGTAGTTGAACACGCTCTCGTCGCGAATGTGTTCGTTGCTGGAGTGAGTTGCAGCGGGGAGTAGACCCGGTGGGGTCTGCTCAGTGGACGTGCTGACGGTGGAGGACGTCATGTTGGAAACATCCAGCACCGTCGAAGGACTGATACTCTGACGGACTGGCATTGCCACACGGTCTGAAGTCATCGTTATTGTCGCGAGTGTCTCCGTGGGCAGCACCGTGCTCGTCATCGACGCCGGGCTCTGGGCAGAAGACACTTGGATGAGGCCCAGTAGCAGAGTAAGCTGGAGCATCTGTCGACCATAAGGCCGACTGGCATACATGCTGAAGAGGGTCCTATGTTTACATCCAGCAAAAAGGCACCGGAAGAAACCGAGCGGTGAACAGTGGAATACTGTTCAATGTAGCCTCGCTCGGAACGGAGGGAACTGCAGGAGGTGTGGAAGTCGCCGTTGCAAGCCGCTCAACGATCAAATCAGTCCATTGTCATGATTTAGAAGCCGATTAAAGACCTCGTAGTGCAAAGAGTCTACATGACGGCGACTGAGAGCAAGATGCGGTGTCGTGGTGAGATGCTCGCCGGAGGTTTCGGAACGGATGATACGCGGTGATCGTCCGCCAAGGCAGTGGCCATTGCGCCATGTCCATGCTTATTCACGATACCCTGATGTCCTGAACCGCGATTACTATTCCACCCACCCCGCTCCAACTTCGACTTCGACGTCTCTGACATATTCCATCATGGTCAAAGCCATTCGAGGTAAAACCGACTCCGACTTCCGCGTAGAGGGGATACTGACGTCCCCAGGTACGCTCGTCAAGTGCGACGCGTCCATCAAAGCTATGCTGGTCGACATCGACAGTAAGAACAACAACGAGTACATCATCGAGGAGCTGGACGAGGAGCACATTCTGGTCAAGGAGACCAAGATCAACGAGCTGAAAGCGCGACTGAACGATGTGAGTGTTCGGCAGATTCGATTGTATTCATTGTCTGACTAGTTGTAGATGATGCGGCAACGCCTCAAGGAGCCAGAAAGTTCCGACTCGGAGTAGAGCACTGGGTCCTCCAAGTGAACTGGCACTTCAAACTTCCGTATCGATCCCATTTGCCCCTCCGCACTCGAAACCCTGCCACAGAAGCCATCGCCGCTTACGACATGCCATTCTTCTGCGCAGCGCCCTCTTGAGCGTTCACCCATTTCGGCCTCGTAGGTGCATAAAGCTCAGCATCGACCTTATAGTTATCCAGGATGCTAGTGTCATCGAGGGTGCCAGCCTGCCAACGATCAGCGCTGTATCGACAATGTGGGAAGCTACTCATACCTTGACGATTAGCTTGCCAGGAAAGGTGGCGCCGGTGCGCCACATGGTTGATCCGCAGTCACCGCTAGATTCGTTAGCAAGGCAGGTCATTGAAATGAGGATACACATACCAGAAGTTGGAAACAATCTCGTTACCGCCATCGGCCACCTTCTTGTGCTGCTTGGGGCTACCCTGGGAGACCTTGAAACCCTCGTCGGAAAAGATCGAATTGCTAGAGTAGGTGCTGCCACTGATCTTACGGCAGTCAGAGCAATGGCAGAGGATCTACCCAAAGTCAGTACAGTGCGTCGTCTGGATACTGTACACATACGCTGGCCTCGCTGTTGCCCTGGACCTCGTAGCGGACGTTGCCGCACACGCATGAACCGGAAGGCATCTTGTTTGTGTAGGTCCAAAAGTCTCTTGTGGGGTAGTTGTGGTTGGAATTGGTGAATGCACTTAGGTCGAGGCTTGGCTGAAGATGAGCGCAGTGGTATGGAATGTCGATGGAGGGTACTGTCACAGACACATTGACTTTATACTGCGACTCTACCCCGCGATGTTGATCGCCGAAACCAGAAGAGATGCGCTATGCCAGGTCCCCTCCCGCCTAGACCCACCTTCCGACGCTGCTCGGACGACTGACGTGGGTACGGACTGACGGCATCATCGCGCGTGCGGCATCTTCGTTCGCCGAGGAGTAATGACCTCCAGTTGCTGGTGCAAATGCAGTGAGAAACATTGGCATAGCTCACTCCGGCTTACATGTATGCGCTGGACAAAGTCTAGAGCTATGTCATTTTGCGAGGTATTCCAAATCAAGCCTTGGATTTTCCAATATTCCCGATACGCCGAAGACGCCCATTTGCAGGGCAAATGCCCTTCCCGGTCGCATGAACCTCAGTCTGACATGATACGACGTACAAAGACTAGATTAGCAATCTCGATTATCCTGAGACTGTGTGCATCTCCATTGACAGCGCTTCAACAGACTATGCGGAGTGACGTACGACCAGGGTGCGGGGCAATTCCGCAACACCTGCTGCACGTGCTTTCGAGAGAGTTCCGTGTCGCGCTAAGCTGTGCGCTCACACCAACATTCACTCGCCGTTGCTTCGCTAGAGACATGACTATAGCGCACCCGTCCATGGAGCTCTCACAGCCCACAAATTTCTCTGTCGTCCCAAGCACCTGACGCTCGCTCAACCGATCATGGCCGCCCCCAATGTCTGGACGCAAATGAATTACATCCCTCCGCGCGGCCAATGCAACTACAAGCAATCCGTCCTGTCGCCGAAATGCCCGTGTCTGCGCTTCATGTTGCATCCGCTCAAGGTCCGTATTTCCTCGGCTTTGATGTATGTCGGCATACTCTCGGGCTTACTAACACCTTGCGTAGTCAGCGTCTTCTTACGAGTGCGACGGATGCAATCATCACGCGTCGTTTCATAGCATGGAGAATAAGAGCGAGGATGAGATTAGGAAGAAGTGGGAGCAGGAAGCGAGGGATAAGAAGGAGGAGGAACAGGAAGGGAAGGCGAGGCCGAAGAAGAGGGTGAGGGCGATCGAGTATCAGGACAGCTCGCGGGACGGCGAGCTTGCAGTCTATTTGGACGACTTTGTTCCGATGAGCAAGACAGCTGGTAGGCGTGGCGCATCTGCGAGAAAAGCACCGCTATCAAGGCAGGTCAAGGGGAAGAAGAAGGTCTCGCAGCCTGTTGAGGAAGAGGATGATGTCGTCGAACTTGATTGAAGGGTGGGTTTCTGACTTTGTGTTTGGCAAAGGCAAGGCGTTTGGAACTGGAATTTCTGATATATCGGCATAGCGACATGATACCCCGCGTCACATCGCAAGCAATAAATTTTACTCTTCTAAATCCTTTGCCCGTGTCGTAGCGTGAGCGCTCGAAGTTTGTCGCAATGCCAAGACCTGGTTCGCGCGAGCTTTATGCTGTGTCGCGACCCTCCCATCTTCCTTCACCCAACATTGCATCGCAAGATGGCCCGCGCTCGGAGATAGCCCCACCCCAATCTGGACTTCGTCGCTTCCCACATTTCATGCGACCACGCCCAATAACCCACCGACTTACCCATCTCCGCCGCAGCCATGGCGACACCCACGCCGTCCACCAACACGCCCTCAAAGCACCTCCCCGCATTCTCGTCCCCCGCCCCGCGCAGCGTCCCGCACACGGGCAACACCAACATGCTCTCCTATGACTCTCCGGCCGTGCTCAATATGCTCAACGATGCGAGCGCGGGCATGGGTGGAGTCGGTATGGGCATCAGCATGAGCGGCTTGGGCATGTCCAGCTTGGGTATTAGCGCGAGCGCAATGGGTCGCGCAGATGAGGCGGAGAGAAGTCGGAGGTTACAAAACATTCTTGAGGTCGTAGGAGGCAAGCCAGGGCGCGTGAGCGAGGAGGGTTTGCTTGCGCTGTGCAAACGACTGGGCGTCCAGGTCGAGAAGAACACAGCCGAAGCGCATAGCTGGATGCTCTTGATTGGAGATGAGGCTGTGTGCGACGTGACTTTCAAGAACGACGAAATATCCAGCGTCAACCTACAGACAGGTCTTGATGGAGAACAGGAGAGTCTCCAGTTTGGACCTACGGGGTCGGAGATCCTGGTGCGGAGCTTAAAGCCGCTACCAGGGCAGAGCAAGATCAATGTCACACTTGAAAGATTTGCAGAGAACTTGGATAAGCTGTTGAGTCTGGACAAACTTGGGAATCCGCAAAATGGCGGAGTGAGCTGCTACAACGCCATCGCTGGCGTGTACACCAGCTTGCGCAAGCTGTTTGAGCACGAGAAGAAGATGGCACTGGCTGTGCTGGAAGCAAATACACCTCAAAGAAGTCACAAGGCAGAGAGAGAAGTTCTTTGCAAAAAGAGCGGTCGGCCGAGGCTCAACGGTGGCTCATGCTTGGGACTGAGCTTGGAGTACTGGATGGACCGGCGGCATATCATCCACAGAAAAACCCTTAAGGAAAGCGACAAAGGCAAGGGGAAGGAGGACGGCAGCTCCCAGCCTATTGGCACATATCCTGAAGACGATGACCCTGAGACCAATCGATTGTATTCTCTGACCATCGAATGCGAGTCTTCACCTTCGACACTGTATAATCCGATACGCATCTCCAACGAGTGGATCAGCGACAAGATTGAGAAGCCAACGGACGCCAGCGATGCGAATGCTACCATCGACAACATACTCCTCGATACGCCCTCGATCGACTGGCAAGATCCGAAACCCACCTATCTGGAACCTGCGGCACCTACCGAAGAAACTATGGATTTGAACTCTACACCTGGTCGATTGCCCAACATACGCTTCGTCGCCAAGTTCAATCCACCGCTTGTTGTACCATTTGCAATTCACATGCAGCTCTATCAGAGCGTCGGCATCGAGCCACGACCCGAGGACTTCCGCCCCACAACATTCGTCGGCCTAGCTCTTCGCCCCGGCGAGATCGACCCAGGCATGATGGGTGCCGCAGAAGCCACACACGAGATACGCAGCTCACGCTCCGTCCTGAGCATCGATGCTGATGGTAAGGAGAAAGAGCAAAAACACAATATGAGTCTGTATCTCCCGAAGATCGAATACAGCCGCACGCTCGAAAGTCTGCCCTTTTCACATCCAAAGCAACTCGTCGAAATCCTTCCCACCCTCCGACAATACGCTTTCACAACATCACTCTTGCGAAATGCGTTTTACGAGAAGGAGGTCAAGGACGCACCAATAAACGCGTCGAATCCGCTCTCCCCGCCGCAGACACCACAGCCCAGCAACCACGATGCAGACGCCGTCCAAATCGATATCAACCTCTCCTACACGCCCCCAGCACCACGTCTAACATTCTACATCCCTCATCCATCCTCTCAAACACCCTCTCAAACAACTTCGCCCTCTCAACAAGACTCCTCAATCACGAATCTCCTTTCGAATCTTCTATCCCCAGACTCGTCATCTCCATCCCGAACCTCATTGGCAATCACCCTCGACATCCATCCCAATGCCGAAATCGCCATCCAGGACCAAAATATCGTCCCCATCCCCGCGGCCAAGGACGACGGAGACGTGGATATGGATGCTGCGGAGCGCGTCGATGCGAGAGTGAAGCGGTTGGGCAAGGGGTTGGAAGTTGTTGGGGATGTTGGGGTGTGGGGGGAGTGGATTCGAGGGCAGGTTTAGATAGGGTAGTGAGGTGGGAAAGTGGTGGATCAGATGGATGGAGTGAGCATGAAGAATTGTGGCGGCACTTGTCATACCCACCCCACTTTGAGCAGGTGCCGGGGCTTAAGAATGTAGATTTAAGGCGGATGCACATTTGTGTCACAAGCTAATCAACCATCTTGGAATACAAAACTCCTAGATGTGTTCAACACGTCTAAATTTTGCAGTCATTGGAGTATTGCCTTCGCGTGCCAATGTATGTTCTGCGTGGCTTTTGCTCAACAAGGGAGATTGCAAAAAGGTTTGGAGGTAAGGATGATCGGCGGCCTCGCACTATTGCTTTGTCAGGACGCAATGGAAAGCTCCGAATGGCGCAAATGGTGGTAGGAAAGTGGTGTGGAAGCTGCAAACCTCTTGAGGCTGAGTAGCTAGCTGGAGCTAAAGTGCTTCTTTCGTGAGAGCCGCTATTGCATCACTTTAATCTCATCGTCGTGCCTGGTGTGAGCGATGGTGTCAATTATTGAGGAGCTTTGCAGTCGATGCTTCTTAGACTCATACAAAAGCCACACGCGGCTCATCTGTCTTTGAGAATGATATCAGCTCGCTATAGCACGCTGTCAGAGTATATGGCCTGGTGATCGTGGTGGCTAGCTTCAATTATAGGATAGTCAACAGATTCTGGAATATAGAATCATCAGTCGAAGGTGCTGCCTTTACATCGAAAGTTCTTAGTGTCTTGTTTTGACAATCATTGTGTTAATTTGGTGAGCTCTGGGCGCCATCGTTGCCAAATCTATAATGTGGCCTTCATACATGTATTCATACTTATCAGTACAGGAGTCGAGAGGGAAACGGGAAGGAGGACTAGACGGTGGTAACGACCACGCTAGTCTATGTACGGATAAGAGGATAAGTGCTATAATTAGAACTCGTCTTCCACGCATATCACGTGCACGATGCGTACTCTCAGCCTTGCAGTAGCTGCACTCTTCAGCCTGGACGCTTGCCCATTATGCCACTTCCTCCTATCTTTGTCGCTAGCTTTTATATGTGGCCAATCAAGTCTTGCTGTCCACCAATATGGACCCGCTCAGCGTCACAGGTAGCATCGTTGCGATTCTCCAGCTCTCCGCTAAAGTTCTGGCGTACCTAAACGACGTCAAAGATGCCTCGAAGGACCGTGCGCAGTGCGAGATCGAGATGTCAAACCTCTACAGCCTCCTCGTCAGCCTGAGAAGTCGCTTGGAAGAAGGTAGCGCCAGTCAGCCATGGTACACCGCTGTGCGAGCCCTCGCAAGCGAGAACGGACCGCTCGACCAGTACAAGCAAGCGCTGGAAACGCTGCAAGCTAAGATGATCGACGGTGGCCGATTGAAGAAAGCCGGCGAGGCTTTGATGTGGAAGTTCAGGAAGGAAGAGGTCATGAGCGTCCTAGCTCGGATAGAGCGATTGAAAACGCTAGTCGGCGTTGCGTTAGAGTTGGATCACTTGTGAGCTTCAGTTCTAGGGATATGCGGCAGGAAAGCTTACTCATACAAGCAAACTCTCCCAAGCTATTAAGGACGAGACCACTCAACTTCGAAAGCAGGTACCAGCCATCCAGTCCGGAGTAGACACAATCCAACAGCACCACGACTCAACAAAGCACCGCGCGCTGTTAGATTGGATATCGTCGTCAGACTACCCAGCTCAGCAATCAGACATTATAAGGCGCAAGGAAGAAGGGTCAGGACAATGGTTTCTAGACGCACCTGAGGTGTCACGGTGGCTCGATGAGGCTGGGGCAACTCTCTTTTGCCCTGGTATTCCTGGAGCTGGCAAGACCATGATAGCAGCTATTGCGATCGACCGTTTGCTAGGCACAGCGCAGCCGAGCTCACACAGAGTGGCCTACGTGTACTGCAACTACAAAGCTCGGGATGAGCAGGACGTGTTCTACTTGCTGGCAGCCATTCTAAAGCAGCTGGTGTCCGGTCAACCCTCAGCAGTGGAGCCTATAGAATGTTTGCATCGAAAACATGCTGGCCAGGGAACCAAACCTTCTCTTGACGAGATCACCGAAGCGCTACGAAATGTACTTGACCACTATCCTCACGCTTATATAGTGATTGATGCCCTGGACGAATGTCTAAATGATACCCGTCGCCAGCTTATCGCAAGACTCAGCGATCTTCGAGCAGGAAGAGATGTTCGTCTAATGGTAACAGCGCGGTTCATGCCAGATATTGAAGTTGCCTTCAGAGCAGCGCTGAGGCTGGAAGTGCGGGCTAGCAGAGAAGACGTGAAGCGCTACATCACCAGCCAGATGTACCGACTCCCTACATGCGTCCAGCGTGACGCAGCGTTGCAGGAAACAGTGTTGCTGAAGATAACAGATGCAGTGAATGGCATGTGAGTTGATTCTCATCTCAGGCGCTAATTTATATTGACCAGGTCTAGGTTTCTTCTTGCTCGCTTGCATGTTGACTCGCTGCTAGACAAGAGGACGACAAAGGCTATTAAGATGACCCTCGCGAAACTTACAAAAGGCGCAGACGCACTCAACATTGCGTATACGGAGGCTCTTCATAGGATTGAAGGCCAGCCTACAGGTGATCACGAACTAGCCAAAAGGGTCATAACGTGGATTACGTTGGCGAAGCGGCCGCTCACTACTACTGAGATATGTTGTGCTCTTGCAGTAGAGCCTGAGGAAAAAGAGCTAGATCCCGACAACGTACCCGATACCGAAGACATAGTGTCTGTCTGCGCCGGCCTCGTCCTTGTTGACCACGAAAGTGCAGTCGTTCGCCTGGTACATTACACGGCGCAGGAATATTTTGAGCGGACTGGAGATACGTGGGTCCCCGACGGCCAGCTACATATTGCCAGAACTTGCCTGACGTATCTATGCTTCGATGCCTTTCAACACGGCGCCTGCTCCACTGACAAGGAGTTTGAGGAAAGATTACAGAAACACCAGTTCCTCGACTACGCAGCAAGGCATTGGGGAAAGCATGCAAGAGCAGTAGAGGTCGAGATTGTTGATCTGATCCGCATGTTCCTCAACTGCGATTCGCTGCGCTGTGCCATGCAGGTCCGGCAAGTTCCCGTTGTCAAGTACGACAGGTACAGCAGCCATTATCCCACAATTACACCTTTGCACGAGCTAGCACACTTCGGACTCGCAATTACAGCCGGAGAGCTTGCGTCTGCTACACCAGAGTCTTTTACGATTATGTTGAATTTCGAGTACGGCTACAGCAACTCTCCTTTGTCAGTGGCAGCCGTACAAGGGCATTGTGAAATAGTGAAGATGCTGCTCAATTATAAGGCTTATGATAATGTGCAGCGTAAAAAATCCGGCAGCGCACTCCACTTAGCTGCAGCTAACGGCCACGAGCAGGTAGTTAGGATCTTGCTAGATAATGAGGCCAACGTCAACGCGTTGAATATTTTCTACGACACCGCACTACACGCAGCTTCATCTAGAGGCCACGAGCAGGTAGTGGAAGTACTGCTCGACTACAAAGCCGATATCAACGCGCAAGATGAATGCTACAGCAGGGCACTAATCTTGGCGTCAGCTAATGGCCACGAGCAGGTAGTTAAACTACTTCTCCACCACAAGGCTGATGTTAACGCGCAAGATAAACACTACGGCAGGGCACTACACGGAGCTTCAGCTAATGGCCACGAGCAGGTAGTTAAGATACTACTCGACTACAAGGCCGACGTCAACGCGCAAGATGAACGCTACGGCAAGGCACTATACGTAGCTTCAGATAAAGGCCACGAGCAGGTAGTCAAGGCCCTGCTCGACTACGGGGCCGACGTAAATACGCAAGGTGAAACAGGTAGCGCATTGCAGGCAGCTTCAGCTGCCGGCCACGAGCGGATAGTTAAGATCCTGTTAGAGAACAAAGCCGATATCAGCACGCAGGGTAGACACTATGGCAATCTCATGCACGCGGCGGCGTACGAAGGAAATACAGAGCTGCTCGGCGTACTACTTTCACACTGTGACATCTCACAGCTCCAAGATTACTATGGCCGGACACTGCTATGGTGGGCTGCAGCTGGCGGACATGTCGCCACCGTAGAAACACTTGTTCATAAGCACAACATGGACCCACAAACGACTGACAATTTCAGACGGAAACCTTCCTGGATAGCTGCGAAGAAAGGCCATGGCTCAGTATCGAAATTCCTCCAGGGATATGGCGGAGAGCCGGACATAGGGCAAACAGCTGCACCCGACGTGCGTCGCGTCCAAGTAGGCTTAGCATGCGATGTCTGCACCTCTAGCATCTCGTTAGGTGTTCCTTATTACCATTGCGTTCATTGCTCTGGTGGAGACTGGGATTTATGCGACGACTGCAGAAATTGTGGAGCCACTTGCATGGACACGACCCACGTGTTGGTCAAACGGAGAAGATAATAGAATCCGATCAAAGTCCACGAGCTGGACATGGAACAATCACACATCACAAGGATCGTCATCCATAACCCCGACCAGTAAGTTAGACCTCCGCATTCGTATACTATCAAACTGACCAAACATAGCTGCTATTCGCCAGTCTCGGCACAAATATCTGTATCTCCAACCCACTCACCACACGCAAACAAGACGACGCATTGCGCTGAATCTAAGTCAATATGCTTCATTCGACACCGGGAGCGGGCAATATTTGCTGAAGACAGAAAAATCCGGCCATGTAGCAGCGTCAAGACATCTTCCGAATCCGTACTTCCAAACCCATCTACGTAGTGCAACGCGATAGACATGATACCCTCCGTGCAGCTGCGCTACAACCCTTTCTAATAGCACAAAATCATTCCAAAAGCTAATTTGATCTTCGTACACTCCCGGCTTTGCTGAAAGCGCATGTAACGATGCCACAGAAGCTAGTGGAACAGCAACCTGCACGCGACATATGCGATCTATTTATTTAGCGTAAACTCCAATTATCTTGATTTGCTTGGTCCACATGAAACAATGCAAAAGTAGTGCTCCAAGAATAAAAATGCAATGAAACATTAAACTTAATATTGCGTTTGATGAGTGGTTACGTGAGCTGAACGTCAGATCCGGAGACGCATAGGACGTTCTAGTGATTGAATAAGCTTCTGATGTGATGTGTAGTAGCAGCATCATCAGCATTCAAGACAAACCCCACATCACTACTCAGCAGATTCAAGTCAAGAACAAAGGTTGAAGGTGTCTAATTCTCTCATTCATTGCGCGTGTATGTAACTACATGGCATTCATTCCATTCATGCTAATAAAAACTCCCGCTGCACAGTGCAGAATAGAGGTATGAGGTGATGTGGTGGTGGTGTGGTGATGTGATTCGGTGATGATGGTGTGAAGACGTGGATTCAGCCCGACTTCCAAGGCAGTTTAAGTCAATCGATCTAAAAGGGTACGAAGAGGGGGTATGATGACGCGAGAAACGATTTACGGCTTGTTGACCTCGACAACCATCTCGGTCTCGACAGCCTCGGCCTTTTGTGCGAACCTCGCAACGTCAGCACCCTCGACCTTGCCGAACATGGTCTCGGCAATTATGCCGGTGATCTGATATGGGTCGGCGTTGGACGCGGGGCGGCGGTCCTCGAAGTAGCCCTTGTTTTCCGCGGCGACGGCGCGGGGAATGCGGACGGAGGAGCCGCGGTTGGCGACGCCCCAGGTGAACTTGTCGTACGACGCGGTCTCGTGCTTGCCGGTCATGCGGAGCTGGTTGTCTGAGCCGTAAACGGACATGTGCTCGGCCTGGCGTTTTGACAGCTTCTCCATGGCAGCCTCAATGGCCTTCATGCCACCCTCAGCACGGGTCTCGTTGGTCGAGACGTTGGTATGCAGACCAGCGCCGTTCCAGTCGCCAGGGATGGGCTTGGGCGCGAAGGTGACCTTGGCGCCGAACTCCTCAGCGATGCGGTGGAGGAGGAAGCGCGACATCCAGAGCTGGTCACCGAGAGAGATGCCGGGGCAGGGGCCGACTTGGTACTCCCACTGCGCAGGCATGACCTCGGCGTTGGTGCCGGAGATGGCGATATCGGCGTACATGCAAGCCTTGTAGTGAGCCTCAACGATGTCACGGCAGAAGACCTTGCCGGTGCCGACACCGCAGTAGTACGGGCCCTGGGGAGCAGGGAAACCGTTCTTGGGCCAGCCATATGGCCAGCCGAACTCGTCGAGAAGAGTGTATTCCTGCTCGAGACCGAACCAGAAGCCGTGCTCGGCGTGCTTCTCGAAGATCAAGTTGGCGTCGTGGCGGTAGTTGTATGCGTTGGGCGAGCCATCCGACATGTACGTCTCGCACATGACGAGGACATTGTCGCCCAGACGGAAAGGATCGGGGAAGTATGAAACGGGGCGGAGGTAGACATCCGAGTTGTCACCGGGTGCCTGACCCGTTGATGAACCGTCAAAGTTCCATTCTGGGAGGTCTTTGATGCTCTCGACCTTCTTGTCGAGGGTCTGCAGGTGCTGTTAGTATGCGCTCATAGCGTGGGTGTTTGGCGGGGTGAAATGGGTGCGTCCGCGGGGCAGCTTCCGATAAGCATCGCAAGCCACCAGCCAGATAAGGAACAGAAGCAGGTGCGATTGGCGCGCATGAGGTCATACAGAACGACCAACGTGCTTGCGATGGCCAATTGCGCATACACCTCTGAGATGTGTATCGTGGTGCAAACTACGCCCGGCGGCCGTTCCAGCCTGAAGCTCGAAATCGAAGCTAGCAGCCCAGTACGACTCCGCGGGTGCGTGCATAACCGCCAGTGTGAAAGCGTGGGATGTGAAAATGCTTACCTTGGATTTTGAGCGAAGGCCGTTGGAGCCGTCTATCCAGACATACTCGGCCATAACCTTGCCCTTCTGGGGCAGGTCGAGGTATTTCTTGAGCTGTAAATCGCGCATTAGCAAAATTCGCCGGGACACGCGAGCAGGCGCGACTCACGTTCGCAGCATTGGAGATGATTGATGATCCCGCCTACAATTCTGTTAGCGAGTGAATTCTCGAAGAGGCCATGGTATAGGCGGTGGTCGTGTGACATACCATGACTGTGGTTTGTGTGTGGTATTAAGTTGGAAAGGAGTACTGGTGTTTGGCGGCAGGAGAAATGTCCTGGAGGGGTAGTTATATGGTGAGGGGAGGGAATGTACGTGAGTGTGGAGAAAGATAAGGACGCGCAGGCTATCTTATAAGAACAGCCGGGTCAAGTTAACTGTCTCGGTCTGTGGCGGGGCTAACTCTGGTGAGATAAATAATTAGGCTGGCCCTGGCCAAGAGGCGTCGCCGAACTGCTTCCGTGGGATGAAGAAGCAACGCAGAGCAATCGCTTCACGATGCTGGCTATTGGTTCCGCCGGCCAGCCCACTCTCCTAGTGCCGCTGCTGTTGAACCGCACGTCTGGATGGCTTGCCCAATCTGTGCCCCCAAGAATGTGCTGATGTGAATTACTATTTCCTTCTTTGTTGCAGACCATGCAGCGTGGCTCTCCGCTGACGTTCCACAGAAAACGACGAATGCGGTTGGCTGCGGCTCGGAACCGCACAGCCTCAGCTGGTTCCGACATTGACCGCTTTGTCGCTGGAAAGCGTCGCGAACAGGAGCCATGAGTCTAAAATTACACATTCAATAGCAACGTATTGGTCATGGAATGCATTGCCTTCAATTGCCTCACGATGCGCACACACCGCTCCACTCTTCACAGTCATAGGGCGCTATCAATGAACTCAGATTGCTTCCGAAACGGCGTGGTGCCTGTGCACGGAAGAACTTGAACCCTGAGGTCGGATGCATCGTGCAGCTCCTGCATGCGACACAATCTGGAAGTGGTGCTACCTGGGGAGGCGTCGCCGTGGGTCTGACGCGGTAAAGATAAGGCCAGCCAATAGCCGCCGTTCCAGCGACTCGGCGCCTGTCATCCGAGGTCTGAGTGACGCTCCAAAACGTTTTTTGTAGTCACAACAACCGCTGCCGATCGCGTTTAAGCAACAGTGCCGAAGTGTTGACCGTCTTGAACCTTGGTCGCAGGTCGAAGGGCGTGCAACTCGGCCAATATCGCGTTCGGCCTTCCAGAAGGTTTCAGACGTCTGGAAGCCTGCCTGAGGTAAGCTGCCCAGGCACGGAGGCTCCCCTGCACTGCTCCACAGTCATGCTGCAGCGCCCGCAGCGCCCGCCTGCAGACAGCCAAAAGCAATTGCGCAACCGCAGGCGTTGTGAGGTACCTGTACATTGCGGCGAATAGCAAGTGATGCATATGTAAAACGCCGCCATAATAGAAAGCTGCACATCCTTTCCCCCATTTCTCCACTTCTCCGAACCCCACGGGTTTGGGTAACCATTGCACTCGCCGCGATGGCCAGCCCGACGCTGTCGAAAAAGGCCGCATCGCGATGTCGGCACGGTACAATATCGCGCAGAGACGTTGGGGCTTTAGCGGGGCGCCCGGGCCTGCAGCAGATCAGCCAAGATTGCGGCCCCTGTTTCCAAAGATAAGCCACACATTGTTACTCGATTCGCAAACGTAACGCGGGCCGTCGCTGAGCGCCCGCCAGAATGCATGTGTTGTACACCCTCGCAGCTGCTTCAACACATCAGGAAAACGTGCAAATAATCACTCTGAACCGGTTCGAAAGAGTGATAGATTCTCAGATATTGCAGTTGATGATCAGGCTGGTATCCGTGCGCGTGGCGGTGTCATCGCCCTCTTTGGGCATGGCGAAAGAACTGTTCCACGTGCGGTAAGGGCGTAAGATATGCTTAATTTTCCCCAGATCAAGGCTTGCTGACCAGGGAACCTCTTCTCAGTGGTAGAGGTGGTCGGCGTCATCGGCAGACGTGGTGCTGAGCCACTGTCTGCTCTCACCGGAACCGCGGGTATGATAACAACTGTAACACCAGCATATCCGCTTGATCCAGGTCGTGATTGTCTCGAAGCGTCAAGGGTTGTACGTTGTGGATGGTACCAAGTGCAGGTCTGAATTTACATGGATATCTTCAACGAACGCGTCCCCGACGCGTCGGCAAGACGAGATGTTCCGGTCGGGGACGACCATTCACAGACCAGCAACAGAGTCCCTTATCCCACTTCTGCATCATTGACGACATGCAGTAGCAGCGGCTTCGGTGCTGTGGCGAGAGCGGTTGTACCTGCAGCACGAGGCTTGCGCAACGTTGAGCCCGGAACGAGACGGAGAGATCTGGGGACGCGGCCAGTCTGTCGGAGGCTAAGTATTTCGGGACGGGGCCAGCGGTGTGGTAAATCTGGGGTTAGCTTATCAGAAGCCTGGGCTGACTGGCAGTGGCTCCATGATGCTCCTGTTCTGCGCTGTTGAAGTGTTAGTCATCGGGATTAACAAACCCCCATACGGCCACCGGCCGTCCCCTCGCAACATAATGAACGAGGCTTCCTGCATCTACATTAAGTACGGGAAGGCAGGGCGAGATGCACGCCAGAGGTGACGTGCGTCTTGGCGGTTGTTGAAGTACGTATACCTTGCGGACGCCAGCTACCGCACGATGAGTGCTGACCAGGAGATAGCCGGCGCGTGAATAAGTCATGATGTCGATTGTCTTTACTTCTACGAGAACCAGCTCGTCAAGTATCATTTCCTTTTCCCCAGGAAATTCGCTGCTTCCACTGGGTGAGGTGGCGATCGACACTGCGCCTCCTTGATCGAGTCCATTGTTGTCTCATTAAAGCCAATAGTATCGCCATCCTCGATTTGCCAAAGAAGCGGAGGATTGCTTATTTCAATCGAATTGCGAGCTTGACCGGCGAATGCGCAGTTGGCTAGGCTGATCTGGGCGAGACTCAGTCGTATTCCTCGTGGCAGACTAGCGCCAGATTTATGCCTCCGGGAAGATGGCTTTTGCAATTTCCTAGGCAACATGTCGCTACAGTGGCTAATGGCGCAAAGCGTAAACAGGTCGTGCCTGATGAGCACGTCCGGACACAGACGAAGTGCACTTAGGCACCCGCCAATGACGACGGACCAACTCCTGAAGGTAGCCATGGCAACTACTGGAACTCGTACTTCTGCGGAGAGAGGAGTCTGTAATTCTCTTACATCGCCGGCCCTATGCCCTGCTATCAATGGGCAACCGACTAGTGTACTTGGTAAGGTGTCGAACGTCGGCTGTTCGGAAACCGTGAAAATTGCGCAATTCGGATTGAGCAGTGTCGGTAGTACCGGCAAAGACTTCTCGCCATCGCAAGTTTGTAAGACAGTGAGAGAAATACTGCTCACTCTGTTAGTGATGGCATATGATGCGGGGTTCTCCGAATGTGTGAGGCACGGCTTCCCGGTACTCGCCACAACATGACCAATTCCGACGGTGGTTCTGCAACCTAATTGAAGCCTATGCAATTGAATGCCCTCTCTTTCGTCGAAAAGAAGCATTGTCTAGGAGTGTTGTCATGGAGCGAAGTTGAAGTGAGGAAGGAAGCTTGGGATGCACATGACCTGGAGCCAATCAGAGCCGCCCATGAGGTAACAGTAATCCAAGAACGCACTTTCCTTCCTTGTCGGGATCAACACACTTTCATCGTGCATCTCACAAACATCATACGACTGGTTTTCCATGCTATGTTCGCAACGCTCGCAAGCCAGGGATAGAAAGTGGGCGACGTTCATCGACTGTCTCGGCAGCACTTACGCACCGCGCCACAACTAATTGCAATCCATCAACAATAGCCACGGAGAAAGGCACGCAAGCAAGAGACGGAAGAGCCTGGGATGCCAGAACAAGACAGCAGACACGAGAGCAAACGAATAAAGCAAAATACTGCCGACGATTGTGCGACGCTGACTGCGCCGTGGTTGCAAAGTACAGGGACCTCGTTTCAATTTTTTATCTACACGCCCGAGAACTTGGTCGGGAGCTTCTCTGCAAGCCCCTGGCTGTCTGAATCCATCTCACGTTGGCAGGCACCGCTATCATCTAGTGTCGGCTGAGGCACAACAGGATCATAGTCAGTGTTGCCGTGTAAAGCTACATTGTGCGCGACGAGGGTTGGCCGCTCTACCCCAACTGCTCAGGGTGGCGAGGCGATGCAATTGATATGACTTTGAGCGTCATGAGAGACCATCCGAGCGTCGTCTCACCAGGACAGCGCTTTCAGGAGTTGTGCTGTGCAGCAATCGGACGCTCTTGCTTGCTTCAGACACTTATCGGGTCCTTCACGACCTCTGCGTTGAGAGGCATTGTTACTATCAACAGAAAACTTGGAACTATTTGTCTCGAACATCCGTTGTCTCCGCAAGGCCGAGCTATCGGGAAGCATGTGCCACAGAAACGACACACAGACTTGCTCAAGCCGCTGCGGCAATTGAAAGGGCCACGCAGTGTACGAGCCTTGTGTGTCTTCTTGATAACGTCAATACAGATGATGGCAGAACGGCAAAAGGCGTTTTCAGTTGGCTTCTACTCAAGGCGTAATAGTCCCATTCAGCCTCGAGGATGCTTTCGGTGCATTTGCCATACCCGTGGGGATCACAGATGGTTTATGAGAGCCATATCGAAGACGCCCCACTTAGTGAGCTGCTCCCACACGAGTGCTTCCAGCTCCCGCACATTTGGGTCCTAGTCGTTCAGCCTCTCGGGCACAGGCATGCAGCCAGTTTTCGGCGTCGTGGACTTGCAAGACAAGACAATGCCATACATGCTGGCGGAGGTGAAATATCGCCAAACAAGGTATCAACTAGGCTCGCATGCGATGTGGCTGTTGCTGCTGACACTGACCCTAGTCGCTACTCAGTGCCCCGCATCTCAGATTAGGTCTGTCATCCCCATCACTATTCCCTACTCACCTTCTACACAATATCCTCATCACACATCTACCCTCTGATCTCAGCCTTCCACAAAGCGTACGCAAGATGCACCATCAGCCTCGCCAAGTTGGTCGATAACGGCCGTACGCCTTATCTCCACAACCGCATAAGATACAAACGAGTCGGATAGAATGTCTAATCGAAGCATGGAGTTCTGTGACTTTTGCATAGAGCTCATTCGTCTTATGGTAGCCACTGAGGACACTAGTCCGGATGGTTGGATTCCTCTAGGAGAGCACCCGGAGAAAATGTGCAATTTCTGCCAACGTCTCATGGAGGAGCTGCAGCGTCAGCTGCCAGATAGCTTTGAGCCTCTAAATACGGCTTCTCAGCACCTCTGGTTCGATCGAGCTATGTACACCGGGCCTACCCATACTGTCTATTACGCTCAAGTCGCTTTCCTGACAGTACGTCGAGAAATGGCGTACAAAGACCCTATAGCAATCGCAAGGTATGCTTTGTGGGTAGATCGTACGAGTATGATTATGCCTTCTGCGCATTCCATTTCAAATTGTTGACACATTACCTAGGCGAATCAAAGGATAAACGGTTCTCTGATCGCGCCCCTATCCTCAGTCCCGGCATGGATGGAATTCGGAACCAGGTTCAATCCTGGTTGAACAAGTGCAGCTCCGACCATCCTCATTGCTCGATTGACCGAGAAGCAAAACTACCCACCCGTGTGCTGTCGCTTTCTGAAGACTTACAGGGCCTCAAGATCAGACTAATAAAGAGCAAAGCCTCTAGAGGAGAGTATTGTGCCTTGAGTCATTGCTGGGGTCCTGCTGACAAGATACCCCTGCGGACCACAAGCAATAATCTGCAGCAGCATCTGTTCGACATACCTTATAAAGAGTTGCCCCAGACGTTTCAAGAGTCAGTTACCTTGATTCATAGCCTTGGCTTCAAATATCTATGGATCGATTCACTCTGCATCTTGCAAGATGATCAAAGCGACTGGCAGTCAGAAGCAAAGGAAATGCGGAACGTTTACCGCAATGCATCCCTCGTGATAGCTGCGTCGGGTGCGGCGGATTCCAGTCAGGGCTTGTTCATTCAGAGCCGGCCGCATGCACTTGTCACAAAACTCCCTTTCGACATACATGATGAGACCAAAGGCTACTTCAATGCTGCCCTGATACCCTGGTCGGGAGAAGATATGCCTTATCGTGGGGTCCTGAACACAAGGGCTTGGGCCTTGCAGGAACGGTACCTTGCACGACGGTTCCTTGCGTTCATGCCAGGTGGTGTCTCATGGATGTGTGACAGCATAAAGCTAAACGAACGAGATGAAACCACTGACCATGGATTTCTGGAAACTTATTCTTGGAATCTATTGCTAGAGTCGTACACGCGTCAGAAATTGACATATCCAGCAGATCGATTAGAGGCATTACGTGGTATTGTGACCGAAATACAAGAGACTAGAATGGAGCAGTTCGACTTCCGTTATGGGGTATGGAAGGACACTTTCCACGAAGACCTTCTCTGGGTACCAGCGAAGCGCGATTTATCGAGCGATGTCTTCAATTTACCAACATGGAGTTGGGCAGCTACTGGGGGTGCCAAGCATTGGTGTCGAAGCTTCGTGCCACGGGAAATCCTACGTCTGCCTGAACTTCTCGAGGCCAATGATTCTGGATCTATGCATACCAGTGGACATATGACCAAAGCTTTACCAGTGCTTCAAACGGTCCCTAAACAGCTTTTCGAGCGTTTCTCTGGATGGCCGGATGGCCCTGCGCCCTATGTTCTGGAGTATCGCTTTACGTACTACGAAAGCCTCGCTTCGACATGCAAAGCTTGCTCCATTGTTGGTGGCCCTAATAGCAGCATCCTAATGGGAATAGCTATCTTTGACCGCATAGACCCAACACCTCATGCGCAATACTTCTTCATAGCCTCCACGTTTCGGAAGAAAAGTACCAAGAGAGTAGAGAAGCAGTGAGTTCATATCGAGCTACTACAAAACTTGGACTGACGATGAACAAAGGGACAGTGACTCAAACAAGCCCCAAGTAAATGACAAAGACACGGCGGCCTATGATATTGAGCAATATGAGGGCGAGATACTCGCATGGGACCAAGAGTCCGCTAATGCATCGGACTGGGCAAAAGTCTCAGAGGGAATGTCTGCAGAAGACATGCAAACAGTGAGTGTTGCAATCAGATCTTTGTGTTGAAGTTAATGCTCAACCTTGCAGGCAAGGCAATACGAGTATTTGCATGACAAGACAAGCTATGTATATTGGTGTCTTATACTGGGACCAGCCAGTGGAGGCAAGTATAAGCGTATTGGAATCGCCATGCTATATCCACATGCAATGAAAGGCCTCGACGCAACGGTAGAGGAGATCGAAGTCATCTAGCGTCTAGAGATTATGGATCGAGTTATGGCTTTTTCCATACACTCATTGCGACAAGAAATCATGCCTCTAGTAATCAGATCTAGTTAGTAAGCATGAGCGGATCGCTGCGTAGAGGCACTAGTACCATTGTACAATCATTGTGTGCCTTCTTGAGCACTTTAATACAAGCCAGCACTGGATTTCAAGATGCGATTTCATTTGGTTTTTACACTGACCGTCAAGGCCTCATGCAGCTTCAAGATCGCTTCAGGTGCAGATGCTATGTCCGTGAGGATCAGAAATGGGGTTTCAAAGGCAGGTACTATATGGAATGATTTATACATGATACCGATCGCGAATGAGTCCGGCTCTCGAGGCTGACACAATGCGTGCTTTGTTTGCAGCAACCTTGGAACGGAGCAGCAACATGGCCCAACACAACCTTCCCAATCAGGCAAGTATCTCGAAATTTGGAAAATTGGGCCGACTATTGGAAATATCTGTATGTGGCAAGGACATGTACGGAGCGGTGGTGACGATGGAAGTGCACGCCTACAGAACATTGGATATTTTGTCGTCGGACACAACTGATGTCCAATGCGCATCGCCAACTTCCGACGCGGTTGTAATATCGTAATGGTTCTGTTGGTATTACCCGAGCACCGCCGAACTATACCTGCCGCCCATTATTGACAAGCATGTGCCTCACCATGAACTGTTGGAGTCCGCTCTTTGCTCCTCTCATTTGACCACAAACACCCGGAACACTCCCTTCAAAAAAAAAGCAGAGTCGTTGTACAAGAGCATTTGACATCTTGATGCGCAACGTGACGACGATCGTCCAGCACCAAGTGCCGGCAGTTACTCCGCTCGTTCGCAGCAGACGGCGAGGTGACAGGACGATCGCGCACCCCTGAGATTAGCGAAGAAGATCAATGGATGGTCCCGCGCCAATTGAGCGTGGAGGGCCGGCATGTGAGGCTGGTAATAGACTTTAGGCGTGAGTCGCAGAAGGAATGCAGCGTCATATCTCGTCACAATTCACCTCATCACGGTTGTAAAAGCCATGGAGCATGCGGGAGCTCTTGACCCTCGAGGTGCAGCCTGTTATCACGCGTTTCGATGGCCCTGGTCAGCAACTTAGTGCGACATGTCTACCCTGTTTGGGTGCGGAGATTTTATACGGGACTGTTAAGACCACCGAGATGGGGGCGTGACATGCCATGTCATGACAACTTCAATACCAACGATTTTTTTTTCTCTCGTGGTGTCAGGATCATGGTGCACCGCATTGTGTCGTCGGTGGCGTGAGTCAGGGCTCAGGAGTGCATTGCATAGCGCGCGCGCGAGCTTGTGCGCACCCAGACGGCGCACAGCAGCAGTGCCACGTGAATGAAGGCAAGTCGGGGCTTTCTCGAAGCATGGGTTGCACGTCGCAGCGACAGCGGAAAGGACATGTGTACGTACCGTACCACCTGCTGTGCAAGGGTGCCAGAGAATGGCGCAGCGGGCAGGTACACAGCAAGACTTGATCGTGTCTCTCAGCCCGTCCGAGAATGTTGTAGCGTGCGTGGGTTAGCGATTCATGGGGACTCTGGCCAAAGTTTGTTTTGGGGAGGTGTCTTGCACGACGGGTCGTTTTGGTGGTTGAATGCGGCCCTAGTCCAACACCAGATCGCCGGCAAGGATGGACATGCAGCAGCCATCAGACCCCTTCCAGGTGCTGTAGTTCAAACCCCGAAGCTGCAGGAATCGTTCGTCTCGTCTCACCTCCTTGTCCCGACCTACTGTACACATTCTCTTCTCTTTCTCCTGTATTACCTTTGTTCAGCCCTGGTGGACGGTTAGTGCTACCCCGTCCACTCGTTATTGTTAGTGCAGCATCGGAACTCTAGCGTTGGGACATTGCTTTTGCTCGTTCCGCACCACCTGCAGGGCACCCCTTAGCTTGCGACGTCCAGTCGCAGTCGGTACATTGAGGTTGCGCTGTGCAAAGTACCGCCGGGTATGCGCGTACAAAGTGTAGATCGCCTGCAAGCGCTGATAATTGTGATATAGAGAGGGCAACTCCGCGTCCCAGCGAGATGCACCGACACACAATATCAGACACGGCCGACATGGCGTCGGCGCGCAGCTCACGGGCGCCCTCGTTCAGCAGCGACAGGCCCTCTGTTGCGAGCTCCATCACCTTCCAGATGCCGACCACGGTACGCCCGCCTCCTGCGTACATTGCGGCTTCGGTGGCTTCGCAGATTGTCACGGATCACCACAATGCGCAGCTGCGCGACGAGGATGCCGATAGCGAGGAGCTGGAGAATGCAGTCTTCTCCGAACAGGCCCTGTCCCTGCTCAATGCCTTCCTCGACCATCTCCTGTTCGCCTTTCTCTCATCCGCGCGCTCCCCCTCGCTCACCGCCATCCGACCCGCCATCGCCGATGTCCTCAAGCCGCGCCTGGCCCGCGAGGCCACCGAAGCCGCCGACGAAGAGCTCCAGGGGCTGCTGGCGGGCGAGGACGAGGAGTTCCCAGCGCAGGATGGACGACCGGTGGACAAGTGGGATGTGGAGAAGGTGTGGAAGCGCACGCGGCTGCGCATCATGGTATATACACGGCTGGGCGAGCTGGAAGACGAGGACGAGGAGAAATATGTCCAGCAGGAGCGCGGGCTCAGCATGGACGATGACGAGGATGACGAAGCTGGGCTTGTCTCGTGGGCATCAGCCATCTTCCTCACCTCCGTGGTCGAGTACGTCGCCGAGCAGACGCTGCTGGTGGCAGGCTCAGCAGCCTTTGCGCGCATGGCTGCCAAGATGAAGAAGCTCGCACAGCAGCAGGACGAGTCAGAAGAGCACACGTTTGAGCGCCTTGTGATTGAGGAGCCGGACGTGGAGAAGATTGCGCTCAACTCGGCGCTCGGCAGGCTGTGGAGGACATGGAGGAAGCGTGTGCGGTCGCCCATCTCACCAATGTCTCCTGGCCGCGGTATCCGCCCTGTGTCAAGTTACTCGAGCCTGCACCGCCGGAAGATGAGCCACGACACAGTTGACGGGCAGCACTCCCCTATTCCCGAGCACACGCCCACCGAGACCGAAATCGCGGCGAATATACCGCTCCCAATTGGCAGCAACGATGTCGATGAGATTGAAGTGCCGGGGCTGGCGAGGACATTCGAGACGGACGACGAGAGCGCAGGCACGCAGACGCCTGTACCGAGCAACCGACGGCCGTCCAGCGTCATTCTGATTGCGCCACCTGAGACACGGAGACGCACAAACAGGGATCGCCCGCTCTCGATGCCTCCGCCGGCTGCTTTGCCATTCACCGTCGCTCCGCTGATCTCCAAGGCTGAGCCAGTTGCCGCTGCAGAGGCGGAGACACCCTTCCAGACCCCGATGGAATATGCTACCAAGCGCAGATCTTTCATGGCAATAGAGGAGCAGCCATCGTTGCCTAGCAAAGAACAGGAAGCACCGGAAGAGCATGAATCCAGCGAATCGCCCCAGGAGGCGGACGCAGACATGATGGCTTTCGCTGCATCCACAGGCATGGGCTTCCGCATGAGCACAGTCGACCCCATCACAACGGAGGTGCCGGAGAAGGAGGAGGAAGAGGCGGATATACCCAGTGCCGGTGGCTACGAAAGCGAGCCCAAGATCATGAAGTCTAAGCGAATGTCAGTAGAGAAGACAGGGCCTCCAGGCATCGTGCGCACATTCTCCACACGAAGCTCCAGCTTGCGATCAGCAACCACACCTGTGCCCACTCCAAAAGCATCGCAGCAGCCCGAGGCCCGCTCTTACCTCGACGACTCACACTCGACAGACGATGAGGCTGAACCACATGCAATTGGCGTAGCCAGGACATCCGACATTCCTATTCGATCCACACCTACGCCTCCCATAGACGCCTTTACTGATCGTGGGAAGCATGCGGCACATGGAGGGTATGTCGAAGTGCAGCCGCGACAGGCTGCCCCTACATCAATCTCAGTCCGCAATACTCCTTCGCCTGATGCACGACCGGTGGTCCCAGAGCGCTCTGTTGCACGGAAAGACCTTCACAAGCGAGACCTTTCCGGTGAAGACTATGCGACTGCAAATCAGTATCCCAATGTGACCAGCGCGCCGCGAAGACCAGATGGCCCGCCAAAGTCGCGCGGCGCGTCGTTGCCGTCTTTGAAGGAGGTGGACTCGAATACAAGCAGACAAAGAACACCTCCAGAGACCGCACCCACACCTACCACTCCTCAACGCAGCCCCAATCGTGATGTTCCAATTATCGGCGCCGACCGTCAAGTACAGCGAAAGTCGACGGACGATTCGAAGCGCTCGGGTCGCGGCGCTCCAGGTGGCTCGCCTGGGTCGGAAAAGTCGGGTGTGCAGCGCGTTGCGTCCTCATCTTCACGTAAAAAGTCTGGCAGTTTCACCGCCAAGCACAGTGGTCGAGACTCGGAGGCGAGTCAGCGCTCGCAGGTGCTGCGCGGACGCATGTCGGAAGAGGACCGCGAGCGAGAGTTTGATTCGTTAGTGAAGGGTGAAGAGACGGTAAAGTTCACACTAACACCACAAACCGTGCGCGACATCGACGTGAGTTTCACTTTAACTGCTGCAGATGTAAGGGGACTAACTCTGACAGGAGGAACTTCCTGTTCAACGGAAAGTTGAGCCTAGTCGACCTTCTACAT
The DNA here is from genome assembly GCA_020744225.1 of Paraphoma chrysanthemicola. NCBI lineage: Eukaryota > Fungi > Ascomycota > Dothideomycetes > Pleosporales > Phaeosphaeriaceae > Paraphoma > Paraphoma chrysanthemicola. The sequence goes on from JAGMWG010000002.1 coordinate 1,179,285, forward strand.
CTAACGTCACTGTCCATCCTCGTGTCAGCGCGGATAGGGACAATTCCTTTGGCACTGCCAACCTTCCCAATCGATCAACATCGAGAAGCAAGGGTCCTGTCGCTGCTCCGCCAAAGTCCTCGCCGAGCAGGAAGGTCGTCACTCGACCATTGGCTAGGGAACCTCGCATCGACAACGAGTCTATGCGCGACTTTGCTGACTTCATCCGATCAACTGGTCCTACGCCTGGACAAGAGAAGCCCGTGCAGCCCTTTGTCAACATCAGTGGGAACGGTTCAAAGTCTGCCAACAACTCCACGTCCTCCCTTGGACGCAAGTTGTCGACCAAGCAGAACGGCAGTCACATGGATGGCCCATCCGCGAAGCCGCGGATCAACATGGAGCCTCGCAGCCCCGCGGGACTCAGCAGCGGCAATGACGACTTAATAGACTTTATTCGTCAAGGACCACCCAACTCGAGCACCGGCCAACCTCGGATCCCGCGATCTGTCGCACCTTTCCGGACGACCGTGGACTCTGATCAGTTCGATACTATGCTGGGTGGCAACAACGTTGAGTCTGCATATGGCTCTACAGCTTCAACACTCGACTCGAAACACTCTGCACAGACAATCAATTCACGGACTGGTCTCATCCCTGAGCCCAAGGTTGTTCAGCCAGCCTACTCGAACACACCGCAGAAGTTGAGTGGTAACATGGCTTCGAATGCGGAACCTCACATCACAAAAACAAGGCGACGCGTTAAGGACCCGTATGCCATTGACATGTCAGACGACGAGGATGAAGATCAATTGACCGCCCTGCCTCCCTCAAGCCAGCCACAACCACAGGCCCAAGCCCCGCGACAAGAAAGCCTAATGGACTTCCTTAACGGCATGGATCCCCCATCCAACAACAAACCCCAACCATTCATGCTCAGCCCTGAAACCATCGCGGCAGCTAAGGCCCGTGCAAATGCATCCAACTCCACCCTCTCGTCAACGCACACCGCGACGCGCAACGGACCAGGCCAATTCGGCGCAATCTCATCAACGTCAGTAGCATCCGATGCGCCGCGCGCATATAAGCCGAGACTGCAGGCTAGGGCGCCAGCCGTGGGCGATGTACGTGCCGGAAAAACGTCGACGAGCGATCTTGCGGACTTTTTGCGCAATTCGGGACCGCCGGAGCCGGTGGCGCCAGTTGTGCAGGCGAATGGGAAGGAGGAGAAGAAGAGCCGCAAGTTCTGGAGGTCGAGGAAGACGTATGGCGATTTGCCGTAGATGCAGTGTGATGTTTGATGTTGCTGTTATTTCTTGGTGCGGCGATTGAGTAGAGTGTAAATCAGGAGAAGAGTAAGACAGGGAGGGAAGAAGGGAAGAATGGCTTATTGTTAAGAGAGGTTTTGGATAAAGAGGGCTCGTGGAAGATTGTTGATAAGGATTGGTTGTGGATTTGGATGACCTTCTCAATACCCCGTTTGAATGCTTTGCATTCGTGTTGACAAGACGCACTTTTATTCTTATGTATCAATTCATGGTTCATGATGCTCTGTGGTTGTTTGTGTATATATTGTGCGAGATTTTGTGAGCGAACTAGTAATTAGCTTTTGGCATGCTGAGGTGAGATGCAGAACACCTCGACATGAGCACGTCATCGCATCATTCAATCCATCCCGCTTCTTTCCATCAATTGATTCCATATCCGTGCCTCATACATCCTCTCCCGGTTCGAACAGGACTTGGGCGGCTGTCAAAGGTAGACTAGACGCGGATCATTCCGCTCGCTGGGACGTAGCCGCGCCTCGGTACACATCTACCCCAGCTTCGCGAACTACACTCAATCTCACCACCAACCCAGCACACTCTTTCAGAAGCAGCGTTCAGAAAAGAATGCACCATGCCATCCCGCTATACTTATAACCACTCTTCCCAATCCCTCTCAGACCTCACATCCTTCCTCGCAAGTCACAACATCGAATTCTCAACGGACAATGAAATCCGAGATAAGAAAGCAAACCTCCCCCAATCCCCTGCCCTGCCAGATCAAACACCCAAGTTCGTCGTCTTCCCCAAATCAACACAAGAAACATCCCTCATCCTGTCCGCATGTCATGCACGCCGGATTGCCGTAACGTCCTTTGGCGCGGGAACATCCTTTGGCGGCGCACTATCATCCATCCACAGCGGAATTTGCATATCCTTCGAACGCATGACCTCCATCATCGCACTGCACGAAGACGACATGGACATCACCGTCCAGCCTGGTCTAGGCTGGGTCGCCCTGAACGAGCAAATCGCACACACGGGTTTATTTCTCCCCGTCGATCCCGCTCCTGGCGCGAGTATCGGCGGCATGATTGCAATGAGCTGTTCCGGGACCAACGCGTATCGATACGGAACGATGAAGGAATGGGTCATTTCTCTAACGGTTGTGTTTGCAGACGGTAAAATTGTAAAGACGCATCATCGACCACGGAAATCTGCTGCGGGATATGACATCACGCACTTGATCATCGGATCAGAAGGCACGTTGGGCTTGGTTACTGAAGCAACTTTGCGCTTAGCAGCCCTGCCGCGGAATCTACACGTCGGCGTCGCGACATTCGACACCTTCGAAGCGGGCGTTGGGTTGGTTGTAAGGTTGCAAAAACAAGGCGAGAAACTAGAAGCCCTGGAACTCGCTGACGGCGCACAAATGTATTGTCTCAACCACTCCAAACTCTCGACGCAGCACTTCGACGAGGTGCCCACGCTGTTCTTCAAGGCCGCGGGCTCGAGCCAGGACATTGTGAGCGCGCAAATCGACCTTGTGGAACGGCTTGCGCGGGATTTGTCGGCGCGGAGTTTTGAAGTTAGCAGCAATGCGGAACGGATTAGTGTTCTTTGGGGCGCGAGGAAAGCGATGGGGACGTCGCTTGTTATGATGAAAAGGAATCCTACGGATGTATTCATACACTCGGATTGTGCGGTGCCGATATCAAACCTCGCCGCGCTTGTGGCTGGCACACATGCACTTATCCAAAAAGCGAACATCGACGGTGGTCACGATTGGTTCTGCGCTAATGTCGGGCACATCGGCGACGGGAATGTGCATAGCTCAATCATTTGCCCGGCGGAAGATAAAGATGAGGGGGAAGCGGTGTTGAAGGATGTTGCGCGGCTGGCGTTGAGATTGGAGGGCACGGTGACGGGGGAACATGGTGTTGGGTTGGAGTTGAGGGGGGTGTTAGAGGAAGAGGTTGGGAGTGCGGGAGTGGAGGTGATGAGAGCGGTTAAGAGGAGTGTGGATGAGAGGGGGATATTGAATCCGGATAAGGTTTTTGAATTGGAGGGGAGGGGTGGGGATGATGGGGCGAAGTTGTAGATGGGGTGGCATCATGGGGAAGAGGAGTTGGGAGATGGTGAGAGGTCATGATGTGATGAGTACCGAGAAGGGAGACGAGAGATGGGTATGAATACTCCTTCTCTTCGCTACTAGACTTCTCTCCTGCAGAATTCAGAAACGTATTGTGGTTTCCCCAAAGTCTGATCCCGCACGACGCATGTGTTTTGTGTGCTTCCGGTCCAAAACAAAGTTGCAGAGTCGAATATCCTCTGTGTCTTCAAAAACCGCTATTCAGACATGAAGTTGTTCCATACGATCATAAATACTCGCATTGTTGCCAATTGAGAGACATGCACATGTCTTCCTGTCCTCAGGCGCTGGGCAGGTAATACGAGTATAAAATATTCGCGCGCTGCGCCGAGAGTAATTTCTTCATCCCCAAGAAATTCTGACACACTTCTAAAGCAATCCTTCGCAGTCTCATGTCCTTTCCTCAGCTTTTTTGGTCTCAGAAAAGTACAACTAGGAACAATCCATGACCTTTCCGGCTTTGCGGGAAAGAAACGATAAGTACCAATGCTGTGTTCCTTCGCCATTTTCCTATTGCCTTCATGCATTACATGTTGTCTTATTTAGTAGTTTCGCGTACTCGATTACATGGTATTGAGTATATAACGTTTCTTCCAGCGCGTCTAAGGTCCTGTTTTATCATCATCCACAGAACATTCCAAAAACTATCGTCGCAGATGTAATGTGCTTTACATTCCTTTGCTATAAATACTTGGAAAGCTTTATTCGTTACCTCTGCTTCTTGTAGAGAACAAAACGACGCTGGTTGATGTGGTACTTTTGCTACTTTGGTCGCCGTGTATACCTTCAGGATACCGTCTACCAGTATAGCACGTTGCTAGTCGTCAGATAGGTTGTTTCGTGAGTGTCCTCGTATTCTAAGAGCACGAAATATACCGAGCCATGAGATTCTCGTGTTGTAGAATTCAAAAGGCATCTTTTGATAGATCATATTCAATACGGTAGTGAGTATCCATACATGTTGCGCTGGCATACTTTTCTCGTTTGCAACATGTGTAACCAGAATTTGCTCGGATACTTTCTCTCTGAGCCGGATATATAGTTCTCACTATCCATTGCTTCACTCTTTCCCTTCTTCACCACATCTGTATCAAATTTTATTCCCAAAGCAGTGCGAAGGATGTCGCATGTGTGTTTCTGGCACTGCGCATATACTCCGAATGAACGATTAGTCAATATGTGTCATCTGTGTGCTTGAAATAAAGATGGTCATGAACACGGAAGAGCCTCTACTCAGACATCCAGAGAAAATTGAAAAGTATCTACGCCGAACTTGATAATTTATGCCCCGCTAAACAGGAGTCCCACTACTTCCTGAACACTCTTGGCCTTGTACTTCTTTCTGCAATCAGTTCCATAGAACATAATAGCCCCACGTATGTTTAATGCTATGGAAGAGTCTCTGCAATGACTAGAAAAGGACGAACATGGTTTCTCTTCCCAGCCGCATTCATCATAGGATACGACTGCTGGATCAAAACATTAACACATCGAGCAGATGTAACATCGCAAACCTTAAAGGGGTTGGAAAACCCCTTCCGAGGAATTCAAAATGATTCAATGAAGTCTATCAGGTGAGCATGAACAATTCTGTTGGCCTCGTGGACTTTACCACGCACTGAGTGTCCCACAGTATTGTTAGTTTGACCATCGCCCAAGTCATAAGATCTGTCATCACTTGGTTTGCTATCATATTTGTCTCGGATTGGCATTACACTGGGGAAATCTTGGAAATATACGAATCATACGGCTGATCTGGATTTCAAAAGGCGGTCTTGGATGTAGTCATGAGTGTTTCGGGTCGCTGGGAGGAACAGCAATATGTCTTACATGTAAGTGGCACTGGCAAGACAACATAATCCTATCTCATGGTGCTACCAGACTAAGAAGCAGGATATAAGTATACAAATGCTATCTTCTGCAATACTATTCTGGCATTACATCATATTCCTACATCGTCCGTATTCAGAAGGACGATGTTCCAGCTCCATGTGCGCTGGTCTTGCCTTTCTCGGAAGTAAAAAAATCAAGAGTAATGGCTCCACGACGGAGTCGGCCGACCAAACGTGAGAATGAGGTTGTGACTGAATCCATGTTCTTCTCAAACTGGTCCACCACACGAGCTCCCTAAGGTCACTGCAGATAGAATAAATGCTGTGACTTGGACATTTATGATGTTATGAGATTGGACAGCGTTTTCTGGAATGTACTTCAAAAGTCCCACAAATACTTCGACAGCAGTCAAAGGGAGCAATTTTAACAATGTCAGACGCCAACTAACCATCCGAGAAACTCGCTAAATCGCTAATATTTCAACAAAACACGTAAAGCACTCCATCAACTCGGCATAACTTCCTCTCTCTCCCCATTTAACCGTCCCTTTTCCGTTCTTCCTCAATGCTTCTGACTCACCCACCTCACAAGCTCATCTACATCCTCCTCGGCCATACTGCCAATACTCCCTCGCTCACTCCTGTTCCTGCTCGCCAACTCTCCACTTTTCGCCCCAATATTCTCACCTCGCATTTCTTGTAGATGCTCCTTCGCACCATCAGTCGTTTCTGGCGCCGATCGAAAATTACGCAAGTCGCCACTCTCTGCTTCGCCCGGTCTGGTCGCGTCGTCAGGGTTGCTATCGTTTGCAGCGAGGCTCGTTGTGCGCACGTGTTCGATGAGATCTTTGACGTCACTGTGTGAAAGACTTCCTTCGTCGACGGACATGCCTATTTGCTGTTTCTTTTTTTCTTCGACTTGTGCAATCCTCGCCGTTTCCGGGTCCTGGTCTATTGATTTCGAGCGCACATGCTCAATGAGTTCCTTGACGTCGCTGTGTGACAGACTACCTTCATCGACCGTCATGCCGAGTTGTTGCTTCTTCTTCTCTTCCTGGTGCTGTAATTGTTGCAAGTCCTGGTCAGGTTTCGGTGAGGTAGATTGCTTTGAATCCTTGCGCGATACCCAGCGTACAAGTTCATCGACGTCGTCGTGGGTCAAGTGGCTCTTCGGCTGCTGCCGCGATGGGCCATCCCGGCTTCGCGGTCGTCCTCGCTCGGGCTCTTCGAGCAGATCGTGTGCAGGCGTCGTAGCTCCGGATTCGCCACTCGTGCCATCGTGGCGCTTGATCCATCGTCCAAGCTCTGGGACATCTGAATCATAGCTAAGGTGGCTTTCGGCCTTGGTACTGTCCGCATCCTGCGGTTTTTGGCGAACAGGGCCGGCGGTTGGTCCGTCACGATGCGAGATCCAGCGAACAAGATCGTCTGCATTTTCCTCTTCTGAAGAATCGTGCTCCTTCAACATCTCCGAATCTGATTCAGTCGAGGCGTCGCTGTAACCAGTGTGGTGGTCTTGCCTGGTATCAGGACCGGCAGACCTCCGGCTAACAAATCGAACCAAGTCGTCCACATCGGAATGCCCAAGGCTCTCGTGATCGCTATCATCGAGAGGTTCAGATACCTCCGGCACGTTCCTTCTAGCCTCGCCATCGCTCGGTGGATCTCGTCTACTGACCCACCGCACCAGCTCTTCAACATCTGAGTGGTCTATACTTGATTCGTCCGCGTCACGAGGCCTCCATCTATATTCTTCCACCTCATTGTCTGAGCTTGCGGTTGACCCGTGATCACTAAAGTCATGCGCAGCCCCATCCTCCTTCAACGTCTCCATGGTCGGCACTTCTTTGCTTGTAATTCGCCGTATCTTCGTCTTGATCCTCGAGCCCAAACCGTCCTTCCCTTGGACGTCCTTCTCAGGCGTCTTCGGCCTCGCATGCATTTGTCTTTCACTATGCTGCTCTTTCCATTTGTTCGCTGCCGCCTCTTCCTTTTCACAGTCTTCTTGGCTCATCGTTTTCATCTTGTCTTCGATGGTGGAGGAAAACAGCATACTTCTCAGAGAATGGAACCGGGCCATGTGAGGCTGTTTAGGCTTTGCAGAACCTCCTCCGGGGCGCGCCGGCGACAGCCGAACGTGGGCTGACTTCTTTTGTGGGGATCGGTCGCCCTTGCTGGGCGATAGTGAGCTTTTCGCTGGTTTTCGGTCCTTTGGTAAAGTGTTCTGGCCTTGTTTGGCAGGGCCGGCTTTCTTGGTAAGCTCGGCTATGTGCTTAGTATCGTCGGGTTCTGATAGACTTCCTTCTTCTTCGTCGTCACTGTCGGATGGCTCTTTTTCCAAGTCGTCGAGTAATTGTGTGACCGCCGGCGACAACAGGCTCATCTTACCAAGCTGCTTCCGTTCATTCTCTGGCACGGCATCTATATTCGCAGCGCCGGACTGCTGTTGGGGCGGAAGGTCAAAGTATGACGACATGATTGCCAAAGCGTGTGCCGTGACGCCTGAGATCGAGCTTCGGTAGTGTAGACCCTGCCAATGGAGAATATATGTAGGGGTAAGATAAAGAAATGTCGAGGCAGTGCAATTCTCTTGGACTCTTGGGTTTTCCAGAGCAGAGCGTCCAGCTCGGTTAGCGTGGCGGGAGCGGGGTCAAGAACCTTGCGAGTTGCATGACGCGCACTCGATGATTGGCTGAGGAGGCTGATTAAGCGAGTGCCAGCTGCTTAGTGAAGCCTGATCTGCAGGAGATGCTTGGTCGACATCAGCGCTCTTCACGTTGCGATCGTGAGCTAGCAACGACGCGGCAATCGAAGCTCGACCGCTGGGGAAATACATGCGCCGTTGGGGCAAAGCTGGGAGTAAGGCAAGTGAGACGGCCCGGATGTCAGAATGTAAGATTGCCCCTGGCACGCGATCAACCTCACGAGGTCGAATCATCAGGCATCTCGATGGACGCTATCGGTCCAATGATAACAATGATTACTTACCATAGGTAAGACCATAGCCTCGGAGGCCGCGTAATGGTTACTATCCTCTATGGGACTGCATGAATGTTTCGCGCATGGTTAGGCATGGTCACCAAATCCGATCTCTACTTTTCAATATTTCTAGCAAGCGGGTACTTATAATCTATCCGCCGCAAGGTATGAATCGACTTTGGTGTATTACTAATCCTGCGACAAACGCTCTTCAGCGTACTCGACCGCTCCAGAATTAAACTTGCGATTCACGATTGAAACTTCCACCTGGGATGCCGGTCGCCTTGCTTCAGATCCTCGTCGCTATCATGGAATCCGGGTGTCTCTGGGTGCGCCACTAGATGCTGCTCTTTCTCCTTGTTCTCATTTTCCAGGATGAACCACAAGGCAGATACCACCACGATGTTCATGCAAAGGTAACCCAGGGCAAACGCGTGCCCAAGGACGTAGCGGGGTGCAGTGTTGGGTCGGTAGAGTTGGGTGCCAAGGACGGCACCGAGGTTACCAATCGAGATCTGCATCGCATTTGCAGTAGCTCGCTTTGTCTGACCTGACACGTTGATTGCTGGCCAACACAGGACAAGAGCGACCGAAGGATAAATACCAATGGCGGCGAAGAAAGTGCCAAGGTAGGAGACGCCTGGTCGTGCTTTTGGATTCGTGTTCGCGAGGAGGATAATGTATCCGATTATGGCGACTGTTGAAGTGATGATGATAAAGAGTGCACGACGCTTGTAGCGCTCCGACAAGATGGCCCAAAAGATGGTGAAAAGAGTCGCGACGGCATACGGCGGAATCGTCAGAAGCTGGGACTGAGCGGACGTATATCCCATATCACGAATGATGGTAGGCTGAGGCGGCGTTAGCATACCGAATAGCAACATTGCGATCTGCAGTGCTCACCAAAAACAGTGACAAAGTATACAAGGGCAAGCTCATCGTGTGGAAACCAAGTCCATAGAGCCAGACTTTTATATCCTTGCATGCAATCCAGACATCCTCCCAGCGAAACTGCTCGTCATTGGTGTTGTCGCTGTCAGCTCTCAAGCGAGCCTGGATGAAAGCACGCTCATCTTTCGAGAGCCACGAAACAGTGTCTGGGTAGTTGGAGATGAACCAGTATGCAGCTACCGCAATGACGATGGTGAGTAAGCCTTCCTATAATGGTGATTAGCAAAGATCATCTCTCTCGTCAGGAAACTTACGAGAATGAAAATCCATCTCCATCCTGCGTAGCCTCCCACGCCCCTCATATGAGCGATTCCCCAGGCTAAAATACCGCCAAACGCACCGGCCAAACTCGCGCAGCTGAAAAACAGCGAAATGCGATACTGGCGTTCGTCGCGTTTGTACCACATACTGAGGTAATACACCACGCCGGGGAACAGTCCAGACTCTGTGACACCGAGGCTGTCCCCAGTCAGTAGTGATTTTGTCTAAAGCACAGCATTTACTCACAAAAAGCGCACGACAAAGAAGCCTGCCAGATTCTGCGTAACTCCCATCAGGGTCGCCACAATGCCCCACGCTATCGTCAAGGTCGGCAACCAGAATTTGGGCGTGGTCCGCTTGAGAACGATATTGCATGGCAATTCAAACAAGACATAACCGATGAAGTACAGCGTCAGACCCGTCAGATACTGGTTCCCAGTCATGCCCAAGTCGGCCGTCAGACCCTCGATACGCGCATTGGCAACTAGCGAATATTAGCTCCCTATCCTCCAGGTGCTCAGCAACTCGGAAACATACCATTACTGCGATCCAAGAATGAAAGCAGATACAACACCGACACAGCCGGGAGTAATCTCAAATCCAACTTCCTCATCAAACTCTTCTCATTGATGGCATCGGGATTAAAATCAATCTCTGAATCGCTCGTGTTCTCCGCCGCAGGCAGGTCGTCGTGCTTTTCTGATTCCGCAGCCATGGCGTCGGTATGTCTTCGCTGTCAATCCAGCCAGGAACCAAAAGCCAAATGTAAGACTACTAGGCACGAGCAAGCAACTGATACAGCAGCGCAGTCACTCTCTTTAACTACCATCCCACGCGCATACCCGCACCCGCAAATGATGCAAGAACCAGGCATCTCTACCTCACACCCGCCGCAGCGTCATGACCCAGGCACCCTAGCGGCCGGTGAGGGCTGCAATTGGGCGGAGGCGAAGCTCACCTCCGAGGCGAGGCGCGATGCTTGTGCGCGCGGGCGTAGCGCTCGGCATCAGAGCACGTTTGGGATGGCATTGTGTGCGATTTGGTATGGGGACTGGAGGATTCGAAATCGTGGGGTGAAATGTCGTGATTTAGATCGGCATGGGACGGTTTGCGCTAGCCTGGGTGGGGCTAGTGGTTCGGGGTAATGTTGTGGGAACGTGTTGGAACATCGAATCGAACATCAGAAATTTGACCACGATCTTGGATTGCGGGTCTCAGGGCCTTGTTCGATGATTATAGAGCAGTATCTCGTACGTGCAGTCATGATACAGTCAAGTCGGAGTTGTTTGTGTTTGGCTGTATCCCTGGCCGTGCGAGAGCATGAGTATTCCAGTAGAAGTTGACAATGACGTATGTTTAAGACATATCACGTGAAGATCGCTTTCATCCTGCCATCGCCCCCTTTGTCGCGCTGTTGCGACTCGAATAACTACCGATATGTCTGGAACGAGTCATTAAAATTCCTGTCACACTACTTATGTATGTTGATCTCAGTCTTCTCCACTTGTTACTTCTGACGGTCCTCTACTTGCGAATTGAATGCCCAGTAAAACGCGCTCATGTCAAAACCTCATTATCGAAACCCCAGCTTTCTCATGATATCTCAGGCTCCATGCCCAGATGTGCAATCCACTTCTGGACAACAGCCACTCCATGATACCACCGAATTCGCTTCCACTCTTCGCGTTGGAAGCGCTGCAGCAAGAGATTATCACAGACATGGATCTCGCGATTTGCCTTGGCTAGAACTCCCACATGCCCTCCCGAGCTCAGTGACAGCCTTTCGCGACGGACCGGTGCGTCCATGGATGGCATTTGCACAAGCGCATCGTGCAATCGAGTCTTATGCGCTAGAAAGAGTGAGTCTTCTTTCCACGATGCATGGCCAATGTAGCCAGCACCTAGTCCCAAGATGCCCCATCCGAAGGTTTCATGGTTGAGGTCGCCATTCCTTATCAGAGACTCCAGCATGTCAACGGTTGTATCCCAGAGACACTTGAAGACAGCGAGGTCGTCTTTTGCTGGTCCTTCGATTTGCGCACTCCCAACTGAATCATGTGCCGCAGCAAGCGAGAGAGCGATGTCTTTGGCTGAGGCATTTGTCATATGATTGCGTGCAAGCGGCGCGCGCGAAAAGACCGTCGTGCCAGCAAATGTTGTGTATGACCCGTGAACCTCAATCAGCGCTTTGCTTTGGCAGAGGAGGTGGAAAAAGCGGGCCAAGGTCGGCATTGCCCTCAGATTTTCTGTGTCGAGCACATTAGATGGGTTTTCTATAGTGCGACGCACATGTCCGACTTCGTGTAATTGAGCCAGGTTGCTCTGTGAGTGCGATGGAGTCGGTCCTTCAGGGGTGTAGTCAGGCGTGGGCTCTAGGTGTGGACCCTTCATCAGTAGTGAACAAGCTGTGTTCAACGCTGCCTCTTTTCTGCAGAGCGGCCGGGAAGGATTCTTCATCGCGCTGCTTGAGGCAAGTAGAATGTCTGGATTAGTTGAGAGGTCGCTTCCTTGTGAAAGCCCAGGTCTTTATCGTGCTAGGCAAAAAGTCGCAGTGAAGCGCGAGACTCATTGGTATTTTCTGATGAGTAGCTGCGATTGGTGAAATGCGAACAGCTTGCTGTCGCTACTGTTCGCGCTCACGTAGTGACGCGTGCTTACAATGTCCTGCCGGGGTGAAACCGCATCACTGTGAGACCATATTGAACACTTTCGATCAGCGTTGGCTGAACACGACAGCTACTGTGGTGGTGTAATGTCGTGATGGCTTCTTAATTTTCGGGTGGCCGACCAGGCGAGTCAATCTCGGCCGGTCGCGTTGCTCTTTTCTCAATCCGGCACTCTAAACCTTCCCGAGCCGAGAATACTTCCCCTAGTGAAGCTGTTGCGTAAACTGTGGCGAAGTTCTGGAAGCCGAGGAGGCGCCTCATAGTATTCGTGTTCGACCGTCACGGTCTGTATTATGTGGCCTTGTGTTGGCGTATCAAGCTCTATCTCTGGTTCTGTGACGACCATTTCGGGTGGCATATGGACGTCTTCGTCCGCCCACTTTCTTGGACCATATATTTCTGTCGACGTGGTTCCGTTATACTCCGTGGGCACCAAATCCGACGGACTAAGACTCCTCCTGTATCCGCGGCGATCTTTGCGTTTCTGCCCGCTGTTGGAGGGATAGTACGTCTGGCTACGTCTATCTCGTGGAGCATCTGCGAGACCAAGGCGCCAAAGCCAGAGTCGGAAGAGCGGTCTCAAGCATGCAATGCTTCCAGCCACGATGCCTATACCCGGTTCGACGGTACTCCAGATTGCCACGTCTGTTGTAGCGTAAAGGAAATCTTTGTTTGGATTGTGATCAGCTTGCGCACTCAATGCGACACCGTGCGAAGTGTACGTACCTGGCCCATCCATCAGAGTGTGGATATAGAACATGCGAACGACCGTGCCCGTGCTGCCAATCGCTGCGAATGCTAGAATACCGGCAACGAGAAGCTTGGTCTTCAGCTTCATTTCGAGGTCCCATACGATGAAGAATGGCAGCGTGCCAAATGCCCAATCCGCGGCCGCGTTGACGGCAGCGAGCGCAAAGGTTATTCCGAGAGTTGGTCCTTTGGGCAGACACTTGTCCGATGCGGGATTCTTATTCCAAAATGCTTGGACTTTCCGTTGGTTAGCGTTGTAAATGAGAATATTGCAAGGTCACCTACTCGGAAGACATTGAAACATGACCAAGAAGAAGTAGATGAGTCCGAACAGCACGGTGCCCATCATGAGCAGTCGGATGCACCATATATGCCATCTTTTCATTGCGACACGGAGATAGAAGAAGCCGATTGCGAACTTGAGGAGGCAATTGGCGAGTACGTAAAACAACTCGCACAAGTACCTGCATACAGAGGTTAGCTAGTCCAAAGGGTTATTCGAGCGCGCGGCGTATGCATACCAGAACTGCTGTTGAGTCAGTCAGAGTCATTGCGAGGGGATGTGAGCTTACCATGAGTGCAGTCCGGGCATCTTCATCACTGAGGTCGCTGCGGTGTCTCCCAGTGCCGTGGATTGCAGCGACAATCTGGAACGCTAGGTACACGGTGAAGACTCCCTATGATGTTTGGTCGGTTTTGAAAGCGTATCAGTCTTGATCAATACCGTACCAGAGTTGCTACCATGTAGTAGTCGTCCGTTCCCCACGTCTTCATCATTGAGCCTCGGACGTAGCATCGCAAGCTAACAGTCAGCCATGAAAGCACGAAGAATAGTGTCGCAACCGCGAAGACTTCATTGCGGCGGTCTTCCATGACCGAAGCTGTTTGGACCTTTGCCCCCTATCGGCTGAGGTGAACGATCATGTTCGTGCGTAGAAGGTATGTCGAAGTGACCTCGGATGCGTATGTTTACACAAGGTGGTGCCATTCAGTTCGAGTGGAGAGCGGAGGCCATCACCTCAACCAAAGTGAACCCAGCAGCGATCATCAACGGGTCTCGCCCTGCGAAGCAACCTTAGCGTTTCAGCCATTCGTGGTACGATCAGCTCAACGTCGATGGCGTGTGGAGAAGACCCGGGCGCCCAGGACAACCGGTGCAAGACCGTCGAGAGACGCACGTTTGGGAACTGATTCATGCATTGACATCCCAGGCGGCTCATTCGCTAGTTGAGCTTTCATCAATGAGCTGTCCTGGGTCCGGTCATCGTTAGCTTCGGGGCTTCTGAGCGCTAAACTTTAATCACGGGGATAATAGCATCGACTTTTAGATTACTGCGATCTGGATTCGCGAGTCCGTATTTGTGCGGCCTCGAGAAGTCTGGCGCAGGGGCGGATGATGGATCAGCGGCATCGGAAACTGCCATGCAAACCGTCCATATTCCAGGTATCGAACTGTCGAGTCGGCCTCTAGGTGATAGGTTCGCCACACGGCCAACTAGCGGGTAATCGCGTGGAGACCCAAAGTTTACTTTGGTGCAAACTTGGTGCGCAATCGCTTGTCGTCGCAAAATGGATGGCGTCGGAGGCCAGAAGGGGAAAATTGCGCGAGCGGAAGTTGTCGCTGGGATCTGCACAAACCGCCCACCTATCCTGAGCAGCTGAACAGCGACCTTTCTGTCCTCCCTTGATTCCCTCCCGATTTTGCATGCACAGTCAGCATGAAGGTATGCCATGCATGTTACGAACAATTGCATACACTCTCAGGGCTGTATGCACGACCGCCACAAACAACGACTTTGCTTTGTGAGGCTCGCAGAAGTGTCTCAGACTATGCACACGCTCTCGCCGGCCCATTTTGCAATCATCTTCCGTCATTTGATTGTATCTTCGAGCATGTGAGGCTGTGCAAAGGATGGTAGTTGTCTTCAGCACCTGGCCGGCTATGCAGAACACAGCCCATCGCATGTGCTAACCTTTGAATCCTTGCGGCCACGTAATTGCAGGATGTCTACTACCGATCGAACTCTGCGCACGAGCACAGCCCGCGAGAATTGAATCATATTGTGCACCTGTTAATCATCATAATGACCGATTCCAGATATGCTTCTCGCCAAAAAGCTTAGGATAGTCCGACAGTGGAGAGTCCTCCGTGTTTCCTGGATCTGGCAGCCTGTTCTGCACCCATCGAAGCGCGACAACTCGAGAACCAACCCGCGAAAATGTATGTAGCACCCACCATACCCACATCGGACTCCAGCTCTTGCTAAGAAATATGCCAGTAAAGAGCCGGCGACACCTGCTCCACTGATATGGACGGCATTGTTGATGAAGAGGCAGCTGCGGATATGGCAATGCTGGTGGCGCGGGGGAGAAGAGGACTGTGCGTTCTGGCATGATGGCAGACACTTCATCACGCTTATGCTTCGCAAAAGTTGCGCTTTTATGAATGCGAACTATCTCTCAGGCAAAGGTGTAATGTTCACAGGACGATGGCTTCGGGTTTGAATTACTCGGGCACTTCGGGAAGTTTCGGACTAGCGCCGTCCGAGCTGGCTACACTACATCATCAACAATAATGTCGCAAATCTGACAGGACCTTTCGTTTTCATCTATATAATGTCCACAACAGCTCCAGTGTCCTCATTCGCTTCAAATCGACCCCTGTTTGCGTGTATACGATGCGCGGAACGGAAGGTAAAATGTGATCGGCAGCAGCCGTGCAGTGCGTGCATCAAGCATAGCAAAGAATGCGTTTTCAATCCCTCAAAGCCGCCACGAAAGAGAAATAGGCGCATCAAAATTCAATCACTCATCGACCAACTTAACCACTATGAGGTCTTGCTCCAGAAGAATGGCATATTGCCAGCACAGTCACCGAACACCACACATGCAGATTCAGGTGTCCCAATCAGTCGATCTGATACATCACGACCAGAAAAAACACATCCATCACTACCTTTCGTAGTGCTGGGCGATCCAGTCATCAGCTCTACAATCTCGACTCCTAGCGATCTCCCTTTCACTTATGTTGAGAAGTAAGCTAGTCCCTATGCAGACACGCACCTATCGCTGATCATCTGACTAGTCATCTTTGGAGAAGAGTGATCGAAGAGGTACGTCTAACAGATCTCATCATCATTTGTCATTCCACAATAGATCCAGTTCTCATTCTAGTGTTAGTCTCACGACCCCGGAGAAAGCGCGGACCGCTCCGACATGACAAGTGAAGAGTCAGATGACGATCAAAGATTCGTGCTCACTAGCCATGTCAACCCCAGCAACAAACCTCGTCATCCACCATCCGAGAAGATGCGACAACTATGGGAGATATTTGTGGAGAATGTTGATCCCCTGACAAAGGTTGTACACGTGCCGACGTTGCGTCCGGTGGTCCATAAAGCATTCCACGATACGCAAGTCATCTCAAGGAGCTTAGAAGCATTGCTGTTCAGCATTTATGGCGCTGCCATAATGTCATTAAAAGATGCAGAATGCCAAGATCGCTTTTTAGAGTCACGACGATCTCTGCTGTCAAGGTACACATCAGCAGCGAGGAAGGCACTATCCCGCGCTAGATTCATGGAAACAACAAACCTTATGGTCCTGCAAGCACTCTTACTCCATCTCTTTGCGGTTCGGGATATCTATGCACCTCGTGCTGTCTATTCAATGACCGGTGTAGCGGTACGAATCGCACAAACAATGGGCCTAGATCGAGACGGGACATCTCTCGGGCTCTCTCCTTTCGAAACAGAGCTTCGACGACGAATATGGTGGCAGATAAAGCTACATGATTTTCGGACGGCCGAACTATGCGGCCTTGCCAAGTTCCGGGACCTTGATTTGGGCGCTGAGAGTCCAAGATTCCCGACCAATTTGGATGATGACCAGCTTCATCCGGGAATGACCTCACTAGTTGGTGAAGTGGACAAGGTTACCGATGTCTTGTTCGTCGTGTTTCGGTGTGAAATGACCAACTTCGCTGCCAGTCGCGTGGCCGAGTTTCGAAAGCAAGGGAAAGATCCTAGTATGTGGGCTCTTCACACACAAGACCAATCTGCCAAGGCCCGTGCCTTTACTGAGCTTCAAGATACGCTCGAGTCGAAATACCTACGTTACTGTGACCCGTCACGGCCGCTGCACCTGCTAACCATGCTGGTCGGCCGCTACGGCATGAACGTAGTCAAATTTCTCACGAATCATCCAAGAAAGTGGATTAGCCTTGAGCAAACACCAGTGGAAGAAAAAAGATTAGTATGGGATGTCAGTATCAATCTGCTCGAACAGCATGATATGGTACAGTCAAATCCGATGCTGAAGTCATTTAGCTGGCATGCAACATACTTCCAGCAATGGCATGCTTTCATTCATGTTCTCGACGTTCTTCGAGCCGAACCTTTCACCAAGGATGCTGTAAAAGCGTGGAAAATTATTGGCAATACGTATGAAAACACACCAGCCATGTCACTGGACATGAAGAAGCCTCTGCACATTGCCGTAAGCAAGTTGTGCCTCAAAGCTTATGACGCCCGCGAGAGATCGGTTCATGTCGCAGGTCTACATCCAGAACCCATTCCGGCCTTTGTCAGTCAACTGCGGCAACGCTGGGGTATGATCAAGAGCAGACAGCGATCACAAAACGAGAAGATGAGCAACGTGAAATTCTTTGGCCATACTGTAGACCACGGATCCGAGAACTCGAACTCGTTACCGTTGGCCGACGAGTCGCTTACTGAATCAATCATGACCGAATATGGGCGACTCCGTGCGTCGCATGTTGAAGATGCAGGATGTACTGCCGGTGATGTACAAAGCAATGCATTCGACTCACATGCCGATTGCAACGATGATCCTCAACCCGGCTCTACCAACATGGAATTCGACATTCCCATGACTGAGAGCTATAGTATGGATGACTTTGACATGACCACTATCGATTGGGCGCAGTGGGATGCATGGCTCGCCGACTCCAATGTCATGCGACCTTTTCCGGTTTGAGGTCCGAAGTGGGCAAATTGGATGCGCATCGGCTACCAACTGACTAGAACGGTAGTACGTCATGGAGCGGTCTGGTAGAAGCAGTTGCTTCCGGGCAATCTTCTTGGAAACCAAGGCGCAGCCTAGCTGAAGCTGGTTTGGCATGCTGCGATGTAATTGTCTTGGTGTTGTACAGCATCTCCTTGGACAACTGGATATTGTACCAACTTGCTTGCTACCACGGTGGATTATCTTACTTCCGAAGCCATCCAAGCCATTATTTCTCTAAATCATGGATGCTTGTCAAACCAAGCTACACCGCAAATTTGCCGTTGAGGCGACAAGTCGACGCTCTGGTTGGTGCCTGTCGGCAAGCGACAGTAGCCTATTTGCCCAGCATGCAAGACACCGCTTGTTGTCTCACACATATTGACATTCTTCAGTTAAAACCCTCCACTGTGAGCTCTTCCATGCCGCAACTTCACATCAGGCGGCCATTCTTCCATATAATAGACCACGACGGCTTGTAACATCGACGACCCACCACATCTGAGTTCCCGTGCCTCTATCGAAGCTCTCTCAATGGCTTCAAAAGGCTCCCAACCATCTCCGTTGCCTGATGGCCTTCGCTACTACCTCCTCCGCGGCAGTACCATGGTACCCTTGGTCCCTGTGGATCAACTACCATTCCAGCTCCAGGGTGTCCCTCGCCAATTGACGCATCGCCAGGCGTCCGATGAGAGCTGGAAGCTTCTCCTTGAAACTGATCAACTTCCAAAAACGCTTTTGATCCAGGCGCCTACCAGTATACTGGCCGGTACGCCGGCCTCAACTCCAAAGTCCCGTTTCCTTGCTCCAGACCATCATGTGCGAGCAGAGAGCCCAGAATCGGCCAATGTTGCGTCGAAATCTAGTCGCTGGTTACAGAATGCTTCGGATGCAGTCAATAAAGCCCCTGATCTTCAATCTGCCATGCCTGTCGCCGCATCCGAGCACCCCGCGTCCTTGATAGACAGCTTCGCAGCTATATACCAGAAGGACGCACAGCGCATTGGATATCGCACACCCTATCCATCTGGGATCGAGCCCGATCCGTCGAAGAAGAAATTCTGCACGCATTGGATCAAGACTGGTGAATGTGCTTTCACGGTCGTGGGTTGCAGATTCAAGCACGAAATACCCCCAATCGACAAATTGCGCGTGAATGGATTCACACAGGTGCCAAAGTGGTGGAAGGAGAAGTCGGCCATTTCAATGAGGGGTCCTACTTGGATGCAACGCCGCCTTGCTTCTGGGGGTGATGAACAGGACACTCCGCCTGCTTTTCCCGATCCCTCCACTCCCCATGGGCAGGTCTCAAATTTGCTCATCGATCTCGACGATACACCTACTCCTCCACCAAGCCCGCAGCTCTCAATTAGCTCGTTCGACACTCAGATTGGATCTACTTGCAGTTCTACACCACCGTCATCGTCGCCCTCTGCCAACACAGTCGGCAAGCCCAAAGGCGCACCACGTCGAGCTACTCGACGGGCAAATGCGCCAGCAAAGCAGCCAGGTTTGGCGAGCTCCAAGCACGCTGATCACAGCAATGAAGCCAAAAACATCAAAGCGACAAATAAGCGTGCGACCCGAGGGATGCAGCAGCAGAAAGGCCGTGATGTTGCAGCTGTAGGGCTCGACTAGAATCGTCGTAACACGCTTAAGGAGCGCACCAAGAACGGCTCGCGCCCACGAAATGATCTGTCGTCTGAGTGAATGCTCGTGCCTCATTGGTCGACGTTTCATTCCAGCAGCAAACATCAACCCACCACAACCCGTTCTCTCGGGTCACCGAGACGGTATCTAGCCGAACTCTATTCATTTCGCACCGGTACTCACTTTGGTTCCGCGTTCGCCACTTTCGATATGACGCATGTGGGAATTGTGGTTGTTCAAACTTGTCTTCTTACACTCCTTCCGCCAGACTTTGACATATCATTAGGTATTTTGCTGCGAATGGAGTTACTTCTTTTGAGATCATCCCAGTTTCCTTCCTACACTTGTGACAAACAGATGCTTTGAACCTTCACCGTGACGACTCGCCAGCGCCACCGTACCGCGTACCACTAGCTCCTTCTCCTTCCCCTTCCATCCCGCCCTACACCGCCAATCCCGACTAACTTACTCATCCTCCTCACCCGGGCCACTTCCCGGCTCCTCGAATCTCTCACATGTCGGCATCCGATAGTAATCCCCTTCTGGACTTTCCCAGAAATCTGTATTCCGCACATAACAAAAGTCCGTCGTTTGGCTCCACCACTCCGATGCACCTGTCTTATTTGCATTCGTGATGCACTGTAGCCAGACATCTTGATTGAACTCG
Organism: Paraphoma chrysanthemicola; assembly: GCA_020744225.1. Taxonomy (NCBI): domain Eukaryota; kingdom Fungi; phylum Ascomycota; class Dothideomycetes; order Pleosporales; family Phaeosphaeriaceae; genus Paraphoma; species Paraphoma chrysanthemicola. The sequence continues at coordinate 1,199,462 of JAGMWG010000002.1, forward strand.
TATGTTTTCTCGGTTGCGCAGGACATGCGTGGGCAGGAGCGACATGGCGCGTATTCCTCGCCAACGGTGACGTTGACGAGGTACATTGTGCCTCTGTCGGTAATGGCGGGTGCGGCGCGCTTGTTCACATCACTGGTGCCATTTGCGTTGTTGTGTTTTTCGATTTCGAGAAGCGGAATTGGGCCGCAGTCGTCGAGATATGCAATGTCTGGCTTGGAGTAGAGATTTTTGCGCGCGACGTAGCAGTTGTTTGTAGTCTTGAGCCAGTACCTGATATCTCGTAAGCATACACTCCACCGTATTTCAAAAATTGGTGGCTTACGGATCGTCGATGATTTGTTGGCCGTACGGGTACCAACAGGTGAGGTCCACATCAGTATCTTCTTTCAGGTACGCGATCGTGTCGCAACTGAGTTCAGGACAAATTCTGCATTCCGTCTTGTATTTAAGCGTGTTGGATTCAATGGTGAGATCCTGTTCTTCGGATTCGCGACCGCAGTACGCGAGGTCGTTTTCCCCTACAGTATGTTCAGTTCCACGTTTCTCCGAAGATGTAGTGTTACATACAGCCCGCCTCGTACTCCCAGACATCGTACTGCGTGACGTAGCAGCCAGCCTCGCTCTTCAACCACAGTCTGTCGCCCATGATCTTTGTGCCTCGAGTCCAGCATGTTACGTTGAAGTTGTCGCCCTCTTGGTCATAGTAGAGCTTATTGGGACATAACGAGCGTGGGCATGTCTTGCACTCCGTGTTCACTTCGGCCTGAGTAGTGACATATGGCTTGAAATCGGCAGACACAACCGTAGCCAGTACCAATGTGGTGGAAATGGCCCAAAACCAGGGTGCAAGCATGTTTAGGATTACCTATAGAAAGGTCGGTGACGAAGCGCACAAGCGAGGATAAGGATGGCAGAAGGAGGCATCAGGCTTGCGGCAAAGCGGCATGATGAATGATCGCCAAACCCCGGGATGTGATTTTCGGATCGTTGGGATGATCAGAAAGATGGATCGTATCAAATCAATCTATACTTCGACGATCCATCTCGTGTTTGCATTTGGAGGGCCCAGTCACTTCGATTCGGCTGCAGAATGCCTGATGATCTTCGGACTCCGAATCTTCGCTGAAAGCAGTAGCTGTGTAGGATGTTAAGTTATGCTTATTTAGATTCTCCAAGTCTAGACAACAAGATGCCTTATGAAGAGAATAACATACCGTTTTACGAAGTGAAGGTCACAATTGCTGAGTACCGCGCCCTGAAGATCAGCGGCCACTCTATGTTCGACCAATCATGGAGCCATATATATATGGCTTACTGCGGGGCGAGCCTGCAAAGCGTTATGAGCCGCATATAGTGGGCTGGGCAAATTCAGGCTGAACTCGGAGCCATCAACACCGAGCATTGTGGCCGCAGCGAGTGGGGACAATGTCAATACCAATCGATGCAAAATAATGCGAAAAAGAAGTAGTGAAAAGAGTAGACATATAGTAATAAAACTATTAGGAGACTTTTCGACTCAGTATCGCTACTAATGCTTTGTGCCGAAGACGAGTGCTTCGATGGGCGTTATTGCGATGAACGTCCTCCTTCTCCGCAACTACCTTCGACGACTGACTTCTCAGGCATCGAAGCGCTTAGCCACAGCCGGCTTCGCCCAACTCTTCCAGGTTTCAAATTTGCTGCTCCTTGCCTTGCTGAGATCGAAGATAGCCTGACCCTGCGAACTGTGCTTGGAGACAGAAGCGGCGGCGTTGGCTCGCTGAGCTGGTGCTTGCGCATTCAGTACCCATCCAAGGCTTGGCGCAGAGTCCGTGGCCTTGAATGTTGTACCATCGCTCTGGATACACTTCGAGCAAAGGAACGTGTAAGTCCAATGCGTGCTGTTGACGTACGTGCCGTTTGCAATCGGAGTCTGCGTGAAGGTGCCGGCAGCAACAGCTGGCGACCCGTAATTGCTACGCGTATCGTAAGTATCGCCATGCTAACATCGAGCATTACCGCATGATCACAGACTTACGCTGTCTTTCTGAAGCTGCTCACAACGCTTTGTTGATTTGGCCAGGCAACAAACAGCAGCTTGCTAAGCATACCGCCGCCAAATGAAACGCCACTGTAACCTGTACCTTTACCCCCGATTGTTGCGATGAAATCCGTGTTGCCAGTATTGTTCTGAGGCAGTGCAAGACCAAAAAAGTATCCACTTGTATGCTGGAACGTGTTGAAGGTGATACCGGACTTCAAATCGGTATACGGTGCCGGACTCTGGGCGAGGGTGACCGTGGCGAAAGCTCCAGTGAGTACGTTGGCGAGCTTCATAGTGATATAGTTGCGTGTTGAAGTAGGAACGAAGAATCTGCGTTAATTCCTCAGACAGATTGCTAACCTTTACAACCTCTTATACACCACAGTACGGGAGTACCGCCTTTCTTCCAAAGCAATATCTGAAGTGCCGTCTCCGTTCCAAGATGGGTACCCTGCACTGCATCATTTGAACTCATTTTATCGTAACATACCATCTATACCCTCTTAAAAGCGCATGGTGGCTTGCCGCTCTTGAACCTCGTCTTTATTAGGTATAGATGATTAATCCGGAACGGCTGTCCGTTGATTGGCGACCACGCAGCGGCTCCCCAAATCTGCGATATAACCACAGACGCAAGTCTGAGATTCTTGCCAAGTACAGTCAAGACTTCGGTACAATTTTGTAATGTAAGTTCACACAAGATTCGGAGTGCCGAAATTCTGTGCGCGTCAAAGCCAGCGGCACTAAGGCTCATGGCGAGCCTGCGGGTGTACTCGAACTAGCCCTCGAAGCAAGTGCACGCTTAAGAAGAGACTGGTAGTTGCCTTCTGCGTAATGTCACAGATGCGGAGTTGTGAGTGACTGGAACACATCGCGTCAAATTACATATTCAAACTCACAGAGCAGCGTTCAGGCGTAGTGAAAGCTAAGAACTAGTGTAAAGGAAGGCGCGTTCGTGTTTCGGAACGAAATTGGACGAAGGAGACAAGTTAGCGAACCCGCGAAACGTTTCCTATAGAACTCGTTCTGAAAGCGATTCCCATCTGAGCTTAGCTCCTCACGTGCGTCAGACAATCCCCGCACGGACCGCCGTGCGGACGGAAACGACAGTAAGAAGTCGTGTATGGTACCACAACAACCCATATTTCCAACTCTACCGGTGGATCAGCCTGTTCTTTGAGCCTATGCTATCACGTTCTGCTGTGTGCTCCAGCATCGATGCCTGCTGTTACCGGAGTTCGAGGATCAGTCAGCAATGTACCGCGCCTTGAACCGACCAACGCGATCCGGTCGGCGAACATCAGTCAGTGCATGTAAATGACAACAAATAGAGCATTTGAAAAACTCTGAGTGCATGGTCGAATGCGTGGCCTAATATGGCTGCACCGACATCTTCCGCGCCTTCCCCAGATGTTCTCCCCTCTACATACTTGCAGGAACGCTCTCGAGCTACCAGCTTGGTGGAGGATCTAGCAATGAACGACATGTCTCAGCACCAACATACGCCACTGAAAAACGATATTAGTGGCATCAGACTTCTGGAGATACTTTCTGGACCGAGTTATGAGCCCATCAGATGCCGACTTTCGCAGCATGATCTCGATGACCTTCCTTCCTACATCGCACTATCGTACACGTGGGAGCAAGGTCAGCAGAAGAGTATCGTTTGCGATGAGATGTGTCTTGACATCGGCGATAATCTCTGGCAGTTCTTGCTTGAATATCGAAAGAAGCGAGTCATTCAAGAAAATGAGGCGAGGGAGCAAAAAAGTGACACGTCCTTCTTGTGGATAGATGCCATTTGCATCGACCAGAGCAATTTAATGGAACGTAACCAACAGGTGGCTCAGATGCGCATGGTGTATACAAAAGCCCATTCCGTTATTGTCTGGCTTGGGCTTGCTTGTGAGCATGAGGAGCTTGCTTTTCTCCTGACAAGGCATCCGGATCTGCTTGAGCATAGCAAATTTCAAGCCTCACTTCTGAGCCTTCTCCGTAAGCCCTATTTCACTCGCGTATGGGTAAGCTACTTCGTGCCCATGCGCGTACTTTTACTGAATTCAGCACAGGTAGTTCAAGAGTTTGTACTCGCCAAGTCTGTCGACTTTTGGTGCGGCCAGCTGATTGGAAATGCTCTTGCTTTCGAGAAGGTTTGGTATGAAGACCGAGATCTGCCCGGCTTACCGGAGCTTTCCAAGGCTCTTCAGCAAACATCAGCATGGCCGCTGTTCTCATACAGGAGAAACTTCTGGAGCTCAGATGTCGACACAAAAAAACGGTCGGAATCTTTTCATTTGCGCAATCTTCTGTTCTCCTTCTCTGCCTCGCGAAGCAGTGAAGCATACGACACAGTCTATGGTTTTCTAGGCATCGCATTACAAGAGCCTGACGCCACACACTCTATACAACCGGACTACTCGAAGCCTGCTGTGGAACTACTGGCTGATGTTCTACGAGATCAATGTTGCCGCTCTGGTACGTCAAGCACCAGTAGCGATTATGATTTGATGGTCTTCCTACTTTCACGCCTACGTGTTTCACGTGTCGAGTTCGCGAAGTACTTGATGAGATGTTCGACCCATCTCGAGGAGCACCTTTTCGTTCTTGCAGTTTCTGAATTCATTATTGCAACTGTCTTCGTCGTGGACCAGATCGGACTCATTGGCTCGTACGAGCACATCACGGAACTCTCTCCTGGAAATGCAAAGTCCGCGATGGTGAGATCCTCGGTGCGCGTTTATCCAACAAAGCTGCCGAGGTGGGTATCACACGCAGATATACGCGGGCTTAGCTTGGCTCTTACGGATCCCGAGACTATGATAGGTCTTGAGTTAAATAAACGCGGTCGTGGTGAGCCTGTACTACAAGCTTTGATCCATAGATCGACAGATGTGCTTCTACGTGGGATCTGCTGCTCCACCACTGAGCAAAGTGCAGTGGAACAGCAACAGTGGTCAGCATCTGCTCAGCTAGATGGCGAACAGACGGAGCGAGAGCTCCAACAGATTATCTCACAATCTGTTTCTCGCACTTCAGAGAAATACCGGGTGGCGCGCCATGCTGCCACTGCTCGGGAGAGAAGATATCGTCACGGGACGTACGCTGCCTTCATTGGTAGCGATGGAGACATAGGAAATAATCTGGCTGGTGTCCTTTGTGATGAGAGTAATTTTGGAAGTGGGCCAAGAGAAAAAGATGCCATTTGTGTATTCGCTTCGAAGGGCGCTCCTAATAAGGCGTTCATTATGAGTCGAGTGACGACCAGCCGGCATCTGATCAAAGGCGCGGCGATTGTCATAGACCCAAAACCTGAATTTGGGTCGGAAAGGCGCGTACAGTCGTTCCAGAACATATTGCGCAAAGGCGAGACTCAGAGTCCAAGACCAAGGAAGACTCTGTGCCCATCACCAGAGACCCCCTATCAGAAGTTCTGCTTCCATTGCAATCTCACAGACCTTTTGGAGCTCAGCAGATGCGGAATTTTGAACGCATCCCAGATGGACCATATACTGGAGCAATCGTTGTTGGGCAACGACCAAGATCAAGTCCACAAATGCAGCCTAGGCACAGGGCAGCTTCCAAGCCTGGAATTTGCAAAGTGATTTAGATGCTCGTGTTATCCGTGTCCTATTTCAAGTTCCAACACCACGACCCCACGGTTCTTAGTAGTCTCAAAGTACGATCTAAGAACCTTGCTAGGAAGACGAGGGAGTTCTCGGACTATTGTTCTGCTCCAAAATATTCGGTGATGCTACTCAAAGCCTGAGCAGAGCTCCTTTACAACCTCTCGCAAGCTGCAGTCTCCATAGCTTATGCTCATTCAGAAGGAATACTTGTCCATCTCTTCCAAAGCAAAAGTTTGCAATACCACCCTCAAGCACCACTTTGGCCAGCAGCACGCCTCCCGGTGACCAGATATTCAGCCCATCACCGCAACCGCAGTACACATTGCCTTCCATATCGCATTTAATACCGTCTGGGATGCCCGTATCGGCAAGTGCGAAGAGTCGACGATTGGCGAGAAAGGGCTGTCCAGAATATGTAGCGACGTCAAAGGCGTATCTGATTTGCGACAGCTCGTTAGTCTGGCTGGCCAGTACAACCTCAAAGCAATGATGGAGTGATTGCATACATGCTGGATGCCCTCATATCATCAACCGATCCATCTCCGTGGATCCAGTCTGTGTCCGTGATATACACTATCTTTTCATCAGGACTGAAGCAGATCCCGTTTGGTCTGCCAAACCCATCCGCTATGGCGCGAATGCCACCCGTGGCAGGATTGTAGCGATAGACCTGATTCGGTAGTCGGGGACGTGGCCGAATACCTTGTTCCCAGCCGTAGATTGGGTCCGTGAACCAGATGGTACCATCCGAGTGCACGACGACGTCGTTTGGCGAATTGAAAGGACGACCATGGAATGACGAGACGAGCAACTCAGCCTCGTGCTTATCATTGTCAGCGTTCACATTATTGGATCGCTTTAACGGCATGTACGCTATCCCGCCTGGCTCATCGAGTGTCCCTTGTGCGCAGAACAGAATACCATCCTTGTAGTTTACGCCTCCGTTAGGCATAGGCACACTCTTTGCCTCTATCCTTGAGCATTTCACTTCTTTGCTGTTAGGACTTGAAGGCAACTGGATGCGAGAAATGTGGATGTGGGATTTCCCAGTCGACGGATGAGGATACTGGTTGCTGGTGATGTATAGTGCATTGTGCTCCGGTATGAAGACGCCTGCCTCGTGCGCGAACGGGCATTGATCGTCTTTTAACAATACCTCGAGCTTCGCATCGGCGCTCAGTATCTTTTCCGCGGCTTCATCGACGATGTATATCGAGGGAGGCATGGCGGCTGTTTCGATTTGCAGGACCCAGAACAACGATGCTGGTAGACTGTCAATCGATCTTCGATAGAGTCACAGCTGAAGTGCGGCATACGACCCGGTGTTTGAGAATCGGAGGCGGTTTTTGATTCACTCGCCGACCGTCACGGCTGTACGTCGTCGGTCCGGACCGGCTTTTGAATCGAGCCGTATTCAGGTTCTTTCGTTGCGCTATGCTAGGGTATACGGGCGTGACGGCGAAGAGGCGTTCGAGGCTTCGCCGGCGCTATTTTCGGCGTTATCATGGTACATCGGTGGTACCAAACGACCAGTAGCTGGCCCTGGACCTCGGAACCCCCGAACCCAGCGCTCGTGGACACCAGAAAGCTTAGGCCGATCATTGTCTTGGCCACGCGTCCTACCTAAGTCGCTGGTCCATGCCACAAGTCTGCCAAATGCCCGACTTGTTCCAGCTGTTTGAACCAGATCCCGCGGGATATGTAGAAGCTTGCCGACCCCATGGGGTCGGCCCCGCAAACTTGTCACACAAGTCCAGCATCTTCAAGTAGCCACTTTTGAGAGAGTACATATAATGGACTTTGCCCTGCAACAGCACCGCCTTGTCAGCACTGCATACGCGACAAAACGAACCCATTTCTAAATCTTTCGTCATGCCGGAACTCAGAGGAAGAGCGCTTATGCTCACAATCAGTCTTCTCACTTCTCTGGGCTTCATGCTCATCGGCTATGACAATGGCCTCATGGGTGGTCTTGTTGGTGCGCCAGCCTTCAACAAAACTTTCGACAGACCCTCAGCAGACATGATCGGAACCATTGTAGCTATCTTTGAAAGTATGTGACTGTTCGCATTTGCGAAGTGCATGAACTGACGGAACGGTACAGTCGGGTGTTTCATCGGTGCAATGGCAACGGCGGTCGTTGGAGAAAGGCTCGGTCGTCGCAAGAGCGTTGCAATCGGCGCAGTCATAAGCATGATTGGTGCTATCCTCCAAGCCTCTGCTTTTGGAAGAGCGCATCTTATCGTTGGCCGCATTGTATCTGGAGTTGGACTGGGTATCATCAATTCCACTGTGCCAGTCATGCAAGCTGAATTCAGTCCGAAGGCCAGCCGCGGTATCTACGTCTGCGCGCAACTCTCTACACTGAACTTCGGTATCCTGCTTGTGTACTGGATAGATTATGGCTTCGTTTCGCACACTTCAAGCTACGCGTGGAGGATCCCGACCATCCTTCAGTGCATCATTCTCTTCGCCATTCTTGGCCTGTTGACTGTCATCCCGGAGACACCAAGATGGCTGGCATCGCACGATCGTCCTGATGAGTGCTTGCAGGTTCTCGCACGCGTGGCTGGTACATCTGAAGATGATACTGAGGTCCAGAGGCTGCATACTATCATTACCGAGACCGTCGCATTCGAGGCGTCGCGACAGGCAGGCTGGAAGGACATCATCAAGAGCGACCCGATCAAATCCAGACGGCGTTTTTTCATCGCCTGTGGTATCCAGATGTTCCAACAGTTGGGTGGCATCAATGCCATCATCTGTGAGTTTGGTCTCTCTTCGCTGAGGTATATGCTGACCATGATCAGATTACTCGGGCACATTGTTTGAAAAGAGCATCGGCTTCGACACACATATGGCCTCCTTGATGAGTGGCTTCCTACAAACCTGGTTCTTTGTCGCATCCTTCATCCCATGGTTCCTCATCGATCGCATCGGACGGCGTCCACTGCTACTCTCTATGATCAGTCTCATGGCTGCCGTCATGGCCGTCCAAGCCGCGCTTATCTACCAAGTGCAATACAACACCGCATCAGCTGCAGGAGCAGGCATCGCTGCAGCCGCCATGCTTTTCGTCTTCCAGGGCGCATTCACGATTGGCTTTCAAGCCACAGTCTGGGTATACCCGTGAGTAGTTGCTCGCGGAAGTTGGCAACGTTCTAGCACTCATGCACGATAGATCTGAGATTCTTCCTCTTCGCTTGCGTCAACGCGGTTCGGCTATCTCGACCGCTGCCAACTGGATCTGCAACTACGTAAGCCTTGCTACTTTTCACTGCGTCGCCACATGATGAAACTAACAACGCGTCCAGATCATTGTCCAAATCACACCAGCCGCCATCAACAACATCGGTTGGCGCACGTACATCATCTTTGCCGTTCTCAACGCGCTCTGGGTGCCTATAATTTTCTTCTTCTTCCCCGAAACCAAGGGCCTTGAGCTTGAAGACGTTGATCGCTTGTTCTCTGGTGAGGTTGGTCGCAGCGATTTGTTGGACAAGGCTGGTGATGAGGAGCGCGTGGAGAATGTGGCGAAAGCGTAGCGGATTCGCAAAACGCACTTCAATATTCACGGTGTAAGCCCACCAATGCATACGGTGGTGAGCAAATGAGTCATTTCGGCAATCGTGCAGCCTGGCCGCAGGTTGAAGGAAATGCGTATGCAGCTTGGTTTTGCAGAACTGTGTCGCTAATCTATCACGATGGTCATCATAATTGTGTCAAACAAGTAATTCATATCGTTGGCTATGGCAATGCATGATGAACCATAAATCTGCAGCCCACGCTGCCCTTATTCAATTTACATTGTTGGTCGAAGCATTTACCAGAAGGAACAGTCGGAGAATATTGTCCTCATCGAAGGCTGTGCATCATCCAAGCATGACCTCTTTTGGCATGCTAGCATGTTCGCGCCAGGCATCCATGACCACTTTGCCGACGCCTGCTCGACGGACAATCTTGTTTTGTCGGTCAATAAGTATAATGTTCACTACTGGCCAAAGCGCTCGCGCCATAGGCTCGCCTTTCCTCGCCTCATACAGGGCAGCCACCAGATCATCGCCTAGTCCCTCCAGCCGCTCCTTGTAATGATCTGAGATCGACATCCATCTGCCAGGAACATGAGACTCGAGCTCCTGAAGAAACGAGTGAAGCTTGGGGCGGCTCTTGATGGTGCCGTTCCCGCGCCTGAGAGACCAATGTGCTAGCTCCATGAATTCTCCCATGCCACTTTTTGCGGGATCAAGTCCTGTAACCTTCACTCCTTCTCCTTCGTGTCTCCATCTCGGTATCCAAGCTTGATGAACCCTAGCATGATCCAACGAGAAACCCCAGGAGATTGTCAGAAATTCTTGCGGTTCTTTAGATACACCTGCCCTTTGATGGGTTGTGACTATCTCACCGACTACTTCACCCTCGATAGTCTTCAACTCAAAGACGCCGATCTCATTTCGATCATTTCTCGCCGTTGATTTGATAGAGTCGCCTATCGAGTATCGAACAATGACAGTCTCAAAGACCAGAATGTGGCGCTCCTTCAGGGAAATTGGTGTGGAAGTCATCCGTCTCAGTCTCTTTCTGTTGCCATATGACTGGATTGTCTTCATTATCTCTGGTATCGTCTGTCCTACTCGTGGAAGACCTCCACTAGCAGTGAAAGCATCGATATCGAACCCGTTTAGGTCAAAAGTGAGGGCACTCTCTGGAGTGTCAAACTCAATTGGCTCAAGCGTGCCTTTGTCTTGATAAGATAGACACTTGATTGTGTGTAATGGGTGAAGTGCAGGCCATTTGAGGCATGATAACAGATTTGAGTACGTTCCTAGTAAGGATGTAGTCACAACGGTGGGGCTTCCGACCTCTTTGCTCTCTTTCGCACGTTGAGCTGGTGTCACATCGGGCTGGCTCGCTTTACCCACTACACCAGCTAACAGGATGACCAAGGTTGTCAAAATCCGTCGGAGTTGCCGTACATCCATCATATTGAATGTCACGGAACCTAGAGCTCAATTAGTATATTCCGCTTCTATCAAGTGGAGCCAGAGTAGCACAATAACAGTATTCGTACTGTCTACGAGTGCGGCAGTGGTATCCTGTACAATCTGCGTACCATTTACAAAGCTCCAAGAAGCCCATGTCCAAGACGGCAGCTCTGTTCCTGCACGGCAGCTTTGTATACTGCCGACCTGGGGATGCCACAAAAGCGATCCCAGTATATGCTTCCGGGGCAGACCAAGTAGGAAAGGCCCAGTGACGACCTCAAGGGTGTCCAGTATCCCGCTGATTGCAAAAAGAACATCATTTGCGTCAGTAAGTTGTCTCTGCGAGTATTCTTGAACTGCAGAAGTGTAGTCCACGAAGCCACCCATATAGGTCCAGTCATCTCTTGTCTTGAATCGTGGGACCATAAAGCTCAATATTTGGATCCAATCGGTCTTGGTAGTTCGGTCCTTATAACCTGGGTCCCATAGGTACTTTGCTCGGCGACTTTCGACGCTTTTCGATAGTCTCCCGCTCTCCAAGCAAATTTCTTCGGTCCAGATCGACTCTGAGCACTTCAGGTAAACCTGGTAATCAGTGAACAGCAGCATTCGCCTCGACAGCAATTTCTCTTGAAACGTCCAGCCTCGTGTGTTCCAGAGAAGACGAGACGAGCTCTCCAGTTCAGTGTAAGATGGAAACATAGTCGCGAGTCGAAGGCCATCAACTAACTCCGAATACTGCGCGTACTGTCTTTTGACACTTACTCCAGCTATTCCGTGATCCGCATGTGCACCAGCAGCAGCGGCTATCGTGAGACTCGAGCAATCGTAAATAATCTTCATGTTGATAAGGTCAGGTGCTTTTTCCTCGAAAGAATTGTCCTGTACGATGCAGAGTGCATCGTTCCACAAATATCGGTAGCCTAGCGCTCGTGTCAGAGTGATTGCATCCTCAATAGTCCTCGGTAACTTTGATTGTAAAGGTGTGTGCTCGTCTCCCTTGCTGTCGTACTTGATATCATTACGAAGTAGTACGGCTGGTTTCATGCCCGTCTCTTCTTTCATCTTTTGAACACCCCACATGTAGCTCAATGCAACGTACTCAGGTATCTCCGCTGTCAACACACGGACGATGCAACGATATTTCACGTCAATGAGCCGCATATTGAGCGGTAAGCTGCTTACTGAACGTATATTACGATTGCATCTGCCCTCGTGCCACTTCGAGCATTCGTCTAGCCACATACGGAGTAGTCCTATAGGAACCTTTCCCGGATCGACTTTGCGGCCAAAGAATTGTTGTTTGACGGGTCTCCGCTCCTTGTGAGCCAGGTACTGAATGATTGCGAGAGATTGCTGTTCCCCTTGGGCATTTGCTGCGGGGCCGACGGTGAATCTGTAGACAGTCCGGGGATTTTGCTTGACCATTGATCTGAGATCGAATTTGTTCGAGTACGACTCAGATTTGCTTCGATCGTAAGGGGATAGTTCGATACCCAGCTTCCAACTGAGTTCGTTCTTGAGAAAAATCTCATAATCGTCTGATATTGGGGCCAGAAGCTTTTCTGAAGTCAAAGCGTGGACGACAAGCCGACAGAAAGGACAACGCCGGCTGCGCTGAATGCTGCCCCAGGTCCCAAGAGGAATGGGCTTCGTAATCTCCTCGCCCAGATAATTGTCAAAGTCGATTTTAGAACATATGCGACATAGTCTATCATGACTTTGCTGATTCTTCTGAGTGTTATTAGACATTTGGAGAAGCCACAAATAGTGGCGCGCTTAGGAGGGCGAGGCTGCGAGTGTGACCGTCAATGTAGATAATGGATCAGAAAAGAATCAAGTCGCATTTGCGAATCGTATTGAGTGGGAGTGTAGAGATGGTCTGGTCAGATTGCCAACTCGGGTCTTCGATGAGCGAGTGCGAAGCCATGCGAAAGAAGGCAATTCGTTGCCTGTTGAGCTTGATCTGCAGTCACCCCACAGCACCATGCGGTGATCGATAGAATTACGAGAACTCAACCGAATGACCGAGTACTTGATTTGGTGCTGTTAGACTTTGTGATACATTGAGTTGACGATAGCGCATTGGTCAAGAATTGTCTGACCTGATGTAAATCTTCCCCACCTTGGTCATCATTGGGGCAGTCTACACCATTGGAGAAGCTGTGACTGGAGGTGCAATCGATCATCAAGTGCGAGAAGAGCACTTAACCTAGCTCGTAGACACATCAAGCTGTAAGTATTATATCCAATGGCCCTTGATCAGCCACTGCGAAATCAGGCAGCTAGGACAAGGCTGAGTCCCTCGTTCAAATATGAGGTCATCGTAGTGGCAATCGGTGTGTGGAAAGAAATCTAAAAGGCGATCATGACTACCTCCAGCGAGAACCAGCGGTGTGTACTATGCTCGAGGCATGTGCGCATATCCAATGTCGGTTTCGTATGCTGCAGAGCTGCGTCGGTGGCGGTGGCACGGAAATGATCGTCCCCACACCTCAGTCTTGTCTTGTATGCAGCTTCATACTTGCACACCGCGAAAGCAAAAAGCAATTTATAATCACGGCTTTCCAAACATACCTCTCTTTTACTACCTGGCATTTAGTACTGTTGCTTCGAGCACCAATTTCGAAGAACTCAATCCCCACATTTGATGTGATAAGGCATGCGGAGTCATCTAGTTTAGTTCATACATGTCAAAGGATATGGAAGAGTGTCTGAAGAAATACTGGTAAGCGAACTTCAGAAGGATGTACGCAGCGCGTCACAGTACCCGAACGATTAATGCGTTGGAACACGTACTGGATAACCTGTGGCGGAAAAAAACAATTTGGCCTCATTGATCGTCCTTTTGTTTGATTCTATGGGTACTATGCACATTGTGGAAGTTTCCAAGCTCACACTATCCACCTTCAATTAGTGACGAGCCACTTGCTTGTGGCACGATTCATAATGTTGATGAACTCCACTTGTGCTGCAATATAAGCCTGCCAAACAATTTTTCCTTAATTAAATGACGTATTTATACATTTGGGGACGCATGAGGAGTCACGACTTCCCAAGTACGTCCAGAATCTCAAAGTGAGGTGCTGATTGAACGATACTCTACTCGTCATCAATTTGATTCCCGTGAGCTACACCAATACCCAGCCTTCTTCAACGCTTCTAATAACCCATCATTCGATAAATTAACATTTCAAACCCCCTTCCCAATCTACACGCTCAAGAGTATTGTTGAATTTACATTCAGCGCATACTACGCATGTCTCGAGCTCTCAATTAACCTCTAGATGTCGTACAACGCAAGTTCTTGACTAGCTTATTCTGATTCTTACCACACCATCAAGCGATTCCACTGCTCCTTGCTATGACGCACGCGATTGTGGTTGTACTTCACCCCTCTAACCTAAACACATGAGGATGTATAAGCTCCAAAACCTCATGAAATAAAATCGAAATTTGCGCACGCATCCGAACATCAAACAGGAATAGATACAACGTCGGAATTTATATGCATATATACATTTAATATCATTATCTCATCACTCATCATAACTATATACAAATTCCCCACCCTGCATCTCGCCTCCCCTCTCCTCTCCTCTGCTCCAACTCACTACATCACATTACACCTTAATCTCAATCCCCTCCTGTCCCTCACACGCCGAAATATGGCCAAAATACCACAAATGCGCATCAATATCGACGCCAAAATCGCCCTCATTTCCAGCCAAATTCAACGTCCCTGGGAGAACATTGACATCTCCCGTGCCCACCGCCGCGCCATTCCCGCTCGTGACGTAGTACTCTGGGCTAATGTGTCTGAAGCCCAATAACGCGGGAGGTAGCTTGGGTACCGGGTCCGCTTTGTGCGTAACGCGGTATGTACTGCCCCGATTTGTTTGGCTGAGGTATTGACTTATGCCCTCGAGGCCAATCTTGGGTGCGCCATAGGTATACAAATCGACTGTCGTGCCCTGGGAGCGTAGAACGCCGGCTGCTAAGCTCGCGAGCGCGCCACCGAGGGAATGGCCTGTGGCGACGATGCGGAAGGTTGGGTATTGTGCTTGTGCTTTTTTGATCGCTGCGAGAACGGGCGTTTGGGCTTCGAGCCAACTGCCCCAGAACCCGAGGTGGCTTGCACATGTAGGGCAGATACTCGTGGGTCCGGCGGGGAAATTGACGTTTGTGATCCAGTTCCGGACGCTTCTTGAGCCGCGAAAAGACAGGACGATGAGTTTGTTGGTGGTGTCGGTTGCGACGAAGCCGGTGACGTCTGTTGCGAGGCTGTTCTCGAACTCGGTCAGGGTATTTGTGTTTGCGGCTTCGACGCGCGCGCAGTTGCCCTGCGGACAGGTGATCTTGGTGTTGGGACTGTTGTTATTGCCGAGACAATATGCGGCGGCGGAGTATTGCGAGAAGAATTGTAATTGACTGAGGACCGAGGAGGATACGGCTGTTGAGTCAAGTCATTAGTTTGTGAAGAATAGATAAGATGAATGGTGGGAAGTGATGTGCACATACCCCGACTTTGGAGCTCGACTGGCGCTGCGGTGACAGAGTGAACTGCACCGAGCAAGAGGGCGGTCAGTCGTAGGAAGGAAGACATGGTTGGTTTTATCCAAGACGTCTTATAGTCGGATGCTCTACAAGTGCCACAAGGGAACTGGATGTAGGCAGCTGGGGAAGAACGAAGGCGACTCCACGAACAAACAAATACAACGGCGATCCATTGTAGCTTTATAACAACTGCATGTACCCCAGATTTTGCTTTATCGAATGCTGAACCATCCGCTCTCGGACCGGACTTGGGGTGTGGTAGCCTCAACCCTGGTCCGTGGCCCAAGCAACGGACCCATGGCTGCAAACCCGGCTATCCGAGCGCAACCACCACCTTGCCTATTGTTAGCTGGAGCTCCGTACCTGCATATGGAAATCGTAGGCTCAAAAGATATTTTTCCAGTGATATGTATGCGCCAGGTCTTTGTCTCAGTAAAGATCATCCTGGTAAGACCGGGATCAGGGAGGTCATCCGGGCAAACCGCAAGATCGGCAAACTCGTGGCTGCGCTGTGTACCTTCCTGCGCGAAGGATTGTCAAGAAGTGACATTCTATGTCTCTAAACACTCGATCTCTTACCCCGCAATACACTAATTCTCGTATTCTGCTCTACGTTTGCAGGTCGCCGGTGAGCTTGTCCGAGGCATGGAGAACTGGCTGGTGAACATGCATGCGAGCGCGTTGACACCGTTTCCGCCAACGTTCTTGACATGCGCCACATAAGTGTCGGACTCGATATTAGCCCTGCTTACATTACCCAATGAGTGATTTGATAAAGCCAAAAGTGGGAAGGATGGTGCTATCAGCTTGTGCTGAAGGAAGTCTCGGGCTGATCCTACGGCGTGGGTCAATCAGAAAAATTGTCGTCGCTAAGTCGCATCTGTACCTGAACATCATTTCCCCTATCAACGGTCCGATGCCTGTTCCACTGTTGCACAACCATGCGTTGATCCATTTCACTTGATGTTCTCCGTGTGTTGCTGCTGCGCAGCCCTCCCAGCGACATGTCCATTTTGCGGGGTAAGATCATGACGTCGAGCAGTCGCGTGTGACCCCGGAGCGTGCATCAACATCAGGAAGGAGGTCCTGGGCAGCACACTCACTCTCTCGCCTTGTGTGCAGGGGAAGTACTTGTGAAAACAAGAAAGTCGCGGCATGACCGCTTATTTCGGTTAGCATATCGGCACTTTATGCGGGAATGTAGATCTCCAATACTGTGTCGCTACGAGGCTAAAAGCGACCTTGAACCGGGACAGTGGTGGACATTCGACGATTCAGGCTGCAAGATTGTGTAAACGCCATCTCATTTGATCTCATTCGGGAACCCCTCCGTGGCGACAAGGATAGTCATCATGTCAGCTGTGCGCGGGCATATGTAAGGAACGGGCGAAGCTCGAGCTTGATTGCAGATTTGGTGACTTTCTTGATTCATTGTGCTGTGTGGGTTTTTAACGCTAATCGCTGAAAACAAAATTTCTCCGATGCGCTTCGGTGCATGTGGGTACGGACGATGGGATCGAGTCCACGTGGTTTCCCCAGACTTCTCGGATGTGTACATTTGAAGGTACATCGCCGTGTATGTACAGATTCGCCGAATGCAAGTGCAGCTATGGAGCTGTCGAAGAGCGAAGTCGCAGCGCTGTACGCGCGCATGCCGAGAGCGCGAGTGTGTGTTTACTCTGGGGGCACAAAAGGCGTGACCAGCATCTCGCTGAATCTAGCGGATGCGTTAGCATGTTTGGCAAATACAGTGCGTGTGCGTTCATACTTCTCTAGCTTTTCCTTCCCTCGAACCTCCTCGACTAGCAGCGGCATCTTGATGACATTGAATTCGTCATAGAGCTCCTCGATCTGGTCGAGATACTTCTTCTGCATCTTTCTGCGCGCATTGCATTGCTCACATGGGTTGTCTTTCTTCGGGAAGAGCAGCTGGTTGACAACGATCGAGTGCGTGTCAATCTCGTAGCTGTTGAGCTCCTGGATCATCCTCTCCGTCTCGTACAAGCTCAAGAACTCGGGAATGCAGACACACACAAAGGTAGTCAAATCCGCATCCTTGAATTGTCCGTTGACTTCTGCAATGGTTCCGCGCAGCGCCTCCATCTTCTCCACCAGCTCGTCAATGTTTTGCCCATTTGGTAGTCGGCCTCCACCGCCGAGGAAGCTATTCAGCATCGGGCCGAATTGACGCGACAGCTGTGAGACTTTAGATAGCGCCTTCTCCATGACAGTGGGAAATTGCAGGAAGCGCAGCGTGTGACCAGTGGGCGCAGTGTCGAAAATGATAACCTCGTAGGACATGGACTTGACTTGCTTGAGCACTTCGGCAAAGGACATGGCTTCGTCTACACCGGGGATCTAGGGCCGTTAGCATTCTGCAATAAAACGACATGGTGAATGTTGCCGTACGCTGAAAGCCAGATCTTGCATCATATTACCCATGCCTCCCAGCCCTGCCATTGTGTCCTCGCCGCTCTCGCCGCCGCCCGCCAGCAGATCTTGTATGCTGCCATTGGGATCAATCTCCATGGCGCTCAGGTTGTCGAAGCCGTTGATCAGCCGCGCATCCTTGCCAAACTTCTGGTTGAACGCATCGGAAAGGTTGTGCGCCGGGTCGGTCGAGATGAGGAGGACGGATTTGCGGTGCTTGGCGAGTTGTATAGCAAGAGAGCACGAGGTTGTCGTCTTTCCTACACCACCTTTGCCACCGACAAATATCCAGCGCAGTGTCTTCTGGTCGAGGATGGACTGGAGCGTGGGCTCCATGTCAGAGTCGATGAGCGCTGCGGACGCCATATTTGCTGGTGGAAACAACCGCGAATGTGTGTGGTATATCTGAGTATGTCTGCGTAGCACACGAGTACAGTCAGTGAGTGTCTCGTCAATATCTGGCTTGAGAACGCGGAAGCTTCTCGAAGCATCCACGCGCCAGAAGGAGGGAAGGTGCGCGCATACCGCAGCTCACAAGGTTCTAGTTGTGCGAGTTGATACTAGCGAGGTGGATGGGTCGCTATGAGTATGGGGGAGTGTTATGTTTGTGGAAGAAACGCAACTATCCAGGGTTAAAACACGCGCCAGAGACACAAGAAAGTTGACAGGCGGGATGATGCTGTAGTGGGGCGTCATAGCCGCTCATCCAGCCACTGCGTCACCCCGCCGGGCCCTGGCCCTCGTAGCCGCAACACCAAGATCCAACGAGCGCCAACATCGTGAATTTCAGCTTGTGCATCAATTACAAGTCTACAGCGCTAATCTGCCAAGACCGGCAGCAGTCCATCTATAGGCTCCCATCAGGTCAATAACGCTTCCCACCTGCAACGAACCAGACAGTCGCCGCAGCTTGTGTCAATCCCTAAGTTCCTCAAATGCGCCAAACACCATATCATGCCACAGGACCGGACTAGCGAGACCTCAAAGTCTATTTCTTCTTGCCCTTGCCCTTCCCCTTTGTTGCGGATCCGTTTGACACAACGCTGCTCGCCCGAGAGGTGGCGGCTGACGCTGGTGAGGCCTTGCCCTTGACAGCATCAAGTTGCTTGTTCTGCAGCAGGTCAGTGAGTGTTACGGTGGCGAGTATTGTGACATGTATACCTTGACTCCATTCTTGGCCTTCTTCTTGACTGGCTCCTCTTCTTCCTCTTCCGACTCCTCATCTTCGTACGCACGCTTTCCGCCCTTGCCGTTCTTCATGTCCTCCCCTCCGAGCTCACGGACGACCGTCTGTATCAGGGTGTTGCAGCGACGACCAATCTCCTGTGGTGTACGGCTCAGAAAGAACCAATCAAAGCGGAAGAGTGGCGATTCACGGATCTCGTCGCGAATTTGCTCGTAGATGAGATCGCCCTCAACACCATACTTGTTCAGCATGACAAGAAGGAAACGATCCTCTTCTTCCGTGTATACCTTCTTGTTCGTCGTCGAGACTGTATACTTGATGACCATTTGCTGTAGAGGCATCCGGTACATGCCGATCTTCTTCTTCAGAAGCTCTTTCTTTTGCTCGGATTGACGGACGCGGAGCTCACCATCCTCGATGACGTTCAGATGCTTCTGCCAGTTGTCCAGAGTCTTGTACTTCTTCCAGAATACCTTGGCATAGTCTGCAATCTCTGCCGCAGTCTTGCCGTCCACTTCCTCAGCGATGCCATCGTAGTTTGTCCGGCCGTACTTAGCGGAGCCATTCAAGAACTGCTGGAAGTCACGCTTGTTCCACTCAGGGAAGCCCTTCTCGATCAAACGCTCTTTCTCGGCCTTCTCCTCCTCGGTGAGCGGCTCTGCGTTGTCGATCTCCTTCTGTGCAAGCTCTTGGTCTGCCTCACGAGCCTCGAGATCTTCGTCGGGACCTTCGGGTAGCGGTGCCTTGAGATCGTTCTCTTTCCTATACCACGCCGTCTCCTTGTCTTGAAGCTCGGCAAGTCGGTCTGGGAAGAACTGGTAGTCGTGGATGATGATCTGCTTGGGAGCACGCGGTATCCTGGGCTGCTTGTTCTCTGTCCGACCGCCCGTCACGAGAGTCTTGCGGTAATACGAGTCAATGCCGTAGTTCTGCTCTTTGCGCTCACGCTTGGAAGGATTGATCCATGTGAGACCAATATTCTTCTTGCGCGGCTCGAATGTCTCGCCATTCCATTCATAGGTAGAGTCGGATGTGAACTTTTGCAAATCGTCGAGACCGAGTGTCTCGTACTTCTGATTCAGTTTCTGGGTCATCTCCTCACCGCGCTTCATAATCATATCGAATTCGTCATCGGCAATCTCGTCGGCTGTAGCTGGACCCAATGGGCCTTTGCTATTGAAAACCTTCTCAGCACCGTGCTGAATCATGGTCAACAGCTCGTCCTTGGAGGCTGCGTTCTTTACGGGCTGCTGGCTACGGCCTTGTTGGATGACGAGCTGATCAAGTCGAAGCTTTTGAGCAGCGCGCTCGAGCACTTTCTCCTCGATGGCGCCCTCCGTGACGAATCGGAAGACGTAAACCTGCTTTGTCTGGCCGATACGATGGGCGCGATCCATGGCTTGCAGATCAGCTTGCGGATTCCAGTCGCTGTCGAAGAGGACAACAATGTCGGCACTCGTCAAATTAATACCCAACCCACCCGCGCGAGTGGTCAGAAGGAATAGGAACTTCTCCGAACCTTCTCTATTGTAGTCGTCGATGGCCGCAATACGATCCTCGTGAGCCGTGGAACCATCAATACGGCAGTACTGATATCCTCGCATGACAGAGTAGTCCTCCATAATATCCAGGACACGACTCATTTGCGAGAAGATGAGGACTCTGCTGCCCTGTGCCTTCATGCGCTTAAGCAGCCTGTCTAGCATGACCATTTTGGCAGCGTTGTTGACCAAGTGCTCGTCGGTAGTGTATGGTGGGCCCGGCTCGGCGCCTTCGAACAGATAGGGATGATTGCAACACTTTCGCAATTGCATGACAATGTTCAAGAGTCGCGTCTTGGACTCCTTGTTGCCAGCGCCGCCGTTGACTGCATCGATATCCTTCTCCAGGATCTTCTTGTACCACTGGACCTGCATATCTGACAGGCCCACATACAAGTTGACCTCCTTCTTCGGCAGTAACGACTTCTCGACATCGGCCTTGACACGTCGGAGCAAGAAAGGTCGAAGCACCTTGTGTAGCTGCTGTACGACGGTGTCTGAGTCTGCATTTTGTTGCGAAAACCAGTCATCAAAGGCAGCAGAGTCGCCGAATACATCAGGAAGCAGGAAGTTGAGTAGTGCCCACAACTCGTGGAGGTTGTTTTGCAGCGGAGTACCAGTAATGAGCAGGCGGTTTCGGGAGTTGAACAGACGGACCATTTGTGCGAGCGACGACTCCTCGTTCTTGATACGATGTGCCTCATCGATGATGATGTACTCCCATGCAAACTTCTTCAAATGTGACTTCTCGCGTAAGATCATCTCGTAGCTAGTGATGCAGACGTCGAACTTCTCGTCCACCAATCGCTCCTTGATGAGCTCGGCACGGTCGTCCTTGTTGCCCTGAAGGACGAGGACGTTGATGTCGGGGATCCATCGCTCGAATTCTCGCTTCCAGTTGTCCAAGGTCGATTTCGGCACGACGACCAGATGAGGTCCTGAGATGCCGGCAATGAAGCGGAGGTAGCCAATAAAGGATATGGTTTGTAGTGTCTTTCCCAGACCCATTTCGTCTGCCAGGATACCCGAGATGCCGTTCTCGTGGAGGGAGATGAGCCAGTTGAGACCTGCTACTTGGTAGTCGCGCATAGTGCCGCCGTGGATGTAGCCTGGCGATTCCCGGAACACGGTCTCGTTGTGCCCGCCATGCTTCTCTTCACGCACCAGTTCGGCATCTTCCTCCTGCTCAGTCTTGCGCCGTCGCTCAGCGGCCGCGCCACCTTTGCGCACCTTGCTTGCCTTTGTCTTCTTGAGCTCCTCGGCGTCTTGACGGTCGATCTCGGCGATGATTTCCTTGATGTGCGGGTTTGGATTCGAATCGATGAAGTGGCGGAACAAATCTGTGAGACCTAGGAGGTAGCGAAACCGGCGAATGGTATCGTCTTCCTACAGTGGCGCGTAATGTCAGTATGCGACCCTTGCGCGCATATGGCCGAATGTGAACGCACCTTTGACGCGCCCAAGCGGTCGTGCTTCTTGCCGTATATGCTCTTGCGCATGTTCATGACCTCAGCGCGTTTCCTTCGGCCGTCGACTGGCGCGTCGCCAGCAACGCTGCTGGCTGTTGTGTTTGGGTTGGTGTCGGAATCCTGGTGCAGTGTCAGTTTGCGCGCGGGAGTGGCGCGGTGTGGGGGACACAATATAGCATACCGTGTAGTCTGGCGTGTCTTGGTAGTACTGCACCTGCACTGTTAGCCTGATTGCTCCAGAGTTGTTTTCACTGCTGCGAACACTCCGTCACCGCGATGCGGGCCGGGAATGATCCGCCATGTCGCGCTTACCCCGAACTTCTTGAAGCCGCTCATCTTCGTGTCCTGGTCCTGCATCTCGACGTCCTCATTCGCGGAGGCGTCAGCGGTCGAAGGACCATCAGAGTCAACCTGACTCTTCCGCGCCATATTGCTCGTGTCGGCTTTTTGCCGCGTTTGTTCGTGTATTTGTGGCTTCAACAGAGACTCAGAGGACAACCAATGATATGCCGAGTCAATCGAGATGTGAAGGCGATGCAGGGGCGTGACGCGTCGTGATCGTGGGCGTCGGGTCGTCGAGTGCGCAAGGACGGGGTGCAGAGGAGGAGGGTTGGAAACGCGACTGATTTCTACGGGTAGCCGTTCTTGCCTAACACGACATCGACGGAAAGTGCGACCGTGCACACTTCCTTCCTCGCATGCCACTAAGCCGGCGAGCATCGCTCCCCACAAAACATCACGCATCCACGCGTCAACACCAGATACATTTACGGACACCGTAATAGTCTTCCCCGTTATTCAACAGTCGACGCGTCTGATTGACGCGACTGGCGAAATGACGTCAGTGTATCAAGTATTGAATTGTGATGGAGTCTGTCAGACAAAAAATATTGCACCTGGATGCTGAATATGTTCGCACACATCTACTGACGCCAATATAATTCAACGAGGTATCAAGGTTCCTCTAGCGATTGTGACTTGCTCTTATATAAATAATAGTAGTTTACTAAAAAGAAAGTTCTTATTTATCACTATAGTTTACTATATCTTAGTATAAGCGTGGTTGTAAAAGTAGTTAGAGTACTACTTATACTAAGAGTTTAAAGCTAGGTTTAGAGCTTATATCATTTAGGTATCTAGTAAAGCTATAGTATTACCGCCTCGGTACTCCCACGTACCTACTTAACAGCGTTCCCGCAACAATAGTGCGCTCCTCCCCTTCCTCGTTCGCGCCATGGACAAACTGCCACAGGAGCTGATCAATCGTATTGTGTGGTTCGCAGAGCGTTACCCAGACCAGGAAAAGTGGGGTTCCGCGATAGGACAATCTTTCCAGCCCGCTGGTACGCCATCTCAATTTCCTCGCCTCGCGATCCTCAATCGCATTTGGAAGGAAGCAGTCGAGAGCATTACTTTTCACCGTATAGGCGTCAAGAGCGATGAGCTGGAATCGTTTCAGTCGATTGTAACAGCAAATCGTCGCAACTACCTTTCCTGGATCAGTTTCAAAGCGGATTTGCCAACATATCTGGAAGAAGCATACGAACACAAGGAGTCACGACTTGATCAACATGCCAACAACGAGGCATTTACGAAAACTATAAGCGATCATTTCACGGTGTTGCGAACCTAGGAAGACAACGGTGTGAAGAATGGAGCACGGCTTAACATTGCAGGAGCTTCGTCGCCGACCGACTTTCGGGAAGTGGATGAGCTCCAGATTGAGCTTGGTGACTGCAAAGATATTCAATCCGCTCGTTGGGCAGAGTCGCACCTGCGCCTTGTTCAACCCGAAAATCTGCCTACATTGTCTAATGTGCAGCACCTCACTATCGAGAATTCGGGCGGGCGACTGTGTCTTGCCTTCATCTGAGTATCAGCAGAGGCTGTATACCTTCAGGCACTACGCAAGACAATCATTGAACATGGCGCATTTGTACAGTCTCATGCATCGTCTACTAAACTCACTTGCATTTTCATATGTATCGAGTTCTTAGTACATCATCTCCCCTCTCCTCAGCAGGATCTCGCCACCCGTAACCCCACTCCTTCCGGGCAACGCTGTCTTGACGATCCCGGCAGCATGCAACTCCTCAATCAAACTGAACAACATTCCATCGCATCCCTTCGCCGCCATTAAGTTCGCCGTAACAGGTAAGAACTCTACATGACCTGTGATCGTGGAGTTATACGCTGCCTCGCCAAGCGGGACAACGAAGTCCGGCACCTCAGCCATCACGCTGATGCGACTGCTGCCGAAGCCAAACGGCACGCCGGGCTCGTCAAGGTAGATGTTACGCGGGTTGGCGCGCGCAGTTGAGCCGACGTATAACACAAGCGAGTCAGAGCATGTAGATTCTGACGGTGCGAGGAAGGTCGAACTGGCCCAGTCCATGAAGATGGTCTTGTTGGCGATGCCCTCCTCCACGGTGCTGGTTTGGTTGTCACCCCAGCCCCAGCGCGCAAGAGGAACAGGGTTGACAAACGGTCGGCGCCCATCATACTTGGCGGCATAATCGGCATAGAAAGGCCTGCGCACGAGCTCGGTCTGTTGCTTAGTGATGAGGATGGCGTATGTCAGGTTCATAATCCTCGTTAAAGGAGCCAGCGTGGGGTTGTCCGCGGCGAAAGCGGCTGTAACGTTGTAGGCTGATACGTTAGCCTGGAGGTATTCGGTTACGTTTCCAAGGAAGTCGACCAAAAGCGCGTTCGCTGGGTTGTTGGCTGACGTTGGCCAGCTGAGCGTCTGAACTTTGGTCGGATAGGTGCTGGAGATGGTGATATTTGGCCCATACATCGCTTTTGCTGCTTCCGTCCAAACAACAGGGTCGCGAGCAAGGAGTCCTGGAGTGTCGAGCACTGGACTGAGAGGCATGGTGTGCTCAAGAGAGACCAGACCGTGAGACGGCCGATTGCCGAAAAGCCCTTGAACTTGCGACGGACCGCGTACACTACCGCCAGTATCAGAGCCCAGAGAAACGTCAAGCCAGCCGTACGACGCAGTGCCAGCCCCTCCACCAGACGAACTCGATGATGTATCCTGGTAGCCGTCGCCACGCGGATTGAAGGCTTCATGATAGTCGACCCAGTCTGCTGTAGCCGTCTCTCCATTAGCAAACTGCGAGGTAAGCATTTTACCAACGATTACAGCTCCGGCGTCAATAAGATTTTGGACAGGTGGTGCGGTATTTTCCGCTGGCGGATACAGCCAGTACCAAGCTCGGTTGCCATTGCTTGTCCGCAGGCCCTTGATATCGTAGATGTCCTTGATGCCAATGCGGACTCCAGCAAGAGGTTTATCTGCGGTTTTGGTGTAGTAAAGACGAGATGGGACGGCAATGGCCAGCTTTTGGCCAACAGTGCCAGCTGGTAGTACCGAGTAGGATCCATCTCCGTTAGAGGTGACTGACTCTGTAAATGCTCCTTGGACGTCGGAGAACAGACGCCATGCTTCATACAGCTGGCCGGCTGCATTGATAAAGTAGGGGCCAGGATTTAACACACTTGATGTGTTGCCACTGAGCACGGTGTATGATGAATTGTCTGGCAAGCTGCCACTTTGGACGTATACAGCTGTCTTATGTTAGTGGATTTTTGTAGAGATGCAGAAATTTCGTGTACCTTCCAAGAAGCCAGTCTGCCAAACATCGTCAAGGCTGTACGACGAAATATCGAACGTGCCATTTCCGGCTACCACTGTGATTGGTACAAATGGTCCGTCTTCGAACAAAGCCTTGATGTCCTCGCCGCTGATACTGCCCACGGCCTTTGGTGGCAGGAAGTAGTCGATTCCGTCAAGCGAGACAGTGAAGCCAGTAGACGATGCAGCCGCCGTGACGCCGGTCGCCAATGCCAAAGAGGCGATCCCAAGAGCTTGAATAAACCCCATCGTATATCCTGATTATCCTCAGACCTTCAACGCCGACTATATCGTCGACAGCCCAAGCATTTTATACACCGCCGATCCGCACCCAGCCGCATGGTGACGACAAACCACATGGCCTTAACCCCACTGATCAAGGTACGCCCTTCATCCTCCAGGTACACCGGCGCACCATCGTTCGATAAAGTCAAGTCGTCTTTCCGGCCATATTTACGGTAATTTAGCGCGGACGTCCGAGATAAGCTCGCGGAGAAACGCCGATGACAGGTCAATTGCAGTAAACATGCGAGTCAAGGCTGCGCGAATACGTAAACGACTCCAAAGATGTTAGGTGGTTAGCAAGGCTTGATATCTGCAAGGCGCACCATCCCAAGGCCCTTATCTTTGGGAGTGGAGGTGCATAGGCGGCTCGGTAAGCGATAGGAACATAATGGACGCTACGTGCCGAGCAACGGCGCATGGATACGGCCCAGTATTGAGATGCTGCTTTGTAAGTCAACTGAAAGCTGTCATCACTACTGGAGGTATTCGGAGCAATTTAACGTGGTGTAAATGACAATGTCTTGGCAATTTTCCAATGCGACAGCAAGCAAAGCCAAAATGGAAGAAGCTACGACCATGTCCTCCGTAAACCTCGTGAGCTCACCAAAAGTGGAGTCTCTTTGTCCTCACTAAAGTATTCCTAGTCGGCCCCGACTTACTGCGTCTTCTTCACGCTACGATTCTGGAAGCCCATACCATGAATATACACCAATGATCCACCGAGATACGCCGCAAACAATATCGCGGGCACGGCAAGAACCGTGCTTATGAGAATGTTCTCGTTACTAGGCACCAACCCAGGGTTGCTCCTCCTCGACCACCAATTGTACAATGCACCAACTACCGTAATGTCGTTGAGGGCGGCGTGTAGCGCGCCGACCTTGGCCTTTTTTGAAGAGAAGCCGTCACGCTGAATCGTGGGCATGAGCTGTTGCACGCCAGTCGCTACCGCCGGCGCGGAGAAGAGGAGCGTAAGGATTGTGGTGTAGTAAGAGAGGGTCGGGAAGAGCGACGGCTGGATCTGGATGTCGAATGTCTTGACTATGGTATATCAGCAATGGAACTCCACGGTTCTCGTGCTTTGCATACAGGCAGAAGCTACAGCCGTAGCGGTCGGCGCATACGTAGAAGCGAAGTAGATAGCATCGAGAGCGCCCGTTAAAAACGTTGTCGTGATCGGGAAGTGGACGGTTGCTGGATGCGCGGGGTGGCTCATGTTGGAAGCTAAAGCTACTTTATGGCAATGCTGCACAAGTGGTAGGCTGTATAGCAGAGACGTAAGGGCAATTGGAGTGGGATTAATGGACTACTTCAATCGTTATGTCGTGGGTGGGCGAGTTGCGGAGAGCCGGCCTCTTGTGCAACAGTCCGCAGCGGGAACGCATTTCTCAACCAATGGTCGCACCACAGTCGTGGAAGCATTGTTCTTCTCAAGCACGCAGGATTGTCGTCATCGATCTCACTCCTCGGGGTGCCGAACCGAAACATCTCGAGAGCAAAGTGGCTAAAGCTGACATCTTAATGTGGTTAGATCGCCAACCCCTGTTTGTCATTTAATCGCGTTCGCTGTGATTTGTTCTCTTCTCAAGCGCGTCCAGAACGACACACCACGCCATGTTTGTATATCCTGGGGCGCATGGACTTCGCAAAAGGCGCAGAGCCAGTGGTCGACTGGCATTCCGATCCTTATTGGCGCAATCGCCGCCTGTCACCGGCGCAAATCCAGATTCATGACGTGCGACTAGAAGGATGGCGGCAGGATGTTGGATCCATGATGGAGATGCGTGAGGTGCTTTTGTCAACACTGCTGCCAGAGCTTGAAGAGAGGGACCATCTATCAGCTACAATCCCGATTGAGGATGCTACAAAAGTCCGAAACGAGCAAGTCCAGCTGAAGAGCTTAGCAAACGAGTTTGGATGGATGAACGTCCTGAGAAGCAACAAAGTGCAAAGTACCACTCACGACCCGGCAGACTTGCGAAAGTGTCGTTGGATTCACATCTCCTCAAAATTCTCGGATTACTTGTCTGGTTGTCTGCTAGGTTTGTCGGATTGGGAAAAGCATCCACACCGAACTGCGGCTGCGCTGCAACAGCTTGAGCACCTGATCAACCAGCAAGAGCGGTTTTCGAAGCATGGAAGGTATTTCGCGCCCTTCTTTCAGCACCTGGGAGAAGATTTTGGAGACGAGGAAGAGAAGGAAGACACGCCGATGCTGCTTAGTGTTCCATTTTTGGACTGGACGCTCGATGGAGAGACACCACCGCTTAGGTTCCAGGTCGATCCGAGAGAGGGCTATGCATCATCTAGAAGCTCATCGCACCTGTTAAGGTCGATTTTGCAGCATTTCTATCGCCTCGAAGACACGAGCGATCGCGAGCCGCAACAAGTTTTCACAAAACACAAGCCATGGACAACCGATCGGAATCTGGACCTCAAAGTTCGACGATGGTATGGGCATTATCCAACATCCCTGAATGTGGATGAGCTTTGGATCTTGGTAGTCGATGCGCGTCACGTTGTGACATTCTCTAGCAATCAGTCTTGGAAATCGAGATGGCCTCCACTACAATTATCTGCAAGAATTATGGAAGTGTCGTTTCGCGGCATCCGCAACAGTCTCATCAACACGTCTAATAAGCACAACGAGCAGGATTACACATCTTCCACTCATGTCATTGCTGCTCTTAATGGCGCATTGGGAATGCTACATCGATCTTTCTGGACTGATATCACGCTTTGTCTTTCTGACAGGTACGCTAGCTATTTGGGCCATTTGCAATACCGTTTACACCGAAGTCCGAGCACCAAATTAGTCATGGATCTCCTACAAGTCCAGGAAGAGTTGAACATTATCATATCCATCATGGAACAACAAATGGAACTTGTGTCGAATCTCCAGGGCAATCCTAGCCCAAAGAACATCAAACAGCAATCATATAGCACACCACATTCGTACAGTCAACGGCCACTCAGCTCCATCCCTACCTCGGACATCGCCACATATCGTCAAATATCCTTCTCACGCCTGTCTGACCCCACCGCCCAACTCCTTGAGAACCTCCAACGAGAATACGCCGACCTCGTCGACCTGCGCGAGAACAGCAATGCACTCATAAACCGCACAATTCAGCTCGTCAACATCCGGCTCGAAGACCACGGCAAAGCCATTCTCGTCTTCACCATGGTTACCATCATCTTCCTGCCACTCTCATTCATATCTTCCTTCTTCGGCATGAACTTCTCAGACATTCGAGACATGGACCAGACGCAGCGGCTGTTCTGGATTGTGGCTGGGAGTCTGACGGTCGGAACGGTGGCATTCAGTGTGTTTTTGGCGTTTTATGGAGGCGCGATTGTGGAGTGGTTTATGGGCTTGCGCGAGAATAGGAGCAGGAGGGTGAAGAAGAGGATGGCGGTGGAGAAGAGAGCGGTGGATGTGAGGCAGGGGCAGATTAGGAATTTTGAGGTGCTGGATGCGCTGAGACCGAGGATGACTGGTGTGCCTTGAAAGCCTGGCATGATTATGAAATTTTGATCTGCCTCTCTGTGCTTTGAGTTCTCAATCAACGCTGATTTGGCCAAGAATTCGAATGATCCCCAGGCCGCAATCTCTTGGCCATGATAGATAAACGCTCACAATGGTGTGAGCAGTATCGTGTTCCAAGACTGGGTGATTGGAGATTTTACTCCTTTTAGTAGTCAGATGTGGGTGCGCGGACTGATTCGAAACGCAGAAGCATGGATAAGCACCTCTTTGATTGCGGCCAGCATGGGATAAAGCGCTGTGGTCGTATAGTCATTTCAATCGTCCTCTTCGGTGCCATTCGTAGGCACGCGGCCATCAACGTGTCCTAATGAATGTCTCCTTATCGCTATTGTTATTGACGCCACGATTAGCCAGTATAGTAAGACTCCAGAGACTTCGTCTCTTTACTCAATAATCGCTCTTCTGCTTATTCACTATGAACACAACCGAGCGGCTCTCACGGTAGTATGCGCTCCGCACGCGTGCGATGCATGCAGAGCACAACTTCATGTATATCTTGGCCATGCAAATTTAGCTTGGACATCAAGTGGTCGATAAAATTGCTTTCCATCGTTTCTCTGGTCCATACAAAGTCCTCCACGTCTTGAACAGCAGGGCCGCCGAACGAGTCCTGATACCATTTTGGGTCTGGCAACTGCAGGTGAAAGACAATTTGGGCAACGTCTGATACAACCTCGGCTGCTGTTCTACTGTAGTCTGCAACAAGGCAATGCGATTGGCCTGAGGAGTCGACGGCAATCCACAGCAGAGCGTAAACAAAGTCGCGAGGATCGGTGCTATCTGATGTCGCGAATGAAGTCGATAGGCTGCGTAGAGAGAAAGTCGAGGGCGGTGACTCTAGGTCTCTCATTCGCCAGCTGGATCTCAGCTGGAGCAACCTCCATCCAGGCGTATTTCGTATCTCATGAACTCCATTGGCTCCATCGCCAGCGCGCTTGAAGTCGTCGGCATCTGCACGCAGATCCCCGCACCATATGCTCACGGCTTTAGCTGTAACCGCTTCCTGAATGATCCAAATGCGCTTCCAGTACGGTTTCCGAAACAAATAGTACCATGAATTCCATGGGCGCCACCGTCTGAGCGCGCTGATTACTTCATAATTATGAATCGGAATGGGCAAGTCTGTGAAGCGTTCTGCTGGTGTTCGGCCCGTTCGGTATGCATGATATGTCTCCAATTCCTGAAAAGCTTGCCGATCGTGTTGGACGGCATCTCCCAGCCATATTGTGACGGACGAAGCTTCGGAATAGATCTCATACATCTGTGCCACTTGGAGGTTTCGTTCCCTGACATCAGCTTAGTTGATGCACACGGCGGCTATCCAAAGCCAATCTTCCTGGGAGCAGGTCTTGCGATACTCGAGGAGGAAAGTCCATAAAGATCCACCGACAGAGAGAGTCATGCCATTGCACATGATTGTCTTCTTTTCTGAGCTATGATCCCACATGTAAGACAATGCCTGGTATTTAGGTTCAGTGTCAAGATTGAAGCACATGAGCCTGCACCTTATATCATCCGCGGGTTGCCCTGGGTGAACTTGCAAAAGACGAACGCTACTCTTTGCCGAATCCAACTCTTGATATTGGAAGGGTTTTCGATCCCCGAGGCTCTGTAAGGCATGATCAGGTTGTACGACGAACGATTGAGCACTCGACGGGTCTTCGGTTTGTTGCCGTAGCCGTAGCCGTCGTTGTTCGCCGGGACTGGAATCTGTTTGCTTTCGTTTGTGCATAGCGAATTGGTTTCGACAACTTCAAAACCGCACAGAGTAAATCCACAACATAAACTTGTCTTTTCTTGCTACCATGGACTTCTTGCTCGGGAGATACGACGAGGCAGGTGCAAGAGCGGCGAGGGCGCTCAGCCACCGTCACATTCGCGGAAATTCAAGCATCGAATATCGGCACCGCCCCAGCAAACAAGTCTACAAGCGAAACTCGCACTATCACTAGATAATGACTCGGCAATCAAAATTATTGATTTATTATCATTATCAACTGACTCACACGTCCTAAATATGAACCCATTACTGAGAGTCTGGTAAACTACGCAAAACGAAAGCACTATTCTGGCGACTAATTGCCTTAGCCCGCCAGTCATCTTGTTCCAACTTAATGCCGCTTTTCCTGAAAACCATATTAGTTGCGCTTCTGTTTGTGTAAACTGGCCAGATTCCGTTGGGTCCTAAAGCTGCATATCTCGTTAACACCAAACTGTGAAAAGCCACGGCGCATGAGTATACGTACCATAGGGAGCGTTGGGTGAAAGTTCATTCACAAAACTTATCCACATTCTGCTCATGCGGTAACTTAAGTTGAGGTACTCGCGGCGGTCTTGCCAAGAGTTGGATGCAAGAAAGTTGGAAGCGTGGCCAACACCATCGACATTTCGAAATACAAATGGGATCTCGGCAAAATGGGTGACGCCGAGTGTGTCCGGCGCAACACCACTTGGGACAGTGTCGAAGCGGTAGCTATAGGCAGGAATACCGTGTTTCGCCCACATTTTGGCCGCTAGGCGCCTCGGGGCGATGAAGAGCTGGTCTCCCCTGAACAACGAGGCTCTTCCATATAGAGCTCCATACTCCGGGCGAGGTGAGAGTAGTACGGTGCCGAGAGAAGTTTCGGCATCTTCTGTAGATAGGTCCTTGAGGTACTCAGCAGCCACAGCGTCGATAGTCGTATTGGCCAAGCCACTGTCCAAGTATCTCGCAATAACAGCCCTGAATTGGGCGGTGGTATTCACGAAAAAGTTCTCACTTATGGCGAAAGAGGTTCCCTCATTCGTATTGGTCCCAATTATTATAGGTCGTTGTACAAATCTTCCTTCACTTAGAGCCACGGACGGATGTTCTGTGATGATGTCTCCATCCAGGACTGGGAAGTATGAAAGGCTTTGAAAGGCACCCTTTAGTGTTTCGACAGGCGCACCCCTTAAGCAGCTGAGTGTGTCGTTTGAGCCTGAGCATCCAGTCTTTTCAAGCACTTGACTGTAGGCAGCATCCTGTTCCTCTACAGATGGATTCTGACCTAGTGATGCTGGACCACCACTTTGAGCTATACCTGCGTGGAAGAGTCCGTCGTCACGTCCTCCAAACGCGCGAAAGTGATGTCCGACAGATACCGCACCCGCAGACTCGCCTTGTAGTGTGACTCGAGACGGATCACCCCCAAATGCGGCGATGTTATCTTGTATCCAGCTGAGTGCTAGTCGTTGATCGTATAAGCCTAGATTCGCAACTCCAGACCGGAGTATATCGCTACCAGATAAAAAGCCAAACCCGGAAATTCGGTAATTGATAGTAATTCCGATGATTGGCGCTCGAAGTTTGACCGACTCTTCTACGAGGAAAGACATGTTATATCTTTGATCGGCGCCACTACCCTCCTGATATCCCCCACCGGGAAGGTAGAAAAGGACAGGCAGTTTTGACTTGCGGTGGTAACCGGCTGGTCGTACAATGTTGAGTGTCAAGCAGTCTTCGCTTTCCTCGTGAAAGAATCCACTCTGCTCAAACACAGGCAGTGGAAGAGGCGCAGAATGGCACCATGGACCGAATTCTGTGGCGTTTCGCTGCTGCCAAGGCTGGGCAATAGGCTTCGGGCGGGCGTATCTTAGATTTCCAGTGGGAGGCTGAGCATACGGAATGCCTAGGAAGAAGTCCTGATGGTATTGTGCATTCCAGACTCCCACAAGCGTACCGTTTGTCGTCTTAACAATTGGTCGAAGAGTGTGAGCCGTTGTGACTTGCCCCAACACAAGCCAAAGCAGGAGTTTTGTACTGATTTTGGTCATCTTTGGGCATTAGTGGTTTAGAGAAAGAATGAAGTGAACGTCTGATCGCGTCTTGTAGGTCCAGAAAGCATTTGAGAAAAAGGATTCTTCACAAGGTCGGTCGATCAACCATACCAAGTCGGTCCGGTTTTACGGGTACAAAACTTGTCCGGCCCCGACATAATGGACGGGGAAGCGAACAGGGTCACGACTCACAGTGCTCCACAACCAGGGCTAATAAAATTACATCCAGGTGCAGGTGTTGGAAACAATGACGCATATGGACTTCGTGCTAGCGTGTCCAAGAAGCCCCACCTGCAGACCCAGACGTTAGAAATTGGCAGATCAGTTCTGGTTGGCCTGCCAGCAGAAAGCTCACGTTTGCTCACGTGCCTTGGATCGAACTGCGGAGACTGGAGTGATTAGTTAGACAATACCGGCAAATCGAGGAACGCGGGGATTGCGTGCAAGAACACCCTAGCAAGTGAGCTCTACCTAATGACAACAACGCGTCCTGACCCAGCCTGTATAACCCTTTATTGCATCATCGAAACAGCAATTCCCGAGCTGTACGCAGCTTTACAATATGATTATTACAATCGTTGAAGCGGGGGGTGAGTTGAAAATACCTTGTTACTCCAGAAGACTTCGCCTTCTCCAGCTTTCTGAATCTACCGAGAGATTGGCACTTCGGTCTTCTCCTCTTCCACGATGCCTATGTACGTCCATAATAATGGAAAGCTGGGACATGGTTCTCTTGCGCCAAGTGCTGATCCTACTATACTCATTCGCCAATCATTAGGATGGTGATGAATTCCTATTCGGTTCTAGCTGCATTTCCTCCGCAGGTGTGCATGTCCGCCTAGTTGGCAATCAACGCTCGTTGTAGGCGTTGATACATTCACTCAACATTGCTCTTGAGAGAAAAGCTAGCTGTTCGTAGATGACTCATATTTTTCTTTGACTTTGTACAAAGAATAATTGCTCCTAGTATTCTGTCTTTCAATTTCTGCTAAACAAAGGGGTGCCATCGACGGACTGCACGCTCTAAAAGGTTTAGGCCTTGCCTTGTAGATTAGTAATCATTCATTGCTGGGAGTGCGGCGCGCACTTTACTCGTTCTCCATCCCTTGTTTTTCCTCATCTTCCGAAGATTCCGCCGATCGTAATAGATATCCGTCGTACTATTGATAGGTCTGCCCTACGCAGTACATCTAAGCTTCTCCTTGTATAGCACAGTGTCGCACATGGCTATATAAATATTTACCCAAGTGTTCCTCACCATTTCTAAGCACGTATGTTGGGGACCGTAGGTCATCGACGGCCTTCTCCTACAAGCGCACGCGCCTATGCCTCGCTCAAGCATCCGCCCTACCGCATGGATCACGCACAAGCATCAACCTGTGCCGATAGTGGGGCGAAAAAGACCGAGCCTTGCAATGCACAGCGCAGTACATTTGCCGGAGGTGCCGCCCCGAGCAAAGGATGATCAAGAGCTTGAACTTGGCTGGAGTGAAGGCTAGCCTCAGGCATATTGATATGGCTACTATTCAATTCCATAAGGTGTTGAAACAATACTTGCGCATGCCAGTCGAGAAGAACAATTTACTGAATTCCGCGGCGACTGGTGCAACATGCGTCAACCTCGTACTTCAACGCCACAATCTACACACTTCCCAATGACTTGTCGCTTGATCGCACTATACCTCATCAGTCTGTCTGTGCAAGGTCTGCTGAGGTATAACGTACTCACACCTGCATTCCCGCCACCTTCCCCTTCTCTGGCTCGCCTTCTTCATTCTCATAGAGCGAGGTGACCTGAACTTCCCTCAACCACAGCCGGAAAGACTTGTCCTCGCATTTCTCATTCATGATCTTGCACGCTAATGCCTCTTCTCGACTTAGGTATGCTACTTTACCTGCGTCTCCACCTGCGAGTAGTATTGCCTGGCTTAACAGCTGGCAATTCGTCTGTGTGTATATAGCGCGATAGAGTGCTTGCTCAATACTTGCGCCAAATGTGGTAAAGCCGTGCTTGTGTTGCAGAACAACAGGACGCTCAAGAGAGAGCTTTGATGCAAGCGCGGAGCCAAGCGGTTCCGACTTCACCAGCATGTCGAGGCCACGACTTGTTTCCCCAGTTGGTGTGTGGGCGACATTATGAGATATGGCGACAGGATCTGGACCAAGGAAACCGGCCATATGGAAAACAGGCCTCACGGCCACACCGCCAAGTGTGAAGGGAATTACAGCCTCAGAATGGCTGTGTATCACACACATCACTTCTGGAAAGTTCTTGAGCACCTCGCCATGAATAAAGCGTTCCGAATAGCCTTGCGGTGCGTCAGGGTCCACGGGCGAGGAATCAGAGATGTGGTATGCGATAAAGTCGGCGCGTGATTTCACGAGGGCTGGAGCGCCAGGGTCATAAGCCGCGATTATGTATTGAGAGCGGTTCATGGGATGCCGAATTGAGATATGACCAAAAGCATCAACTAGGCCGTGCTGATGAAGTATGTGATTTGCGCGAATGAGGAGACGGAGTTGTTGATGAAAGGCAGGCGGGAGGGCCATGGTGATCGAGGGTGATGGTGCTTGAGTGGCGGGAAGAGAAAGTACCTAGATTTGTCGAATCCCGTATTGAATATGGTGTTGTCCTCTTGGGGCTTGGAAGTTCTTTTTAATCGAGGCTGCGACACTCAGGCAGTGGTTGTTTCGCCCCTGTGGTGCAGCTCCTAGCTCTTGCGACCTTGTTTCATGGCGCTGGAGGCCAGAAATAGAGCGGTGATGTTTGAGCCTCGCGATGAGGCACGATTGAGAATGCGTCAAACCATGACTCGATTTCTATGAGATTAAATGATGGCTGAATTTGTCTGCCTGATAAAGCGGAGGTTGGTTGTGCTGGATTGCACGAGGCTGCGGGGATGACAGCGCATCGGAGGATCATGTTGAGGGGATCCGAAGTGTAGCGCGTTCTTGCACTACGACACCCCACATTCATCAACAACGACAAGCGTAAGCCAAGACATCAACTCTGAGCTGAAGTCATATAGTTTCTGCTCACTTCAGTGGCATTACTCTGTTATCGTCACGCATCATGGCGACGACAGCTAAATATATAGTCACCGGCCTCGTGGCGGCAGGTTTCGCCTTCTTGTACGATTTCAAGAGTTGGCAACGCTTTGGTGCGCAATACCATCTTCCTGTACAGCATCTCATCAGCTGACAGACTTCAGGAACTGGAGGTACACCGCCAACACTCCAAGGTTATCTCAAGATTCGAAGATGGGGTTTGTACCTACTCTATACGCGTCAGAATCTGCTTGATGCAGCACCTATCCCAGACACGGGCACTTCATACATCAAGCCTCAGAAAGTGCCTGATCGCGCAGGTAAACGTCCAGCATTGACGCGATGGACCCTTCCGCAACGCCAGTCTCCAGAAAAGATCACGCCAGTAGCACTGTCGACCTTGCACAACCTGATGGCAGAATTCGCCAATGCGGCACCTTACTCTTCATATATTGAGACGCGTCCCAGCAAGACCGAAGGCGGCACAGGCACAGCTATCTATGTGAATCCAGATGTCAAGACGATCAATCCACACGCGCACAAGATCTTCTTCGAAGTTGCGCATGTGCATCCAGCGGAGAACTCGCTCCATGTGTACGTCAGTCCGAAGGATGCTAAACTGATCATGAAGAGAGGATGGGGTCAGAGGTTCCCTGTCACATGGCTAGCGCCACCAAGCTGGATCATGGTATATGCTCCAAGGAACGAGGAGGAGGTTGAGATTGTGCGAGAGATTGTGCGCGCGGGGATCTGTTTTGCCGTGGGGAAAGTGCTTGAGGCGGCATGAGCGGATGTACCCAGCTCATCGAGTTGGGGCAGTTGAGAGCGGCGATGGCATGGCGAATCTACGACCTAGAGCTTTGTTTACATGATGCCTGCTTGGTCCATTGGCGCAGGCTGTTCTTGCACCGTCACCCGGTTAACATATCAATTGGAAGGACTATTATTCGGAGGTTCCTGCTTTTCAAGTCGGGAGAGGTACAACACATTCAATTCCAGCTGACTTACTTTCTCGACACGTCTGGCCATAGCCAATCGGATGTGTATTGGGCGGTCATGCAGAGCGGAGATCCGGTGTCCTGCAGATCATGAACACCACCCGCTTCCCGCTCCGCTGCACCTAGTTGACGATCCACATCCACTAAAGAACCCTGCAGCAAGCACCTCTTTGCTTCAAGGTCAAACACTCCTTCCTTATTTCATTAACGCCTCGCTTTTAACAATGGGCAATATCGACACGAGCTTGAAGATTATTATTATCGGAGCAGGTACAGTAGCATCAAGTATATGCGGGTAGCTTTGCTCTTACAGTTTCAGGGCCTGCTGGCTGCGCACTGGCGCATGGTCTCAAGAAGGCCGGCATCCACTTCAGCATCTACGATAAGGGCGCAGATGTCTACCGACACCGACATTGGGCTTTCACTCTGGGTTGGGCACGACCTTATCTTTTCGACATGCTGCCAGAGGAACTAAGCGCCCAAATCAACACATGCCAGGTCGATCCCTATGTCGACTGTGCAGCCATTGGCGAGGACAGGATTGTTATCTATAATGGCGAGACGCGAGAGGAAGCTTTTGCTTTTCCAATTCCCAAAGCAAGAGAGATCAACATTCGCAAGCTGAGAGTGCTGTGCGCCGAACAGCTTAACGTTCAGTACGGGAGGAAATTCGATCGATATGAGACGACTGAAACTGGCGTCAAAGTCTTCTTTGAGGACGGCTCAGCCGACGAAGGCGACATTGTCGTTGGCATTGACGGCGCGATGTCGAAAGTGCGCCAGTGTCTGCTCGGTCGTAAGGGCGACATGGACGTCTTACCGTTTGCGCTCATGAACTTCAATGCCTCGTATACAGCCGAGCAAGCTCGATTCGTCAAAGGCCAACTACATCCGCTGGTCGATATCGCCATCCATCCTGCAGGTCACTACATTCGTGCCAACATCCTCGACATGCCAGACAAA
Source organism: Paraphoma chrysanthemicola (assembly GCA_020744225.1). Taxonomy (NCBI): domain Eukaryota; kingdom Fungi; phylum Ascomycota; class Dothideomycetes; order Pleosporales; family Phaeosphaeriaceae; genus Paraphoma; species Paraphoma chrysanthemicola. The sequence continues at coordinate 1,237,558 of JAGMWG010000002.1, forward strand.
GATGATCCAACCAAATGGACATTCCAGATCTTATCTACATGGCCATTGAAAGCCGTCGAAGATCATGACAATGAAGTTGACAGACTGAAGCGGCTGAAGGAGCATGTAAGGAACGCTGGGTGGGCGGAGCCATACAAAAGTGCGATCGAGTGGATACCAGAAGATACAGAGGTTCTCCGGGATCAATTGAAGATATGGAAGACAGTCCCATGGGACAATCAAGGTGGACGCGTGACGTTGTGTGGCGATGCAGCACATGCGATGACTTTTCGTAAGCCGGCCCCCACCACATGTTCTGAAACTGCGCTGACTGTATGACAGACCGCGGCCAAGGTGCAAACAACGCGTTTTACTCTGCACACTGCCTCGTTGAAGCCCTCAAATCTGTCCAAGCAGGAACCGCATCCCTCAAGGCCGCGATCACGGCATACGATGAAAGCATCTGGAAACGCGGCGCAAATGAAGTACAAATCTCGAAAGCGCAAACTTTCTTCACGCACGATGGCTTGGAAAATTTTATCAACAGTCCAGTAATGAAGTTGGGCACAAAACCGAGTCACTCTGCAAAGAGCGAGGGTTACCAATAGACATGTACAAACAAAACCAATAATAAATTTTTGGGGCTAGAACGGGAGCTATCCGGGCCAGAAGCCCTCTGCACTATTTTCGTTGCTGGTGAAACGCTGCGCCGCCCGTGCGCTTCGCCTCGCGCGGCGACTTCATTGGCCGCGCAAATCCAGCTGCATGCAAGGCAATGTCGAGCCATTGCGCCACCTTCTGGTGCAGCGAATCAATCGCGGTCTCTTTGGCCAAAATTTCCAAGAGGCTTGAGGGTTGTCATGCGACGTTATCAGCTGCTTTTTATAACATGCAAACAAGCCCTAGTTCGCGACTTTTGCGCACTCTCGCGGTAAATCCTACCAGTTGGTAGGTGACACGATGACAACCCCGCCTTCATACCATCTGGTCAACGTCTACACATCGTCACCCCTCACTCTCGACCCCAAAACCACAAATCTCAGTCTCCACGCCGTGCCAACGCCGGTCGACGAATCGCTGGGGTTCACCTTCAGCGCTTTCGCGGGCACTGACTTTGTCCAAATCTGCACAAGCATCAAATTTGAATCCTACTGTCTGGACGTTGCAGGCGAAAAGTCTACGGTGCCATTCTTATCCGAGAACAGAAGGGGTTCTAGCCAGCAATGGACAGTTTTTACCGGAAGTGATGGGCTGGTCAAACTGAGCAACAATTACACGGGCATCGGGTGGTATTTAAATCTGCAAAAAGATACCAATGCGACGATAATGAGTGAGGGGGAGTCGGTCGGAGTTTATTGGAAACAGGAAGCAGTAAGTTCTTGAGCATGGTCTGTGAAAGAGGAAAGATTGATCGTGATAGGTGAAACCAAAAACCTCAACTTCACCTGCGAAACGCAAGGGGCTCAGCACAGGCGCGAAAGCAGGCATCAGTGCTGGATGTGCGGTAGTGGCCCTTGGCATCTTGAGCGCGGTACTCATATGGTATTACAGACGTCGATACAAACGTGTTCAGGCCCGGCATTCGGTCGATATGAGTGGTCGCGAGACACGAGAAGCTGGCGTGTCTAGCTGACGATGGTTTATGCGTGGCTTCGAAACAACGACCAATAAGCAGTGCGGAATTTTCAGATCATTATGCGGTGCATGAAAAGCCTGCGCAGCTCGGGCACAATGATGGCCCACAATACCCAGTCCATAGTTCAAGGTTATGAATATTAATGAATATGATATTAAAATTTATGTCCCCATTATCTCCATAGGTTGAAAGGATTGAGAATGTTGAATCCAGCGTTGCGAGCTTTGATGATGTCGGCGGCTTTCTCAGCCACGGCGTACATTGTAGCCTGCAAATGTGTTGCTGGGATCAAAGGAATGATACTTGCATCGACTACGCTTAACTGCTGTATGCCATAAACCTTCAGATCGCTGCCAACGCAGCCACCGAGCAACTCGGGCATCATCGAGCAGGTGCCAGACATATGGGCGAAGGATGCTCCCAGGCCATCCTGCCTGATCAAGGCATTGATGATGTCGTCATCGGTCTGGTATTGAGCACCAGGTGAGATCTCTACAGGTTTATACCTGGCGAGTTCCTTTCTCGCCCAGTGCTTGCGCGTCCAACGCACCATCTCAATGATGATTTGACGATCGATTGGATTCGAAAAGGTATTGAACTTGACGATGGGATTGCCGTACTTGTTCCCTGGGTTGATGTTGATTGAACCTCGCGACAAGGGACGTTGTAGCGCATTAATTGCAAGTCCGAAAGGGTTCATAGGTATCTCGCCAACGGCAGCGTTGAGGCTAGCGTGAAGATTCGCGATGATATCGCGTTGTTTGAGGATGCCGCGTAGTAGATTTCGATCTTGGTTGTAGATCGCTGGCAAAATGTTGACTATGTTCTGAACCTTGATTGTTTGGACAATCTCAGATGCTTTGCTGGTGATACTTTGGAGGCTAAGGAAAGCAAGGCTGCTACCATGAGCCTGTGTAAGCGGTCCCGTGCGATTGGTGTCGTATTCGTTCCATGCTGCAGCGCTGAAAGCAGGATCTAGAGGACTGAATACGTTCACCTTCGCTAGGTCCTTGAGATCGAACAGAAGGTTGGCGTTGGGATGATCTTGCATGTTCGCGCCAACAGAGCTTAGCTCCTTCTTTATCTTTATAGCGGCAGATTGGAGAACATCGCGAGGGCCGACACCGCTGAGCTGAAGCAATTGAGGCGTGAAGACTGCGCCTGCCGCCAGGATGACTTCGCGCTTTGCATAGACTTTCCCGACTCTGTTGTCAGACCTCGAAATGTACTGCACACCCGTTGCCTTGACCGACAATAGCGAGAGCAGACTTTGATCGAACAGGATCTCGTTGACCTTTTTGCCGGTGGCAAGAATCAGGTTGGTGCGATCCTTAACGCTGTCGTAGTATGCATTCTTCGCAGAAGACCTCGTTTGCGTTTTAGGTTGAAGGGCGGTAGGTATCCAGAAGGCGCCGACCGCGTTTCCTGCGGCATGCTCCTTTGGTAGCGGAACGCCCGCTGCTTTGAAACCTGCCCATATGTTCTTCGTATCCTCAAACTCGAAATTTGGAAAGGACGCTTGAACTGGACCGCTGGTACCGTAGTATGAAGCGTCGTATGTAATTCCGAATTGCTTGACATTGGAAGCACTTGGAGGAGTGAATGTCGTCGACTTCTTGAAATACGGCAGGAGGCCATTCCAGCCCCATCCAAGATTACCGAGTTCCTCCCATGCGTTGTAGTCTGCGGCGGATGCGCGATCAAATGCCATGCCATTCACCACAGACCCGCCTCCAACGACATTTCCCACGTAGACTGGGTATGACTTGCCACCAGTATTGGCATCAGTTGCAGAGTTTATGTCATACATGAGATTGGTGTTGAGACTATTCGCAAAGCTGGGAACCTGCGTACTGATGTCGTCGTTGATATAGCCATTCTCGAGAACAAGGACGGTCCCTGTCGCCATATTAGCAAAGCACATGCTTGTCAGACGTGATACTCACGATCTCTGTCTTCACTCAGTCTGTTCGCGACCACGAGTCCTGTGAGTCCACCGCCAACAATGATCTACCAGTCAAAGCAGGCAATGTCAGTAGGCGTCGCATTAAGACTTTGACACAAGCTTGCTCACATAATCAAAGGTCTTTCCATTGATATCCTGCCCGCCATTACTATTTTGTGGCAGTGCTACGCCCCATGCAATTGATAGTAAACAACTGAAGTGAATGAACGCCTTTAAGAAAGAACCCATGGTGACAATAAGTGAATGTATGCCGACAGAGCGGGTCGGGAAAGGAATCACAGAGGCCAGTCTGAGCTTCGGGCTAGAGCCAAAGTCTTAAGGATACCATGGCCATGGAATCGCGCCACACTCCTTGGAGCGCAATTCCAGGTACGCGACGCGACGTCGGCATCGGTGGCTTGTCCTTCTCCACCCACCACGTGGATTGATCGTATCCGGTGTGAACCATTATTGAGCTTGCCGCTTGCCGCTTGCATACGGGGCCTGCGTCTGGACCTGCATTCTTGCTCGGCATGCCCAGGGTTCGGTCAGCCAGTTACAAATGCGTAAAATCCTGGTCATCCCCCGGCCGCATCTCATTTGAGCTAAGGTGCGGGTGGGTGAGTGATCAACCCGGACTTGTGCAGGGACAGCCGCGTAAGGCACGAACCTCTTCCGTCATCAGAAGCGAGAATGTAAAAGCTCGCAATTAGTATTCTCACGATCCTAAGCCTGTTGTTCCAGAGCTCACATTCTGTGGTACTGGCGTCTTCTGGCGCGGGGCCAGAAGATCGCAGCGCCGCCAAATGAGTTCGCCCACGGCTACGGAAACTGTCAGCGCGAACCGTCGTATGACTTGCGCCGGCAACGTACCTAAGAGCATTTCTTCCTGTTGTTTAAGCGGCACTTGACGTCTAGATCCAGGGGCGAGCAGAACGTCTCCAGGATCAGCAGCCGCGGTTCAACCATTAGCGGGCTGCTAGTCCTAACATGGATCTTAGCGAACAACCTAGGTTCACCATCGTGAAACTGCAGATCTCTCTGCCCTCGTATCCTGTATGTTCATCACGATCGCCACAACATGCATTCAGTGCAATCTCGCGAAAAGAAAAGAAGTCTTCATCTGGAGGCATCGGGTATCCGGCGGCCTTCCGCCCGTTCTGAAAACAATTCGTCGCTCTTAGCGGTCTGTGGCGCGCAATCAATCGACTAAGATAGGGCTTCCCTAGCCTGAATCAGACCATGGCGTATTTGACTTCCAACTACGCCTGTCAAATGCGGGTCAAGCATTACTTCACAAGCTTGCAGACTCGTAAAGACAGTCAAGATTAAGCGATGCATCGAGTCTACCTCACACGATGTTACCAAAACAGCCAATAGATGCGAGTATATGCACAGTACGCACGCATACATGCTCGCGCTCCCGCAAGAGGCGTTTAGCATTTTAATTGACATATTCTAGTCTATCAGCCACAGGCGACGGGGTGGCCGTCCGTCTACCCCAACGGAACGGCCTCACCACCTGCCTATCTGGTTGGCCTTGCTCCGGAAGTCTAAAGACTGGAGTTTCGGGCTGGCTGATGTGAAGTTCAGCCCCTGGTGGACTTCGCTCCTAGCGTGATCACTTAGCGACTCATGCCTCACCAGCATTATGCGGCCAAGATTCCCGTTTAGCAAACTCGATCGTGTTCTGCTGGAAGCCCCATGTATGCAATTGCAATCCCTTGAAACGATTCACTGATCCATGATCTTCGTGGCGCTGATCGTATCCAGCAATAGACCGCATCGCCGCAGCAGGTACTAAGCACCAGACGAAGAAGCCCGCCCACTACAAAACAATAGCGCTCAGAAAAGTCTCCTCCTTCCACTCGGACAACCCAGATCGGACAGAATCCATTCGGTAGCGAGCGCCCCGAAGCAGTGATAGCAACAGCGCCTTGCATATCGCAGGTCATTTGCGCGCGTGATCAGACAGCAGCCACAGGCTGACACGCCGGGACTTTCTCTTGCATGCCTGGATCGGTTCACTGCCAGTATCTGCCTGGGCCCGGCGAACCCTAGCCGTAACCTAACGCATTGAAAAGCGGACACTCCTGTAAGAGGTTGGATAGACTTCGTTTCCTTCTAGTCAGTCGGTCGGGATTGCGCAACTAGTCGCGAGCCTACTTGGAGGGGACGAGCGTCACCGGTTATCATACTCGGGCGTTCCTGTGTTTATACGTTCATCGTACTTGCACGCTTTCCGCTTTATCGGCCCTTAGGACCATGGCTTCTGTGTCTCCTCAAGATCTTCCACTGGACGATCGCTCGGATGCCCTCAAGATACCGATAGTCACGCTGATCACATTCAGCTCAATCTTTGTGGTGCTGCGGCTAGGAGTGAGCATCAGGAATAGGAACTTTTTCCTTTTAACAGACCACTTTCTATGGACTGGACATGTAAGCGCGCTCTGCATTTTTGAACCTGTAAATGTCTGACGTATCCAGGTTCTGGCAATCGCAGGTGCGATTGCGTGCTACAAAATGGCCGACTATGGCGGCGGAAGACACATCTATGACCCTATCTTCCAGGACATGGACAACTTGAAGAAGTACATGTATTACCTTTGGGTCGGCCAACTACTTAACCTGTACGGCATGGCATTGGTCAAGCTCAGTATCTGCGCATACATCTTCATGCTCAACTTCTCCAAGGGCTTCCGCATTCTCATTTGGATATCTGTTGTCATACACGTTGGACTGAACTTCATCTTTCCCACCATCATCCTCTTCGGGGAATGCACGCCGTACAGCAAACACTGGGATGTGACTGGCCAGCAATCCGGGTCTTGTTGGTCAACGAAGCCAAAGGTGATATCTGGTATGACTGAAAATACACCGCATGAACACACTTGAGTTAACCATCACGCAGGATACGCCGGAGCGGCAACAAACATCCTAACGGACCTCACTTACACAATTGCACCTTTGGTTTACATCTCTCGCGTCCAGCTCAACAAGCGCACTATCTGGGGCGTCCGTGTCGTCTTCCTCCTTGGTCTAATGTAAGCCACAGCTCCTCGTCATCGAAGTAACTACTAACGCACCATGTAGCACAACAACGATATCGGCTCTGAAACTTTATGAAATGAAGGCACTCAACGAATCGCCAGATCCGACATACACATCAGTCAATCTCAGCATCTACGCGATTGCTGAAGTCTTTGTTGGTGTCTTCACAGCGTGCCTCCCGCCTCTACGTAAGACCTTCGACGACATCTTGCGGAGGATACTGCCTGCCGGCATGGTATCATCTAGGGGCACAAGAGACAGTTATGCGCTCAACAAACTCAGCAATCGATCCACCAACGTCACTAAAGAGTCGAAGGTGAAGCACGAGAGCGACGGAGATAGCGATTATGCAATACTGGAAGAGAATCAGCCAGGAAAACAGGGATCAGTGGATGAGATCCTCAAAACAACGGAGGTGAGCGTCACAGTCGACGACAAGACCTCGCAACGGTCGCGCGGGGATGACTGGGTTTGATGTCGAGCCGGCTCGGACGAAGTTCCACTTTGCGTAATGATCGGTACATGTCATGATAGCCAATAATACCATTTCCCTTTGGGGAGTACATTTAACAGGTTTCGTATCCTGGCCAGAATCCATTTGAGAATAGACTTCCGGTTGTGTTTCGAGCTTGCGCAGGGTCTGAACATGGGGCATAGCAAGCCACCATTGTCGCGTCAGCAAGTATAGAACCGCAAGCGATCGCAGACCCCCCACCCAGAAAATCGAAAAATGCTCGCCTGATAACACACCAAATGCAATAATCGTATCATGATTGAGATCTGTATTGATAACAAACCATTGTGGATCGTGATGTCGTGCTCCGAATCGCTCCTTCTTCAATCGCCGAACCTCGGCACAGCACTTCTCCCATCAACCACCACTGCATGCAAGCACAATCACCATCCCAAGACACATGCGCCACAATGTCCAAGCCCTCACAGCCCTTCCTTCTGGATCTCCAGTTCCGCGGGCACATAGAAGGTCTCACATACCTGTCCCCGTCTTCGAAGCCCCTGTGCCACTTCTTCGGCGGCGTGCCGTTCGCACTGCCACCAGTAGGCCCATTCCGCTTCCAGAAGCCAAGACCTCTGCCGACATGTTATCGGTATGGGACGAAAGTGAATCCAGCAAGGTTTACGGGCGGAACGGGGCTTTGTCCGCAGCAGACGAGGACGGATGTGGATGCTGATGCGTGGGATGAGGATTGCTTGCAAAGTAATGTTTGGGTGCCGGTGGGGGAGGCGCCAATTGGGGGTAAGTATAGCAAAAGTGTGAAGAGAATCTGAGGTTGATTTGTATTCAGGGTGGCCGGTATTGGTTTGGATACGTAAGTGGCCTGTTATCACCGTCTGCTTTCATGTTACAAGTCTATTTCATCGACCGTGCATGCAGTTCACCATGGATCGAGGGCGGATCATGCATAGATATACTCATGTACTAACATTTTCTAGATGGCGGGTTCTTGCAGTTCGGCAACCCAAATGACCTTGATTTCCGAGCCTTCCTGGATGAATCAATCTCTAAATGCATCATTGTAGCACCCGCCTACCGGCTTAATCTATTCGGCTTCCTGGCTTCATCGGCCCTGAGCAGTTCCTGTCCTGACGTAGCAACGAATGTCGGATTTTGGGACCAACGCATGGCCTTGCAATGGACATTCGAGAATATTAGCTACTTTGGCGGCAATGCCTCAAATATCACTGTGGCAGGCTACTCCGCAGGCGCACACTCCGTCTTCCACCAACTCGCCTATGACCTCGGCGTACCCGACAACAAAGCCATCATCAAGCGTGCAATGATGCTCTCCAACGGGCCAGGCATGCAACCCAAATCTCTGGACGAAGCACAACACCAATACGAAGAAATCATTACCGCGCTGGGAATATCCACTACTCTCCCCCCACCCGAACAACTCAAACGCCTCCGCGCAAAGTCCGCGAAGGATCTCATCGCAGCAACTAATAACATCAAACTCCACCAATTCCGCGGCGTAACAGACGGCACATTCGTGCGTCCCACGCTGCTCAACGACGTCTCCAACGGCACTTTCGCTCGCCTCATGCGTCGCCGCGGCGTCAAGCTCATGCTCGGCGAATGCAGCGACGAGCACTTCGTCTACGGAACATGGCGCCCGCCACAATCCGGATACGCAAACATGTTACACCGGCTCGAAGCAGATTATTCCCACAACGCGGTCAAAGTGCTCATGGAACATTACTTCCCTGGTGGGAAATTGGGATCACAGTTCAAGTCGTGGCAAGAAGCGTTTGGTCACATATACGCCGATGTACAAGTCCACGCTCTCGAGCGCGGAATGGTGGATGCGCTTATTCGACACGGCGTCGGCGATTTGGTGTTTAGGTACAGGATAGAGTGGCGCGCCGAGTGTGTGGAGAAGAAGTTTCCGAAGAACTGGGGCGTGACGCATACGGCTGATATGCCAATGTGGTTCTGGGGCAACGGGTGGGTGTTGACTGAGGGCGAGAAAGAGATTGTAAGGGAAGGGATACATGAGCCTTTGAGAAGATTTCTCAGAGGCGAAGAGGAGGTAGGATGGGGTACGAAGGGGTTGCAAATCAGGACGTTGAAGGCAGATGGGAGGGTGGAGATTGAAGAAGATGTAAGACTGGATGCAGGATTGGAGTTGTGGAAGAAATTGAAGAAGGTGGGTGTGATAGGCGAGGCTCCAGTGAGAGCGAAATTGTGAGATACATTACATGCGAGGTAAAACTACAGTAGAGAGAGAAGGTTAGATAGTATGCAACTCATCGAACATGCCCTCCCACAATCAAATCTCTCCCATATCCATACCAACCATAAGCAAGCACATCCATCTCCAACCCCCCTCCACCGTCCACCCAAACACCACGTCCCTCAATCCCCGGGTACAGTCACCCGAACGCCTCGCATCCTCCCCACTCACACCAACGTTACCAAAATCCCCCGACATTCTCCCGCCACCGGGTTCCGGCACCAAGTTTATTCCCAAACCTTCCGCCGCAAACTCTATATACCAGCGGGATCCAGATGCACGACTAAGTTTGGGTGGCGCAAGTGGGTCATGTTGGGGACATCATGACTCGCGCGCGAACTATAGCACGCTTGTTATTATCGTTTTGTGCTACTGTGTGTTCTAGTAGTTTGATGTGACGTGGGGAGGGAAAGTAGGCCGGATGGGCTGGAATTTATTTATGTGGATGGACGTGTTTGGGATGCATTTGAGTTTTGAACGAAAAGATATGGATTATAGAGTTCATTGAATTTGTTTGAGGAATGTGGGTGCAAAATACGCTTGCTATCAAGGGCTGCAGATGAAAATGTGGACACTTTTTTGGTGAGAAGAGGGAGAAACATCAGTCCGAATCGTCTGGCAATTCCTCGATTCTTCCTGATCGATATGCTGCCTCGACGGGATTTTGTACGTCCATTACGCCGGTTGCTTTCAGCCTGTTGAGATGGTTAGAATATCGTCATAAAAACCTACTACAAGCACATACCTTTCGAACAGAACGAACAGCCTCTCGGCTTCCATCTCCTTCTCCGCCTGCGTCATGGGCTCACTTTGCACCAACTCCTCCTTGTCCAAGCGTTGTCCGGTGATTGGATTTACAAATATACCTTTCTCAGCTTGTGCAGTCGCATGTGCTTCTATTGCATTCTCAGGCATGGTGATGTTGTTGGACGCAAGGAAGCCCGAAGCAAAGCCGTAGCCGACATTTTGCACAAAAGTTGACGCGTCTTTCTCTGAAAGCTCGAACAACATGGCCGAAATCGAGCCACGCAGATTGGGCGTCAACGCTGATGTGGAAAGGTTGAGCAGCCGTGACGAGAGAGTGTTTGACTTGCCGAGCGGCTTGTCCCGTTCCTCGGGCGTTGGGAGGATAGCGCGCTCCATGTACTTCTTCACGCTTTCGGGCGCGATCTCGTATATACGGCGGATGAGGGTCAGCACCGGGGCTATTGTATTGTCGAGTTCAGCTTCAGGATACCCTACGATGGCCTTGTCAAGAAGCTTGATGAGATGCTCGGCATTGCACTTCTGGTCGAAGAGTGGGAAGACGGCGTTTTGGCCAAAGCATCGATATTGTTGGCCTTTGATATCCTCGAGGTCAAGATTCAGTAGCGCGTTGACGAGATAGTTGATGGGGGCGGTGAGCGGTGGCTGTGGTATACCTCTCCTGACTAGGATCTTGAAGATATTGGGTATCGATTTGGAGAAGTGCTCGCTGAGGTCTGCGTGGAAGTGCGTAATGTTGAACAGAAGCTTGAGCGTCTCTGACAGGGCCATGAGCTCCATAGGCTGCGTATGTTCCTGCGACTTCCGCCGCGCTGACCTCGAGTAGCGCTTTGCATGGCGTGCTATGGCTGCGTTGATGTTGTCGGCCAGGTGGTTCTCGCGGACGAGTTGTGGATAGTCGAGGTTCGCATCGTAGGTCATGAGGAAGAGGACACGGGAGGCTAGGAACTCGTCGTCGGCATTTTCGTTCTGGTTATAATCAGCATGTACCACGACTTTGGCGCCACGTGTGTGTATACCCTCAGCTTCTCCGCAGCATTTGGCCCATAGCCCAAGTCTACTAGTATCTGGCGCGCTTTGGGCTGAAGTAGCAGGGCGTTGGCTGTGCACCGCAGCGCTTCCTGTGATGCGCCGATGTCTTTGCCTTCGAAAGCATAGCGACCCAGTATTTGCAGGCCCTTCGTTCTTTAGCATATAGCCTTAGCCCGTCTCTGCGCGACGTACGTCTTGGGTGAAGATGGGGTCCGAGTTCTCGACCGCCCTGCCATAGACCTTGAGCTGCTCAAGGAGCTGCTTCTTCTCTGCACTGACTAAGCATGTGAAATATGATCATATAAATAGCGAGACGTACGCTGCGAGGACAGCTTGGAAGCGCTCCAGTCGGCCTTCAGCTCAGCGAGTATTGTGGTGACATCGTCGAGTTTGGCTAGACAAGACGTCAGCAGACGAAGCAAGTAGAAGGAGAGAACCGACCTCTGTCAGCGCGCTACGAACCTTTCCCAGTCTTTGTTGAGGACATTGTGGGCTGAAGAAGGTGCGAAAGCTGATGTGGGATGGTGACTTGATGCTCCAGACGTGCCCCACCCGCGCCGTGATGATCTGCATACGCGCGACGTCAGGGTCCAGATGAACAGGGCGGCTACGCGCATCAGCGCAAACTGGAGCACATGATAATCGGCACAACGCAGGGGAATCGCGACTCTCCTAAAGACTTTCAGATAGCAGAAGAAAAGATCAGACGCCTTGGAAGAAGTCGGTCTCGCATGGCACTGGAGTTAGCACAGCATGGACTGGAGGATTGCAGCAGAAGTGTGTAAAAATGAACGCAGGTCCAGCATGAAATAACTTCATACAAGCAATCGCCAATTTCCCTACGTGACCATAGTGAAACACAGGATATGGGATAGACGTGCATCTTGGGTTGATGGTGGATGCTCGTTCGTGGCTATGGCCAGTGAAGTGCAAGCATAGGCACTTTACGCGGGCGCGCTTGGACAATCGCGTCGCGTCCGACATGCAGCTGCCCAGCCTTGACTTTCCCATACTGTGCCAGGGTGCAGCAACTCCTCCACAGTCGCTTTCTGCATATCCCGACGCTCGTGCTCAGCAATGCGAGCGCATTCATCTCCTCGTTCTGTTTGTTTCTGTTAGTCTGTTCCAGCATAGCCATGGTGTTTTCAAAGTTCGATTCTCTTTCTGTCCGCCCGCCGACACCTCCCCTTCACGACCACGTAGAAGACGTCGACGAGACGCTTCAATTCCTCGAAGACCCTTTTGGCGAGAAGCCAGCGCTGCCCAGAGCCATAGCAGTCACCAAGAACCTGCTCAACACGCCCGAGCAGTCTCCCTCATCCGATATCAGCATCCCCTCAAGCTCGGCGAGCAGACAGAAGCGGGTCGAGTTCGAGCTCCAGACATGCACAATTTCGCGCAAGAAGGCCGTAGCACAGTCCTGGACCCCCACACGTAGCTCGCCGCTGCGCCCGCTGCCCCAGACACGCGTGTCGAAGCCGCTCAAGTCGATCCTCAAGCCCTCAGACGCAACGCCCACGCCTCCACCCGCCGATGAAGCTGCCGCCGCGCACAAATTCAAGACGTTCGCCGAGATGCTCGAGTCAATAGTCAAGCTGCTGGCCTCGCAAGAGCGTCCCTCGCGCATGGATGCATATCACTCGCTGCAGCGCACCATGCAGGCCTACGACAAAATCCCCGACGATCACGCCCTCAAACAAAAAATGCCCTTGTTGACGCAGTTCATAAGGAGAGATATGCAGGCCCCAAGTCCAACCGGAACAGGATTGGACTCGCAGTTGATTATGCAGGCTTTGAAGATGCTCATGGCGCTTTTCCGAATATCAGAAGCCGCGGCCGCCATGGACGACGACTTCTGCGCCTTCGTTGTCGACCGATCCATACAAGTCGCTGCCGACGGCGCAATGCCCAAAATCGTAGTCAACACCCACCTGGCAACTCTAATGCAGCAGAACTTCAGAGCCAAGATCATGAGCATACCCCGGGTGGAGAAGATCCTAGAAGTCCTCGACACCATACACGATCGAGTTGGCGGCTTTTCTGTGCAAGCATACCGCATCCGTATACATAGGAAACTGATTCAACAACGGCCGGACGTAATGATCAAGCACACCGAACGCTGGTTCAGGTTGACGGTCAGGGCCCTCATGGCGGCTCAGAAGGATATCAACCAAAGCGCCTTGGACATTTGCCTTTCTGCCGCGAAGACAATAGGGCACGACCGCATTGTTGCCAAATCCTGTCTCGCTGTGCTTAATCGCGTTAGGAGCGATGGAGAACCTTTCGCCAAGGCCTTTGCAAAAGAGCTGGAGCGGATGCTAGGTGGCGACAATGCTGTCTTGGTGCCCCAGATCTGGGCGGCCGTCACCATTCTGCTAAAAGATTCGCTGTCTAGCAACATGTTCTCCGCACTCAAAGACTGGTTGGAGGTATTCGAGAAGTGCATAGTCTCCACCAAGGATGCCGTCAGGGTGCAGACAAATGTCGCTTTCTCTTTCCTCCTCTACAGCGTCAATCTGTCACAAAATACATCGGAAGCGTGGACAAGGATGTTTGTCAAGATTCCCCTGCATCAACTCCAGCGCCGTGTGCCCACAAAGAAGGCTGATCGGGATGCCATCTCTTCCGGATATCTTACTTTGCTGTACTTTGCATTTCAGCCATCAGCCACGGCTGAGCAACTTGATAGATATTGGCGAGAATTCGTCGTCGCTTTCTGGAGCCAATTACTTCACGTACCACAGAGCACGCACGCGTACGCAGCCTGTCGAATTTTGTCTGCGCTTCTGAATGGATCAAGAAAGCCTTGGAATGATCAGCGCCCACTGGACCAAAGGCCTCAATACATGATTCAGCGACAAGAACTTCCTTTGCTTGATCCAAAATGGGTCCGAAGGTCGCTTGCAAGTGTGCTCCCATTCGTGGAGAGTCTGCTCGACGCGACGCCGTGGGCCGAGAGTGAGCAACAGGAAGATAAGCCTGTCAGGACGATGTGGTTGGCCGTGCTGGATTCTTTGGTCGAGGCAAGCAGCAAGGAGGTCATGGCCTCTACCGATACCAAAGATGCAATGGCACAAATAGTCAACCTCCTGCGCCGCGTCTGGATCAACCACACAGCCCAATTGGCTCTCTCGCAACAGAAGGAAGACACGTGGGCTAACAAATTCTGCTTTCTGATTGACACTGTGGTACAGAAGCTTGGTTCGAAGCATTTCGCCGACAAGTTCCTCACGCGGAGTGAAGCGGATGACTTTGAGTTTGCGTCTACGCCGTCACATCGGTCCCGTCAACACGGCCCGCGCGTTTCACCATTGCTCAACTTCATCGATCTGCTCGTTAACCAATCCGAAGGCAAGCTTCCGGATGCGGTACGCCTGCGAGCTATCAAGCTGATCCTAGAACCTTGCTTCAACGCCCAAAATACCCGTCTCAGCAAGCTGGAGTTGCTTCGTGATTGCTCGGCCGTGGTTGACAGCTCTCTTCAGAGTACAGTAGCTGCGGAATTCTGGTCGCATGTTGCCTCGTTGTTAAGCACCTCACTCCGGGAACAAAATCTTGAGACGAGCGAGCAGGTCTCCCGACAACCCGGCAAAGAATACGACATGGTAGTGGAGTTACTGGGCTTCGGCCTTACACACTTCCCTGCCAGCGCGTGGAGGAACGATGCTCCCTCCTTGTTCATCGACACCGTTCGCAAAGAGGCTGGAGATGGAGCGGTCGTACTTGCTGCTATTGAGAAGATCTCCGAGATCGTTGCGAAGTGCACCACCGAAGAGGCTGAGCTCTCTTGCCTCTCGTACGTTACCATTGTGCTGCGAAATCTACCCAAGCAGACAAGCAGAAGAATATTAGAGCAAAGCCGACAGATTCTATGGCCATCATCACCAGCACCAGGCCGGCGTACCGACTTTGACCCGTACAACCATCTATACAAGGCCATCAGCTCAGTCGGTGCTGCAGCCTATCAGCGTCTTCATGGCGAGCAAGCTGAAGCCACTGGAAGGTTCATCAAGGCTCTCGCGACTTCTGTCAAGGATTGCTCGACAGCTCATCTGGCAGTATACCTTCGTAAGACCCAAGAGGTAATTCGCACGTGGGTCGAGGATCCGGCTCGAAAATTGCAGAACACTGAGCAACCGATAAAGGCTGTACATCGAGAAGTACGTCAGCCTCTAAGATCCTCGTTTATGCTGCTAACCACCTACAGGTTGTTGGACTCTGGACAGAAGTCTGTAACGCCATTGAAAGACTACCGCGGAAGGATGCCCAGATTCTACTACATCTTGAGCCTCTCCTCACAGCTGGTTTTGTGAGCAGACGACGCAGTATAGTGAACATCTCAATCACTACGTGGAATAAGACTTTCGGCAAAGAGGATAGCCTTAGATATCCCGCACATCTGGAGCAGGCTCTGCGCCGTCTTCGGCCGACCGTCGAGATTATCTTGCCTTCTCTAGAACCTCGCGAGGAAGATGCTGTAAGCCTGGACGTTAGCCATTCTACGTATGCCGCTAACTTCTTAGAAGATTGATGACTTGTCTTTCTACGAGTCAGACAATAGCACGGAAGACATCCGACCAACTTACAAGAGCCCTCGCGTCAAAGAGTCGCCCTTCAAGATTACAAAGTCTACTCGTCGATCCCTCACTCGATCGCCAGCCGTACCATCACCTGCCAACAGGAGAACATCGGCGAGACAAACGCCAAAGGTTCGCTTACGCCACGACAATTCTCAAATACAATTCGAGCCCATCGTCTCGTCACCATCAAACCCTTTCAATCAAGAGTCCCAGGTTTTGACCGACCGCCAGAAGGAAATGATTGAGCGCCAGAGGATTTCTGGTAGTCTCTTCGCCAACATGGGCGCACCCTCGCCACAAAAAGACAATGCGCCATCGCCGATGGAGCTTCACTCAGACGCACTGACTGCGGATGACTTGCCAATCGAGACCTCCCGTACCACGCCACTGAAGGCACTAGCAGCTATGGGTCCGATGGATGTCTTCCTTGGTTCCTCCCCCACTCCACACGCTCGTAGGAGTACTCGTAGAATCGTTAGCGACGAGACCAGTCTCGCAACTCCTACAGCGGTGCGGACTGTTAAGCTGGCGAACAACGATGATCTGGGTTCATCACCACCGCGCTTCGAAAAACCAAAGCCGGTGAACGAGCAACTCAACAGTGACATTCAAAATGAGTCTAGCTTCGAGTATCGCCAACCAGAGACGCTATACTATGGTTCGTTTGACGAGGGCACAACGATAGACGAAGACGCTCTGCTGGACGCCGCAGCTACGAAGTCAGAGGCTGAGAATCACTCTGAGGTTACTGCTTCATCTGATGCGATTATGTCTGAGGTGCCGAGCTCCAACGTCGACTTGCAGCTCACTGCTCAGCTTGATGCCGATATTCAAGCACACATGGCAGCGAGCAAAGAGGAGGCTGGAAAGCCAGAGCCCGAGTCCATCAACGAATTTGTCGATGCAGCTTCACACCCTCGACCCACTTTAAGCGATGAACGAGGCAGTGACACTGAGGTAGACGAATCGCAGCTTCGTCTACCGGCTGTGGACGAGGCCGCGCACATCAATACTGATGAGGACACAAGCAGCACGAGCCGCGTGGGTGATTCGTTCAGCAAACCAAGCTCAGATAAAGGCACACCACGATCTCAGAGTCTCCGGCGCTCATCTCGGCACTCCACAGCTTCAAGTCCTGCTCAATCACCAAGCAAGAAACGCAAGTCCCTAAAGGCAGAGCAAAAGCAAACCAGCGAAGTCCATGATCAGACACCAAAGCTGCAATTGCAACATCCCGACAAAGACGGCATGCTCGACAACATCGTCGTCGCTTCCCCGACCTCTCGCCCATCCAAGCCCACCAGGAAGCGCAAATCCATGAACAACGCCGAGTCCTCGCACATTATTGTGCCCAACACGCACATGAAGCGCGGCCCCGTCCGGCGCTCCCAGTCTCTTCTCAGCCAAGTCGAGAACTCGCAAGACGTCCTCGCTGAAGACACGCCCGCACCCAAGCGCGCAAAACAAGCCGCCGCTCAAGACGTCAGCGATGTAAAGAACACGCCACCGCCTCCGCCGCCGCCCCAGCCATCGAACTCACACAATAAGCGCCTAAGCCACGTCCAGGTTACACCGAAACGCTCGTCTGAATATGGTTCCTCGATCCGCAGTTCGAGCGTCGCAGCAGGATCGGAACAAGAGCTACCATCACAACCGCAAACCCAGCCAGAAACACAGTTGCGTGTCCCTGAACAAGCAGAGACGAGCGCTTCGACGCCGTCGAGATCCTTCACGGAACGCGTGATCTTGACACCGAGGAGTATTATCAATCAGCTCAAATCACTCAAAGATTATCTATTCAGCGCGGGTGCGCGGGAATTGGTGATTGGGAGGGAAGAAGAGAGGGAAATTGATGATGCCTTGTTTGATATTAGGAGGGTGGTGCATGCGGCTGGGGTGAGAGGTGAGGAGAGTGCTAAGAAGCAGTGAGGATGACTTGATCGGGTGTAAGGTCGGTGGACGGTTGGGTATCATGGAATGGGGAGGGCGGCGTAGGACTAGCGGAATTGGTATGACGGCGATACGATGGGTGGAGGGATTTGTATATGCTATGCTATGTGTTCTTCTGATCGATCGGGGTTTGAAAGGGGTGAGATGTGCATGATATTGCATTGCATTTTGTATAAAAGTCGAGAGTGGGGACTAGCATGAAGCATTATCCATACAGACGATTTCCCAATCCGTGAAATCCATCCAAAAAAAATCTTAGTTGCATGTGCGTTTCCTTGTGTTTAGAAATTTTGTCTGGTTGTTGTCGCACGTGGTGAATAAGCATCAGCATATAGCGAAAGATTACTCAAAACGCGAACCACCCACCAAATTCTTCCGCCCAACGAAGGATTTTTCCCCCAGAGAAACTAAAAATCGGATGATGACTTGTTGTATTGCTGATAAGCGGTGTTGTGTAATTGCAGTGATGAGTTATGTGAGATATTCGCGAAGTATAAGTAATCCCAGCAAACACCTGGGATATAAATACAAACAAGCGCACTTGGTACTTGAAGCTTTCGTATTGTTCGATCGTGATTCAGACTACGCAGTGTGAGAAATATGACCGAAGAAAAGACTAGTGCAGAATACGACTTCATCGTCGTGGGCGGTACGTATCGCATACCCTTTTCACCACCGCAACCACAACCACGACCAAATAACTGTTCCTCTCTTCCCGCCTCGCTTCTATCCCACCCGTCATCCATGCTGATACAACAACAGCCGGTCCCGCAGGTTCAGCACTCTCATCCCGCCTCGCACACTCCCTTCCCAACCACACCATCCTCCTCCTCGAAGCCGGCGGTCCATCCCAGACCGCGCCTTCTCAGACTCTATACGATAGATACACAGCGTTCCGCACGCCCGGTCTCAATTACGCCTACACGACCGTCCCGCAGGCTAGACTGCACGGCGCGTCCATCGACTACTCGCGCGGCAAGGGGCTAGGTGGAACAAGTTTGATCAATTTCGCGATTTGGAATCGTGGGCCGAGGGATGATTATGATGAATGGGCACGGATTGTACAGAATGACGTGTTCGGGTGGGACAATGTGAAGAGGGTGTATGATGGGATAGAAAATCTGCACGATCCTGCGTACGAAGACACCAAGCAGCGATATATCAAGCTTAAATCCGACTCGCACGGACACAACGGGCTTGTGGATGTCGAGTACGCGGCGCGCTGGGAGAATTGGATGCCGGACTTATTAGATGGGATTGAACAGGCTGGTGCAGGATTGGGGTGGGCGTGGAATCGGGATTTGAATGATGGGGATCCGATTGGAGTGGGCTTTGGCCCGGCGACGGCAAAGGAGGGGATCAGAGTTACGGCGCGGACGGCGTACCTGAGTCACAGGCCAGAGAACTTGAAGGTGGTAGAAGGAATGAGTGTTGCACGGGTGGTTTGGGAAGGGAAGAAGGCGGTTGGGGTGGAGAGTGTGGAGGGGGAGAAGTGTAAGTTATTTAGTTCGTAAAGTGTGGTGGGAAGGTTTGTGCTAACGTTGTTGTAGTCTTTGCGGCCAAGGAAGTGATTTTGTCTGCTGGGGCACTGGATTCGCCGAAATTGTTGCTGCTTTCGGGAATTGGACCGAGGACAGAACTGGACAAGT
The DNA here is from genome assembly GCA_020744225.1 of Paraphoma chrysanthemicola. Classification (NCBI taxonomy): domain Eukaryota; kingdom Fungi; phylum Ascomycota; class Dothideomycetes; order Pleosporales; family Phaeosphaeriaceae; genus Paraphoma; species Paraphoma chrysanthemicola. Next base: position 1,256,898 of record JAGMWG010000002.1, read on the forward strand.
TCGACATACCCGTGGTGCATGACCTACCTGGCGTCGGCAAGAATCTGCAAGACCACTGTCACTATCCCGTCAGTGCGGTGTTGAAGGACGAAGTCAGACCGCGGAATGAGTTGATACCGGGATCTGAGGCGCTGAACAAAGCCCGGACGAGGTTTGAAAGTGACGGCACTGGTCCACTGAGCTATGTCAATGCTTCCTACTTACTAGGCTTCTTGAAAGAAGTCGACCTGTATGAGTCGGAAGAGTTCAAGAGCCTTGATCCCGCAACGCAGGCACATCTCAAGAAGGCTACGGTACCATCCTGGGAATTGGGCACTGGCCTGCCGAAACTAGGCCCTCCTCTGCCTGGTCCACCTCGACAATATCTGAACACCATTGGCGTCTTGATGAATCCGCAAAGCCGAGGCACGGTCACGCTACAGAGTGCTGATCCACGGGAGGCAGCGCTGTTCGACCCAAAGTTGATGTCGCACCCGTACGATCAAAAGGTACTGATCACGGCTGGCAAGAGAATTCTGGAGTTCATGAGGACACCTGAGATCGCGAAGACACTTGAAGGTCCGGCGAACATGCCTGCGTCAGACAGCGATGAGGACATCTTGGCCTTTATCAAGCTCAACCTGAGATCGACGTGGCATATGAGCGGCACGTGTAAGATGGGGACGGACGAGGATGAGCGAGCCGTCGTGAACTCAGACTTCAAGGTCAGAGGAGTTGAAGGTTTGAGGGTCGTCGACCTGAGCGTGTTGCCATTCCTGGTCAATGCGCATCCGGTTGGTGCCGCGTACCTCGTTGGAGAAATCGCGGCGAGACTGGTCGGCGAGCAGCATGAGCGGTGAGTATGGAGTGTTGGAGGGCGGTCGTGGCTCCTCTAGATCAGCCCATTGATGTTGCCATTCTTCCTGCTCTTTGATTTCAGAATTTGAATGCATTCCTTGGTAGTTTCATCAGTATGTTCTCCAGAACCGGTCAGGTGAGAAGTCTCGTGTTGTGGTCATCAAAGGGTCACGATGTTGCCAAAGCCGTTCTGGTGAAGGATGACCTCAGGCTAGCGGCCACACAGTTCTAGAGTGCTGCAGGCGAAAGTTTGTTGGCGTTGGAAGCTGCACCGAAGCATCCCCAAGTCCAATGATGGTCAACAACGGTGCATTAGCGAAGGCCGAGCGAATGCAAAGCTGTTCACCTGAAACGTGTGATGTGCGTCTCAGTCTAGCTGCATGGTGGGGTATTTGTGGTCAAGCTGCCCCTCGTCCTGTCCATCAACAATCGCACGAAGCAGTCGCGACCCATCCACTGTACTATCATCTTCCGGTAAGAGCTCATTATCACATCGTCGCTCGGCCCGTCTCATTGTACACAGTAATCATTGCCAAAGCAATCGACGTTTGCCACAAAACAACCATCTTGAATCCCTTCTCAACCCACCGAGTATCACTTCTAGAGCTATAGCTCTTCACATAACACCACAATGGTTGAGCGCGCAAACCGTCCCTCTGCTTTGAGCGCACCCAAAGCTTCTGCGCCTGGAGCTCAGGTCGAGATCGTCGGACAGGGTGGAAGCCAGAAGGTCGTCGCTACACTTTCCTCGGGCGAGACAGTCGAGGTGCTGCTGTTTGGCGCCACAGTGACGAGCTGGAAGAGCAACGGCGGCAAGACAGAAAACCTATGGCTCAGTGAGAAGGCGGATCTTACGGGCAGCAAGGCGGTCCGCGGTGGCATTCCCGTCGTCTTCCCAGTGAGTGCAGGCCCCAAACACAAGAGGCAGAGCAGCAATTGACAGCGGTCGCACCAGGTCTTTGGTCCCCCGCCGAAATCGGGCCATGCAACATCGTCCCTCCCGCAACACGGCTTCGCACGCGCCTCACGTTGGGAATTCCTAGGCAAGTCCGACACAGAGGATGCGCTCGACTCCGACTCGGTCAAGCTGGACTTTGGCCTGGACAGGTCAGGGCTCAGTGAGGATGCGCGCAAAGCATGGCCATTGGACTTTGGGCTCGTTTACAGCGTCACTTTGAGCAAGGAGAGCTTACAGACGGTCATCACCGTGCGCAACGAGGGCGAAGAGAGCTTCGAGTTCCAGTTCCTGCTGCACACCTACTTCAAGATCCAGGTCAGTAGACCCTCTTGCGAGAGCTGATCATTGCTGACGTCGCGACAGGACATCTCCAAGGTCTCCGTGACTGGCCTCTTGGGCACCGAATACGTTGACAAGGTTCTCGATGCGAAGTCGTTCCAGCAGAAGGACAACGATATCAAATTCACCGGCGAGGTAGACCGCGTCTACAAGTCTATCCCACAAGACACCACTTCCATTCTGGAGGACGGAAAGCCGCGCTTTGATGTCATCCGCGACAATGTCAAGGACACCGTCACTTGGAACCCGTGGATTGAGAAGGCCAAGGCCATGGGCGACTTCTCGCCCGATGAAGGCTACAAGCACATGGTCTGTGTTGAGATCGGAGCTGTAGACGGCTGGCAGAAGCTGGAGAAGGGCGAAGTCTGGGAGGGCGGCCAGCTTGTCAAGAGCTTGTTGTGATGTGCTAGGTGTCAACACCAACACGATGGGTGTTATCGGAATCAGATCAAATGACGAGAACGGACGATAGAAAAATATCGAAGATACAAGCGGGAGTACCAGTCCCTGCGTCATATTAGCCATGCCCTCAGCGAACCAATGACGTGACGCTGGTAGAATGCCATGTGTATAATATGTCGTGCGTGCCTCATTAATTAGGGTATCCCTTGCACATGCTACACTCCCCACCACCATATCCCTCCCTCCCATACGCCACACAACAACATGCTATGACAACAAACAGCGCAATCGAGGTATGACGGCCATGTCCGATCATAACAAAACAATCTTCTTTCGCTCGTTGTACTGCTCTTCGCCTTGGGCAGTCGACTGATCGTACGTCGCAAGCTCCGCCGCATACCGCAGCTTCCCCGCATGCGACAACATCCGCACCACATACTGGCAGGCATACTTCACCGGAACCAGTCGCATCAGCCTAGCCATTCGTTTGTCGCCGGCGAAACTTGTGCGCTGGTGGTAGAGCGGCCTCGGTAGCTTTTAAAAGTGCAATGCGCTTTGGGGACGACCGACTGTTGTCATGGACGATCGCGAACACCACAGGAGCATGTCGCTAATACCCTATGCGCCAGCAGAGTCGCGGGAAATTGTGCTGTAGGTTTCTCGATGTTATAAGCGTATCTGGAGAGCGAATTACTAATGTGTAAACACAGGCGCCACGGCTCTGCAGTAGTTGTTTACGACCAACGTTCCCGACAGCTCTCCCTCCGTGATGCCTCTCGCTCGACCGCAGTAGAAGACACCTCATGTCCTTACTGCCGCCGTCCATATCGCGATCCGTCACCCCACGCCGAAGACCGCAGCGATCATGAGCACCCGCCGCGGACCCCGGGCATACCCGACGCAGAGAATGGCTTCGTCAACCCGGCGTACTTCCAAATGCTGCGGAGAAGCCAGCCTGGTTCTGCTGAGGGATCACGGCCGTCCTCGCCACACAAGCAGCTAGCACCCGCACCTATAAGAGACAGACAAGGCGGCTTTCATGCGCCAGCCGGAGCGGAATTTGTAGGCAGTACACCGGTCCCCCCACGACACATCTCTGCAAAGGCATTCAGCCCCGACTACTTCAAGACCTTTTTTGTCGTGGAAAAGGAGCTTGGGAGAGGAGGCAAGGGCGTGGTGCTACTCGTACAGCATGTTCTGGATGGCGTGCAGCTTGGGCGTTTCGCGTGCAAGCGTGTTCCTGTTGGAGATGATCACGAATGGCTCGAAAAGGTCCTTATCGAAGTACAGCTCCTGCAAACCTTGTCACATGAGAACCTCGTCTCGTACAGGCACGTATGGCTAGAAGACTTCCAGATCTCTAGCTTTGGACCGAGTGTGCCATGTGCCTTCATCCTGCAACAGTACTGCAACGGCGGAGATCTTCATGGCTACATTCTCGACTCTGCGAAAACGACAATCACAAAAGAACAGATGAAGGAGCGCTTGAGAAGAAGGTCAAAAGGACAACTAGAAGAGCCGGAGGATCTCCACGGTCCACGCAGAATGCACTTCGACGAGATCATCTCCTTTTTCAAAGACATCACATCGGGCCTCAGCCACCTTCACGCGAATGGCTACATCCATAGAGACCTCAAGCCAAGTAACTGCTTATTGCACAATACGGGGCACAAGATCCGAGTCCTGGTTAGTGACTTTGGAGAGGTTCAATCCGCAAATGTCGCAAGAAACTCCACGGGTGCGACCGGGACCATCTCCTACTGCGCGCCAGAAGTTCTCCGCCAAGAGCAACCTGGAGGGGCTTTTGGCAACTTCACCACCAAGTCGGATATCTTCTCATTGGGCATGATTGTTTACTTTATGTGTTTTGGCCGGTTGCCGTACCGTAACGCGGATGGTATCGACGAAGACCACGAGGATCTCGATCTCCTCCGAGCGGAGATCTCAACATGGGCCGGAATAGACGATGAACAGCGCGTTCGCTCCGACTTGCCCGAGAAGCTGTACCGCTCATTGAAGCGCCTCCTTGCTCTCAGTCCCGACGCTCGTCCGGGCACCGAGGAGATTCTACAAGTGTTGAAGTCTCCTCTTCTATTTGACGAGTTCAACTCGTACGCTGGACCATCAGAGATTGATGAATTCAATCCTCGCATCAGTCGCGCCGATACCCCGAGCCCATCTCCTGAGCAAGCCCACAGAAAACGCCCATCGGTGCAATACACACGACCTGGCCGCTCGAGACTCGGTGCTACGGTCATGGACCGTACACCCAGCCCGCCGGACCCTGTGCTTGAGCGAAAGAAGTCCTCGGAAGACGGCGCCGTGATGCTGAGACACAAGAAAGTCGACTTCCCGCCTCCTTCGCCTGTCATGAGGACACCATCACCCGAGCGGCTTATGCTGCCGCCACCGCCGCCACCCAGCAGCTCATCTCGTATCCATCACGTCCTGCATAGCGCGTGGTTTGTCCGAGCCACTAAGGTGCTTCTCTTCAGCGCAAAAGCATTCTCTCTTCTTTCACCATGCCAGCCGTTCGCAGCAGACCCATGGGCGACCTATCCTCTGCTCGCTGTTGCATCTATTGACTTCTTCTCATTTAGCATTAGTTTTGGCGTCAGAGGGAGGCACATCCAACTTGAGGGTCTACTCGTGACTGCAACATTACTGGCACTACATGTGGCCATCGTCAGCATACTCATCAGGCGTGATGCGCTTTGCGTCAGGACGCGGATGGCTTGGATTCAATGATAGGGCGTGTACTGGAGCTGTGAAATAATAGACTGGGGAGGCATTTTTGGATTATGATACCTTTCTGTATTACGCGTCTAGACTCAGTAATGATATGGTACGTTGACATGAAGTTGAATTGAATAGCTTTGCGAAGTAATACTCGATTTTATTATAGCCCATGCGTCTATAATCGATCACGTCGATGCGACACAAGCAAAGGTTTGGCATTCTGTCAAAGCTGGTGGGGCAGCATGCTGGTTGGGGTGTTGCGGCCCGTGCTTTACTAGCGTCGGCGCGCCTTCCGTCTGTTTTGTTTATCGAACAACAACACCCGCCTCGTCTTTAATTCAGCATTGCACTTTCCGCAAACGCGCCCACGCCGCCCCAACTGACAGCAGCTGAATAGAGCATTGCATCTGGAATTCTTGGATCAATAGGTCTTACAGATCATCTTTCTTCTATTACCTAGACACGTACTACGTCGCGACACGAGCATCAACACAGCTGCCGCGGCAGCCCCGATTGCACGCAATGCAATCCTCCCCACCCACCAGCGCCGGGAAAGCACGCACACTCCGTGAACTCTCTCGTAGCCTAAGCCACAGCCCTCGGGACATTCCTTCACCTTCACCTCCACCGAGCGACTCGAATCCCACCAAGCATTCGGGCTTTGGCACAGAAACGTCCAACTTCTTCAACGATCCCGACATCCTCATGTCAACACAGCACAAGTTCGACGACGACACAAACGACCTACCACAATACCCGCGCATCCGCTCTACCGCAAAGAAGGTCAACGCGTGGCATATGCTCCGCTCAGAGCAACCCAACCCAGACACATCAATGGTCAACAAAGAGTTTGGCGACTTCGATCACAGCATGTCAGACGACGAGGCAATCTCTGTAGAACAGGCGCGTGGCATAGACCGCGGCACGCCCAACAGGTTGAGCTCTCAGTTCAACAGCCTGTACGACATCACGCCGCCATCGAACCGCACGCGCAAGTCCTATGCTGCCGAGACCGGAAGCCTGCGACGCGACGCACAGATTCGACGCGCCTCTCGGAACGACTTGGATACCGCGTCGCCGCGACCTGCGAGCAAGCGCAACTCACCAGCACTCCCCACCAACCAGGACCGCAAACGCACCTCTCTCGCACAACTACACGCGAAGCTGTCCGAGGACGAATCGTCATTCATGGACCAACGCCCACCGACCCTTACCATGGATTCCGCCAAGAATTCGCGCTGGGGAAATCGAAGCAGACACACCTCGCTCCAGATTGATGGCAATGTCGATCCTTCTGTTCGAGCAAACGCGACGCCTCGATCACGACCAGCAACAGCATACAACGCGACTGCGCAATCATTCATTCTGCCCGATCTTCCCAACCTCACCGAGCTGGTCTCTGGTGTCTTCGAGGACGGCACGCCCGTGTTTTCGAAGACGGCGCCAGCACGATCTCGATTCTCCGCGCCGCCCAACGGTAGTCGTCGACCTCAGCACATTCCTGTTGAGGGCGTTCCGATTCCTGAGGAAGAAAAGGCCATCTTCTCAGCGCTTCAACTCTTGCAAGACAAGGTGGCACAGATTGAGCACGAGCGTGCGGAGGCAGAGAGGAGGATTGAGGAGCAGGATCTAGAGTTGATCGAGTTGAGGGCCACTACACAAGCTCAAGAGAAGCTGCGAAGAAGTGACAGCGCTCAAGACTCAGACTCTGGCAAGGGTAGCTGGAAGGTTGAAAAGACGCGTAAGTATTTATGAGAAAATGGTGCAGGCATATACTAATACGCATCCAGGTCTCGACGCCACTGTGCAAACTCTCCGCACGAAGCTTGACCGGGTTGAGCGCAAAACTGCAGTGCTGGAGATCGAAAAGAAGAGACTGAATACCGAGCGTGACAACATGGCGGCCCAACTTGGCGTAGCTTTCCAAACTTGTGAGGAGTTGAAGAACGAGAAAATCGCACTGGGTAGCGAGAATGAAGCGCTGCGGGAAGAATTAGATGCGCTCCGAGCCGAGAACGAGGCTCTCCGGGAGCAGCTGGATCAAGAGCACTCTCAACATCGTGAGGAAACTATTCAGCTACGACGACAGTTTGACCAGACCGCAAACGCGACGGAGAAGGAGAACGCGACACTACATGCAGAACTCGCCCGCGTGCGTGCTCAGCAGGACGATCAAACCCAGCAATTGGCGCGGAAAGACATGGAGTTGCGTAAGGCCCGACAGGAGCAGGCCGAGTTCGATCGTCTGAAGAACGACCACGAATCACTCAAGTCACAGCTGGCAAGCCTGAAAGCTAAACGGGATGAGGATGTCAAGCGATGGACTCGGCAGGAGGCATCCTTTAAGGCGCAGGTCGACCGCCGAGACGAGACCATACGACACTTTCAAGATATGACGCAAGAGCAGACTAATGAGGCCATGCGACTTGACAATGAGAACCTCCGACAAGAACTCGCTCAGCTGGCTGCCCAGCATGAAGATGAAAACGCCCAGTGGGCTATGAAGGAGGTGGCCATGAAGCGAAAGATCAAGCAGCGAGAAGAAGCAGCCCGTACCACTCTTGATATGACACGCGAGGTCCTGGGTATGCGTGAAGCGAATGGCCAGCAGTTCAGCGCACCACAGCATCCCTCCAAAGGCAAGGAAAAGGCCGCCGAAGACACCTTTCAACGCAAGCCCAGCTACCGTCGCGAAGACACTCGAACCCGGATCAAGAACCGTGTACAGATGGAGGTGCAGAACAGCCGGGCTATGAACTCAAGCCATGTTGAGGAGAGTCCTCGCAAGTCGTACACTGGCATTTCCAGGATATCCCACCGCTCTTCACACCCAGTCGACCAGCACCGTAGCTTCTCTGCGCCCATCCGGGCTGATAAGAACGCCCATGTCGAGAGCGAAGTCGAATCTACTACTGACCTCTCACTTCATCCCCGCGGCACTCCTTACACATCGCGAAGCATCGCTCCTGCAAAGCCTGCTGCTCCTATGCAGCCACCGACGGACCTTGACCTGACCGAGCTCAGCTTTATCGACAGTGCCCAGATTGCTCAGCTCCGACGAGCGCTAGAGGAAGAGCGTGTCGCTCTGCGCCGCAAGACATCAGCACCTGTCGAACTTGAACGTGATGAGACTGTTCGATCTCAGCGACAAACCCGTGAAGATACTGTTCGGTCTATAGCTTCCACAAAGAGCGAACGACGCCCATCTCTGCCGCGCAAGTCCTCGCTCAAGGACATCACACAGCGCACAAACGGTACCCAGTTCGAAGAAGACATTACCGGCAACATGTCGAACCTCGATGCGGATGCAGAAGCTACGCAGACTAAGCAGTCTGTCATCGACGCCTCTATGTTGAGTAACACGAGCCGCCGGAGAAGAAGTGCGCCGACTGAGATGACTTCTGCATTCATCGTCCCAGATATTAAACTCGACAGCCGTAAGCAGACTACCACAACTATCAAGATCTCGCACAAGGTTGCCAGCAAAGACCACGACAACGACAACTGCACTGTTTGCCGCCGGGAAGGTCTCACTATGGCGACCGACGATCTCCGCGTTCCCAAGCTCGTCGCCGTGTCCTCTCGCATGCCCGACGATGTCGATGCCACTATGCGACCAGCCCGCTCGCCAAAAGAGGCTCTTGCCATGGTCGTTAAGGAGCTCAAAGATGAGCGCGCCCACCTCCACATGGAGCTCGCCATCATGCGCGCCATGCTCGAATCGCACGATGTCAGTCTCGGCAATCGCAAGCGCCGTGAGATCAATGCATCCATTCAAGACCTCCTCCGCCGTCTCGACATCAAGGATACGCAGATTTACAATCTCTACGACGTCCTTGAGGGCCAGCAGACTGATGATTTGACCGAGCTGGATGTGGAGAACATCACGGAGCAGATTCGCGCCGAGGACGACAAGGTTGCCAGCGAGCCGGAGAAGAAAGGCAAGAAAGTCACGATCAGAAGCTTTGTGGATGATGATAGTGTTGAGATTGGACGAGGCGCGGGTGTGAGTGTTGATGTCGATGGTGAGACGGATGAGTTGCCGTGGGAGGGGTTCGAGGAAGATACTGGTCTAGAAGGGGATGTGAGCTACAATGCGCTTGAGGGCTGGAAGACCAGCGTGCGCTGATCTGTCTATTTGTGACTGGCAGGGACTTGATGAACAAAATTGCTGGAGTTGGAAATCTGAGTCGGGCGTTTCTGGGTTTGGATACGGAAAGGGTTGCATTGGTATGGTGTATTGGATACTGGGTCCCGGCACACGCAACGCGTGTTTGGTTGCAGCATGTCTTTCTTCTTTCAGGTGGGGTTTGCGACCTCGGATGCCCCTGTTCACCCACATGTCCTTCCTGCCAACCTTCTTCATTCTCCTTCGGCGGTGCTTCTCTACACCATCTCCATATTTCACTCTCGGACCGCACCATCCCTCCACTCTCTGTTGTAACTCGACACTCGTCTTTGGCTCGAGACTTTGACTCACTCTTACGAGTTCGAGTTGGTCTCGCCATTTGACGGGTGGAGAGGACAGAGAGACGAAGGAGAAACGCGGTTTGAGTTGGAGAGTGGGTTGGTAGTTTGGATGAGTAAATGAGGACAGCAAAAGGAAGAATGGAGCAAGACTAAGTCGGGAATCGGTAGTAAAGGACATAGACGAAGCGAGAAATCCAAATCTGATCGAAATGAATCCATATCAAACTATCCGTGAGCGTGTACTAGACCGCCAACCCTGGCTTGAATGTATTGCTGGGACTTCAATAACTTCCGTGTAGTTTTCCACTCTTCGTTAATTCTTGCCGTGGCCTGATGACGGGAGGCATTACCTGAAATAAGCACGTCGGGTCATCCACGCGGAGAGAAGAAATTGATGATGCTCGGAGAAAAGATCAAAAGGTCGTTAAGCGTAAGTCATTAGAAGTGTCTACAAGTCCGGAAATGGTCGAAGGAAAATAGCGTAAACAGGACTCCCATCAATCTAAATCGTCCTCAGCCAGTTGGTCCACCACACCCATGCCGCAGCCCATCAAGGCTCAGTCATATCACTAACACTACTCCCGTCCTCCCCATCCTCATCCCACCCCGTCCCCCTCACCGCCTTCAATATCTCCAACGGCACAAACTCACTACACCACATCTCCAGCCCGCCATACACGTCAAAGCACTCGTCGCCATACATCTGCAGGACCCATTTTTCTTCCGCGCTCAGTCTGTTCCACGACTTCATGTCGCCCTTGCCAGCCAGGCGGCGGACTTCGTCGACAATCTTGTCCGCCTCGAGGAGTTCGTCGATGGGTTCGCGTAAGAGGGTTTGGTACAGTGTTGAGAAGCATGGTGTAGAGCTATGGGCTTGGGAAGTAGGTCCCTGGGGGAAGGGGTGGGAAGTAAAACCCCAGACGGCGCGGGTGGCGAAGAGGTCTTCTTTACTGATGAACTGATTGGGGTCGTGGTTGGCGCCGAGCGCGGACTCGATGCGTGTGGGATCGTTGTTGAAGAGCTTTTCGAGTTTGCGTGTGTGTGCGTCTGGCGGGAGTTGGGCGAAGTGCTCGGCTGCGCGCTGGTAGTAGGCGTCTTCGGTAGCGATATACTCTGTGATTGGGGCGTCTGGATCGGCCGGGAGGTCGTGGGCTAGATTCATGGTGACGAAGGGGTTGAGCACGCCTAGGCCGCCGTAGGCTTGGGGGAGATAGATGAGAGCGTCTATGGCGAAGGGTGGGTTCGGCAGCGGGCGCGAGAGGTGGGAAGTTAAGAGATTCGTGACGTAGGTAGTCAAGTCTTGACCGTCGAGGACAATGTCGAAGATGGTGTTGTAGGCGCTCTTGACGGCGTCAAGATGGGGTTTGCCAAAGATTTCCGCTAGGGGTCCGAAGAGGTGTGCTGCGTACGTGCCAGCTGTGCTATTCCAGACGCGCACCCATTCCAGCACAGTGGTGCAGGTGCTAAGCCGCTTCTTGATGCCGCCGGCATACGCAGCGATCTTATCGTTCTCGAGCACGAGGCCGCTTGTTGTGATATTGACGAGGCCAATCTCTTGCTCGAGCGCGAACGTCGCATTCAATCCCATGATGCTTGCGAACTCATCGATATGACGCCCACAGGAATTATCTGCCTCGAATGGCTCCACATAGTAGCCATAATCTCCGATTCGATACAGATAGTTTCCAGTGTTTTGACGTACTGAGAGCTCAAGGAAGAACATGATTGCCTCGGTGAAGAACAACTCGAGGGCATGGCCTTCCGGAACTCCTCTGGCACGTCGAAGTACCCGGTCAGATGCGCCGCGAACAGCCGGTCCGGTGTTCAATTTGGCGGAGAGGAAACGTTGGAAGAATTCGATCATCATCTCCGGAACACCGAGGTACTTGAGTACGGTTAAGATGGTCTTGTGAGGTAGAGATGACGCCAGTGACTCAAAGTAAACGCTGCTGGCATCTATCCCTTCACCTAACGCTGCACGCAGCTTCGCTTCCACTGCCAAAGTCTTGATGAGCTCTGCCTGGACAACTTCGAGTGAAGTAGACTTGGGAGTACATCCCTGCTGTTCAGGCAAGCGAGACATGAAGAAATTGTTGACGTAGTCGATATTCTTTAAGCTGTTGACAGGGAGTTTGGGTGGCGGAGGTGGTAGGTATATAGGCCACCAGGGTTCGGATTTCCTTCTCGAACTGCACTTCCGGTGACCATTTATTACCATTACTTGAGGGGGTGGCGGAGGAGGGATGTGAACAATATGGGGTGGTGGCATCGGTGCGGGTGGGAGAATTGAAACCGACTGGCACACTGTGCAAGTGCGGCCACAGATGCAGGTAGAGGCAGGTGTGGGGTTGGGAACGATGTCGGGGCCCGAACTCGTACGTCCAAGGTAGTACTGTACAGGTTGTTCAAGTCAGAATTTTGATCAAGCAGAGGAAGTAACGCTATCACGTACCTCTCTCTTAGTAAAGCCCCATGGGGTCGGTGGCTTCACAGCGAAAGACGGACAATGCCGGCCGAAGGCTTCGAGACCCTTCTGAAGTTTCATCGCCCAACCAATCCCCATGGCGTGCAGAAAGAGCATGTCAATGAGGCATTCCTCAGCGACGATGCAGTGCCCTTTGGTGTTCTGGCGGGCTGTGACGGGTAGCCCCTTCTCTGCATCCTTGAAGTCCCAGTAGCGTATTGACTTGGCGCTTATGGTAGCCATCAGCTCTCTCAGGACGACTGGAGATTGAAGGTAACCCTCCAGTGTTCTCTTCTTGTCTTCGCTGACACGATCACTTTTGAGTAGGTCTGTGATGCACCACATCAGAAAGTCTTGATCGATGTCCATGCCGTCCGTCAGTAGATCTTCACCGAACTCGTTCAAGTCATCGCGGATCTCTTCAAGGTGCCTTTTCTCGACGCGATCCACGAAAAAACTTGATAGGTAGGTTTCGATCGCTTCGACATCGACGTCTTCGGTGCTGAACGTCTCCTTCTCAAATCGTTCCAGTATCTCATCAAGCTCGTTCTCGACGACCTCGAAGTCGTCAAGCTCAGTGGTCGCCCCTGATCTGCTCGTTGCGTCATACACTCCCGCATCCATGGCTTCTTTCATGAGGCTGGCATGAAAGGAAGAGATTGCCAGACGGTTGCGATGGAAGTCCACCTTGCTCCATATCTGCTCTTCAAGTTTTGTCAACCTCGCTTTCGACACCGATCGGTCATGCTCGGCTTGCTCGATGTATCGGGCGGTAATGTCCAATTCGTCCTCTTCGCAAAGCTCAGGGTCGAACTTGTTGAGGTCTTTGATGATGAGCTTCAATCGCTTCACAGCGTCGATCTCGCTGCATCGCCGAGCGTCTAGATCATACCGCTTGTTGAACACTTTTTTGGCTTGGTCAAGCTCCTCGACTTTCGACTCTACCGCTTCTCTGAGCACTGAAGAGATGGTAATCGGTGGCATTGTTTCCATAGCTAATGACTATGGGGATGGAAATGCCGTGCAGAAAATGGAGAAGGCTGAAAGAGGGGTTATGTAGGTTCGTCATCCATTGCCTCGTAACGTCGGCCAGCTCTTGTGGACGCACGTAGGCAGGCTGCTGCATGGTGGCCAAGGCATCTGCATTCCATGGGCTGATGTCGGCGAACCGGATGGCTGCCTCAGTTGCACAAGATTACTTTGCATGATATCGCATGGTTGTACGCTGTCGAAAATGGAGGATGGCCAGTCGTCGAAAACGAGGCGTACCCGAAGCGGTGCTAGCATGCACCCCGCATCCTTCACCGGAATCATTATGCAGCAGCAGCCGTCTCCACGCCAGTTGTTGCAATACTTCTTATGCGTTCGTCCACAGCTGTAAATCTCGCGATATCCCTATTGCCTTCTCCGTATAGCTTCACATACTTTCAACATTCCTCCGCCAGAAATAGGTATAACAGGTGTGCTGACCATATTCAGGCAAAAATATTCAGGAGTAAGCCTATAGCGGTCTTGACTGGGACCACAATTAGCGCGCAAGAATTGTTACAGCATCCGGCGTTCATGAGCAGAATGATGATACTGCGCGCCTGCCCGTATGGGAGACAATCTACTCGTTCATCGGACGGCACCAACCAGTCCCTCGTAGTTCACCAATGTTAGAATGACGCCATGTATCGCGACATCAATCCGTAAGGGGATCGGAATGTGAGTAGGAATCTGGATCTTTTGGATTCGGCTATCGGAAGGAAGGTTTAGAATTAAACAAAGATGTTCGGGATGACCAGTACTTGGAGACTGTATTGACAAGGACAAAGATGTGACTCGCAAACCAGTGCGAGAAGAAGCTAATTGAACCAGAAGCTCACGCTGAAACTAGGCGTCAAGCTTCGAATATAATGCCACCAACCAACAGGTAGATACAGACATTCACCGGGAGCTAGGATGCCTTCATGATATTCAGCGTCGCGGAAGGCGGGATACTCGTCTTCAAACTCCTTTCGAAGCTCATCTAAGCTCTCGGCGGCGACGATCCTTTCTTGTGGCCAGCATGAAATTTCTGGCCACACTTTCATAGCATTGTCGAGATCGATTTGGCTTGTGTTGCTCATGTCAATTCCGTTTTCGTCAATGCTTCGTGGGTAAAGCTTCTCGGTCTCTTCAGGTGGGTACAGTCGCACGTACTTGTAGCCCACTACCTGCGCTAGGATGTTGTGGTATGGATCGGTGTGTAACGGAGAAACGGTACCAGCTGGACCAAACCACGCGTTCAACAAAGGATCTTCGAGTTTTGAAGTAGCCTTGATATGCGTGAGGTGAGGCGATGGCGCTGGATCGCAGTAGCAGTAGTCGGGTATGCTGATGTCAGCCCGCAGTGAGGGAATCTGCGCAAAGAGATCGTGTTGAGCAAGATAGCCTGTCTGAGGTGCCTCTTCGCCATTCTCCCGCGGACCATTGGGTTCGAACATGTACGTTTCTAAAAACTCTTTGAAAGTCACAATCTTTTGACCCCAGCCTTCGTCCGTGTAGCTCTTGCCAACCTCGACAGGTACTAGTCTCCTGCCTCTGAGTGTCTGCTCAAGCAAGTAGCTGGGGCTACTCCATGGTCGCTCATCGAGTGCTGGCCAATGTTGTATTGCATCCTGTATGATCAAAGGCGTGTGCGTTGCGATAGACGAAATCTTCGCTTGAAAAGCTGTTTGACCGAGTGCTTGACTACGTTGAAGAGGGTATCGCAGTGCAGGTGACACCACAGGAGGCTGCTCTGGGAAACGCTCGGGCATTTTAAAGGCGCCAGGAGCCGTCATGACCTTTCTTCGCTTCAATGGCCTCTGTAGACCTTCCTTGTCGTATTCCTCGTTGGGAACGTTCCAGGACGGCAGAGCGGCTTTTAGAGCAGCAAACCACAGCTCGACCACTTCCTCTCTTTGTGGCGCGGCAGTCAATATCAGAGTCATGTCCAACAATCGGACAACTTCATCTAGCCACTCTCTTTCTGGAGGGCTACTGTGTTGCTCATCCTCAAGCCCATCATAGTTTGGTGGATTATCTCGTCGTTCTACCACTTCTATGAGCTTCCACAAGCTTGCATCCGTGTATAGTCTGCGCCAGCATGTTTTCACGTCCTTATATGGTACATCGTGCAGCTTTTGATACGCGAGCTCGAGCGCTGTACTGAAATCGGCAGGCAATAGTGCAAGCGCGGCGCGCCCGCATTCACGAATTGGGTCGGTCTTGCTAGCTGTCGTGAGTTCTTGTCGCGTTAGTTGCGTGATCTCTTCAAGCGTTGGCGCGTCATCATGCATGCTGATACGTTGCGCTCGATAGCCTTGAATGTGTGGCGTGAACGAAGAAGAAAGTTCAGGGTCCTCGCGACAGAGTTTGAGCACTGACCGCCAAGCATCGCTCCCACCGTTGCCAACCGTCGGAGGGATCGTGAGTAATTCTCCGAAGACGACTCCACACCGCTGCCCATGACTTGATGTGCAAGGCTACTACGCGAGCCACGAAATCGGATTCTGGAGGTATGCACAGGGTTCATTTAATTTGAGTGCAGATCAAGTTCCTCCGGGTAGCGATGCACAAAGTGCCGGACTAGTATATTAGACTAATATATTGGTCGGGTATCTGCCGGCTCGACATACGCCATTGCGACGCAATGAGCATTGTTAGACGCGAAAATATAGTACACTCATCGATTCCGATCTTCTTACCAGAAGATTCATGCTGCCCAACTATATCGATCCAAGTCTCCAGAAAACAAGTGTGAAACGACATGATCCATGAATCATCAGCCCTAGAACGCCAACCATGTGGGTAATCAAGTGCATGTAACAGAGTAAGGAAAAAGACGACGGGCAAGCTATGCAGTCAAGTAGCCCAAAGGCCGGGGTATCACGCGGAGTAAGGAGAAGTAACAGAATGGGGTGATGAGGAAGAGAGCAGACCGCCTGCGTCCTTCAAGGAGGGAACGTCGTAGCTGGTCTGTGTTATTGTACGTTTCAGAGGCGCGGAAGGTTGGCTCGAGAGTAGACCACCCGCATCCTGTAGGGATGGCACATTGTGGCTGTCCTGTGGTGATATACGATGTGTCGATATTGATGGACGTCTGGGTTGTCGTGCGGGCCCCGTCGATGACCGTGAACGAGGAGATGTGGATGGGCGAGACGCTTCCTCCTTCTCGTGCTCTTCAGAGAGCAAGCCACCAAGATCCTGGAGTTGGTGACTGGGTCGGACAGTCATTTCGTAGTCCTCCGACTGTTGTGAAAGCCGCGAAGAGCGGCGCGCTGGCGGAGGGTAGGTACGACCGTTTGGAAGCAATGTGTTGGATGCTCTCGAACCTCTACGTGGTTGGGTCGCGAAGTCGTGCGCGATTACCGAATCCGTGGGTGATGGCGCCACGGCTGCGTTTTCGAGGAGGCCACCAGCGTCAACCCACGAGACTCTACGCCCAGCTCGGGGACTTGGGACTGGATCGCGGATATCGTTTACGTTGGTCTTAGCATCGGGGTTATCATTGAAGAATCCCAGCTCCTGTTGCGGAAAGCGCCAGTTGGTGTTTGCAAATGGTCCATTCTGGCGGCTGGAAGAGAGCAAGTCAAGGTCGGCGACAGGCGCTGGTCGTGGTAAAGTCGAGGGTTTCTCGGAAAGCTCTGGTTTTGTTCGATAGCCTAGTGATCGAGCTAGGTCTTCGTCACTGCTGCAAGTTTGATTTGTGAAACGACGAGCTGAACCGCGTCGCTCCATGCTGTCTGTTGTTGAGGGGGCCTTGAACTTGGCCTTCTTGATACCTCTGTCTCGAAGGAACGAGCCCAAAATGATAGCGTTGGCCACAATAGCCGCGGCAAGTATTTCAGAAGAGGCAAAAACTGTACGAAATTGTTGGATACCCTTGCGTTCGATGACCAGGGGCATACGTGCACCGGTGACGATGATGAGGATGATGGACATGGAGAATAGAGCCGTGAGGGAAAGCTTGCGCTTAAATGGCATAGCGGAGCGGAAGATGATCGGGATCGGGAATGCGACAAGGAGAATATCCGTTATGATATCAGTGATGCCCATGGTGAGGAGTTGTGCGTAGCCCTGCCGGCATTGCGGTCCTGGATCCGGTTTGACTTGCCAGTAATGAGGAAAGGGTTGGCACTCTGCCAACGTAGCGATCACCACCATGATAAAGGTTAAGATGAGGAAAATGCGTATGCCGCGTAGTCCCCATTCGTAGCCTTTCTTCCAGAAGCGCTCCGTGAGGCGTTTGAGAAATTCGGAAACGGTGAATTTAGCCATCCATATGAACATGGCGTAAAAGATCCTCGCTGCAAGAACACAACGAGAACCGATCTCGCGGCGATGAATTTTGACCGGATCCACCAGAGCGCTGACGTCGACATTGTTGGTGCCGTAGATGAGTACTACGTGAA
The DNA here is from genome assembly GCA_020744225.1 of Paraphoma chrysanthemicola. Taxonomy (NCBI): domain Eukaryota; kingdom Fungi; phylum Ascomycota; class Dothideomycetes; order Pleosporales; family Phaeosphaeriaceae; genus Paraphoma; species Paraphoma chrysanthemicola. The sequence continues at coordinate 1,274,527 of JAGMWG010000002.1, forward strand.
TGCAACCCATGCGCGCAAGTAACGGAATGATACTCCAGGCCATGATCTTGTCCTCGCGGAAGAGCTGTTCGTTGCGGATATAGCGACCAGTTAAGCGGAACCCGATGATGACTACAGAGAAGATGGTGCACCACCAGCTGTAGAGCAGCGTCGGGTTATTAGCGACGCGGCTGCGGCGCTCTGGTGGAGATCCATTGTAGATGTCGCGCGAGATTATCATTTCTGGTGAGCAGTCCTCACAGACTCCCCCCTCCGCAGAGGGCGAGCTGAAGGTGTCGCGTGCTCAAAGTCGAGTTGCGATAGCGGCGAGTGCAGAAATGCGGGCTTGCAGCGCTTTGACCATGTCTTTTGCTTCTTGTCTGACGTTGCTGGCGGCCCGGTTGTCTGGTTGCGACCGGTGGATGTTCTCGCAACTCTGGACGTGCGATACGACTCCCAGTGATAATAGGGTTGCGAGTGAAGAGTGATGTGAAGGGGACGTGTGGAAGGCGGAGCGATGTGGGTATGAGGGAATGACGGTAACGATAACGGCAGCGATCCAGAGCCCAGCGGCCGAGAGGTGGCGGTATCAAAGCGCTCAGGCAGTTTAGTGCGTCTGCTGGCACGCTGCCAATTCTTGGATTACCAGAGTGTCCTAGCACACTGATAGGCGTTTCGCTGGCGACGTCGTCACGCCTGCTGTGTGTCGCGTGAAGAGCAGAGGCATGACTCCTGGGACTCGTCTGCGCCAGACGAGCTGAGTTGCTCACCCTGGCGGTGACCTGCATGCGCGCTTTCGCGTGATGTCTCGATTAGCGCTCGCCTTTATCGCTCTCGGGTTGGCGTCTCAGTGGCTGGGGTTATCGAATTGTCTCTTAGCAGCGACATGGGCTGGGCGCGGCACAGTATCAGCCTACCCACGGCCAGCACAAGGCCAGGGACGGACGGATCCCACCAGCTGGGTTGGCGGTGATCGTCATCGTCCAGCTACTGGTCGCAAGGTCGAGGCCGTGTTAGCGGCGGCTGTCAGATCGAGCTCACCTGGCTGAGTGCGCATAGTCGCAAAGCCCGAAATTGGAAGCAGCATCAATGTGAACATTTGCGCAGTATCGCAGTTCCGGAGTTCTTGTGAAGGAGACCCCCCACGCTGGATGCTGGATGCCGGGTGCACGGTCTTCACCCTGGTTTCCCCCGCCCTCCACTTCACATGCCACATCGTCTGCCTTCCTGATGAGGCTGGGAGTCAGCCTAGCCCCAATCTACCCTTGCTAACCTCGATAACACCAAGGATCACCTCAGGCGACGCGAGGCTGAACTACTCCCCGTGACTCCCAACGCTCAACGAAGATTATTTGTCAACTCCCAGATCCCACACGCGACTTCTCTCGCTCTTCAAATCCGCGTGGCCAAAATCTGAGGCTCACGACAAGAAGGGAACTGGCCACCAACGGTCGTTCGCTTGCAGCAGTCAGCTCACTTGTGCTGCCCAGCGCATGAAGCACTCGGCTTATCGCCAGATTGGCATGCAGCGAGTCACCTTTTTGGTGCCACCATTCTCCACTTTCGCCAACCTCAACAAAGAATCGTTCACTATGCACTGTGCCGCACGTACATGTATCGGCTTCACCCCTGTATGTCCGTCCGCAGGCGTTGCGTGAACTCCGAAAAGTGCCCATGTAAATTGCTCCCGATGTCAATATAGCGTAGAACCTCGGTGCACGCGGCGTGGTTGACACATGCCTAAAACCACGTGGGAAACTCACGAGTCGCGTGTACCTGCATTCTCCGAACCAAATAACCTCATGTGCACGACAAACAGACTAGATGCCAGCAGTAACGAATCATCAATATACCACCGAACTGCAAATGTCTCCTTGCAATATGGGTTGCTACGAAGTAAAACATATTTGTTCGATGGCCATATACATGGCAGTTGGCGAGAGGTCGTCAGACCTGGTTACCTTCATCTAGAATGCCGATTCCTTTATGGATATCTTTCCACAGTGCAGAAACTCGTATTGTTACGATAACGATCGGACTCGGACTCCCTGATTACGTCAAGACGTAGCGGCATGTGGTACAAGGCTTTGTTGCATTTGCTTTTCATGCTTGCTCGAAACCAACGGCAGGCGTTGGCGAGGAATATATGAACGACCTGTTATGGTCGCCCTAGGGCCGCCGACCAGATGCTCGGATTTCACTATGGCAGATCGACACAGGGCCTGGGCATCAGATCTGGTCCAGGTCAGGGTATCGAGAAACAAATGGGTATGTTGTGGATGCATGGAACCAGACTGATTATTGTGGAGCGAAAGTCGTGATGCAAAATGCCCCCTCAAAATGCTGGTAATGTTGAAGTCAGGCAACTCAGTGCGGAGATTGCGTCATGGTTGAGGGGGGTTTCACATGTCAAAGATCCGGGAAGCCGCCCGCGAGCAAAACCGGAAGCTACGAGTGTTTGTGGCCAGCAACTTGGGATGGCGCTCCCCAAGCACGCAATAGACAGTAAGAAGTGAGCGCGGAGAAGATTGAATGGGGCGCATAATGACGAGGCTGTTTAAGAACCTGCTGGACTCTTTTTTGGTGGGCCGCACAAGTGCTGCAGGTTCCGCTGATGACGTTGAGTGACGCGAGAGCCCAAACAATGCGCACACGACAGTCGCACTTGCCCCTTGTAACTAAAACTGAATTCAAACTCCCGCCTCTCTCTGCCCACAACACACATTTCTCCTCCGTACTCAACAGCAACTCCTCTTCTCAATCAACTCACAAATCGAGACCTCCGCCATCATGTCCGACGCCCCCCGAGTTGAGATCAACCATACCGTCTTTCCAGACCTTGATCCTTCTGCTCCTTCAAACCGTTCTGCAACCGAATCATTGAGCCAGCCCACGACTACCAACGGCAGTGCAAACGGCAATCTGGCTCAGAGCGCGCAGAAGGCAGGAAACAGCATCCTGGAGAGTAAGGTGCGTGTGACAAAACCCCTGCCTCCGAAGCCCGAACCTCTCTAACGTGTTACAGTTACCTATCTGCGATTCGCACACCACCATCCTCCCCACTAACAACCACGTAGCAGCAACACACGCCATGAACGCCGCCTCAAATCACCCATCGGTGCAGAGCGCCAAGGACACAGTCGTTAATGGTGAGGTAAGTCGAGCTCAGCGCCGATTTTGATAACCTGAACGATGGCTAACGGTGGTCTCACGACGCAGATGCCCGATAAGCACGCACAAACTCCAACGCTAACCATCGCAGGCCCCGTCGGTCAGAATGTCCAAGCAGAAGCTACCAAGACTCGCGACGAGTTCGCTGATCTGGCCAACTCCCGCCAGACTCCGGACCACAAGGCTGCCACCGGCCAAAACCTCACTCGTATGGTCCCAGCAACATTACAGCTGCGAGTGGAGCTAATAATGATCAGATTACCATAGCATGTTCTACCGCCTGTTGAGCTGGAAGAACCCGCGTGCTACCGGTATCGCCTTCGCTGCCACGATCCTCTTCATCTTCGCTGCACGATACCTCAACATAATCCGCTACGGCCTGAAGCTTCTATACCTGACTCTTGGTGCAACGGCCACCGCGGAGATTGCTGGCCAGGCCGCATTCGGACGGGGTCTTACTTCGCAGTTCCGGCCGCGCCAGTACTTCACAATCCCGAAGGCCTCGCTTGAGCGTCTCCTCGACGATGTCGAGCAGCTCATCAACTTCTTCGTCATCGAATCTCAGCGCATAGTCTTTGCTGAGAACGTGTACGCCACCGTTGCTGTAAGCGAGACCTAAAGCCGCCGTTGATCTTCTTGACTGACCTGTGCATAGGCCTTCTTCGCATCCCTCATCTCGTACTTCCTCATCAAGTTTGTTCCTCTCTGGGGCTTGACTTTGATTGCCACCCTCGTCACCTATCTCACCCCACTCATCTACATCCAGAACAAGGAGGCTATCGATGCTCAGCTCGAGAAGGGCCGCCAGATTGCCAGCCAACAGGCAACGCAAATCAAGGGTCTTGCCAACCAGCACGCGGGAAATGCCGCCAAGACTGTTCAGGGCTACACCCAGCAGTACACCGCTAAGGCGCAGGAGACCATCAACCAGTACCGTGGCCGCTCTGCCTCCCCCGAGGTCAAGAAGGAGGCCTTTCCTGCTGCCCCCAAACAGGATTTGACCTCTGCGTCTACACAAGACTTCCCCGCTGCTCCGAGGCACGATCTGACTTCAGAGCTGGATGAGAAACCTATCGCTCAGCCGGCTTTGTAAAGCCTCTGCACGCTCATAGCTCGCTCTCGCAACGGCAAATACCTGAGAGGTTCCCGCCTGGGCGTACACAGAGCTGTTAGGACCCCAATTGTTCGCACCTATACACACTTCATAATGACGATGGATGAGTCTACGATCGGCCCTGACACCATAATCCCGCAACTTCAAATTGGACGTGTTTAGCGATTGTTCATGTTCTAAAAAGCTTTTCCTTTGACGTCTGTGTTGATTTTCTGTCTGCTTCATTGCCCTCCAGAGGCTGGCATGCTGGCGTCTGGCTGGGGTAAGGTTATCAACTGATCGGCATGGCAATACAGGCGTTGTCATTCTCCATACACAAGCTCATTAGGGTATAATACATATTTCATTGTGACGTGTCTTTTCGCATAACGTTTACGCCGTGATGGCACATGCATGTAGCAAATGGGCGCGCTCTCTTGACCGCGCGCCTTGATTTGTGCCAGCATCTCCGCCACGAGGTATCGATTGCCGGTCAGTCACTGTGCCACCCTCACCACCACAAAGTGAGACCAGGACCTACGCCGCAATCCATATACGGGAGGCGGGCATGCAGTGTCTGTAACCAATGATTTTGCCTTTACATTGAAGAGGTGTCCGCGCCGCAGTCTGGGCAACACGCTTTCACAACGCTTCTGCAAATATTGTGTGCGGAGGGCAAGGCTGGAAACCTATCAAGACAGTGAATACTTGTAAAGACGACTATCCATTCGTGTCAAAATGTATCATCGTGTTGCTGGAGCATTGATTGTACGATCCGCTTAAGACGAGTTGGGGCTGGCCAAGAATAGATCTTTGCTAGGCCGCATTCACTCTAGCCAAAACGTCAGGCAACCACTCCTTGCACAGCCTCGCCTCTCGGGGCTTCTGTGCCTCTGCGCCGCATACACGTCCGCCTACATACATCACACCATAACCTTCCTTCATTCATTCTTGTAACAATACTGGCTTTCTTCTTCTTTCAACTACAACCAATTCTCTTCGCCACTGAGGAGCACAAAACCGCAAGATGATCGCAGACATCGCCCGTCGCGGGCTTTCGCACCCGAATGCTGTTGCCTTCGTGAAGCGCGCTGTGACTTCACAGGGTGACGCTCCAGAGGGCGTCGAGGTTCCTGTATGGGGAGGTGTCCTACTCTATGTGACCTTCATGGTCGCTGCCGTTGGCATCAGCTTGGTGAGTCCCCTCGTCTGCCCACCTGACCTCATTCGCCACAAGGCTGAGAGGGTCGACTGCGCATGCGATGCATATACTAACAGACAGACAGCTCTCATACATGCTCAACGAGGTCATCACTACCCTCTGCATGGTCGAGTCTCCTATTGCCGCCATCACCGTCTCGCCCTCCACCCACGAGCCCGCCGACAAAGCAGAGAAGGAAGGTCTCCTGGAGACTGGTCCCACCATCACCCTTGTCAACCAGAAGCCCATCACTTCGAGCATTCGTGGTACCATCAAGCACCTCGTTGCACATGCTGGTCGCTGGGCCCGTTTCCGTGGCTTCAAGATCCACATTCTCCACTCGATCCTCTTTTCCACAGTCTCGACCTTCTTCTCCGCAGCACTCCCCCGCGTTCCAGGTCAGATCATCCTGGTTGCTGCTCTGAGCGGCGCGACCGTCGCCAACATCCACGCAACATGGACCCACAAGGTCGTCTCCATGCCGACCGACAAGTCCTTCTGCGCACGCCTCGTTCCCAAGTCCCAGTGGAAGACGCTCGCTGGCCCTGCTGCCATCGAGGCCGCCATGCCCTACATCAGCCTGTACCTCACCTGCGGCGTCGCTATGCTCATGGGCTTGCACAAGCTTGACCAGGAGAACATTGCCGCCTACTCCGGTGCCCAGCTTGCGTGTCTTGCTGTCCGTCTCCTCGTTACGTTCATCTTCATGATCGCTTGCACACTCTTCTTGTGCCTCCCTGCCATCGTCACACTGGTGCGCATCGAGGCATCCATCCTCCCCGAGGACCAGGACACCATCATTCCCTTCGACCGCTCGTTCGGCGGCAAGGTTGTCAGCCAGATGCACGGTGGAAGCGGCAAGATTGGCTTCTTGGACGCGTGGCGCAGCTTCAACTGGGAGGCCAGGCGCCGTCTCATCAAGCTCTTCGTCAAGGTCTTCTTCATCATTGCTGGCCTCATGTTTGTCGTTGTGCATGTGCTCGTTGGCGAGATGATGCTCGTCTTCGGCACAGAGGGCTTGGGTAAGGCTTTGAGGGAGAACCCATTCCAGTACTAAGGAGTGATTGGTGAGGGGCGGGGATACTGGTGTGAGTATTCCTGCTAAAGGACACCGACGCATGAAGCGTGCTTGGATAAGATTGGTATGGACATGGTGCGTAAGCTGGAGTTGGTGCCGGGAGGAAATGGCTCTCATATTTCATATCATTTTGAATCATATCGTCTTATCTATGTACACTACACCACACCATACTTGGCTCACGTTGCCCACTTTCCTTATGCTTCTTTACATAAGTAACATCCATCCCTAGCTACCAGTTAGCATGCCGTACAGGAATAAAGTCATTCTTCCGGCGTTTTATAACTTCTAATTCGGTCCTATTGAGATGCAATTATGAGGAGTCTCATCGTTCGTAGGTTTTTCTTTGTCACTAACCAAGCAGCCAGGGAATGAGTAGCCCTAACCTACAATGCTGATGATTTTTACCACGGTTACTTGAACGACTCTTGACTCACCCCAATGAGAGCACGTTCGAAGCTCATATTGTATGTAACAGACGTACCGATACCTAGAACAGATACAGAAGATGCTATTAAGAACAGATAGGGCTTGTCTGACCTGTGTATTGTGCAGGCTGAAGGTTTCTGGGCGGACGAGGCTGTGTTGTCAAACCGCAGCCTCGCTTCGCTCATTCACTCCGTGTCGTATCTGAAAAACGGGACGTATGATTCAATAGCATGGACGCATCTGATACTTCCTTCTTGAGGTGTCTATGAACAATAAACCATAAGTATTCAGGCCATCTTGTGTGCGGGAACTCACCAGCTCATCGCTCGTGCCTGGAACACTACCACAACCAAATACAAGGACAGGGATAAGGACGTCAAAATCCTAGTTCAGGCTCTTCTAAATGCCCGCAGCACACAAGCCGCTCTGGTAACTCCATCCTCAATGGTCGAGATGTTGCAGCAGCAGGTAGAGTCTTAGAGCTTATGCCTACCCATGCGTACTTGGCCAATCGTAGCAGGCACCCAGATGCTGTGCAGGCTACGAGGCTGAGCAGCAGTTTCTACAGCTACAAGTTTCCAGCATGTTCCACCGCCGTATCCGCGGATTATATTTTTCTCGCCACCAGGCGCATCCATGAGAGCACCTTCACGCTCTCGGAAGCTCTAGGAACAGCTGCAAATGATGCGTCAGTTGCACTGCAAGGACTACACAGTCGGATGGGTGTGCGCCCTGCCCGTCGAGCTGGAGGCGGCGAAGGCGATGCTCGACGAAGAGCATATGACGCCTCGCGAGACTGATGACGCCAATGTCTACACCTGTGGACGAGTCTGTGAACACAACGTTGTTATCGCCTGTCTACCAAACGGACAACCAGGTACAAGTTCAGCTGCAAGAGTCGCTTCTCAGATGAAGTCGACGTTCAGGTTAACGCAATACGGTCTCATGGTTGGCGTTGGAGGCGGTGTTCCTAGTGAGACAGAGGACATTAGGCTTGGGGACGTGGTAGTAAGCTCGCCGAATGGCGTGCATGGTGGAGTGGTGCAGTACGATTCTGGAAAGGCTACTGCGAGCGGATTCGCTCGCATGGGGTGGCTTAACAGTCCGCCACCAAATCTACTCACCGCGGTATCACACCTTAGCGCTGATCAGAAAATTAGAAGAGGAGACTTGAAGTACTTTTCCGAGTTTGACAGCATGCGGCACTTCCACCGCAAGGCTGCCGGTCAAGACATTCTTTTCAAAGCAGAGTACAAGCACGAAGGAGGATACGATTCCAAGGGAGGAGCAACATGTGACAAATGCAACACAGACTACGAAGTGCCGAGGGACGAGTACAGGCAGAAAGTAATGGTGCACTATGGCACAATTGCGTCTGGCAACCAGGTCATGAGGGACGCTGCTCGGAGGGAAATGATTAGCGCCGAACTTGGCGGAGTGCTCTGCTTTGAGATGGAAGCAGCAGGCCTGATGAACCAAGCTCCGTACCTGGTGATTCGCGGGATATGTGATTACGCCGACTCACACAAGAACAATTCGTGGCAACCATACGCAGCGGCGACTGCAGCGGCATACGCAAAGGAAGTGTTGTCACGGCTTCAACCAGTAACAGCCGACGAGACCACTCGAGAGGCAAACAGTCAGTGCAGCGGGACCTAATCTTTCGGTATGGAGTGTTGGCACTGATGTTACTATAGGAACTCAAGCCACGCCATACCGCAGCATAAAGTCCATCACCACGCAATTCCACGGTCCTATAGATCATCGTAACGATTTCTCTGGATCCATTCAAGCAGAGTCCGTCTACCTTACGATTGGCGGGAATTCGACAGTCAAGCGCTGCCGCAACGAAGAATACTCTCCCGACCGTTCAAAGCGAGCCAGGACATCACGTCGCACGAACAGAGATCAGGGCTCTCAAAACTCGTACGAAAGCGACTTTGACGAGCCAGACAACAGCAGTGACGATACAACTGGCTCAGAACATAGCGGCGAAGACAACTCAGACAACTCAGACGATGACGGGGAAAGCTGCTCATCAGGCGAGAGCATCAGGGACAACGTGTGGGATGGCGGAGATTGTTCTTCGGAAAGTGAGTGACGACCAAACGCACTTACGGTTTCCCTTTTTATGAGTACGTCCACGGTATAGAAGGTAGCGAGGAGTTTTAGTGATAGGATTATGCAAGAGTATACTTGCATTAAATTGCATGGGCTAGGTGATAAGACTAATCTACCTTTCGAGACGTGATGTTCTAAAACGCTTGGAAATACCGATAGCACATTACAGCTGATGATAAGAGAATATCTTAGTATAGTTGTTGAGTTGTGTTTACTTCAACGTTGAAGCACTCCTTATGTTTCCCGGTACAGGAGGGCTGGTGTGACATAGGATGGGATGTTACTGATGAAGCTTCATTTTCATGTCTTTGGCTGATGCCTTCTTACTTGCACGTTACTTTGGCCTGCAACTCTAGCCCCCAAATATCGGAATCAGTAATGATGTTATTATTCATTTGCTCAACTATCACAACTCGTTCATCTACTCATGACGCATAGCCTAATTACGCTGCATCCTAACGACGAAAGTGCGTGAAAGCACTTTGCTCATTCGCTCATCGCAATATGCAGTCGTTAACGCCATGCCATGCTACGCTATGCTATGCTGAGATCCTTTCCAAACCAGAAGAACGCCGTTGCTGAAACCACGGCCTGTGATGTGGAGTATCCGAGAAAGTATATACGCCTTTTGTCGCACGCCTGTTCCGGTTGCGCCGTGAGGTTCGTAAATGAGGAGTCTCCTGCTGCTGCCTCGCCAGTATTATCTTCTGCTACTGTAACGCGATGCTATGATCGGATGCTGTCATTTCACGCCGTGCTGTTTGGCTTGGTCTCTGAGTCGCCAACCGTGCTGTCGTCTTTTGGTGGCTGCTCGTTCGCGCCTGCGCTCGTGTGCGCAAAGTCCAATTCCTCAGTGTATTGGATGCCTTGTACAGAGGGTTCAACTTTTGTTCCCACGTCCGTGTTTATCTGTTCGTTCTCTGCTGCAGCCAAAACGTCATGCCTTTCCTGCTCCTTCTCTCGTTCTAGCTTCAATTCTTGAATTGCATTGTCTTGCCCCGTGATGACGCCTTTAAGCACGACTTCCAAATCTGCAAGTCGAACTGGTTTGATGAGAAAGAGGTTGATCCCGCTTGAATTTGCTTCATGCTGTATTTCTGCGTCTGCTACACCAGTCAAGGCAATAATGGTCACTTTTGGTAAATTGTTACGAATCTCGTGTGCGCGGATTTGCCGTGTTGCTTCGAGGCCATCCTATATACACAGCGTCAGTGACTACATCGAAACAATTTGACTCGAGCGTACTCACCATTATGGGCATATTAATGTCCATCAAGATGACGTCGATTCGTGCTGACCCATTCAGCGGGTGTAACAATGGCGCAGCGGAGGGATCTGGTGTTTGCGCGGCCTTGTACGCCTCCAACGCTTCCAATCCATTCACGGCAAGCACGTGGCGATGCCCGAGCTTGTCGATGAAAGTGCGCAAGAGTCGAAGGTTGATTGGGTTGTCGTCCACAGCCAAACAATTCAACGCTCGCGATGGTTTTGTGTAGATGGACTTCTTGAGTGCATGAGGCGTGGCCGACCGTATTTCAGGAGCGCTACTCACCGAAGGGAAGGGTGGACGGGGTGGATCGAGGATGTGTGCGAATGAGTCTGGTTTTGGAGGCGGGCTATTCTCCTTGAGGTTTAGCTGTGAGACTTGAGGAAGCGCAGTGTCGGGTCTTGTGGGCTGCTCGACGATACGGTTGGTATGACGATCAAGACATGAGCTGAGCGCCTTTGCCATCTTGTGAGGACCGACAGGCTGGCCGATGCATTCGAAGACAATCCCCGGCACTGTGACGGAGGTAGTTGACTGAGCAGAGGCTGCGCCCTGGCAAATAACGATGACCGGCGCGGTCGAAGCTTTCTCGGGATCCTTGCTATGTTGAGCACGCAGCCACTTTGCGCAAGACTCAGTAGCAACCACCAGGTCGGGTGTTTCATTGTTGTCGCTCCGCTCCATGCCAAACCAGTCAGTGCAAAGGTTGTCAAGAGCCTTCAGTGACAACTTCGTCGCCGTCTTATTCTTCAAACTCTTGACGAAGTACTCTTCCTCTTCATCAAAACCCACAAAGCGCACCTTCATCCCCTGTGTGCGCTTTGCAACCTCTAGCAACTGCTTTTCCTTCTCACGCTCGGAACCAGCGGCACAAAATGTTGGTGACACTGCCGATTCTTTCAGAGGGCAGGTCACTGTGAATTTTGTGCCTCTGCCCTTTTCACTTCTGACTTCAACCTCACCGCCAAGAGACTCAACAATCTGCTTGACAATGCTCAGACCCAGGCCAGTACCCTGACTCAGTGAGTTCTCCTGAGCAAACGAGTGGAATAGTCGATTGTTGACATATTCCTCGGACATGCCAATGCCGGAGTCGGTGACTGTGAAGCGGAATTCGCAACTCTCATCTGTCGGATCTCGCTTTGGTCTTGTCTCCAGCTTGACCTTGATATAGCCGGCAGGTGTGTACTTCAGACTGTTTCCGAACAAGTTCATAATGACTCGCCGCCAGGCCCCAGGCTGCGTGCGGAAGACGTAGTTCTCGCTGCGATTGATATCAAGGATGACAGATATCGCCAGCTTGTCCGAGTCCTGGGGATAGACATCGTAACTTTGCGCAGATGTCCGCTGATAAGTGTAACCCGCAAACACGGTTTCTACGACGTCTTCAGTCAGGACACCCATATCGACATCATTGATCAATGTCATGATATCGTTCGTGTGAGCTTGGCCCGGTACAATCATGTGATTGCTGCTCTTTGTGCGTTTCTTCTGACGTTTGGACGCTCCTCGGGTCAAGTTATTGATCTTTGCGAAGTCAAGAACGTGATTAATGGTTTCTAATAGTGTTTTGCCGCATGTTTCTATCGTCGCAACATGAGAGGTTTGTTGATTGTCGCTGTACGAGTCTTTCAGGAGATCTGTCATGCCGAGAATGCCGTGAAGTGGTGATCGTAGTTCGTGACTGATGGATGATATAAAGTCTGCTTTGGCAGCATCGGCCAATTTCATGTCCAATCTTGCCACCTCGGCCATGACCGAGTTGCTGAATGCTGATAGGTAGCTCAGTTCCTGCTCAGATGTGAAGACCCGCATTGGGTTGGAGCTCCATATAAAAGCGCTCGCAAACCAACGATCGCGATGCGGGTCCCATAGGGGATACAAGACAAGGCTCTGTGCATTCGGAAAGACGGTCCTGAGGTAACTCTCGTCGTCCAGACTGCGCATTGACTCGGTTTTACGCGACACAGTGAATGGGAATCCGTCAGTCATCTCTAGCTCACCCCCGCCAGACGGCGAATTAACAGGTGGACAATTAGAATCGTCATCCAGGTTGAAGATGTGCCCATGTGGATAGGAGCGGAGAAGATGTCGAAGCACACTCTCGGACATGGAGCACTCGGCACTAGCTGACGCATTCGGCCCACGATTGTTCTTGCACAGTGCCGCACCTAGCAGCACGCAGGGCTTGTCGGGTTCTGGAAGCTGTTCGGAAAAGAAGTCGTCGTCTACAAGGCCGCCAAAGGTGCTTATCTTGGCATCGAAAAAGGCCGCGCCCTCTGCTTCAGTTGCATCCACGATCATGTTCGCAGCTCGGGTGAACGCAGCCTTGATCTCAGGGGCCGTCCTGTCCTTGTGGCCATCGTTTGTAGAGGACGAGAGTTTGGACGAAACCTCGGGTCGTATCTCAGGGAGGGGCTCCTCGGTAGCGGGCGTGACTGCAGCGCTTGCCGGCGCGGCGCTTGATGGCGAGGCATTGTTAGGGCTAGCAATACTAGGGACACTCGATTCAGGCCTGTTGGTCCTGCCGAGAGCTGTCAAACCATCGACAGTGTCAGGCAGAGTGTTACTGGATCGTTGGCGCAGCATGGGTGGCGCTTCTGGGCCGGTCGTCATCGGTGGCTCGGCGGTTGAGTCCCAAGGATCCGCCCACCAGTTCTCCAGGCCGCTCTTGCCTTCAGCAAACGAACCCAGGCTTTTCACCATGATCTTGCCTCGCCGCTGATCTTCGGTCGCGCGTACCATTTCCAAGTGGCGCATGACGGTGCTTGCCATGTCCTTGAGGAAGATCAACTCTTGCGGCTTCAGCCCATCCCGCGGCTTGTCGTCCAGTACGCAGTATGTCCCAATGCTGTGGCCGGTCGGGCTGCGGATGGGAACGCCGGCGTAGAAGCGCGAGTAGGGCGGGCCGGCTACGAAAGGATAGTCCTTGAAGCGGGCGTCTTTGGTCAGGTCATTCACGACTAGCGATGGGTGGGTACTAAAGTCATTCAGCAGGCTCGTCGTGTCCCAGCGCAGATTGACCGTGTAGTAGCACAGGCTCATCTCCTTGGGGAAGATGATATTGCCCCAGCACAGGTCGTCCTCGCTCTGCTCCGCTTCGCCGCTGTGTATGCATAGCGTGCGGGTGGCTTCGGCGAGGATGTAGCAGTTCTTGCGGTCGAAGAAGGAGATCAGACAGCGGCGTGCATTGAGGCGAAGGGCGCCCAGCTGTGCAAAGGCGCTCAATGCCTTGTCCTCTGGCGGGTTCGGGACGCCATCTTCTACGGTTGACGCAGGCGAGGCGGGCAGTGTGACTTCGCGGACGGGCGAGGGCGATGCCCGGCGGTCCAGCGGTCCCCCCGACTTAGGACGCTGAGGGTAGTACCTGCAAATATGAGCTGGGGCCGTCACATGATGCAGTGCTGCGAGTGGACGTACAGGTAGAAGTTGCGCTCTTTGGCCAGGTCGACGTGCTCCATCTTCTTGCGCGCCCTGCCATGCGACCGTGGGGCTGCAGGCTCGAGTCGGTCAGCCATGGCGATATGTACTGCGTTGCCAGTCGGTAGCGGCAGTAGTGCAGACCATGCCTTGTGCCTGGGCCGCGGAGTGTCGACGTCGGCGAGGGCAGAGTGTTAGTAAGGTCTGCCGCAGTCTGGGTCGTCGAGGGCAATCGCCTTCGCGCGGCACTAGAGTGGACGGGGGGCGGAGCCTCGATGCCTCCACCTCAGTGGACAGTAGCACGTCGGCCAAACCCTCCGTCTAGCGTCGGTAGGCCGGCTTGGATATTCGGAGACGCGGCGATCCCAAAAAACCATTTCAGGGTCTGCGTTCTAGGTCTCGGAGCAGCGAAACATCATCAATGCGCACGCATCGGGCGCAATATAGGTGCACTGCATCCAAGGAAGGCTAAGAGAACACGTTCAGGTAGAACAGCGGCGGCAGAGCGACACCGCCAGGTCTGCGCAAGAGGCTCAGCTGCCTGCATGCAGATCGTTACCAATCCAGCCATCATTGTAGGCACGGCTGCGGTGGTGTTCGGTGGGCGCGTCGGAGGGGCAGGTTGAACCGAGCTTCTGCCCCTCACGTGCCCCGCGCTATCACCGATATCTTCCCGACTATATGCACACAAACCTTGCACCGATCTGAATCTTGGCTCAAGTGACTCTGCACATCTCCTCTACTCTTCTTTTCGTCCACATAGAGTTTGGTACCAATCTGCCTAAGCCTATGTGGTTGACTCCGACTTCAGCAAGTTTGACTCAGTCGCGTACCATCTGCAGTGCAACCATCGACTTTGGTTGGATTCCCCGTTACAGCGACTCGCTCGAGCATATCTAGCATACAACACCCTCAGAAAACCAAGTCGTGTGAATAGAAGGCCATTTCCATCTCCCGAATTCCACAATAAAGGACTCGACATGCGGTTGCTTACCCTCGCCACGTGCTCCCTGAACCAATGGGCGTTGGACTGGGAGCCCAATTGTGAACGCATCAAGCAAAGCATACGGATCGCCAAGGAGCGTGGAGCATCTCTACGCACCGGACCCGAGCTGGAAATTACTGGCTATGGATGCTTAGACCACTTCCTCGAGGTGGATGTCATCCGACATTCCTGGGAGATGCTATCCAAGATTCTCCTTGATGAGACATGTCACGGTATCTTGCTCGACATCGGTATGCCAGTCATGCACAATGGCAACCGTTACAATGCGCGCATCATCTCTCTCGACGGCAAGATACTGCTGATACGGCCGAAGATCTATCTTGCGAACACAGGTAAATTCCTTATGACGTTCAAGCAGCCGCAATATTGACAATTTCCAGGCAACTACCGCGAGATGCGCTACTTCATCCCATGGAACCGGCCCCAGCATGTCGAGGAGTACGAGTTGCGCGAACTGCCCGAAGCATGCTTGAAACTACAAGGCTCGACCACTGTGCCTATTGGAGACGGTCTCATCACCGCCAATGACTGCACTATCGGAGCTGAGACTTGCGAAGAACTCTTCACGCCACTGAGTCCACACAACGCCCTTTCTCTGGCAGGGTGCGAGATTATAACGAACAGCTCGGGCTCCCATCACGAACTTCGAAAATTGGACACACGCATCTCTCTGATTCAAGAAGCGACGCGAAAGTGTGGCGGAATCTATCTCTACGCGAACCAAAAAGGCTGCGACGGTGACCGACTCTACTACGACGGTTGTAGTATGATTATCGTCAATGGTGAGATCAAGAGCCAAGGTGCACAGTTCAGTCTCGACGACGTGGAGGTCGTTGTGGCTACCGTGGATCTCGAAGAGGTCTGGAGTTATCGCAGCAGCCCGTCTCGTGGTATACAGTCCGTCGCACAAGGCCCATTCCAAAAGTTCCGCGTCAACTTCAATCTGTCCGACCCCAATAGCGACTTTGATCCCAGCATCAAGCCCACTCGGTCCCAGCCGTTGAAGAAGCATTGCCCCGAAGAGGAGATTGCTCTTGGTCCTGCATGCTGGCTGTGGGACTATCTGCGTAGATCTGGGGCAGCAGGCTACTTCATACCTCTGTCTGGGGGCCTAGACTCCTGCTCTACGGCAACTCTAGTCTTTTCGATGTGCAGAGAAGTGTGCAAAGCTCTTGAGCAAGGCAACGAACAGGTCAAAGTGGATGTACAAAGAATCGCAGGACTTGTACCAAAGTCACCCGAAGAGTTGATGGGTAAGGTGCTGTCCACTGCATATCTTGGCATGGCTTCTCAATCGAGCCGTGAGACAAGAGAGCGAGCACGAGACTTCGCAGAGAGGACCGGTGCCCATCACACAAACCTGGACATTGACCCCATCTTCCTAGCTTTCAAGGAGGTATTCGCGAAAGCAACTGACTTTGATCCGTCTTTCGATGGTCAGAAGAGCGAAGACCTTGCATTGCAGAATCTACAAGCCAGGAGCCGTATGGTGCTCAGCTACATGCTTGCTCAACTACTACCAACAGTCCGATCACGACCAGGAGGTGGCGGTCTGCTAGTCCTTGGGTCAGGAAATGGTACGTTCAAAACCACCCTACCTCCGAACTTCATCAATCCAACAGCTCAATCCATACCACCAAGAAGCCCTACTAACTAGCCCCTCTAGTCGACGAATGTCTCCGCGGCTACCTCACCAAATACGACTGTTCCTCCGCCGACATCAACCCCATTGGCTCCATCTCCAAAGTCGACCTCAAACGCTTCCTCCACTGGGCCTCGACCGCCTTCTCCCTCCCGATTCTGCAATCCTTCATCTCCGCCACGCCCACCGCCGAACTCCGCCCCATCTCGGAAACCTACGTCCAATCCGACGAAGAAGACATGGGCATGACCTACGCCGAGCTCTCCGTCTTCGGCAAGATGCGCAAAGAACACAAACTTGGCCCGTACGGAACCTGGGCACGCTTATGCCACGATTGGG
Source organism: Paraphoma chrysanthemicola (assembly GCA_020744225.1). Lineage (NCBI taxonomy): Eukaryota > Fungi > Ascomycota > Dothideomycetes > Pleosporales > Phaeosphaeriaceae > Paraphoma > Paraphoma chrysanthemicola. The sequence continues at coordinate 1,291,273 of JAGMWG010000002.1, forward strand.
AAGACCAGTACACTCCGCGTGAAGTGGCCGACAAGGTCAAACGGTTTTTCCACTTTTACTCAATCAATAGACATAAAATGACGACTCTGACGCCCGCGTATCACGCTGAGGCGTATAGTCCCGACGACAATCGGTTTGATCTAAGGCCGTTTTTGTATCCGAGCTTGTGGAAGAATTGGAGCTTTAAGAAGATTGATGAGGCGGTGGAGAGACTTGAGGCTAAGACGAGGGAAAGAGAGGAAGCGAGAGGAGGGGGGGTGAAGGTTTGAGGAAGGTTGGTGAGGGGAAGATGTACTGAAAGAGATATCGATCTCGCGCGAAGATGTAGACGTGGATAGAAATGTATCTGCGCAGATTCATAAAGCAGATTTGTTGTTCTTGCGAGAGCCAAATTTAGTAGCATTGGCGTGTGAAGTACTTACCTTTCATGCATCCTTGGGTAGCCTTGTAGAAATGCGTGACGATGTCTGCACGCGTGAGCAGCGTACCATGTGTTACAGCATATTGAAGACGTAATGTACTAACAACGCTTCGCGAGAGATGTGAAAATGCCATGAATACTTAGAATTCAAATTGGGGGTATCTCTGAACCGTGCAGAATCCAGTCCAGCACTACATATGTACTTGCGTTCGCAAACACATATACATGAGAAAAAAAAGATAAAAGAATATATCTCATCCACCGACACAAATCCCATCCCCACTTCACCTCAACACAACCTCCTTCCTCACCGGTCCTTCCGCCATCCACGCATCCTCATGTATCCTTGCAATCGCCACCCGTTCCGCAACTTCACCAACCCACCTGACCAGCATAACATTCAGCATCTTCCACGGGCCCTCGTCAAACACCTGATCGTCAAAATCAACAACCTGCTGATCCCAGACGAACCGCTCGCCATCCCAGATCGGTGTCTCGGGCGGATGCACGAGCGGATTCGCCGGACGACGTGTATGTGTCGCCGGTTCGCGGCGCAAGTTGCGTGAAAGTAATACGAATTCATAGGTTGCAGGGGAGTGGAATGGCGCGGCGATAGCAGTGTGAAAGTCCATGACTACGCCGCAGTGTTGGTCTTTGTTGTTGATGAGTTGGCTGCAAGGGATTTCGTTGTCCTGGTAATGTAATTGCTCTGTCGTGAATCCATCCGCAGAAATAGTCGCGGCAGTGAAGCGCAGCGTGTGCGATTCCTCATCCGGAAAAGTTCCTCTTGGGGCGTGGAAATAAGGTGGGTATTTCATCCGTAGAGAGCCATTTTTCTCGCGGCGGATGGTGTACTGTGCGTCGTTGGGGCCAATGTGATATTGCAACACTTCGGAGCGGAAGATTTCGCCTTCGGATTTGGGTGCTGAGTAAATGTCTGGACACGTGGACGGGTCGAATGGGAAGTTGACGGAGCCGTTGTAAGCTGTCCAGCTCCATGATGGCTCGTCAGAACCTCGTGCCGAAAGGTCGCCGCTCGGACACCAGAGCAGAGCAAAGTCGAAAGCCGCCTCCGGCAGGCCGTGGACGAGCTGACCGCCGCAGTTCTTAGTCAGAGTTTTGGTGGCTTTGGCAAAGTCTTGTGAGTCGTATGACGAAGCTTGTGAGGCTTGGACGGCAAGCTGATTATATCGTCGGAAGCCTTGAAACCAGTCGTGAATGTTGTTGGAATCTGCTTCTTGTGCTTGCGCGCCTAGTGAGCTGGCGCTCGACGATGAGCGCAGGCGATTTACGACGCCCCGGAAAGAAGCACGTTTCCCGGATTTGCTTGAGCTGCGCGATGCATTGCTACTTCTCCGGCTTGAGGTTGTTGGTAGGGACAGCAGTCCGCTCGAGGTCGATGGTCGGGAATTTGCATCTTCGGTAGGCTTCTTTCTCCAGGAAATGGACCGACTAATCCAGGAAGGCGAAAGTCGATCTTTCGACGGTGTTGCATCGGTAGACATCACAAGCAGTGACATGAGGACGATTCGGAAAGCTGCGGGAGCTTGGAGATTTTATAGAATCTCTGACGCAGCGGTGCAACTTAGCGGTGAGTGAAGACACAATGTGACAGTGCAAGAAAATGTTAGGGAATGTGCGGAACCTCGCAGAGGCTGCCTTGCCTTTTTGTCTGCATTCTCACAGTGTTGCTAGAGACTGCGCCCCCCAGTAATTTGTCTGCACATGTCAGGAGGTGCGGAGGCGATCGGCCAGTGGGGAAGTGTTGCGAGGTCGAAGCTGGAAGAATCGTGGCTGTGCACAAGGACCTCGATCATCGGTGCAGCTGCGCGCGTTTTGCAGTGGAATAGTTCTCTGTTTCACTTGTATACATCCTACAAGCTTATTCGAGGACTCTTCGAGTTTGTACTGCTGAGAGATATAACCGTGGCCATCGCTAAATGGAAAACTGCTTCGTTGTGCCAGATGAGGAGAGCAGAGATCGCGTGCTCGCTGAATGACCAGTTGAGGGTCTGGCTGGTCCAGGGGTTGGCACATGGAGGGGACGTGTTCCGAGGTGGGTATGCCCTTGCAAGCGTTGAGTCTAGGTGTCGTAGACGTGTCAAGCTTTACGGGCAAGCTCGTCGAAGCTTATTGCACCTTGACCTGTCCGGTGGGATACTCCTGAAACGTCTCGCATGCGTGTACTGTAGTGCTTCAGCGCAAACTTTCGGATGCACTAAAGTCTGTTTGACCACTACACTCGCGACGGGCAAAGAGCTCTGCTAGCACTCAGAAACGCTCGCATTGCGTGTATGTCATTTTCGGGCATGGCGGACGAGTGGTCCGATCGGAGGTGTTGACGAGCACCAGCCACAGTGGCGGAGGGCGAAAGCGTCAGCCACAGTTGCCCCGCGGCCACTCACTCGCGTCGCGTACCTAGGCTCCGACTATGACGAGGCCCTCTACGTAGCTTGATAAACATTTCGGGGCCGAGTGCACAAACTGCTATTGCAATTCACACCAATCGCCATCATGTCTGGCTACGACGGTACGTCTCCGCAGTACGTCATCTATTGGGAAGCAGCAACTGACGCGACACAGTTGAACACAACATTTCCGAGAAGGACGAAGCGTCGCAGCACGCACCCCGCCGTCCCGATCTCTCCACCTTCTTCTCGCAGCTCGAGCTGGTCGACACATCAGACCCAGATGCACACACAAACGCTCATGCTGTGCCGCAGCCGGAGAACATGTCGGCCGCATTCCGGCTGCTGGCCAACGCCTTCGAGATGATGCGCGGACGACCAGCGGACGAGGCGGGCAGCGGCGAGAATGATTTGCTGGCCAACATGATCGAGGTGTTGAGGCAGAATGCAGATGACCCGCCAACAGAACTCAAGGGCGTGCCAGATAGCTTCTTGGACGAGCTAGAGAGGGTGCCCAAAAAAGAGCTCGAGCCCGCAGATACATGTCCAATTTGTGTAAATCCATTCCTCGAAGGTGAGTCGGAGTCTAAGCGAGGGGTGCCTGAGAACCTTGGCTGATCCGGATCACGGAACAGACGAGTATCCGCTCGTAGTGCAACTACCTTGCCACAAGGACCATCGCTTCGACCTGGACTGCATACGTCCGTGGCTCAAACTCAACTCCACGTGCCCACTTGATCGCAAAGAGCTGTTGAAGAAGAAGCAACCACCGCCACCGCCCGAGGACGATGACGATGGAGAGTATGATGATATGTATGCCTAGAGCTTTGGACGTAGGGCTGCATTGCGAGTGCGTCTCGGAGATTTAAGTAAGCCCCGCAAACAGCCATCGCATACCCAACCTTCATGGCGTATGCATGAGAACCTCGCGGAGAGACTTTCTGGAAGACCATTCAAATTGCGCCAGCAGACGAATCCTCGCAACAATCGCTGCAGGCTTGACGGTGTCTTCAAATAATATTACTGATCATACCGAGCCTGACACCCCACCGTGCATCCTTCTTAGCTCTTGGCCCCTTCGCAGCAGTGCTGCGGGCTTTAAGAGATCCTCGCTTTCATGCAGCACGGCATCAATAAGGGCGAGCGCGAGCTCATCTGATCTGATGAAGGACCCTAATACGCCCGTAAGCATCATGGACGTCTCCCCAATATATGTGCCTCGCTTGACGACCATCCCGGGACGTGCTACAATTGTCTCCCACAAACCATTGGTCGCTGGGTCTTTTGCAAACTCGATCATCTGGGTCTCACCTTGGCCCTGCATAGTCGTGTCAGTGTCGAGGTACGCTTGTGGTCTTGGCCCTCTTGTGCGCATTGCGAGGGACAGCACGCGGTCACCGGGACAATTACATACCTTGGTCTTCCTTACACCACTTAAATACCACAACGGTTTCATTTGATCGCGTTCTACTATTGCACCTGTCAGATGCAGATATCTGAAGCGCTTGGTTTGACGAGACAGCGTGGACGAAAAAGCTCTCGCAAATGCAAGTGGATAGTCCAGTTCGAGCACTGAATCCCCAGCGGTCGTTGTCATGCACCTTTCACAATCAGCGATTGGTCAGGACAGCGAGCGCTTATATCAACCAGATGCATCCGTCTGCCCCGGAAAGCTTGGCGATTACTTCTTCTGAATACTGTGTGAAGTCATCCATGACCACTATCTCCAGGCGTTGGTGGTGCGCGAGATCGGGTAGTGCCCTGCGCGAAAGCGCGACAACAGACGAGACCGACGGGCTTAGGAGGGCCTGTTCAAGGACTTGCGCACCGATCCGGCCGCTAACTCCCGATACAATAAGTTTGAAAGCCATCAAGATGATGGAGCAGTTGCGCTGACCAAAGTGCGCTTTACACAGCATCTTATTTAAGCGCGTCGTGCGAAGCGGAGATAGCGTATGCGGGCGTCCATGGCCCTGACAGCTTACTGACCGGTCCGGGGCTGCGGTTGCTCCATGCCGACTCGATGTTCACTGAACAACACGCCGACGAGATGTATTGAAAAAACAGAGATCGCACGATCGCGGGGAATGCATCGCTTTTCGAGAAGCCATGCTGCGAGATTGAGCTCTTGTAAAAACCGCAATTACGTACGCTAGAGCAGCGCTTGGATCTACACAAGGCCGTTGACAAATGCCGAGCTAGCGGTAACGCGAGCTCGAACAAGAAGTAATCCGTCGGTCGGGGTTATCCCGCCATAAGTGCGGACGAATCGCCGGCCGAAATCCACCGAGCTGACCCCATACCAGCAAGTCGCCTCACAACACCTTCACCCCACTATGAAAGCAACATGCCTCCTGCTGTACGCAATGCGCCGATCGCCAACAAGCGTTCGTAGTCGTCACAAACGAATTAACCAGTCATCAGCCACTTTTTGAGCGATGTTGGACACAATGAGCAGCCCAAGCCCTAATACGGCTAAGAAGCGACCTTGCAAAGGCTTGCGCCGGGCCTGTTGGGAATGTAAGCGTGATTATATGAAAACATGGGAAGGAATGATTAACTGACAGCTCAATCAAGGCAAGAAACCTAGGTTACAGGAAACATCGAGCGTGGCAGAGGTCAGCTCTGTCAAAAGCATCGGACCTGACCGGCTAGACCAAACCAACACATGCTCACTACACATTGGCGAAAGACTATGTAAACTCGAGCAGCTCTTTGAAAGATTTGTCTGCCGCAAAAGTTCCATGGCTGGCCTCTCTACCGACATGCCAAGAAGTCCTACACTGGTCGGATCAAGTGACAAGGAATCAACCTTCGGACTTCCCAAAATAGCCAGTGATGCCCAAAGTATCTCTGAGATTGGTGACGGCATTGTAAGTCAAGCAAGAATATCCGCCTTCGAGTACTTACCATCTCAGCTTGGCGCGCAAACATGGACATCTGCCCCCACAATACGCACCTTGGCTAGCAAGCAGCAGGGCGGAGAGCTCTCCAACTGCGATGCTGTACAACGCTCGCTAGTTGCTCTATTACCTTCACAGCACGACGCTGACATTATTTTCGAATCGTCCAACGGATGGATGATCTTGGATGGTGTATACAAGGCGTCTCGAGAAATCTACGTCAATCGGGATCCACAGTCCTACGCTTTGGACATGGCTGCCATAGGACGGGAACGATCGATCATTGTTGCTCGGACGCTTCTTCACATGGCTATCTGCATCCACTCGTTACCACCGGAATTTGATCAATCTCGCCTAACCAATATTTGGTCACTGGACGCGACGATGCAGAACTATGTCACGACGGTGACGACACTGATAACATCATCAGACGAATTGATGTTGACCCTGCATGGACTTGAGACGCTTTTGCTCCTTGCGCTTTTCCACATGAACTCTGCGAATCTGCGTCACTCGTGGGTCATTGTCCGCCGAGGCCTGTCGCTCGCTCATCTCATGGGTTTCCATCGCATGATCACCCAAGCGGACCTGGACCCACCGATCCCTGCAGTGTCGAGTGCGAAAATGATATGGCGCTGCTTCGTTGACATAGATCGATATCTTGGACTTCATTTGCGATTGCCCTTTGCTGCCGACAACTATCCAGTTTCACCAGATGTCGATTCACATCACGCTCACAGGTCGAGAATTAACGGGATGGCGAAGCAGATTGCCGACCTTGAGCGCGACATCTCTCCGCAAGCGTACGCCTCGGCCCTTGCACTCGACGAGCAGTTGGAGTCGATGATGAGGGAGATGCCGAAAGAGTTCTGGGAAGTACCAAACATACCGTCGACGGCTAGATCACCCGAGTCGTCTGCTGCATTGGAGAGACTCATGGTACAGATGTTCCACTTTGAGATGAAGGTCTTCATCCACCTGCCATACCTGTTACGCGCTCCAAAGGATAGCCGATACGACTACTCCAAGGTCACCGCGTTACAGGCCAGTCGTAACATACTCATGCGATGGTTCGCCCTACGGAATGCCAGCATCACGCAGGCGTGTTGTCGGTTTGCTGAGATTGGCGTCTTCATTGCAGCCGTCACACTCACACTGGATATCGTCATTGAGCTGGGCACCAAAGAGAAGAGCGAGGTTCAGAGAAGCAAGGGCACCGACTTTGCCATGATCTGTCGCTTGATTGGGGAGATGGAAAAGCTCGCCAAGGCAAGCCCACGAGAGAAGATCGCAGCGCGGAGTGCCGTGGTGCTGAAGAAGATCTTGTGCTCCCTGGACCCGGCCCGACAACCTGCGGCCAAAGCCCGTTTCACGATTCCGTTCTTCGGCACCATCGAGCTAGAGTTTAAGAAGTTGCCCATCAGACCGAACTTCGACATTGAATCCGAGACGGCTAAGAAGATGGCCGCAACGGCAACAGGACATCACCTGCCAGTCTTTTCTTTTGTTAGCAACGCGCTGTGGCCGCCGATGGACGAGGGCTACGACAGCGACCTTGACTGGGACATTGTACTCTTCGACGGCCTTGAGGACAAGGATACGGAGGGCAACTGGGTATTTTGAGGCGCCGGCACAGACACCTAGGCGCATTGCATGGGTGGGTGCAGTGCAGGGGCAGGGAGCATAGCGTTTTCTCTTGTTCTTTCCAGCGTTGATTTGCATTGTGTTATTCGAGCAGCAAGCAGCTGCATCTCCTATTTGGGCAAGTCTAGCATGGCGTTCAGGCATGGGTGCGTGGTCTTAGCGGGCAATCTGGCGTTTCTAGTTCTCGCGCAGCGGTCTTCTGGAACATCATATCCCGGCGCATTGCATGGCGCAGTTTGGCTGCGAAGGAAGGAGGGTTATCGGTTGTAGCGAATTATTTGCCTTAGGAATATGTAATTGTGCCATGTCCTCCCTCAAGGAGCACCAAGACAGACTCAGAAGCGCTGGACGATAAGTGAAGTGACATGACTGGGAGATACGTGTCGTGCTGGAGATGCACGGTGAAGTGGTGGAGAGCGGAGCGCCTGCCCTCGCAGACCCTGAGGGCAGCCGCAATGTGCCGATGCGTGATAGGCTGGCGCTATCGCGAAGGTGTGCATTCCAACTGCATTCGGCGGCACGCTCAGCGTGAGGGAAGACGGTGTACAGGCTGCGCAGCATCTGGCGAGGCGAGTGAGGGAGAGTTAAGCAAGTGTCGCGCTGGCCAGCGGTGTGAGGCAAACGATCGGCCGTCCGTGCAGGCGGCCAGCCTTCAGCCTGCGCTATCAGTCGACGGCAACGCATCCATCAGGCTGGGCACACGACCACTCTTCGCTTCCTCGATCCGCACCACGCGCTGAGACTGCGACCGGCGCTGCAGTCGCCCTCTCTCCCCCTCTGCATGTCTCTATTGCATGTTTCCGTGCCGCCTCGTCCGACAAGACTGCCTCGTCGGCCCTCCGCTTGCTGAGCGCCTCCACCTACCGCGCCCGGGAAGCATGAGCACGCAACAGCAGAGCCAGACGGACCTCTTCTGGGACCACCACCAGCGCCATGCCACGCTCGCTCCCCCGCCAGACGCCGCCCGCAGAGCAGGAAAGGCCCCGCAGCCCCAGCATGCGCCCCTCAGTCTGTTCGAGGCCATCATAACAGCCTACCCGCCCATTCTCGAGTCGCTGCTCGCCCAGATCCCCACCGCCGCCCTCCTCGATCTCTACCACACCTCGCGCCATCTGCGCGACTTCCTGCGCCGGTACCCGCTGGCATGGAAGACGCTGTCCTTCCGCCTGCCGCAGCCCGCAGTCACCGTGGGCTCGCCGGGCAACGAGACCCCCGACGGCAGGGAGCGCACGTCCAAGGCATATTCGTTCGACGCCCTGCTCAAGCAGATCATCGCCCCCAATGGGACACGTCTGACCAGCCTAGACCTGTGCAACACCGCCGTCACGGGCATCGCCCTCGTGGGGAGCGTGCTTGCGCCGCGAATAGACATCCTGCAGCATCTGTCCGTGCGAGGCTGCAAGAACGTCTCTATCAAATACCACATCGTCCCATTCCTAGAGCCATATACCCTAAAAGACGCGCCGTGGATGCAGAACGACCTCGCCCTCAAGAGCCTCTACACCTACCGCTGTCGACACCACCGCCGGCGACCCTACCTCCCCTCGTCTCTCATCCGCAGAGACTCCGACTCCGACCCGACCCACCAGCTCATCGAGATCTGCCACCAACTTGGAATATGGACGGATACCGCATGGTGTCCGAGCCCTGGTGGCAGGTGCTATCGGAGGAAAGATTATCACGCAGGCAGAGCAGGGCCACAGAATATGGAGGTCTGGGTGCCATTTGACAGACTGTGGAGATCAAGCAATCGCATAGGGCCGGTCGAAGGTACTAAGACATTGGGCGATCACGACGGGCGACTGTGGGAGATCTCCGAGACCGGCCAGGACGGCGAGCCGCTCGGGACAGAGAATGGCCATTTCCAAGGAGAAGGCAAACACATTCCCGCGCATCTGAGGAGGAGTCACAACATCTTCGTTGAAGACGTGAAATGCTCGCAGTGCAATGATCCCATCCTGGAGCGGTGTGAGTCGTGCAGTGTCCGCATGCACTGCATGGGATGCAGGAAGACACTATGTGCGAGCTGCGCATTCAACAGGCCTATCCCACGAAAACGCGTCAAGACGCGGCATTTCGCGAACCTCGCGTTCGGAAACAGTTCAACATTGGGCGGCACGCTTGGGCAGGCCTCCGGGTCATTTTCTTCGTTAGAAGACCGCAGCACGGAAGAGAAGATCGACCGAAATCGTTTCTGGTGGGCCCCTGGAGCAACGCGGTCACCAAATTTGATGAACGAGAGCGCCAACGACGATGATTCGTCCGACTCGGAAGACGGTGGCAATCTCAACAATGGTCTCCCTAATATGCAAGCGAATCGCGATCCGCCGAAACTGAACATGCACTGGTGCTGCCTGGAACCCATCTTTTCTGGCGGCGGCGGTATTGCTGTGTTAGGCACTGGCCTAGGCGGCAGAGGTGCAGACAAAATAAGGGCAGCACCTCTTCCTAGGACGAAGCATTTCGAGGATCCGGATTTCAGCAACCAGCTGCGACCGGTCGACTACATCCGCGAACTCAAGAACAACGGCCTCTATGAGTACGTCCTGGGTGAGGATGTCGATGTTTTATCGTATCTGAAGCAGGACAGCCTTGAGCTGCAACAGCAAACGTGCCCACGGGGGTTATGCCAGGACTGCTATCGCAGCTTTCGATGGAAAGTGTCATGTCGAGCTTGCAAGAATCCGATCTGCAAGGAGCACGATTTCCGTGCGCTCAAGGTCCGCAAATGTGGCTATCGAGACATGCATACTGAGCGCGATCATGTTCGAACGCACAACGAGCCACCTCAACGACTAGTCATTCCTGAGTTTAATCCAAATAAGGCAACCACACCAGATCCAGAGCGAACACCGACTGCATCACAACAAGATCTCTTCTCCACAGCCGATAACGAATCCGAATCTTCAGAAACGCCCATGTCACAATCCCAGATCCTCGTCGCATCCATTGCGCCTTCTTCAATAGAGATGACCGCATCAACGTCCTTTAATTCCACGACGACAAATGATCCATTCGCATTAGCATCTTCAATACCTTTCGTGCCCGTCAGTTCAGGTCGCCCACGGTCCTTCAGTGTATCCGGTGTCCGTGGCCGCCTCTTCGAGACAGTCACACAAAAGTCGCCCCGTGCCCAGATTCCGAATTCGATAACGAACCCTCTTCCTCTGCCATGCAACCCAAGACATCCTGTACAATGGGAAGGCTGTGGAGCATACTTTTGCCAGTACCCACGACCCGTAGGTGACAATCGACCGCAGTGCCCTGGAATGCTGAAGGAGTGCTCCGAATGTGCAGTCCTCGTCTGCGATGTAAGTCTTGCTCAGTTGCCTATAGTTTGCTTGCTCGTATACTAATTTGCATCGCAGCAATGCGCCGCCGCCTCCCCTTCATGCACATGCACCTTCTGCACCGTCAACTACCACTGCCCGACCTGCACCCGCAAGCCCGTTGTACGCGCAAAATGTCGTCTCGAAGCCGAGCATCTCGCCAAAAAGGCAGAAGAACTCCGCGCCCTCGCCAAGCTCGAAAAAGACAAAGAGGAACGTGGCCACGCGGACGAACTCGCCGGTGCAATGAACGAGTTCTTCGAAGCCCTGTACGTCAGCGACATGGTAGACGGATTCGACAACCACGTTTCAGATGATGAACCGAGCGGTAGTGGTAGTGGTAGTGGCGGTGGCAGCATGAGTGCAACTGACTTCCCACTCGCAAGCCCAGATAGTATCACCGTAACAACCGAATTTGGCGTCGTTGAGGAAAGCGCAAATCTCACCGTCATCTCCGCCAGCGGACCAAGTCCGCACCACCAGGCCTTTGACAACGAGCCCGACACCGAGGACGAAAATAACCCCGAGATGACGGAGGATCTGGCCGACTTGCCGGAACTGTCCGCTAGTCTGACTCCGCTGACGACTACTGCGGCCGCGGACGCCATTGAAGTCGACATCGATGTCAGCGTCGAAACGATGCAAGATGTCAGCGATAACGAAGGCGTAGAAGGGGATGTAGACACCGACCTCGATACCGAGAGCGCCGTGTTGGACGAGTTTATTACGGATGAAGATGATGGTGTAGATGACGGACACGACTTGCTTACGCCTACTACGACGACAACTGCGCCAACAACGACGACAACAACACTGGCTCAACTCGGACTTTAAGTCTGGACTGAGGCTGCACGGGACAAGACGGGTTGTTCAGGCTCACGCATTTACGTAGTACGCATAACGCAGCATAGGAATGCGGTTAATGAGCCCAGACACGTGTTCAAGGGATCAGCAGAAACGTGCTGGGTTTTCTTTACAATGCGGATTAGGAGACATGGTGGGGCAGGTCAGAATGTATTGATTGATTGATGAAGTCTTTTTCAAGGCACGGGCGTGGGACGGGAATTTTCGCGATATCCAGGATGCTATAGGGCGGGAATAGGATGGGAAGGAACAGGCTGGTCGATGGATGGATTTGGGTTGATGGGCTGGGTGACTTAGCGTCGCATCTACAGGCGTTCTTTTTTTTTCGATTTATTTTAATCAACTTTACACTTTCTCCTCGCTTTAGATTGTATCTTTTCTTTCGGCTTTGATTTAGTGGAGGGAGGGTCGACGGATGGGAGGCTCAGAGCTCAGAATGACAGCATGACACGCTCCAATCAGTCATCAATAAGCACGATGATTTGAAGTGTGGGTTGATAATTACTATTATTTCTATCAAGTCCTGCTGCCATATTCCCTGCCTAAGCGATAAAGCGTGATAAAAAAGTCCAAAAGTAACGCAGTAATGCTTCTATTTCCTAATCCTGCACTGTAACCAGCCGAAGCTTTTGTGTACTCATGCGCCGAAAATGAGAACTAACCATGGTCCTATTCGCTCCTCCGCTGTCAAAAGTGATGATAATGCTTGACAGATGCTGAACCGGGGGTATGATGTTGAATTAGAGATCAGTGTGTGAAACAGGCGAAGCTGGAACGGTGTTATACGGTGTTGTAATGTGTAAATCGTGAGGTCGTAATGTAGTATAGATGGTAAGAGATACGGTAATGTGCAGAACATATGTCCATAACGCGAGTAATATCAGTTTTGTACAGGCCGACTGTGATGCATTTAGACGTGGGTAATATTACGCCTCCAAATATGTCGAAGAGTCGCGCGTATGACCTATTGGGTGTGTTCGATCGAAGCTGCTGCTGTGGCATTGCTTGGGGGAGGACATCCCGCTTGGAATCTCGATGCTGGGCAGAAGACCGAAGCCACCGTCACTGTTGTATTGTCGAAGCCAGTAAGAGCTCAGAATTCTGCTAATAGCAGTTCCGATGATTGAGCCCAGGTATACGTTGATGCACCCAACCGGATAAGCGCCCAGCCAAAAGACCAGAACCAGTGCAGCGGCCTTCTGAGTCGGCGATAAATCGGATGCGATTGAAAGTAACGTGTCATTCTGCATGCTCGCCACTTGGGTTGATAGGCTTCCCAGCCAATCATACAGGCCGCACATGTGGAAAAGATATGCTGAGCTGCATGCTCCAGCAACATACGTGGCGAGTGTCTTGTTGATCTTACAGAGGATTGTGAAGATGAAGATAACACCCGCCATGGCTACCGAACCTCGCACTATGGCTGAGAGTAGCTGTGGTAGGGCACTGAAGAAAGCAAATCCCTGCGCGATGTGGTCTGCCTGGTCTGAAAGATTGACTAGCCGCTGTTCGATGCTGACAATGGTATTTAAAGAAGCGTTGGCAGCATTTTTTGTTCGGTCCGTAGCGTCATGGATTTCACCCATCCTGTTGGAGAGGGTGTTGTAGCTGTACATCTGTGCTTCGTGGTTCGCTTGGAGGCTTGCGAGCGCCTGCTCGTGGTGCGCTTGTAGCTGGGCGTTGAAGAACTTTGCGAACTGAGAAGATTTCGCCATTAGGTCTCCGGAGAAGGCTTGCATATCCTGGCGAATCCTGGCGATCTCGTTGCTTTGGTTGTCTGCAAGCGCTGCGATAAGCTCGCTCATTGAAGTATCCATAAATGCATGGAATTTGTCGTCCAAGGTGCCGACGGTCGCAAGAGCCTTCTGATTTACTGCTTGGACAACTTCCTTGAATCGAGCTTGTGCCTCTTGGATCTCATCTGCGAATGCCTTCTGGTCCTTGAGCACCGACTCGTACTCTTCTGTCGACCTCTGCATGGCGGATGAGACAGTGCTCATGACTTGAGTGAGATTCTTAAACGTCTCCAAATGGTTCTCTCGCTCAATGGCATCACGACTGGCTTGACACATTACAACCGCGTTCTGTCGAGCGTTGCTGAAAGACGTCCAGTACTGTGGCGACGACTGCAATGTCTTGAGGCACTGAACATACTGATACTCTTTGATCTCGGGATAGCACTGCTTGTCGGTTAAGCTCGTCTCTGGTCGCGAATACCACCACGACCCGCCCTTGCCACACGCCTTGGAGGTTGGCACCAAAATCTCGCAATGCGGCGGGGGCATAGGGTTGCTCGGCTGGGCGCCGAGAAGCTCGCAGACCGCAAGCTTAGCGGCGTACTCGGTTTTAACATTATCGAGGTACGCCTCTGGGCGAAGCTTCGCGAAGTCTGGTGCGTGCTCTAGAACCTTGCACTCGTTCATCAGATGTGAAGCGGCCATTCGCGTACACGTTGGTGCAGTCTGCATCGAGACCACGAAGTCGACCGCCTGCGTTATGACTTTGTGATTTCTCGAAGCAGTGTACTGGAAGAGGGCATCAACGTTGACGGTGGGAGCCGCGTCCGCTGGGGGAGAATGATAGTGCGATATCGTTGCTGGAACAAAGACCGCTAGAAGTGCAGCCGCCGTCGGTAGTGCATTTCGTACTGGCCTCATTCTGAAAGCTCACGGAGAAACCAGAGGATAATGATGAAGAAGAGGAAGACGATCACGTTCTTTCGGATCAGTAGAAAGTAGAAGAGCAGAAGGAGGACAACGAGAGGACAAGTAGAAGTAGAAGTACTCATTAGTAGTAACAGCGCTGTTCACAGCAGTGGTGAGAGAAGTATGGTTGCCAAGTCGTTTGGCAGTGCGAGGTCTGCTAATTGCTGCGTTGACTGAGTGAGATCGAACTGTGGAAAACAACGCGTGGTTAGTGGAGGACAAACGGCTTCAGTATCGACTGTGACTAGAAGCTTTGGGATCAAGAGCAATGCGGTGCTACAGGCGAGTGTACAGAACTGCCGTGTGCGGGTCGTGGGAGACTGGACGACCGGAGCAATGGTGACGGAGAGGGCATCACAACTGTGTCTCAGGCTTTGGAAAGCACGAACCACAAGCGCGTGATCACGAGACTTGAGATGACTAAGCTATTGCGGAAGTCGCAACTCTAACATCGAGAAATGCTCGCCGAGAGAAACGGCAACCGCAACACCAACACCATGTTCGGCCCAGCACGACGGCGATGCGCTCAATGCGCGGCGCGACTCCCGACAAAGCAATCAGATTCCATACCGACATTCCTGTTACCTGCGTTTGCGAGAAGTCCAGCGTCACGAAGCTTTACCACAACCTCACCATGGCAGTCGAAGATTGGCTCTGCGCCGCTCTCAGTCCCGCAAGGCGTCACGCTCAACATAATAGCGCCATCAACGAAGGGCAGAGGAACTAGGACACAAGCAATGTCGACTGCTCAGATCAAAGGTCCGCTTGGAGAGCTCTCAATGGAGATTCCACCATACATCAACATCGATCAGGATCCCAAGCTGAGCGGGCCGACGTTGACAATACAAGATCCGAGGGATGCTAAGCAAAAGGCCATGTGGGGTATGCTTCTGAGCTTTGCGCGCTGTCTCCAACAAAAGCTAACAGCGGTCAGGTACCACCCGCGCATACCTTCAAAACCACATTCTCGGCGTCAGTGAGGGCCACAGCGCTATTCTTCGCTTCGTCGGTGTCGGTTTCCGTGCCTCGGTGGAAGATACCGCAACGACCGTCGAATCAGAATTTCCTGGCCAGAAGTTTGTGAACCTCAAGGTTGGCTACTCTCACCCTGTCGAGGTGGGTATACCGAAGGGCGTCACAGCGAGCACACCGCAGCCGACACGATTACTGTTGGAGGGGCCGGAGAAAGAGGTCGTCATGCAGTTCGCTGCCAAGATCAGGATGTGGCGGAAACCAGAACCGTACAAGGGCAAGGGTATCTTCGTGAATGGGGAGACGATCAAGTTGAAGAACAAGAAGATCAAGTGAACAGATGCACTTATTGTATATATGTATCATATGTTCGGCCGCTACGAAGCATGGGCACGTCAACTCTCAACCATTTTTGCAGTGGCTTTGCAAGCTGGTCGCCGTGCAAGGAAGTCTCCCATGAAACACATGGACACTTTTTCCAGCTGCGGCTTTTCTACCTTCAACCTTGCCCATTGACTCTCTTAGCATACTTCACTCTTCTCATCGCTTCTTTCACATCAGCCGGCAAGCATTCCCTCACCAATGTACTCGGCCCGGTCACACCCGTCAGACCTTCTTGCCTGTCATGCACCACGTTCTCCAGCGTTGCCCACGCATACTCTCTCTCAGTCATCTTGCTCAGCTTTTGTAGTTGTTCTAACAGACTGCGACTCCACAGAATAGTCTCGAGGGATGGGCGAGTCGCCGAATCCATGGTTGCACGTGTGGCTAAATTTGCGAGGCCAGACTGCACGTTGGTGAGACCCGTTCGGGTTTGCGGCGCGATACTGGCTGTTAGAGGGGATGTGGCAGGATGCAGGGACCATGCGGAGGTAATCGAAGAGAGGAAGGCGAGTTTGGCAGTGAGAAGCTGGCGATGGGTTAGCTGAAGATGACAAACATGAGAGGGAGAGCTGAGAGTTGTTACTTTCTCAGCTGCGTCGTCATGATCTTGTGAATCTGGTGGTTGGCCTTTGGGAGCGGCAGTGCCTTCGGGCTTGACGTGTATAGGGAGTGTGAAGTTGGACATGGTTGTGATGTGGGAAGAATGGAGAGAGCAAAGGACGATGCTCATATAGTGCTTATATACCTGGTGGATGATCGAGTCTCATTGCGTATAAACATCACCTCGCTTTCACTTCGCTTGACCAAACGTGAAGGCAGGCCGGCCTAGTGCGCGGGTACACTACTTGAGGAAAGACAACCTAGCTTTGATTTACTATAGCATGTCCCTCACAAAGCGATCAGCCTACGTACTCGTTGTCTCATGCGTATCGCCACCGCCATTCGCAAACGCTTCACCACGTGAGCACTGCAATTCGCTTTCACCTCTTCGCAAGGCAGCAGCATGCACATGATCTCACAACATCCGACTCGAAGAGAACTCGCTTAATGCCTACTCGCACACCACTTTTTGATAACCTATATATTTGAGATATTTTCAAGCCCTGACAAGCAAACAGGCATGGGAAAAAGTACGGTGGCAGTGAAACCTGGGGTTGTCTGGTCTAGTCGAGCTATACCTCATCAAGGGAGGTAAAAGGACACTAGGTGCCGGACCTGGCGGAGAGCCGTACTTTTTGCGCTCAGGGGTGCGTTGATTCGAATCGTGGAGTGGAATGTTGTTTGTTTTCTGTATGATATTTTGCTTTTTGGGGAGGAAGTGAACGTGGGTCCTGAGATGTATGATTCTAATCGAGAGGTTAGTGCTACAGTCTTCTGAGATCTTAAGAATCAAAATGAAAAGCTGACTGCAATTCCGACAGGTTTGGGCGTCTTGGGAACCTAGAACTGCTGCAGAAGGCATCTTGTTTGACTTGATTGCTTGTGCCGTGATTCAGCGTCGACCACCTCGCTAGCACAACATTTATCGTATCAACGCGGCTGGCTGAGCGTCAGCAGTCACAAGTACAAAAGAAAATTCGATTATAGATAGCTGAGGTGGTCCTACATTGTCCAAGGTAGAAAGAATAACGCCAACTCCGCGCCTGCCATGTACCAGAACACCCTCAAGTTCATCATGTCGACAGGCATCTTCGCTCAGCGGATTGCCACTTGGGCGGCTACGTCGAAGGTCTGTCTGATGTGCAGGTGCTCTGCAGAGTTCTTGTGGCATGGATAGACCAGTATGTTTTCAAAGTTTTGTTACCGCTCGTGCTTGGAAATGGCCTCAAGGAGACTGGCATGACACCGGTCGGCTGAATATCCGAGAAACGTACACCCGCCAATCCGTCACAATATCAAGGTGAAGGCTTATGAGCTTTCCAAGCATGCGAAGTTGCTCTATGTTCCTGGTCTATAACACTACGGCGCAACACGGTCTCTAAAACGCGACGTTATGGATACAGATAGTTCTTACTCGATCAAATTTACGACTACGCGTTCTCTTCGTGTACTCTGCCCTCATAGCCGCCCTTTTCCGTCACACTAAACGCCCTCTCGGCAGTCTCAGCAGATGAAGGAGCAGCGTCTTCACCATCAAAGAGCACCGCCATATGCTCCAATGTGTAACCACGAGTCTCGGGGTAGTAAAAATACACGGTGATGAACATCGCAATAAGTACGACGACGAAGACGAAGTAGTACTTCCAACCGATGCTTTCAAGCGCGATGGGGTTTACAAATGTGTTGAAGAAGTTTGCGACGACAGCGGTAATCCATGTTGTTGTCAATCCGTGCGAGCGTAGCCTGTATGGCCAGATCTCACAAGGGTATGCAGTAAGGAAAGGTGTCCTGTTGCTCTGTCAGTGGTGCCTTATCAATAGTATCACAAGCAGACTTACAGGGCGATATCGTAGCCAGCGAAGAAGACAAAGAGGAAAGGAATGACAGCAATGCCAGTCGCGGGGTTTCCCGATTCCGCAAAAGATCCACTCAGCCCAGTCACCAGTATATAACCCACGAGCATGATGCTTGCAGAAGCCAGGAATAGAGGTCGACGTCCAAGCCTATCAACACTGAGGGCGGCAGCGCTCGCAAATATGAGGTTCCATACTTGGAGCAAACCGGCAATCAGTGTCTGATGTGTAACGCTAGTGATCCCGACAGTTCGCAACACGATCGCCAAGTAGTAAGACACCACACCATTACCACACCACTGCGAGAAAAGACCCAAAGTAACGGAGATCAGAAGTCGCCTTCGGTTGCCAGGTGTTTTCCACAGCTCTGCGTAGCTCGCGTCGGCTAACGTCGATTCGAGGCGGATGGCAGATGTAATCTCGATCATTTCGTACTCGACGAGGGCAGAGGTTGGGTCACCACCGGCGTGGGAGGTCGTTAGGACATTTCGAGCCTATGGACCATATCAGCAAGTCTGTTTGTCGTACAAAAGGACATTGTGAGAACAAACCTGATCGATGCGGTCGACCGAAACCAGCCATCGTGGGCTCTCGGGCGTCATGATGAATCCGGGGAGTGCAAGGATCGGTAGTAGCAATTGGAGAACGGAGGGAATGCGCCACGCCCAATCGCTCGCGACGTTGCGCGTGCCGAAGGTCACGAAGGCCGCGATGGTTCCTCCTATGTAAAACCCACACATGAAAAGTGCGCTGACGATCCCGCGGTAGGACGGATGGGAGATCTCATTGATCAGGACCGGAGCGGCATTTGCATACCAAGCAGAAGCGCAGCCGATGAAGAAACGTGAGATGATGAACACCACGTGGTTGTCGCTGATGACAATCAGGGAGCCCACCAGCAAGAAGATGTAACCAATGTACACTCCCATCTTGCGACCGAATTTGTTGACCACAACCACTGTCAATGGGTAAGATAGTCCCATTCCGAGCCAGTAGACCGCATTAATGAAACCCAACCAAGCCCCAACAGGTCTGTCCATGAAGACATCCCACTGAGGCAAAGCTTGGAGACCATTCATGAGACTTCCATCATATCCGTTCGCGGAAGCTGCGTGCTTGTCAGCTCATCCTATTCTTCGAAGAATGTGAGACTTACAGAACAGTATGAGAGAGAAAATGCAGAAATGGAGTTTGAGCAGATGCGGCTTGGTGTACCAGGGCTTGTTGTCTGGCAGTACAGCAAGCAGTTCATCGTTCAGGCCCTTGCCGCGAGCGGTGATTTTTGCGATGCCCATGTTGAAGATCTGCTAAAGCGTCTGAGTGTTGAAGTACCAATGATGCAACGGCAGACGGCGGATCCAGGAGATGTCTCTAGATGCGATTCAAGAGTCGCAATCCTGATGGCATCCGACGGTAACAAATCCAGGTTCGGATGCTTAGGTTACAGCTTCACCCGCAAAACCCCAGATATGTCGGGATATTGGGGATTTTGCGGAGTCGTAACTGACTTTTTGGGGTCCGCGAGTTCGAGACTAAACGGGCCGAATGTCGAAACGGGGCAATGCACTTGGAAGCTTTCCAGAGTGGGCAAGAGTGGCGAAAGGGGTAATCCCGGCACAGCTGCACGTCTGATTGGGTAAGTATAGCGGGACTCCCGCATGAGACAGGGGAAACAGGCCGGCAATTCATCGGGACAAGCTGAAAAGCCCGCAACCATGATCCTACACAACGCCACGGCATTGAAATCTTGCTTGTATTACCTCGAGATGTGACATGTTATCTGGGAAAGCCCTGCCTCCGGATACACATGTATGACCGACCTGCCAGACTGCCGGGCCAAACACACCAAAGTATCATAGCTTTCTTGGATGCAGATACGCTAGTATATGAGGATTCTTCGGCTTTCGTACTAGGTGTCTGCTCAGTCGAAGAAATGCTCGACCAACTGACCTTTCGGTGAGAACCTGAAAAGCATCGATTCTCACGATGGAGGACTTATGGCACTCACGACATTCTACATGGTTTTCGAGACCACCCATACGCTTCCTGGACAGACCAATCGCATTGGTGTCTCTGAATCGATTGGCGATGTTCCTTCTGCATGTCTCGCATTTGGGATCGCGATTGAACCAATTCCTTGTTGCTGAACTTGTAGCTGAGATCGGAGACTAATCTAGCGACAAAGCAGACGCAAAGGAGCCCAGATTGGTTCCGGGTTGAGGATAAACAGCGGCGATGGCTCACTTGGTGGTAGAGGCTTTCTATTCCACTCTGAGAATTTTTGTCTTCTGGAATCATTGCTAGCGATCGTATCAATAGACCCGAGAACAAGGACATCGGCGTGACCTTGAAGCTTCTGGTCAGCGATGATTTACAACATCGCCGCATGGTAGCCAACAGCACACCCACAACCCGAGCCTTCCATGAAATCTACATTCCGTCCTTTATATATGTGACCAGTCTAGCACAACCAGCAACGATGATGACAGCATACAAGATACTCAACATTAACGTCGCCGACGACCAGAAGATCAGGAGTATGACGAAGAGGGATCGGGGATGCGATGCCCGTGTTCTCTTTAGAAGCGGTGGGCACATTTGATTCAGAGCGCTACTGCACGTGTCCTAACTGCTGATGTAGTTTCGAGGTTTGAAATCTACAGCACCAGCGAAGCCATCAATGCAGGTCTCAAATGGGAGAGGCCCGTTCCCCTTCGATGGGAAGGACCCACACTTACTAAAGTTGTTTCCACCGACAAGGTGGCATCTAAGAGCTAGACGACCGCGTGCATGTCATCCTCACGCAGTCCTCATGCCGTTCAAAGACTGTGCGAAGGCTGGCAGCGCGCGGAGGATGCACCAAAGAAATGACCTGACCGCCCTTGGAGTTGGCGGCTACTTCCTAAGGTCGCAGCTGTGTCCGAGGTGCTGCTGAAGTGAAGATGACATCTGTCTTCTCACGAGAACAGAACATACGTTCGCTGATACCGGATCAATCTCGATGATAGCAACATGCTGCGGTGGAGGTAGTGGATGTCTCATTACATCTTCTGCCGTCACCCCCGCCGGAAGGATCGAAGCCATCACGAGCGGCGGGAACGAGAACTTACAGTGAGCATATGGCTTTAAAATACGACCTTAGTTCAGCGAACATCTCAGCAAGACAAGGACCTCGAGGCTGCTTGAGAAGCGAATTCTAAACACATCGGACATTCTCTTCCTAGACACAACCATCTAGACTTGAACCTTACCTGGTATGCTGAAGTTGAGGGCGACTACACTGATCAAAGAACGTCTCATCGAACCTTAAGTACCACTCTATGGCAAGGATATCTATGTTGTATATGGGTACCACGAGCAAGTCGAAGGAGCCCTCACGTTCCCGTTCGACCATGGTTTTGTTATACACTACACCCGTGCTATCGAGTTCTAAGTTCAACGAGACACGTTCAATTGCCAGTAAGACATCTCTTAATCAACACGAGATCTCAAGCGGGCACCGAGGTCGTGCAGGTGAATCTAGGGTCTGATCTACCACATGTCAAGCGAGCGGTCAAGGATATGATTGGTCTTGCGAATAGGCGCACGAGCCCGGATAGAGCGTGGAAGCATTGGTCGAGATCGACTTTTCCGGGGGTACAAGCTATTGGGACAAGGATGTGCGAAGTAGTAGATTCATAAAGGAACATATAAATGTCTGGGTTAGCACGAGCAGTGCAGTCTCGCATTTATTAGCATCCTTTCAATCAGAGAAGACCCGTTGAATTCAGTACTGCAGTTCAAAGCACACCAGCTCCTTCTTACTGTAGGATCTGGATGCACCCGTGTGCACGAATGTCAACCCTCCTCTCGTACACCAAACAGCGTCACCCATCTTCCCATTTCCTTATTTCCACCCAACGAAATGCCTGGGATCTTCATCCTCATCAACCCACTTCCATAAAAATACACGCCAACCTTGATCTCCGACTTCATCTTTTCCCTTCCCGCTGTCGTCTCCTTGATCGCCGTACAGCTCCTCGCCTCCGGCACCACGAACTCCGGTGCAATCATAAAAATTCGCCAATCATACTCCAGTCCCACCAGCCTCATCACGCCCACAATTTCCTTCTCTTTCGAAATGATCGCCGGATCGCGCTGCTCCTCGCCGATCTCGAGCATCCCTGTCTTCCAAGATTCGTAATGCCGTCGCTCAGCTATAGGTACGATGCGATCTGCAACTTCCATCATATCTAGGTATTTCGGTGAGTAGATGTTCCATTTGCCCTGAATTTCGCCAACGAGGATGGGTTCGCATTCTTGCACGCGGAACATGACATCGTGGGCTATCGTCTCGACGCGAGCTTCCTGCGCTTCTTCAATGGCCATTGCGGCATTGAAACCGTCTGGATCTGCCAGGCCTGGTTCCTCTTCCGAGTCTGGTGATGGCGGTGGGAACCAGTTTTTGAACACGTTTTCGAGACCTTTGCGATAGAAGTAGGGTAACTCGCCTTTTGCATATGGATCTACAGGCGCTTTATTCCCTATGCCGATTGATGATTCGCCGTCTTGGAGCGATTCTTCGAAAGTTAGGTCTATGAAGGTCGTGGTTGGTGGTTGATGCCCTGCTCTTCGCTTCCCGCCTTTGCATTTGCTCGCTTTGGGTGCGGGGGCGCCGCCTTCAATGCCAGCGTCGACTGCTGGACGTTTCCCATCTGTTGGATCTTAGTAATTGGATTGCTGACATTATGTACTTTTTTTTCTCACTTTCATTGCGAGGCATGTCGAGCTGTTGGAACAGCCTGTGATCGTGCGCGGAGGTCGAGGAAGTCGCGTCTGACGCGCGCTAAGAACTTTGTCGCTGAAGGAGCCGTGCGTCCTTCCTGCCACCGTCTTTTCTCCTCCCCAATCCCCATCAGAACACCTGATCGGTCCTAATTTGCAATGGAATTGTGGTTGAAGATAGATTGCGCCAATTTTTGTTACTTGTCATGGATTTCCATCTGCTAATGTGCAGAGTTTGCAAGTTCCCATCACATCGTTTCCTCCGGCCTCTTCAACGTGCTCTTGGAAGTTCAGCTGATTTCCAGCGTCATCCCGGGTCTGCAATACTCTATGGTCATACCTCTGATTCTTTCTGCATACTGTCGACGAATCGGCCCTTGCAGAACAAGCGTAGATTCTCTTGATGTGGTTACAGTGGCAAATCATACCGCTAGATCATCCACGACTAACACCAGGGAACTTGATCGATTCCGGAGTCCATAGAAGCGACCAGAATGGATGCTCCCGTGGATCGTCGCTGTATAGACTTGGGGGTCTCGAGAAGAAACACATTGCATCATGATGAACGTTAGCTTATTTAAAGTCGGAGGGAGTCGAAATCCGCGCATTCGATCATGCTAATGAGCTTAAATTAACCTATGAAACAGTTCAGGAGTGGCAAGAAAATAAGGTCTGTGTTCATCAAGACGCTCATGAGGGAAAGAGAAGTCAGTAAGTAGGTTAGATAAGGTCTACGTACAGGCGAAAGGAGTTTCTGACCAAGACAAGCACTTAGAGCGCTGTGTTGGCAATAGCATGTGGTAACGACCGAGTCTATTGGAATCTGCCAACAAACGCTAAGCTACCAGCCTATCAGAGAGTTCGCTGTATAAGCAAGACGACGATGGTAATTGCCTATCATGTGCATGATCAGACTAACGGACGAGCGGCGTCCACCTTCATCGGCGGCAATACACCCAATTTTGTCATCTCCGTGAACATCTCGAAGATACTTTCCAGGGTGTCCACAAACCCGCTGAACCCAAACAGTCTAACCTTGTTCATCGACAGAGTTCCAAATGGGTTCATTGTAAAGTCGCCGATGAAAATATCCTTCAAATTGCTCTCGAAGATGTTCTTCGTCATTTGGCCATTTGACTGCTTTATGATCGTCTCCCAAGTTTCCTTCACGTCCGGCTGAGCAGCCCAATCGAGCAGCGTATACGACTGTCGAAAGGGCGTTGGTGGCCCGTATCCCAGAGGAGAGTCCTTTCCGCCTGCGAAGGTTATAGTTGTTTTAAGTTTGTCATCAGGCTCCGGCCCACGGACCTCATCAATACCATACCAGCGCGCCAACTCGCTGAAGAGACGATTCCCGCTAAGAGGGCCTCCGTCTTGGGCATTGAAGGCTTGGTTCTTGCACTTATCCTCAAGGACAGCCCATTCGCTTAGATAGCCGGTCAGTCGAGCCGTCGAATGCGTCGCTTCATACTGCCAGGTAGTAAAGTCGCCACCAAATGCCAATGGCTCTTTTTTGAATGCTTGAACAGCGGCGTACACGCCGAATGAAAGGAATGCGTTCATCGAAGCGTGTTGGATGGCGCCGATGATAGCACAAGGATACACTATGTTCCAGCCCGTCTCGGAGTGTTCTTCGCAGTACTTGCGTAGTAGGTCTTCCTGGGCGTAGTAGAAGTTTGGCGCGAGATGTCTAGGCTGAGGATCCGACTCAACCAGAGGTGTCCGCACGCGGCCAATGTGCGCGCCGTACCTCTTGCCGCCGGTCTGCAAGAGAATACGCTTGGGCTTAATACCTGCTTGGGGCAGAGAGGCAAGGAAGTTTTGAAAAGGTGGGATGTTGGATTCGATCAAATCATCCGCCGCGCTGGAGTCCATGGCACTTTTCTCGGACTTAGGCTGAATATAGGCGTAGTAGAAGACGTAGTCGGCCTCCACTTGGGCATCTTTGAGACTCTTTGCAATCTCTTCGCTTGAAGCTGTTAGGTCCACAGACAAATGTTGGATCCGCGCACGCTGCTGGTCGTTCAAGAAGGACAGTAGCTCGTTTGAGAGTGGACTTCGCGACAGCGCATAGACGGTGGACCAGCGGTCCGGAGTATCCAGTAGGGCACGAATGGCATGGAAGCCAGAGATGCCGGTTGCGCCACAGACGATTGCTTTCAGATTTTTGACTTCAGGGTCGAAGGTGGGCAGATTATGGTAGATGCCAGATTGGCGAAGCGGAAACTGTGAGGAGCTCATGTTGGAAAGTGCTCGCAGGATTCGGAAAGGCTATTAGTGTTGTGCTTTTCAATGAACCGGAAAATGTGGCGTCTTGTACTTCTTCAACCCATCCCAGCCGATCAATCCATCTGCTGGCAGCTGGCATACGGTGGAGTCGAGATCCTTTATCGCGGTGGAGACTTCAAAGTTTTTATAGCTGGTGATGTCAAGCACTTTCAAGCATCTTGCGCTAGTGGATTCGATGTACGAAGTTTACTGCACTAAAGCAGCTCCGGTGGGACGCTTAGCCTTAAAGAATCGTGTTCTGCTCTGCAACCTCAGCAGAAACTGTATATTCAAGCGCCCATAAGCGCAAGGAACAGGGGCCAGAGCCAATTGTAAGTTAAAGCCTTGGAAACGCCCAGATCAAAAGGTGGCCTTTTGCAACGTTGTACAACTGCTGGCTAAGTGTCCCACCTAGGCAGGTCGAGTCCTGTGTTGACTGCGAGGGTCGTGAAACATCTCCACCTGAGCGGGCTATATCGGCACCATCTCAAACCCAGATCATATAGGGAATGCTTCAAGCGCTCTTCGCTTCAGAGATAAAGTTCCGATCCCATCGCATTAGTTATTCTAGAAACGTTATTATGTCGTACAGTCTCAATGCGGGAACGTTACTGAAGCCTGTAACTCTAGGAATGTGAGCTTTATTGTCGGCGGCAACCATTTTGTGCCTAGTGACTCCCCAAACCGGCGGCGATTGGTCGTCGTCGTACTTACATGCTCAGTAATCGAGACCCGCATACCCCGCTCTTTTGAGAAAGCTGGGGAAGCATGAACGAAGTGCTCCCCACTTTAACGCTCTAAGAAAATCTATCTTGTATAAGATCACTCGAAGGTCAATGCGCTGCTAGTGGGGAGCTATCCGTTCATGCTTCCTCCCTTGAACTGCACACAACAGTCCCGGTGGGACACTTAGCTCCTTACGTCGCGCTTGGCTTGGTAACCGCAGCCCGAGTGGTGTATTAAACGCAGAAAGCGCCACAACAAGGGTCGTAGACAAATCGAATATTCAGCCGTACAGTCGCCGAGATCAGAACACGGTCTTGACAAGAATTGGCCTAGTGTCCCACCGGAACTGTAAGTTGCAGTATAGTCCCTGTCCCCGGTCCACGAGACCTGTCCCGCAACCACAAATAAACTTGATTCGTATAATGAGCAGAAACACCAGATCCAAGACCAACTTCTTGGAAGCACGTCCCACCACTACATTTTCTCGAGTAGCGTCGACAACTCAATTAGCCGGTCAGGGCATTGTTCTTCGAAAACGATCCTTTGAAGAGAAGGGGATCAAGCCTGAGGTCGAGGTTGCTGTGAAACGTGCAAAGATTGAGCCTGGGGCGGACACATCAAAGGCCTGAAAGGTCTCGCAATCGCCCACGACTACACTTCGCGCAAAGGAGGTACCTGACCACAATAAGCCTGAGGACCGCCTCGTTGAAGCGAAATGGAGAGCATGGTCCAAGCATGCTCACACCTCTCCTTTCGAAGATTTCTCCAGTCCCACCGAACAAAATTGCAGGAAAGCTTACAGCGTCCTTGAGCAGCTCCATGACGAAACCATGCGCAGGGATTTTGAGTACATCGAGGATCCCGAAAAAGGATGGCCGCATGTCATGCAAGCCCTGATCGTTGCAACACTCAGTCAAGCAACGAGTTGGAACAATGCAAAGAGGGCCTTGAAAAGCATGACAGACACGTACGGCTCACCATTCGCATACCAGGAGATTCTGGACGGCGGCGAAGAACAACTCAAAGACGCACTCCGGCCTGGTGGAATGCAGAACCGCAAATCGAAAATGGTCATGCAGATCTTGGTTGATGTCAAGACGCGCCATGGAAAATGGGATCTCGACCACCTTTTTACGGTGAGCGACGAAGAAGCTGTCAAGGAGCTCATCAGCTACAAAGGTGTTGGACCGAAATCGGCGTTTTGCATCTTGAGTATATGTCTCCATAGGAAGAGCTTCGCGGTCGATACGCACATATATCGCATCACGGGTATGTGGGGTTGGAGGCCGGCTAGCGCATCAAGAGAGATGGCACAGGCGCATCTTGACGCTAGAATTCCGGATGAGCTGAAGCTTTCGATGCATAATCTGCTGATTGTGCATGGCCGCACTTGTCCGGTTTGTCGAGGCAACGGCAACGCGAAGTCAAGATGCGAGTTCCAGGCGCTGCTGGAGAAAGGCGGCTGTGTATAGATTTACCAGCCAGGTAAGCTCAGATAAGTA
Source organism: Paraphoma chrysanthemicola (assembly GCA_020744225.1). Taxonomy (NCBI): domain Eukaryota; kingdom Fungi; phylum Ascomycota; class Dothideomycetes; order Pleosporales; family Phaeosphaeriaceae; genus Paraphoma; species Paraphoma chrysanthemicola. Next base: position 1,318,616 of record JAGMWG010000002.1, read on the forward strand.
GTTGGAGAATTGGATCATATAGAAGTATCAATACATGTATGTTCGGATGATGTGACGCCCAGTTCCAACATATATACGTTATTGGGGAAGGCATTAATCAAATATGATGTGCTTGTTTGCCGTTAGCACGGTAGAATATAGAAGGCAGAAACGATCGGGTGTGGCTCACGCGTTTCAGCGCTTGTGGTTCGGGAAATACCATCGGGTTGGGCTTCACAGCTTTCGTCACCTCATTTTTCCCTTATGGGCATAGCGAGATAATCACCACGGCCTTGGATCGCAAACGGTGTCTTTCTGGATGCGAGGACGAGGGCATAAAGAGGGTGCGCCAGGAAACAGACATCGAGAGCTCCACGCGTGAAAATGAGACGCTCCAGGAGCATAATACATGAGGCCTAACATGCTCAAAGAGTATGGTACGGATACCTATTTCCCGAAAGTGATCACTCTATTCCAACGATGGGTACAGGAGACAACACAGAACCAGCGATTTCAGAACCAGCGATTTCAGAATAAGTGGACATGCGTGCCCTTTTCGAGAGAAATTCACGGGCCACATTGCCGAAATTCGTGGCTGGACGAAGCTCGTCTTGGCATCGTGATGCTTGACGCCATCATGACAGAAAATGCAAAAAAGGACAGTCAGGCGTTCTACTCGTGCTTACTTTCGCATTTCGCGCCCCTCTGTGGAATTCGAGCCTCAGTGAAGCACACCTTGGCGTTGTAAAGTTTGACGCGATCATATCGCAAGGAGATTAGGCGTCCAAAACTCGTCCTCGTACTCGCACTTTTCACACGCATAGGGACAAGCGAATCTGATCCCAGCCATTGCGCGAAAGATGAACATTGAAGCCTTCTGTGATTATCAAAGCTTTGTTCCTGTAATGAGGGTACGGACGCAAACAAGTCAAGACCGCTTTGTTCGTGGCTAAGTATGCATCCCTGCAATGCAGATGTGAAGGCGTACGGAAGCATCCACACGCTTTCGGCGATTCGCTTCCCACGGGCGCCTAGCGGAAGCCAGAAGTGGGTCAGATCTAAGGAGATTTCGACGGATATCTCGCGGCGATCGGGCTACAGGGGGAGTATCCACGCGAGGGCGGCGTTTCGCCGGCGCGAGTACCGACCCTACATTGGCAATGACATCAACACTACAACACGAATCGAAAGTTGCGCTATGAGGTATCAACGCGGCCCAAAAAACAATGGCTGGTTCAACAGTAAGACACGCGCAAACTTGCGCTATACTTTCAATTATATACTGCTTTCCGGACCCCCCATTTTTAGTCCGCGACAATCGCGTGAAGGGTTACAGTCCATTTTTGGACAACGCGTTGATACTTCACAGGGTAATGTTGCCGTCACGGCTCTACTTACGGTTGCTGATTTGTGATACAGTGAGCCGTCAGCATGGCTTCCAGCGAACGACCCACTCCATTGGATTCCGAGATCCCTGGTGGATGGATAGAAACACCTGCAAATCCTAGTCGACAGGAGTCGTACATTGGGTCACAATATAATACCGAAGATGTCTCCACCCCGCGTGCATCAGACACGAACCACACGACGTTTATCTCGAATGCATATCAGACCAACAGTGAGGGCTACTCCGGCCAAGGGGAGGGTTTGTTTTCGGACTCGACTCATAGCACAGCAGTGCCCTCGCCAGAAAGCGCCCCTACTCCCGAGGCCAATGCCCAATATGGCTCGCACACTATAGAGGTTCCAGTGGACCGTGATGCGCCCAAGGCCACGAGCATAATTGCCCCCGTTGATCAGGTCACTAGACAAGAAGATGTCGCAACCGAGCCAGAAGTGAAGCTTGAGGCTGTCGATACCGACTCGTCTTACTCTGACAATGAGCGAGGAGAGGGTATCGCTGCCATCAAACCTGCCGAATCTGCTTCAAAGAGACCGCGATTACAATCAAGAAGCTCAAAGCCGATGACTGAAGACGATCTCTTCCGTGTTTTATCACGGCGACGGACAAGCCAGGGGGGTGGATTGAGCAAAACCAATACAAATGCGACTGGACGCAGTCAAGAAGAAGATGACGAGATCAACAACCTCATGTCGAAGATGTTTGGACGAACGCGACAAGAGTCATCTGAAGAGGAAAAGACACGCCACCATGGTGTGATCTTCAAACATCTCACCGTGAAAGGCATGGGTATTGGAGCGGCTTTGCAGCCGTCCGTTGGAGACTTCTTCCTCGATCCTTTTAGATTCGGCAAAAACCTCATCACAAAAGGCCCCAAGAAGGCCGCTGGGAAGCCACCTGTGCGCACTCTGCTCGACGACTTTTCTGGATGCATTAAGAGCGGCGAAATGCTGTTGGTGCTCGGACGTCCCGGCGCTGGCTGCTCGACATTCCTGAAGATGATCGGAAATCAGAGATTTGGTTTTGAGGACATCTCTGGTGATGTTGCCTATGGCGGGACTGACGCAGAGGAGATGCGAAAAAAGTTCCGATCGGAGGTCCTGTATAACCCCGAAGACGACCTACACTACGCTACTCTCAAGGTCAAAGAGACCCTCAAATTTGCCCTCAAGACTCGAACGCCGGGAAAAGAGTCGCGTAACGAAGGCGAAAGCCGCAAGACCTATGTGCAGGAGTTCCTGCGCGTTGTCACGAAGCTCTTCTGGATTGAGCACACCATGAACACCAAAGTCGGCAATGAGCTGATTCGTGGTGTTTCTGGTGGTGAGAAGAAACGCGTGTCTATTGCTGAAGCAATGATTACCAAGGCGTCGGTTCAGGCTTGGGACAATTCTACTCGCGGCCTTGACGCCAGTACTGCCCTCGAATACGTTCAGAGTCTGCGTTCGCTGACAAATATGGCTCAAATATCGACTACAGTGGCGCTTTACCAGGCTGGAGAGAGCTTGTACGACCTCTTCGACAAGGTGCTACTCATACACGAGGGCCGATGCTGCTACTTTGGCCCTGCTGACAAGGCCGCTGCGTACTTCAGGGACCTTGGCTTCAATCGTCCCGAGCGATGGACGACTGCCGACTTCCTGACGTCGACCACGGACGAGCACGAACGTCAAATTCGTGAAGGTTACGAGGATCGTGTCCCGAGGACTGGAGCGCAATTTGGCAAGGCGTTCGCTGATAGCGAACAAGCTCAAGAGAACCTTGCCGAGATTGAAGAGTATGAGAAGGAAACACAGAGGCAAGCTGAAGAGCGTCGCGAAGCACGCACCAAGGCCACCAAGAAGAAGAACTATACCCTCTCATTCCCTGCACAAGTGATGGCTTGCACAAGACGACAAGCCCTTGTCATGATCGGAGACCCACAGTCGTTGGTCGGCAAATGGGGAGGCATTCTATTCCAAGCCCTCATTGTTGGCTCGCTGTTCTACAATCTGCCACCGACTGCTGCTGGAGCATTTCCGCGAGGCGGTGTCATCTTCTTCATGCTTCTCTTCAATGCCTTGCTCGCCTTGGCAGAGCTGACTGCGGCTTTCGAGAGCCGACCCATCCTGTTGAAGCACAAGAGCTTCTCGTTCTACCGACCCGCTGCATACGCCATCGCCCAGACTGTCGTCGACATTCCACTAGTGCTTGTGCAAGTTTTCATATTCGATATCGTCGTGTACTTCATGGCCAACCTGCAGCGCACAGCTTCGCAATTCTTCATCTCATTGTTGTTCCTTTGGATCATCACGATGACCATGTATGCGTTCTTCCGAGCCATCGGCGCACTCGTTGGTTCGCTCGACGTCGCAACCAGGATCACGGGAGTTGCGATCCAAGCGCTCGTCGTCTACACCGGCTATTTGATCCCTCCGTCCAAGATGCATCCATGGTTTTCTTGGCTGCGCTGGATCAACCCAATCCAATATGGCTTCGAGGGTCTCTTAGCTAACGAGTTTTCTGGGCTGGAAATTCAGTGCAACCCTCCATACATTGTACCGCAGATTCCTGGCGCACAGGAGCAGTATCAGTCTTGTGCACTACAAGGAAATCAGCCGGGTTCGTTGGTGGTACTGGGTGATGACTACCTTCAAGTCGCTTTCCAGTATTCTCGATCACATCTGTGGCGCAATTTCGGTTTTATCTGCGCCTTTTTCATCTTTTTTGTAGCACTTACAGCTTTTGGTATGGAGATACAAAAACCCAACAAAGGCGGTGGTGCGGTCACAATCTATAAGCGCGGCCAGGTGCCCAAGACTGTCGAAAAGGAGATGGAAACCAAGACTCTGCCTAGCGACGAGGAGAACGGTAAGACCGAGCCGGTCTCGGAAAAAGAATCTTCCAGCGACAACGATGAGCAGAAGGTAGAAGGTGTGGCCAAGAACGAAACGATCTTTACCTTTCAGAACATCAATTATACCATTCCATACGAGAAGGGCGAGCGTACATTGCTAGATGGAGTACAAGGCTTTGTGCGCCCAGGACAGCTCACCGCCCTCATGGGAGCCTCAGGTGCCGGAAAGACTACTCTGCTCAACACTCTCGCTCAGCGTATCAACTTTGGTGTAGTCAGGGGTGACTTCCTTGTTGATGGCAAGACTCTTCCGTCGTCGTTCCAGCGCTCGACAGGCTTCGCTGAACAGATGGACGTGCACGAGTCGACTGCTACCGTACGAGAGGCTCTGCAATTTTCAGCACGTCTCCGACAGCCCAAAGAGACCCCTCTGGAGGAGAAATACGCCTATGTTGAGACCATTATTGATCTTCTAGAGATGCGAAGTATTGCAGGAGCCGCTATCGGTGTCAGCGGCAACGGCTTGAATCAAGAGCAGCGTAAGCGCCTCACTATCGGCGTGGAGCTTGCTAGTAAGCCAGAGCTGCTCTTGTTTTTGGATGAGCCTACCTCTGGTCTCGACTCCGGTGCCGCATTCAATATCGTCCGCTTCTTGCGGAAGCTCGCAGATGCCGGCCAAGCCATCCTTTGTACCATCCATCAGCCGAGTGCTGTCCTCTTCGAACACTTTGACCAGCTTCTACTGCTCAAGTCTGGTGGCCGCACTGCCTACTTTGGTGAACTAGGTCACGACTCCCAGACCATGATCGAGTACTTCCAACGAAACGGCGCGAAGAAGTGCCCGCCAAAGGAGAATCCAGCGGAATACATGCTCGAAGCTATAGGTGCCGGCAATCCTGACTACAAAGGCCAAGACTGGGGCGACGTCTGGCAGAAGAGTGAGGAAAACGGGAAACTTGGCAATGAGATTCAGGATATCATCAAGAAACGACGCGACGCCGGCAAGAACAAGGAGGCCACAGACGACCGACAATACGCCATGCCCTACCCCCAGCAATGGCTTGCTGTGGTCCGAAGATCGTTTGTCGCTATCTGGCGCGACCCAGAGTATGTTTTGGGTGTCATGATGTTGCACGTCTTCACTGGTCTATTCAATGGCTTCACTTTCTGGAATCTGGGTCAGTCGCAGATCGATATGCAGTCTCGCCTGTTTTCCATCTTCATGACTCTTACCATCTCACCACCATTGATCCAGCAGCTTCAGCCGCGCTTTATCAACATGCGTTCGATTTACGAGTCGCGTGAAGGCAGTGCTAAAATCTACTCGTGGACTGCCATGGTTTGGGGTACCATACTCAGCGAAGTCCCGTATCGACTCATCTCAGGCACAATCTACTTCGCGTGCTGGTACCTGCCGCCAAACTTTCCTCGCGATACATACACGGCTGCAAGCGTGTGGCTGTTCATGATGCAGTTCGAGATGTTCTACCTCGGCTTTGGTCAAGCGATTGCCGCATTCAGTCCCAATGAGTTACTTGCGTCGCTGCTGGTACCCCTATTCTTCACGTTCATCGTTTCCTTCTGCGGTGTGGTCGTTCCATATGCTGGCTTGATCACCTTCTGGCGCGTATGGATGTTCTGGCTCACGCCCTTTAAGTACCTTCTTGAAGGTTTCCTCGCGCTTCTTGTGCAAGGACAAGAAATCAGGTGTGAGACAAGCGAGCTTGCGATCTTCCCGCCTCCGCCAGGGCAATCATGCCAGCAGTACGCCGGACAGTTCGCGCAACAAAGCGGCGGCTACATCCAAGAGCAACCCGGTGGAAATTGTGGCTTTTGTCAATTTGCGACAGGCGACGCGTTCGCAGCGTCGTTTAACGTGTTCCCGCAATACATCTGGCGCGACTTTGGTACGACATATAACCCTTCTAAACTCGGATCCTGCTAACTGTATTCTCCAGGCATCATGTGGGCGTATATTCTCTTCAATTTCGCGGTCGTCTTCATTTGCACATGGCTATATCTCGGTGGTTTGCGGAAGATCAAGAACGCATTCAGTCCTGCGGCACGGAAACAGAAGAAGGAGAATAAGAGAAAGCAACAAGGCGATGCCGTGTGAGCTCGGTGTAAGGTTCGGAAAAACCCGTGTGACGCCCGCGGCCGGCTGAGAAGCCATCCTAGTTGGGTATGTGGGCCCGTTTTGCATGGCATTCCCCGCGAACATCTGCTCGGGACGCGGCTTGATCTGGAGTTGAGGCACGAGCAAGATGCCTGAATCCTTTCTAGTACTCTTGTAGACTTTAGCATAGTAAATAATAATGACTGTTCTGCATACCGAATCGCCTCTGGCGCTTTACCACTGTACTCATCACGAGCAATGTGCAGAACGCATCATTCGCACTACACGGCCAAAACCACCGCAAGGAAGTATTTTTGATCTAGGCAGAAGTGACATTTGACAGCTACAAGGACAAGGCTACTGCACTGCGGGATTAATTCTGGGCGCAATATCAGTGACCTGGGGACTGGGCCCCTCGGCTTAGGCACGCTCACACATGATAAGTACCGAGCTTGTTGTCCGGGCGAGACGTTATCAATTGATCGAATCGAAATGCCTCAGCTTTTCCGATGCACAGGGCGACATGAGACTGCCGTCTGTCCGAGCGTGAGCTGTGATTCGACGGAACTTGCACGATCGAGACACAAGGATTGTGCGCATCGTTACAAATGTTAGGTACGGGCTGAACCGGAGCTGTGAAACTGCACCGCCTCCCTTTGGCGCTATCGAACATCGTGAAGTTCGGCAGATGGCTCAATGCGGGCGCATGGTACTTGGCTAAGGAAGGTCGAGATCGCAATAAAGCCGCGAATTGCCTCGAAGCATGACCGTGCTTCGGGAGGCGCTGAGGCGGCATCACGAGAGGTATTTTTGCAGCGCACACGAGCTGGAATAATTTGCAATGTAGCCAATGACGAGAAGCCGTAATAGTGTGACGCAAGACTGGTTCTACCCCACAGAAACAGAACGCGATCATCTGGGGCCCAGCCAGACGTTTCCGCACCCGGCTGCCTCTGCCTGCACAGCCAATGCTCGTGCTGGGATAGTAATGTTCGATGCTCGGCGCAGTCACGCGGGGTAGATTCTGCAGCACGTCGCATAGACGATGACAACACAGTGACCGCAGAAGGACTCTGTCTGCTTTCTGAAACTTTGTCCATGGGCGCCATCGTGATTACTCGCTGCATCAGCCTTCACACTGGAAGACCTCTCTGCCGGACGTGCCTTCCTTCCGAAGTTCTCCAGCGCAGCTTCCCGTGTTATTTTCGTGAACGGCCGTCTGCCCAATCACAGCGGGGCGGGCTAGCTCGGTCCACATCGACTCTGAGCCTGAGCTACGACGTCGTCAGGATGTCTGGTCGCGGTATTAAAGAGACCTCTGACCCCGTCATTCGAACTGCAAGCCCAGCTCCTCTAGCTCAAGATTTCGCGAGACAACAAGTCGCCAAACAGCAACGATCAAACTTCCACTCCTCCTCCATCTCACCTCTACTCGCAAACATGGCGCCTCCCGCAGTTAACAAGACAAATCTCCACCCTAGCGGCCTCAAGTGTGTACTGTTACTGCCGCGAGTCAATTGACTGATACTGATTACCGCAGGCCCGCAAAGGAACACACAGAGATTGAAGAAGAGCTCCACGACAAGGCACACATTGACTACGACCGTGTAGCAATTGTAAGTAAACTTCACAACAACAATGTTCACATTGGTGCTGACTAGCTCAGGTCGCCAACCCCTCAGTCGCAGCCCTCTATGAAGATGCGCTGGTATACGAGACCGGCTCAGCCATCACAGCTTCAGGCGCACTTTCAGCATACTCGGGAGCCAAGACCGGCCGATCACCCTCGGATAAGCGCATTGTCGAAGAAGACTCCTCAAAAGACGAAGTGTGGTGGGGTCCTGTCAACAAGCCGATGAATCCCGACGTAAGTTCAATCCACTCTTCCGTTCACCCTGCACCGTCCCGCAGCATTTCGTAAGGATTTGCTTGTGAATCCGACGGCAGACGTCATGCACGCTAAGACATACCCGATGCGAGCGGTTGCTTTTGCGATCCTTGCACGTGGCGCAACTGGGGCTCGGCTGCCCCGCATCTGCGGCATGCACGGCGGATGCCCCTCGATTTGGCAGACAATGCATGAGGAATTCTTCCTTTCGTTTGCTAACGGCATCAACAGGTCTGGCGCATCAACCGCGAGCGTGCTATTGATTACCTCAACACCAGGAACCGCATCTACGTTGTCGACGGTTTCGCAGGATGGGACGAGCGCTACCGGATACGCGTTCGCGTCGTCTGCGCTCGTGCCTACCATGCTCTTTTCATGCGAAACATGTTGATCCGTCCCTCGAGAGAGGAACTCGAGCACTTCCATCCTGACTACGTCATTTATAATGCCGGTGCCTTCCCTGCGAATAGGTACACTAGCGGTATGACTTCATCGACTTCGGTCGCGATCAATTTCGCCGAAAAGGAGATGGTCATTCTCGGAACCGAATATGCTGGTGAGTGGGTCAGACTGCACCAAATGAAATCGAAACTAATCCCTGCGAAGGTGAGATGAAGAAGGGTATCTTCACGGTGCTCTACTATGAAATGCCCGTTAAGCACGACGTCCTCACACTGCACTCCTCCGCCAACGAGGGCCAGAATGGCGATGTCACCGTCTTCTTCGGTCTGTCGGGAACTGGCAAGACTACCCTGTCTGCCGACCCTAAGCGTGCCTTGATTGGTGACGATGAGCACTGCTGGAGTGATTCGGGTGTCTTCAACATCGAGGGTGGCTGCTACGCAAAGTGCATCGGTCTGTCAGCCGAGAAGGAGCCCGATATTTTCGGCGCCATCCGCTTCGGCTCCATCCTTGAGAACGTCGTCTTCGACCCCGTCACCCGCCTTGTCGACTACGATGATGACACCCTGACCGAGAACACTCGCTGCGCCTACCCCATCGAGTACATTGAGAACACCAAGATTCCTTGCATCTCAAGCAAGCACCCCAAGAACCTTGTTCTCCTGACCTGCGATGCTCGTGGTGTCCTGCCACCGATCTCCAAGCTCAACCCCGAGCAGACCATGTACCACTTCATCTCCGGCTACACCTCAAAGATGGCCGGTACCGAGCAAGGCGTCACTGAGCCCCAAGCGACCTTCTCGTCCTGCTTCGCCCAGCCCTTCCTCGCCCTTCACCCCATGCGCTACGCAAAGATGCTCGCAAAGAAGATGGAGGAGCACAACGCCGATGCCTGGCTGCTCAACACCGGCTGGGTCGGTGCCGGTGCTACCACTGGCGGCAAGGTAAGTCATTCTCCTTCTCAAACTATACTGCCAAAGTAATCTAACGTTCCTTCCAGCGCTGCCCACTCAAGTACACTCGCGCCATCCTCGACGCCATCCACTCAGGCGAACTCGCCAAGGTCGAATACGAAACCTACGATACCTTCGGTCTGTCCGTCCCCAAGACCTGCCCCGGCGTCCCCGACGAGCTCCTCAACCCCGCCAAGTCATGGAACGGCACTGCCGACTTCAAGGGCGAAGTCGAGAAGCTGGGCAAGCTGTTCATGGAGAACTTCAAGAAGTACGAGGACCAGGCTACGCCTGAAGTACTCAAGAGCGGACCACATGTGTGTTGCTGCCCCAAGCATTCGTAGATTGGTTGACGAATGTCTTTCTTCTTTCCCTTTTATTCTCACACATGAAACAGACTGAGTAACCGCGGTCGACTCGAATCGGATCGACGTCAGCGAATTTCCCCTTTCTCCTTCCTTCCACCTTTTTCTTGGTTGTGGGTATTTATAAGCCCGCTGATGGATTGGACACTTTTTTTCATCATCTGTTCATAATACCTTGTATCATCGATGACCCGCCCGAAGCCGAGCGAGAGACACGAGGCTTTTTCCATTGTATATGGTATGGAGTTTTGACTGCGAGCATTGCATAGGAAGGGAAAGAAGCGGCTACAGTAGCATGGTGGTCGGAGGATAAAAGTAGTGGGTAGAGACACATATGAGAAGATCTTAGTTCATCACTGTGTCGTGACTCTCCCTATATTTGTGTGATCTTTTATCATGGTTGAGTGCACTGTTGGGTAGGCAAGTTATGGTAATAGAACAACGAGAACAATAATAACACATGCGCGGGGTGTGGTACCCGTCCCTAAGACCTCAGGCCAGCACAATAGTGAAGGGAGTAGAAGGAAGAGGCAGATCTTCAGTCTAGAGCTTAGAATACTTGCAAATGCATAATACTTCCTACTAAATGACTTTTTCTCTGCTATTTTAATTGAAAACGCCGACACAGCCAAACTCCTATCAAGCACTGCGATAATGCGTGCGCAATGCGTCGGCAATTTCTGACCTCTTCTCGTCGGACAAACAGCCCCTATCACATCTTCGAATATATTCCTCTACGGGAATAAAGATTCACGACATGTGTTGATTGTGTTAGGCCTCCAGATTGGAGCACTGTTCTCCAGGGATCCTTGCTTAATAAGTTGGATGAGCGCGTACGATAATTTGCAGCATTTAATGCTTTTGATGTAACTTTTGCGTCACAGAATGAGTGTTGACCGCCAGGATCTCGATCAATAAACCAACCATGGTTTTGTGTCCTAGTAAAATCCTCATTGACGCAATACTAGAGACTACTGCACATTTCGCGTGCTCGGTTAGCATTCAGCCACCGTCCGTTTACCGTGGTTGGCGGATCTGGTGCGCAAAAGTGCAGCCGATGGTCAAGCAGTGATCGCGCTATACTTCGTTTGGTGGCTATCGAATTGTCAGATCACCATCGCCAGACATGTCTATCGAAAGGGTCCGTGACTTCCCTCGTCCGACATCTCGCCACTTACCTCGCTCTTGGCGTTTTGTGCCTCATTGACATTGCAAGCGTGTTGATTGGACACTGATTACTTACGGAAGTCGTTGCTTACTCTGCACCAACGAGTTGTCCACGGCGCCTGTATCTATTGCTTTCTTTCTCTCCCACGTTCTGGAGTCAATAAGGGGAGATCAGAGGCTTGGATTGCTACACGGACTTTACACACTAAATCCCGTTCGAGAAATTGCAGTGGTCGTCACGTCGGGAGACATAACAGTCGCATTGCCACCGTCGCATCGGCACATCTTCTCAAAGTGCCGACAGTACCCTCAGCGTTGACGCGACTACACATGCAGGAAGGCAGCCTTCAGGAGCCGTATGGGCCACAATCTAGGTGAGTCAATGAACCAATGTGATACTTGTGACTAATCTTGGATAGTAAGTATCCTTGATTTCGACATTATGGTCTAGCGATCACGAACAGCAACTATATTGAATGCGTGCAAGTTTCGACGTGGCTAACAACTCCTCAACTTCAACAGAGGTCGCCATTCCACGAGGCCCTTTTCAGACATACGTACCGCCCCGGAAGCGTGCGGCAAGTAAAGACAGAATACCAAAGGCATGCAGGTATTGCCACAAACGGAGCAAGTCCTTCTTTGTCGAATTAGCGCTCTGCGCTAACCGCACCAGAAATAAAGTGCAGTGGTGAACTTCCACGCTGTTCGCTTTGTGAAAAGACCAAGCAGCCTTGCATATATGAAGCGAGCAAGAAAGACCGACTTGCGTCGTGAGTTCTTGTTGCAAGACTGGCAAATGCAACAAGATTTGACATTAATGCAGGGCACACGATCGGATACAGCACCTTGCCACTCTCCTGAAAGACTTGAGTGGAAAAGTTGATGTTGAGGCCCAAGCCCGAATCGAGAGCGTGTTGAGCGAGAACGAAGTGCCTGCGGTATGATTTGAAAATCTTCTTCTCCCCGTATTTCTCCAGCATAATGCTGCAACTCGACGTCTAACCACTGACAATGTCTCCAGCCTTTGCCTGAATCTGTGTTGGATTTCTCATCCGCACCCTCCACAAGCAGTGACTCGCCGCTGTTTAGCGACGTCCAGTATGACCAACAGCATACGGCCACAAAAATTCAGACCCAACCAGGCACGTCACGAACCTCGGATCCGTCGTCGCCTATGAATATCGATAACTCACAAACCTTCAAGAAGAGTTACGCGCCCAGTCAATACACGACCATTGATGATACTGGAGGCTTGGTCACTGTTTCAAATCTGGATATAGCTGCTCAGAGTCAAGAGGCACCTGGTCAGATCTGCGAAGCACAATGGTTAGCGAGTTTGAAGAAGCGGCTTCAAGATTCAAACTCCTTATAGCTGGCTGCGCCATCGCTTCCAGAAGATACAAACTATTATCTTGATGATGAGACGGTCGTGCTCACAGATCCAGGAAATCCTTTCGAGCTACCAGAAGAGACCATTGCCGTTTATCTGGTACAATGTTACTTTCGAACGATACACAGACTGTTTCCCATCGTAACGACACATGTTGAGGCTCAGCTGCTTAAGTACTATGAGATGACTCGGAGCGGAGTATTTGCCAATGTCGATCCGGTATGGTATGCTATTATACACTTGATATTCGCCATCGGAGGACTTTATCTCAAGAGCAGTGATGATCGGGGCATTCTGGGCACTTTTGACCAAAATCTTTTTGTGTGTCAAGGGCATACCGGCTGATGGGATTCAACGACTCTACCATGATGCTTACGCCGCCGGATCTGAATTCGGTGCATGTGGGTGTCGTGCTTGATATAGTTCTACCATGATGCTGATAGCTGCAGAGCATTGGGCTTCTCGCCTTGTACTACTTGGCAGCAGGCCATGCGACAAGGTAAGTATACCTATGTACGTACAAGCCTTGGCAATGCCATAATTCAACATGATGTAGTCACACAACGGGCGCCATGAACTCTAGATATATATTGCTAACCAGCATTATAGAGCTTGGATGATGGCCGGCACAGCTCTTCGCTTTGCTTTAGCAATTGGCCTTCACCTTGAAAAGCAACACGACTCGGAAGGAGCCTCGCACACCATTACCGCAATCAAGACCTGGTGGAGCATATACAATCTTGAAACTTTTCTATCCTCACTGATTGGACGGCCATGCATGATCAGCAGCGAAGCAACAGCAACCACTCTTCCCAGCGAACTCGTCGACACAAACTACCAAGCAGATACGCTCTGGACCCCGACCATGGCCTTCCTAGACACCCAGAACCGCATATCGTCTCTGACACAAAGAATCATGTCGAGCTTGTACAACGAGCGTCGTACACCACGCATGTGGAGCAACATACACGCCAGCATGACTGAAATGCTAGCCGATCTGGACGCCATGTGCTTGACCACGCAATTCGCAAACACACATACAGATGCAGAACAAGTCCTGTTCACACAGTCTCTCCAGAAACAACACATCAGGCTCAAAATCCTCATCACACGCCCTTCGCTCCGGCGCATCGAGCGATGTGCAGAAACAGGAATACATGACTTTACACCGTTTGATCTCAGCGCTGCAGTGGAATGTATCCAGGCCGCACAGTATGCTACACAGCTGTTGCCAGATGATATGGATCCGAAAACTATGTATGAGTCCGGGCCGTGGTGCATGATGGTCCCTTTACGTACGTTCCCACCCCTACCCAGTTCCCATCCCCATTCCCTTCGCTCAGCCTTCCAATAAGGATGTATACACAGACTATATCCACTAACTCCCTGAATAAATAGTCCTACAACCCCTCGCAATCTTGTTCTCCGCGCTCTCCTTGCAATCCTTCTTCCCCTCGGCCATCGTCCTGAGCTCGCTCACCAGCGCGAAAAAGCTCGCCACAGCCCTGCGCATCCTCGCACCCGGAAACGAGCTTGCGCAACGCGCGTTCAAGGTTATTCAGGGAATTGTGCAGATTCCTATTCAAACGGGTCCATCGTTTTGGACCGATATTGCGGCGTTGTTTCCAGAGGAGGTAGAATGGAACGGGGAAGGGTGAAAAGAGAGGAATGGAAGGAATGCGCGTGGCCGTAATTGAAGAGACGTCGTGGCGAGAGATTGAGAATCAAAGTGAGCTTGCGGGAGCGAGTGGACTTGGCCAAGCCAGTATGATTTTTCTTGTCCGAGGGCAAGGGCAATAACAAGGACATCAGAATGGGCATGTAATATGCTTACTCCCAGATCCTACTGGCTTAGTAAGAAAGCTGGCTCTGGCGACTTCCACTACACGGGTAGAATCTAGCCCACAGAGACTGTGCGACTTACCTGCGAAAAAGCGTCGGAATGGGAAAGAGATAGATATGACAAACTCAAAAGCAAACACGTTGTGTGTTGGAGAAAGGCCATGCTGGAACAGTAAACAAAGTATCAGAAGGCTTGATAATATTGTGAAATTCACAAAGAAATTGAATTCGGATACATTTCCCATCCTCCTTCAATGCAATGCAACCATTTATGCTCTAGCAAGTGAAGAATAAGCACGCATAATAACACGCCAGACAAAAACATCGAAATCAGAGCTGCCAGTACGCCATCGGAATGCCAGAATAACTGCCATGATTTCATTTCATCGTGCATCTATGTCGATCCTTCCATCGCATTATTCCATGCCCGTCGAGCAAAAAGGACAAAACCATCACATAGCCGCCGCATCGACCACCTCATCCATCTTGATCTCTCCAATCACACTGCGTAATATCTCAGGCATGATCTGCGCAGCGTCACCCTGGAAGAACCAGTCTCCCTCATACAGTCCTCCTGCGGGGATATCATTCACATCCATGTTGATAATGGCGACTCGAGCGCCCTTTGCGCGCGCCAAGTCCACATACCCTGCTGCTGGGTACACTTTCGCGCTTGTGCCAATCACCATGATTAGATCGATCTTCTCGGGCTTGCTCATAAATTCGTCGACGTCGTGCAAGACGTCGCGGGGTAGTTGTTCGCCGAACCAGACTACACCTGGTCGCAGGAGACCGCGCTGACATGTTGGGCATTTGGGGAGGTGCGAGTATGTGAGTTCAGGGAGTGCGACGTTTTCGTCTGAGATGTCGAGTTCACGCGCGGCGAGGGCAGAGGTGGTTGTTGGGTCAGAGTCGTCAGTGGGGATGGCGAGGGCCGGGACAATGGGGTCGGTGTAGTTGTTGCGTTCAATGTGGTTGCAGAAAAAGTCGGAGCATTTCACGTCGAAGAGGGAGCCATGGAGGAGTTTGAGCTGCGAGGAGGGGTGTTGGGCGCGTGGGGAGAGGCCTGGCGGGCGTCAGTTGGTGGTTGATGCGTGCGTGTTTGGAAGCGAACTTACCATCCACGTTCTGGCTCAGTGTGAGGAAGCCCTCTCGTTTCCGGGCCAATTCTGCTAAAGCGTAATGTGCTGGATTTGGCTTCGCTTTCAAAGCCATATGTCTCCTGTAGCTGTAGAATTGCCACACCAGGCCCGGATCTGCCTGGAACGCGCCTGGCGTCGCCAATTGCACCGCATCATGTGTCCTCCACAAACCTCCTGCGCCTCTAAAGGTCGGCAGTCCACTCGATGCGCTCAGTCCTGCTCCTAATAGTGCTAGTATTCTAGTCGACTTGCTCAAGTGTTCCTGAAAGCTCTCGAGGTCCTTCTGCGGCACAACGCCAGATCGGGCGGCCGTCGAGGCCATTCTGCGCGCGATATATGCAGGGGACAGGATGGCGGTGGTCGAGCTGAATAAGACGCAGCGGACCGGTGAGAATTGTGGTGAGACGGCGTCATGTATGCGCTGTCTCGTGTTAGGCAAACATGCAACGGTCAAGTCTGGGGAAAGTGGAGGGCGTAAGTGTACAGAGTGGGGAGGCCTGTCAATGTGCCACGCTTCCGCGCGACGTCAGCGGTCCAGGCACTATCGATAAGGCGCACTTGAGTTAGCGCGGCGTTTGGCGGGAAAGTTATGCCATTTCCGCGCTTTCGTGATTCGTTCCGCACTGCTCATGCTTCAATGTTTGCGGTAGTATGCGTCGATTCCTTACATTGGCAGCACGGCCAAGCACACGGGCACTATGCAGGCATGAGACACGCGCTTGGGGAAGGAGGAGCTTGAGCGTGCCTGCTGCGGAGTTGCGATTCGGGCAGCCGCTGCACGAGACGCATCCGCATCTGCTCAAGGCCGGGGAAGGTACGACCTTCCGAAAGCTTGTCAGACGACACTCTAACATCTCAACATAGTCACTCCGGGCATCACAGCTCTTGAGTACTTTGAGCGCCGTTCCAAGCTCGCCCGAGACCTGCCACCGAATTCAATCGCCGTCCTCGCTGCGTCAGACCTCAAATATGCGTCGGGCGCCGTTTTTTACAAATTCCACCAAGATCCCGATTTCAGATACTTGACCGGCTTCCTCGAGCCCGATGCCCTCGCCATAATAGAAAAGCTCGATGAGCACGACCATACCTTCCATCTCTACGTGCGCCCTAAAGACCCCCGAGTCGAAGCATGGGAGGGCCCGCGATCGGGCGTCGAAGCCGCCGAAGACGTCTTCAACGCCGACATAACCGGCTCCATTGACGACCTGCCCAGAATACTCCCTGAGATTGTGAACCGCAGTAAAAATGTGTACACGGATTTACCAGGCTCCCGCATCAACAAGCACATTCTCTCGCGGTACCTCGCTGGGGCCGAGCCCGCGCGAACAGGTGGCATCGCGACCATCTTCAGGGACAGCGAGGCCTCCATCAAGCCGCTGCGGCCACTGCTGAATGAGCTCCGCGTGATCAAAAGCGATGCTGAAATTGCAAACATGCGCCGCGCAGGACAACATTCCGGCCGCGCGATCACAGACGCAATGCGCCAGTCCTTCTCCAGCGAGAAAGACCTCGATTCTTTCCTCGACTACTGGTTCAAGCAAGACCTGTGCGATGGGCCCGCATACGTCCCCGTCGTCGCGGGCGGGATCAATGCAAACACCATACACTATGTCTCCAACGACATGCAACTCAACCCGAAAGACCTCGTCCTCGTCGACGCTGGCGCGAGTTACGGCGGCTACGTCACAGATATTACACGCACATGGCCCGTCAGCGGGAAATTTTCGCCTGCACAAAAGGATCTGTATAACTTATTACTAAGTGTACAACGGTCCTGCGTAGCGCTCTGCCGTACATCTGCCTCCATATCCCTTGATAAACTCCACTCCATAGCAACAAACGCTCTCTCCGCAGGCCTCACCGATCTCGGCTTCGACATGTCTGCTCCAGACGCTATAACCACGCTCTTCCCGCACCACGTCGGACACTATCTCGGCTTGGACGTGCATGATAGCCCCGGGCTTCCGCGCAGTCGGCGCTTCGAAAAGAACATGGTCGTCACGGTCGAGCCGGGGATATACATTCCCAACGACGAGCGCTGGCCGAGTTGGGCGCGCGGGATTGGCATGAGGATTGAAGATAGTGTTGCGGTGGATGAGGAGAGTCCGTATGTGCTTACGACGGAAGCGGTGAAGGAGGTTGTGGATATTGAGGCGTTGAAGGGGACGGAGACGAAGTTGTAGATATGGAGGGAGGAAGGAAAGTGAGCTGTGTCAAAAGTCTGAACGTGATATTGTAAGGCACGAGTGTTGAATAGCAGTGAGATCAGCTGATCAATTAGGAGTACGAGAATGATTATTGGGGGCAGACTCAATGCTCCTTGGAACGATTGTATGCAGATCAGGATTTTACGAATATTGTGCTTCATAGTATGATTTCAAAATTTGCATTTCGAGCTAGTAAATCAATTGAACCTGTGTTCGTTTCCAAAACACTTCCTGCTCCTTTTCCTCCCTCGTAAGCCGTTCGAGGCTGTGTAGCTTGTTTGAGACATACACTTTGTCCAGACCAGATCAGTCCACTGCCAAATGAACGCCGAGTTGCCTGTCCTCCCTTGGCATTGAACATCAGAAATTCTCGTCATATCGTCGCAAATGTACTGGCGCCTGGACGCGCTGAGCGAGTGACTGGCGTCGCGAAAAGCAAAGGGGTAAAACCGAACTAGCAAAGAACACCAAAGCACCTGTTCCGCGCTGTCCCATGCGTTTGTTCAAGTCGTTTATGCAATTGCCGCGTCCTTTGGTAGGCGCTTCAATGCCGCCTCGACGTCTTTGTGATCAACAACAACACCGCTCTCCGAACAACGCGCCTTAGCGCGTAGCTCAGAGCACAGATTGTCGATATCGATGGTGCCGTCCTTAAAGTCGGGTCGACTTGATAGCTTGTCCCTGGTTTTTGTTAGCGTGCAAGGAACATGTCCTGCCTTGGGGTATACCGACCATATCTTGTGGCAGTTGAGCATCGAATTCATGTCATCACCAGGAACAACCTCCTCCTCACCATCTTGTATGCGCTCAATTTCCTCAAGTGGGTTTGGCTTCTGCACTGCAGGCGTATCGCCAAAGTGGAACGGACTACCGTAGCCCGCATTCAAGAAAGCATCGTTGAAGAAGCCGCCAGTGAAGTCGCCATCGCCAACGATGGCATTCTGAGTATCGCGGTATTCGCCGAAAAGGGTAGGATCGAATTGACCGCCGTTTTGATTTGCAAAGTAATCGATACCATTCACAAGAGGAGTGGGAGACTTTGCGGTGTTTGTGACTGCAGGAGAAGGTTTGTCGTCAGACTTGGACATTGACATGGCACGAGGTACGGGGTTGCGAGCATTTCCGCAGGCCATATTGAGTTTTTCGCAGAAGGAGACCTCACCTTCCGAGTTGCCATGACACACATAGCCATCCGCAATTGTATCCCTGGGCTGACTGGGCGACGTGTGGCTCGGCTCGGGCGATGTGCCACACGATGAATCTTGACCACCAGTTGGAGATGTAGAGGAGGACGGAGAATCTGAGTGAGTGGACGAGCCACTGTTGAATTGAAAAACGCGCGATTGCGCGGTCGACACGCTGTCAGTGCTGCCTCGATTGGCATTATTCGTCGTTCCATTGTTATTGAAGCCAAAGAAGCTATTAAGACTGTTGTTGCGTTGCGCGCCATTGGTCGCTGGGCTGTTGCCAATTGGGGCAGGGGAGTTGGTGAGCGACCCATTGGATTGCGTAGCAGGACTAACACCTGCTCCGGCACTGTTGTGTCGGCCTGACACGCTAGAAGACACGGACGCCGGCTTGGTCTTCGAGAGCGGTCCGTTGTCAAGAAGCTGGGTGCCTGGAAGTCCACCAAAGCGCGGGAACTCGAACGAAAAGTTGTTGTTACTGTTGTTGTTCAACATGGAACTGAAGCCAGACGCAAGCGGTGGAGTACGATTCAGGCCGCTACTGTTGAGCGAGAGACGCTTCCGATATTCACGGAGCTCCATCTGCAGTCGCTGGACTTGTCCACGGAGCAGACCATTTTCATGGTTTGCGGCGTCCGATGCCTTCTCGAGCTCCTGGACTTTGGTCTCAAGATCCTTGAGGTGCTTCTCTTTTCTTTCTCTGAAAGCGCGCTGGGCGGCTCGGTTCTGTGCCTTGCGTTTCTGGTCCTATGTCAGTGCTGTGGAGAAACACGTCACGCAGGTAGAACCTACTGTCGTGGGCTCAGAAGTCAGTGGTTTGCGGCCCGGTTTCTTCGCCTGCTTGTCTTCACCCTCGCGACGCTTACCACCGCCTTCATCGTCGTCGGCGTCGTCATCGGGGCTCTTTCGCTTCTCATTGGAATCTCCATTTGGAGAGCCGCCTGGAAGCGACCCAATCATCAAGTCGTCGTCCGCATTGTCGAAATCAAAGCTGTTGTCGCCATCGAGATAGTCGACGAACGGGCTCTCCTCCATGCCAATGCTGCTGAAGGCATTCGCGGGTGTGCTTTGTTGCGGGGAGGTAAAGAAGGTGGGGTCGACATTGTCGGTCGGATACTGGAACTGCGAATTGCCTTGGGGAACCTTCGCTTCCAAGCCTGTGGAGAAGATGTCATTTGGGTTCTGGTTGTTTGAGGCAAGCGCGGCCAGGAGGAGGTCTTGTTGCGTCGCATCGAGATAGAACGGCGTGCCGTTCTGGAAGTCGTTGGTCGTTCCAGCCATCGCGAACGTCGGTGGACGGAGGACGTCGAAAAAGATGTTTTAAATAGTATGAACGTGCTCTACAAAGCAGACCACAGCTTGTTGAGCCTTTTTGGAGCTGCAATTGAGCTGGTAGCGTGGCAAAGGGCGCGTGGCTGCGTTGTGGAGGGGTTCGTTATCGGTCTGACACTCTGGTGTGGTATTTTCGCCACTCAAGACCAGCGCGCTCTGCCGACAGAAGTGCGACTCGCGAATCTGAGCAGGTGTATAGATGACGCACGCAGCGCTGAGGCCTTTATCACAGTAGCCTGTGGAGCGGGTCCACGCGGGAGTTCCGCCGAACAAGTTGACAGGGCTCTGATGATCTCGTCTGGCTCTGGGGCTCGGGAGTCTGCGCGCACGGAGCGCAGGCGTTGTATCCGACAGAGGGACGTCGGGCGAAGGCGTGCAGTTCTTCTGCTGGCGACAATGATGGAGTGGAAGAGACAAGGTGTTAATTCGGCGGCGGAGAGCCTCGAACTCTGAGGCCTAGTCGCCCCGTGACCCTGGCAAATTTGGCACAGGCGAGTCGTCAGAGGAAAGCCCGTCAGCGTTCAAAAGCGGCGAACGAACAGGTCGTGTCGGCAGCGGCAGCGTGGGTGATTGGTTGTGGCTGGGTGCAGTCGTGAAGGGCGGCCGCG
Organism: Paraphoma chrysanthemicola; assembly: GCA_020744225.1. Classification (NCBI taxonomy): domain Eukaryota; kingdom Fungi; phylum Ascomycota; class Dothideomycetes; order Pleosporales; family Phaeosphaeriaceae; genus Paraphoma; species Paraphoma chrysanthemicola. The sequence goes on from JAGMWG010000002.1 coordinate 1,339,432, forward strand.
AAATGGGCGCAGCCTGCTTATCAATCTCCATGGTGGGGTTATCGAACACCTTCCATAAGGCACGGTCGCAAGATCGCCGCAACTGTTCCTGACCCGGCGAGACTCCCGTGCACATTGCTGTCTCTCGCTGCTCTGTAGAGATGCATATGACGTCGTGATCACCATGGGCACAATTCGACAGCTTAACTTTTGCATGGCCGTGCAGTGAGTTTGGTGTTGGAAACGTGCGACATGCTTCAGTAGTGCATCCTTTGACGTCCGTTACGGGACAACGTCGTCCCAATCCCTACAGCCCGCCTTTGGTTGAGTACAGGTCTCACATGATATCGAAGTCAAGTCAAATTCTGGGCCGCGGGATGTATGAGTCAATGCCATGTGCCCGAAGTCTCCTGAGGGTTGCTTCGTACAAATCTGCCGTGTTCGGACATGCGAGCGGAGCGGAGACCGGACCAATCTCTGCGCATATCGTCCAAGCGTTTCTGCAGCGGAATCTTGTTGGAGATCCTTTGCAAGTCTCGAAGCATTCTGACCTCTAATCACCAGCATTGGTGAAACGGCGCTAAATATTCCATCACCTACGCCCATAGTCTTTGTAGGTAGTGAGAGTCTTCAGAGCCTCATCGCAGCCCCGATAGTTCTCGAAACGCAGGGTTAACATGTCTTTGTCCGGCCTAACGGAGGTCCTTGACTGGCAAGTCGCCAGTCACAGTTGTTGTAACATAACATTATCAATAGAGGTCAAGTCTAGAATGCTCAATCACTGCGAAGTGCACCGCACCACGGTTTCGACCCTGAACCACCGAGCCAAGGTGAATGATCGTAGTAGGGTATGGTTGTGCAGGGTCCATCAAAGTAAAAGTGGGTTCGTGCCAAGAATGCGGCCGCTTAGCGTCATCCGCCTCGCGATTTCCCAGATCCGCGACTTTGCGACTTCAAACAACCCCGCAACAACACACAACTGACAAGACCCACACCTACACGGCGACACCATGGCAGATCTCAAGGCCCTCAAGGACTCGGTCTGGCTGAAGAAAGATGAGATCAGGAAAGAAGAAGAGACCTTAGGAGACTGGCAGGAGCAGGTGCGTCGCATACACCCAAGGTGGAAGCCGCTAACCGTAGCTGCAGGTCAAGGGTTTAGCAGACATAATCGAGCTTCAGGGTCGTACCGAGGAGGTCGAAGCCCTAGAGCAAGAGATGAAGTCCTACATCGCGATCCAAGAAGCGAAACTTGCCAAGTTGCGCCCTCAGCTAGCCGAGCTCGAAGCGCAGCTGCCGCAGAAACCCCAGGTCGCCGCGCCTAAATTCGATCCCGAGAAGCATCCCCTACTACGCAAGACGCTCGAAAAGCAAGAGCCTGAGAAGCCGGTGTCCTTTGGCCCGGGCGACGTGGTTGAGGCACAGTGGACAGACCGTTCCTGGTACAAGGCGAAGGTGCAGAGTGTCCTTGGTTCCGCCTCTGCGCCCAAGTATCTGGTTCGCTTCATCGAGTATGATGACAGTATCACGATCGATCATACCGCTGTGCGTCCCTTGCCAAGCAAGAGGAAGCGAGAGCCTGAGCCCGCTGCCGTTCCTTCATCAGCCGCGCCCGTCACCTCGACCCCACACGTCATCTCCGGTCCTGCCTCCATGAATCCGAATGCACATCTCGCAAAGAAGAACGTCGGCGAAGATGAAGAAGTGAAGCCGAAGAGTAGGATTGCCAACAAGGGCCAGCTGAAAAAGCGGCAAAACAACTGGAACGACTTTGTGACCAAGAATTCTAAGAAGATCCCCAAGAAAGAGTCCATGTTCCGCACAAGCACCGAAGCTGGCAGTCGTGGTATGTCTCCTTGTCTCTAGTCCTTAGAAATGGTTTACTAACTCTGGCAGTTGGCTTCACCGGCTCCGGTAAAGGCATGACTGAAACTCACAAGCGCAAGCGCTACGACCACAAGGCCGACGCTGAGAACGACCAAGAGTACGGCGACTCAGCCCTGCAGGGTCGCAAGCGCTTCTAGCGGAAGTTCCAACCAATATCCAAGGTACGAAAGCGGAGCACAAGCAATGTATCTTTGAACGACCTGGCTTACGTTGCCCTTGGGCCATTTCAGACTCAGACGGGCGCTCGCCCTTGAACTTTGAACAGTCCTGGGCTAGTTCAGAATCAGCTTGCTCAAAGAATTGGACTTGAAGTCATGCTGACTTCTGCTAGTCGTATGATTCGATGAACACATCAGCGCTTCGGCGGCTCTGCCATTCTGCATCTTTTCGGCGTTACGACATCTATATTTCATGGTATGCTCTGAGTCCGCTCAATCCAACGCTGAGCCCTCACACTAAGCACGACCCGCTACACAGGCGTTTGATACCCGGTGTTCGATACCACGTCCAACATCTCCACGTTCTGGCAAGGTTTGTGGAGCTGGAATTTGTCAGGTAAGCACGTAGTCTAGGTAGGCCGAATCGTCATCGGTATACCTATCTCTACTTCCCTTCCGTACTCTTCGCTTTCCTTTCACGCATAATCAATGGAGTTTCGCGTTTCCTGGAGGGTGGAGGTTTGGGGGGAAAGGCGTAATTACGTGCGACATTAGAAGAAAGCTCCATAGCAAAATCAATTAAGCCTTCATCAAATAAATACCACTCGTTCAGGCTATATGAGTGCAAATTCTGTTCCGCCCAACGATTCAAGCTTAGAGTAGAGGGCCCGACTGAATCTTGAACATTTGCAGTGATGGACCCTGCATGATGCGAGCTCCGACGCTTTGTCTTGCGCCCCACCTGCCATCCCGCGCACCGAAGCTCTCGCTGCACCCCACACTCGATGCGCCCCAACGCGCACTCTGAACATCAGCGACGAGGTTCGCGGCATGTTGGGGGCGCGTCCGAGGACGAGTGACACCGAGTACGCGCTTTGACCATGGAGGCAGATTGGGACGAGGTAAGACGATCGCATGCCTACGAGCAGGCACACCACGCGTCTCAAACCACTGGCTATCGCGCATGCTGCTTTGTCCACAACAACTTACACTTCAACAGCTAGCAATTGCTCAGCTACCTCCACCCGGCCCGCACCATCCCGCGACGCCCGTGTCTACGTTCGCATTCGACACGACGCAGGAACTATTGTGGACAGGAAACAACCAAGTGAGTACGTTGATCGGCCTGCGATGGCTTCCTTGAGGCTCATACTGTTCTAGGGGCGTGTCACCTCATTCTATGGCCCTCAGCTTGAACGCTATACCTCATACCGCGGTCATGTACTCACCGACGGCCCGGTCAAACAATTCCTCTTCACCGACAAGGGCGTGCTGTCTATTTCCAGACAGAGCGTCCACTACGCACATCGCCGTGGCTTGACACAATGGCACTTGACGTACGTGGTAGTAGAGATGAAGCACAGGTGTATCCGGCTGACCGAGCATGCAGGAGCCCCGAGTTCAAGGACCTGAAATGCATGAACTTTACATCCAAGGGCACCCGCGAAATTCTTATCGCAGGTTGTCAAGACCAGATGTTCAAGGTGGACGTGGAGAAGGGAGTCGTTACAGAGACAGTAGGTTTCCAGATGGCGGTGTTCGATGTGCTCTGCATTAACAGACGTAGCTCCCTATTGAGGCGCAGTACACCATCATGAAGCGTGCCGGTCAATACCTGTGCGCAGCAACGAAGAATGGCGGCATACATATCCTTGACTCCGGGTCTCTCAGCGTGATCAAAGTCTTTGAAGGCCATACTGGAAGCATTAGTGACATGGATGCCAAGGGTGACTTTCTCGCAACATGCGGCTGGTCCCCGAGACAGCAGTATGCCTACATGCTAGATCCCTTTACCAACGTCTTCTCTCTCAAAACACTGAAACAGCTACCGCCTATTCCTTTCCATACTGGCGCAGCCTTCGTCCGCATGCATCCCCGCATGTCAACGACCGCTATCATTGCGTCGCAGAATGGTCAAATGCAGGTCATCGATCTCATGAACCCCGACTCGGCCAACCTGCGCCAGATTAACCTATATGACTCGTATCTTGCTGGATTTGAGATGGCTCCCTCCGGCGAGGCATTCGCATTAGCCGACTCGAACTCCAACATCCATCTATGGGGTTCACCTTCAAAAGTCCACTTTCCTGAGTACAGCAACCCCACAGAGTTCGCAGATCATGCTGTGCAGCCACCTTCAACAGACTGGAGTCTCGACACGTGAGTAACGGCCATTGCTAAGCATGTACCGCGCTCACTTAAAACAGACCGTTGAACACGATTGGCATGCCATACTATAAAGAGACCCTACTTTCGAGTTGGCCCAGCCACATGATCTTCGAAGTAGGCGCGCCACCTGCCAAGATAGACAGCGCCATTTTGGCCAGCATGACTCGCACAGACATGGGCTTCTTCGCAAAGAATCCCAGAACAAAGCGTAGGAACCAAGTTGAAGTCACGCGACAGACAGACAGACTGAGCGATTCTTTGACACCGCCCAAATTTCTGAGTGAGAAAACACGAGCATCACAGTCACCTAGTGAAGTGGATGCAAAAGCCGTCGAGACCATGGAAACGCTCACGGACCTCCACCTTGACGATGTGACTCGGAAAGATGTCCCCGCCATGTACGGCAATGTCGAGATCAAGTACAGCAAATTTGGTGTCGACGACTTTGACTTTGCCTACTACAACCAGACTCCATACTCTGGCCTGGAGACCCACATCACCAACTCGTATGCGAACCCTCTACTGCAGCTGTTTCGCTTCACGCCTCTGATTCGGAATCTTGCGTTGCAGCACACAGCGTCGCCTTGTTTGTTCGAATCTTGCTTGTTGTGCGAGCTTGGGTTCTTGATAGACATGCTTGAAAAGGCCGCTGGTCTGAATTGTCAAGCTTCCAACTTCCTGAAGACGTTCAGCGGGCTGTCAAATGCTGTGTCGCTGAATCTGCTCGAGGAATTTGCACCGAACGTAGCACTTACCAGCATGATCCAGAACCTCAACCGATTCCTGCTAGAGAAGATATCTGAAGAATTCCGACAGATGCTACCCAGCCATAGCGGCCCGTCCCTGATGGATCAAGTACTGGAAACACAAGCGAGGGCAAGCATGAGGTGTGCCCAGTGCGCGAACGAAACGATACGAGGTGGCAAGAACTTTGTTAACGAGCTTGTCTATCCAGCAAAACACGTCATGAAGAACACCAGGATTCCACGTCCGACTTTCTCGCAGATCTTGAAAGCAAGTGTCGAACGACAAGACCAAACACGCGGGTGGTGTACGAAGTGTAATCGCTACCAACAGATGGTACAGCGGAAGACGATCCAGTCAGTTCCTGGTGTCTTGATTCTCAACGCGGCGATACAGAGCCATGAAGCAAAGCTTCTGTGGTCGATACCCAACTGGTTGCCACAAGAGATTGGGATCATAGTAGATCAAGGTCAGTTCTACTGCTTCGAGGGCCAGGACCTGAAGCTGCATTTGCAGCGCGGCGTGTTCGACATCATGGTGTATGAGCTGGTCGGAGTCGTTGCGGACATCAATAGTGGAGAGCACCAAAAACCTCATCTAGTGGCAACCATAAATACCGGCCCATCATCACGCGAGCCAGATGCAGAAGACAAGTGGCACCTATTCAATGACTTCTTGGTTAGGCCGATACCAAAGGAAGAAGCTCTACGCTTCGAGCCAAGCTGGAAGTTGCCCTCCGTTCTCAGCTACCAGCTCAAAACTGCTAGGAACAAGATCGACGACTCATGGAAAGAGACTCTGGACACTTCCATCCTGTACCGATGGTGGTCGTCAAATGCAGCGCCTGCAGAGGACAAGTTCAAGCTATTGCAGGCTGCGACAGAAACGCCACGGCCAGGGTATCCAGTTGCTATCGATGCAGAGTTCATTCGTCTACAAGCCGAGGAGATTGAGATGAAAGCAGATGGCACTCGGCAGACGATCCGACCAGATCGCAAAGGGCTTGCTCGTGTTTCAGTCTGTCGTGGCGAGGGAGAGCACGCTGGTCTGCCCTTCATCGATGACTATATTGCTGTCACTGAGCAAGTGGTCGACTATCTGACGGAATGGTCTGGCATCTCACCTGGTGATCTGAATCGCGAAACGTCACCTCACGCGCCGGTCAGCCTCAAGCATGCCTATAAGAAATTATGGCTTCTGCTCAACCTCGGCTGCGTTTTCGTGGGACACTCTCTCGCCAACGACTTCCGCACAATCAACATTCACGTGCCCAAGTCGCAAGTCGTCGATACGAGTAACCTCTTCTTCCTGCCAGATTTCAAGAGGAGGCTGAACCTGAAGTTCCTGGCGTGGTGCGTGCTCAAAGAGCAGATTCAGCAAGACACCCACGACAGTATTGAAGACGCGACAACCGCGTTGAAACTGTGGCGAAAATATCAAGAGTACGTCGACGCCGGCGTGCTGGAACCCATGCTCAACGACATATACGCGACAGGCAGCCAGGTCAAGTTCAAGGCGCCAGGCAGTGGTGGCGCGGCTGTGGGCGGGAATGGTAGACCTGGCACAGCGATTGCAAACAGTACGGGAAGGGACACACCTGAGCCCATGACGACGCCGAAGAAGAGTAGTGCTTTTGGGGGCGTTGGGTTCAGAAGCCCGATGAGGCGGTGAGTGGGTTGAGATAGGGGACGTAGTGCGATTGGAGTGGGCTCTGGGGGGAGAAAACTGAAGTGAAGTAATTGACTAGGTAGTCCATGAATAGTCTGGTGGTTGACATTCTTATCAGCGAAGCATGACACTGAGCAAAGTTTTGTCTCGTTACACTTGTCATCGAACGCCGAGACCAATGCGGTATATAAAATTCGCCAGCAAGTTCGTGCCCATTTCTCAAACATGAATCGATTCATCTACCTTTGTCCAAAAAGATCCAGAGAATGATGAATGGCCAGTATCCAGCATCTGTACCAAAGTCCGCCGTGGACCGCTATGATGTCTTTTCCCCTCGTTTTTGCGGAAATTATACACAAAATCTTCACCAGATGCAGCCATGTCCATTCTTGCGCTCTCGGTCATATACACGTGAGAAAATCCAGACACACACGATACTATATATGCACATCAAACGTTGGTGGTTGCTCTTAGCACACAATGTATGGATTGCGCGGCATGGGGCAGGAGGGATGGGTATATAAACCTCGCTGGCCGCTATTGCACATGACACTTCATACTGACCTCTTTCTCTCTGGAGTGTTCCAGAAAAGAACACACACAAGAGTTATGTCTGCGGCTTCCTCAAATGCCAGACCTACCGTTCTATGTTTCTGTTGCGAGACTGACGGGACATGATACAAGTCGGGGTTAGTTTCGTAGCTTTGTATGACGAACAGCTTGCGACTATTGGGGAAATACTTGAATATAGGATTGAACCGCTCGCATTTTGGTGCATTGAGATTGGCTTGAAGTATCAAAAGTGTTGGTGGATTTTTACATGTGGTTTTCTGAATGGGTGGAGTGGCGTAGTTCTCGAAAGGATCTTTCGGACATCATGTCTATCCAGCATGTAGCTGGCATAGAATTGCAATGGGAGAAGTTTCCTGGGTGGCAAGTGTGTTCTTTCACGTTCGTGCTGGGGATATGAATATCTAAGAGCGCTGAAACTGCGTTGTTCTTTAACTACTGATTTTCATTTGGAATGCATGGAGTCCTTAAAAAAACACGAGCAACATTGATATGTGATTTTGGCCCCTGTCGAAAAAAGGGCTGCAGATCTCACGGCATGTGTGTTTCCAAGTTTGCATCATGTGCTGCACATGTTTTGCAACTATGTATGACATGGTCATCTATGGTTTATGCCTTTTTATTCAATTTTACACTAATGTATGGTATGATTGCGCTTGAAAACAGATGTCCCTACTCACTAGACTAATCGCAATGGAAATAACGGAGCACACAAGGTGACGAGGTTCAGATTGCTGCTATCAGCTGTAGCTCAACGACTAAGAAAATATGAAACATGCACTCGGTTCTCACGATGCTTCTCCAACTTTTCAAACGAATCGACCGGTTTTCAGAAGGATTTCAAAACTCCAGTCGCAGTCTCGCATGGTTCTGTTTTAAATGCCGTGCACTACAAAGTCATGAGACGCCCAGTCCTAATCGAGTCTTACGTATACCTGAAACACTGAGATCAGGTATTATGCACGTCTAGATACGTTTTCTACAATACTTCAGCGACATCTGGACACAGTGCGAGATAAGTCCTGGCGGGGATAATCGTATATAAGCCTGCATCTTCTCACCAACTTTCCTCTCACAACACATTTCCTACTCTCTAAATTACCAAAAGAGACGAGACAGCTTTGGATGTCTCTGCTCTCCAGAAGAGCAGGTATCAGATATATGGTCTTTCCTTTTCTCCTGGCCTTCTTATGTTTGTGCTCGTTAAAATCACCTCAAGACGAACTAAGAGTGCCGATATGTGTGCTACTGAACGTTTCAGTGACACAAGACGTATCGCTCTCCTGGTATCAATACTTCAGATCAGGATGTTATCCAGCCATCATTTCCGAAAACTAAGATCGATCATGTCCATGTTCTTTCGCTTTGGTCGTGAGACCTTGGAGTTTTTAGCCTTCACTTGAATGTTCTTTTTCTCTTCGTCATTACCGCACGGGTTGAAGAAACGTGTAAGAAGAATATTAGCAGACATATACATGAGGAGTTGGTTTCTCAAAGCAAAGGCATCTGTCTTCCATGGCCTTTCCGTACTCGTTCACGCCTGTATCATCGAAGGATCCATGAAACATTCTAACTTTCTTGATGGGCAAGAGAAAGAACGACGGACCAAAATACTGAAATGGTCCAGCACATGGCCATGTAGTCTCGGAATACGCTGACAGCCCAGTATACTCGCGAGAGCGAGGTTATCTCCGGTCATGATTGCCGGCATTGGCAAAGTATAGTTTGTGACCTATTTAGATCGTAATGTTGCTCTTAAAATCTTCGACATCACTCGAGTTCGGACTTACCAGAAACTAAAGAGTAAGAGACGTATGCCTCTTTCTTCAACGTGGTGGATACTGCACAGACCCTGTGTGAGATATTTGCTGAGAAAACTACATTGCGAGACATCGAAGGACATCTAAGCAGATCGAGATCGGAGTTCATGATACACGGTGAAAAGGCCTTGAAGATCCAATTGAAGTTGTACATCAGTTCGACCGATATTCATCATGCCTGTTCAACGTGTCCTGGAACAAGGATGCGATCCTAGGAAAGAGTTCTACAGCGGTTTGAGAATATCAAGTTACCTGAAGGGAAACAGCTAGCGCTTGTGGGTGTTGAGAAACAAGCCATGACATTGGTGCTGTCAATCAAGGAGGGCTGCAGGGTTGGCTTTGCCTGAAGGACCGGAAGCGAAAATGTACTAGGAATTCCATAATTTCTTTAGTGACAATCTTCTTCAGGGCCCGCTTGGAGCATTCATTCGAAGCGGGGCCTTCTCAATGCGCCAATTGGATAATCTCTCCGTGCTAGTTCGATCTTAACATTGCATCTGCCTGCGTCTACAGGATTGACAGCATGTATAGAGCTCTTCTAGGTGCTTCAGTAGTAAAGGACCCGACAGATGATGATTTGACAGGAAGTTGTTTTGGAATATAGCAAATGCTTTGTGTTCTTTCCCTTGTCGTCCCTTTCCCTGTTCTTCAGCACGAGCTGGCCCGCGTCCCCTTACACATGGTCCACACTCTCTATCTACTGAACCCTTCGTTTCTATTGACCATGCATCTGTACCAACGGAAGAAGCTCGCTGTGTTCTTTCGAACGCGGCAACAACAACAACAACAAGCGTCGCATTCATTTCCATAATATCAATATCCTTCAACCCAAGCCTTTTCGCTGAACATGAGCGGATGTTCTACAATCCTACTCTTCCCTGGTCTTTACCAACCCCTTGATTCGACCCAGCGTACTCGGCACAAAGCAATCTTTCCACTGCATATCCTTCTCCGTCGTGTAGCCCGTCGTTGTAATCTCAAAGCGGCGGAATAAATGGGCGACTGTTAGATGGAGGGTTGCGGTTGCAAGACTATTCGGCGTATCAGTCTACTAGGACCTGGAGATTGTACACATACGGGGACTTACTTCATCCCTATGCAGCCCCGACTTCCCCGCGAGAAACTCAACATCTGCTTGTCTCGCATCTTGTATGTCTCTGGGTCGCATATCCAGCGCTCTGGATGGAAGACATGTGGATTGGGGAAGGTATCCGGGTCCATGTTTTGGATGTATATGCCTGATGTTACGACGGTCTGCATTTGTTAGCTTTCTCTTCTACTATACTGGGTGCAGGGACCAGTATATCATGACGTGTGAAGAGTAAGTGGCCGGATAATAAGTAAGGATAGGACAGAGCAAGTGGACTTACACCTCCCGGCACCCAAACATCTCCAAACCTCGCTCCTTCTTTCGGGCACTTCCTAATAATCCGTCCTGGAACACCATAACTCAGCCTCAGACCCTCCTTCACCACCGCACGGAGATAGTCAAATCCTTCTCCCTCCAATCTCGCTGAGCTAACAATCTCATCTCTTGCTATACCGCGTTTCAACTCTGCTAACAACTTCGCCTCAACGCCAGCATCCTGCGTAACACCCCACAGAATATTCCCCAGCGCGTGCGCCGTCGTATCAGTCCCCGCAACAATCATCAAACACCCATCCGCGACCATATCTCTGCGACTCGGCCTCTCCTGCCCCTTCTCGCGATCCGGTCTTGCCATTGCATCGAACATCGTATACCCAGCACTACTTCCATCCACCTCTTTCCCCTTCACGACACCGTCATCACGATCCGCTCTAGTCAGCGCATCATCCACCCTCTCCGCCGCTAAGCGCTGCATCGTTTCAAACCCATACACCGGCGCAAACCACTTCTCGCGCGTAGATTCCGAGAACGAGAACACAAATGCGTTCAAACAAGCAGCAAACCGCGGGAAGAATGTTGCTACAATAGCCATCCCCATCCCCTCAACCATCGCCACCAGCGTCGCATTTTCAAACCCACGTGCCTCGAGCGCATTCAAATCGCTCCGGAAACAATAATCCATAACCACGTCTGCAGTCAGACATCTGAACGCGAGGAAGAAGTTGATCACCTGACCATCAGATTGCGCGAGTGTTGATAGGAATTGTTGCAGTTTAAGAGCATGGAGCGTAGGTTCTGCGCGCGAGATTGCGGATTTGCTGAAGAAGGGAGATATGAAGTCGCGGCGTTTTTTGGTTTCGGGGAGGGTTTCGAGGGATTGCAAGGATCCTGTTAAGAACGGGTTGTCGTGCCAGATTCGCTCGAATTGAGTTCCAACACGATAGATTCTGTGTCATGAATGTTAGATTTATCAACGACAATGTACGTGCATGTGTATCTGGGGTAAAGTGTACTGATTAAATCCCTCTAAATTCCCAATATGCACTTCGTTCGGCTGGATCCTGACCACAGGCCCATACTTTGCATGTAAAGCCGGTAAGTCCTTGACTAAGCCCACACCGAGAATGTCGTGGTACGCATTGTACAGCGATGTTACGGCTGCGAGTTTTGGGCCGGGGATGGAGGATAGAGGGTGGAAATAAAGACGGTAGAGGGTTTTGGTGAACAGATAGAGGATGAGTGAGACGAGGAGGGAGAATGTGACTTGGACTGGGGACAGTGGGAGCATTTTTGGAATATGATAGAAGGAGAGAGGGATTGAGGGGAAGTGTGGAGATGGGATGGTTATGATCTGTGCTTATAGTAGATACACATTGTTGGTGCCAAGGCGGTGCGAAGTAGCGTGCGTCAGCGCATGTTGTACGACACCTCACCAATGACTGTGAGGCATTTCCACGTTCTGTGTAGCTAAGAGTTCGTGAGTAGCCTGTTTGAGGGCGAGCGTAACACCCTGTTTGGTGAGGCTGATGTATGACATGCCGTCAGCGCTAGAGCGGGCGTAATCCATCGCGGCATACCACCAGCGCAGATCGACCGCGAAATCGATCAAAAGTGCGCCCAAGTCAGACTTATTACCGAGAAGAGCATTGGAAATGTTGGGGATTTAGTCTTGCAATGTACGCTTCCAAAACCCTATTTTACATCCAAGACTTCTTTTACGACTTCAATCACCCTTGAGAAGATCTCCTTGGGCGCGGCAACGACGCCCTTGTTCTCCTTGAGCGTCCTGCCGATACCGAAGTTCAGCGGCTTGCCCCACGCATCTGATACCTCTCCGCCTGCCTCTTGTACGAGAACGACACCTGCGGCGTGGTCCCAAATCTTCTCCTCGTACTTCAAGTTGACCGGCAACCTGAGGTAGATGTCGCCCGCACCGCGTGCGATTGAAGCGTACTTTGCTTGTGAGTCCATGCGCACAGATGGCTTGGTGATGCCGAGCTTGGACGCGATGGCCGCGTTGTCGCCATGTGACGAGTGTCCTGCCTCAACCGACTCGCAAAATGACGCCTGGCTGACATCGGGGACGGCCTTCATCGAGATCTTCTTTGATTCTTGAAGAGTGCCCTTGCTCAGCGGTCGGCTGGTAGCACCTGCTCCCTTCACTGCGCCGAAAAGTACGCCCTTGCCGTCCTTGTCGTCCGCGTCGGCACCGACCGAGCTGTCAAGAGGTGCCTGGTCGTCGATGGGGAGATTCGGGCAGCCAATGACGCCAACAGTTGGAACGCCGTCTACCATGAGTGCAAGGCAGACCGCATACTGCCCGCCGCGAAGAAAGCCCTTTGTGCCGTCAATTGGGTCGAGCGCCCATACCCTGCCCTTGTTGCCTCCATTGCTCCTTCCGCTGTCGAGCGCTGTGAGCATGTCGTCCACGCTCTTGATTGGGCCGCCAATCTTGTCCTCCGCCGAGCTGTCGTCAAGCTTGGCGGCCTGCACAAGGTCCCATACTAATGTGCGCTCCTGCTCGTCCTTGCGGAGCTCATCTGCGTCCTCCTCGCCGACCACCTCGTCTTCAGGGAAGGCGTACTTGATGGATGCGATAATGAGGGCTTGTGCGCCCAAGTCTCCGATTGTGACAGGCGACGAGTCGCTCTTTGTGAGGGTACCCTTTGTGTGGCTCGAGAAGACAGTCCTGGTGAGGATGGAGGCGCGCTGGACGGCAAGGAGGGCGACCTCGAGTTCCTTTTCGTAGGCCATGCTGTGGATGGGGCGGCTTGTGGATAGCGACGCGCTTGATGCTCTAGATATAGTGACGGTGGGGCGAAAGTGTTGTTTCAATTGGGCGAGACGAGCAACACTTCTGGACAGGAGGGACGGATTAAGTAGTGAGATAGCCAGGATGACAATGGCTAAAAGAAAATATCTAAATGTCGCAATTCGAGCGGACATGAGCTAACAAGGCGAAGTTTGCTGCAGGGCTGAGCTTTGGTGGGGTTGGTCGTGGGCGATTGACGTAACACGGTAGGGTTTAGCGCGGCGGGAGACGATCTCGGGGGTTTCCCTTTTGGACGGCCGCCATGGTAACGGCAGCTCCAACGGTAATCAAGACACTACGAACGTGCGCAGAACTTATCGGCGTATTTTATCAAAGCAACATCTCTCGACATCTGCTACCCTCGCCGGCCATCTACAGATTTTGCGCTGTGCTTCACGTGTCTGCGAAAAGTAAACAAAGATCGTCACAAAGGAGCATTCCCCAAACACGCGACACACGGGCGCTAGCCATTCACTCGCGGCTATCGCAATCACAGACAATCGCAGCAGATTCGAGCCTCTTGAGGGGAACGGCAATATGACGGACACACAGCCAGCGCTGGCGACCACGAAGCGCAAGTTCCACAAGCTTGTCGACAGCATCGCAGCCAGCACATCAACCACCTCCCTTGCAAGCACTCTGCAGGATTCGAATGCTTCGAGCACATCCCTAGCCCACCCGTCATCCCCCGAGCCGCCCAACAAGCGCCCGCGCAGCTCGAATGCTAGCATGGAGCAGAACCGAAGCGTGTCCTCCAGTCAGGCACGCATACAGGCACTCAAGGACCAGCTCCTGACACCGCGACGGGAAGGCACGGTCAGAGTCGTGGGAAAGGCAACCACTACCAGCACCTCTACGACGCCGCGCAAGCCGCCCAATTTCCAGCCATACAGCAAGGAGCAATTTCTCAGCCGAGTGAAGACCTTCGCAGACGTGAAAAAGTGGACAACTAAGCCCGACGCGATTAGCGAGATCGAGTGGGCCAGGAGAGGGTGGAGTTGCGACACATGGAACACTGTCGCGTGCAAAGGCGGATGTGAGAAGCGCGTGGCAGTAAAGCTACGCCCGAAGCGGAAGGATGCGAGCGGCAAGGCGATCGAGATGAGCGAGGATCTGGCTGCGGACGTCGACGATAAACTGGTGGAAAAGTTCCGCGAGCTGATTGAGAGAGGCCATGCAGAAGACTGTCTGTGGAGGAAGCGAGGGTGTCAAGGTAAGCACTTACCGTTCAGATTATTGCGTCACAACGTGCTAACACTGCACAGAGGACGTCTACCACATCCCCATCGCAAGTCGTGCGACATGTTCCGCCGACCTGTTATCTCGCTATCAGTCATTTGCGTCCATTTCTTCCGACCTGCCTCTCCTCGAGAACATCACATATCCCGACCCCTCGGTGCAGGAGATACTCAAGCGAGTGCCGTCCTCTCTGTTTTCGGGCAGCGCACCCTCTGAGCCTGCAGATATCGTCGCTTTCACATTCGCTCTCTTCGGCTGGTCCGGCGTCTCCGAATCACGAATATCACTCGCAACATGCGACCACTGCTTCCAGCGCCTGGGCCTTTGGCTCTCATCCGACACCCGCCTCAAAGAAATGAGCAAGAAGCTTGACGTTCCAATCGAGACTCTACGCCTCAACCTCCTGGAATCCCACCGCGAACACTGTCCCTGGAAGAATGCTGCCGCACAAGCTAACTCCACCGACGGCCCCATTGCAAACATGCCAGCCTGGCAAACCCTGCAATTCATCCTCCTTCCCAAACACCGCGACTCGCCACAAAAGACACGCCATGCCCAAGGCCACAGCAGGAACGTAGAGAGTGTAGATATAGGCAGCGAACTAGAGTACCCGCGAGGTAGCATGGATAGTTATCATGAAGACAAGGAAAAAGAGGAAACAGAGGCGATTGAGGGCAAGTGGAAGCGCTTCAAGGCGAAGTTGAAACGCACGACAAGTAAGAAGAGCTTGAAGAGTATGAGGAGTGTGAGGAGCGGGAAGAGTAGGCCGGGCACGGCGGGGACGGAGAAGGAGGGTGAGCGGGGTTAAGGGAAGTGTGTGTGTATGTGAGTGCGAGATGAGCGATGGGCTTGGAGCGATTGGCGGGGTTGGAAATGGGAGAGATGTTGAACTTCAACTTTATGAAACATATCCAAAGGAACCGGCTAACCTTATTTCATGTTTTGCACAACTTCCCAATCACGCAACCTTTCAACGATCCTATCAATCGCAGCGAATCTCCGGCGAAAAATATGAAGTGATGAGCTGGGATATATGTAATGTTATTCTTGTGGCTGGAGTGAGTGAGTGCGAAATTCCTTGGAGTTGGGATGTCTCAATTCTGGATCAACATAATCAAGGGCGGTCAAGGCTGGTCCAACGTATACATTACTTAACAATGGAGAGGAGGTGGAGTTATCGATGAGCAAATGATGTTCATAAAATGCGTGCTGCTAGATTCACCGTACAGCTGCGAAGACACGCGATACCGTACGAAGGTACTATAGCACGAAGCTCCTGTAGAACCATTTGGCAAATCACACTCCATGAAAAGAGACAGTAGGGAACACTTTAATGACGTTCATCATCAACTCATCAGATATCTAACTAGTCAGTCCTTGAATGTGTTACCTTTAAGACTGACTGAGGTTAACCGGAAATGAAGTAGATCATCGTGGCTTCCAAACGGGGTGCCTTTCGTTCACGTCCAAGTCGGGACTTTCAGTTCCTCCGCAATTGCGGGGAAGTTTACAATTGCGGGGGAATTCCAAACTAATTCCCAAGCTGAGGAACGACACACCCGTAGTCCGTCAGCCCAAGCACCAAAAATCACATAGGCGTTCACTAATCAAGAATAAATCGACCCTCGGTTAGACCGGGTGTCAGAAAGCTTAAGATGATGCCATAGATATAAGACAAGATTGCGTTCAAAAGAAAGAGACGGAAATACTCAACATTAATATAGGTTCAAGCCGCATAAGACTCGTGTCACACGCACCATATTATTAGAGTATCCATTCCAATACATTACCTACTAGGGTATTCTGCTAAATAGCTCCGCCCTGCAACACAACCGTACATCTTTCCAAAATCATCGTCATCACCAGCAGCAATCCCAATGGCTCCTCTCCGCGCTAGCGTTTACGTCGCTCCGCCGATTCCATGGCACAAACCCAATGGCACCGAAGGAGGACCATGGTCACCCATTTCTTGCACGCTGGTATACGGCGATACCGAAGCCGTCCTAATTGACACCCCCATCACGAAACAGCAGAACATCGAGCTAGCAGACTGGATCGCAACGACCATCCCCGGCATCAAACTCAAATACATCTACATCACCCACGGCCACGGCGACCACTGGTTCGGCACCAACTACTTACTGCAACGCTTCCCCGGAGTCAAAGTCATTGCGACTCCAGGTACAATCCAACACATGAAAGACGATGCAAGCTCATTTGCAAAATCATGGGCCGTCCAATTCCCGAATATGATCGACACGCAATTCGCCTACGCAGACCCCGTCACAGATGCCTTCACGGTAAATAACGAACAATTTGTGCCAGTGGAAGTTGGCCACACAGACACAAACGACTCCACCATCCTCTGGGTCCCCAGCATCCGCCTCGCCGTCTGCGGCGACGTAGTCTACGGCGACTGCCACCAATTCCTCGCAAAAGCTAACACGGCAGCCCTACGCGCCGAGTGGATCGCCGCCGTGGAGAAAGTCGAAAACCTGCGCCCGGAATTGGTCGTCCCGGGACATATGAGGCCCGGTGAAGTCCCCGGGGTATGGCATTTGGCTAGGACGAAGCAGTATCTAAGGGACTTTGATAGACTTGTTGTTGGAGAGGAGGCGAAGAATCCGCGGGAGTTGGGTGCGAAGATGACGGAGTTGTGGCCTACGAGGTTTAATATGGGGGCGCTGGCTGGGTCGAGTCGTGCGGCGTTTCCGCCCCCGGCGAAGAAGGGGAAGTTGTAGTTGTAGAATAAGAGGATAGGCTATTTTGGAGTTTTGCTCTATTTACTGCCTTGAAGGACCTCTCTCTTCCTAAGAATGATACAACTTAAATTGTTACCACCGTTGTAAAGACCCGGGTGTACCTAAGGCCTCTCGGGCCGAGAGCACTTATATGTAGCCCCCTTTCCGCTACTAAGTCTAGTAGCGATTCATCTAACTCTACCTAGGAGGGGGATACTACGCTGCAGAAATACTAGAATCATTACAACTATAGCGTCACTAAACTCATCTTCTCTAGTTCTCTACTAAATAATTAAGCTCTATTCTACATAGAGATAGTATGGTAAACATATAGTATAGCTACTATACTACCTCTTTTACTACTCATACACTATTATATAGTATACTTCAAATATTTATTTAGAATAAAAGTTATCTTAGCTGCGGCTGAGGCGGCGCTTATGTCACATGATAGCTAAGCATATCCCGTGCCGTATACTTAAGCTCTACTCTCCATTGCATCCATAGCTACTTATATATTGAGAACAACATAAAGATATAGTGCAAAGACATCCTAGTTACTACTATTTGTAGGCTCACACAATTCACTCGAACCCTAGCGCTTTACACAACATACAAGATAGTCTAATACTGCGCTCAGCCTTACCCAGAAGATGTCCGGCGCAGAGCTTGCCGTCGCAATTGTTCCTTCTATCATCCATGCATTCGAGCTCTATTCTCAGTTTACGTACAATGTCTTTGAAATAATTACCCTCAAAGCGCTGCGACGCTCCTTCTTGGAACTGAAGGAGGACTACGGCGTGATCCAAGCCGCGCTACTAGTTTTCATCTTCCCTGACGCCCGCCATGTGCTGAAGCGAATAAGTCGGCAGGTGCTCGAACCTCAAAGCGATGGGATGACAGCGATGGAAGAGGCGATGGCGCTGAAGAAGTCAATGACTGATGATTGTAGCATGCTCGCTGTGGCTGTAGGTTGGCCTCCCATTCCTGCGATCTGCCTGCCAGACACTTCGTGCGAGTTTTTGCTAATGACTAATGAAAATCGTAGGCTGCTATTGTTGCGCAAGTAGCCATTACAGCACTCTCCTTGGAAAATCTATCATCTACGCACTGGACCGCCAGGGCCGCTTTCGTGCTCAGCCTGGCGTCCGGCGCCCTCTCCGTCTTCTTCGCATGTCTGCTCCAGCAACGCATCAGCAGTCTCTTCGGGCTATCGGACCTCAAGGACTGGCTGAGCAAACCGGCCAGCAGCGCAGAACTCAGCCAAGCAAACGACTTAGTCAGTGAATACACAAAGGCGCATTCCAAGCGCCAGGCAACAGCCGAACCCAAAAGCGAGAGCGAGGACAAGCCGTGGCTAGAGATCAAGAAACGCATAACGCAGCTGGTGAGCGAAAAGAGGTGGGTGCGTGCATCGTTCAACGCGGCTCTCATGATCCGGATCCCGGCCTTGTTGCTGAATTGGTCTGTTGGAGCCTTCCTCATCGGGCTTGGGATATATCTTGGTTCATCCTGGACTCAAAAGCTGGACGCTTCGCAGCCTCAAAGCAGCTCCCTGGGCGTTCTAGTTGGCTATATCTCAGTCACGGGTATAGGACTCCTGCTATTCTTCGTGCCTATGCTTCTGAAATATCTCGAGGGCGCCCCGATCCGACTACTCGTGGGGCGCCTTGTGGTACGCGCAAACTCAAATGACGATTCATCTGGACTGAACGCGCATGAAATTCTCGCGCAATTGAATGCAGAGCCTGATTACCTCCTGCGTAGACCGCAGAAGTTTGGGAAGAGGAGGGAGGTGGATGCGTTTTTCCGGATTCCGGCAAATGAGTCGAGAGTGAGTATCGGCGAGGGGTCGGTGACTTCCAACACGAGGATCGAGTTGCAAGGAAAAGAGAGCATGGAAGAGCATAAGCAAGTGATAGAGCGGGAGGCAGACGGAAGGCGTAACCAGGATTCTCTTTACGCAGAGCCAGTTGCCAGTGCCGAACACACTGCTGGATTGGCCACCATGAGACAGTCAACAGAGTCAGTACATGCCCAGGTGGACCCTTTGATGGCAGCACTTGAGGCATCGATATTGGCTCAGGAGAGAAGTGTAGCCTCGTTCAGAGCACTGCTATTGGAGCATCAAAAGGGGTTGGAACGGGATGGGAAGGAATCTTCTTAAGCGGTAAACGACGGGTGATACGCAGGTCGAGCACCAATCTTCAAGATCACGAGCAGTTTGATTGCTTTTGAAAGGTGCTTCGACAATTGTGAAGTGAATACATGTGCAGTGGTGAAAGCGGGCTAGAAGTGCGGCTTCGTGAATGCTCCCTGCCATGCACCACGGCTTACCTCCCTCCGGCACGGTCCCTTTTGTGTGGCGTGAAACATCGGAAAGTGGCAGTCTGCAACTTTACGCCGCTCCCCTCGACTCGACTCCGCAACCATGGCGCCACTTGTGGACACCTCCCAGATCAAACAAGAAAGACTACACTAGACCGATACATTGAGGAGGTGGTCACAGCAATCCAGAAAGCAACAGAAAAGGCGGTCCCTCAGAACAAGCACCACAGGCAGAAGCAGAGAATGGTAGAACGAAGAGTGCAAAGAGGTTCTGGTAGAAGATAAGAAGCTCAAGAGGACTTACATTCAGCTTAAGGCAGAGCAGACGTCAGAAGCGTATCACTTAGCTAGAAACTGCAATGCTAGGACTTTTAAGAAGGCACTGCAGAATAAGTATAAACTATAGAGAGTAATTACAGACAGCAGCTAACTATTAAGTCTCTATCTTACTATTTCTCTTAAGGTTTCTATTCTATCCCTTTATTACATTACAAGTGTCTTTCTTATAATTCTAAATACATCTAGAGAAGCTAAGTAATTATATAATCTACTTGTTTATAGTAGAGAAATTAAGAAGCTAACGTAATAGAAAATAAAAATAATACACCCTGTAACGGTATAACGCTTATACTAATGCTAGAATCTACTTATTCTTGTAAAATTATAGAAGGGCTTACTGTAGTCTAATAAATTAAAGCTTCTATCAGGTATACTATAACTCTGTAGAATTAAGTGAAGACGCGAAAAGAGTCTGGTTATAGTGACGAATATGCGCACGCTGCGAGTTGATTTATGTTTCCTGTCTAGAAGATGATCTCCTGTTTGCATTGAGGGTGCAAGTGAGCTTAATATTGATAAGGACAGACACTTGTGAAGATGTGTATTTATAACTTGCATTGAGATAATAAATACACTATACGGAAAGACGCCGGGACTGAAATGCCTATGTAGCGGATAGATGTAGTATGAGATCAACCCAAGATCTCTGCCCATATCGTCAAGTATTCAAAAGTCACGCCAAGACATGTTTTCATGCGTCGGCATCCATATCTACCACAGCCCCACCCTCCTCTTCCTCCGCGATATCCTTCTCGTCCACGCCCTCGCCATCACTTACATCTACCGCCTCCTTCGCATCAGCATCAGCCATTTCCTCATCCAACTTCTTTTGCTCTGCCTTCGCCTTCTCAGCAACGTGGTTGATGATCTCCGTATCTTTCTCATTGAACAACCTTAGCAGCATCGCTTTTCGATCATCCTTGTCAACCATGAGATTCGCACTACCAGGGTGACGCCAAAGCGGCAAAACCATGCGGAACGGAATGCCTTGCGCATCGTCCTTCTCTATCCGGACGAAGCAGCACCCAATGTCCATGCCCTGGAGCTGGTCGCCTACTTCGCCGAGGCCGTGCTCGCCTTCGCGTGGGAGCTTGGGGAACATCTCGACGATGAGCTGGTGCAGTGTCTGCTTCGAGGTGCAGTTGACAATGCGCTTGGATGCCCACGGTTCGATGATACGAATGCCTTCGCTTTGCAGTCGCCACGGCGCGTGGGTGTAGTCCTTATCCTTGATCTTGTGTGCGACAAACATGACAACGCCGCAATGAATGAATTTCATGCCGCGATCTTTGTTCTGTTGGAGAATGGTCTTTGCCATGGCTGATGTGTAATAGATCTTGTTTAGTGAGAGACCCTCCTTGTTCTTGACCATGAATCGATCACGTGGGAATCGTTCTGAGATGCCAAAGAAAGACATGATAGAAGCAATGGTTGCGTCATCCGAGACGAGATACTCAAAGTACTCCTTGCTCTGACTCTGGTTCTCGGGCTTAAGTCTGGCGTCTGTGACCCCTGCGGCAATAGCCGATGGCCCACCCAGCGCGGATCCGTTGGGTGCAAGTGTCTTTTCTTGTTTCTCTGCCGATCCATTTTCTGTGGGCTTAGCGGGTTGCTCCTCATCTTGCTTGGTCTTCTTCGAGGGCGCAGCTTCCACAGGCTCTTCCAACTTACGCTTCAGGGTCGCTGCAACATCCGATGCATCGCTTCCAGTGTCCACCTTGGTAGCATCTGCTTCAATGACATTCTCTTCGGGGGTTGGTACTGATGCGTCAGTCGTCTTCTCTGCGTCGTCTTTGGACTTTTGCGCCTTTGCAGCATTTTCCGGGGTCTGAACCTGAGCGACCTTGATGTCATCTAGTTTCTCAATAACAGCAATGAAAAAGCCTCCAGTGTCCTGTTGGTGAGGGTATACACGAATGCAACGCTCCAAGGGTATCCGCTCCTCGTCGGACTTGGCAATAGGCGGGAAGCATCCTGGGGTGATCTTGGTTGAGAAGCTGCGCTCCGGCTCCTCTGTCTCATACTTCGCTTTGGCCTTCTGGAAAGCTTCCCAGCTGGTGAACAAGTGGGCTGTCTTCTCGCCTCCTGCTGAGGTTTGCGATGTATCGAGCACCTTCCAAACATTGAGACCTGGCTTACGCTTCAGATTGGGCAGCAGATCCGAGCAATCCACCAGTTGCACCTTGGCGTTACCACCGCAGGCATCGATTGCAGCAGCAACCACAGCCTCGTTTTCGACAGGGTTCATGCTGCATGTCGAGTAGACCATGCGCCCGCCCTTTTTCAGCATCTGCAAACCCCGGAAGAGGATACGCAGCTGGAGATTGTGTAGGCCTAACCCGTCCTTGGGCGTCCACTTCTGCCACACGTTGGGATTCTTACGCGCTGTACCGTCTCCTGCGCACGGAACATCAGCCAATATGCGGTCGTACTTAAGATAGTTCTTCTTCTGGCCCGTGCCTGGTAGTTCGATCGAGGGAAATATGGAAGCGTCGTGTTGGGTCACAATTAGGTTAGGAAAGTTGAGTCGCTTGACTTGATGTACCAACATGCCAGCGCGCTTGTAGTCGGTGTCGTTCGCGATCAGCAAACCGGTCGAACGACCATCGTCGCTGTAGTCGCCCTCTTCGCTGCTCTCGATGGACTCGCCTTTGGCTGCACGTGTCACGCGCTCCTCCTCGTCACCGTGAATCATTTCTGCCAGCTGCGCGGATTTGCTTCCGGGCGCAGCACACATGTCCAGGACAACCATTCCGGGCTTCACGTCTAGGAAGTGCGGCGGGATCATGCTCACGACCTCCTGCCTGCTGATATTCCCAGAGGCAGCTTCGGCGACAAGGAATTTTTGGAAGTCGGCGAATGGCGCATGTCGTCGAATAACCTTCTTGTGCGTCTTCATGTGCCAGACAAGCTCGTCTGGGAAGGCGATGACTGACTCGGGTGGCGGCACCGGCTTGCCTTCGAACTTCTTTGCCGCAATCGCAGGAATGTATCGTGATTTGAAGATCTCGCGCACGGCAAGCGCGTCAGATTTTGTGCCAGTGAAGCGGAAGCTGTTGGGCAGATCGGCCTGCAGAGCTTTCCACATCTCGTCGAACTCGGCCTCCTCCAAGAAGCCGCCCATGCGGTAGTAGCTCTCGAACAGCTCATTTTTGCGCGGAATGTCTGACCATGGCTCTGACCTGGTGTCTCTACCACCGCCTCCTCCGCCGCCGCCCCGGCCTCTGCCTTTACCACGAAACTTGCCGCGACCACCACCCTGCTTTTATTAGTACAGAATTTAGTGCAATACGGCGCGACCACTTACGCGACCACCTCTTGCCATTGCTGCGATTATAGAGGGGTTGGGGAGTAGCAATGGGTGTGCTGGTGAATGCAGCTGTCGCAGAACTCGAAGCTCAAGAAATTGTGAGTAGCTCAGATCGAGGTGGAACCGCATTGGTGGGGTCGGTCGCAGCTACCCACCGAACGAATTCTTGGCGTGGCCCGAGCGCGCACTCACATTTTCACATTTCGGCGCTCGCTTCGCCCAAACTTCTCTTCAGCTTTCGTCAACCCAAACCAAGCCCAACTAACCACCAGCACAATGGCCAAGTCAGCGTACGTCCAGCAATCAATACATCGCAGAGCTCGTTCTAATTGAGTGCAGCCCCCACAGCATCTCCCAGAAGGACATCGAGGTCCCGGAGACGATCCTCAAGAAGCAGAAGGCCAACCAGAAGCTGAACGACCAGCGGGCCGCCGACACACAGAAGAAGCGTGAGGTGCGATAAACTCTCCCATGATCTGCGGAAGCGGTTAGGAGTATCACAGTTGGCTAAGACTCTCTTAGGCCAACAAGAAGAAGCGCGAGACCATCTTCAAGCGCGCCGAGAAGTACCACCAGGAGTACGTCAAGGCCGAGCGCGATGTCATCGAGGCAAAGCGCGCCGCGAAGAAGGACAACTCCTTCTTCGTCCCCGCCGAGTCCAGGCTCGCCTTTGTCGTCCGTATCAAGGGGTATGCTACGCACCGCTTCCTGCCGCAATTTCTCTCTAACTTTTCGCAGTATCAACAAGATCGACCCCAAGAAGCGCAAGACCCTCCAGCTCCTCCGTCTTCTCCAGATCAACAACGGTGTCTTCGTCAGGCTCACCAAGGCCACCTCTGAGATGCTGAAGATCGTCGAGCCATTCATCGCATACGGCTACCCCAATTTGAAGACCGTCCGTGAGCTCGTCTACAAGCGCGGTTACGGAAAGGTCAACAAGCAGCGCATTCCCATTACCGACAACGAGCTCATCGAGGAGAACCTCGGCAAGCTCGGCATTGTCTGCGTCGAGGACATCATCCACGAGATCTACACCGTTGGCCCCAACTTCAAGCAGGTCTCCAACTTCCTGTGGCCATTCAAGCTCTCTTCGCCCACTGGTGGTTTCCGCCCAAGGAAGTTCAAGCACTTCATCGAGGGTGGTGATCTTGGTAACCGGGAGGAGTTCATCAACCAGCTCGTCGGCCGCATGAACTAAGCTGGATTGTTGCTGCTTGGCTGGAGTTACGGAACGATACCACGAAGATCACGACTGTTGGTCTCACCCACTCCCACGAGGAGTGAGGGCAGGCCGAGCCACACGCTCTGGTTAGCTAGACAAGTCTTCAGCACATCATGCGAAGAAATGAAAAGATTACAACACTTTCAACCATATTGATCCAGACTTGGTGACTACGCCACTTACGTGTACCGCCCAATTCTACCTTTCATCTCTCTAGTACAGGCACACAGGCGTATAAGCGTGCTGTCTACCAAATATCCGGTCACCGATGCAAACGGGCTGACCGGCTCTTTGAGCTGTGCACATAGGGCACAAAGATGCGTTCTCGACCCCACTCGTCCGATCGACCCGACTAGCGTGTACCATCTGCATGACCTCATTGGCGTTCCTGATCTGTTCCCCACGTAAACACCACAGCTGAGCCACCGCTAATGAGTTCAAGGCCTAGATGCGGAGCTGAGATGGCGCGAAGATCGGTGCTGTGGCTGCATAAAATATGACGACGCCCCGCGGGTACTTTCAGCTCGCTGCACCTGCGGCTCATTCACTGCCCTGACCTTTCACCAACGACAGATCGGATAGCGAGAGACATTGTGGCTTCGAGACAACTTCTTTGATATCGATAATCATTCAACATGCCATCTAAAGGCGTCCTGTGCTTCACCTACCTTGCCGTTGACAATGTCGAAGTCGAATACACCGCCCCCAACCAATCCGTCAAACAATCATCTCAACACAACCACACAATCGACCATCTTGAAGTCGACAAAAAGAACCTTGGTACCTTCGACTTTAGTGGGCGCTTTGAATTTGTCG
This sequence comes from Paraphoma chrysanthemicola, assembly GCA_020744225.1. NCBI lineage: Eukaryota > Fungi > Ascomycota > Dothideomycetes > Pleosporales > Phaeosphaeriaceae > Paraphoma > Paraphoma chrysanthemicola. The sequence goes on from JAGMWG010000002.1 coordinate 1,364,603, forward strand.
TTCGCCGCGATGGCCGCGAGCTTTCCCGCCAGCATGTCGATGTCAACGCCATGACCGGCAAGCTCGGCGACGGGACTATGAACAACATGGACCAGACTCCCAGTATCTTTGCCGAAGATGTGATTATTTCATACGGGTTTTATGATGCGGGACCAGGGCATGCAGGATTGCCGAAACAGCATCAGTGTTATGTGAGCGTGACACCGAACTATGAGAATTGGATGCGCGATGTGATTCCGCAGGATGACGATAAATCGAACCGGCCGTTCAACCGCGTGGTCTTGCCATCCTCACACGATATCGGGATGAACAGCATGAACACTGCACTCGAGCTGCTCAAAAATGCAGGTACAGGCGTAATCAAAGAAGTCCTGGGCCGCGAGCTTCCCCACGTCTTGTCCATCTTCAACAAAGTTGGCGACGGCGCCGTAAACCGCATCGCACCAGATATCATCCGCGCGCTAGCCATCACACAGAAGGATTCCCTAGACACAATTCTCAAACTCGGCGCCAGGTACTTTGAATTCCGACCCGCCAAATGTCATCGCCAGATGCAGAGAGTCAGTCCCTTGGAAGACACATGGTATTTTCAGCACGGCGCCATTCCAGGCATGCTCTACAAGCAGTTCCTTGGCGATGTCGTGCAATTCCTTCAGGACCACGATCAGGAAATCATTGTTGTGCAAAACCGCTGGGACGGCGTGCCAGGCGAGTGTCCGCGGCCCAACGACGACGAATTGCGCGACGTCCTGAACGACGTATTGCGGGACAAAGACTTGCAGGTCGGTGATGAAAATGACATGATGAGCAAGAGTATTCGTGATTTGCGCAACGACAAGAAGAGATTGATTCTCCTGCAAAACGCACGCCAAGTCTCAAACTACGACGACGCAGCAAGCGCGACACTCACCGGCGACTCCATCGTCGATAAAATGAAGTCCATGTCCGAAAACCCTCCGCAGGGCCATCCCATTACGTTGTTGCAATGCCAGGCCACGGCGACGAATATCCGGGACGTGATTATTGCCAGTGTTGTGGACTCAGACGTAAGTACAAGTCCAATTCTCGCGACGAAGCCTGTGTGCGATGGAAAAGTGTTGCCGTTGTTGAAGGGAGATACGGGGAGGAATCTGACGAGGGATGATGGGGTTGTGGTTGTCATGAATGATTTCTTCGAGGGTGGAACTGCGGACGTGGCGATTAATATGTGCAGAGAAAGACTAGGGTAGATGTGGTTTGAAATATGCGGGTGGGGGTTTAGATGTGCGCTGGAGCAAGGGGACCGGTTGTTTACTGCCTTTTGGTCTTGCTGGATTATGCCCACACAAAAAGTTCTGGAACAGTCAGTGTAAGGAAAGGGAATGAAGCGTATCGCGTGTACCCCTCTGGAGTAGAAACTGCGGGCCTTTCGCGCCTTTCACACGCTGAGCAAGTGCTCTGCTCTCTGTTGGTCTCCTTCCCGCACGTGTATGCCGTCTTTACTCGTCCCCAGGATGTTTCCCCGCACCCTCATATAGCATGAGCTAGCGAACATGCCTGATGAGGAAGGAATAGGTGGTGGTGTGGATTTCGGTGCTGGAAAACGACTCCCGAAGATCCAACATCACTCGAGGGATCGACGAACAGGGGTTCACTAATCGACCTGACCGTCTATGTGACAGCAATTTTCAAGCAAAGATATGCAATCTTTTCGAAGAGCTTCAACGCTATTCATCTAGAAATTGTTATTCACCACCTACCTAATCCCCTAATCACCTCCGCCGCCTTCTCCGCCATGACAATGAACGTTGCCTGCGGATTGGCCGAAGGATTCCCATTAAAAATACTCGCATCCACAACATGCAGATTCTTCATCCCACACACAACTGTGCTTGTGTCCACAACAGTACCTTCGTCCTTACACTTCGCACCCATCTTTGCCGTACCGACCCAGTGATTGCTACTCGGTGGAGCCTGGGATCTCAAGTACTGCTCAAGCGTCACATCTGGTGGTGGATAGAAGACGAATGATCCAGGGTTGGTTTGAAGTATCGTAGCGTTGATGAGCGAGAGAAGGGCCGCTGAAGAGGTAAGTACCGCGTCGAAGTCATGTCCACCAGCGTCGTTGAAGTATGGCGACACAGCTGTCTGCGTCTTGAGGCTTGTAGGATCGAGCGATAGACGGCCGCGCGATGTGTGACCGAGGTTTAGATTCAGGGCGAAGACAACGTAACCTCCTGCATCAAGTGTTCAGTACTATGCTCAAACTGGCCTTGTGGATACTTACCGTCATCAGGTAGTAAGGCGTTGCGACCGCTCCCGGCGTCCCATTGAATTACTCGCTTACGACCATCTTTGCCTGTCACAGTGTCCCAGCTCACAGGACCGATCGACGCTTGCAGCTCTGCTAGTGGGCCGCTCCTCTTCTCCAAATACAATTTGATATCAGGATTATCTGCTGTGCTGTTCCAGAGACTGAGCCAGGGATAGACCTCAACATTTGGTACCCGGACACCAAGATAGAAATTCGGTCCGTCGTCAAGATTGCGACCAGCTGGAAGGTTGAGCCATTCCTTCTTTGGCGGTAGCTTTGCTGCTTCCGTGGACGAATTTGCCAGGCGCTGCACCTCCTCCAATGGGCCAATGCCAGACCGCACTAGGATCTTGAATGTGTTGAAGACGCCGGCTGAAAGAATGACACGACCAGATCCTGGCGTCACTTTGATAGTTCCAGTCAGTCCATCCGGTCCGGTGCTTTGAACCTCGACACCTGTTGCTGTGTCTCCTTTCCTCACCACACGATTCACAATCGTATTCAGCTGCAGTTGGAAGTTCTTCCTCTTACTCGCAGTAACTAGGTACGTCGCCATGGGCCCACCCTTCTCGCCATTCTGGAAAAAGAACTCCGTATACGACGTCGTTTGATCGCGATCTGTATCTTCATTTGCAGTAATGAAGCGAAACGAGTTTGGCGCCGACTTAGTTGTGAACGCATCAAGAACAATCTTGGTTCCATTAGTCAGATAAGACTTTCCGTTCTTGCTGGGCGTATCCGTCCACGGAAGTCGTTCGAGCGTTTTGCGTATTGCGGAGGACATATCCTTGTACCTGAAACCAGGTGGCTGGTTCCAATCGAAGTCATTCGGTACAGGCTATCATCTATCAGTACTTTCACGCATCTATTTCAGTACTAGCGAACCAATGACTCACAAGATAAAATTGGCCAGCATTTATCGCCATTCCACCGCCCAGCAAACACCCCGCCGGACTAGGTGTATCATCGCACCATATTCCCGTGTTGTCAAAAGTCGGCTCCCAGACTAATTGTGCGAGACCCGGGACATCGAAACGCGTCAAATTCGTGCCTTGGAGCCATGATGGCTGCCATGTTCCGCCCCAGCGACCGCTACTGGCCCACCCGCGCTCGAGCAAGAGGACGGATTTTCCGGTCTCAGACAGCCGGTCGGCGAGAGGGATGCCAGATGCGCCGCTACCGACGATGATGTAGTCCCATGTTTTGTCGAGAGGAGATGGTGCTGCGAGGATGACTGTGTGGTATTAGTTGGATGCAAAGTGGCTGGGAGAATGGGACTGACGCGGTGCGAAGAGAAGAAGATATTTCATTTTGACCTGTGCCCGACAATTTCCTACTCCATGCAAGACGACAAAGTCATCACATTATATACTCGAGTACACTCCTACTATCACCCTCAGGAAAATGTTGTGTAAACGGCTACTTCGTCACGTCGCTTATGCATGTCAGCCTCCACACAAACTCAGGTCCCCATTCCATTGGCGTATCCCCAACTTCTAGAAAACGCTTCAAGGCACGTCGTGCCTAGTCGCCGGTAGGATCCGTGGCTGTAATCGGGGCCGGGGTAATTAGTCGCTTTTATCCGGGGCATGCTTTTGTACGTGTACCACGAGTTCACCCTGCGGTTGGGAAGCGAACACGAGGCTGATCGCAAGGCTGTTGTCACCAGATTCTTAAACGCTTGGAATTTTGGCGTATCGAGCTTCCTTTGGAGTGCGAACATACAAATAGCAGATGTGTTCTTTTGGAGCTACGGCTCACACGCACAAATTCAGTAATGGCAGAGTCTCTCAGGCCCTCGTTCTGCGCGGAAATATGGCGTTTTTGCGGCGACAAGCCATAGTTCATAACGGCAATTTCTTTGATGTTTTATCCAAGTCAAAAGACTGTGGTTGAAAAGGAGATGAGAGAACTAGCTGTGATTTTCAATCACCCAGGAACACACATGGTTCCATAAACATGGTGCTTTTGGACAAGAATTTTTTGATTGCGACTTGAACGGAGGGAGACTTGGAAGGCGTCTCAGATTCAATACCATCGCCAAGATCGAGTAACATGCGTGATGAGCGGTCAAGTTTGTTGTCCAAACGGAGCATCGATTAGATGAACATGCAACAGGGAGACTTTGAGAACACTTCAAGATTGAACATTTTCATTCTGGTGAGCATTGAGATTGCTCGTATTATAGCGACTATCCTAATCGCTCACGCGCAATGCAGCCAGCGGATCATAAAGGTAATTGAGCCGATCGTGGTACACTTCAAGAAATCTGTACAGCGACACGGTTGGTCTGGTACTTCTTGGTGCTTGGAAGCAGGACTGTGCAAATGATGGCCATGGTGCCAAACGCAATGGAGGTGAACTGTTTTGTATTAGCAGAATATTCGTTCACTTATGCATATATTTCACTTACCCAGACATATTTCAAGCTCTCGCTAAATGCCCACTGCGTGCCCTTGGTGGCCCCAGCAATGACCGCAGGGGTCATACCAGCAATAGGAGTTGTGGCCAGCTTTTCAGGCGCTGTCAAGAACAGTGTCACGAACTGCGTTGCCGACGAGAGAGGCAAGCCAGCCTTGATCGCATACTCTGCCACGAACTTGGGTAGATTGGTCTCGAGCTTCGTGGCGAAGATATTGTAGTAAATGGAGTACCCGATAGAGCCGCCAACAGTTCGGATTGATAGTGACATGGCAGCAGCAGTAGTGATAAGCGCATCAGGACACACCAGCATGGCAACCGTGGCGGCAGGGACCAGCACACCGCCAACGCCAAAGCCGGCAATCGATCCGAGTGCGAGGACGAGGCTCTCGTTCTCAGGTGTCATAACGGCGAGAGCCCCAGCGAAACCTGTCATGATCATCACAGCCAGGAGTAGGACCTCGCGTGTATGGCCTGGGAACTGGGACAGGGCTGCATTGAAGCTGATGGCGCCTATTGCTGTGGTAAAACCGGGAGCGAGACCACGGAGGCCAATTCTGATCGGATCTGGGTCGTATACATTGGTGAATGTGACGGGAAAGAAATTGAGAATCTAGTACAGATTAGCATAACTTCTGTTATCAATAGATCGGGGCCCATACCGAGAAGAAGTTCATGCCAGCAGCAAATGCGACGACATATGCGAGACCAACGATGCGCTGGCCCTTGAAGAGTTCACCAGGCACCATGGGGTGTCTCGCGAACTTGGCCTCGTAAATAACCCATGCAGCGATCAGAGCAAGACCGACAAGCATTGTGCCGAGAACATAGCCAGATTTCCATGGGTGAGTGTAGCCACCAGATTGAAGGGAGACGAGGCTAGAAATCGTTAGCAAGGCCAACCTGCGGAGCTAAGGTATCGTACAAAAGAGTCAATCCCGTGATTGAAAGAACACCGCCGATGTAGTCGATGCGTTTGAGAATGGCCATGCGTGAGAAACCCTCAGCGCGAGTGTGGTTATGCGGGAAATATGTGAAGAGCAAGCCAAGACCGACCACTCCGTTGTACATCAAGGCGACCCACGGTCCCCATCGCCATCCTACGGTGAGAGAACGGTGAGACCATAATTCCACGTAGAGTAGATATGGGCAAAAGGGCAGCACAAAAGCAGTGACCAGTGCAAGAGAGTAGCCACGATACTTCACAGGTACAATCTCAGCGAGACTATCAAGGTCAGTGAGCTTCCATCAGAAGTGCATCGATTGACTAACCCAGCGAGCCCAGTGAGTTCACCGATTGCGGCGCCAACACCAGAGATTGCCATACCAGCGAGGAGCTGCGCAAAGCTATGGCCAGATGCAACGAGAGCACAGCCGATGCAGATACAAAGCGAGCCGAAAAGGGCAATGTAGCGCTTTCCAAACAGATCCTGGAGGTAGCCGGCATATGGACATGCTGCAGCGATGGCGAGAATGTTGGCCGTCGGTAGCCAAGCAGATCCACGAGCGAGGCCAAGATCCTCCTCGATGAAGCCAAGTGAACCACCAGTGAAGTATAGAATGACTTGCGAGCCTGATAGTCGTCAGAGTGGTTGCTGCAAAGGAAGCAGGATTGGACTTACCGGTATATAGAGCAGCAAGAAAGACGGCCGCAAACATACTCCGAGTATTCCAAACAACCTTGCCATCAGAATCATCTCCTTTGACCGCGGCAGAATTGGTCATATCGATACCCTCCAGGGTGCGCTCTTTTTGAAGCTCATGCGACGACTCCGTCGGGGAATCGTGTTTGTGTTCGACATAGCGGACCTCTTGCTTCTCGTCTGCGTAGTCGGTGGTGGTAGTATGTGTAGCCATGATGAACCAACGTGCGCTCGAAGTCTCAGACCTCGATCGTAGATGTTGCAAAGAGCACAGCACTTGCAGTTCGTTTTTTGCATGGGGCCTCCAGGCATGCTATATCATTGCGATACGTACCAAGAGTAATGCGCAAACCGGGCAGCGTACTCCTGGTGATCTAGATCCCCCACATTTCGTGCTGTACAGGGCTACAGCACGCGCTTGACATGGGATGCCGAGACGCGACCCACCCATTCGGGAGGAGAATCCGGGGTAGCGTTTCCGAAAGTGCGGGGAAACAATAGCGCATCGTGGGTTTATGGTCTGGCTGGCTTTGAGTCGATTGGTTGCTTGTGAGTGTGATGACTCGATTGTGTCGACGCAGTCGAACAACACCCTTGGGCTCTGGCACTCTTCGGTAACTATAGCAAAACGCCCCACAGAATGTAGTTGAGACTGCATAAAACTCCGACGGGGTCCACCGCCATGGCGCTGGGGATTGCCTGTGGCTTGATGGTGTCGGCGAGGATACGCGACGAGTGCAAGTTGCCAGAGCAGCACGTTGGTGTTGCAATCTTTGCTTGATCCAGGGGCTCGTCCTAAGCATTCAAGGAGAGGGCGATGGTACAATACCGCACATGACTGCCGCAACGTTTCATTGTTGCGTTGGGCTGGTTGTGGATGCGCTTTCTGTTCGCAAGAAGGAATCGCGCTACGCCCTAGACAACCGCCACCCCCGCGATACCGACTACCCCCGCAACAGCATCTGTCTTGGCCAGACCAACCACGCCTGGAGCGCGGTAGGCAATGTCTCGATTGTGATCCGTGGTTTTGGAAATCTCTAAGGCGGTCATTTCACTTCGATCGGTCGGGTCTACCACGTGGCTAGTGCGAAGTCAGGACATTGTTAGGTCATGTGTCTTCTGTGGAATGTACGTTGTGTAACAACTTTTGGTGCTGTCGAGCAAATAATTTACCAACTACTCATGCTCCTCAGCTGTCCGGACGATGATTGTTCACCAAATTTCGATGCAATCGAGGTTTCTACCGAGGTCCGCCGGCTTTGGGCTCAGTATTTGAAGGCCTTCTTTACGTGTCGTCTTACATGTATCATCTCGATATAGGCAACGACATTAGGCCTTTGTGGCATAGCCTGTTTGATGCTTGTCATGGTTGGAGATTCATTTCCGATGGTGTCACGCTACGTTAATGCCCTCCTGATGCGGGTTCAGCTTGGCAGGTCTCGCGTCCCAATATTTGGCTTGACACGGGCGGCTTAAAAGCTTGCCGGCAATTTTCGGCGGCAAATGACTAGTGTCCATACAGTGATGAAAGGGTTTGTGGTGACAATGACGACCGAACAGCGAGATTCGTACAGACGACAGTAAAATGAATGCTAGCACGTAAGGCTAGATTGCGATTGAGTAGATTGAAGCATTCCGATCGTGCAAACATCGAATGGTACTGGTCGGAAAGGAGCACCGCACATAGATGCCCAATCAGTTGTCTGAGACCATAGCCATGGTGGACAGCTGCAAACACGGTCGACAATGGAAACTGTAGAGGCCGTGCTTGGTACAGAATTCAGACCAACCAGGCAACGACTTGCTACGTTCTAGGCGCTTCCCAGATGAGCGCTATTGAGTACTGGGCCAATGCCGGGAATCCCAAGGACCTGGTGAGCTGGACTGCGGCGAGATGCAAGGTTGATCATCGCTTCTCGCCCTCTTCAGCGATCAGGGCCTCGACGTCGCGTTCCATGAGCCAATTGCGAACGCTCTCCATGACCTTGTCGAGCGTCTGGCCGCCCTCCATAACATCGTCCAGGTCATGCACCGTGGTCCCACTCCTATGGTCGGTCACTCGTTGCTGACCCCAATTGTAAGTGCGCACTTTGTCTCCGCGGCCCATTTTCGCCACGCCCACGACACTCCGCCGTAGATTAACCATCTCTTCCTCTCGCTTTTCTCTCCTTAGTTGGGCAATGCGCGAGCGCAGGAGCGACCACGCCGCCTCCTTGTTCTTGTGCTGGGACCTGGAATCTTGCATTGCCACGACAGTGTTTGTAGGCACGTGGGTGAGTCGCACTGCAGACTCGGTCTTGTTTACGTGTTGGCCGCCCGCGCCGCTCGCCCTCATGACTTCAACCTTGACCTCTTTCTGGTCAATGTAATAGTCGCTCTCAGGATTGTCAAAGTCCTCTTCTGCTGCTGAGTTCTGTTGGAGACTGGGCAAAACATGTACTGATGCTGCGCTAGTGTGCGTGCGGCCTTTAGTTTCTGTTGCAGGTACACGCTGCACACGGTGTACGCCAGCCTCGCAACGAAAAACTCCATACGCGCCGTCATTTTCTACCTCAATGATCGCTTCGGAAAGTGGTAATCCAGCTTCTGTTGTGCCATTGACGTTTTCATACTTTAATAGATTTGTCCGGAAGCCCGTGCGGTTGCAATAGCCCAGGTACATGCGGAATAGATCGCCGGCGAATATGGCGGCCTCGGATCCACCAGCACCAGGGCGTATCTCAAGAAGGCACGGTAGATGCGCAAAGGGGTGAACAGGCACTAGGGATGTGATCAAACTTTGCGATGCGTTTGCGAGCTGTGTTCGTGAGTCTCCAAGATCATCTGCCGCAAGAGAACGGAGTTCTGCGTCGGTGGAAGGGTCGTGTATTAAAGAAGTAAGCTCTGCCACTGACTAAGACATTATTAGCAATCGGACTTCATGGTGACAAGACCTGGGTGCCCACCTCATTCACCTTGTCCCATTCGCCCAATGCATTCACTATGGGACCATAAGCGCCTAATTGCTTCGCTACTCGTGTGTCGAAGCCACTGGAGAGCTTCTCGCTCAGCTGCTTGTGCTCAAGAGCAACATTGCGAGCTCGGGTAAGGAGCGCTGGTGGTATAGACTCGGCCGCTGGATCCATAATCAGCCCTTCTGTCAGCCAGAGCTCTACCACAAGCTATACTTACTGGTAGACTGGAAGCGAATCTGCCGTCTACATAGCGGCCTCGCAATACGTGAAAGACAATTGCGGCATACCCAAGGCGTTGTGAACATAGCAACGGTGAAAGAAGTGCGATGATAACGCTCCGACGCGTTTCCGAAAATTCCGCAAGCGCGGTTCAACACGTTGCACGTGATCACGACGCCTCGTATGTTTAAGCATGTCTCCATCTGCCTATCTACACACACTGCCGTGTTTCATCACCTTCCTAATGCATCGCACTCTGCTTTGTATGGCTACGTCATGCACGCCATTACGTTCGCGAGCCAAAGAGCGAAATCGGCATTGCGAACGGCAGCGCCCATCTCCGGGGATAGCCGTTTGTCATTGGTCATGAAGGACAATGTTCATACCCCTCAGACTGCATGAGGTTTCTTGCGCGCTCGAAGACTCATGACACCTCCACGACGAAGCAAGAGAACAAAGATTAACCACGAGACAAGCTCACCACTGAAATGAGCTCCAACGTATACCCCCACCCTGAGCCGCAGTTCGTACATTTCGCCAGTCGGCGATCTGTGGTGCACAGCACGAAAGGCATTGTCTCATGTACACAACCTCTCGCAGCTGCAGCCGGAATTGAGATTCTGAGAAGAGGGGGAAATGCGGCAGTATGACGTAATCCAAAACAAGCTCGATGCGATACTAACGATGGACAGGATGCAGCAGTAGCAGTAGCTGCAGCTATCAATGTCACCGAACCTGGCTCAACCGGGATTGGTGGTGACATGTTTTGTCTCTACTATGATGCCAAGACGAAGAAAGTGTCAGCTCTGAATGGATCAGGCAGATCTGGCGGCGAGGTTACTCTAGAAAAGATCAGAAAGAACCTCAAGATTGCGGACGGTCAGCAAGGTCAGATCCCTATGTTGAGCGTACATGCAGCTACTGTCCCTGGCGCAGCTGCTGGCTGGGTTGACACGGTGGAGCGATTTGGAAGCGGCAAAGTGAGCATGGAGGAGGTACTGGGTCCAGCCATTGATCTGGCTGCCAACGGCTTTCCAGTCTCGGAGCTTTCTGCTACATTCGTAAGTCTTAGATTTATGGAAGATGTACTCATCGATCTAACCTCGTGTAGTGGGCAGCGAGTGAGTCGCAACTCAAGAAAGCCTCGCCAAACGGTCACGAGATGCTCAAGAAAGACACGGCAGCGAAAGATGGGTACAGGGCGCCCAAGGCCGGCGAAATTCTAAAGAATCCGACCATGGCCAATACGTTCAAACTTCTTGCCAAGCATGGCAAGAAAGGATTTTACGAAGGCGAAGTCGCCGAGCAGATTGTAAAGGTCGTTTCAGATCTTGGCGGCTACTTGACGCTGGACGATCTCAAGCATCATGCAGAAACCGGGTCTGAGCCCGTGGATCCCATTTCACTGAAGTACACCGGTCAAGGCGTCGGTGAGAATACTGACGGGGGCATCGAGCTATGGGAGCATCCGCCTAATGGTCAAGGTATCGTTGCCTTAATGGCTCTTGGTATAATCCAGGAGCTAGAAAAGCAAGGCAAGATTTCCAAGTGGAGCCACAAAGACCACAACACGAGCGCCCATCTCCACGCTCTCATCGAATCTCTGCGCATCGCCTTCTCAGACGCACATTGGTTTGTCACCGATCCCAACGTCGTCAAAGTTCCCTCTGCCGAACTCATCTCCGAGAAATACCTCGCCGAGCGTGCAAAGCTCTTCGACCCGAAGAAGGCTGTCTCAGCACCCGTTCACGGCTCACCCGCGCACCTACAAAGCGACACAGTATACTTTTGCTGCTCCGACTCCGATGGCAATGCCATCTCCTTCATCAACAGCAACTACGGCGGCTTTGGCACAGGAATCGTGCCTAAAGGCTGCGGATTCTCACTCCAGAACCGCGGAGCAAATTTCAGCCTCGACAAGGACCATCCAAATGTTCTTGCGCCCAGGAAGCGTCCATACCATACCATTATCCCCGGTCTGACGACCTACATCAATGACGGAACTCTGCATTCCGTGTACGGTGTCATGGGTGGATTCATGCAGCCACAAGGTCACGTTCAGGTTTTACTCAATCAGGAAGTTTTCAAGCTCAATCCGCAAGCTGCGCTTGATTCGCCACGATTCTGTATTGGTGCCGGTATGCCGAGCGCGGACGGCAAGATGACTGATGCGACGATCTACCTCGAAGAAGGTATCGACTCGAAGGTCGTTGAAGAACTTCGCGCCTTGGGACACAGTGTGCAACAACTCGATGGTTATGGTCGTGGGATGTTTGGACGAGGTCAGATTATTAGACGGCACGTGGATGATGGCGTATTAGTATGGAGCGGTGGCAGCGACTTGAGGGGTGATGGTGCTGCTGTACCTTTGTGATCGGCTTTGATCAGAGGTATACTAGATGGGCCCAAGTATAAATCTCCTCATGACTATGTTTGTCCGAATAAAGGCTCTATTCTTTGACTGGGAACTTCGTTCATAGCAATGTAGCGCTTATCCATCCATTCGAGGTTTGCAGCCGAAAGCGTCTTAGTTGACACGCTAGGCCCGATACAGTATTGGAGGGGCTTCTCGCAGCAGGCAGGCGCTGGTTGGTGTATGTCGCATCTCATGGATGATCAACTGCATATTGACACCTGAACGTACTGATTCGCCCCAATGAGACGGCTGCAGTGCGACACAGCCACGGCCTGCGCCGAGGCTCACCGCAGCCATCCCGCAGTTCCTGTTGCATGCTTAGCTGTCGAAGTCAGGCTGTGCCTTTCAGCCTTCCACCCACGAGGCATGCGACTTTTGAAGAAATTCCGCCCCGTCTCCTAGAGTGCGTGAATTCTCCTCACTCTCTCTCTCAAGCCTACAGCGTCAAATTACTCGCATTGTCGCCTAACACGCCCTGACATGGAGCCTCTTGTGGCGTTGGGTGTTGCATCGAACATCATCCAAATTGCTGACTTTTCGGGTCGAATGATCTCACGCAGCAAAGAGATACACACATCCACTAATGGCACTCTGTCGGTATACACGGATCTCGAAGATGCTGCAAGGAACTTGCAAGAACTGTCTCGTGGGCTGGAAGCAAATGCTGTCATAGCATCAAAGTCATCCAAAGCAGACAAGAAAGACCAGAAGACAACATTGCAAGCCGCGACGCCCGAAGAAACGGCAAATTCAAAATTTCTAGCTCGATCAACGCGATACGCAAGTCTGGCTTTCGAAAGAAACGAGCAGGAAGATGCAGTCAAAGGATTAAAGAAGGAAGCTAAAGCGAAGAAGGAGGCCGAGAAAGAAAAGCAAAGGCTCGCGGCGATAGAGAAACAGAAGAAGAGGCGCGCCGCAGAGAAGCAGCTCGTAGACTTGAGCCAGGAAACGAAGCGTTAGACTGACAGCATGATCAACTCTATCCAGAAGTTCAAGTCAGAAGGCTCGAAGTCCAAATTTCAGAGCATGCATCAAGCATTTCGAAGTATTTGGAGCGAATCACGGCTCAAGGCTATGGAAACAAGCCTCGATAACATAAGGAAGCAAACAGATACCGCGCTCCTGTTTTCAGTACGGTGAGTGTATTCAAGTTGGCACATCTCGCGAAGCACGATTACTAAACTCCACAGGGAGCAGTTGGATGACTTGCGTCAAAACCCTGCGAGCGGAGTGGAGGACCAAATTTTCAAATTCATCGAGGAGTTTAACATGAAACACCATGAGCTGTTGGGAGTACTCAGCAGTAGCACTCGTTCCAATAACCTCGAATTTCGAAATATTGAGCTTCGGAAAACAGTGGGTTCCGATTCTGCCGCACCAACGGACAGTATGGATGGCCTGGCGGATAAAGTCGACTCCTCGGTTCAATCACAGCTTCTTTCGCGATTCAAGCTGATCGTAGAAGCTCGACTAAGTTTTGTAGACATGCGAGATCGCTTCGAACGGATACCGCAGACGCACAAGGATACCTTTGCATGGATATACAGGCGTCCGGAGGATCATCCTGAGCACGGCCGATGGAATGACTTCGCGCAATGGCTTGGCGCTGCTGAAAGTGCTCGTCTGTACTGGATAACTGGTACGCCTACTTCCATGATCCTATCCATGCTGAATTCTTGGATGCTGATGCTGATTAGGAAAACCGGGCTCTGGTAAAAGCACATTGATGAAGTATATTTACGACAATACCGAAACTCTGGAGGCTTTAAGACCTTGGGCAGCTGGCTCAAGAGTCTTCCATGCGGGCTATTTCTTCTGGAACTCTGGAACACCTATGCAAATGTCGCGCGAAGGGCTTTTGAGAACTCTTCTCATCGAATTGACAAGGCAGATTTTGGACAGCAAGACTGATCCACATAACCTAGAAAGAATCTTCTCCGACCGCTGGTCCCAATTTGTCGCGTTCGGAGGAGGTCGCTCAGCTTTTACTTGGTCCGAACTGAGGCGAAGCTTTCAAGCCCTCATATCGGACACGTCGAAGCTGTTTTTCCTGGCAATTGATGGGCTCGATGAGTTCGATGGCGATCCTTCCGAAATTATAGAATTCGTCCTGCAGCTTGCAAGATGTCCTAATATCAAGATTTGCACAGCCAGCAGACCATGGCCGGTTTTCGAGGACGCCTTCCACGAACGCCCAAGTTTGTTACTGGAAGACTTGACACGCAAGGACATACGCGACTACGTTCACTCGAAGTTCGAAGAGAACAGACATTATACCCGGCTCGTTCAGTGCAAACAGAAGGAAGCTACCGCGCTTGTGTCTGACATCATCAAGAAGGTTTCGGTAGTGTTTCTTTGGGTGTATCTTGTCGTCGATGCCCTGTTACAGGGAATCTCAAATGCAGACACCATGTCTGAACTCCAAGTCACGCTCGACACTCTACCCACAGATTTGGAAGACCTGTTTGACAAATTACTGGATAAATTCGAACCCAAGTATTACCGACAAGCGTGCGAGATTATCAGGCTCGTAGATACTCAGACTTCACCGTCGTTACTTGACCTGTCCTACGCAGTTGACGACGATATCTATTCTGGTATATCAGCCAAAGTCCAAGCTCTTACGTTGGGTGAGATAGGAGATCGTGTAGAACACATGCAGAGACGTCTGAAATCACGCTGCAAAGGCTTTCTCGAAGTGTATGTGTAGGGTGGAGAAGAGCTCTATCCAATACTGTCATACGCAGAACGATTGCACGTAGGGTTCCTCCACCGTACCGCCAGAGACTACTTCCGATCAGAACGTATCGGCATCAAATTATTAGACGCCACTAGTGATCCTCCGTTTGACCCGTGCGAGCGGTGGGCCAATGCGTACCTGAGTGTGCTCAAAACCAGAATTGCTTGGGAGCATCCTAAGATGATCACTAATACTGGATGGTATGCATGGGCGCCCTCAATGTGGTGCATGGAATACGCCTTAAGGCTACAAATTCAAGATGGCAAAGTCCGGATGACATATCTCGATGAAGTGAGCCGAGTAGTGAGTCCATGGTTCTACGAGCGATTCAAAGCCGGAGGGTTCAGTGAACCGAAAAGTTACTGCTCCTTTCTTGAGCTGGCGGTAGATTTGAGAATG